>OY720374.1:4880579-6194079 GCA_963082945.1 Cerastis leucographa | reverse complement strand
TGGTGTGATGCTCTTTCATATGCTCTCAAGTTATTAGCATATCTAACTTTGGGCGAAAAACTATGAGTTGAAAGCGGACATGTCAGAACACCATTGAAGACATTGTAAGTAATAGCTGTTGGTGGTCTAGCTTTAAGGTCATCACGTTTAATGCAACTTGCCGCTGCTCATGACGTCGAAATTAAGGTCCATTTCGTACCCACATTTTTTTAGTAAGTATCTATTTTTAACTTTGAAAGTGAGCTGGAGGAAGAAAGTCATACATAACGAAATCTTGAGACGAAAAGAGACCCCCACTCATGCAGACCGTTAATCGAACAAGGGTTTCTAACCTAGAACAAGTTTTTCGGCACCAGATGTGGGAAAACTAATAAGGAATCGTAATGTCGGTCGGAGAAAAAAGTTTTGACTTAAAAACATTTTCGAATGGACCGGAATCAGGAGCTGCTGCTGAGCTGTTCCACCTCGCACACGAGAAGCAGAAATAAATGGCTAACCTTCAGTAATTGGAAGAATTCTGAACAAGCTTGAAGCTTAAAGGTACGATGAGAGACATCGTAAATTTTAGAGACGTACCCAAACTTAGCTGGCGTCTCCTCAACCAGGCCTTTATGCCAAGGATATTGGCTCTCTTTTAGAGTTGCGCTCTTGCAAACTCTTGTAAGTGTCCGCCAGGAAGCACAGGTCATTAGCGTACTTAGATAATCTTTGTATTGCCGGTATAAGAGCGGGTTTTTCGTGCGGCTAATACCAGTGAGGAAACGAATTTAAAGGCCTTCTGAAGTACGTTTTAAAGTTTCCTGAATGACGACAGCAAAGAGTGTAAACACAAGTTTTTAGAACATTCTTGTTTTATCAACAGCTTCTCGGGAAATACTATCAAAAGATTTTTCAAGATCGACAAAACAGAGGTACCAACAGAAGTCGACTTTGTCCTTTTCTTTACATTTGAAGCTGGCGAATAGAGAATATAGCTTCAAAAGTTCCGGTTCCAAGACAAAAACCAAAGTGGGTCTCTGGAAGGATTGATTCTGAATAGGGCGGTTGAGATGGATTTTCGCTCAATTCCACGATTAGAGTAACACTGATCGGTCGCGTTTGTTCTTAGTATATAATGCGTTTATTGGAGGTACTTTTAAAGTATGCGGTGCTCCACATGGCTCTTCGTTCCACATGGCCACTAAGAGATTCCTGATGACTTCATGAAATCTCTCACCTTCGTACTTAAGTAAGTAGTTCCTTTGAGATGTCATCTATACTAACCAATTTTATTATAAGTTAAATCTTTGTTTTCTTCAAAGTACTTTTGTCTAGCCCAGTGGCTGTGGTAGTGGCAGCGTGGGCATAAAATAACGTAATATCATATTTATTTAAACTAACTTTGCATTTACCTTTCAAATTTTGATTCATATTTCAAATTTTAACAAGAACTTGTCCATAAATCTCACATTTTCCTTACTATTGCTAAACTAAAAAGACGTTAACCTACAAACGAAATACGTTTAGCCACCTTTTAGTTAAGTAAGTTTGGTAAGATTTTACAAAACTTCCATATAAAATTGGCATAATTAGCTTAAAAGCAGCTAAAACCCCGTAACCTCTCCTAAGGAAAGTTATTGTTACTTTAATCTGAGCGAATTCCATGGCTATAAAGCAGTTTAGATCACCTAACAACTTTTTTGTTAAGTATTTCTGCAAAAATATGAGCAAATACTATGAACGTTAAAATTTTAAATAAATTACTTCACTAAAAAGCCGCTAAGGTATAGTTAACGGCCTTTTAGTACAGAAATAAGGTGCAATAACTAAATTATATCCTTAACTAAAAAACAAAAATTAATTTTAAAAGTAAGTAATAAGAGTTTCTGGACAGACATAATTCTTAACGACAAGCAGAAAGAAATACCAATCGATGTGTCCAACAATCATTAACCTAAGTATCATAGTTTTTAAGCAGCAACGATTCGCACCTTTTTTGCCATTATCTCGAAAACTACTTTTTGGGCTTAACGGCTTTTTAGTCATAGGACGGCAGAATATATCTCCGTAATTTTATGACCACGTGAAAAAAGAAAAATACGTGTCCTATACTTTTCAATAATCTACCCGACAGACAAATAAAAAATCAAAATCAAAATTAAAAAAAAATGTGATTATCGGTATTGGCAGTCAGACGGACCACTAGGTTATCTAGTGCTTATGCTTGTATCATTGCAAATGCAGGACTGTTTCTGACGAAATCGACATCGAAAGAACTACTTGCATTTGCATCGCTACTGCATGGCTGTAAAAACCTATTTGTAAGTACTTATTTTTTAAGCAAAACAGTTTTTCTTTTACTCTTTTTGGTTGTGGTATACATCTCGCACAAATCCTCAATTTTGGATTGTAACTAGAAAATATGTAGACGAAGAAGAAAAACCAAACTATTAAACTGATTTTGATGAAATTTCTATGGGACCAATCGATCATTAAGAAAGTATTGCCTTTCACAGAAAAAGTTTTTTTTCAAATCGGTGTTTATGAATGACGGAATTATGAGGTAACAAAAGCGAAAAATACAAACAAATTAAGAACATCCTCCTTTTTGGAGTCGGTTAAATTGCGTTTGTGTGTTTAAACAAGGTGCAAACTGACCCTACTCGAAGCCGTTAACCAGGCATTCTTAACATCAAATTAAGTAACACTACGCAAAACAATTTGCTGGGAAAGGACTTTTTTTTCTTCGGGGACAAATCCTGTTTTACTGTAAAACTCAATGTAACGCACTCAAAACATTGTGCTGATAGATGCATTAAATAGTAAACGGGACATGGAATATATTTAAGAAGGGACTCCAGTCGGTAATAGGGGATAATCCTATTTTTTTTTCTTTGTCCGTCGGGTAGTTTATTGAAAAGTATGGGACACGTATTTTTTCTTTTTTCACGTGGTCATAAAATTACGGAGATATATTGAGTTGAAATGGCGCATGACGTCACATGTAGGTAAGTTTTATACCCACTTGTGACGTAGTAAGCCCCCACTCTCCAACTTTAATGAGTTCTAACTAAGTAATTTTTAGATATTTTGATAAAACAAAAAATACGTGTGTAATATTTTTGTATTACCTGTCTGACGGACAAAATAGAATGTCGTTTTCTTTACCCAGTCCGATCCCCTATTGAAAGTATTTGATTTGATTTGAAGAAACTATTGCCGTCGCTCTGCGCCCGACCAAGCCCCCGTAAAGTGCGAAAGGTACAACTGCAGCTCAGGCTGATTTTACCTACAAAAATTTTGACCGAAAGACGTTTTGTATTCCGCTGTTTTCTTCTTCAAAACTAAACTGATCTAAATAATTCTTATATTAAAATTTAGAAGAAAGGTATATCTATGCTTCCATTATTTTCTTTTTGTTTAAAACTTAACTAATTTGTCTGATAGTCGTCTGAACATGACGGTAAAAACGGGCTTTATTTCGGGTTTGTTAGAGTGTCATAATTCTTTTATGATTCAGATTATGTTTAAAAAAAGGAAATGATAGGCCGAATAATACATGCCGTATTAATAACACCTCGATTTTTCGAAAAAAAAATCATTGCTTTAGACGCATTATCCACGAAGAAAACAGCGGAATACGTGAGTATGGAGAAATACCGACTAGAGTCCCCTCTTAAAGTACCGTCATAAAATTAAAAACTACTATTAAAAAAAAAACTAGTGAAAATGTTCGAACTTTGACGTCCAATATCTCAGTAACATACCTGGGAACCTTCTAGAAGTTTCCAGGTATGGTCTATAACAAAAAAAAAATCGCATTGACGGGGAGAACAATTCTGCTTTTCGGCTTCGTTATGGGTCTATTTTCACCCGTTTATTTTATTAAATAAATGCTTGTTTTCTTACCTATTTTGACTTTCGTACTGCACACTGACTTGACGTAGACATCCTCGTTTACATTAGGGTATTTTTCTGTCACCATATTTGGATTTTGTCGCAAAAAATCATAATTATTTTTTAACAAATGAAATTCAAACTCCCATTGCCCTTCCATAGATTTGTTGACTAAAGCTGTCTGAAAAAAAAAAACAAAAAAAAAATCAGTATCCACACGATGGTTGCCAGAAGATAGAAGAATAAGGCATTAAGATCATTTAATTTTGCAAGTCTCTAGGTCCCTTAGATTCAAACATATTATTTAGCCTTTGACCATACCCAAGACCAGCCAAATAAAAAAACGGGTTGCATTCCGGGAGTGCAAGTGAAAACTTGAATATTAACGTTGTGCATTTTTACACAAACATGACAATTTATATTACATTTTTTTTTTTCAATTCAGAAATATTACAATCCGTCTTACGAATTTTACCTCTATGGAGAAACCGAAGATTTTGTTTTTTTGCATAAGATAATTTTCCAGTTTTGGAAACCCAAACTCAAAAAGGCAGATGTCATAAAGTTCAATTTCCTTCGTAACCTAATGTCATTCCGTCTTACGAATTTTTCAGTTTTGCAAACCCAAACTCAATGACAGATGTCATAAAGTTAAAATTCCTTCGCAACTTACGTGACCTGACTGTCACGTGATATTGGCAGAATAGTCGACATCGGCTCTGCTTGCCATAATTAAAAATAGAATAGAATAGACTGTCACGTCAAAAATGCTAAACTCGCGTCAGGTCTCACGTCAGTGTCCTGACGCGAGACCTGACGCGAATTTAGCATTTTTTACCCATCACAAAAGTGCACAACGCCGCTAAAGAAGTTTTCAACACACTTGCTCATAAAGTGTCTTTATGGTCACCGCAATTAGGCACAGAATGACACCCATAATCAAACTGTATCTTTTTCATTTCATTTCATTTTTTTTTTTTTAATTTTATTGGTTGAGGTGCTTTGTTCTTAAAAAGTTTTTATTCAAAAAAAGATCGTGTTCAATCTATTGCTTACTCATTTCATGCAATTTCTTATTTAAATAGATAATTTTAACTCGTTCGTGTTTAATAAATAAAACTTTCACTCAAATATAACTTTTGTTTTCTCTGTAATAAAAGAAAACTTTAAATTCCCCATTTTGTACGTGGCAGAATAAGCGCAAACCCTATGCGCGGAAAATAAAAAAAATCCTCATCCCTTTAGTTTGTGGCTGATCGCAATGCGCGCGCATATATAGGAAAACTGATTATTTTTCCCACCATAGCGAATCATTTTTCAAAACTCGTTTGCACTGTTGAAATTATAGTTATTTATTAATTAAAATGTCTACAAGTAACTCTAGTAACGAAGAAAATGATTTATGTTGTACATCGCCCGATATAAACCCGATATGTGAAGCCCTTAACGTTATGGAAAGTTTACTACCTGAAAACTCCAAGGAAAAATATCTATGATCTACTAAATAAAATGAGTTTTTATTGTTATTTTATTAACAAGTGTGTTGAAAAACGTCGTATGATACACGTGTGTATTGGTGATTACCGTCCTCGGCTCTCTTAAGACCCTCACCTAACGGCTCGGGTCTCAATGGCGCCTCAGCGGTAATCACCAACATTACACACTAGTACCATAATGTACTATTTCACTTCAAAAAAGATAGCTGCCATTCACGGGGTGTTGCGGGGTTTGTTGTGTAAGGAATATTTACAACCGTGTATTGGTCGATAGAAATTAGTTTATAGTATGCCTACATAATTCTGAATTCTCAGTACTTTAATACATAATATATATTTTTTAATACACAGAGATGTTTTTTTTAAAATCTGCAATTCCATACAGATTAACCGTGTAGGTATTGCACTTTTGTAGGAAAAAGCTGTTTTTTTTTAAGAATGATGTACTGGCTATGTGGTTTTTGCGTCGGTGTCCCTTCCGTTGGTGTTCTGCTGTATTCAGCGTATTTGCCGTTTTCTTCTGAGTTTTATACCTTGTTTTAGAACAATTTCACTTACATATACAGTTGGTTCCGGAGGTTTATTAACGTCACGTTGCTGTTGTGTTGTTGTTCTAGAATTTAATTCGTTCGATAAGATTCTAGAGTCAGATCCGTTTATAAGTCGCCACCTGTAAAAAAAGTTCTTTCTTAATTTTCGGGGTCAGTTTTAGGAGATTGCAATTTAAGGATCATTTAAGATTGAAGACCTGACTGATATGTGGCATCGAATAGAGTTTGCATGTACTGTGACTGCTAACTTGTGTTTTAAATGCTAGGTGCTAAAGTTGCGTAAAAAAAAGACTAAGTGCTGATGTTTTTAAGGAAGACGCAACTAAAAAGATTGTAATGGTCTATGACTGGGATGCCTAGCATCTCGTTGGTACACTAAGATACCTTTAGGGCGCTTTACAACTGTGTCGTGATGATAAATTTATCGCTGGACGATTGTCGTCTCTAGCTGTTCCCATTATATCGACTCATGAAAATCTGTCGTCACTGCAAAAAAAAAGTCGTGGACGACAGTTTACGGTGCGGTCCTATATGTGAATATCTCCATTTAAATACAGAAGCCACGACGCTTTAAACGACACGATAATCCTTCGCCACGACATAGTGGGAACGCGGCCTTAGGCTCAAAGAGCGTATCCGCCATTTTGGCTAAAATGAGATTTGAATGCAGTCATACTTAGTTTTTCGTCCTCTTTCGAAAGGTCTATTTAAAATTTCTATATTCGCATAATTTTTTGATTGCTAAACATATTTTCTTTAAATTTGAGCCGTAATTTAAAACTATTTCATTTCATTACCGCAAACGTCGTAACAGGTAAACAAAACAATAAACTTTACTTTAAACTAGCTACAAGCACGCAGAAGTTATGTTGGAAAACGTATTTTTGTATTTTGGCTCTTCTGAAAAGTTGTAATTTGAGAGATACGCCCTTTGAGCCAGAAGGTATGAAGTTGGCGGTGTTGTTGGTTTACCAAAGTAGTGAAGCATGCTTTCAGGCTGGAGCAACAGTTGTCCCAAGGAGACTAGTACTCAATGGATGAGACTGGCCAATGATAAAGTGGCATGCTATAGATGAAATCTCTATTTAAAACAGCAAACCTGAACATCACGTTCGAAATTCGAACGGTGTCTCGTCGTGAATCCGCGATGATTTACTTTAAAAACAAATGAGTTCGCTTTTGAAATCGCTAGTGAACTTTTTGCTAAATTCTTTGGATGTTGGTACAACTTACCAGCCATCGTTAATGTGATATTTTGGTATTACAACCAGAGTAACTTTTTCTCCTTCCGTTAATGTGTAGTTATCGTTTAAAGTACAGTCGTAGCCGGGTTTCACAATAATAGTCACATTGCCAGTATCTGTAAAAAAGTAGTGAGCATTATTACCTCATCATCAGAAAAAAACAATAATAATATGTAATTATGTTACATATTATTGTTTTTTTTCTTGTTCATGCGGTGTTTACCTGTAAGTAATTGTTGCACTGTGTAGAGTTTAAACGCATGTTTTATATTTTGTTTGTAGTTTAGTGTAAACAATTGTTGGTAGACCTAACAAATAAAATAAAAAATAAAAATCATCTACATAGCCTTTGTCCAACTATGGGGTCAGCTTCTCGTCTTAGCGGAAGCAGCTGAATACCAGTATTTAACATGAGGCAGTGTCTGACCTCCACAACACAGTTAGTAGGTACTGGGTAATCCGATATCACGAGATCTTCAAATGACAGCCAGGACCAACGGCTTAACACGGTTTTGCGAGGTACGGAGGAAACACTATATGTAATGCGCTTGGTTGACGGGTGACCGTCAACCAAGCGCGACACCAGCCCCCGTATTCATAAACGCTCGGATTCGATTTCGATTCGGAAAGTCGTATGTCTGTCTCGCTTGCTTTCGTGATGTCAAAACAAGATAGACATACGACTTATCGAATCGAAATCTAATCCGAGCGTTTAATAAGGGGCCTGAGCCCCAAGATCGTCCCGAGCGGCTATTACCTGTTATTTAGCCTCTATAGCCGTTATCGCTGATTCTACTTAAATCACTTTGTCAAGGCTGTAAGATGAAAACAGCTGTAAATCCGTTTTTTTTTATCAAACCTTCTCAGTTTCACTCCTGGGCAAATGGCTCCCTCCACTGGTTTTCAGATTTTCGGGCCACTGACTACCAGTAACGACTGTCAAAAATCTACAAATGTCAGTCGAGACCAACGGCTTCACGTGCTCAGGCATCCATGCCATGGATCGACCTCGGAAAGCGTTGCATTACAAGCCCTTTTTTTAAAATTGTTTTGCATTTGACTCTAGTCTAGGTCAGTATATTATAAGTAAATATTAACTGAATATCTATTTATGAGAATATGTACACTAAGTGCTTTTTGTAATAAGTGGAACGAATCATCACGCATGTGTTTTTATGAATCACTCAACTTATTATATTATTTTGAATATTGGTGTTAATTGAATATTGTTTCTTTTGAGAAATCAAAATAATAAATGTAGCACAGTTTTTTTACAATACTAAAAAGGCGTGCGTTTGGCCGCAACTGATGTGAACCTATGATGCGGCCTAGAGTGGAGCACGCTTGCCTAGAAGACACTGAATCACTCGAACTTTGAAGAGATCAGGATTATAATGATCAGGGAACAGAGAAGCTGGCAGTGAATGCTATAGACTGGCAGCTCGCTTAATAATTGGGGAAGCAATGCGCTTTCTTCTGGCCCGTGGAACTTCAAAAATACAAGGTGTAAATCACCTCATCACGAAGCCGTCAACCAAGCATTCTGTACATGAAACTAAGTAACTTTACGCAAAAATTATTGCTGGGAAACGACTTTTTTTTGGGGGGTCTAAACTCATGTTTTGTGATAGAACTCAATGTAACGCACTCAAAACATTGTGCTGATGGACGGATTGAATAGTACGGGGCTCGTGGAGGTGTTTAAAGTAAAAATCTTACATTAAAAACTTGTATTTAAAAAAATACTTGTCAAAAAGTTGGAACTTTGACCCCTTATATCTCCGTATCTAGAAGGCTCCCAGGTATGGTGTAGAACAAAAAAATTATCGCAATGACAGGGAGAAGTGCCTTTCGGCTTCGTTAAGAGCTTCGGTTTTACACCCTTTATAGCGGTGACGCTTCACTTCGTGATCAAACCTAGTGCAGTTTTCCTATGATTTAAATCGAGAATTCTTTGTTTTCTAACTACATCGATGGTCTAAGCTACTTTCTGTGTAAGGTAGGGAAGAGGTTTCATCATTGTTAGAGCAAAAAAATAAGGCTTATGTTTAACATAACATCAGATAAAGTAAATATAACCTTAAAAAACAAACATGCCGCTGGTCCATACAAACTTACCCAATGCCCTTTGGGTCGAGTAGCCCGTATCGCTATTTTGTACGAGAAAGCTAAATATTGTTTGTGGAGCTCGTGGCCAAATTATAACATCCACTTAGATCTTCTGGTTAAGTCGGTAGTTGCCTTGTTTGATCGGTGGATGGGTAACCACAGATTACATACCAAGTTTCCTCCGGGCCTCGGAAAGCACGTTGTCCCCGGCGGTCAATTGTAGATCTTTGACAGTCGTTACAGGTAGTCTGTGGCCCGAAAAGCCTGACAACAAGTCTTACCAAGGTCTTCAAGTCCAAGTCAAACTCCAAGTCCAAGTCTATTAAGGTCTCGTGGAGGTCGGATAGGCAGTCCTTTGCGCTTATTCTGTGATTCTTATTCTGGGTGTCATCACCAACTAGAGGTCGACCTCTAGGCGGTGATTCAGACCATCAAAACTGGACAATTTTCCCTGAGGAAAATAGACCAAAAAATGGCTTTTCACACTAATTGCGTCAGCCGGTGCAAAAACAAATGCCAAACTCAAACTCAAAGGATTTATTTCAAATAGACCATTACAGGCACTTTTTAAAGTAAAAAACCAAAATAAAACGCAAAAATACGGTGACAGTCACAAGACATAATAACTTGTGAAAGTACTGTAGTTGCCCATTCCAAAGCGTAGATCTCTATGGAGAAGAATGGGTAGGTAATCCATGGAAACTCTTTTTAAAAATCAAATTACTTTTTACAAGATCTTGGTTACTAAATTCATGTTGAGAATATACTTTCATAATATGTGAGAACGATGTAAAGAGTCGTGCACATTAAGAGTGTCCAGAGTAAAATATTTTAAAAATTTGGTTGTCGACCCATTTTCCTTTGGAAAATTGTCCAGTTTGATGGCCTGACTAAACCACCACCACTGCGGTACTGCGGTGATTCTGTTACACCAAGACCACACTTTTCTGACACATGCTGTCTTAAAATGCCTTTGGTAGCTCCCAAGACTTTCATAAACGATGCAACAGATTTGCCAGTGATTCGGATTTGGTGTTCAGCGGTTAGGAAATAAAATAATTACACTAATGATTGTTTGTGGTTTTAACAATTGACGTAAAGTAAAGGTTGCTAGGTATTACTGTGGGGAAAAAATAAAGTATAGTCATTACAATTTGTTAGCGAATTTATTATTCATTTGGTAAGTCATTTAATTAAGAGCAGTTTCGTTATTGACTCATCATTAGTCATCATCCGCCGCATTTTTCAAATATGTTGGGATCGGCTTCTAGTCTAACCGGATGCAGAGGATTTAAGAGCAGCGGTGGCCCAGTGGTGGCAGCCCCGACTTACGAGCAGTAAGTCATAGGTTCGAACCCAGGCAGACGCATTACTTTCTCAAAACGGTGAAGGAAAACATCGTGAGGAAACCGGCATGTCCTAGAACTAAAAATTCGAAGACATTTGACATCTACCAACCCGCACTGGGCTCGCGTGATGGATTAAAGCCCACTCCCTCGCATTGAGAGGAGGCCTGTGTCCCTACAGTGGGAACATTATAGGCTGATGATGATGATGATGAATGCTTTTCTCGCCTCCACAGCCTAGTTACTTGGTAATTCATCATCCCTAGGTAAGACTTGTCAGAGTTCTGCCTTTGGACTACCCGTAATGGCATAGATTTTCGAGTGACATCTTTGGATGCCGGTTCTTTTGGACTGCTTCGATAGTCCAGTGGTCGAAAACGCGACTGCTGAGCATGAGATTCGGGTTCGATTCCCAGGTCGAGAAAAGTGTAATTGGGTGTTTCCAACAAAAATTTCTCAGTAGCAACCACGAAGTCTGGATGTGTGCCCGGTGGATGGCAATAGGCGTGCCCCCTATTACATGGGATTTAAACATGCTGGCGAAATGTGGGTGTATTAATGGACACTTCTGCCTTACCCTTCGCAGAACAGGGGGGTTACTATGACGCTTAAAACATTATTGTTCCATTCCTATTCCAGAGTGGGAAAGAGATGGAGCTAGACGACCTGTATAGCTCCGTCTCTTTTTCACTCTGGAATGAGAATGGAACAATAATGTTTTAAGACGTCATGGTACGCCACCAGGCGTGTTATCTATAGTTTCAAAATAGGTTGAATAAAAACTTCTTCATATTTTTTTTTTTTATATTCAAGCATTGTTCACAAGGTCGAAGTTCACTTAGATCTAGTGACTCTTCGATGACGAATTGATGAGTTGAGTTTGTAACAGTGTGGTTTTCATGCAATTGTAGCTATTTAGCATAATCTATAGTATGACCACTGCAGGTCATTATTACAATCCGATATTCGCCGAAGCAGATCTACCACAAAACGGCGGAAAACATGGCGACGCGGTCACGTATAGATGAGCTTATGACGTCACACGAAAGTGTTGCCAAAATAAGCACTTGAGAAACTTTAGTAAAGTGTGTCTCTCTTTTTAACCCCCGACTAAAAAAGAGAGGTGTTATGAGTTTGACGTGTGTATCTGTGTCTTAAACGGATGAACCGATTTTGATAAAATTGGTTTCGTTTGAAAGGTATTTTAATCGAGAGTGTTCTTAGCTATGTTTCGAGAAAATCTGATCAGCCGTTTCAAGATCATCACCTCTTTTCTAGTTGTTGAGGGGATATAGACAACTTCCACAGGTCTAGTCGATTTGAACTTTGAAATCTGATCACTTGTCACCACAGGCATTGCCTTTTTTTTAATTAACAACTTTCCTTGTTTTCATTTATTAGCGAGAAGAAGCGCAATTCCGAGATAATTGGAAGGAATGGGGGGAAGCCTATGCCCGGGAGTGGGACAGTCAAGGCTAAGAAAAAATTATATAAGTTTAAAAAGCATGAAATAAAAATTTTACAAAAAATTTAAGAAACCCCCGACACAAAAAACCTCTAAAAAAAACCTTTAATAAATTAATCCAAGCGTCGTAGCGTCGGGGACCACTAAGTAGACCGCTTAGCACAAGTACAAAACAAAGCGGACCCCCGACGCTACTACGCTTGGATTAATCTATTAAAGGTTTAATTTCATTTAGGACAGAGATACACACGTTATTTTTTATCTTATGCAGGTACAGGCTTTATTAAAAAGAGACAAAACTGTTGTTCACATGTGTGTCGAAATTGTAGATACATATTTGTATAACTATTCTTTCTATAGTAGAATATGCGTCTCTGTAGGTCTCTATGTAATCTCCATGGCATTTTATGAGAAAATGGCTGATGTAGCTGGCCATTGTGACGTTCGCAACTACTCCGTGTGTTAGCCGAAGTGGTCACACTCATCGATGGACCTACGTCATACGCGTTGTTCAGTTTGGACGACGAGAACACAATGCGTCAGATTGTTCGCTTTTGTTCCATGCACTTTAAGTTCATTTCCGCGTACATAAATGTGGTCACTCCATTAAAATCAGAGGAAGCTGCTGAAACTTTGAAACTAATTTCAGAGTGAAGAACTAATTTCGGACGAAGTCGCGGGCACAGCTAGTCTAAAATAAAAATAGTATAAGTTACTCCTTCTACTGTTACTGTTATTTAAGGGAAACAACTTTTTCTTTAGGGGTGAAAAATCGCGATTTACAGTAGGTAGGAGTCAATATCACGTACTAAAAACATCGTGCTGATGAATGCATTGAATAGTACACGGCCAACGTTCATAACTTTATTTCAAATACCTCCAGTATTTGAAATAAAGTTATAAACGTTAAAAAGTAGCCATTTCAAGAAATCAATAGAAAAAATTGGTACTTCGACCTCCAATAATCGAATATCTCCGTAACCAGAAGGTTCCAGACATGATCCAGAATAAAAAAAAAGAAATTTCGGGGATAACAAGTTTAGCGACTTTCGTGAAGGGACTATGTACACCCGTTATATCTAAAGTTACTGAAAGGCTTTTTTCATGGCATCTCGCCGGTCAACCTCTGAGGTTGGCTTCTGCTTAACCGGAGTATCCTGTGGATGCCTTGAGTGTAAGGCCTCCAGCCAGGACATCATCACATTTTCCTGCCCTTATACCAATTAATTTGGGGTCGGCGCAGCATGTCTTCTTCTTCCATACTTCTCTATTACTTGTCATCTCATAAGAGTCCTCCTTTCTTGCCATAGCATCTTTCACACAGCCCACCCACCGTTTCTTTGGTCTTCCTCTACTGGCCTCGGTTTAGGGCGTCGCTGGGGGGGGGGGGGCAGCAAAGGGACACGCTGGATCTGAGTGATTCCATTACTTAGAGGCCGATTTATAACGACAGCCTCAGGTACGCGGGCTGGCTTGAGCAAGGGTCGGGTGGTCGTGAACACGAACGTCGCGACGAACCTCGACGGCGAGGCCGGAAAGATGGCGGACAGGAGGGTTACTATGCCGCTTAAAACATTATTGTTCCATTCCTATTCCAGAGTGGGAAAGAGATGGAGCTAGACGACCTGTATAGCTCTGTCTCTTTTTCACTCTGGAATAAGAATGGAACAATAATATTTTAAGACGTCATGGTACGCCATCTGTTTTGTGCTTACAGTTTAAGGTACTGGTTTCCCTAATGCTTTCCTGGATGAGGGTGATAGGGTCATCGGGGGTGACTAGGGTATGCCGTGGTTGGCGAATGCTACTGATACGCGATTCTTCGTACCGGGCGGCCGATGGGTTCAGGGGTTACAATGCCTAACAGCCGAGTCAAAGAAACTGAAACCCTTTTTATTTAAAGTAAAATACAGCTTCGACGTCTATATTCTACAGTATCTTTGGCCCGTAAGATACGTCACGTGAGCCGCGGCGTGCTCTAAAGAACTTTTTTTTGTTTGTTTTCTTCTCACATGCATGCAATCGGTTGTTTTTTTTTTGTGTATGGCATCTCGCAGTTGAGCCTCTGAGGCTGGCTTCTGCTTAACCGGTAAATCCTGTGGATGCGGAAGAATTTAAGGCCTCCAGCCAGGACAAAAACTTATAAACTAAGCGATAACACGCTAAGGGCACCCCTTGCGGGGTACGGGCCTCGGCTTAGGGCGTCGCTAGGGGAGGGCAGCAAAGGGACTGGCTGGATCTGAGTGGATGCAATCGGTTGAGTCCACCAACGTGTTAAATAGCGATAGCAACAACGTAATTTTATTTTTAGTAAATGATCTAAAATGTACAATCATTTGTATAAAATTAGTTATTTCAAACAATAGCACGTTAGGGAAAATCAATATACATTATGACACAGATATACTGTTGAAGCAATAACGCTAAATAACCACAAATTGATGATTTTCCTATTACCCATTGATATACGTCACAATTTACTAAATAGGTAATTGTTCTTAGATACAAGAACTGCCTCGACTCGTCTCGACTGAACTTGGTCAAGTGGCCGCGAACGCAATTACTGAGCATGAGGACCTGGGTTCGATTCCCGCGCCGAGCAAAATGTTATTGGGTTTTTCAATCTATACTTTATACAAATAAATAAAATTACATGTGTTTGTAATATTAAAATACCCCCTTTTTACTACATGCATATGAATGTGTATTATTATGTTACATATACCAAAATAATACTTTTTTACAATTTTTGTCTGTCTGTCTTTCTGTCTGTCTGTCTGTCTGTTTATTCCGGCTAATCTCTGGAACGGCTAAACCGATTTTGACGGGGCTTTCACTGGCAGATAGCTGATGTAATTAGGAGTAACTTAGGCTACTACTATTTCAGAAAAAAATAAAAAAATAATAAACTAAATAACTTCTTTGTTAACTTCCACGCGAACGAAGTTGCGGGCACAGCTAGTAAGAAATATTTCAGTAGACAGCCATGGTGTCTGGCATTGTGCACGGTTGATGGCAACAGGCTCGTCCCCTATTGCATGGAACTTAAACATAACTGGCGATGTGTGTGTACCTACTATTAGGTTCACCTCTGCTTAACTCTTAGGGGATTATAGGCGTGGTATTATATGATATCATGTTTAAAAATGTTGGTGTTATACAGGGAACTCGGGAACCCCCTGATTTTATAGTGGAATCGACTAGAGTTACAAGAGAATAAGGAAATCGGCTTGATTAGGTGGCCTACCATGACGTATTTTATAAAAACAATATTGTTTTAATCTTATTAGAGTGGGAATAAGATAGCGCTAGACATCCTCTATAGCTCCGTCTCTGTCTCACACTGGAATGATAACTTTAAGACGTCATAGTAATCCCCCTGGTCAGAACAAGCAGGGCTGACTCTCATTGCTACGGCGTAGCAGCGTAGCAGAGTTAGAGCTACGAATTACAGAATGCAAAATTATTTCAAGCTCAAATTCAAAGCATTTATGTCCGTAAAACGTTTACAGGCACTTTTGAATGTAAAAAAGAACAAAAAAAGTGAAGCTACAGTCCCAGTCACATGGTATAATAACTTGTGAAAGTACTGTAGTTGCCCATTTCAAAGCGTAGATTTCTATGGAGAAAAATGGGCAAGAAACTCCATGGACACTTTTTTAAATCAAAATGGTGTTACGGACTTATTATTTGGTTTTAATCCTAATACCTTCTCTGAATCGAAGAGACTTTTTTTTTAACCCAGACAGTGAGACAGTTATTGTTTTATAAATAATATTTATAAAGTAACGACCCTGACCCTGGGGGCCTACTCTCCAAGTCCGTCAACGAAAGTTCGGGTCCGTCCGTTACTAGCTTTATACTTTGAAATGAACTCTACTCTCTAATATTTTCAGATTCATGAGTTTTGAAATCACATCGGGAGTAAGGACAACTGTCCAATCGTATTGTCATTTATTTTTCGTTCGAGCTCCTACGGATCTTATGTCCGTAAGTGATAAGGAGTAGGAAACGACCGTAACTTCGGCCGAAAGTACGGATTTCGTGCTTAAAGAGTAGACCCCCTGGTCCCCATGGGTGTTATGACGACGTCAGCATTACTGTTAAATGAAGTTTATTTTGAGGAGCTCGGGGCTAAACAGCCGCACGGATCGATCTTTAAGGTTAACCCGTGCTTGCTGAGGTTGGTCAGTGTCTGACCATAATTACATACCGAGTTTCCTCCGTGCCTCGGAAAGCACGTTAAGCCGTTGGTCCCGGCTGTCATTTGTAGATCTTTGACAGTCGTTATGAGTAGTCAGAAGCCAAAAGTCTGACATCCAGTCTTACTAAGGGGTATCGTATTACCCAGTTACTGGGTTTTTGAGGTCAGTTAGGCAGTCGCTTCATGTAAAATACTGGTACTCAACTGCATCTGGTTAGACTAGAACTCGACCCAAGATAGTTGGTAAAAGGCTAGGCAGATGATGAAGTTAGTTTTGAAAATAGGATTTTACACGTTATTTTTTTAAACTGCCTGAGGACGATGTTTCGTACCAGACTACTCTGAAAAGAAACAGCAAAAACAATCTCAGAGGTTATACAAGGTGTTGTTTTGCAACCTCATCAAATTTCAGGAGGTGGTCACAAAAGACATAAATAATCAATTAAAATTACGGTATCTAGTTAATTATTAATAAACACAGATTTTTTGGTTGTTTAAGTTTGTCAATATTGAAGAATAATCCCCTTAACGTGGTTTAGGGAATAAGAAATTATCAAATAAACGTTTGAGATTGTTTTTATGTGTGTAAGCGAGGTTATAGGACAAGAACCAGACGGGCCGCGTTTAAAACACGGGTGGTTCACACTTACCGATTTCCGTAAAAAAGAAAAAAAATAAAAATTACCTTCCCATTTTATTATTGATTCGGGATGAGAATCATTAGCATAGTTACCTCCTTGAATTTCACGAGGATGCAAAACAACACCTTCTATAGTCTCTCTATAAGGTCCAGACTTAATCTTGGTCAACTCAAATGAGGTCAATGCAGATACTATTGAAAAAATACTATTACGATCACATACATTTTTCTTTCTTCTTTAGCGTTAACCTACTCTGACCCCCTGCTGGGCAAATTTGCCTTCTCTGACCAATCCGTTAAGAATGAGTCCAGATCGTCACACCAGCGTTTCTTGGGCCTGCCTCGACTACACATACCTACATAGATACGAAAAACTACTTAGTTTTATATATAAATAACAGATAACAACCATCTGTGTATCTTAAATATAGGTTTTTACAGTCCTGGTGGCCAACCATGACGTCTTAAAAAAAAATTTTTTTTTTTTAATTTATATTTATAACGAATTATATTTTTTTATAAATTTTAAATAACTACTGTATACATTACAACGATTAACAAACTAATAAATTAAATAACTAATTTAACAATAAACTATCAAAGGGCGTCAAAAAACTCAGTCACTGTCAGCTGGTAATGTGCCCTAGAGACTGGCTTATTAGTTACTATTAAAAAAAAAAATATGTGGTACACTGTCTTAAGCTGTAGTGCGCCCATGTCATTACGGCTGCTGGGCGGAGCCCCATTTTCGGCGTTGAATTAAAATTATAAATAATAGAGATAGAGTTCCCAGAGTCCGGACTTTTCTATTGAAAATTTTCTCTTCTTTAGGTATCTTTTTTCAAAATTCATTAAACTTTAATAGTTTTTGAGTTATTAACGAAAAACTAAATGTTTTTTTATCTTAATTTGTTAATAACAATTGCAATTTTTACGTGGTTAATACATACTTTCGATACATTTTTCATGACGTCATTCCAAATCAAAAGAGCCATCGCTCATATTTTTAGGAGCTTTATCAAGAATTAACCCTTTTTTTTTTACTTGTTGCCTATTATG
Source organism: Cerastis leucographa (assembly GCA_963082945.1). Taxonomy (NCBI): domain Eukaryota; kingdom Metazoa; phylum Arthropoda; class Insecta; order Lepidoptera; family Noctuidae; genus Cerastis; species Cerastis leucographa. The sequence continues at coordinate 6,176,089 of OY720374.1, read as the reverse complement.
CCCTTTTCCCCACACTCAATCGATTACAGAATCATAATAATAATTTGCTGTGTGTTTTGACTCATGTTATTAAATGTAGAACAAGGTGAAAGAAAATATTTTTTTAAGCATAGAAAAAGCTTTTTTTTAATTTATTTTTTTGAGTTTTATAAAATTAGGAAGAAAACTGCTTTTAAAATAACTATGTGTATACGTTATACCACATAGTTTCGGCAGTTTTAGTGAAATTAAAATAAAATATAAACATAAATTAACTTACGACAATACTAAAATATAAATATAAATTAACTTACCTTCAAATATGTTAAACCAATAAAATAAATGAACAAACACCCACAAACAATGTTATACAAGAGACACATTTTCATTGCTTTCGAGACTATCAACCAATAAGATCACAGAAAAATAAACAAAGAACTGGAAAACTCACCTTCACATTTTAGAAACAAAAAGTTCGAACACAAAAACAATAAATAAAGAAATATTAACATTTTTGAAACGTTTTACAAAAAAATAAAATAACAAATGACAACTGTCCTGTATAGTACAGTTAGACACACTGAAAATGGCGGCAGAGTAGGGTGACCATAAAGTTCCATTATTATCCCGGACTGACATACGACAGACAGAGGTCCTCCTTGGAAAACAATTGAAACGTCACTGTAATATCAATAGAACGTCATTAAAATGTCTATTGTTTAAGAGTTATGCGGATAAGAAGTGTTAATAGAATCATCTAATGGAACAATGACATACCGTACCACTATAACCACTGTCCCGACTTACTTAGTTTACCTATTGTAGAACGTAGGTTCGAACTGAAGCGGGCACATTTATCAATCAGCATATAACGCATTTTACAGGCCTATTTATGACACAAATGAAGAACTAAAATCAAAATTCCAAAGCTATCCGCGATTTAAGACCATATAGAAAAACCAGATACCAACTGTCGGGCAGTAGGTCAACAGATATAACAGCCGTCCAGTTGGAAGATCCTCCCGTTTCTATGGGGGATGAAGAATTTTACGCCCTGTTCTTCGTACCTCTGTAAGCTTATTTGTTATTTATAGGCATTAGTCTCTTTAGAACCTTTTGCATAATTGAGACTACTAATATTATCTGTGTATTCTCTGTTGGGGATCCTTAATAAATAACGCAAGTCCTTTATGTCAATTTATTTCATTACCAATGGTCTCAAAGCGGTGAAAGACAAAATTGTGAGGAAACCGGCGTGACCTAGAAACCAACTGTGAAAGACGTTCGGCATCTACCATCACGCATTAGAACTGCGTGGACGATTACAGTCCCCCTTTTCATAGAGAAGAAGCCGTTATTCTAGTAGAGGGTACGTTATAGTCCATTTAATTGAGAGCGGTTAGCCCGACCCTTTCTCCACGAGCCAGCCCGCGCCGCTGAGCATGTAGCGTTAAAATCGCTAAATAATCATAATATGACCCAGCCTGTCCCATGCTGCCCCCTCAATGACGTCCTAAGCCGAGGTCCGAACCCCACAGGGGGTGCCCTTAGCCAGCGGTCATTTAATGTAACTAGTTTGTAAACCCTGGCTGGGGGCCTTAAATTCATTTGAGGTCACCATAGGATAGTCCGGTTAAGCAGTCACAACCTTAGCAGGTTAGAGCGGTTGGTCGTGGAAACCTATGCCTTAATTCTTTATTTTCTCGATAGAGGACACTATTCCCATTCATTGCAACGCAATGCAGTTGCGAACAGCAGAAAAGCGCCGTGTCGATGTACGACACGGCGCTTTTCTGCTGTTCGTCGTTCGGTCTTAGAAACGATTTGACCTCTGAGTTTGTTTCGGCTGTTTCTTATCAGTGTAGTTCTAAAAAAAACTACTTGTAAAGTGTTTCACGTACAATTGTTTATAAAACGCAGTAGGTTAGGCAGAATCTTCAGAAAATCATTTTTTCTTCTCAAGCATTTAATCCTACAAGCGTGACAGTTGCATGTAATACATCTAAAGAAAAGTGTATCAGGGCGTTCCCTCCCGTTACAGACAATCCTTCTAGTCCTATTAATCTGGTCACCCTAACATGTGTATGAAAACAGGATAAAAGTTAAGTATCCTGATTTAAATGGGCAACAATAAATAAGTTATACCATATAGTTGCTTTTTCCTTATATTAAATACCTTTGTCATCATGTACTTTTCATTTCAATTTATTAAATTTCATTTTAAACTATTCTAAGTCTACATAATGAGATATTTGAACTAGTATTAAAGACATCAGCAACTGCCTATAGAATGCTAATATAATTCTTACAATTTAAATATAATTAGTAAGTATTATTCTATAAGTTCACTAGTTCACGTCACTCAAGTGAGCGCACACAATTCGAAAGCGAACTCATTTGTTTTTAAAGTAAATCATCGCGGATTCACAACGAGAAACCGTTCGAATTTCGAACGTGATTTTCAGAGAATAGTTCAACAGAGGACATAGACAAGAGACAATCGCTTTCAAAATGTTTTAAAAAGACTTTGTCTGGGAATAAGCTTATGCTTGTCAGCCTCATGACGTCAGCTTTTGATAACTTATGTCAATCCAACACGGATTAAGGTTATGTACCACCCATCGGACTCCCTCGTCGATCTAAAGGATGCAAGCGCACCTGCTGAGCATTAGGGCCTGAGTTTGATTCCCGGGTCGGGCAAGGTGTTATTGGGTTTTCTCATCAGGAATTTCTCAATCGCAGCCACGGAGTCTGCATTTGTGCCCGGTTGATGGAAGTAGGCTCGCCCCCTATTACAGCGGACTTAAACATAACTGGCGAATGTCACTTGGTACTTTTATTTTAGTACTGTGTTTTTCTGACTGCACAGGTAAGTTGACTGGAGTGGAATGAGCTTTTGGTTTATTTTTGAAAATCGAAATGCTTATATTGGGTTTTTACATCAGGATTTTGTCTGTAGAAGGCTGAGCGTCTGACATTGCTTTGCAAATTTCTATTGAGTAAGTTTTATCAGCAAGGTTTGCCAACAAAAAAAAAAACAATTAGACCATTACAGGCACTATTGCATGTAAAGAAAAAGAACAAAAGTGAACCTACAGTCCCAGTCACAAGGCATAATCATAACTTGTGTAAGTACTGTACTAGGTGCTAAGTTAAAGCATCGTGCTCGAAATACTGCACTACAAACTCGAAAAAACTGGCGTGCCCAAAAGGCTAGGCTACCCAAATCAAATGGGTCTGGGAAGGACATGTCTGCCGAATGCCGAATATACTGTGGGTCAAAATAGAAAGAAACTGGTGCTCGAGACTATAACGGAACGAACTGGACAGGTTCCGCCAGACCTGGAAGGGAGACGCGCTGGTTCGTGAGAAACGGAAAACATGGGAGGGAGCCCTTTGCGCAGGAGTGGAACAAAGAAGGCTAGTTAAATAAAATAAAAAATAGTGCGTGGAGTGACTCCACGCGAAAGAAACTTCGTAATACTACACGCATGCGTTCGAGTGCTACGCATTCACTCTCGTTATTTTATTGAGCTGCTAAATAATATTTTGTTGTTTTCTTGTTGTATTATTTTTATCACATAAGTTTATCGAGGTTATTCTACCCATGGAAATTGAGCGAAGGGTGGTCACACCAAAGAGTCGAATGCATGACTGTTTGCACGCCATCTTGCGTACCTAGTAGAACTACGTAGTCACAAATCTTATAATACTGCCATCTCTTGGTGAGTTTTAGAAAATATTCCCCCTCCATGGTAGCGTTAAACGTTAAACTTGTTGGAAGTCGCATAAGAATTTTCACTTCAAAAACGGATTTATTCGTTCGAGTCTTCATCTTACAGCCTTGACAAAGTGATATAAATACAATCATGTGTGTGAGATAACGACTAATATTATGTCGTTAGCCCACCCTGTGCGAGTGTGTTGTCACTTGTCTTCGAAATGAAATAGGTAGCAAATAACGATGATGGAGCTCGATGCTAAATATCAGCGGTGTGATTCTGTAAGACCTCACTTAGAACTTCGAATCTGAATCCGCTGTGAGTTTCTTGATTGACATTCTAAAAACCTGGTTGATAATTCGAATTTACAGTAGCGCCACCACTACGAGCGTGTTAGCGAGTTAACTAAATTAACAGGGAGATTTTGACAGATAAAGTATGAGATGACGTAAGAAGTGGCATTCTGTAAGGTTATTCCCCCGTCTCACTTCGACGCTCCCTTGGCTACAAAATCAAGGTCATTTTGAACCTTAGGCGAAGTGACAGTGGATAGCGATGTGAGATGTGAGTTGTCGTCTGAATTTTACAGAATCGACGTACAGGTAATAGTCGGTCGGATCAATCTTGGGGATCAACCCCCTATATTCACAAACGCTCGGATTCTATTTCGATTCGGAAAGTCGTATGTCTATCTCGCTCGCTTTCGTAATGCCAAAACAAGATAGACATACTACGACTTATCGAAACGAAATCGAATTCGAACGTTTGTGAATAAGGGGGCAGGTCTAAGTCGTCTAGGTCGATTGTGAATAAGGGGGAAGGGTTCCGAGAGGGCCGATGCCTGCCAGGGCTGCGGGTTCGAAAGAGATACCGTGTCTCTGGAATAATACAAAGGGCTAAGAAGGAACATGTATGGGTTTTAGTCACTAAGTCTGTCACTCCCTCCCACTCCGCCCAGAGCGGGAGAAGACATTTGATGATTTCCCATCCTTAAAAAAAAAAAAAAAGGCGCAGGTCTCGCGCCTAGGTTGGCGGGTGACCACCCATTACGTATAGTGTTTACTGTTTTCTCCGTACCTCGCAAAACCATGTTAAGCCGTTGGTCCTGGCTGTCATTTGAAGATCTCGTGGTATCGTATTACCCAGAACTAACTGGGTTGTGGAGGTCAGACAGGCAGTCGCTCCATGTAAAATACTGCTATTCGGTTGCATCTGGTTAGACTGGATGTTTAAGATCTATTGCAGATGCCCATTAGTTTTTTAAAGAGGTCTGGGTCTGGTTGTTTTAATTAATCTATAATAATATTATAGTATATAATATTATTCATATTATATTACTATAATAATATTGTGTGTTAACAATTTATATATGTATAGACGAGTGAATAAATTATTTCAGCGCATTATTTAGTGTCTAGGCTTGTTTTTTTTCTGGCGACATTAAAACAAAGGTCATTATCATCTGCCTAGCCTTTTCCCAAACTATCTTGGGGTCAGCTTCCAATCTAACCGGATGCAGCCGAGTAGCAGTATTTTACATTAATCGACTGCCTATCTGACCTCTACAGCCAAGTAACTGGGTAATACGATACCCCTTGGTAAGACTGGATGTCAGAATTTTAGCTTCTGACAACTCGTAACGACTGATTTACATTAAAACAAAAGTATTATGTAAAATAAATTACTTTGCAGACATTAACAAAAAAATTATCTTCGGGTCTGTAGCAGAATCTATATATATAAAAGAAAGTCGTGTTAGTTACTTCACTTATAACTCAAGAACGGCTGAACCGATTTAGCTGAAAATTGGCAGGGAGGTAGTTTAGAGCCAGGAGAAGGACATAGGATACGGTAGGGTAGGGTAGGGTAGGGTAGGTAGGTAGGATAGGGTAGGTAGGTAGGGTAGGGTAGGTAGGTAGGGTAGGGTAGGTAGGTAGGGTAGGTTAGGTAGGGTAGGTAGGTAGGGTAGGGTAGGTAGGTAGGGTAGGGTAGGTAGGTAGGTAGGGTAGGTAGGTAGGGTAGGGTAGGTAGGTGGGTAGGGTAGGTAGGTAGGGTAGGGTAGGTAGGTAGGGTAGGGTAGGTAGGTAGGGTAGGGTAGGGTAGGGTAGGTAGGTAGGGTAGGGTAGGTAGGTAGGGTAGGTAGGTAGTAAGGGTAGGGTAGGGTAGGGTAGAGTAGGTAGGTAGGGTAGGGTAGAGTAGGTAGGTAGGTAGCGTCGGGTAGGGTAGGTAGGATAGGGTAGGTAGGTCGGATAGGGTAGGTGGGTAGTAAAAAGTGCATTGCAACGCATGCTGGGTACAGCTAGTATCTATATAATATATAAAAGAAAGTCGTGTTAGTTACTTCACTTATAACTCAAGAACGGCTGAACCGATTTAGCTGAAAATTGGCAGGGAGGTAGTTTAGAGCCAGGAGAAGGACATAGGATACGGTAGGGTAGGTAGGTAGGTAGGTAGGTGAGTAGGGTAGGGTAGGTAGGGTAGGGTAGGTAGGGTAGGTAGGGTAGGTAGGGTAGGTAGGGTAGGTAGGGTAGGTAGGGTAGGTAGGGTAGGTAGGGTAGGTAGGGTAGGTAGGGTAGGTAGGGTAGGTAGGGTAGGTAGGGTAGGTAGGGTAGGTAGGGTAGGTAGGGTAGGTAGGGTAGGTAGGGTAGGTAGGGTAGGTAGGGTAGGTAGGGTAGGTAGGGTAGGTAGGGTAGGTAGGGTAGGTAGGGTAGGTAGGGTAGGTAGGGTAGGTAGGGTAGGTAGGGTAGGTAGGGTAGGTAGGGTAGGTAGGGTAGGTAGGGTAGGTAGGGTAGGTAGGGTAGGTAGGGTAGGTAGGGTAGGTAGGGTAGGTAGGGTAGGTAGGGTAGGTAGGGTAGGTAGGGTAGGTAGGGTAGGTAGGGTAGGTAGGGTAGGTAGGGTAGGTAGGGTAGGTAGGGTAGGTAGGGTAGGTAGGGTAGGTAGGGTAGGTAGGGTAGGTAGGGTAGGTAGGGTAGGTAGGGTAGGTAGGGTAGGTAGGGTAGGTAGGGTAGGTAGGGTAGGTAGGGTAGGTAGGGTAGGTAGGGTAGGTAGGGTAGGTAGGGTAGGTAGGGTAGGTAGGGTAGGTAGGGTAGGTAGGGTAGGTAGGGTAGGTAGGGTAGGTAGGGTAGGTAGGGTAGGTAGGGTAGGTAGGGTAGGTAGGGTAGGTAGGGTAGGTAGGGTAGGTAGGGTAGGTAGGGTAGGTAGGGTAGGTAGGGTAGGTAGGGTAGGTAGGGTAGGTAGGGTAGGTAGGGTAGGTAGGGTAGGTAGGGTAGGTAGGGTAGGTAGGGTAGGTAGGGTAGGTAGGGTAGGTAGGGTAGGTAGGGTAGGTAGGGTAGGTAGGGTAGGTAGGGTAGGTAGGGTAGGTAGGGTAGGTAGGGTAGGTAGGGTAGGTAGGGTAGGTAGGGTAGGTAGGGTAGGTAGGGTAGGTAGGGTAGGTAGGGTAGGTAGGGTAGGTAGGGTAGGTAGGGTAGGTAGGGTAGGTAGGGTAGGTAGGGTAGGTAGGGTAGGTAGGGTAGGTAGGGTAGGTAGGGTAGGTAGGGTAGGTAGGGTAGGTAGGGTAGGTAGGGTAGGTAGGGTAGGTAGGGTAGGTAGGGTAGGTAGGGTAGGTAGGGTAGGTAGGGTAGGTAGGGTAGGTAGGGTAGGTAGGGTAGGTAGGGTAGGTAGGGTAGGTAGGGTAGGTAGGGTAGGTAGGGTAGGTAGGGTAGGTAGGGTAGGTAGGGTAGGTAGGGTAGGTAGGGTAGGTAGGGTAGGTAGGGTAGGTAGGGTAGGTAGGGTAGGTAGGGTAGGTAGGGTAGGTAGGGTAGGTAGGGTAGGTAGGGTAGGTAGGGTAGGGTAGGTAGGTAGGGTAGGTAGGGTAGGTAGGGTAGGTAGGGTAGGGTAGGTAGGTAGGTAGGGTAGGTAGGTAGGTAGGGTAGGTAGGTAGGTAGGGTAGGTAGGTAGGTAGGGTAGGTAGGGTAGGGTAGGTAGGTAGGTAGGGTAGGGTTGGTAGGTAGGGTAGGGTTGGTAGGTAGGGTAGGGTAGGTAGGTAGAATAGGATCGGTAGGTAGGAAAAAGTGCATTGCAACGCATGCCGGGTACAGCTAGTGATTAAATAAAAACCACTAATTATGTATCTATGTATTTTACATAAGTAGCTGGGCAGTGGAAATACCTGTTTTGCTACATTTACCCTCTTGCCTACCTACCTATACTCTGAAACAATAGTTTGTTTGAATTAATAAATAAACCTACATTTAATAATACATAATAAAAGGATTATGATAATAAATAGGTACTCAACATTTAAAATTCTAATACTCTTTGGAAGAAACTTGAGAACAGCGCCATCTATCTTAGTTTGAGCGAAGCACATGGTGCGCGTTAGTAGTTTTGCTTGAACAACATTTTGCTTTCATGAACGACTTCAGTGTTCAGTCCTTGAAAGTATTGAGAATGAAGGTAGTTTAAAATTGGCTTCTACTTAGTAGCCAATATTAAACTAACCACTACTATGTACCTACTACTACTATTTCTTACAATTTTAGGAAAAAATATTGTCAATACTGATATGTATTGGAAAATTGTTTTTTTTTTCTGAACATTTTAGTAAAATTATCTCATTGATCTGTCCATCTATCGTCAAAAAAAAGTAATAATCAAAAATATATTCCAATTCCATTTCCTAATTATAACCCTTAAAAATCGTGTGTCATTTTATTTTAACAAACAATAACACGAAAAAGAAAACGTCAATTCAAAAAAATGGAAAAGCGCGTTCTATTTTTTTAAACGGCTCAGAGTGTTCTTTAAAAAAAACCGGCTAGCATAAAAAAATACGATAGTAACATTGAGCTAAGAGGGTTCCAAGTCTTCCACATATTCTGTTGTACTCATCTATTCGAGCATAGATATTTGGGCGGCACTTCGCGCATGCGTAAAAACAGTGCCCTGCTTATCCAGTCGGAGACAAAATGGCTACCCGACGGACCGTCTGCAATTGATTTTTTTTCTCCACGAAACTAGTAACCACACACATTTCAACCTTACTGTGTTTAAATAAAATTATTTAAAATTAACCGCGCACCACATACCGAGTTAGTGTAAAAATAAATTTCTAGTGTAAAGCTCGCAGGTTATAACCGTGTCGTGTGTTTTAATCGTTATTACATGTTAAATTGTCGGTTTTTCTAACAAATGTTAAGACTTAAGTGTTTTTTGACGTCCCGTGGTCGATGCTGCACACGTAAGTAAATTATCCTTCATTTATTTCACTAGTTTAGTTCGGTTAGTGTGACCTAAAATCTGTCTAATGCAGTTAGTAACAGACGGACGAATGTTAAGGCGTCAACTATGCCGCGCAGAGCTAGCTAAAGAAAAAAAAAAGTGACGGTTCATTTTTGCCGCATTTTCTTTTTAATTTTTTGATTCGACATTTAAATTGAAGCATTCCAATTGCGAGGAAAGTATGACGTGTTCGACGTGACAGATTTTAAAAATTGCAGGAATGACATAACCATTAATGTGTTATAATGTTCGGCAGCAAAAGTGGTTTTCCCTGAATTTTAGGAATCCTATCGCTGTCTCTCTCTGTCTTTTATAACTGTCTCTTTCTGGCTACGTTCCTGAATGAGAGTTAAGCATGCGCTGTCTTCCCGTGGTGAAGTCTGGACAATTGTGTAAGGATTTCTATGTTTCACGGGCGAATTTTGTCGCCAATGTCAAAGTTGACACATATTCCGTCCATTGCGAATATGTGGGTGACGAGAAATTACGTGTAAGGTTAATCTGATTACTGGTCAGTGTAACAATGTAATCGTATTAAATTATCTTAGATATGAACCCAAAAAATTCACCGGATCGATGCCCCTAGCGTAAATAGGTTTGGATTTTTGGCTTGAGACAATTTTCGTCGCGACAAAAAACTTCTAAAATTCATAACGTTTTTGCTTTATTTCTATTTTCAGGATTGTTGAGTTAATGCATAGTTAAGCATAGTTTTATATGCTAATAACCTATTTTTAAGTATTAATTACTGGTTTACTATGACGTCAATCTCATTCAAAATATTAAATTAACACTTTCGTTATACTGTATGAATAAACGTTTTTTTTTTTAACACAAATAATAATTAGCTGCTGGTTTCGTAAAGATTATTAAAATAAGAATAACGTACTATTTTCATGATTACTGAATAATATTACCTACCTGATGATTTTACCTACTTTTTTTTTTAAATATTATTAGTTATATATGAAAAATACTGATATTCAGCTGCGACAGCTTAGATCGAAAGCCGACCCAAACATCATACAATTCTCTTGCCCTTATCCCAATTTATTTGGGGTCGGCGCAGCATGTCTTCTTCTGCCATACTTCTCTTTTACTCGTCATCTCGACAGAGACACCTCCTTCCTTGCCATGGCTCTATTAGATAAGACTGGAAGCCGACCCCAAAATCGTTGGAAAAAGCTATGCAGATGATTATTTATACATTTTTGAAGAAGCGAAAGATGCAGGATTGCAGGTAGATATGCAAGTCGCCTAGCTTGTGACGTACTGCTATTTCTACCCACACTTTTTGAAAAAGTATAAGCGTATGTATTAAAATTAATAAATATTTATGTTTATATTAAATAATAAACTACACCTCTTTAGGTAAACTTTTTTAAGGCCATTGTGCCTTGAATAGAAAAAAAAAACTTTATAAAGACCACTTTCATTTTTGCCCTACCGCGGTAGAGCCTAAAAAGTAAGTTATGTTTGTATTGTATTCAAGTGTCATCATCAGAGATCGTAGGTAGAGTATACAAGATGTTGTTTTGCATCTTCGTCAAAATTCAGGAGGTTGACACAAAAGACATAAATAATTAATTTAAATTACGTTACCCAGTTAATTATTAATAAACGCTGATTTTTTGGTTGTTTAAGTTTGTCAGTATTTCAGAATAACCCCCTAACGTGGTTTAGGGAATAAGAATTGCCGAATAAACCTTTGAAATTGTTTGTATGAATGAAAGCGCGGTTATATTGCTAGGATCAGACGGGCCGCTTTTAAAACACGGGTGGTTCACACTTACCGATTTTGGAAACAAAAAATAAATAAATACCTAGTACCTAGTTAATTATTAATAAACGCTGCTTTTTTTGTTTGTTTAAGTTTGTCAGTATATCAGAATAACTCCCTTTTTAAGTGGTGTAGGGAATAAGAAATTATGGAATAAGTATTTGAGAAATGTGTGAAGGCGCGGTTATAGGGCGAGCATCAGACGGGCTGCTTTTAAAACACGGGTGATTCATCAACATCATCAAAATCAAAATCAAAATCAAAATCAAAATATTTTATTTTACATAGGCCTACATGGGCACTTATAAAACGTCAACAAAAGGTGCACGGTTCGGGTTGGTCGTTTCCTATGGAGAAGAACCGGCAAGAAACTCCATGGTTACTCTTTTAAAATCATTTGGTTTTACAATATTTGAAGTTACAGCGTTAGTACTTAAGTATGGGAGGACAGCGTAGGCCCGACAATAAGTCGATTGCTTACTACAGACGGTAGTAATAGAGAAAAAAAAAAAAAAAAAAAAAACAAAGCCTACAATGTCCACACATTCACAAAAAATAGGTAAATAAAAAGAATCTATACAAAAGTAAAAATAAAACAATAAAAGAACACTAACTTAAACAATAGACACATGTTATCATCAGTGCTGTAACTATTCTGAACAATGAACGAGAGGTGCTATTATTGAAAAACTATTGTAAAAAAAAAAAGAATAAAAAGAATGAAAAAAATAGTATTGGGAATAGTTAGAGACATCCACACATTTGTGTCGTTTATGAGCTACCAGGGAAGCCGCATGAGCAGAAGGAACTACAGCCAAACTTCTTTATCTTCAACGTAGTCCTTAATTTTGTAATATGCTTTTTTAATAAGGACACGTTTGATGCAATTTTTAAACTTTCCATCGGTCAATTCTGTAACTGACTTTGGCAGCTTATTATAAAAGCGTATACTGTTTATAAGAAATGACTTGCTAGTTTTTGTTAATCTAAATTTGGGTATTACAATTTCGTGTTTACTGCGCGTGTTTATATTATGGAAGTCGCTTCTAATTTTGAAAAGCCCTCGGTTTTTGCGGACATATAAAATACATTCTAGGATATAAAGTGAAGGCAGTGTCAGTATATCGATCTCTTTAAATTTTTCTCTGAGGGACTCGCGAGGACCCATTTTATAGACCGCGCGGACTGCTCTCTTTTGCAAAATGAAAATTGAATCAACGTCTGCTGCCGATCCCCACAGCAGAATGCCATAAGACATAATACTGTGGAAATAAGCGTAGTATACTAACCTAGCTGTGGCTACATCAGTTAACTGCCTTATTTTCCTAACTGCATAGGCAGCTGAGCTTAACCTCCCCGAAAGACTTCCAATGTGCGCACCCCACTGCAGTTTTGAGTCGATAGTAATCCCTAAGAATACAGTTTCCGCGATAACATCAAGTTTTTTACCGTCAAGATTTAAATTTAGGTCACGTTGTGTTACATTTGGTAAAGAGAACTTGAGACATTTTGTTTTGTTTGCATTCAGTAAAAGATTGTTAGCTGCGAACCATTTCGAGAGAACAGTTAGACTTTCGTTGACATGAATGAGATCCGTATCTTTTCTATGAATTTTAAAAATTAGCGAAGTGTCATCAGCAAATAGAATTATATCCGATAATTTGGCCGCCATCAGCCTATAATGTTCCCACTGTTGGGACACAGGCCTCCTCTCTATTAGAGGGAGTGGGCTGTAATCCACAACGCGGGCCCAGTTCGGGTTGGTAGATGTCACATGTCTTCGAATTTTCACTTCTAGGACATGCCGGTTTCCTCACGATGTTTTCCATCACCGTTTTGAGAGCATCTATCTGACCTCCATAACCTAGTTAATACCGGGTAATACGATACAGCTTACAAAAAAAAAACTAGTTCTAATTCAGCAGTCTACTTTATCTAGACCTCTCTATTACTCGTCATTCTCATGAGTCACTTTGTTCTATTCTACCCATACCATCTATAAGTATATAATATATTTATTAGTATGATACGTACGTAAACAGGCTGTTGTTTTGCATCCTCGTCAAATTCAAGGACCTAACTATGATAATGATTCTCGTCCCGAATCAATAATAAAATGGGTAGGTAATTTTTCTTTTTTACGGAAATCGGTAAGTGTGAACCACCCTTGTTTTAAACGCGGCCCGTCTGGTTCTTGCCTTATAACCTCGCTTACACACGTACAAACAATCTCAAACGTTTATTCGATAATTTCTTAGTCCCTAAACCATGTTAAGGGGGTTATTCTGAAATACTGACAAACATAAACAACCAAAAAAATCAGCGTTTATTAATAATTATCTAGGTACCGCAATTTTAATTGATTATTTATGTCTTTCGTGACCACCTCCCGAAATTTGACGAGGTTGCAAAACAACACCTTGTATTTTTAGATGTCACATCGTTATATATGCAAGTAATGATTAATTATTGGGTTTAGTTTTGAATTATTAAATCAATTAAAATAATAAATGAATTGTCTTGCTACAGTATGTGTCACAATCTTAACACAAATGATCTCACAGGAAATACAATATGGCGGCAGTCCTTTGGATGTATTCTGTTCGTATTTTAATATTAGCGAATGACATGTTTCAGTAAAATAAGAAATGAGTATTTAGGAAAAGTATGAAAGTGGTATCGGTGACTGAAAACTTGCATGGTAATCGGTTATTGTGATAAGGGCAGGTGATGAGGAGGAATGAAGAAAGTTTTGCGTAAGAATGTGGATGGAGTATAAGAGTAGGGAAAGTCTGAAGAAACGATGGATGGAATGTTTTAAGGATGATATGGCAAGAAAGGAGGTGTCTCATAAGATGACTAGTTATAGGGGAGTATGGAAGAAAAAGCCATGCTGCGCCAAATAAATATCATACTCGTAATATCAAAAACTTCACTCATTAAAAAAAACAGTACGTGGAGTTCCTCCGCGCGGAAGAAGTGAAACTTCGTAATACTACACGCATGCTTTCGAGTGCCACGCATTCACTCTCGTTATTTTATTGAGCTTCTGAATAATATTTTTTTGTTTTCTTGTATTATTTTTATTACATAAGTTTATCGAGGTTATTCTACTCATGGAAATTGAGCGAAGGTTGGTCAGACCGAAGAGTCGAATGCATGACTGTTTGCACGCCATCTTGCGCACCTAGTAGAACTACGTAGTCACAAATCTTGTAATACTGCCATCTCTTAGTGAGTTTTAGAAAATATTCCCCCTCCATGGTAGCGTTAAACTTGTTGGAAGTCGCATAAGAAGTTTCACTTCAAAAAAAAAAACTGAAGAGGAGGTTGAATTCGACTAAGTATTTACTATTAATGTATAGTGTAATTCACTCAACATCAAGTTCGAAATTCAAACGGTGTCTCGTTGTGAATCCGCGTTGATTTACTTTAAAAACAAATGAGTTCGCTTTAGAATTGTGTGCGCTCACTTGAGTGAGGTTCCAAGTGAACTTTACAGAATAGGGCTTGGTTCTTTGTAAGACGATTTTTTGGCAATGGTTGGGCAAACAATTATGTTGTTATGCGCTCAAGCTAACCCCAATTATTTTATGTTGGGGTCGGTCCATTCAATCCGGATGAGGTTGAATATCTAAAAGTATTATTGCGGTTCAGGACCCTCCAAATTGTTCGTGGAAACATCAATAATCTTTTTTTTTTTCACTTGAATGTTTATTTTTCATTCCATGGCCGTTAATGAGAATATTACAGGCTGATGACGCTCCTTGTTTTTTTTTATTTTTTTAATATAAACGAATTATTGTCTCCATTTGAATTATGTATGTCATTGTATTATATTTAAATATTTACGATCGAAGCAAGAAATTAAAAAAAAACAAAAAACTTATATTCTTTTCTTAATAAAACATACATTTTAATAATAAAAAGAGTATTCAAAATATTATTCACATTAATTAAATGACAAAGGGTAATAATTCATTTTTTTATTCTGACCTAATTAATAACAAAAGCTGACAGCGTTGAAGAGTTTTTGATGCCCTTTTTAATTTGTTTTTATTTTAACCTTAATTCAAATAAACGTAAGAATTATACTGAAAACAAAAAGTGATTATATAATTATAATAACTTATAATTGGTGCCCGAATGGTCTTTGTTATAGAACCTGAGAACCTTTTAGTTTCGGAGATAATGGGGTCCAAGTTCCAACCTTTTCATAAACTTACAAGTTTTGGATGTTTTTTGTATTGAGGAGCTCGTGGTCAAATAATAACAGCCGCACAGGTCGATCTTTAAGGTTAAGCCGTGCTTGCCGAGGTTGGTCCATGGATGGGTGACCATAATTACATACCGAGTTTCCTCCGTGCCTCCGTTGGTCCCGGCTGTTATTTGTAGATCTTTGACAGTCGTTACGAGTAGTCAGAAGCCAAAAGTCAGACATCCAGTCTTAGCAAGGGGTATCGTATTACCCGGTTACTGGGTTGTGGAGGTCAGATAGGCATTCGCTTCATGTGGTACTGGTATTCAGCTGCATCCGGTTAGACTGGAAGCCGACCCTAAGATAGTTTGGGGAAAACGCTAGGCAGATGATGACAAGTTTTGGATGTTATAAATTTACTGAAAAACCTTCTCGACTTTTTTTAATCATTGCATCCATCAGCCCAGTGTTTTTAGTGCGTTTCATTGAGTCCTACCGTAAAACGTATATTTTTAACCAATCGTTCATTTCGCTAGTTATGTTTTATGTCCCACATAATAGGGGGCGATCCTATTGTCATGAACCGAGCACACATCTCAAGATCAATGGCTGCTAGTCAGCAATTTCTGATAAATATACTGAATAACACTTAGCCGGACCTGGGAATCAAACCCAAAGAATTTTGCGCTCAGCGTTGCCCAGCTTGCGTTTATAACCTCTAGACAAAAACGACACAATCTACATAAAAATCCTTACTAATATTATAAATGCGAAAGTAAGTTTGTTTGTTACACTTTCACACGAAAACTACTCAACCGATCATCATGAAACTTTGTACACATATAAGAATATGTGTACAAAGTGGTGGAGGTATTAGAAGTAACATAGGCTATATATCATCACGCTACGACCAATAGGAGCGGAGCAGCAATGAAAAATGTTGCGAAAACGGGGAAAATGTGACGCAGACGAAGTTGAGCGGGACAGCTAGTAGAACAATAAAGTAAGAACAATCTCTAAAGAGTTTGAAATAGTCCAGTGATTAAGATTCCAGATGTTTATGAAAACTAATTTTATTTTTAGTTTTACGTCCAGCCTGCGTAGCATGACCGCCGTAGAAACGGGCTATGTCGACGGTTGAATCGACAAAACGACAGATTGTCACTGTCCCGGTTACATTGTGGCATCCGACACTGGGGAATTCACCATCGTCTTGCCTGCAGCCTGCTAATAGCTCGAAATTGTACGTTGCGCTGTTTTTTGTCCGTCACGTCTTTATCTCGGGTCCAGTTGAAAACCAGCGTCGGGCACTAGCTGTTCGGCAGTTTGCTGAACTGGGCCTTTTTGGCGCAGCCGTGAGACACACATGTTATCTTTTTCTGTTTAGCTTTAAGTTTTAATTTTTGTTTTTTTTGTGTGAACTTGTGGCATGTGCCAAATAAATACGTTTTCTTTCTTTCTCACTGCGAAGCGGTGGATTTATTGACCGATATAGCCAGATTACACGCCAAATGGTGGACGACCAAGACTTGGATGGCCCACTGTCATTATGTCGATTCTTCCGTACACAAAACTCGTTTCTACAGTGGTCATACTCCGCGTGCAGTCGCCCATCATTATCTACCTAGTCATTTTTCAAGTATATTCCAGTCTAACCAGATGCAGCTGAATACCAGTGATATGGAGTGCCTATCTGACCTCCACAACCCAGTTACTGAGACTATGGAAAAACAGGTTTTCAGTATTTAACTTTTTGAAGCCATTGTCACATAAACGTGACAAGCAAGCGCGTGCCCTGTACGCCAACGACACAAATACGTGACAAAAAATGTCGAGCACTATAACACGAAATAAACAATTTAAATCTTTTCTTGTGTGGTTGTTTATTAAAAATGTGATCCATATATCTTAAATATTAAATGTCTTAAAAAGAAATAAGTGAATAACAATTTTGAAAGCCCTTTTTCATTTATAAGTGTTTACGGTGAATTTTTGGCTTGGCGTGGAGGGCACGCGCGTGCATTTATGCTCTGCCAGGGCTGCCGTGTTCGAAAGAGATACCGTGGCCCTGGAACACAAAGGGCTAAGAAGGAAAATGGATGGGTTTTAGTCAGTACAAGTCTGACACTCCCTTGCGCTCCGCCCAGAGCGGGAGGAGTCATTTGATGATTACCCATAAACAAAAAAAAAATTGTGCGTGTAGTCCCTCCGCGCGGAAGAAGTGAAACTTCATAATACTACACGCATGCGTTCGAGTGCCACGCTTTTACTCTCGCTCTGTCTCTTTATATTTCCCCTCTATGGTAGCGTTAAACGTTTAACGCAACCTTGTTGGAAGTCGCATAAGAAGTTTCACTTCAAAAAGGGTTAGAGGTTGGGCAGAGGTGTACCTAATAGTCAGTTAATAGTTGTTTAAGCCATGTAATAGGGGGTGAGCCTATAGCACACAAATTCAGACTCCGTAGCTGGTAACGAGAAGGTTTCAGTTTTTAAAATCTCAATAATTCTTTGCCCGACCCAGAAATTGAACCCAAGGACCTCATGCTTAGCAGTCGCGTTTGCAACCACAAGAGTAACAAAGCAGTCGGACGTAGATTAGAGATATTCTTATAATACTTCATCATTCATCATCATCAGCCTATTAATAATGTTCCCACTGCTGGGACACAGGCCTCCTCTTCTATAAGAGAGAGTGAGCTGTAATCCACCACGCGGGCCCAGTGCGGGTTGGTAGATGTCACATGTCTTCGAATTTTTGGTTCTAGGACATGCCGGTTTCCTCACGATGTTTTCTTTCACCGTTTTTGAGGGCAGCGGTGATGAAATAAATTACACAAAGTAATGCGTCTACCTGGGTTCGAACCCACGGCTTACTGCTCGTAAGTCGGGGCTGCCACCACTGGGCCACCGCCGCTCTCTTATTATATTTAGTTGATACCAATACGAAAGAAGGTAGTACATTATTCCGATTGCCATTCATACTTACCTCAGGGAAATCACTCTTAAAGCTGCCAATGCCGAGATTTTTAAATGAACAACAAATTGAAAATCTGAGAAAAAGTGTCACTCCCTAGACAGTAACTTAAGCAAAGTTATTGTTTACTGATGTCATAATTTTGTTCTGTTTCGTTGGTCTGCGTTGTGGAGGAGCTCGTGACTAAAATTATAACAGCCGCTTGGGTCTCAATATTTTACATAGAGCGACTGCCTATCTGACCTGCACAAACCAGTAACTGGGTAATACGATACTCCTTGGTAATACTGGTTGTCAGATTTTCAGGCCTGCACTGACTACCTGTAATGGCTGTCAAAGATCTTCAAATGACAGCCGGGACCAACGGCTTCACGTGCTTTCCGGACAATTGAGATCCATGGACCAACCTAGGCAAACGCGTCTTAACCTGAAGGTCGACCCGAACGGCTGATATTATTTAGCCCACGAGCATCCACTGCAAGTTTCCAGTGGTGGCAGCCCTGACTTACGAGCAGTAAGCCGTGGGTTCGAACCCAGGCAGGCGCATTACTTTGTGTGATTTATTTCATCACCGCTGCCCTCAAAAACGGTGAAGGAAAACATCGTGAAGAAACCGGCATGTCCTAGAACTAAAAATTCGAAGACATGTGACATCTACCAACCGGCATTGGGCCCGCGTGGTGGATTACAGCCCAGTCCCTCTCATAGAGAGGAGGCCTGTGTTCCAGCAGTGGGGAAATTATAGGCTGATGATGATGAGTGGTTCACTGCTAATATGTACACAATACTTAAAATGTTTTATCATCTAGCTAGATCGTCATTTCTTCGTCATCGCCTATGAAATCATCAAAACAAGAGCTAGGCGATGATTATTCTTTTAATTTTGCAAAACGACCGCTACACTGGCGGCCGTTGTAACTGAGACCTACAATTGTGTCATCCTATTAAACGTATTTACCTAACGTGCAGTACACTTGCGGCCGTGATAACTGGCACAGTGAATAAATGGGACGGACAATTATTATTTTTTGCGATGGGTTTGCTCTTGACTCTAGTCTAGGTCAGAGATGACAGATACAAAGTCGACGATGGTACGAGCTTATCCAGAAGAAGCCTGTTCACTCACTGATAGATTTAAGAACTTCTTCATTCTCCTGTTCAATCTTAATTTGTTTCAAGTCAGCGCAGCAAGTATTTTTATTCTTGAGCTATAGCTGAAACCACAGATATATATAGACATACCTAGATAACACAAGTACCACGATATGTATGAAAAGCGTAACATTATTTGACTACTATGACGTCATAAGCACTATTTAGTTTAAACAATATACAAAATATATATTTCACAAAATACCTATATAACTTTATACATCAGCACGCGTAGCATGACCACTGTAGAAACGAGTTTTGTCTACGTAGGAATCGACATGATGACAGATTGACAATGACAATGTGTCACGTTTGTCGATTCTTCCACCGACATAGCCCGTTTTGTACGGCGGTCATGCTACGCGTGCAGTGCTTGCGTCAATTCCGGTAGTTCTGATTTTTTGCTGATTTGTTTATGATGTTGGCCCAATAAATAATCCAAGTTTGTGACCTTGAGCGCTGAACGCAACTTTAACAAAAATTAAAAAAAAAAAAACTGTGAAAATTTCGGATTTTGGCGATAATAACCGTAAAGGACTAGTTTTTTGATAGTACCTTTTCAGTACGTTTTTAAAGTAGACTAAATTTGCTACAGTTGGGTTTGAATTCTAGGTCAGGCTATTGGTATTGGTTTTTGTCATTACGATGTTCTCAGTTGCAGCCACGGAGTTTGTATTTGTGCCCGGTTGATGGCAATAGGCTCGCTGCCTTTTTACATGGGACTTACCTAAACCTAAATGGCGAAATGTGGGTGTACCAGTACGTAATCAGCTTGATCATCACGACAGATATCCCTGAAGGGTTTGGCAGAGGTAAACCCTAGTTTCACCAGACATATGCCAGTCATACAATAGCATGCGAATGCATGACCATGAATTGGGACCACAAATATCCAGATTCTGGATCAATACTGACAAATTCTTGATGGAAATACTCATTAACACACCCGGGAATCGAACCAAGGACCTCATGCTCAGTACTCGCGCTTGACCACTCGACAAACGAAGCAGGGGGTTTACTCTCTAAGCACGAAATCAGTAGTTTCGGCTGAAGTTACGGACGTTTTCTACTCCGTATCACTTACGGACATAAGATTCGTTAGGGCTCCGAACTAAAACTGAATGAAAACACGTTCTTCTTGCTCCCGATTTGTTTTCAAAACTCATGAATCTGAAAATATTAAGGAGTAGGGTTAATTTCGAAGTATAAAGAAAGTTACGGACGAACCCGTAGTTTTGCTGACGGACTTAGAGAGTAGACACCCAGTACCTATCCTACATCATTCGCGTCGTCATTTTGCCAACACCTTTACCAATCCCAATGCTAAGCAAAAACCCCTTAAAAACAACTTCGTCCGATTAAAAGCATACCTTTTAAAATAATGACTTATGTCCATATAAATAACGTACAAATTGCTCCTCTGTGTGTCGTGATAAATTCAGTGTGGCCAGTACGTTGGTGTAGACTCTGGAGAATTATGTCACCCTATTAAAAATTATTACCAGCGTTGCATTTTTGCTAGTAATCGGTTATATGCTTTAAACAGATCAAGTTTTTTTTTTGTAAAATGGTGACGAAAATTTTGGTCAGAATATTTTTTGAAGTGAATGTCTTCTTCAGCCGCGTTGAAAGATTTTTGGTACCTGAAAAATAATCGTGACGTATTGCGCCACCCCAGCGACGCGTTTAACATTCAAAAAAAGTATTAACTACCTAATTTCACTGTTTTGAGTTTTCACGTCTGCTAGTAGTTCTTTTAAGGGTTCCGTACCCAAAGGGTCAAACGGGACCCCATTACTGAGACTTCGCTGTCTGTCCGTCCGTCACCAGGCTGTATCTCATCAACCGTGATAGTTAGCCAGTTGAAATTTGTACATAGTTCTGTTGCCGCTATAACAACAAATATTAAAAACAGAATTAAATAAATATTTAAGGGGGCTCCCATACAACTTTTACGACCTATGTATCCTTAGGCGTATGAAGTTTCATTAAAATCGGTTCATTCATTTTGGAAAACAAGGACATGAAAGATTGTATGAAATGTCGCGAAGCGTAAACGTTCTCTTATGGGACGTTGTAAATAGTAAGAAAATGCTTCACAAGTTTTTTCAGCTACCTAGGTATTTTTTTTAAAGTGAAATTTTTATTACATCGTCTCAAACTTTTTCGTCTGTGTGTGCATGTCGCGTGACGCACGGCCGCACTTTATCCCTACTCCGCATTTTATACGTTTTATACCCTTAATGGAATATTATTCCAAAAATGTTTAGTTAAATGTCTATAGTGTGAAAAAAAGTTTCACTTTTACCGTGGTTTCATAA
Source organism: Cerastis leucographa (assembly GCA_963082945.1). Lineage (NCBI taxonomy): Eukaryota > Metazoa > Arthropoda > Insecta > Lepidoptera > Noctuidae > Cerastis > Cerastis leucographa. Next base: position 6,154,704 of record OY720374.1, on the reverse strand, counting down.
AACCACACGATCCTTTTTTTTATATTTCGTGTTTTCTTGAAAGCCGTTTGTTTTAAATTTAATTAGTCTTTCCACTGACAAAAATTTGGCAGAAATTCAATAACAAAAACTTCAGAAGGAATAGTATATGTAGCGCCCAACGTAACCACTATGTTTGTATTACAGATTACGAAACGATTATATCTTCATTACGGATCTTTTTGAAAATTCAGTCGTTGCAGGTAGTCAGTGGCCCGAAAGTTTGACAACCAGTCTTACTAAATGGCATCGTATTACCCTATCTAACTGGTTTGTGGAGGTCAGATAGGCAGTCGCTCTATGTAAAATACTGGTATTCAGCTGCATCCGGTTAGACTGGAAGCCGACCCCAACATAGTTTGGGAAAAGGCTAGATGATGATCTTTTCGAAAATTGCAAGTTTCACTCACAAATTGTTTTTAACCTAGTTTTTTTTAATGTATTCTGTTTTCTTGCCGTTTCTTTTAATTAGTATTTATTCTGACTTGAAATTGGCAAAAGTTCAACACAAAATATCAGGAAAGAGCTCTATTTTAAAGTTTTTCAATTGTTTAATGAGAGCTCAAATGGGTTTTCTGGTAATTATCAATGACCACGAAATAGGGCGCTTAAAGAAAAAAAAATCTCATTTTGGTGATGGCAATAAAATCAATGAAACAAACAAAGTCATCGACTTCTGAAAGTTAAGTTATTTTCCACTTTTTTTTAAATAATTTCATACCGAGTTTCCTCCGTGCCTCGGAGAGCACGTTAAGCCGTTGGTCCCGGCTGTCATTTGTAGGTCTTTGACAGTCGTTACGAGTAGTCAGAAGCCAAAAGTCTGACATCCAGTCTTACTAAGGGGTATCATATTACCCAGTTACTGTGCTGTGGACGTCAGATAGACAGTTGTTTTATGTAAAATACTGGTACTTAGCTGCATCCGGTTAGACTCAAAGCCGACCCCAAGATAGTTTGGGAAAAGGCTTGGCAGTTGAGTACGCGTAGCAAAAGACTTAGTCAACAAGGTACACAGATTTGTCTCCACCCGCATTCTCCAGTCATCCCGCGATCATGGTGCTTGAAATATTGGGAGCTGTATCAATAATTGAAAATGACGGAGGATATCGCGTAAGTGACAGTGAAAGCTTAAAACAGTGTTAGCTAGCTACAGATTTAAATAATCACAACTTTCGACGGCACATTGTTTCCTTCGCCTATCGCGCGAACGAAGACTTATTTTTAGTGTGAATCTAAACAATGGATATTTTTAACTGGTCACATTTGTTTGCAAGTAATTGTAATCTATTATTAGATAACCCTCTGTTGGCTGTTTTAGTTACAAACAGTTTAAACGGTTGTACCGACTGTACGGTTTTAGTTCAACGGCTAATAAAGCCGTGTTTTACTAGGTCAGTTTTTGGATGGGTTAGCGCTGTTTCTCCATAGCTAAAACGATAAGAAGTGGCTAGGTAGTGGATTTTTTGGAGACTTTCTTATGTCTATAACCCTTTATTATTTTAATGTAATTTAGTAACTTTTTAGACCTATGTATCCTGCTTATGCGTACCTATTAAGTTTCATTAAAATCGGTTTAGTCATTTTGTAAAATATGAACTTGTAAGTTTGTATGAAATGCCATAAGATATGGGACTTTTTCGTGAAACTGCAGCAGTAACTTTGTTATTTTTTATCATTATATATGCCTGGCCTTTTTTCAATTAAGTTGGGGTCGGTTTTATCGTACGGTAAAAAAATATAGTGTAAGTTGACGTAAGCATAAGCGTTAAAAATATTGTTATGTACAACGTTTGGTGCTACGGAACTCTTTGTGCGCGTCCGACTCGCACTTGGCGGGTTGTTTTTTATTATGGTTTTCGAGTTGTAGGTCCTTTTAGTAATTTTTTGGTGACTTTGAATAGGTAGTTTGGTTTATTTGATCATCACTGCTCTTAAAACGCTAATGGAAAATACCTTGAAGTAACTGTCATGTTCTAGAACCAAGAACTTGAAGACAGGAGACACCCACCAAACCATAGTAGACCCGAAGTACCGTTTAGTCGGTAGCTATCGTCTTCGTGGAGGCGATTTAAATGCACCCATTTTCTTAGGGCAGCGGTGGCCCAGTGGTGGCAGCCCCGATTTACGGGCAGTAATCCGTGGGTTCGAACCCAGGCGGGCCCATTACTTTGTGTAATTTATTTCATCATCGCTGCCCTCGAAAATGATGAAGGAAAACATCGTGAGGAAACCGGCATGTCTTAGAACAAAAAAATCGAAGACATGTGACATCTACCAACCCGCACTGGGCCCGCGTGTTGGATTACAGCCCACTCCCTCTCATAGAGAGGAGGCCTGTGTCCTATGGTGGATTACAGCCCACTCCCCCTCATAGAGAGGAGGCCTGTGTCCTAGCAGTGGGAACATTAAAGGCTGATGATGATGACTTTCTTAGGAAGCTATCATCTTTGTAAGATGTAAAAGGGGGCGAGGCAATTTCCATCAATCGGGCACAAATCTAGACTCCGTGGTTGCTACTGTGAAATTCCTGATCAAAACCCATAACAAAATATTTTATTTTACATAGGCCTACATGGGCACTTATAAAACGTCGACAAAAAGATGCACGGTTCGGGTTGGTCGTTTCCTATGGATTAGAACCGGCAAGAAACTCCATGGTTACTCTTTTAAAAGTTTTTTACAAATTCTACAGTTTTGTATAAAAAAATGTTGTCTTTAAAAATTTTACCTTCACACTGAACGACCTTAAAAGACTTTCGAACATAGCGTGCAAGATACAAAAATAATTAAAATAATTATTTTGAAGCAAAAAAATTAGTACCGTAGCTAACTATTAATTTAGGTTATGCCAAAAAACACAAAATACATTCAGTTTTTGCAGCATTTACGATGTGTATCTTTATTTTGTACTAGCTCTTGTCCGCGGTTTTGCTCTCGTCATGGTCAGATTAATCCAACGGTGATAATGTAGCTGGTGGGAATCAGTGAAAGAATTTTGAATCAGATTAGTAGTTCCGAATATTACCCCCACAACCAAACTGACAAACACTAACTTTATCTCTTTATAATATTGATTTCTATGTCATTTAAAATCATCAATCATCAGATTTCAGGAGGTGGTCACGAAAGACATAAATAATCAATTAAAATTACGGTACCTAGTTAATCCATACTTCCATACTAATATTATAAATGCGAATGTCACTCTGTTTGTTTGTATGTTTGTTACCTTTTCCAGACTAAACGGCTGATCGGATCTTAATGAAATTTGGCAAGAAGATAGATTTCAGCCTGGGGAAGGACATAGGCTATATATCATCACGCTACGACCAATAGGAGCGGAGCAGCAATGAAAAATGTTGCGAAATCGGGGAAAATGTGACGCAGACGAAGTTGCGCGGGACAGCTAGTTATTTATAAACGCTGATTTTTTGGTTGTTTAAGTTTGTCAATATTTCAGAATAACCTAACCACCTTAACGTGGTTTAGGGACTAAGAAATTATCGAATAAACGTTTGAGATTGTTTGTATGTGTGTAAGCGAGGTTATAAGGCAAGAACCAGACGGGCCGCGTTTAAAACACGGGTGTTTCACACTTACCGATTTCCGTAAAAAATAAAAAAAAATAAAAAATTACCTACCCATTTTATTATTGATTCGGGACGAGAATCAATAGCATAGTTACCTTCCTTGAATTTGACGAGGATGCAAAACAACACCTTGTATATAAAAAATAGCATTCCAAGACCTCATCCCACCGGCCCCTTCTACCATCGGACATCTAGACGCACTGCAAGCTACCATCCCTACCTTATTGCTATTCCACCCATTCGCACTAGGCGTTTTCAAACGTCTTTCATAATGCGCACAGCAAAGGAGTGGAACTCTTTGCCTGCGTCAGCGAATAAATAAATAAATAAAATGATAACAGCCGTTCGGGTTGTTCTTCTGGTTCAGCCGGGCTTACCTAGGTTTGTCTATGGATCGTCCGACCATCCATACTAATATTATAAATGCGAATGTCACTCTGTTTGTTTGTATGTTTGTTTGTTTGTTTGTTACCTTTTCACGACTAAACGGCTGATCGGATCTTAATGAAATTTGGCATTCAACCTGGGGAAGGACATAGGCTATATATCATCACGCTACGAACAATAGGAGCGGAGCAGCAATGAAAAATGTTGCGAAAACGGGGAAAATGTGGCGCAGACGAAGTTGCGCGGGACAGCTAGTTCATAATGTACCGAGTTTTCTCTGTACCTCAGAAAGCACCTTAAGCCGTTGGTCCCGACTCTCAATAATAGATCTCTGACAGTAGTGTTTTTCAACCCACTGCTGCAGCACCACTGACAACCAGTCTTACCAAAGGGTATCGTATGACCTAGTACTAACTGGGTTGTGGAGGCATTCGCTCCATGAAAAATTTGTTAAGACTGATAGCAGACCACAGCTTACTTAAGAAAAGGCTAGGCAGATGACGATGACTGTTATAGTAAAGACATAATATCATCATCATCTGTCTAGCCTTTTCCCAATTATTTTGGGGTCGGCTTCCAGTCTAACCTGATGTAGCTGAGTACCAGTATTTTACATGAAGCGTCTACCTATCTGACCTCCACATCCCAGTAACTGGGTAATACGATACCCCTTGGTAAGACTGGATGTCAGACTTTTGGCTTCTGACTACTCGTAACAACTGTCAAAAATCTACAAATGACAGCCGGGACCAACGGCCTAACGTGATTTCCGACGCACGAAGGAAACTCGGTATGTAATTATGGTCACCCATTCACAGACCAACCTCGGCAAGCACGGCTTAACCTTAAAGATCGACCCGTGCGGATGTTTTTATTTAGCCACGAGCTCCTCAGTAAATAGTAATAAATAATAGTAATAGTAAAGACTTAATAAATGTATTTTATTCCTTTACAAACCCTTTATTTTATAATGTTATTCATCATACCATTACTGATCATTTAGCAAATGTCATGTCAATCTTGAGAGCAGCGGTGGCCCAGTGGTGGCAGCCCCGACTTACGAGCAGTAAGCCGTGGGTTCGAACCCAGGCAGCCGCATTACTTTGTGTAAATTATTTCATCACCGCTGCCCTCAAAAACGGTGAAGGAAAACATCGCAAGGAAACCGGCATGTCCTAGAACTAAAAATTCGAAGACATGTGACATCTACCAACCCGCACTGGGCCCGCGTGGTGGATTACAGCCCACTCCCTCTCATAGAGAGGAGGCCTGTGTCCCAGCAGTGGGAACATAATAGGCTAATGATGATGATGATGATGTCAATCTTCACAAAATATCTTTCAATTTCTATAGGGCAGACTATTCCTAGCGTAAAAGAACGCAGGCGTGGTATTACAGTACCAGAAATAGAATCAGTCTTGGCTTATAAATAAGTAAGGTTATTTTTAAACTGTCGTCATATATGCAGTTAGAAGGCCGCTATATGCCCCACGTTTCAATACTAAATTGTAGTGCTATTGTGTAAAGTTTACTTGGAACCTGAAGCAGTTATAGTGCCACGGTATCTCTTTCGAAGACTCCTTCCAAGCTGTCCAGCTCTAAAGCATCGCTTCACTCTATGTCGGAAGCCCAGCTTTTCGCCGCAGTTTGGGCTCTGTACTCAATAGTGGCGCAACAGTTGACACTGGACCTCAACTCCATACCTAGGAGCTCAAGTCGATAAGTCACAGGAACAGGTGTACTCTGAAAAGTAGGAGTTTATTCGAAACGACTCCATTTAGCGGTAAAAAGACACGCCTTTATTTTGGTGGCGTTAATAGAGATCAGATTGTCATCACCTCACTGGGAGACAAGGCTTTAGGTCATATAAAATCCGCTCTACCATGGCCTCTCTCAAGGAACAAACTTCATCCCCACTGGTTGTTCCGCGGGACAAGTATCTCTCTGAAACCGTACTGACATCTGCGTACCCAACAAGACCAGGCTGAATATGTATCCAATTATGTTTGTTGTTGTTGTTTGTCTGACTAACGCCACCCAATGCACAGTTACGTCTCAGTACCCCAGAGGCTGAAAAGTCGTAAAAGCTTTTTTGGGTGCGTTGGCCCAGCTAATAATAGCAACGCCTCTATAACGAGATGTGATCTTTGGCGGGAGTTGCTTAAGCCCCCTGACGACTTCATCCAGCCTTCCGAAAGCCTTCCACGCGGGCATGCTTTGCCGTGGCCGACCTGGAAATCACTAAATAGAATCCGAACCCAGGTCGGTCGTAGCAAAGACAATCTCTTTAGATCTCAAGTGTGTATGCGGCGTGCCTCCTCAGACAATGGCTCACCTTCTATCTTGCGCTGCATGCCCCGTCACCTGCACACTTGTGGCTCTTATGACTGCATCAGCGAGCGGAGTTCGCTTGGCTGAGTTTTGGGTTAAACAAATTTAGCGATTTGCCATCGACACGCTAAGAAGAAGAAGAAGAAGATTATGTTTGTTGCTAAACCAAAAATCCGACACCCAGACTTAACAAGGAGTATCGTATTGCCCAGTACTAATCGCGTGGTGGACGTCAGTCACTCCATGTAAAATACTGGTATTCAGCTGCATCCGGTTAGACTCGAAGCCGACCCCAACATAGTTGGGCAAAGGCTAGGCAGATGATGATTATTCTGCTGAATGGGCCGTTCTAGGCCCCCCTTTTTTTTCCGGATGGGAAATCAGCAAATGACTCCTCCTGCTCTGGGTGGAGCGGAATTGAGTTCCTTCTTAGCCCTTTGTGTTCCAGGGCCACGGTATCTCTTTCGAACAGACCCGCAGCCGTGGAAAACATCGGCCCTCTCGGACCCCTTCCGATTTTCTGACATCTCCTTAAGGCGCGAGTGGAACACGAACGCGCCGTCAACACGGCCTGTCGTCATAAGACGGAGGAAAGGTGAGCTATGGTTTAAGCCCCCTGACCTCCACAACCTATATCGTCAACACGACTATACCTCAATGTAAGACTGAATGTCAGACTTTCAGGCCACTGACTACCTGTAACGGCAGTCAAATCTTCATCCTCCTCATCCTAATTTATTTGTCTAGCGGACGGTCCCGCCTTCTCGTCCCGAGTGACGCAAAAGGATACGTGACAAAATAGGTGGCTATTTTTAGTATTGTAATAACAATTCTTGGGGTTACCGCCGCACTCACAGACGGTTGTTTGCGTTAATGAGCTGACTTGGCAGGAGACTCCTACATTAGGTTTTTTTTTTTTGTTGGTGTATTGCTTGCACTTTAATTGCTTCAGACGGTCTTAATGGCAATGGTATTTAAGAAACAATAGACTTTTGTTTTGTACCTAACGTGTTGATCAAACTCTAATGAAGTCATCATCTGCCTCATCATCTGCCTTGCATAAAACAAACTAATTGCCAAAACATGCAATACATTACAATATCCTAACAATTTTTAACATTACAATTTAAAAAAAGTGGCGATATAATAAGTTAAAATATTATGAATACATGACAATTTACTCAAACACTAATATTATCCCAAAACAAAACAAAACATTAAACCTTAACTGTGTGAGTGCGGCATTAACAGCCAGTTAAAACGCCACCAATAACAAACTAGAACACGGGTTCAAAGATTCACGATAGCTACAATAATATTAATAAAAAAATTACTAACTGACATACAGTACGTTGACCTATTGACATTAATTTTGAATGTACGGTCTGCAGAACGGATATTTTGGGCCAAATTTATGACATTATTTTTCAACTGTCTTGTGGGTCCAGTGGTTTCAAGCTCTACTGCTGAGCAAGATGGTTCTATTTCCAAGTAGGGTTATTACGTGTTATTGCCTCTGCTGTGTATTTCCCATTGGAAGCCACGGAGTCTGGATTAGGGCCGGGTTGATGAGAATAGGCTCGTCTCCTATAACATTATCATAATCATCATCTGCCTAGCCTTTTCTCAAAATTTGAGTCAGCTGCCAATCTTACCGGATGCAGCTGAATACCAGAATTTTACATGAAGCGACTGCCTATCTGACCTCCAAAACCCATCTAGTACTGCATACTACGTTACCCCTTGGTAAGACTGGGTGTCAGAATTTCGAGCCTATGACTACCTGTAACGACTGTCAAAGATCTACAAATAACAGCCGGGACCAGCGGCAACGTATTTTTCGAGGCACGGAGTAATCTCGTTAAGTAATCATGGTCATCCATCCATAGACTGATCTTTTCAAGCGTGGCTTATCCTTAAAAATCGACCCGTGCGGCTGTTATTGTTAAGCCACGATCTCCCATTACCTGGGACTAAAACATAACTGGCTAGGTTTACCATCAGGTACACCTCTGCCTAACCCAACGAGGATGACAGGCGTGATGCAAAACTATAGGTAGGCACCTAATTTGTATATAACAGATGTCAAAAATTACGTAAATATTAACACTAGGTGTCAAATATCACTAAACAAGCTGTTGTTTTGCATCCTCGTCTAATTCAAGGAGGTAACTATGCTAATGATTCTCGTCCCGAATCAATAATAAAATGGGTAGGTAATTTTTTTTAACTTAATTATATACGGAAATCGGTAAGTGTGAACCACCCTTGTTTCAAGCGCGGCCCGTCTTATCCTCGCCTTATAACCGCGCTTTCACACATACAAACAATCTCAAGCGTTTATTCGATAATTTCTCATTCCCTAAAATACATTAAGGAGTTTATTCTGATATACTGACAATCTTAAACAATAAAAAAAAACAGCATTTATTAATAATTAACTAGGTATCGTAATTTAAATTGATTACTTATGTCTTTTCTGACCACCTTTCGGAATTTTGACGAGCATGCAAAACAACACCTTGTATAACAGATGTCACAAATTACGTAAATAGTAACACTAATAGGTGTCAAATGTCATTATAGAATGACCACTTTAAATGTACAGTTATAGGTGGCGTTGCTTGTCAAGAAAACATTGCGTCGATATGTCAAACTTAGTACATTTATTTCAGTTCTCTATTTTTCCGCCTGCACAGGTAACTTGGTCGAACTGTAGCTTGTTATGTTAACGCTACACAAACTATGCACAGTGCTGGGTCCCTATTTACGTCCAAACTGAATTGAGGATATCCTTCGCTAGGGCTCGCTGAATATGTGATCTTTGTCTCTTGCGGGTAGGCAGAGGGCGAGGTACATTTGGTAGAAAATTGCTTTAAGAAACTGTAAGGCTAGGCGGCGAAAGGATGTATGGATGTTATCGTTCTGTCGTCTCTGCCTACCCCTTGGGATAAAATTGTATGCTTAAATAAAAGACAGATCATCGCGGAGCGTAATCTTCGGAATTATTGTAACGATTCTGAAAATTCTTTCATAATCGACATCCAGTAAAACCGGATGCTGAAAAACTAAAAATGTTCGTGGTGCAACTGCCAATCTATCTAGTCAGATGTGAATTAGATTCAGCTTCAATTATTTGGAACCCCTGTGAGAGTACTTACGACTAGCTTCTGGAGAAGGTCCAAAAATTATTTCTAAGATTTTTATATAAGAAACTGTTCGGGTTGTATGCCTTTCTGTACACGACAATTTTTTTACTTGAAATGTTAAAATTCAACTCTCCCGAAGTCAGGCGTAATTTCTCTTTAGGGTCAGTTCACACCGAGACGCGACGCGACGCGACGCTGCGCGCACACTTTTAAAGAGCGATTCAAAATATAACTTTATTTTCTACACGAAAAGATACAAATTTCTTTACAGGCGTCACGCGGCGCAAAGCTGCGTGGCGCAACGTATTCTCACAACGAAATGTGTATCTTTTCGTGTAGAAAATAAAGTTAAATTTTGAATCACTCTTTAAAATTTGCGCGCAGCGTCGCGTCTCGGTGTGAGCTGACCCTTCTTCTTTATGGGGTTTAGGTTTCCGCACTTAGTCCCTTAAGTGGACCATTGTGCGTGAGCCGTAGTGGTCGTTACTCCAACCAGCCCACCTCCCTCCAGAAGCAGATCACACTTCCCGGTCTTCTCAGGGCATCCGCAAGGGATCTTGGTGTTCCCAGGGTCTCCTCGCGAATCTTGGTAACGCCGGTGCACTCAAACAGTACATGCGCCACCATTTTCTCCGCATTCATGCATGCTCTGCACAGGGGAGTATCAGTGATTCTTAGAGTGTAGAAGTGTTTGTTCAGTGAACAGTGTCCAGTGATGGTCCCCGACACCAGACGCAGACCATCCCTGTCCAGACGCAGAAGGCGCCTGGTCAACTTTGTATCAGGGGATGGCATGGCTTCTTTGGCCTGCCTACACCCGGGTGTCGAGGTCCACCATTTTTCCGCTTGTGTTCGAGTGTGATCCTTTAGCCAGTTTTTTAGTTGCTTGAATGGAATGGGCACAATGGGCTCGGGTCCGTAGGGCTTTGTACTGGATCCTCTTCTGGCAAGTTCATCCGCCGCATCGTTCCCCAGGGAGCCACTGTGACCTCTGATCCATTGTAGTGTCACCGTGTTGTGGTTTAGTACCGTAATTCGTTCTAGGGCGTTATGGCATTCTAGTATTAGAGCTGACCCTTATTGATGTTTATTTGTCGTTTCCTTCGAAGTGAATCTGATTGCCCGGAGCTAGTAGCTCAGCTTGTGAGGCTTTTTGTTCCCTCCGTGCCCAAATACCAACTGAGAACTCGTGGTCACAGATTGTTGGACGTTCCGTCTGCACGCACAGTTTCACATTCTAACTCTGGTTCGCGCCCTGGCAATGCTGAATGCTCTTCTGACATTGACACCGCGGAGTGTGATTTATTTGCCTCGAGATCGGTAAACGTATGTCGTGGATGTTTGAGGTTCTGTGATAAGATGAACGAAAGATGAATTTTTCTTGTGCTTGTTCTGTGGGAGGATGCATGAAAGATGAGTTTTTATGTTTGTTAAAAATGTTATCTATCATGCCTGATTCTAAATAGGGTTCTTTTCACTGTACAATTGTTTGGAATTTATCTGTTATATTGAACATGTCTTTTCAAATAAATAAATCTAATCTCTCATTCTAATTTCTGGGTAAAAACCCACCCGTGGATGTCGGACATTCGCGCCACTAATTAACTGTAACAACGGTGAAAAATCTACAAATGACAGCTGCTCTGAGACCAATGGCTTAGCGTGGTTTCTGAGGCACGGAGGAAACTAGGTATGTAAAGAATGGTCACCTTTCCACGGGCCGACCTTTGCAAGCACTGCTTAACCTTGAATATCGACCCGTTCGGCTGTTTTTAGTTAGCCAGCGTTAGTTAGCTAGTATAGTGTGTTGTTGGCAATCTAAATCGAGTTGACTTTGACTTTGGCGCCTTCGGTAGCGACGAATACATTTTGCAATGCAAAAAAAATATTTAAGCAGGTATTGAGTTTTGAAAAAGGACCGGCTTAGGTCAGCTTAGATCTACATATTGTTCTACTTAACATAAATACATACATTTTGTAAAAATAAACCAACGATACACTGTAAGGTGGTGGGTTCGGAGAGACGAATGAAACGCGCGTTTAGGTTAAGACATGATTCATTAGTAAGCTAAAATACATGGGTTCTATCAATATTAGGGATACATCGATTACACACAGGAGTACTTCCACTTCATGCCCACCGAATTAAAATAAGAAAACCGCCCAAGTGCGAGTCGGACTCGCGCACGATGCGGTCCGTACTATTATTTATAAAAACGAGCAAAAAAAATCACTTTTTTGTATCCATGGGAGCCCCCTTAAATGTTTATTTTATTCTGTTTTTAGTATTTTTTGTCATTGCAGCAACAGAAATACATAATCTGTAGAAATTTCAACTGGCTACCTATTACAGTTCATGAGATACAGCCTGGTGATAGACGGACGGACAGCGAAGTCCTGAGACTTCGCTGTCCGTCCGTCCATCCGTCTGTGCTCTGACCCTATTACTGAGTAATAGGGTCCAGTTTGACCCTTTGGGTACGGAACCCTAAAAAACGCGGTTTGCGCTATTCACAACCATTTAATAGGTTAATATATCGAATCGAATATCAATATTTTGGGAATAGTCCTCTAAACGCTATTCACAAAACCGAAACCGTTCAATATTGACATTTCATGAAACCATCAATCCGTCCGGCCCTTAAAACACGAGCTCTGAAAACTAATTAAGCCATTGTCCGAAGTAATTATACGCGACGTATTGTATGTAAATTGACGAGCTCGTGGTTAAATAATAACAACGCACGGGTCGATCTTTAAGGTTAAGACGTGCTTGCCTAGGGGATGGGTGACCGTAATTACATAACGAGTTTCCTCCGTGCCTCGGAAAGCACGTTAATCCGTTGGTCCAGGCTGTCAGTTGTCCGAAACGGCATCGCGTAGTGTTCCACGCGCGCCTGTCACAGACGTAACGGGGGAGTACACCTCACTCCCCCCAGGGACGAGGCCCGCACTGGTCAAGCGGGCCGGCACTAGTCCGGGGCAGCGGAAGTCACATTCGTTCCCGCTGCCCTCCAACGCAAGTTTGCGAGGAAACACCGGTGTGGTTTAAGTCAGTACGAGTCTCACAGACCTCTCCACTCTCCCCAGCGCGGGGGACATTCATCGACGATTTCCAAATCGTCAAAAAAAAAGGCTGCCATTTGTAGATCTTTGACGGTCGATACGAGTAGTCAGAAGCTAAAAGTCTGACATTCAGTCTTACGAAGTGGTATCGTATTATCCAGTTACAGGTTGTGGAGGTCAGATAGGCATTCGCTTAATGTAAAATACTGGTACTCAGCTGCATCCGATTAGACTGGAAGTCGACCCCAAGATAGTTTTGAAAGGCATGGAAAAAAAAGGCATGATGATGCATTGTATGTAAATTTTCATACTGAATAAAGATGTACATTATTTTTCATCACACTTGCACGTAAACAGTGTCATAACATACAGGTTAACTTGGCTGTAATGCCCCATATAAAACCCTAGGGCGGTAAGTAATTTTTTTTTAATTTACAGCACAGCATGACAGCACACAGGTCATGCAAGTTCAAGCAAGGAGTTTACACGCAATTGAAAAATTGTCTTAAAATGTTATCTAAACAGGAATTTCATTCAATCTCGCTACATGTTATTTAAATACTCAACTAACGTTCTAAAATCTAAATAATCGATAGTTTTTTGTTTCAAAAAGTAGAAATTATTAAAAAAAAAATACACTCTGTCGTGGCTGTATACCTAGGTAAGTATTTGCCCTTAACGTTTCTGAACGAAACATTTGTGTAATCTGTGGTGTGGGCAGAAACCCCGCCATCCGCTTAAAAATCAGTTCCAGTATTTCGTAATAATATTTGTGCTCACTTGTGTATATTCATAATTATTTACTCGCAAATGTGATGAAAAACATTGTACGTTTCGCGGGCGGTACGGGAATTACGAACCTCGACTCAGAAAGCCCTCTACTAGAGCCTCGATCGTAATTCCTTACTTACCGCCCTTAATACACAATGTACTAATAAGTGGTTACGCATACGTTGATATATTATTATATACTAATTAACATTTTGCCGAGTCTCCGGTTCGATTATCGAACAAGTCGCCTACAATGCTGACTGCATCGTTGGTCTAGTGGTTGCTAGAGCGACTGCATAGCATGAAGTCCTGGGTTCGATTATCGGATCGGAAAAAGGGTTATTGAGTTTTTCCATGAGAAACTTTCTCAGTTCCAGCCACGGAGCCTCTATTTGTGCCCAGTTGATGGCAATAGGCTCGCTCCCTATTACATGGGACTAAAACATAACTGGCGAAATCTGGGTGCACTATTACATATACCTCTGTCCAATCCTTCAAGGAACACAGGCGTGATGTATTCCTCGAGTGTATGGCAAAAGCTCAGCAACACTCTTTCGCTACATCGACCTTTGACCTTTCGAAATAAAATGGTTTCATCATTAACATCTTTATTATTCTGCCCTCATCCTAATCTTCTGCTAACATTTTGTTACATAAAAAAAAAGTTAATTTCAAGACGAACATTTTTTTTTTTTTTTTTTTTTTCATCTTGCGATGGGTAGTAAACCTTTAGCTGATTTTTTGTGCGGTTATTGACTGTTGAGGTCCATTCTTCCAGTGAAAAATCTGCCTCTCAAAATTTTCTGGTTTGCTTCATTCTATGAAGTCCCATATGTGGTGGCGTTTGAGCCTTTTCGTAATTATTGGATCAATCAGGGCTATGGCTAAGGTGTTGGTATGTGACCTTATTCGGTATTTGTATGTCTTTAGTCGGTGTTCTACTTCCTCTTTTATGGTTCGGATCGAGACGTAACATGACTCATATACAAACAGATACAAATTCAAATCCCACCAAAAACATTTCATGTAAAATGTTGCCAAGACGACCACATAAGGTTTGACCTGTGAAAAAGATATCACATCTCATGTAAAACGAAGCTTCTAAGTCTACACGGCCTAACTCTACCGACCCTAACTTCACAAATTCTACATATCAGTAAAAATGTATGTCTTCGCCGTTTCGCTACCGTCGTGGAGGTAATGCGAATATTTAGTTTCTGAAGCAAGTAACTTCTAAAACACAAGGTTTTAGAATTTATGACGATTGACGAGAAAGACATTCTGAACATACAGCCAGGTACCTATAATATTACTTCGAAATCGAGACAATAAATGATGTTTTTAAAAATGGAATAAGTTTAGAACAAAACTATCGTATACTTTTTGGCTGTTGCGGCTACAAGATCTTTGCCTTATACCTAATAAAGACTACATATAAATAAACAATGGTCAGTGTATAGTATATTTTTTATTAAAAATACTTATTTGTCTATATCTGTGTTTTATTCCTTCCTTCGTAGATAAAATCTTATATGCAACTGTACGTCATTGGTCTCTTAATTATATACATACCGTAATAGTACGGGGGTCGTGGAGGTGTTTAAAGTAAAAATATTAAAAACTTGTATTTAAAAAAATACCTGTCCAAAAGTTGGGACGTTGACCCCTATTATCTCCGTAACTAGAAGGTTCCCAGGTATGGTGTAGAACAAATAAATGATCGCAATGACAGGGAGAACCAGTGCCTTTCGGCTTCGTTAAGAGGTGTTTTACACCCTGTATTAAAGGCTGATGATGATGATGATCTTCAAGAGAGCATTACACAAGCTGAAATGTCACTAGCTTCCACACTAGAATTCCCTGTGTCGTAGAGACTAAACTCCTTCGTCTTACAAAAAAAAAAGTATGTTATGTGTTAAAAGTATGTAGTTCGATCCAGTGGTTCGAATCGAGTGGTTCGATCCTGATACCAAAAGATATTGAGCGATTTTTGGGTGTCATTTTTTTTTATCGCTCTGATGTTTTCTGGTATTCGATAAGCTACCATACGTTTCGTCTGACCAAAGAAAGAAAGAAAGAAACATATTTATTTGGCACATGCCACAAGTGCACAAAAAAAAATACAAATTAAAACTAAACAGAAAATGATAATATTGGTGTGTCTCACGGCTGCGCCAAATAGGCCCAGTTCAGCAAACTGCCGAGCAGCTAGTGCCCACCGCTGGTTTTCGACTGGACCCGAGTAAAGACTTGCTACAACTGCAGTCTACTTTATAAACACCGGACTTTTCCAGCGGAAACTTGGACTTCGGCGAACACAATATCTGAGACACTTTCTTGAAAGGAGTGAAGACAGTCTTTATGGTGTATTTCTGAAGAATGTTGGCAACCTTATCTAGTTACCTCACGTACGGCAAAAATGTACGGCAAAAATGTCACTTTTGTGTGACGGTTTATAAAAGACTGCTCTCCAAATTGCAACAATGCAAACTGTCTCGGAGTAAAATGGCTGTGACATACGGACGGACAGACGGACAGGGAGAGTCTACATATAAACGTTTCGTTTTGGCTATTTGACTACGGAATCCTAAAAAATACAGTAAACTATAACGACAAAAATACAATCCACAAATAAAATCATCATCTGCCTAGCTTTTCCAGCCATTCTGGGGTCGGCTCCCAGTCTAACCGGATGCAGTTGAATACCAGTATTTTACATGGAGTGACTGCATATCTGACCTCCTCAACCCAGTTAGAACTCCCTGTACAGTTACTTTGTCTAGGCCTGACACTCCCACAAAATGACATACCTACATATGACGTAACATAAACCAAATTCAATCAAATTGCTTAAAAATAAAATAAAATGACAGATAGATATTAATAAAGTTGACTTATCAAGGCAACACGTAGATTCGCCATTTTTATGGTATAACCTTAGATTGACATTCGTTTTACCTTGAAATTGCATTCGGATTACAAATATTATAAAGCATTAATATTAAGCAATAGCGACTTTAAGCCTTCCCGATGTCATTTTAATACCTTAAAAGGTAAACTGCATTAAATGCCTAGAATAGAATAAAAATTTATTGTAAACCAAAAATCCAATATAACGGGTTTACAAAACTGCTACTTTTATGGTTACAATGGCGGTCTTACCTTCCAGACAACCTTTGGATGGACATCATGGAATTAAAATAAAAAGGGGTAGTCAGTGGTGTACTAAACTAAAATTTTAAATTAAAAAAAGTAAAGTTATCTGCCCCCAGCCTAGATTCTTAGACTAGTAAGAGAAGCCATCGATATTACCAAATATAAGAAATTCAACTGGGATGGGTTTCAACTGTCAAGAGCCTGGATTTCCAGGTGAAAGTGTTTTTGGGTGTTTCCGTTAACAAGATGTTGTTTTACATCCTCGTCAAAATTTAAGAGGTTGTCACAAAAGACGTAAAAACCTAGTTAATTATTACGTAATAAACGCAGATGTTTTTGGTTGTTTATGTTTGTGGAAATATCGAATAAACGTTTGAGATTGTTTGTATGAGGGGAAGAGGAGTTATAGGGCTAGAATCAGACAGCCCGCGTTTAAAAAACGGGTGGTTCACACTTACCGATTTCCGTGATTAAGAAATTTTTAAAAAAAGCTTATCCATTTTATTATTGATTCGGGACGAGAATTAGCATAGTTACTTCCTTGAATTTGACGAGGATGCAAAACAACAGCTAGTAAAATGGGTGTAAAAATACACGCAGCCGAAAGGCACTTAATTTTTCTGCCCATCATTGCTTTTTTTTTATGACCATGCCTGGCAACCTTCTAGGTACGGAGATATTGGTGAATAAGAATAATTTATTTGTTTAAAATACAGGTGTTGAATTGGTGGTTTAGACACAAATTATAAAGGGTGTAAAACACCTCTTAAGGAAGCCGAAAGGCACTGGTTCTCCCTGTCATTGCGATCATTTTTTTGTTCTACACCATACCTGGGAACCTTCCAGTTACGGAGATATTAGGGGTCAAAGTTCCAACTTTTTGACAAGTATTTTTTTAAATATAAGTTTTTAATGTTAGATTTTTAAACACCTCCACGACCCCCGTACTATTCAATCCGTCCATCAGCACAATGTTTTGAGTGCGTTACATTGAGTTCTACCACAAAACATGATTTTACACCCCCCAAAATAAAATCGTTTCCCAGCATAAATTTTTGCGTAAAGTTACTTAGTTTCATGTACAGAATGCTTGGTTGACGGCTTCGTGATGAGGTGATTTACACGGTGTATATTTTGCCTTTTTATGGTGTGCGAATATAATTTAACGTTATAATTTAAAAGCGTTTACGCCTTACGGCATTTCATTCAAGCTGTCAAGTCCGTATTTTCCGATATCATCCGATCTGATCCGATTTTAATGAAATTTCATACGCATAAGCATGGGTCTAAAAAATTACTAAAAACATTTTCGAAAACTAGTGTTTCAGCTAAATTAGACCGATAAAATTATCCATAGAAACAGAAATTTCCAATTATCTCTTTTTTTTTAAAGACTTTTCTAAAATGTTTTTAGTAACTTTTAAGTCAATTAATTTAAAGTTCTCAATTACGCAAAGAAATGTGCCTATTTGTTCAGACCATACACGTCAGTAAGAACTGTTATTGCTCGGCCAGCACTGCTCTGAATATGTTTGAATATTTTTAATTTACAATAGATGACGTCGATCACACGTTCAAATTCAGTACTGAAAAGATCATGCTCTTTTGGCAGAGCTCACGTTCGAATCTAAATATTGAAATGAAAAGACCAATGCCCAACTGACAAAGCCATGCCGCCTTTAAAAGGAAATAATAGCGACTGTACTTATGAACCTATGCTTTGTAAACTACCATTGTTTGTTTGTTTGCTGTTGTTCAGTAATTATTCTGAATTCGGGTTTTCTGACTGAAGTGAGCATTTGTCGAACCTTTCCCTTAATATGATGGGGTCGGCTTCCAGTCTTACCAGATGCATCTGAATACCAAATTTTACATGGAGCGAATGCTACCTGACCTCCACAACCCAATTAGTACTGGGTAATACTACTAGTCCCCTTTATAAGACTGGTTTGTCAGACTTTCGGGCCACAGACTACTTAGCTGTAACGTCTGCCAACGAACTACAAATGACAGCCGGGACCAACGGTTTAGCGTGCTTTTCGAGACACGGAGGAAATCCGGGATGTAATGGGTGGTCACCCATTCACGCATAGGCAAGCGCGGCTTAGCCTGAACATCGACCCGAGCCGCTGTTATTATTTTCTTATTTCCACGAGCTCGATTTAGAACAACATAATATAAAGAAAAGGATGACACCTCTTTTTAGTCAAAATCGAAGAAGAAGGTTTCATCATTAAAATCCTACGCACCCGTAGTCAAAAATTATGACGATATAATATTTACTCAGGTATCTCAAAACGGTGAAGGAAAACATCGTGAGGAGGTTTCCTCATGTATGGCATGTCTTAGAACTAAAAATTCGAATACATGTGACATCTACCAACCTGCACTTGGCCCGCGTGGTGGATTAAAGCCCGCTCCCTCTCATTGAGAGGAGGCATGTGTCCCAGCAGTGGGAACATTATAGGCTGATGATGATGATCTTAACTAGTATAAGCTGACCAAGTATTTTATAGAAAAAGTTGCTCGACTACCTCTTTGGTCCAATACTTTGTTGGGCACAGTCTTATTGAATCTTTCAAACAGGAATTTCTCAGTAGCGTCTCGGAGTTTTGGGAATACGCTTGGCTCGGAAATATTACATAGGACTTTGACAAAACTGCCGAAATTTTTGTATAACCTAGCAAAGCAGTGATAGTGATGTGACCATTGGACTGCCAAGTCATTGGTCTAGAGTTCGAACCCAAGACAAGCACCTCTGGTTTTTCGGATTCATGTGCCTATTAATGATCACTTGATTCGGTGAAGGAAACCAGCGTCAGGAAACTTGAGAGATATTTCACGACGGCATTTAAAGCCAAATCTCTAACACCAGGCGAGGCACGAACCACACGATAAAGAAAGAAGAGCTAGAGATAGCAGAAGTGATACTATCAATACACTGGATGGAAACGGAATATTTACTAAATCAAATCATCTTTATTTGTGGACACAGGTATTGAAATAAAGGTCTTAATCATACATTTCAGTTGAACTCCATGTCCTACCAATGAAATTGGTGTACAAATACTGTTTTTTTGTTGTTGTAATGTCTCTGTTTTTATACAATACAAAGTCAGGTTCGAGTACCTAAATAGTGAGAATTCAATCTATTATAAATCATTAATGAATCAATTTTAATTAATTTTTCATGCATGTCAGCGGTAAATTTTATAAAAAGCTATTATGATTTCAAATATATATTGTAAACAATGTCAATTAAATAAAAAATAAATTATAGTAAATTGCTGGTAATGTCATATTTTATCATTTAAAAATTCTTCGATAGAGTAATACACGTCATATCTATTAACAATGAATGTAATTTACTTTTGAATTTGCGGACATTATCTTCAGTCCTAATACATTTTTGTAATTTATTATAGGCCATGTTTACTATTAGTTTTGTCTTTCCGATATGTTGGTAAATATCCCGTTGCCAGTGTTAGTGACCATGTCAGTTTACAAACTTATAACAGGAGTGATGTTATGTTTTTTTAAGTAAGATGACCTCAAGAACATCCTTCATAATTAAATCCTTCACAACCCCTCTTAGTAGAAAAACATGATGATGTCTAAACTCAGCTATCTTAACTACATATTATAAGCTACGGTATGTCCCGCGCGCTCTCAGTCGCGATTTGGCATCGCCCGGTCAACGACGTTGCCTTTCACTGATCGCGAAGTACTGTAGTCTACAAGTACCGTGTGCTTTAGTGAAGTGATAAAAATAATTACGTTATTATAATTTTTTTGTTAGTTTTTTTTTCCCACTGACTTAAATTTTTTTTTTCGTTAGCTCGAAGTTTTTGTTTTTGAGAGAGTTCTTTTTTTTGAAGTGTTGTGTTTTCGGAGGTTGACGTTTGTTTTCGGTGGGTATTTTAATTTTAGTTTTTTTTTTTTAATTATTTTAATTGTTTTGTTTATAGTTTTTTTTTTTCAAACAAGGAAATAAAAAACGATTTTTGATCGTAAAAATAATCAGAAATACCATTCATTACTAAGAAATAGATCACAAAATCCATCTATTAAAATTAAAACTACAATTTACTAAAAATATGTATAATTATCACTTTACTAAGAATTGGCTAAAATTTGCTACTTGTTTTGTTTTACGTTATCCTTATATTTTAGAGTTAACTTAGTATTTCCGCTACAGAATAAGTTTTTAGATCTTTTTCCTCACTAAGGCAAAATTATTACAGTCCTAAACTAGATTTCCTGAACAAAACAAATTTGCCTTTCAGCGGTTAAAACCAACTAGCATTTAGACTATGAGAAAAAATACAAGTATATTTTTTTTAAGTCCATTGTTATGTAGCTACTTTTTTATTTCAATTGTTTTTGTATAACTTAATTTTATATTATAAATTAATTTGGTTCCTGAAATAAACAAGATTAAGGCTTGGGAAAAATAAAAATAGTACAAAAATACTTTGAAAATCATCTGATTTGAATAAAGTCGATATTTGATATGGCTTTTTTTATTAAAAATCATGGATTTATTGATTTACTGAAAAAATACTGAAATCTTTATGATAAAATATTGTAATTGGAAAATAGACAAGAAAATACAATAAGTTTACACAACGTGTGCAAGAACTTTTTAACGGATTTTGATGAAACTTGACAAACAGATCGTTTATAATCTTTTATTTATAACATAGGATACTTTTTATCCTTGTAGTAAAATCCCAAGTAACTATTTTCTTGTTTGTTTGTTTGCTTGAGCGCTCTAATCTAAGGATTTACTGGTCCGATTTAAAAAATTCTTTCAGTGTTAGATAGCCCGTTTATCGAGGAAGGCTATAGGTTATATATCATCACACTACGACCAATAGGAGCGGTGCAGCAATGAAAAATGTTGCGAAAACGGTGAAAATGTGACGCAGACGAAGTTGCGCGGGATAGCTAGCTAACAAAACTTTCCCTTAAATCGGTTATTCACATCATAATTATTTTAGTCACGAAAACGAAATCACGGTTTGGAAACCAGACTACCAAGAACAACAATTATTGTGGTTCACTTGTACTCTCTATTAGCGGCCATTATGAATGATCGTGGTTCTTATTTTGAATCCGCCTGGATCGGGCAAATTGCTGTTGGGTTTTTGAATTAGGAATTATTCATTTAGAAGCCTGGAGCTTTCCTTGAGCAACAGCTGCATGGGTCGATCTTTAAGGTTAAATGCTTGCCGAGGTTGGTCCGTGGATGGGTGACCATAATTACATACCGAGTTTCCTCCGTGCCTCGGAAAGCACAGTTAAGCCAGTGGTCCAATTTTGCTGTAAATTGTGTTATAATGAAACGCTATAGATGAATGCCGTGTGAACCAGAGGTCAGACTTCAGGGAAAACGTGTATTTTCATTCAGAGAAACACGGGGCATTTCAACAACAATCTTGCTAGTATCGTGTGATTTTCAAGAACTCGAGTCCAGACAAAGGACAAAGTGCCATAAAATCAGGCATAACCAAAGAGATTTAAAAGACTTATAGAGCAGACGTTAGAAATGTTTTCATTCAAAAATTTAAATCCCGAACGTTTTCGATTTTGATACACGAACACTACTTGACAAGCGGGCGTATGACAGTAGACTATAAACAATAATATTATGTCTATGCCTAAGGTCTACGCACTAGATATCGATTTGTTAGCCAGTACTAAAAAGTATTGGATTACGGAGTATTTTGTCACGTCTATCTCTCTACGGAGATGTTATAGTCAAAAATGTACATTGATAACATCATTAAATATTGTACACCTCATGGGTATGTTACAGCGAGCTTTATGTTATAACTATAAGAACCTATATTTCACCTGTGACAAACAATAAATGAATTTGAATTTGATAATTTATTTATTTAATCATAGGAGAAACAACAGCTGTAACAGATGGATAACAATTGAATATGAGACATAGAGCCAATAGGGGATAATCCAATTTTTTTTTTCTTTGTCCGTCGGGTAGTTTATTGAAAAGTATTGGACACGTATTTTTCCTTTTTTCACGTGGTCATAAAATTATGGAGATACATTGAGTTGAAATGGCGCATGACGTCACATGTAGGTAAGTTTTATACCTACTTGTGACGTAGTAAGCCCCCACTCTCCAACTTTAATGAGTTTTAACTACTTAAGTAATTTTTTGATATTTTGATAAAACAAAAAATACGTGTCTAATATTTTTGTATTACCTGTCTGACGGACAAAATAGAATGTCGTTTTCTTTACCCAGTCCGCACCCCTATTACAGGTAATGTACGAAATGGTCTCAAAATTAAAATTGGATTAGATAATTTCTAGTGTCCGACCGAGAATCGATTTCTGGCCGAAGCCGATATTTAATAAGGCACGTATTCAATATTTATTGAGGCACGCACGAAATTCAGTATGTAATTATGGTCACCCATCCACGGACCAACCTCGGCAGGCACGGCTTATTACATTAAAATTAAAAGTATATCATCATCTTCTGGGGTCGACGCAACACGTTTAAATTAAAAGTAATGTTGACTTTATGTGAAAAACTTAATGAAATTATATAAATGGCAATTGACAAAGATGATGACAGTGAAATGAAAAAGTAAATTTAGTGCATAATCACAATCTTTTGAAACGTACCTGCATCATCATTCTCTTCTCTGCTCTTCTCCTACTTTTTTTTGGGGTCAGCGCAGCTAGTAATCTTCTTCCATACTTCTCTATTTATAGTCGTCATCACATCATTATTTTCTATTCTTTTTAGGGTTCCGTACCTCGAAAGGAAAAAACGGAACCATTATAGGATCACTTTGTTGTTCGTCCGTCTGTCTGTCTGTCAAGACCCCTTTTCTCAGTAAAGCGTGAAGGTATCAAGCTGGAATTTATATCAAATACTTAAGTCTACTGTCCCTTAGAGCTGTGAAAAAATCAAACTTCTAAGCCAACGCAATCAAAAGATACAGCCGTTTATGCCGCAAATTTTCGACTCTCGCAAGGGATTCAAAACCTACAGGGTACTTCCCGTGAACTCAGAATCTTGAAATTTGGTACGAAGTAAGTCTTATAGCACAGATAAAGGAAAAATTGCGAAAACCTTAATTTTTTTGTTATATCACATAATTATAAAGGGTGTAAAACACCTCTTAACGAAGCCGAAAGGCACTGGTTCTCCCTGTCATTGTGATCACTTTTTTGTTCTACACCATACCTGGGAACCTTCTAGTTACGGAGATATTAGGGGTCAAAGTTCCAACTTTTTGACAAGTATTTTTTTAAATACAAGTTTTTAATGTAAGATTTTTACTTTAAACACCTCCACGACCCCCGTACTATTCAATCCGTCCATCAGCACAATGTTTTGAGTGCGTTACATTGTGTTCTACCACAAAACATGATTTACACCCCCCAAAAAAAAAGTCGTTTCCCAGCAATAATTTTTGCGTAATGTTACTTAGTTTCATGTACAGAATGCTTGGTTGACGGCTTCGTGATGAGGTGATTTACACCGTGTATTTATTGTCTTCAGTTATTTTGATTTGTACGGAACACTCGGTGCGCGAGTCCAACTCGCACTTGGCCGGTTTTTTTGAAACATTCATACTCAACTTGTTAAGAATATTAATAAATACATAAATATAATAAGAGTAACTTAATAAATTACTATTAGATATTATTTAAATAATTGACAGGAACCCATAAAATTTTATACAATCGACATAATAATTTGCATTGGCAAACATATCCAATTGATAATTATTATATCAATCTTTTAAGGTGTTTTAAGGTCAAATACAACATTATATTATGCACTACTGAATTTAAATTAAGGCTATATAAGATGACCTAGGTACAAGACGTTTTTAAGGCTTGTCTTTTTTGAGGGTCATAGTTTGATATCCGGAGCTCTCCAGTGCACTCGGTAGCCAATCGGGTCCATCTTTACGTTAAACCGTGCTTGCCTAGGTTGATCCGAGCATCGGTGACCACCCGTTGCATACCGAGTTTCCTCCGTGCCTCGGTAAGCACGTTAAGCCGTTGGCTGTCAACTGTAGAGACCGCTTTGTTTTGTGCTTCTGCTAAGCGGTCTACTTAGCGGTCTCCCGACCGACGCAAGGACGCTTGGATTAATTATTTTTTTTGTGTCGGAGATTTTTTATATTGTTAATTTTTTTTTTTTTTTTTTTTTTTATTATATTATTTTTTGCTTTTTCGGGGGAGGGGTGGTGCAGCACCTCTGGCGATGCCCGTGATTACAAGTGATAAAATTTCAAATCGACTTTGACATGAATTTGATAAACATAACATTTAGACAAAAAAACATGTAACCGACTTCCAAAAAAATCGTATAGTAGTAATTCTAGATAACTAAAACTGAGGCGTTCTCAAACAAAATGATAAATATGAAATTATTAACAGTTTTGTTCGATTTACAGTTGTGGCGTTCTGTGATTTCTGCCTACCCCCCATGGGAAGAAGGCGTTAGCTTATGTATGTAATCTAATCTGTATAATATTGGCGTATGCAGCATGGCCATAACACGTATTACAATCCTTACATAATTCTATTCGATTTGTACATAAACGCTACCACGCAACGCAAATGACCTTTTTGAAGTAACAACAAGTACTAAGTATAAAACTTTTTATTCAAGCTTGAAGAACTATCAATAATTATGACAATGTTTGCCTATACAAAGTGTTGTTTTGCATCCTCGTCAAATTCAAGGAGATGCTAATGATTCTCGTCCTGAATCAATAATAAAATGGGTAGGTAATTTTTTTTTCTTGTTTACGGAAATCGTTAAGTGTGAACCACCCGTGTTTTAAACGCGGCCCGTCTAGTTCTTGCCCTGTAAACTCGCTTACGCACAAACGTTTATTCGATAATTTTTTCTTCTTCCCTAAACCACGTTAAGGGGGTTATTCTGAAATATTGTCAAACTTAAAAAACCAAAAAAAACCGCGTTTATTAATAATTAACTTGGTAGCGTAATTTTAATTGATTATTTATGCCTTTTGTGACCACCTCCTGAAATTTTACGAGGATGCAAAACAACACCTTGTATACTGAAGTTTCTCAACCCCAACCACTCAACTAGCCAGCTTTGTCCCACTCCTGTGCAAAGGACTCCCTCTACTCTTTAAATTTTTCACGAACCGGCGCGTCTTCCTTTCAGTTCTGACGGATTCTGTCAGAATTGGGAGGAGGAGCCATCTCCTTCGTGTCCTGTCGCAACATATAAAACATAAGAAAATAGGATGACGTAACTCTAGAAGAGGGGCAAGCGACAATCACTTTCATAGTCCTCTTTAAATTTATAGGAATCACGTGTCACTATGTTCGTACACGCTAAAATCCGAAACTACCCAACCGATTTAAATGAAATTTTGGGAAAGTGTATGGTTGGTTCCACCTTAAAAGATTGGATAGTTTTAGACCCGATCAGTGGTGCTGTAAGAAGCAAAGGCTGGTTGTATTATTTCCAATTTCTACAAAAACTTTTAACTGGATTAATTGAAATTTGATATACGGTACCTTATGCCAATCCAAATCATTTTCCTAATCAGGAGCTCGTGGCTTATAATAACAGCAGCAACGCGCTTACCTAGGTCGTTATGTGGATGGGTGACCATCAAAACATACCTGGTTTCCTCCGTGTCTTAGAAAGCACGTTAAGCTGTTGGTCCCGGCTGTACTGTTTAGATCTTTGATAGTAATAGCAGGTAGTCAGTGGCTCAAAAGTCTCACAATCAGTTTTTCCAAGTGTATCGTATTTCCCAGTACTAACCGGGTTGTGGAGGTCAGATAGGCAGTCGCTCCATGTAAAATACTGGTATTGAGCTTCATCTGGTTAGATAAGAAGCCGAACTCAACATAGTTGAGAAAAGGCTAAGCAGATGATGACTTTGCCACTTTACGTAGGCCCGTAGGTTTTAAAACGTCACCCTTTACAATTCTGTCAACCCCGCAAGGTTAAATATTATAGCGAATATACTCGTACACTTCGCCAACTTACATAGCTGTTTGAAATCAATATTAATGCTGTAGAAAGTGACATCCTAGTCACGCACGGACACGGAGTGAAGAGCAAATGGAGTGTGCAAGAATGATAAGGCACATTTATGTGTATGTCGCCTTCGTCTCTGCGTTTTAGTTTGCTAAAACGTAAAGTCTTATGCTGAAATGAAGGTAATGATGTGATTTTAATCGTGTTGTTATTTGTACATAATGTTTAACAGTCGAATGCTCGTACTTTTCCGTTTAAAAGCCTGGCTAAGTTGTTCAAAATTGATAGTTTGCTGCATTTAGTAATGTTTTCTTTCTGTTTTTACACGCTATTGTTTTTATTTCTCATTTCTCCTCTCGCTGGTTTGCTGTAAGAAATCTCTTATGAAATAAGCACTGTCTTTGTTCTCAAAGTTATTTTGTTTTCTTATGTTCACTATTGTTTTTTCATAAAAACAAATTACAAATACATGAGCTGGATTTCACTTATTGTCTTTCAAATATTTCAAAGCTAATGTTTAAATGTCCTCAATTGTGTTAGCATTCCACGTGTTAACTATTCTATGCCCGCAGTACACTCCTCAATACTGTTTTACATTAACATTGCATTGCGCTTTTGCTTTCCTCATGAGGTGAGCAGACATACAGCTATGTGACTTATATAAATTTCTAATAAATATTCCTTTTAACGTCTTCTTTTACCAGAAGATTCCATATGAAGATTTCGAGAGACATATGTTTTTATTTCTTAAAGATACCTTGTGTAATTTATCCTTACATTGAGGTTAGCGCAGTGCGTCTTTTTCTTCTATACATCTCTATTAGCCCTCATCTTTAGGTTCTCTTCATACCTTGCCACATTTATCATTCTCGCATATGTTTTCTCTACCTCCTTTATTGACCGACATCTAAAAAAGAAGGTGGTCATGTATTCGACCAGCATCTTTCGTATTCCTGTTTCTCCGAGATTACTGGTCCGTTTTAAGCGATTAATTTTCATTGCGTCAAAATTTATATAGGACCACCGTGCATGCTTCTTCAGCTTGTACGGTGGTTTCATATAAGTTTTATTAACTTAGCTCTGGTACTTCATGAGTTATCCTCTATAATATTCATATTTTTGTCCTGTCTATGCGGATGATGTGCTAATATTTTCGTTATACAAACTGTTGTTTTGCATCCTCGTCAAATTCAAGGAGGTAACTATACTAATAATTCTCGACCGGTTTTTTTAATTTAAATTTGTTTACGGAAATCGGTAAGTGTGAACCACCCGTGTTTTAAACGCGGCCCGCCTGTTCCGCGTCATATAGCCACGCTTTCAAACATAAAAACAATCGCAAACGTTTATTCGATAATTTCTTATTTCTAAAACACGTTAAGGGGTTTTTTCTGAAATACTGACAAACTTAAACAACAAAAAAAACAGTGTTTATTAATAATTAACTATAGGTACCGATTTAAATTGATTATTTATGTCTTTCGCGACAACCTTCTGAATTTTGACGAGGATGCAAAACAACACCTTGTAAGTAGGTATTATGTTAAAATGACACTTGACAAGAATTTGTGTGGGACACCACAACAAACCGCAGCTGATACAGATTTTAAAACCAGAGCGATTGCTTGTCAGACCTCCCCAACCATGACGTCGGACGTCAGATTTATGATTACCGTTAACGGTTGTCCTCCTGAGGAGCTCGTGGCTAAATAAAAACAGCCGCAAGCTTCGATCTTCAAGGTTAAGCCGTGCTTGCCGAGGTCGGTCCGTGGATGGGTGACCATAATTACATACCGAGTTTCCTCCGTGCCTCGGAAAGCACGTTAAGCCGTTGGTCCCGGCTGTCATTTGTAGTTTTTTGACAGTCGTTACAAGTAGTCAGAAGGCGAAAGTCTGATATCCAGTCTTACCAAGGGGTTTCGTATTACCCAGTTACTGGGTTTTGGAGGTCAAATAGGCAGTCGCTTCATGTAAAATACTGATACTCAGCTGCATCCGGTTAGACTAGAAGCCGAACCCAACAAAATTTGGGAAAAGGCTAGGCAGATGATGTTAGGAGCTGTCCTTTGATCACATGAGATGGACACAGGGGGTGAGGGGGTCAGAAAATCTCACGTGACTAAACGTTGGCCCCTCACACGTTTTCCTCCTTCCAATTTTTTTTTTGTTGATTATTTTGTTGAGTTCACCAATATTTCCAACAATTCGGCTGTTACCTCATTTCAAGTAAAAAGAGGGCTATTGGAATCCCGATATCTCACTGATATATTAATTATCTTATCACTATTGATAAGAGGTACGTCACCATAACAACTTCAGACGTTTCCTGTGAATTAGGGTACGGTAATTTCCTATTTATTTATTTGTATTGCGATCTGCGCCTTGTCATTTAGTATTTTATAATGTTCTAAGAGCGTTTACGCCTTACCGCGTTTCATACAAAGTTTCAAGTCCTTTTTTGCCGAATTGACTGAATTTATTTTAATGAAACTTCATACGCATAAGCAGGATTAGGTCTAAAAAGTTCCGAAAAATAGTGTTACAGCTAAATTAAACCGATAATAAATACCTATTGAAACAGAAATGTCCAACTATCTTCTTTATAAAAGACATTTCGAAAATGTTTTATTTATTAACTTTTAAGCCCTATGTATCTTGCTTATGCGTATGAAGTTTCATTAAAATCGGTTCAGTTATTTCGGAAAATAATTACTTGAAAGTTTGTATGGAATGCCGTGAGGTGTAAAGGCTCTTAAATCGTAGGTATATTTGTTTGGTGATTTCTGAGTAGTAGCCGCGGATTTAGATTTGTAGCAATGTCATCATCATCATCATCAGCCTATATTGTTCCCACTGCTGGGACGCAGGCCTCCTCTCTATGAGAGGGAATGGGCTGTAATCCACCACGCGGGCCCAGTGCGGGTTGGTAGATGTCACATGTCTTCGAATTTTTAGTTCTAGGACATGCCGGTTTCCTCACGATGTTTTCCTTCACCGTTTTGAGAGCAGCGGTGATGAAATAAATTACACAAAGTAATGCGCCTGCTTGGGTTCGAACCTACGACTTACTGCTCGTAAGTCGAGGCTGCTACCACTGGGCCACCGCTGCTCTCACGCTCCCGCTGTAGCAATGTGCTCTCCCCCTATTACGTGGGAGTTAAACATCGACAGTTATGTTTAACTCCTGTGGATGTAGGATTAGGAACACTTCTGGGCATCCCTTTTGGGATTGCAGGTGTGATGTTATGTCATTTATTATGTCGTTTTCCCGTCTTTTTTTGGTTTTTTCCTTTCGAGGTACGAAAGGAAAAAACGGAACCCTTATAACATCACTTTGTTGTCCGTCCGTCCGTCCGTCTGTCTGTCTATCAAGACCACTTTGTTGTTCGTCCGTCTGTCTGTCTGTCAAGACCCCTTTTTCTCAGGAACGCGTGGAGGTATCAAGCTGGAATTTATATCAAATACTCAGGTCTACTGTCCCTTGGAGCTGTGAAAAAATCAAACTAAGCCGAAGCTAAGCAGAATCTTGAAATTTGGTACGAAGCAACGTCTTATCTTATAGCATAGATAAAGGAAAAATTGCGAAAATCGTAAATTTTTAGTTACTTACATCATTATAATAAAAATATTTTTAATAATTACGGTTTTAAAAAATACGGGACCCTCGGTGCGTGAGTCCGACTCGCACTTGGCCGGTTTTTGTTGTAATATAAGACTTGTTTGGATACGAAACTTGTAGTGAAATTGTGAATCAGGCTTGGCGCAACATGTTATCATTTACTTATTTTTCTTTCATAACTCAGATAATCCATTGATCTTTTCTTTGGTCTTCCTCTCCTACTCCATCCATTTAACATTTACATTTATCATTCAAGTAAGCAAGAACAAAATCTTCAAAAAAAAACGGGTTGCACTCCGGGAGTGCCGGCAGAACTGAAAACTTGAATATTAACGTTGTGCATTTTTGATA
The DNA here is from genome assembly GCA_963082945.1 of Cerastis leucographa. Taxonomy (NCBI): domain Eukaryota; kingdom Metazoa; phylum Arthropoda; class Insecta; order Lepidoptera; family Noctuidae; genus Cerastis; species Cerastis leucographa. Next base: position 6,124,236 of record OY720374.1, on the reverse strand, counting down.
TTTTGGAATGTTTAAGGAATAATTTTGCACGAATTGCTTTTATTATCAGTATAAAAGTACTATCATTTATGCGGTAAAATAAACAAACATATCAATTTATATATATTTCATTAAAAATTTAACACTTCAGAAGTTCAGAACTATTACAATCCGTCTTACGAATTTTACCTATTTGGAGAAACCGAAGGTTTTGTTTGTGCATAAGATAATTATCCAGTTTTGAAAACCCAAACTCAAAAAGACAGGTGTCATAAAGTTCAAATTCCTTCGTAACCTAATGTCAATCCGTCTTACGAATTTTCAATCAGGACACGTGACCTGACGCTAGTTTAACATTTTTTACCCATCAAAAAAGAGTTCAACGCCGCTAAAGAAGTTTTCACTTAAAAAAATACCGTTAACAGACCATATGAGCAATTTGATAAGCCTATGACGCAAGGCAATCACCGAAACTGATGAAATAAATTCTGAGAACCCACCAGTCATCTTTACAAATAATAATTTAAAGTATGTTACATGCAGGAAAAAATCTTTTATGCCCCGATCACGACCTCAGACAAAGCAACACGCGCGTATGTCATTTGTTTCCTAAGCTTGAATAGCATTGCGTTGCAAGTTGGTGGACTCAAGGTATGCTTTAGGCATTTTTAGTGTTCTGTACCCAAAGGATCAAACGGGACCCTATTACTGAGACTTCGCTGTCCGTTTGTCTCTCATGAACCGTGATAGCTAGCCAATTGAAATTTCGACAGATTGTGTATTTCTGTTGATGCTATAACAACAAATACTAACAACTAAATAAAATAAATATTTAAGGCCCCCATATAAAAGATGATTTTTTTGCTCGTTTTTATAAATAACTAGCTGACCCGCGCAACTTCGTCTGCGCCACATTTTCCCCATTTTCGAAACATTTTTCATTGCTGCTCCGCTCCTATTGGTTGTAGCGTGATGATATATATGCCTATGTCCTTCCCCAGGTTGAAATCTATCTTCTTGCCAAATTTCATTAATATCCGATCAGCCGTTTAGTCGTGAAAAGGTAACAAACAAACAAACAAACATACAAACAAACAAACAGAGTGACATTCGCATTTATAATATTAGTATGGATAGTATGGATGGTACGGAATCCTTCGTGCGCGAGTCCGACTCGCACTTAGCCGGTTTTTTTTTTATTATTAGGCCTTATTCACATTGCTCAAGAATAGTGGCGAGTAGCAACTACAAGTACAGTGGCGAGTAACGAAAACCTAGACAGTGACTTGACTCTCTACTGTCCGATCAGTTTACACCCCTGGCCTAATTCACTGCTCTTATATATACTTCGTCAAACACTTGACCGATTTAAATCGAGCTTAAACGACAGTGTGCGGTGTTTCTATATACATTTTACTTTGCTTTAATAGTGAGATGAGTTAGTATTCTTTTCTATATTGATGATCTCTAAATCACATAAGAACGCCTAATTGCAATGTAAAATGAACACAGGACAAGAGTTTGTGTAGCATACAGCAACATCAAGTTGATGGCAGAAGAGTAAATGAAAAAATTGTGCGTGGAGTCCCTCCGCGCCGAAGAAGTGAAACTTCGTAATACTACACGCATGCGTTCGAGTGCCACGCATTCCCTCTCGTTATTTTATTGAGCTTTTAAATAATATTCTGTTGTTGTATTATTTTGATTACATAATTATTACATAAGTTTATCGAGGTTTTTCTACTCATGAAAATTGAGCGAAGGCTGGTCACATAGAAGAGTCGAATGCATGATTGTTTGCACGCCATCTTGCGTACCTAGTATAACTACGTACCTAGTCACATATCTTGTAATACTGCCATCTCTTAGTGAGTTATAGAAAAAGATCCCCCCATGGTAGCGTTAAACTTGTTGGAAGTCGCATAAGAAGTTTCACTTAAAAAAAAAAAAGACACGTACTTCCGAAAGTAATATTATTTTCTCCATAGTCACTCACAGACGCGACGCTTGACGCGTGTATCTTGTGGCCGAGCAGTTAGTTTCGATGATACGCGGAGAAAGCTCGTTGAGTCTCTGAGTCAGCAAGTCAGTAAAGTATGATAACGTAACGCAAACGTAACGTAAACGTCATCACAGCAATCATGAATTGCGACTACATTCCTTTCACAGGTATTTCCTGTGACATGAACCTTATGGGAACGGAAGTAAAAGTCACTATCCTGCAAAATTAGAGGTAATCAATAATGAACGGACAGTAGGTACTGTCGATGAAAAAATGCTATGTGATGGATGAGTTGATGACGGACAAAAGTGTAAAGTGCATTTAAACTTGTTTTTGTGTCGATGAGAAATAATACCTTGGCTGCCAAAGATCTACAAATGTCGAAGGCCGTCATTTGTAGATCTTTGGGAGTTTTTACAGGAAGTTAGCAGTCTTAAAGTCACTCCGGTCAGTCTTACCAAGTGGATTATATTACCCAGTAAATGTCACTCCATGCAAAATTCAGTTGTATTCAGTTAGATTTGGATCTGACAACACCATGATTGAGAAAACGTGAAGCATATAGACGCAAGCATATATACAGTTGTAATTTTGATAAGGTACTTTGTTAATAAAATGAGCTTTAATTAGCTTATTTTATAATAATTATACTTTAACTAGGCCATAATTTGGAGCTAATAGTTTTGCAGTCTATTGTGTACCCAATTACAATATTGTCATAATTAACCCAAATGTTGACTGGTAGAGAATGCCTTGAGGCATTAAGTCCGTCTATATATCACACTTGTACATGAAGTTTAAATAAATAAGAACATAAAGTTACCAGTGTAGATTTTAAAATCCAACATTTCTAGCTAATAGTTTTGCAGTCATAAGAAAAAGGGCACATCTGAAGAAAGGTATTGGAGTTAAAATTAACTTTAAGATGTCCATGATTTTAAATAAGGCTTATTTTCCTCTGCATTTCTTCCGCAGTTGCACTCATTTTACGTCTACAAAGTTCTAGAAAACAGTTCTTAAGTACACAAGACAAGCAATTCTAAGTTTTAAGTTGAAACTAAGTCCACATAGCGCGGTGCATCGTGCTTAGATTTAAATAGTTCACTCGGTTAAGTTAACTCAAGTTCTTTTCTAAGTAGGCCAAGTAATATCGGGAACAAAAGTCCTAACACTTTTTTTTTGCAAACATTAAAAAAGATTTTTAAAAAAATGTCGTAGGTTAAATTCCTTGCCTTAGGAAGTACGTTACGCTGATGGCCCCGGCTGCCATTTGTAGAGCTTTGACAGTCGTTACAAGTAGTCAGTGGCCCGAAAGCTTGATAAGCAGTTTTAGCTAAGGGTATCGTACACGTATTACCCCGTCCTGGGTTGCGGGGACCTGAAATCTTACCAAAGGATATCGTATTCTTGTACCTATTATTCGGCGTTCCAGCTATCTTAGAACCCAATGGCTTGGCACGCGACGATGGCAAAAGACCGGACGGCATGTCTTTGTTTCCTTGGAAGATGGGTAGGCCTTTAGTGTGGGACGCAACTTGCGTCGATACTCTTGCGCCATCACATCTTCCAAGCTCATCGTGCTGTACAGGCGCTGCCGCTGCGGCTGCGGAGAACCTCAAGCGGCGTAAATATAGTAACCTTTGTGGTAACTATATTTTCGAGCCGTTTGGGGTTGAAACTCTGGGGCCGTGGGGTCCGAGTGCTCACAGCCTTTTCAAGGAAATTTCTAAACGCCTAGTTGACACTTCCCGTGACCCAAGGGCTGGGTTTTACTTTGGCCAGAGGCTAAGTATTGCCATACAACGTGGCAACGCCACCATCAGTCCAGTCAGCCAGTCTCTTGGGCACGTTACCAGTTGACAGCGTTGAGGAGGAGTTTTTTGACGCCCTTTTATAATTTGTTGTTATTTTAGTTTTAGTTATCTAGTTTTAAAAATAATACTAATCAGTAATCATAGAAAGTTGTAATTTAATTCAATAAAAATTAACCACCTAATATTTAAAAAAAAATGTGAGGTTCACCACTGACTACCCTCTTTTTATTTTATACCTGAAATGTCCATCCAAAGGTTGTCTGATGTTATCGCTATCAATGGTAAGACCGCCATTCGAAACATATTATTAGCAGTATTGTAAAACCGTTATTTTTAACTTTTGGTGTACAATAAACTTTTATCCTATTCTATTCCCCAATCGTTGTGGAGGTTAGATAAGCAGTCGCTCCATGTAAAGTACTTGGGGTCTACTCTCTAAGCACGAAATCCGTAGTTTCGGCCGAAGTTACGGTGGTTTTCTACTCCGTATCACTTACGGACATAAGATTCGTTAGGGGTCCGAATTAAAAAATTAATGACAACACAATTGGACAGTTGCCATTACTCGCGATGTGTTTTCAAAACTCATGAATCCAAAAATATTAGGGAGTAGGGTTAATTTTAAAGTATAAAGTTATTTACGTACGGAGGAGCTCGTGGCTAAATAATAACAGCCGCCCGGGTCGATCTTTAAGGTTAAGCCTTGCTTGCCGAGGTTGGTCCTTGGATGGGTGACCATAATTACATACCGAGTTTCCTCCGTGCCTCGGGAAGCACGTTAAGCCGTTGGTCCCGGCTGTCATTTATAGATCTTTGACAGTCGTTACGAGTAGTCAGAAGCCAAAAAGTCTGACATCCAGTCTTACCAAGGGGTATCGTATTACCCAGGTACTGGGTTGTGGAGGTCAGATAGGCAATCGCTTCATGTAAAATACTGGTACTCAGCTGCATCCGATTAGACTGGAAGCCGACCCCAAGATAGTTTGGGAAAAGGCTAAGCACATGATGAAAGTTATTTACGGACTGACCCGTAGTATTCAGCTGCATCCGATTAGACTTGAAGCTGACCTTAATTTAATTAGGAAAAGGCTAGGAAGATGATGATGATCATATAGGAAATCTCTAAATAGTTGAAAGTCGAAGATAAAAATCAAGAGGAAGGGTAATCATTTTGTGGTGTAATCATAAATAATAGGGACGATGACTGGGTAAAGAAAACGAAATTCTATTTTGTCCGTCAATCAGGTAATACAAAAATATTAGATACGTATTTTTTGTTTTATCAAGTTAACAAAAAAATACTTAGTTAAAACGCATTAAAGTTGGGGAGTGGGGGCTCACTACGTCACAACTAGGTATAAAATGTACTGAGCCGTGACGTCATGCGCCATTTCAACTCAAAATATCTCCGTAATTTTACGATTACGTGAAAAAAGAAAAAATACGTGTCAAATACTTTTTAATAATCTACCCGATAGACAAATAAAAAAAAATGAGTCCCACCATCCTTAATAATGATTTCGAGAAAAACTCTTATATAAAACAGCCTACTATGGTTTTTATAAGGCACCAACCTACCAGATTAATGGTTTCCACAAACAATTTCATCAGAAACAAACACAAATGATTGGCAAAACAAAAAAAAAATGTTTTTGTAAAAATAATCTTTTGGCTTATTTTCCCAATGCATAAGCATTCCATGTCTGTATTTTTAAGAAGATTTAAACATGTAAGTACGTTTTAATGTATCCTTTAAATTAATAATAGCTCAATTAAGATAGGTACACGTGACATAGCTTAAATATTAAAATATAATGGTTATATAAACTTATTAAATTGTCTTTAGAATTACCTGAAAAATTATTAACACACACCTTGAATAGTTAATTGTAGGACATAGAACGTCGCGTGAACATAAACCGAGGATATAAAAAATATAGTTATTTTATTTTAGTACAAAAATATCGGTTCTTGTTCACTTATTTTGTGAGAAATTAAAAAAAAAGCTATTGTGATGTTCACAATAACCTATTTTCGTTAATTTTCTCACAAAATAAGTTTACAACTATCTAATTAAAGTAATTTATTAAACAATAACGTGTTCAGCAGAGATTAATTCAAATATGAATTGAAGAAATTTGTTTTATTCCAGAATACTATAAAATAGTGTTTATTTCCAAAACTTTACTTCTCAACTTTACATGATTAGAAATCGACCTATAAACAAGTTTTTCAAATAAAACGAAACTTGCAAGCAATAAATAAACAGTCTATAATATGCCCGGTTCTGTGACACAGGCCTCCTCTCTATGATAGGCAGTGGGCTGTACTCCACCACGCGGGCCCAGTGCGGGTTGGTAGATGTCACGCATCTTCGAAGTTTTGGTTCTAAGACATGCCGAAATCAAAATCAAAATATTTTATTTTACATAGGCCTACATGGGCACTTACAAAACGTCGATAAAAGGTGCACGGTTCGGGGTGGTCGTTTCCTATGGAGAAGAACCGGCCAGAAACTCCATGGTTACTGTTTTAAAATCATTCGGTTTTACAATATTTGAAGTTACAGCGTTAGTACTTAAGTATGGGAGGACAAAAAGATTAAAAAGAAAAGCCAGTTTCGTCACGATGTTTTCTTTCACCGATTTCAAAACACTCCATTGGAGAATATCACGGGACCACCAAAGTTGAAAGCGTACCAATTAAGGCGGAATCACACATACGTGTCGTGGCGTGTCGTGACGCACGGTTTCATACATCGTTGCGATACGACACGCCATTCAAATATGTCCCTAACCATATTAAATGTATGAAACCGATATGCTTCTGGCGCGTCACGACACGCCACGACACGTAAGTATGTTTCCGCCTTTAGGTATGCGTATGTGTTGATTCTTCTTTCTTTATCGTGTGTTTGTGGTGATGTGAGAGTTTTAATGCCGCCCATGGGCCTCTGACTTGGCTTTACATGCCGTCTAGAAATATCTCTCGGGCATGCTGGGTCCAAACGATTTTTGCTGTCACCTAAGCAAGTGATAATTCTACAATATGCACATGATTCCGAAAAATCAGAGGTGCGTGTCTTGGGTTCGAACTCGTGAACTTGGTAGTCCGAGGGTCCCACCACTTACTAGGCTATCACTGCTTTTTTGTGTTGATTTATTAACAATTATTCAGATTATATAAAAACAACTCAAAATCCATCTATACATCTATACAAACAAATAAAATTTAAGTGTCTGTTTGTAATATTAAAATAACCGCTTTTTGCTACATGCATATGAATTTTTATACGGTACATATACCGAAATATTTTTTTTACAATTTTTGTCTGTGTTTCTGTATGTTTGTTCCGGGTAATCTCTGGAACGGCTAGACCGATTTTAGATAACTGATGTAATATGGAGTAACTTAGGCTATTTCTATTTTAGAAAAAATCTAATTCCACGCGGACGAAGTCGCGGGCACAGCTAGTTGTATATACTTAAATGTGACCTTGGATGGTAATTCAAATACATTTTTGGATTTAAATTATCCTTTTAAACTTTTACACTAACATAATAAGGTACTTACCTATTATACTGTTATAGTAAAAAGGAATTGTCTTTTGCCATTTCAATTAGGCGTATTATAATTAAAATGTCTCTGACATGAATTCCATTCAGATTTCCACAAAATGTCGTCATCTTATACAAATCTCAATAATTGTTTGTAATGCAAATAATAATAAATCATTGTTATAATTTTAACAATAACGTTTAAAAGGCTATTATGATGATTATAACATCCAGTATTGTTCTATAGATACTTACACGCATAATAGAATTACGATAATAAAATGGTAATCATGACAGCATTGTTTTAGAATAAATGAATAAACAAATACTGAATAAACAAATACTGAATAAACAAATACTGAATAAACAAAAATGTTGTGTGAGTCCACAACATAATCTTCCTAACCTTTCTCAACTATACAGGGTGTAACGGAAAGGGGGGTATATACATCCTTAAGGGTGTGCTACAGACCATCAAACTGAACATGTTTCTCATAAAACATGTTTTTCAGCAAAAAAAATATCTGCTACTCCATAGAAAATTACAATACCTATTCGACCCAAATGTATCTATAGGCAGCTGATATTTATTTTGGCTGCAAAATAAAATTATGTTTAGAAACATGCTCAGTTTGATGGTCTGTAGCACACCCTTAAGGATGTATATACCCTTTCCGTTACACCCTGTATTGGTGTCGGCTTCCAGTCTAACCGTATCCAGCTGAATACCAGTATTTTACATGGAGCGACTGCCTATCTGACCTCCACAACACAGTTAGTACTACGTAATACGATACCCCTTGCTTAGACTGGCTGTTGGACTTTGTCTTTTGACCCCTAAAGCTATTGTAAAATATTTATTTATAAATGCCGGAACCAACAGCTTATATTGCTTTTTTGTGCACGGAGGGAACTTGGTATGTAATGTACATTATAAACTAGACTATGCCCGTGGCTTCGCACGCGTGGAGTAATTGTCCCACTGGATAGTACTACCCGGATAAAAAAATCTTATGTGTTAATCCGGGTTATAATTAAACTACCTGTGTGCCAAAATTCATCCAAATTCATTCAACAGTTTTCACCTGAAAGAGTAACAAACATACATTCTCACAAACTTTCGCATTTATAATATTACTAGCTGTCCCGCACAACTTCGTCTGCGTCACATTTTCCCGGTTTTCGCAATATTTTTCATTGCTGCTCCGCTCCTATCGGTCATAGCGTAATAATATATAGCCTATGTCCTTCCCCAGGTTAAAATCTATCTTCTTGCCAAATTTCATTAAGATCCGATCAGCCGTTTAGTCGTGAAAAGGTAACAAACATACAAACAAACAGAGTGACTTTCGCATTTATAATATTAGTATGGAAGTAGGATAAACAAATGAAGATACGTATAAAGAATTCTAATGAAGTGCCATGTAAAATGGGCCAAGCCTATTGCTATCAACCGGGCATAAATATAGACAACGTGGTTGCTACTGAAAAATTCCTATTGGAATAAACCCTAGAACACTATGCCCTGGGAATTGAACTCAGGACCACATGCTCAGTAGTAGCTTACTACCACTAGACCAACTGTTGTTTGCTTTTCATCATCAGCCTATAATGTTCCCAATGCTGGGACACAGGCCTCCTCTCTATGAGAAGGAGTGGGCTCTATTCCACCACGCGGGCCCAGTGCGGGTTGGTAGATGTCACATGTCTTCGAATTTTTAGTTCTAGGACATGCCGGTTTCCTCACGTTGTTTTCCTTCACCGTTTTTGAGGGCAGCGGTGATGAAATAAATTACACAAAGTAATGCGCCTGCCTGGGTTCGAACCCACGGCTTGCTGTACGTCGATTCTGTAAAATTCAGACAACAACTCGCATCTCACATCGCTATCCACTGTCACTTCGCGTAAGGAAAACGGTTCAAAATGACCTTACAGAATGCCAATTTTACGTCATCTCATACTTTATCTGTCAAAATCTCCCCGTTAATTTAGTTCAACTCGCTGACACGCTCGTAAGGGTGGCGCTAGTATAAATTCGAATTATCAACCGGGTTTTTAGAATGCCAATCAAAAAACTCACAGCGGATTCAGATTCGCAGTTCTAAGTGAGGTCTTACAGAATCACACTGCTGCTCGTAGGTCGGGGCTGCCAACACTGCTCGTAAGTCGGGGCTGCCACCACTGGGCCACTGCTACTCTCCTTGCTTTTAGCCCAAGCCAAATCTAGGCGGACTGTAACCCTAAAGCTGTGAATTTCTCTCTAAGTATTCTAAACCAACATTATAACATGCACTTAAAACAAAAAAAGAAGATCAACAATCATTACATAAACGAACGACATCAAGGCTTCATTACCAACATTATATAAGCGGCCACTCAAACAGCTGACCGCAAGCATTCGTATATATAACCTCTATACATAACATACTTTTTGCTCACTTACCAATATCGCAAGACTAGTTAACGCAAACGCTTCTGCTGAACGTGAAATCTTGGATTCGATTCTCGGGTCGGGCGAAATGCCTTTTTGGATGGCACCTTTGCGTGTGACTTAAGAGCGTTTACAACATACGGCATTTCATTTAATTTTTATTTCATGCTTTTTAAACTTATATTGTTTTATCTTAGCCTTGACTGTCCCAATACTGGGCATAGGCCTCCCCCATTGCTTCCACTTTTCTCGGTGTTGCGTGTCATCTCGCCAATTAACGAAAACAGCAAAAATTTTAAAAAAAACTTTCTGGGGCTGGGGGGGGGGGTTGCACCCACCCCTCCTGGCAATGCCCATGGTGACAAGTGACAATATTTCACCAGACCTGTGGAAATTGCTAATTTCCCTTCGACTACAAAATAGGTGATGGCCTTCAAACGGCTGATCAGATTTTATCGAAACATAGCTAAGAACACTCTCGATTAAAACACCTTTCAAACGAAACCAATTTTATCAAAATCGGTTCATCCGTTTAGGAGCTACGATACCACAGAAAGACACACAGATACACAGATACACACGTCAAACTTATAACACCCCTCTTTTTTGGTCGGGGGTTAAAAAGTTACTAAATACAACTACATTTTCACTAAATACAAGTTACTAAATACAAAGTACATTTTTAAAAACTACATTTTCGAAATATCTTTAAAAAAAAAAAAGATAATTGTAAATTTATGTTTCTATGGATAATTTATAATCGGTCTAATTGAGCTGTAACACTATTTTTAGAAAATGTGGTTTCGAAACTTTTTAGACCTATGTACATATACTGCTTATGCGTATGAAGTTTCATTAAAAGGGGATTGTATGGTATAAACGACCTTAAATATAAGTAGTGAAAGGTGGGTGTTCCTTGTTACACTTCTAAAATAACCTTTCTAGTAAATACCGATGTTATACGTCATGTTATGTCTCATTCTGCATCCTTACACTGCCAACATGGTTAACCTCCAACTTTTATAACAATAAGTACAAAACTATGTTATCATTCATCAACAAACATTGCACTACAATTTTAAATTTATAACAACATCATGTAACAAAGCGATAATTAAGACAGTATGCCATAACGAAACGCAACAAAAAACAAGCAAGCTTACAACAAAAAAAAACAAAGCTTAAAAAATAAAATCATCTGTTGGTACAAATCACTGCAGTGGCCGACTGTCCCGGCCGCATGGCCACTTTCTCTGCTAGGTCAATGTACAGTAGAATAGAATCCGTCTTGTAAAGGCGACTTCTCATTGAACAACATTGGATGAGCGTACATTTTACGCGTAAGTTTCGGTCGTTCAATTTTCTACTGAGCGATTTAGAACTGTATTATCAAACTGTGACGTTCAATTTGCTTGGACACTGTCAATATTGTAATTTTTAATTCCAACAAAGAAGGGACTGCTATCTTTGCTTTCACGAACGTTCACCGTTCGTTAAAAGCCGTGGGGTTATTTTACAAGCACTCATAGCTAGCTTCATTGAGCAGGCGACAAGTGTAGTGCAGTCTACTAGTCGAGCTTCATTGTCTCGGCGCTTTTTTAATGGTCGCCACTGTTGATTCTGGCTTTCAGGAGTTGCAGTGGTTTGACAATTGTGTTTGGTCCAAAAAAAAAAGCACTCATAGCCTGTTTTGGATTTGAGATCAGCTGATGGCCACGATTATGCATAACATTCAACTGACGACGATGAATTAGAAGCCTTGGTAAAACAACTACAAGGTCAAAAATTTGACAGCGAAATCAACGAAAGCAAAAAATAAACAAGATAAAACATATTTTTTTAGGCATATGACGTAATTAATACCAAGTTAAAACACTTTCCCAATCGACCCAATAATCCTGCAGTATTTAAATCTGCGACAGAACGGTCAGTGTAATCGCAGCTTAAACTTACAAGTAAAATTCACCGTACGACCGAGGTACAGTCACGCACCATTTATGGACAGTTGCCACTATTGTTCTGACTGGTAGGCAGTGGTAGAAATTGTCACAGTGTCCTAGTAAACTATATTATTGTATTGGCAGAGAATTTTGGAGACGAAAGAAGTTGAACGATAAAAAAAAACTTTAGTTTAAAAAAAAACTCGCGCTGTTGATGGTCAAATTCTGTTAATTAAAGCAAAACGACTCTGCCTCGGTTAAGTTGTTGCTAGGCTTGAGCTCCTGGTTTCTATCAGAAATGTATGTCTGTCTCCATCAGTCATCGACATCAGTGCCTGCATTTGTGTCTGCCTGATGACAAGGTTCCCCTCCCCCTTTATTTTCAGGTACAGCTCTGCCTAACTCTTCAAGTATTTTAAAGACATGTTTTTATGTTATGTTCACAATAATAATGCAAAATTTACTAGCTCTTCGTTGCGATACTATTGCGAGGTCTCGAGAAAAAAAACCCTGTAACAGATGGACAAGAATTTGAGCTTCCGATTGCGTTTTGTTTGGAACTCTAGTTCCAAACAAAACATTTTTTTTTAAATACTTTTGAAAAAAAAAACTGTCACTGTCTGTGGTCTAATTCTGATCTTTCTGACCAATAAAGCAAAGAAAGATTGGTTGCTACTTGCCATAGATGGTCTGATTAGATTTTATTCTGTCATTCTTGAAATTGGCTTTATACGACAAAATCCGATGTTGTCAAGCAAACCTGCCTCGTCTACATAACATAGCCAGTTGCCTTTGGCAATATTCCAATGATAAATACAGGATTGTCTCATTGGTCTAGTGGTATCAATTGCGACTGCTAAGCATGAGGTCCTGGGTTCATGCAAATAAATTATCATTGAGGTTTTTCATCTGGAATTCCTCAGATGTAAAGTAGTAAGCAAAGTATAATAAGCTTGTTAAATGGGTTTTTCCGTCAGATTTTTTTTGTAGCAGCCACGGATTCTGAATTTGTGCCCGATTGATGGCAACAGGCTCGCCCCCTGTTATAACATGGGACTTAAACATAACTGGCGTAATGTGGTTGTACTTTTAGTTATAATCTCTGCCTAACCCTTCGAAGATTTAAGGCGTAATGGTAAGTTGTGTTATACTCAGTTACTCAGCAGCGGACAGTCACAAACACGCAGTGAAAGTCTAACGATATGGGTTAAAATCTCGTAGTCGTTTCGACTTTCTTTAAGGGTGACTAAGGTCCTAAGCATGCCTTGTTGAATCACACTAGGTCTTTAAAAGCCTTATAACGGCTCTGGAAAATAAATCTCTAGTCTTTTTTGTCAGCTGATAAGATTGGTAGGTTTTTATGTAACATCGATTGTTCCTATATTCGTGCCTCAGAATACACGTTAAGCCGTTGGTCCCGGCTGTCATTTGTAGATCTTTGATAGTCGTTATGAGTAGTCAGAAGCCAAAAGTCTGACTTCCAGTCTTACCAAGGGGTATCTTATTACCCAGTTACTGGGTTGTGGAGGTCAGATAGGCAGTCGCTTCATGTAAAATACTGGTACTAATCTGCATCCGATTAGACTAGAAGCCGACCCCAAAGATAGTTTTGGAAAAGGCTAGGTAGATGATGATCGATTGTTCCAATACAGGGTGTTGTTTTGCAACCTCGTCAAATTTCAGGAGGTGGTCACGAAAGACTTAAATAATCAATTAAAATTACGGTACCTAGTTAATTATTAATAAACGCTGTATTTTTTGGTTGTTTAAGTTTGTCAGTATTTCAGAATAACCCCCTTAACGTGGTTTAGGGACTAAGAAATTATCGAATAAACGTTTGAGATTGTTTGTATATGAGTAAGCGAGGTTTTAAAGCAAGAACCAGATGGGCCGCCTTTAAAACACGGGTGGTTCACACTTACCAATTTCCGTAAAAAAGAAAAAAAAGAAAATTTACCTACCCATTTTATTATTGATTCGGGAGGAGAATCATTAGCATAGTTACCTCCTTGAATTTGACGAGGATGCAAAACAACACCATGTATAATTTATCGTTAAAATTCATTCATTACCACTGGCCACGACTGCTCACAGGAACTTTGTTTGTTTGGTTGTTTTATTACAACTGCTGTTTAACGGCGAAGTTAAAGATAGTGAGGAAATCGGCATGTAGTTTTGGCTACGACATTAGTTCTATGACTTTTGGAAATTCATAAGTTTCTTTTATAGTGTCACTATACATGTTGTTCAGCTAATTTAATCGCGTCAATTTGTAGAAAGTCCAATCTTTTGTTTCATATTTCAAGTTCTCGTAGAACAATAGTTATGTTCAGTTTCAAGATCACACGAGAGATGTTGCATTTATGTTGCTCTTTGTGTTATACTATGCATACGGTGTAATACTTCGCTACTTCCACCGCGCAAAGAGGTCACTTTGTCAGCCTGATTTGGGCCAACACAATTCCAAGTATATCATGCCACCATCACTAAGAAGAAGACTACAACGCTAGATTGTGTTGTATAAATGTGTCAACACACAGTCTTGTACAAGAAACGTGAGAGATTATTGTAGACAGCTTAGCAGATGCATTCGATGCGGGCTCATTAGTCAGTGGTTCCTTTTCCTTTAGACATTCGAGATCCGCATTCATCAAGTTCTAAGTTATAGCGTCTGTTATGTATGTTGAGTTAGCGTATTTAGCAATGTCCACTTCCTCTGTCATCATTCTCCTTTGTCTTCATCCGAATTAATTGTAGCAGAGATAGTCTTCTAAAAAAAAACTTCTACAACTGAAAACTTGTAGAAGTTGTATTATGATTATTTTATCCTCTCGTATCTATTTGTACATCAAATCAAATCATATCGTTATTACACGTTATAAAATCTTATACAGTTGGTGGTGTCTCCTTTTAAGCATATAAATGCCTGTACCAGGAGGCGCCGCTCTTTTATATATCTTACGAGTGTAATAAGTTACAAAAAAAAAGAAGAAAAGTGTAATGGAAATGAATAAAAAAAAAAAAAAGTCTTTTTCTAGTTTATATCATTAGTCTGTTGGTGTGTGTGTGTATGTGTGTGTGTGTGTGTGTGTGTGTGTGTGTAAGTGTGTGTGTGTGAAAGTGTGTGTGTGTGTACGTGGGTGTTTTATACGGAAGTGGTTTGTGTAAATAGAAAAACGTTTTACCTCATATTTATCAGAAGATTCTCTATTTCATCGTAGGATACATACATATTTACTTAATTAGTTATTATTAGTGTTTTTCTTTTTTACCAATTTGATTATACATAATTTTATTTAATAATTTTACCGTCGTAATTAAATTATGCTATGTAAAGTGATGGCCTGAAACACAGGTTTAAATAAACCTAGATCGGACAGGTCGCTACCAAACATCTGAATTGAAATATCAGTACTTGCGAGTTTTGAATATGTTTTAGTTATAGTTTATTTATAAGTACTTTTTATACCATTGTATGAGAAATAATACTACTGCGCTCAAATATAAACTTTTGTAATACTTTTTAAATAAATAGAATTATAAATTATAATATTATTAGTCTAGTGGTGCGATCGTCGGACTGCCAAGTCATTAGTCACGAGGTCGAATCCAAGACATGCATCTCTGATTTTTCAGATTCAAGTGCGTATTGTATAATTATCACTAGTTTTTGTGAAGGAAAACATCGCAAAACCAAACATGCCTGATAGATATTTTTCGACGGCATGTAAAGCCAAGTAAGGGCGCGTTCACACTATGTCGTGACGACAGATTATCGTGTCGTTTGAACCGTCGTGGTTTGTGTATTTAAATGGAGGCGTTTACACATAGGACGACACGATTAACTGTCGTCTACGACTTTTTTTCCAGTGACGACAGATTCTCAAGTAAATGGGTATAATGGGCACGCTCGAGACGACAGTCGTCCAACGATAAATTAATCGTCACGACACAGTGGGAATGCGCCGTCAGAGGCGCATTGGCGGCATAAAAACTCTGAAACCAGGTGGCGTACCATGACGTCTTAAAACATTATTGTTCCATTCTTATTCCAGAGTGAAAAAGAGACGGAGCTATACAGGTCGTCTAGCTCCATGTCTTTCCCACTCTGGATTAGGAATGGAACAATAATGTTTTAAGCGTCCTAGTAACCCCCCAGGTCAGCCACACGAAAAGAAAGATCCCAATTTATTTGGTCTCAGCGCAGCATGTCTTGTTCTTCCTTACCTCTCTAATCTTCATCTCAGCAGTCACCTACTTTCTAGCAATATTTATTTATTTATTTATTTATTTATTTATTTATTTATTTATTTATTTATTTATTTATTTATTTATTTATTTATTTATTTATTTATTTATTTATTTATTTATTTATTTATTTATTTATTTATTTATTTATTTATTTATTTATTTATTTATTTATTTATTTATTTATTTATTTATTTATTTATTTATTTATTTATTTATTTATCTTACACACTATCATTACAGGATAACCCCAATCCAATAGTGGTTTGCAAACACACACCAAATAAATTGAAAAAATAAACTTACGGCTAATACTTAAAAATCAAAACAAAATAATAACACTTAAAAATTAAAAATCAAAACAGAAAATTAATATTTAAATGTAATATCATTCCTTTCTCTGAGTGCCATCATTTTTGTTGTCCTTCTTTTTGTTTTATCCGGCCAGTATTTAACCTTCATAGCTCTATCGTAATCGTATGTCTTTTCCACAGATAGTGTCTACATTTCTAATCCAACTTTCTTCTCACAGGTCTGCTGGAAGAAATTTCTTATGAAATAAGCAGTACCTTTGTGCTCTTCTAGCTTAATGTTATGTTCTGTAAAGTATTTTATGTGTACATAGATTAATGCCTCGGGAGGGGACGCCCTAGAAGGTCATACACTGATCTTATTGGTCAGGTTCTTCAGGAATGTGAGGTGCGTAGTACTCGCAACCAGCGTGCGTGTATGACCGTGGTGTAGATGTATGAACGTGGAGAATGCAAAAGAAGTATGTATGAATTGTAGCAGGTGGCGTTCTGTGGTTTCTGCCTACCTTGATAGCAAAAAGGCGTTTCTATATGTATGTTCTAGCTGTCCCGCGCAACTTCGCCTGCGTCACATTTTCCCGTTTTCGCAACATTTTTCATTGCTGCTCCGCTACTATTGGTCGTAGCGTGATGATATATAGCCCATAGCCTTCCTCCATAAATGGGCTATCTAACACTGAGAAATTTTTTCAAATCGGACCAGTGGTAGTTAGATTAGCGCGTACAAGCAAACAAACTCTTCAGTTTTATTATTAGTTTTAAATTAGATAAGATAAATCGATCACCACACTTCCTAAATACCAGGAATTCAGATCATTAAAACTAGTCAAAATTCCAGCAAACCGATAAAAAAAACAACAAAAATAGTGTGAAACAAGCTTGGCTTAGCCCCCGGCTTTGCACGCCCGCTGGGGAACCATTAAATAGGCGCACAAAAACTACCTGCATTTTACCGATTTTCAATCCGTACGCTTGCCAAGTTTCTTTGGGGAATATCCGACTGGGGTTCGCCTAAACCGAGGGTGAATTATGTTTTTTAGATTTGTTTGTTGCAGACTGTAGAGGAAGTAATTTTAGGGTGAGATTTAAAGATATTAAATTAAAGTAAAGATTGACGAGTATTACTCGAGTCGATCATCAGGTAAAGCCGCACTTGCCTAGGTTGGCCCGTGGATGGGTGACCAGCCATTACATACAGAGTTTCGTCCATGCTTCGGAAAGCGCGTTAAGCCGTTGGTACCGGCCGTCATTTGTAGATCTTTGTCAGTCGTTACAGGTAGTCAGTGGCCCGAAAAGTCTGGTAAACAGTCTTACCATGGGGTATCGTATTACCCAGTTACTGGGTTGTGGAGGTCAGATAGGCAGTCGCTCCATGCCATCATCATCATCATCAGCGTATAATGTTCCCACTGCTGGGCTTAATGCGGGTAGGTAGATGTCACATGTCTTCGAATTTTTAGTTCTAGGACATGCCGGTTTCCTCACGATGTTTTCCTTCATCGTTTTTGAGAGCAGCGGTGATAAAATAAACTACACAAGGTAATGCGCCTGCATGGGTTCGAACTCACGGCTTATTGCTCGTAAGTCGGCGCTGCCACCACTGGGCCACCGCTGCTCTCTAAAGTAGCTCCATGTAAAATACTGGTACTCAGCTGCATCCGGTTAGACTAGGAGCCAACTCCAAGATAGTTGGGGAAAGGCGAGTAGATGATGACCGTTACGAGAAAAGATGATGGAATTCCTCTTTCATTGGCGTGTTAATCTATACTTACTAATATTATAAAGCTGAAGAGTTTGTTTGTTTGCTTGAACGCGCTAATCTCAGGAACTACAGATCCGATTTGAAAAATTATTTCAGTGTTAGATAGCCCATTTATCGAGGAAGGCTATAGGGTATATTTCATCACGCTGCGACTAATGAGAGCGGAGCAGCAATGAAAAATGTTGCGAAAACTGGGGAAATATGACGCAGACGAAGTTGCGCGGGACAACTAGTAGCTGTACTGATACTTGAGTAGAGCGCAGTGTGTGAATTAACGTGTTAAATGTACCAAGCACGCTGCGCTCCTACACAAATCACTGAGGCCGTTCGTGAAGCTGCTAATCTTAGGCGGGATTAACCTAGCCACATTTGCTGGTTGTCTGCTGACCTGTGGGCCATTTTAGTCGTTTAGTAGAGGCATGATTCTTAGTAGAACCACCAGTCTGTGGAATTCATTGCCGGCTTCTTTTTTCCCTGCTCATTATAATCTGGGTATCTTCAAGGTTTGAGAGAATCAGTTTCTTCTAGGTGAGCGTGCTGCACCTTAGGTAACATCATCGCTTCAAATCGGACGAACATACGACACGAACAGCTTATATAAAAAAAAAAACAGGCCAGGGGCGAGTCGGACTCGCGCACGAAGGGTTCCGTACCATTATTTATAAAAACCGGCCAAGTGCGAGTCGGAATCGCACATGAAGGGTTCCGTACCATTATTAATAAACCGGCCAAGTGCGAGTCGGAGTCGCGCACGAAGGGTTCCGTACCATTATTTATAAAACGAGCAAAAAATCACTTTGGAAGCCCCCTTAAATATTGATTTTATTCTGTTTTTAGTATTTTTTGTTATAGCGGTAACAGAAATACATAATCTGTAGAAATTTCAACTGGCAAACTATCACGGTTCATGAGATACAGCGGCTGGTGACAGACGGACGGATGGACAGCGAAGTATCAGTAATAGGTTCCCTTTTGACCCTCTGGGTCAAAACCCTAAAAACGATGTAACAAAGTGCTATGCTACGCTATGCTAGACCGCAAAAGCGATGGTTTGGACTGGCTAAACAGCAAGTTAATTGCTTAATACACAGTCATAATCCCAATCTAGGCATCTTGAAATTTCAACTACGTTCGTTTACGCTACCGGGAAAGCGAATTTTTCAAACATATTCGATATATTCTTTAAATTAAAAATTTATGAAAATTATTATTTTTGGGTTGTGCTTTTGCTTCTCAGCTTACTGGTTCTTTAAACTAAACTGGCGCTGCCGTGAGGCACACAATAATTATTCCTCTTTTTTATTGTTGTTTTTTTTTATTGTTATTAGTTAGATACACAATAATTTCCCCTTGTTACTTTTGTTTAAATTTATGAAGTTCTGGTTAATTTTTGTTTAATATTGTGTGTACTTGTGGCATGAGCCAAATAAACTTATTTTCTTTCTTTCTATTTTTTTTTTTTTTTTTTAATTTATTTAATATTTTCCGATGTACTCAACACTTATAAGATTCGCCCTGGTAGCCTACCAAGACGTTGTAAAACATTATTGTTTTACTCCTTTTCCAGTGTGGGAAAGAGATGGCGCTAGACATCCTGTATAGCTCTGTCTCTTTCCCACCCTCGAATAAGAGTTAAACAATACTGCTTTAAGACGTCATGGTAGGCCCGCTGTTCGTCTCTCTGTCTGTCTGTCCGGCCGTATGTCACATGTCCTTTTACTCCGAGATTGTTGGCACCATACATTTGAAACTTGGATAGTAGGTGCTTTCTATAAGCACTACACAAAATGATGCGACACTAAGAATAAAAAATATAGGGGTGGCCCTCCATACATGTAACTGTGGGAGGTGGATCTCTCGTTGTATACGAAGGGAGGCCAAGCTATGCTGGAAACACATAGCTAGATGTGTTGCCACGTGTAAATGAACTTTATTCTTGTTGACATAAGATTTAATATTGTAAGAAAAAGTAAATGTGAAATCTGCAGTTAAATAGCAATATGAAACAACATAATTATAAACAGACAGTGGCCTACCATGACGTATTGCAGTATTGTTTTAACCTTATTCTAGAGTGGGAAAGAGATGGCACTAGACGTCCTCTATCGGTCTGACTCTTTCCCACACTGGAGTGCACTAAAACATTACTGCTTTAAGACGTCACTGTAACCCCCAGGACCGTAGATTTAAATTCTACTCAATCATAAGTAGGTTGCCTGTTTAGATGAATGTCATCCGTCTAACAGATGAGCTCAAAAGTGAAGCGTAGGTGATATTACGCTCGCAAGAGTTCATCATTTAAGTTGGTCTACTTTTTTTTTTCTGTGGGTTGTTCCAGGATTTCTAATTATTCCTGAGCATAACGTTTTGAAAGTGGCGCTGGTTACAGAAAAAAAATTAAGGAAGTTGTTTGTATTGGTATGCCCATGTAATGAAGAGGGATGAAACGCATGTGACTTAAAGAGTATTCCAGTGTGGGAAAGAGACGGAGCTATACAGGATGTCTAGCGCCATCTCTTTCCCACACTGGAAAAGGAGTAATACAATATTTTTTTAAGACGTCATGGTAAGCCATCAGAACGGTTTTCTATGTATGACATACTACATTAGACATGACATAAAGGGTGTAAAACACCTCTTAACGAAGCCGAAAGGCACTGGTTCTCCCTGTCATTGCGATCATTTTTTTGTTCTACACCATACCTGGGAACCTTCTAGTTACGGAGATATTAGGGGTCAAAGTTCCAACTTTTTGACAAGTATTTTTTTTAAATACAAGTTTTTAATGTAAGATTTTTACTTTAAACACCTCAACGACCCCCGTACTATTCAATCCGTCCATCAGCACAATGTTTTGAGTGCGTTACATTGAGTTCTACCACAAAACATGATTTTACACACCCCAAAAAATGTCGTTTCCCAGCAATAATTTTTGCGTAAAGTTACTTAGTTTCATGTACAGAATGCTTAGTTGACAGCTTCGTGGTGAGGTGATTTACACCTTGTATTATGCAGGCGGGCCACACAGAACTTAAATAAATGCACCATGTTTGTCATATTGATGAAAATTATCTTGATAACTAAACCCCACCTTAAGCTGCACACAAAGTGGTCATAATATACTTTTGATCTCGGTAGTAAGGACAAAGATCTTAGGATAATATCCTCAACGTGGTCAAAATCTAGTCTACCATCATCTCATCTCATTCTCCTGTGCTTATCCCAATTTATTTGGGGTCAGCGGTGTGATTCTGTAAGACCAAACTTAGAACTTCGAATCTGAATCCGCTGTGAGTTTCTTGATTGGCATTCTAAAAACCCGGTTGATAATTCGAATTTACAGTAGCGCCACCACTACGAGCGTGTCAGCGAGTGGAACTAAATTAACAGGGAGATTTTGACAGATAAAGTATGAGATGACGTAAGAAGTGGCATTCTGTAAGCTAATTTCCCCGTCACTTCGACGCTCCCTTGGCTACAAAATCAAGGTCATTTTGAACCTTACGCGAAGTGACAGTGGATAGCGATGTGAGATGTGAGTTGTCGTCTGAATTTTACAGAATCGACGTACAGTGCAGCATGTCTTCTTCTTCCATACTTCTCTATTACTCGTCAAAATCTAGTTAGTTTTTTTATGGTTTTCATACCGCGAATTGGCAAGCGTAAGGTGGGACGCCCTCAGGCTCGGTGGAGCGACGATCTTCGCAGGGTAGCTGGTAGCAACTGGATGAGAGATGCCGAGAATTGAGCTAAGTTTCGTGCGATCGGAGAGGCCTATGTCCAGCAGTGGACTGTTTTAGGCAGATGATGATGTTTTTATAAGTCGAATTTTTATTTTGTTTATTAGTCCTGGCAATATCTATCTGGATAGTAATGCTCGACATATTACCTAACATTGAGATTGCTACGGTTCTACATTTTGTTCCAACTTCCCGCATAGACGCATTTGTGTGTTACGAGGGACGATACGTTTACATTGGTCGAGTTACTTTCCTAGCACTGGCGCGGACAGTAATTTCCTACTGATGAAAATAATATTTATTTCAGTGAATTGGTAGTAGTAATATGTTTTGCACGCCAAAATTAAATTATGTTTAAAACTATTAACTTTTATGCATTAAGTTTTCTCACAAGTTCCGATTTATCCGCTTAAGTGATTGATTAATGAATTATTGAGTAATTTTCAAGATAATGTAATATTTTTTTCTGAAATAATTACATAGAACTCCAAAGCGTCGACGTGTTTATAATATTAGTGTTTGATAAAAAAGTACCAGGAAAAAATATTATTACATATTACCTAGTTTGAGCTGTTTGGAATATAAATCGATGTGTCCTTTTGGCTTGACTTATCAAAGTTATCATAAATGTACTCTCAATTTTAATTAAGCAATGTTTTATTTAAGCATACATTTTACAAATTATGCTCATCATTATCTTCGCCCATTCAATCATGAACGATCTTAATTTAGATTGTTTATTGAACCCAAAAATAAAAGATCTCAATTAGTTAGAACTTTTCTAAATAATCCACCGCACATTATCATAAGCCAATTTCCTTAAATATCAGTTCCTATTCCAACATGACCACTGCGCCAGTGTCACTAAGCCAGTAGCTCGCCCCACATACTCTCCCGCGTACAAACGCGGCATATTCCCTATTCCTCCGCCGACACTGGGCGTCGACGCCGGGTAGGGGGCATCGTTCGACCTTGTCCCTATTGATTCTACACGCCTAACTGTACGCACGCTTTCTAGTTTTGGGGTTAGCAGGAGTCGTACTTATGTAGGTTAGAAGTTTTGGGAATTCTTCGGCGTTAGATTAGAGGGAAATAGTGTTTTTTAAATGTGTTTTCCTTTAGTGCATTGTTCTTTCGTTTGGATGTTTTTCTGTTCATTATAATATGTAACTCTCTGACCGCGTGGTAGTCGAACCTAATATGACGAGATGTAAAGTAGTATAAGCTTGTTAATTGGGGTTTTCCGTCACAATTTTTTTAGTAGCTCTCACAGTCTGGATTTTTGCCCGGTTGATGGCAATAGGCTCGTCCCTATTACATGGGACTTAAACATAACTGGCGAAAGATGGGTGTATTATTAGTTAATAGGTGTACCTAATAACTAATAATACACTATATAATACACTATATAATACACTATATAATAGGGGTAGGCAGACGTGTACGTCTGCCTACCCCTTCGGGGTTGACGGGCGTGATGTTATGTGAATTGAAGTTAAAGACCAAATCAAAGATAGATGGTTTGTGTGAGGAATGATATGACAAAAAAAGGAGTAAATGATAGCTTGACGACTGACAGGGGAGAATGACAGAAAAAAAACGTGTTCTGCCAACCATATTTAATATGGGACTAGTTGTGCCCGCGACTTCGTTCGCGTGGTATTTAAGAAGTTAATTTAAGTTACTCCTTATCACATCATTATCTGCCAGCGAAAGTCCCGTCAAAATCGGTCCAGGCGTTCTAAAGATTAGCCGGAACAAACAGACAGACAGATAGACAGACAGCTAGACTAAAATTAAAAAAAAAAAAAAAAAATGGTATATGTTCCGTATACATTCAATGCATATGAGTGTAGTATGGCTAATTTCGAACTAATTATTTCATATTTTAATTGTTCTTTTCGTTTTTACGATGGACACTTTTAACGTGTACGTCTTGCTACATCGTTCTCACATAATGTACCATCTCTAAATGAATGATGTAACCAAGGTTTCGTAACAAGATTCTGATTTAAAAGAGTGTCCATGGAGTTTCTTGCCTATTCTTCTCCATAGAGATCTACGCTTTGGAATGGGCAACTACAGTACTTTCACAGTTATTATGTCTTGTGACTGGGACTGTAGCTTTATTTTTATTGTTTTTCGACTATTCAAAAGTGCCTGTAACTGGCCTACTTGAAATAAATGATTTTGATTTGATTTGATTTGATATAAATGCGTTTTTTTTAATATTATTACAAACAGATACTTAAATTTTATTTATTTGTATAGATATAGAAGATATAGAGCATGAAGGTGGTGATGACGAGTCGAAAACCAAACGAGATCTGTAACAACATTTATGTCAATTGTTTAATTTAGTCTTCCTATATTTTATTCTTACTTTAGTTAAGTATATATATTCTTTTTATTTACCTATTTTTTGTCATTGTAGGCTGTGTAACGCAGTAACATTCAAATATTGCAAAACTGAATGATTTTAAAAGAGTAACCATGGAGTTTCTTGCCGGTTCTTCTCCATAGGAAACGACCAATCGGAACCGAGATCCTTTTGTCGACGTTTTATAAGTGCCCATGTAGGCCTATGTAAAATAAAATAATTTGATTTTTGATTAGATAAAAAGTAAGTACCTACTTATAATAAGACTACAAGACATAACATAACGCTTATAATTCCGAAAGTGTTAGGCAGATGCGTACCTAATAGTACAACTACTATTGGCTGGCGAGCCTATTGCCATCAAACGGGCACAAAACCAGACTCAGTGGCCGCTACTGACAAATTCCTAAATAACTGAAATAATGTTTTCCATGTACTTACGTAATCTTTTTATCGAACCCTAACCAATAGAATAGCTCCCAACGTGCCGCTGTTATCAAAACGTGTCCTAAATCCAACGCCAAGCCTGCTAATAATGGTATTATCCTGCCAAATTCAGTTGTAGCGGTTTATAAGAGGAACCATTTAACGGGGAGGTCCTATTTAATTCAGACGTATTATTTTGGAACGGGAACACTAGACGGCCTATAAAAAGTGTCATACTAAGCCAAAAATGTATAATACACCCTGGCTGGAGGCCTTAAATTCTAGGCATCCACAGGATTAGACCGGTTAAGCAGAAGCCAGCCTCAAAGGCTGAACTGCGAGATGCCATACATAAAAAAAAAAACAAAAAAGTACAGTTTGACTACTTTATGTTTGCAGTACTAGATGGCGCTGCTTGTCAAGAAAAAATGCATACACATTTCTTAACATAACGTTACATTCACGGCTGCTATCGCCGTAGGGTTTGGCAGAGGTGTACCTAAGTACTCTTACATTTCGACAGTTATGTTTAAGTTCCATGTAATAGGGGGCGAGCCTATTGCCATTGGACGCTACTCAATTTAAATTAACAACAGGACAACTGGAGGACAACTCTTCTTAGTTCTAACCAAAAATAAGAATTCTTGAGACCGCTGCAGCGGCACAGTACAAAAAGTCTCATAGCTATCAACGCCATCTATGACACAAGTGAAGAACTAACAAGTTTAAGGGGAAAATAAAATTCTGTGATTAGACCTGCCGTACTGTATGGATAACATTCTTCAAGGACTGTAAAGTAAATGGATGAAAAACGATAGCATGTAGCGGAGATGAGAATGTTGAGATGGATTTGTGGAGTGACAAGAATGGATAAAAAAAGGAATGAGTATATTAGAGGAAGTTTAAAAGTGGTCTCGTCAAAATTCAGGAGGTTGTCACAAATTACATTATTAATCAATTAAAATTACTGTAACTAGTACAATATTAATAAACGCAGATTTTTTTAACCCCCTTAACGTTGTTTAAGGAATAAGAAATTATCGAATAAACGTTTGAGATTGTTTGTTTGTATGAAAGCGCGGTTATAGCTCCCCCTATATCCGCGCTTTCACACATATCAGATCAGACGGGCCTAATAAATAATAAAAAATTATAACAATAATGAATCCTAAATAAAAAAAATAAAAAAAAAAAAAATGAATCTAAAGGAGCTTCGTTCCATCCGGGTGACCACCATCCCTTGACACCTCTCAAGTTTTTTATTTTTATTTTATTTGCGATGGGTTTGGTCTTGACTCTAGTCTAGGTCAGAGACGACAGAGACAAAGTCGACGATGGTACGAGCTACGAGCTTACCCAGAAGAAGCCTGTTCACTCTAACTTTGAAGTGATTAGGGTTGTAAGCGTTCGGAAACACAGACTCAGGCAGAGAGTTCCACTCCTTTGCTGTGCGCATTATGAAGGACGTTTGAAAACACTTAGTGCGTATTGGTGGAATAGCAATTAAATAAGGTAGGGTACCATCCCTATCTTATTGCTAGCAGTACGTCTAGATGTCCGATGGTAGAAGAGGGGGCGATATAGGTTATCTAAAAAAAACTTTTATTTAAATCAAAAGTTAAAAGGCTAGCCATCTTACCTTGTGTTATGACAACCTAATCAATCAAAATCAAACATGTTTCTTAACATGTCAATGAAATTATAAATCAATTTCAAAAATCAAGTTAATCTGGTTCAACCACCTTGAATTCTGCTCATCCTTTATACAAATGAAGCGTGAATTTATGCCCATAACATTAAAAGATGAATATATTATAATATGACAGGCAATTTATATATATATCCGGTAATACTTAAGACCTAATGCATTCATTAATAAAACTGGGCCACGGTCATATGAATTAATTTCGCTATGTTTTTATTTACTTAATATACTTTTATGCTTATAATAATATCTGGTTTTTAAACTATGATATAATAGTATGGTATTTCAAATAAGACCTTGCGGTATTACATGTGACAGGAATATAAAACACTAGCTTCTGACCCCGGCTTCGTCCCTTTCGAAAATATCATGTCCTTTTTAAATTCAAATTAATTTATTTTGTGAACATAAGTAAAAATAAAATACTTATATAACATTCCAAAACTATCTATGATCCGCCGTAAAGCATACAAAATGTTTCTACAAATTAGCTAAGTACCTACATGAAATTAAATTTACGTCGAAAATAAATAATCTCAATAAACAACTTATTGAGATTATTTATTTTCTCGGCGTATACAATTTGGTTAATGAAATAATAAAAAACATCAAATAACATTACATTACATAAAATGTCAGCTATAATGTCAAGATTAAAATTACATGCATAAAATGTCAGAGTTATGTCAATATAAGTAAAAGTCAAAGTGTATGACCGACTAAGGATAATAAATAAAATTTCAACATTACAAAGTTTGTTATTTAGAAATTTGCTAACAGAATAATAAACTTTTTCGATCAATAATTATGTTTTGAATTCAGCAATAGTTGTACTTTGCATCGGTGAAAGAATTTTTGAAATCGTATGACTATACTCAAGAGATCCCATCTTATATCCAAACTAACAAACTTCATTTATTTATTCATAACTAGCTGTCCCGCGCAACTTCGTCTGCGTCACATTTTTCATTGCTGCTCCGCTCCTATTGGTCGTAGCGTGATGATATATAGCCTATGTCCTTCCCCAAGTTGCAATCTATTTTCTTGCCAAATTTCATTAAGATCCGACCAGCCGTTTAGTCGTGAAAAGGTAACAAACAAGCAAACAAACAAACAGAGTGACTTTCGCATCCATATCGATACTAATATTATAAATGCGAATGACACTATGTTTCTTTGTATGTTTGTTTGTTTGTTACGTTTTCACGACTAAACGGCTGATGATGTAGATAGATTTCAACCTGGGAAAGGACATAGGCTATATATCATCACGCTACGATCAACAGGAGCGGAGCAGCAATGAAAAATGTTGCGAAAACGGGGAAAATTTGACGCAGATGAAGTTGCGCGGGACAGCTAGTTTATACTATTAGTTTGGATATTGGTATCGACAATATATCCTACATAACATAACGTCACGCCTGTTATCCCTGAAGGATTAGGCAGAGGTGTACGTAATTATAGTGTACCAACATTTTGCCAGTTATGTTTAAGTCCCATTAATCAAATAGGGGGCGAGCCTATTGCCACTAACCGAGCAGACCCAACAGAGAGCAACTTAGACCAGCGGTGTCCCAGTGGTGGCAGCCCCGACTTACGAGCAGTAAGCCGTGGGTTCGAACCCAGGCAGGCGCATTACTTTGTGTAATTTATTTCATCGACGCAGCCCTCAAAAACGGTAAAGGAAAACATCGTAAGGAAACCGGCATGTCCTAGAAATAAAAATTCGAAGACATGTGACATCTACCAACCCGCACTGGGCCCGCGTGGTGGATTACAGCCCACTCCCTCTCATAGAGAGGCCTGTGTCCCAGCAGTGGGCATATTATAGGCTGATGATGGTGATGGGCAGATCCAGGCTCTGTGGCTGCTATTCAGAAATTCCTGATAGCAAAACCCGGTAGCAATGCCCAACCCACGACCTCATGCTAAGCAGTGGCGCTTACTACCAACCACAACGTGGTAATCAGTTTGCTGTTAAGTTGGTACTATATTTAGATATGATACTCAGTTTTCAACCGATAAGCAATATCGATATAATGTTTGTGCATAGTGATAAAAAATAGACGAAAGAAATCTGGCCCCAATTTTTAGTTATCAATCAAAATGATACTCGGCAAACAACCGTGCCTATAAAAGCAAGGAAATTGCGAAAATGGACTTTGAACGTTGCACCTGATGGTACAATTTCAAAAGCGACCGGTGATCGCAACTGCAGAAGGTCCGTTTGCACCTTGTAAGCTATTTTCAGCCATTAAACGAGTCATTAGGAGTAGTCAGAAGCCAAAAGTTTGACATCCAGTCTTACCAAGGGGTATCGTATTACCCAGTTACTGGGTTCTGGAGGTGAGATAGGCAGTCGCTCCATGTAAAATACTGGTACTCAGCTGCATCCGGTTAGACTGGAAGCTGACCCCCAGATAGTTTGGGAAAAGGCTAGATGATGATGATTTTCAGCCATTAAAGGACAACTTAGCCTTCAGATAATTAATTAAATCTAATAAACAACTGTATTATTAGTAAATGAATTCATAAAATGTTTACTATATTTACAGGATTTTCCCTGACGCAATCGGAATTATCATTATTCAATTTATTATTAAAATTATATGACGTACATAAATATACATATAGATAATGATATTTTAACTATATGAAAATCCGATTAGTCGTGTAGTAAAGAAATGCATCAATCATGACAGACAACCATGAATCTCCTGCTAGTATCTCTATTTATTTGGTGTTGGCGAAGCATGTCTTCTTCGCCCATACTTCTATGTAATAGTCCTCATCTCGTCTTATCAGTAAACTGTAGTCACCCATTTTCCAGCCATATCATCCATCACATACATCGCCCATCCACACACACACACACATTCACACTTTTTGAAGTGAAACTTCTTATGCGACTTCCAACAAGTTTAACGCTACCATGGAGCGGGAATATTTTTTAAAACTCACTAAGAGATGGCAGTATTACAAGATTTGTGACTACATAGTTCTACTAGGTACGCAAGATGGCGTGCAAACAGTCATGCATTCGACTCTTCGGTGTGACCAGCCTTCGCTCAATTTCCATGAGTATAATAACCTCGATCAACTTATGTAATAATAAACAAAATATTATTTAGAAGCTTAATAAAATAACGACGAGTGAATGCGTGGCACTTGAACATTGTAGTATTACGAAGTTTCACTTCTTCTGCGCGGAGGGACTCCACGCACTAGTTTTTTAAATTTCCATCTGTGGATATTTTTTTTCGTTAATGAATACATATTTTGAAATTCGGCGAAATTATATTGTAGCGTTTTTTTGGGAGCATCTCTATCCTAGTGGCGGCAGCCTTGACTTACGAGCAGTTATAAGCCGTGGAATTGAACCTAGGCAGGTGCATTACTTTGTGTAATTGATTTCATCACCGCTGCTCTCAAAACGGTGAACGAAAACGTGAGGAAACCGGATGTCCTAGAACTAAAAATTCGAAGACATTTGACATCTACCAACCCGCAATGGGCCCGCGTGGTGGATTACAGCCCTCTCATAGAGAGGAGGCCTGTGTCCCAGCAGTGGGAACAATATAGGCTGATGGTGTTTTTTTTTTTAATTTCCGCTCTACACCTCTACGAACACAAAAACCACTATAACTTTCGTTTCGCCGTTTGAATATTTTTTGTCTAATTGCACCTGGCTAAAAGACATTTTTGATGATTATTTATCAGCAAAATAAATACTGGACCTACGACTAAAAACTAACCAATTCGGAACATGCGAATGATCGTTAATTTAAAACTATAACCTCAACCTCATTTTCAAAACTGGCCAAAACTTAGAAATCAAAAATAAAGTTAAAAAATGACTGGAGACGTCAAAAATAAGACATAGATACACCGTGATTACGGATATCGCCTGTTTTATGAAAACCGATAAAATAAAAGTGAATTAGTAAAAAACTTGTACATGAACGTATATTATTTACATCGCGGCGTGCTTGTGACTGTCAAAAATGTATCTGAAAGCGAAATACAAGTGCATTGGCTGTTGCATATTTTGATTCTACATGCATTGACGTTTTGCAATTTTAGAAAGAAAAGTGTGGATATTTTTTGTACGAACTATTTTGGTGAGAAAATATTTGCGATTAAGATTTGCAGATTTCTCTTTATTTGGACCTTGAAACCCTGCAACACTTATTGTGAGAGGTTAGGATTTCAGATTCAATCAATCGATCCATATGGTTGATCCATTGCCGACCAATTCTACAAAGCTGTGCCCAAAATGATTCATTTGTCAGCTGTTTAAACCTATTTACCCTTTTGTTGTAATTTTTCAAAACTTTTAATGTCCTGTTGTTTTTAATCTTAAAATCTATTAAGCTAGCAAGCATCTGAAAAATGTTCTTTGATTTGTAGTAGGTACAGTTATTTTCCCTTGTTTTTTCAATTAAAATTTGTGAAGCACACCTTAAAATAGTTGGTCGGAGGCCAAATGCACCATCGAATAACTTGATATATCGTCTTATTGGAGTCCCATGGCACATCCAGAAATAAGAATTTAGATTCTTGAATTGGGCTTTGCTCACATGGAGGATGGAACTTATCCCTTGTAAACATACGACCGGGATAGGAAATATCCTTTTCAAATCCGTTTCCGTTAAGAGATTCTTGAACGAAAACTGTCTCTTGGTTGGCGATTCCGTTGCAGTTAAAATAATTCAGTAGTTTGAATTTATTTCTTTGCAGAACGTGGTCTATTTTAAGAAGCTTAACTTACGCTACGGAGATTTTTTTAAGTTATTTCTATAGGTATGTTCGATAACAAGTTAACTTCGTCCGATCGGCTTTTTCATCGCACAAAAATTACAAACTTCCATGCTTCTATGCCATTTTTATTGGTTTTTTGAATCTTACTTCACTTTTAGATAAAAAATAAACTTTTGCGAAAAATGTTATGCTTCCAGAATGTCTCTTTGGTGTAATGGTTGTAATCGCGACTGCTAAGCAAGAAGTCCTACGTTCGATTCCCGGTATTTCTCATTAGCAGCCACGAAACTGCTACAGATAAATACTTGACGGGAGACCGGGTCGCGGAAACTGCCACCAAGAAACCGGGTTTCGGAAACCGGGACTAGAAAACCGGTACTCGGAAACCGGGACCCGGAAACCGGGCCTCAGAAACCGGGCAAAACTCCAGACTCCGTAGCCTGGATTTTTGCCAGTTTGATGGCAATAGGCTCGCCCCTTATTACACGGGATTTAAACATAACTGGCGAAGTGTGGGTGTACTATTAAGTACACCTCTGCCAATCCTTCAGGGATTACAGGCGTGATGTTATCATAATGGTTCCTGATCCAGCTTTATAGGCTGTACATTGTCAGACAGTGAATGAATATAAGATTTCACTAAGTGACTCTGCTTGTAGTTTAATTAGTCTTAACTACCTACTGAAAAGATTTTGACAGAAGATTTTCTATTTTTTTTTTTTTTTTTGATTTTTTTTTTAAACATTGCCCCACACTATGAATTTCTCCTGTATCGTGGGTGCGTTCACAAACATTTAAACTCACATACACAAACAGCCAGGCCCGAAACAACTATCTAGGCCATACAAATATTTGTTCAGTGCGGGGATCGAACCCGCGACACGCAGCGCAGCAGTTGATTGCTCAACCACTGCGACAACCGTGCCGTCAATTCATGAAAACAGCTTTTAATTTATGAATGAAACCAGCAATTAAGCTATTTTTAGACTAATTAAGAATGGTGAAACCCGTCGTAAAAATCATGTTAATTACAAACAAATAATTCTATTTGGCAAATTTATATTATCATAGGCATTTTTATGACCATAATCAATATTCAATTTTGCCGGAAGAACATTGTGATTGCAATTATTTAATATTGCATATATTTTGCGTTTTTATGAATATTTATGTGACCTACAGAGCTTTGCAACTATCTTAGCCTTAATCTTGCTAAAGCCTTGGCATTTTAAGATGACATAGAGAATTTTAAGAACCTTTTTGTTGTGTTGGTATTCTGTACCGTGTAATCTTTTCTATGGTTTATTATTTAATAATATAATATTGTAAATAAAATCGTAAAGACGTGGAAGGA
Source organism: Cerastis leucographa (assembly GCA_963082945.1). Classification (NCBI taxonomy): domain Eukaryota; kingdom Metazoa; phylum Arthropoda; class Insecta; order Lepidoptera; family Noctuidae; genus Cerastis; species Cerastis leucographa. The sequence goes on along the minus strand of OY720374.1, from coordinate 6,091,826 downwards.
ATGGGGGGAGGCCTTTGGCCAGGAGTTGGTCAAAACGGGCAAACATTTTTTTTTTTTTTTCAAAATTACATTTGTATAATATTGTCTCGCCCACTCACTCTGAAAGTTGTATTTATCATTTCATGTGCATCTCTAAATAGAGCAACTTAAGTAATTTCTGTGATGGAACATGTAATGATTTAATTTTTGGGCACCTATAACCTGAAATTAGCAACTGTCAGATTGTTTGACAGAAGACTGACACTTCAACGGCTTTGAATGGTGGTGGGTGACAGAAGTACAACGTTCAACGCCACGATTTTTTCTAAAATAAAAAAAGAAAGCATGTTAATTTGGCATGTCCTGCCATAAAAACACAATATGAAATAAAATATGTAAGTAAAAAAACTTAAATAACAACAAAAAAAGATAATATTGCGTATGACGTCGATGACGACTCGAAAAGCTGCAAAAATTCAATTATTTGCCAAAAAATACTTTTACTCCGGAATTGGTTTCTTCTCGAATGTAACTCGAATCGTCTCCTTAGGGTCAACATCAACATCATCAATGTGATCAGCACGTTTAAACAGCGTTCAAGAGTTTTGACAATATTCGATAACAATAATGACACTGACAGTTCGAACGAGGTTTAAATGTGCTGATTGAGTTCAGTTTTAATGATGACATCGGCCCTTTGACATTCAAACAGTATTTTTACTTGGCTGCGCGACAGCAAACTCAGGTTATATTTTAGATAACATTTATTTCCAAATAAATAATTCTGCAATTATTCCTCTTGTATATTTCACTCATAAATCCTTGTTCAGAGCTAATGAACTTAGATTTAGCAAACCAGTCAACTTTATAATCGCAAGGATGTTTTGTCAATAAAAAACGTCATTATTTTTGATAACTGTTGCAATATTTATGAAGGTTGAGGTTACACGTGATTCACTTCCTATTTATTTATGAGATTAAGTTGAAATATATAAAAAGTGTGTTAAAAGGACCCAAAATAATCTGGGTTATTCATAAGAAAATAAATAAAGGGAATAGCCCAATGCATTTGTACAAGGTCTTACGAAATCGTACAGGTAGACACACAAACAGCATTACGTAGTTACGTACTTAAGTAGTTACCCCCCTGGCGTACTCGGCGGTACTGTAAAGGGGTTAGCACATACTGACGCTGTCTGTACAATAATAAAAACCATGTGGATCTTCTTTATTTTTAGTGTGGTTATTGCCTAACCTGGTGTAAAAGTTTTTATTCCGCCCATGGGCCTCTGACTTGGCTTTATATGCCATAGAAAAATATCTCTCAGGCATGTTTGGTTTTCTCACGATGTTTTCTCTTCTCTGCTTATAATAATTATACAATACTCACATTAATCTGAAAAATCAGAGGTGCGTGTCCTGGGTTCGAAGTCTTCGGGACTTATAACTAACTACGGCATAAAACAATTATAATTTAAAAGGTCCTACGGAATGACATCTAACTTGATTTTAAAAGAGTTTTCATGAACTTTCTTGCCCGTATTCTTCTTCATGGAGATATATGCTTTTGAATGGTCGACTTCTGTTTCTGGATTAGCTTTATCTTCTTGTTTCTGCAACTGGTCTCTTTGAAATAAATGCTTTGAGATTGTCAGCTTGATGACACTGAAGGCAACTTGCGCCATTACACGTGATCACCACATCTAAACCGCGTTCAAGAGTGTCAATATTTCATACCATTTCTTGAAATTCACCTTAAAATCGATTTTTTTTTAGATTATATTTGAGGGCTTTCAAAAACATTTGTTATAGTTTCATTTGTATTAAATAACAGGTACTTTAAATAACTTTGTTACTACCTATTTAAATTAGTATTGCTATATTATTGTTATACACAAATATAGCTGGTGTACGTCAGGGTAGTATTCTAGGACCATAATTATTACACAATGTAGTAATATTTCTGAATCTAGTTGTATTTTATTTGCAAGAGAATTAAATACTTTTCGTAATTTATTCATTAAAATTTATGCACAATCAAAAAATCACTTAATAAAAAATCATTTTCTAGCTGTCTACCTTACGGTGATGAAGTGGTGAAACACAGTAGGTGCATCTTAACAGAAAAATAAAACTAGAAAATATTTATATTCTTAATTACTTATTAATAATTTTAATAGGATTTAAAAGGATGATAGGGATAGCATTTCATTGCTAGAAATTAAAAGTTTGTAAAGTAGTTAAAAAAAAAACACTCTCCTCTTCGTCTTCAAAATTATAACCTCAACAACCAACTAACCAATTTTTCTGTCTTTCCAGGTGTAACCAAACAACCATGTTAAAGCAACCCGTAACCTGTTGATACACGAAACCAATACAAACGGAGAACCTGTGAGAATATTGACACATGCTTACTGGAGGGGCCTAGTCAAGTTTTGATGTATTTATCAAGTGTTCAAGCGTGATTTTGTGAAGGGAAAGTAATTCAAGATGGCGTCGTGTTTGTCTGGTGGGCACTATGTACCTGGTAGTCAGGAGTATGTGCCAGTTGCTGAGTTTTATGCCGATAAGTCTGTTTTTGTCACTGGCGGGACCGGTTTCATGGGGAAGGTAAGAATATCAGTTTTTTTTTTAAATATTATTATTGACTGACGTGGTCACTAACGCTATCATTAACACTTAAAACGGGATATTTACCATGGTTTGGCATGTAATTGGTTATTAATTTAATAATACAAGAAATATGATACAAGTATAGTGTACAAAATGATGCGATAGACAAAGCATGCAAAAAAAAAACAAAGTTATAACAACTATAACAAGTGCAGAAATAACACTTTCAACAACAGTCGGTAGCTTTAGATACACAGTAAATACAAAGATGGCAATAGAAAAAAGTCAATATGGTGGTTCTTTTTAATGGACTTGGCGCTTGAATTTTTGAAGTGTTGTGGAAAAAATATCTATTGATTTATCGCAATTGTTAAAAGGCCTGCTAATTCTGGGGATGGGGGAGTTAGATCCTGATACAGTTTAGCGGAATGGGGGACGTAATAGTTTTATAGGGTGACGCGGATGGTATTTGTTTTGAGTTCCCGATATTTTGGCGTTGCAAGCACCATGATCACGGAGGACCGGTTTATCAGTTTTCATTGTTAATAATAGACTTATTCTGAGATAAAATGATATTTGTTTTTGTAAACCGATGTCTTCACGAAAGTTTTGAGCATGGATGTGGAGGTATAAGAGAGGAAGACCAATGAAACGATGGATGGACTGTGTGAAGGATAATATGGAAAGGAGGTGTCTGATGAGATGACGAGTATGGAAGAGGAAGACATTCTGCGCTGACCTCAAATTAATTGGGATAAGGGCAAGAGAGCAAGGAGATGTTGAACTCTTTTACACGTCATAAAAACCAGTTTAAAAACGAGATGTGGTTCTCGACTCGACTCTGGGATAAGACATCCGAATCAAACTCAGACCTCAGTCTCTTTTAAAGTCAAGACATATGATTTTGGTCAAGTCATATGAAGACCTGAAGATTAGTGTCTGGGATGGTCCTCGCTCATCTCTAATGGAACTGCAGCCTAACAACAGGTTTCTGGAAACCTTTGTCTATTCAATATTTTTTTCTTCTAAAGCAATAGGTGTCGGTCGAAAACCTTTTTCGAATCGGCTGTCAAATCTTATATCATTAATATTTTGACTGTCCAGTTGGTCTAGTGGTCACAAGCGCTACTGCTAAGCATTAAGTCAGGGGTTCGATTCCCAGGGCTGCGGGCCTGTTCCCAGCCAAAACACTAGGAAGTGGCGAAGGGCGGGCGTTTTGGGGGACTGTCTCTTGTAATTTTGACGTTCAAAAAGTGCTGATTTATCAGCCTAGTTTGAATAAATGCCTTTTGATTTTGATTTTGAAAGAGATACCGTGGCCCTGGTACACAAAGGGCTAAGAAGGAACATTAATGGGTTTTAGTTAGTCCAAGTCTGACACTCCATCCCACTCCGCCCAGAGCGGGGGGAGCGGGGTTATTTGATGATTTCCCATCCGTAATAGAACAAAAGTTGTTGATTATGACGTTAGTAACATAGTCCTGAGAGGTTGTCGGTGCTTTACAAATAACCCTGTATATATATAACCCTGTATATATATGTAATTATGATCATGCACAAAGCTGCATCCTCTTATGCAAATTTTCTGTCAAAATAAGGTTTGCTGTAAGAACACCCAATTCTAGTTTAGCTCGCCGTTGTACATAAGCTTTATATTATTTGTGTGTATGTCTTTTAATTTTATGTGCAATAAAGAATAAGAATACTTAGTTTACATTTAATAAACACCGATATTGTTATCAATATAATATTAATTTGTTATCTTATCAATGAAAGTTGGGAAATATGGTTGTACTATGACATACATCTCTGCCTAACCCTTCCTGGATTACAGGCGTGATGTTACGGTTATGTGCGTGAAAGACTGTATAGTTGACAAATACACGGTGTAAATCACCTCATCACGAAGCCGTCAACCAAGCATTCTGTTCATGAAACTAAGTAACTTTACGCAAAAATTATTGCTGGTAAACGACTTTTTTTTGGGGGGTGTAAAATCATGTTTTGTGGTAGAACTCAATGTAACGCACTCAAAACATTGTGCTGATGGACGGATTTAATAGTACGGGGGTCGTGGAGGTGTTGAAAGTAAAAATCTTACATTAAAAACTTGTATAAAAAGTACTTGTCAAAAAGTTGGAACTTTGACCCCTAATATCTCCGTAACTAAAAGGTTCCCAGGTATGGTGTAGAACAAAAAAATGATCGCAATGACAGGGAGAACCAGTGCCTTTCGGCTTCGTTAATTGGTGTTTTACACCCTTTATATCACACAATGTTTCTCGTTAACCTGATACTAACGTCTAACTCCTTGGTTCTTAATACTAATAGGGTCTCATTAATGTCAGGAAAAAACTAGATTTCTTTGGTTTATTCTTGCAAATTCAAGAACGGTAAAGGAAAACAACGTTTATGGAACCGGTATTCATAATCAGCCAATCATGTTCCCGCTAGGACACAAGTCTCCTGTCTTTGGCATGGAGGGGCAAATATCTACCAAGCGACACCCAGTGCGGGTTGGCAGATAGAACAAAACTTTATTGTACACAAAAATGAAATATAACGGGTTTACAAAACTGCTAATTTTATGGTTACATCGGCGGTCTTATCGCTGTTTGCGATATCTTCCAGACAAACTTAATTATTTTAAATATTTATAAAAAAGGGGGGAAGCAGTGGACCTACGCAGAAGTTTTAAATAACGAAATCAAATTCGTCTCAAATTCTCCGATGATCTCAGTGTCTAGTATGAGTGTCATGTAGGAACCTGAAACGTTGTTTGAGATTGGAGGATGTTGTGTAGATCGAGATTGTTAAGATACTTCTTCAGGGAATTCCATCTGGAATCTACCACCTGAGCAGATACAGGCTCAAAACAGTGGCGCGCCGTGTTCTTCTAACACGGTCGCAGATGGCGACGGGGGGTCATGTCATCATGCATGTTTTTGTGGCCCGGATACCAGCTGTTGGAACGTTATAGGCTGATAGTGTCCGACCGAAGGACGACTTCTAACTCAGATCTTAGCTATCAGCACAACTTTCAGGCGTTACGATGGTTCAATAAACCTGAAAATCAGTTCAAGATTGGCTTAAAGTAAAAAATATAACGATTTTTTAAATGTTTAAACAACTTAATAGTACTCATGATTAAAATTACCTTTCAAATATCCCAAATATGACAATTCGAAATGTGTGACACCTGCCCTTCGCGCGTTGCGTCTTTCCCTGCGCTTTCGAACGTTTTATACAGTTCGTTCAATTTCGGTGCATGCTAGAAACTTGCGGCTTCGATTGATACTTCGGCTCATTTTGGCCTAAGGCTAAAGTCTAGAGTCTAGGAGTACGAGAAACAGGGTGTAAAGTTCCACGATACTCCTTAGTAAAGGGAGGAACCTCCCCACACAGGTGTTATGTCTGGTGGGCAACTGCCCTACAGGCAACTGCCTTGTCGGGTTTCTCTATATAGTCTTAAGCCAATGTAAACTTTGCTTGCGAGATGTAGGAAATTGATTTTAGTTCTTCCGTCGTGTCATAGATGGCGCTGTAGTACTTTTTGTAGTAAGTTGCTTTTTGTACGTCGCTACAGTGGCCAAAGCCTAAACCAAAGCCGAAGCTTGGCTTAGAAACTATAGGCTGATTACAATTATTAATATTGCTAGTGCCCCTATCTTCGGGGCAGTCCCTACCAACCTAAAGTTACTTCAGCAACAAATATAATATTGAATTAATTAGGTTACTAGTATAAAAAACGTATCCTGTATCCGAAAGCGAAAAGATTAGATAAAGCCAACATAGTATGTGTTGATAACGGCTAAACTCGTTAATCACTTGAAACTTTCATTGATAAGATAACATATTAATATTATATTGATAACAATATCGGTGTTTATGATAAGTACACTTATTGCATCATTTTTTTATATTTAGTGGACTGGAATCCACCATGCGGGTCCAAGACACATGACACATGACTTTTATTGACTTGAACGTGCCCTGGCGGTTGAGAGTATGTCATGCTCACTCAAATGTCACGCTGATGGTGGTGCATGTGCCGGGTCATTTAGTTCCCTTCAAAATGGTTGAGTTGAATGATGGCTGATCCATTCGTCATGTTCGTGAACCGGCGCTATCAGTTGTCCCTGGTCATCTCTTAATTGCCACGGCTTATTTCGAACTAATTATTTAATTTTTTTAATTGTCATTTTTGTTTTTACTATGGACACTTTTATCGTGCACGTCTTGTTACATCGTTCTCACATAATGTACCATCTCAACATTAATGATGTAACCAAAGTTTTTGTAACAAGATTCTGATTTGTGTGTCCATGGAGTTTCTTGCCCATTCTTCTCCATAGAGATCTACGCTTTGGAATGGGCAACTACAGTACTTTCACAGTTATTATGTCTTGTGACTGGGACTGTAGCTTCATTTTTATTGTTTTTCGACTATTCAAAAGTGCCTGTAACTGGCCTACTTGAAATAAATGATTTTGATTGAGTTTTTCATTTTGACACAACATCAAGCCTATAATCTCCCAAAGGTTAGCCAGAAGTGTAACTAATAGAGCAAACATATTTCGCCAGTTATGTTTAAGTCCCATATTGTAATAGGAGGCGAGCCTATTGCCACCAATTGGGCGTAAATCCAGACTCCGCGGCTGCTACTGAGAAATACCTAATGGAAAAACTCAAACAGACTTTGCCCGAACTGGGAATCGAACCTAGAACGTCATGCCCAGCAGTCAAGCTTGCGATCACTGGAACCAAAGAGGCAGTCTAGTCGAGTTTGATCTAAATAATTATAATCACTGTAGAAGGCATTAATTGTTTAATGTCCCATTGTGTCGCATTTTAGCTCGATCCATTCATACTACGAGTAATATTATAAACTAGCTGTCCCGTGCAACTTCGTCTATCTTCTTGCCAAATTTCATTATGATCCGATCAGCCGTTTAGTCGTGAAAAGGTAACAAACAAACAGTTACTTTCGTATCCATACTAATATTATAAATGCGAAAGTCACTCTGTTTGTTTGTTACCTTTTCACGACTAAACGGCTGATCGGATCTTAATGAAATTTGACAAAAAGATAGATTTCGACCTGGAGAAGGACATAGGCTATATATCATCACACTACGACCAATAGGAGCGGAGCAGCAATGAAAAATGTTGCGAATACGGGCAAAATTTGACGCAGACCAAGTTACGCGGGACAGCTAGTTTATAATATTAGTATGGGTGCGAAAGTAACTGTTTGTTTGTTACCTTTTCACGACTAAACGGCTGATCGGATCGTAATGTAATTTGGCAAGGAGTTAGATTAAATCTTAGGGAAGGACATAGGCTATCTTTTTCTACTTACACATCAAAATTTTCACGCGGACGAAGTCGCGGGCAACAGCTAGTTTCCTATATATCACGTATTTCGACGATGCTCAAAGCGCTTGTGGAGACCAATCCTAAATTGGACTTGTTTGCTGATGAATGGACTTTTATTTAAGGATGTAAATAGATTCTTTACGAAGCCGAAAAGCACTGGTTCTCCCCGTCATTGCGGTATTTTTTTTTGTTCTGGACCATTCCTGGGAACCTTCTATTTGCGGAGATATTGAAGGTCAAAGTTCCAACTTTTTGATCAACTTTTTACAAGTTTTATTAAAAAAAAAATATAAGAAAAACATCAGTGACCCAGTTGTGGCAGCCCCGACTTACTAGCAGTAAGCCGTGGGTTCGAACTCATGCAGGCGCATTATATTGTATAATTTATTTCATCACTGCTGCCCTCAAAAACGGCGAAGGAAAACGTCGTGACAAAACCGGCATGTCCTGGAACTAAAAATTCGAGGACATGTGACATCTACCAACCCGCACTGGGCCCGCGCGGTGTATTACAGCCCACTCCCTCTCATAGAGAGGAGGCCTAGTGTCCCAGCAGTTGGAACATTATAGGCTGATGATGGTGATGGGCAGATCCAGACTCCGTGACAGAAATTCCTGATAGCAAAACCCAATAACAATGCCCAACCTGGGAATCTAACCCACGACCTCATGCTAAGCAGTCGCGCTTACTACCAACGTGGTAATCAGTTTGCTGTTAAGTTGGTAATATATTTAGGTATGACACATGACTCATACTCGGTTTTCAACCGATAAGCACTATCGATATAATGTTTGTACATAGTGACAGCTCACTCACGCTCATAAAAAGGAGGCCTGTGTCTTAGTGAGAACATTATAGGCTGCTGATGATGATGACAATTTTTAATATTATAACTATACTTAAAATACCTCCTTAACCCCTGTAATATTCGACGCATCCATCAGCACAATGTATTGATTTTTCAATGCATTGAGTACTGATTTTTCACCCTAAAACAAAGTCGTTTCCCAGCAATTATTTTTGCGGAGAGTTACTTATTTTGATGTACAGAATGCTTGGTTGACGTCTTCGTGATAGGTCTGTTCACACCTTTTGTAATGTTTCCAGTTCTGTGAGAAGACAGAGCGATTAACTTAATTTCGTATTAACTAGCTATCCCGCGCAACTTCGCCTGCGTCACATTTGCTCCTATTTCGCAACATTTATCATTGCTGCTCCGCTCCTTTTGGTCGTAGCGTGATGATATATAGCTATAGCCTTCCTCAATAAATAGACTATCTAACACTGAAAGAATTTTTCAAATTGGATCAGTAGTTCCTGAGATTAGCGCGTTCAAGCAAACAAACAAACTCTTCAGCTTTATATATTAGTATATAGATGACTTGTGCTGTAGATACTAAATAAATAAACTATGTCTTTGTTCCACAGGTGCTCGTCGAAAAGCTGTTAAGGAGTTGTCCAAAGATTAAGAAGATCTACCTACTGATGCGACCGAAGCGTGGCCAGGATGTTGCCTCACGTCTTACCGAGCTAACACAGTCACCGGTCAGTAGTTCACACATTCGTTCTTTTTTAATTTATTTGTTTTAACGAGATTTGCAAAAAAAATATACCATCCAGCTTTTTCGATGAGAGTGGATCACGGTTGGCGCTGTGGTGGACTGATTGACTGCTGCGCTACTTGTCGCGGGTTCAATCCCCGCACGGAACAAATTGTTGTATGGCCTACAGATAGTTGTTCCGGGTCTGGCTGTTTGTGTATGTGAGTTTAAATGTTTGTTAACGCACCCACGATACAGGAGAAATGCCTAGTGTGGGATCCTTTTCTATTAAAAAAAAAACTAATCTAAAAACACAATAAAATCCAACAGTAGTAAGGGGTAATTTACTTATGGGCAAAGTGGCATATGACCACGGCTAACATTTGAATATCACTATCAACATTTACTAAATACATTAAAATATATAACGTGTAACTTGTTTATTTATTTATTTATGGGATTAAATATAATGAGCACCAAAAAATACTTTGTGATCCTAAGCTACGTTACCAAAAAAAAAATACTAAACACCAAAAAAATTGTATTCAAAGACCAAATATAGTAAATGATCACCAAATATAGTAAATGATCACCAAATTTGTGGCAAGAAGAACTTAGGAAGCAAGTGCGAGCAAAGCGAGCTCGGGATATTGGGCACCCCGACTCGGTTAGTAGTAGTTAGGTTACTTTAAACCCTGCAGAGAGAAATAGGAGCCCCGCGTAGCGGGGCTCCGTCGACTACGCCTTAGTTCGGAGCTGTGATTTTCAGGTTTTTAATTCTGGTGATCATTTACTATTTCTGGTGATCATTTACTATTTTAGGCAGTATAAAAATGTTTTTTAAGGTTATATTTACTTTATCTGGTGTTATGTTAAACATAAGCCTTTATTTATTTATTGGCCTATCTACAATTGTTACACTGTTTATCCTATAATACACGAAATATGATACGTATATTGTTCGTATAATAGACGATAAATATTTAATAGTTTGTAGTTACACACAGCTTTACTAAGTAGTTACCCCCCCTGGCATACTCGGCGGAACTGTAGAGGGGTTAGCACATAATTACGCTGTCTGTACAAACCCCAGCACATCAAGGTACAATAATCTGTCAAATTTCTTTAATAAATTTTCAACTTTAGTGTTAACTGGCAGTATTGCCACGTTGTATGGCAATACTTAGCCTCTGACCAAAGTAAAAGCCAGCCCTTGGGTCAAGGGAAGCGTCAACAAGGCGTTTCGAAATTTCCTTAAAAAGGCTCCGAGCACTCGGACCCCACGGCCCCAGAGTTTCAACCCCAAACGGTTCAAGATTAATTGTGAAAATTTTACAGTTTCGGGTAACTTGATGTCCTGGTACTTAATAATTTCAAACGAGAATGTTTTCTTATTTTAAACCTTTTTAGACCGTTATTTTTCTGTAGTTGGGTTTTAGTGATTGAACTTATTTATTAACATAGCAAGCAATAGGGATGGTGACTCATTTTTTTTTTATTTGTTTATCGGGTAGATTATTAAAAAGAATTTGACACGTATTTTTTCTTTTTTCACGTAATCGTAAAATTACGGAGATATTTTGAGTTGAAATGGCGTATGACCAGTGGCTGTCGCAACGTCCCCGACATGGGGGGGCGTGGCGGGCGGGATGTGGGCAAGCCCTTGCCCCGCGGGATCAACACAGTGCCCGTTACGACGGGCACCTCAATTAGATTGCCATATAGGCGAAGGAAGTTGCGAGCGCGTGTAAAAGGCGCGACTCGCAATGTGTGGTTGGCATTTTGTCCGGTAGGAGGCGCCAGCGGCGCTAGCGCTGCGCGCTTAGCTACGGTACAACGTTACCGTAGCGAGCGCCGCTTTCTTCACGCCACCTCGGCGGTCTGTCACCGCCAGGTGAGACCTCCGGTTGCCCGGAGGAGGCCCAGCGGGTGACGACCTGCGACAGAGGTGACTTTGTTGGCGCATCCTACCGCTAAGGATGTTGGCCCCCGTCTGCAGACGCTCTCAGAGCTAGCCGATTACGCTCCAGACTAAGGGGCCGTAATGAGTGTGTTAGAGCGGCATTGTACTGTGTAACGCCGCTCTTGTAAGCGAGTGAAGTAGCGAGCCCGCGCCGCACATTCATCGCGTGAGTTTAGATGCGTGTTGAGTGGTGGATGTGTGTTCGATGCGCGTCATGTCTATATTAACCTAGAACACGACGCGCTTCGAGTGTATGTCGTGTATGTGGAGTCTTATTGATTGGGTAGGTCGCGTGTAGACTGGGACGACCTACCCGGGGAAGTCAATCCGAGAGTGGGGATGGCTATACCACGTCCGCCGGCACAAGGTCGCGCGGGAGGCGACGTGTGCGCCTAGCGCGCCCCGCGTCAGGCGGGCGCGTGTGCCACGGCGCTATCTGCGCCAGGTGGGGCCATGCAGAGGCGTCGGCGCGCGCGAACATGTTGGACGCGAGGCGGCTACAAAAGTCGTCCAGGCTCTCAATCCCCATGTCGCGCTGTATGGTGGTGTTCCTCACGCAGCGAGGGGCGGCAGCTATTGTCCGCAGCGCAAGGTTTTGTTGCGCGCGGAGGGACTTCTTGTTGGTCTCGCTCGTGAGGGCGAACCAAGCTGGGGCAGCGTATGTCAACACTGAGCGAATGTACGTCTTGTACACGCCCAGCTTGACACGCAGCGGGAGGCGGGACGAGAGCACTGGGCGAAGTAGGAAGCGGGCCGACCTACTTTTAGCGACAGTGCGGCGGACGTGATAACCCATCGAGAGCTGGCGGTCGATGGTGACCCCTAGGTACTTGACCTGGGGCGACCACGCGACGTCGGCTCCTAGTAGTCTGAGGGGTGGTGGGAGTTTAGTGCCGCCGGTGGCAAGCGCCTGCGTCTTACCCACGTTCACCGACAACCTCCATTTTGACAGCCAGTCAGGTAGCAAATCGAGCGCGCGCTGTAGCTTGACGGCCGCGTGCCGCGTATTTAGTGACGTAGCTATGTACGCGGTGTCGTCAGCGTACAGCGCGAGCGTGGTGTCAGGTGTTGAGGGGATGTCGTCGGTGTAACATGAGTAGCAATAGGGCGAGACGCAGCTGCCCTGTGGCACTCCCGCAGCGATCGGGCGGGTGCCCGATAGCGCGCCGTCGACCACCACCCGGAAAGTCCTGTTGGAGAGAAATGAGGAAACCACCCTTACCAAGCGACGAGGCGTGCCAGCCTGTGCCATCTTGTACAACAGGCCGGCGTGCCAGACCCGGTCAAAGGCCTTTTCCATGTCGAGGAATACTGCTACTGCTTGCTCCTTCTTATTGAGTGCCGCGGTGAGCAGATGCAGTATCCTCGACAACTGGAGCGTCGTAGAGTGTTCGGCCCTGAACCCAAACTGCTCTGCTCGCGGTGAGAAGTGTAGCCTTAGGTGTCGCAGCAGGAGTTGCTCGAACACCTTGGAGGTAGTAGAGAGAAGTGTGATCGGCCGATAGCTCTCCGGCCTCAACACATTCTTGTTCGCCTTGGGCAGCATGATGACGCGCCCTTCCTTCCACGAGGCCGGGAAGGCGCCCGTGCGCAGTATGCCCGTGAACAGGCGCGCCAGTGCCGCTACCGTGCGGTAGGGCAAGTGGCGCAGCGCTGTGTTGGTCACACCGTCAGCACCGGGGGCCTTCCTTGGCCTAGTGTTTAGGATGGCGCGTCTGACTGCACAAGGCGAGAAAGATATTGGGTCTTCGTCAGAGGCTATCGGCGTGGCAAAGAGCTCTCCAAGGTGTTGCTCGACTGCTGCGATGTGCTCGACGTTGGCAGTCGGGTTCGGGACGAATTGACGCTCCAGGTGCTCGGCGAAGATCTCCGCGCGGTCTGGCGCGGAGTACCTAGGCGCCCCGTCGCTGTGGAGTAACGGACGTACCGGAGCTGGGGTATTCGTGAGTTGCCTGCACAATTTGTGCAGGGAACTCCGGTCCCCTTCTGCGGTATCTATTTGTTCCTCCCAGCTCTCGGTATTTAGCTCCTGAAGCTTGGCCCTCACTTTCTCAGCGAGGCGGTTTAAATCGGCCTTGTCTCTGGGACATCTGGATGCTTGCCACCGCTTGCGAAGGCGCCTCCTTTGGGCGATCATCCGCTTGAGGTGGGTGGGCAGAGGCTTGTAAAGGAGCCCCTGCGGTTGCGAGTTGGTCTCTGTCGCCTCTTCATAGGCGCGCTGGATGCAAGCGGTGACCTCAGCCGCTAACCCGTCGACGTCCGCGGCGGTGGTGACGGGCCAAGTAGGAGTGGTGGTTTCCATCACTTTTGTGAATCTCTCCCAGTCCGTCTTGCGACGTGGCGCTGGAGGAGAGAGTCTCGTCGGCATCCCTGACAGGACGACGAGTACAGGTTGATGGTCCGACTGTAACTCGTCGTCTATCACTTGCTGGGCGATCTGGCATCCCAGGCCCCTGTGGATAATGATGTCCAGCACGTCCGGTGAATGTGCCTGGATATCTGGGTAGTGGGTTGGTGTTTCAGGGCCGGACACCATGTACCCACGGGCCTCTGCGTCAGCGAAGAGTCGCCTTCCTTCGGCGTCTGTAGAGTGGCTATTCCACGCCGGGTGCTTCAGGTTGAAGTCGCCAGCGAGGAGAGTTGGGTGCGGAGAGCTGTAAAGCAGCGCCCGCAGCTCCGCCACGATCGGCGGGGCGCTGGGCGGGCGGTAGCAGGCGTAGACATCTAGGTCCTCGCCGGCGACATGCACCTGGACACCTAGCGCGTAAAAAGCACCGGCTGGTTTCGGTGGGAGAGGTTGGTGGACGACTCTTCGGCTAATCAGGACCGCCAGACCGCGGTAAGCTGTGCCGTGTGGAGACTTCTCATCCTGTCTGTACAAGACGTATCCTGGGAATTTGACTCTGTCAGCAGGCCCTAGGAACGTCTCGCTGATGAGCGCCACGTCTATCCTTTGTTCCCTGAGGAGGAGGCGGAGAGGGGCGACCTTTTTCTTAAGGCCGCGGGCATTCCAATGTATTATCCTTAACGGGCTAGCCATAGTAGAGTTCTAATAGCTTGGCCAGCCCGTCAAGGATGACCGATCCCGGGTCCTGTCCCTGCCTTATGGCCCTTATAAGGTCCAATAGCAGATGGATGGCGCAGGCTGTGATCTCCTTTGAAGGAGGGGAGTGGCGCTGTTGAGCTCGGGCGCCGACTAGCGGCTGGGCAGTGCTAGGCGCCGCTACAGACTGTGCGGCGGCTACGATGGTGTCTATGGGTGGGGGGGGTTTCCCCGCCCGCTTCCCCTTCCTCTTGCCGGCGCCAGTAGCGGCGTCGGTAGGTTTCTCCGTGTTGGTGGTGGTGGCTTTTGAGGTGGAGGGCGCCTGAGCTGTTGCCTGCGCCGGGACGGGACCGGGGTCCTGCCTTGCTTGCGGCGCGGGAGGCTGGGGTTTCTTCCCCTTTTTTGCCCTCTTCCCGCGCGGCCTCTTTCTCCGCCTCGAGGTGGGAGCATCTTCCTTGGTTGGGGGCCCGTTTGCTGTCGCCATTAGCGACGTGCTTGGGGCCTCATGGTCCTCGGCTTGGGTGACTGTGGCCGTCGTTTCTCGGCGCTGCCGAGTGATGGCGACAGTGCCCGCTCGCTTGTTCCGGAGTTCTCTCCGGAACACAGGGCACCCGCTGCTGGACGCTGGATGGTCGCCTGCGCAATTGGCGCAGGTGGGCGTCTCTGTCCGTGTACGTGGGCAGTCTCGGGCTGCGTGGTTTTGTCCGCAACGCACGCATGCGAGCGGGCGGTGGCACATGTGCGAGCTATGGCGGAATTGCTGGCACCTGTGACACTGGGCGGGCCCTTTCTTGCTCCGCCAGGCCTCAATACGTACACCCCGCATGTTCAATAACACGGTGGTGTCGTATATTCTATGGAATTCCGGTTGCCTCCTGATGACAACGTAGAATAGGCAGCCCGGACGTCCGCCGCGCGCTTTGATATTGCGGACGTATTCGGGCTCGTATCCCAGTTGCCTCAGCTCCTCTTCAATTTCTGTTGGGTCCGTGTCAGCCGGTAGCCCCCTGATGGAGACCTTGAGGCTACGTTCCGCCGGCAGAGAGTAGGAGAACCAACTAAGGCCCTCCGACTTCTCTAGGTCCGTGAGGTATCTCTGGACCGCCCTATACTCGTCCTCCGATTCTGGGTTGAATCGGATTCCGCCCTGGTACGGACGAGCATTGGGTGGGTGGCCCAGAATATTCCTCACCGCCCTGAAGTGGAACGCCCAGTTGGGCATCCTCTCTACTACCAGCGGGGGGTAGCGAGGCTTGTCTCGCTCCTTTTTCTTCGCAGCTGCCTCTGCGCTCGTGCTTGGAGTAGGGGCTACGGCGGCGGCAGGCATGGGTTGGGTGGCGTCGTTTCCAGTAGGTGAACGGCGGGCCGCCTCGGCGAATGACGGCGACCCGACTCCGGCTCTACCGCGCGGGTCGCGCTGCGGGAGCGGGGAGTCGGGGCAGATGCGCTTCGCCTCTTCAGCGGCCTCATCATCAGAGCTGCGTGGGCGGCGCTGTGCACGGGTCTCGAGTGAGACGTCGCGCTCAAGCGTCGCTGGGTTTTTGGTTTTTATAGAGGTAGTTTCACCTACCTCAGTATCTTCGTGTTCCATGTCACTGTACTCTTCACTGGAGAAGTACGGTGACATGGGCGCCGGTGAGTCCTGGGCTGCACTGCGTGGCGGGGGCGGCGACATCGGTCCCGCACTGGGCGGCGCTGCGGCGGCTGGGCCTGCCAGCAAGCGGCCGGGTGCGGGTGATGCTGCGCGCTCGGCTCTCGGAGCGGCGGCGGAGGCGGGGCGTGCGTGCGTAGAAGGGCACACAACGGGGCGCGACGCGGCGGACGCGGCCTGGTTGGCAACGGCAGCGGATGGCGGGCGCACGGGGCGCGGGCTTGCGGCGCGGGGCGCATGTGTCGCGGTCGCCCGGTCCCCCTGCGCAGTGGCGCGTAGGGCGGAGGCGACAGCGCGAACAGCGGCCGCGCGGCTGGACCCAGGAGGGCCCGGGACCATTGTCGGCACTGGACGGAACGCGGGTGGACGCACAGGTACCGCCGGTGCACGCACGGATGGCGGCGTCGTGCTTGGTGGTCTTCTTGGCGGGGACGGTGAAGCAGGCGATAGCGGGAACGGTCTCCTTCCCCTCGCTTCCTGGTTGGCCTCTTCATCTTCCTCGTCAGAGCTCGAGACATCACTGAGCGTCGGACTCCGAATAGTCGGAATCGACGACGCTCGGTCCCCCTTGGGATTGAATGGTGGCGGCGACTTCCTCGGCATCTTGTAGGTGTAGCCTAACCGCAGCCGCTACGGTGCACCTGCACCGGGCAGCACGGGGGCACCCGCTGTGAACCCACAGGCACTAGGTACCCATGGGTACTCAACGGATACCTCTTCCGCAAAGTTTTTAAAATAATACGGCTCGGGCGGTATGCGCAAAAACTTATTTTACCCGCCTACCCTCGACCAAAATAATAAAAATTGGGAGGTCGACCAATCACGGCCCGCGCCAAAGGTGGCGCAGGGGACTTCGGTGGCGGCCAGCGGAGGCCTGCACACTCGACGGTTGTGATTTGGTCGATTGGACTCGCGGACAAAAGAACGTATTAGCGCGTGGAAGGCCACAGGCTAATCCTCTGGCGTATGACGTCACGGCTCAGTACATTTTATACCTAGTTGTGACGTAGTAAGCCCCCACTCTCCAACTTGACGTAGTAAGCCCCCACTCTCCAACTTTAATGCGTTTTAACTAAGTATTCTTTTGTTAACTCGATAAAACAAAAAAATACGTATCTAATATTTTTGTATTACCTGATTAACGGACAAAATAGAATTTCGTTTTTTTTTTACCCAGTCACCATCCCTATTATGTGTTTCGATTTACTTATTTGAATAAAATACTTTTTCGTAAATTTTTGTTTATTACATTCTCGTATGACGTATGTAATTCATCATGATTTTCCTCATTCAAAGTATCAATGTTTTATTCATAAAATGTAAAAGTATGTGCATTTTAATTGATTTATAATTATGTTACTTGTTTTATTTAAAATTCGGCTTCGTGCTTTGCATATGACATTGAGCTTAGGAAATAATTACGATTGTTTATGAAACAAAACAAATCCAAATTGCTGGCTTGTTGGTCGTAGTGGGTCGCAAGCGCTACTACTGAGCATGAGGTACTGGGTTCGGTTCTCGGGACGTGCAAAGTGTTATTGGGGTTTTTTTATCTGGAATTTCTCGGTAGAACTCTCAACCATGGTGTAGATTTGTGCCCGCTTGATAGCAATAGGTTCACCCCCTATTACATGGGGCTTAAAACAAGACTGGCGAAATGTAGGTGTATTTTAGGCACGCCTTTGCCTAACCCATCGGGGATTACAGGCTAGATGTTATGTTATGTTAAAATACAAAACCTTGGAAGTTTTATTATTCACTAGGTGTCCCACGCTACTTCGTCTGCGTCACATTTTCCCCGTTTTCGCAACATTTTTCTTTGCTGCTCCGCTCCTATTGGTCGTAGCATAGCGATATAGAGCCTTCCTCGATAAATGGGCTATCAAACACTCTCAAACACAAACTAAAGAATTTTTCAAATCGGACCAGTAGTTCCTGAGATTAGCGCGTTCAAGCAAACAAAGAAACAAACTCTTCAGCTTTATAATATTAGTATAAAGGGTGTACAACACCTCTTAACGAAGCCGAAAGGCACTGGTTCTCCCTGTCATTGCGATCATTTTTTTGTTCTACACCATACCTGGGAACCTTCTAGTTACGGAGATATTAGGGGTCAAAGTTCCAACTTTTTGACAAGTATATCTTTAAATACAAGTTTTTAATGTAAGATTTTTACTTTATACACCTCCAAGACCCCCGTACTATTAAATCCGTCCATCAGCACAATCTTTTGAGTGCGTTACATTGAGTTCTACCACAAGACATGGTTTTTCACCCCCAAAAAAAAAAAAAAAGTCGTTTCCCAGCAATAATTTTTGCGTAAAGTTACTTAGTTTCATGTACAGAATGCTTGGTTGACGGCTTCGTGATGAGGTGATTTACACGGTGTAGATTAATTCCCTGTTGTCCTTATTTGTTCTCTCAGCAATTGTGTGAACACTTCAGCTTTGTGCTTTTCTCGACAAAGAATCATTAGAAGTGTGTACTTTGTACTTTTAAAGCCTTTAAGTTCTTAACATTATATTGTTATTGAAGACGTGACGACCTTTACAATATTGTTTAGCTTCCTTATTTCTAATGTCATTTATTTATTTAAATGCATTGCTATGCAATGCAACATTTGCATTATGTCATGTACTTAAGTGTTGCCATTATTCGTTATTCTTTTATGCATTAATGAAGTATTTACTTAACATTATGTAAGATGTCGTTTTTCACTGTCTTTTTTTTAAGTCTTCGGTTTGCAGGATATCGACAAAAACTCAAAGATTTGTATGTATTTTAGAATTTGCTGCATTTTAATTATTGCAAATGATTTGGATTACAATTGCCTATCAGACATCTGTCTGCATTCCAAATACGTTTCATTTTTATACCATAAATTTTTGCCGTTATATTTGGTGACATTTTAATGTATACCTGCATTAAAATGTCACCAAATATAACGGTACGGTCTTCCTAAGAAGGTCTTCTAACAAGAAGCCCTAAAGACAGATAATTAGTCTTCTTAGGGTAGTTACCCATAACGACTTTTGAAGAGAATGATAGCTGAAAAAGATTTTTAAACCAACTATTTTTATTGGATTTAATAGTACGGTCAGTTCCCCTGTGTTACCTGACCCGTCTTACGATGCTAAATAGGGGAAGATGGGTCAAATAAACAGCACGCGGAGCATGCCGTAGAAACGGGCTATGTCGACGGAAGAATAGACAAACTGACACATTGTCACTGTCTATCTGTCATTATGTCGATTCTTCTGTAGATAAAACTCGTTTCTACAGTGGTCATGCTACGCGTACTGGGCACTGATTGTACCCAACTCCATTTTTTTATGTTTCTCTTACCCTTCACTGATGATGAATATTTCTTCTCCAGCTGTTCGAGACTTTACGGAGAGAGCGGCCCCAGGAGTTGAACAAGATAGTCCCAATAGTGGGCGACATCACTGAACCGGAGCTGGGCATCAGCGCTGCAGATCAGGCTATGCTTTGTCAGAAGGTAAGATGAGATCCTTTGTCCATCATCGTTGTCATCTGCCTTTTCCTTTCCTAAACTATCTCAGGGTTGGCTTTCCGTCTTACCGGTACAGCTGAATACCAGTATTTAACATGGTGCGACTGCCTACCTGATCTCTACAGGTTGTAACGGAAAGGGTATATACATACTTAAGGGGCACACCCTTAAGTATGTATATACCCTTTCCGTTACTCCTACAGACGATCAAACTGAACATGTTTCTCCATCGGACAATAATCGTAATAGCGAAAAAAATATCAGCTGCCCCGAACATTTGGGTCAAATAGGTATTGCAATTTTTTATGGGGCGGCAGATTTTTTTTTCGCCGAAAAACAGTTTTATGATGAAATACATGTTCAGTTTGATGGCTGTAGCACACCCTTAAGTATGTATATACCCTTTCCGTTACACCCTGTATAACCCAGTTACTGGCTAATACCATATCCCTTGGTAAGACTGGTTGTCTGATTTGGCATTTACCTTTAACGACTGTCAAAGATATAAAAATGACAGCTGGAACTAAGGTTTTGACGTGCCTTCCGAAGAAATCGGTATGTAAGGGATGGTCACCTATCCACCGACTGACCTTGCTAAACTCAACGATACGGTTGGCGCAATGGCTGAGCGATTGACTGCTGCAAAGAAATACAAAGTGTTTTATTAGTTTGAGACTAATAAATAATTTTTCGTTCATTCAATAAAGACCAAATTTTGGAAATAGGGCTAAGTCGTTTTTTAACTCTGTGAGAAAACATTATTTTTGCTTATATTCTGCGTTCTTCTCCACCAGATATCAGTGGTGTTCCACTCAGCGGCAACGGTGAAATTCGACGAGAAACTGAAGCTATCCGTCACCATCAACATGCTGGGAACACAGCAGCTGGTGCAGCTTTGCCATCGTATGCTTAGCCTTGAGGTAAGCAGCTTAAGATATTTTGTATAAGACACCTGTCTTTCAGGTATATGCGTATGCTTGCATATATATGCGTTAATGCTCTGCGACAACGCCACGCAACGTTACGCATATACCTGAACTAACGTTGTATACCTGGGTTTCAACGACGCACTACATCGTAACGCTAGAGGGTGGCGCACGCCTAGTTTGCACCTCTAGCAGTGGAACACTCTCCGTCGTGGCATCGGATCTCCAACAATGCAGCGCATTACCCTCCCCCCCCCCCGCTTCGTCTCTCTGTCGATCCAACGCAAAATGTGGCATGTCACGAAAAATTTATATGTAAAACGACGCAGCGTGTCAACGCGGCGACGACGCAACGCACTAATGACAACTCGGCCTTAGCAGGAGATAGTTGAATAATTTACCTGGAAGTTAAAGAACAGACTCTAGGAGTCAGGTTGGTCAATGAAACATTTTGTTTCTGTTAAAGTATAGTTTTCAGCGATAAGATCGTATAAGTTTTATCATGATATCCAAATCATGAGAAGTTTAGTTGATTGAATTCATTTTCTAACGCCTAAGTCTCCGTTTTCTGAAAATCTGAGTCAGTTATCAAATGTCACATCAATGGCAAGTTTTGCTCAAGACATTTATTCAAAGAGTCAGACTCAAAAATCTAAAATGCGATGCCTTGATTTCCAGGCACTGTTTCTTATTCTTCCTAAACCTTTCATCCTTGTAAGTGTAGGATGTCTTAATTGTCGCGATCATTCGTTCATTGGCTCCCATTGGTTAGCGTCAGTCAAAACTCAAATAATCAGCGCTTTTTGAACATCAAAGTTTACAAGACACAGTCTCCAAAAACGCCCGCCCTTCGACAATTCCTAGTGTTTTAGCTGGGAAGAAAAACTGGTGGAACAAACTCCCCAGGAACACATCCGTCTGTGTGGTTGGAGCCATTTTCTATTACCCCTTCAACTTTTTAACCCTTTATTTCTGTTTCCAGGCCCTAGTGCACGTATCGACAGCATACTGCAACTGCGAGCGCGAACGCGTTGAGGAGACCGTATATGCACCTCCCGCACATCCCGAGCATGTCGTGACCCTCGTTCAGACGCTGCCGGATGAGCTGGTGGACAGAATCACACCGGATCTAGTCGGTGAGTGAAAAGAGAGAAATGGAGAAAACATTGTCTTTTATTAACTTCAAAATGGAAAACGTGATGATGAAAAGGTGACAGTGACGAAAAGGGCGTTATTAAAGTGAACACTTCCAAAGACCACAAATGTGGGGAGCATTGTGGTTGACAATAACTGAAAGCTGCAATGCTGCTGCCATTTAAATTCCGAATGCGAAATAACTTACATGACAGCGGCATGTTTCTTCTTCAGTTTCTTGCTTTGTTGATGGTAGCCATTGAAGGCACTACTATTTTGCGCTCGATTTGCTGGTATTTCGCCAAACCAAGTCGCAGATTTTCTTCGATAATAATATTGATGTTATTTTCTTCTGCATTTCAGGTGATAGGCCTAACACATACACGTTCACAAAGGCTCTAGCGGAGGACATGCTTATAAAGGAAAGCGGTAACCTACCCGTCTCCATTGTACGGCCTTCTATTGGTAAGAATATTAATCATCATTTATTATCTGGTCATCATTATCATCTTCATTACAGCCTAGAATCATCTACTACATAGTATGTACCTTTTGCTACCCAAGTGTCAGCAATTCGGCCGGTCCAGTGCTTTCACACTCCATCATCAGAAGTGGGACAAGTGGTCCCACTTCTGATATCACGCAGTACAAATTGAGGTTTTCACTAACGCAATCGAATGCGTATAAAAACTTGCACTAAAGCTTCTGAACCTGAACCACTGCCGTATGTTGTCAAAAATGGTAAGCACAATTATTTCGTACAAATTAAAAGTTTACTTTACCGCGGTCGAGTAGTTCTTGTGAGCAACAACAAAACTCGCGCTTGGCCTAAGGATGTAAGAGCCTATTAAGAGGGGACTCTAGTCCCGAGGAATTTGAAGAATAGGTATTTGAAGAAAATATTGCCGTGGCGCTGCGCCCGACCGTAAAGTGTAAAGAGTGAAAGGGACAATTGCAGCTCAGACTGATTTTACCTTCAAAAATCTTAACCAAATTAATAAGACCTAGATTTTTTGGAAAAAAAAAACATAGCTCTAGACACATTATCCACGAAGAAAACAGCGGAATACGTTTGTATGGAGAAAGGCTCACTAGAGATCCCTCTTAAGCATGACAAACAACAAAAAAAAGCCAGTGAGGTAGGTAGACACAGATGAAATAGCAGAATGAGTTTGAACCATCAAAATAAAATACAGAAAGTATATTTTTCCTTAAGTATGCTATAACCTTACTAAGTCATTATCATTCATCATGATTCTCTTGCCCTTATTCCAATTGATTTGGGTTCTTTTTAAAGCATGCCTTACTAAGTAACAACAATAAAAGTCAGAAGTTTTATTAGTTAAAGAATTTGAGATAAATTGACTTCAGATTCTGAATTTTACTGGATGTTTCATCATCTGTCTAGCTTTTTCTTAAACTATCTTGGGGTCGGCTTTCAGTCTAACCGGATGCAGCTGTGTACCAGTGTTTTACATGAAGCGACTGCCTATCTGACCTCCACAACCCAGTAATACGATACCGCTTGGTAAGACTGGATGTCAGACTTTTTGGCTGCTGACTACTCGTAACGACTGTCAAAGATCTAGAAATGACAGCCGGGACTAACGGCTTAACGTGCTTTTCGAGGCAAGGAGGAAACTCGGTATGTAATTATTGTCACCCATCCACGGAACAACCTCAGCAAGCACGGCTTAACCTTAGAGATCGACCGGTGCGGCTGTTAATATTTAGGCACGAGCTCCTCTATCTTTTACTGAATGTTTAAGATTGCATAATGTGTGTAAAAAGACCCGTCTTGCGGTTTTTCTTGTTTCGGACCATACCTTCGGAATCTTCTAGTTACGAAGATATTGGAGGTCAAAGTTCCAACTTTTTCACCAGTTTTTGTTTGTTTCCTGAAAAAATACTTACTTGACTCCTGTACTATTCAATGCATCCTTTCATCAACACAATGTTTTGAGTGCGTAACATTGGGTATACTGCTGTATATCATGCATTTTCACCCCAAAAAAAAAGTAGCTCCCAGCAATGATTTTTGCTTAGAGTTACTTTGCCTGATGTACAGAATGCTTGGTTGAAGGCTCGTGAAGGGGCTGTTCACATCTTGTAAATCTCGATAAAAACGTTCACACTTTTTATAGACTGAACGCATAATTGTCGTCCTGTAAATCTATAAAAATCAATTGTGGTTCATTTGCCTCGCTAAAACTCGAGAACGGCTGGGCCGATTTTGATTTTGAAATGTTTGTCGTAGTCCAGGGAAGGTTTAAAAGGTGAGAAAGGCAGGGTAGGTAAGGTAGGTAGGTAGGGTAGAGTAGGGTACGTAGGTAGGTAGGTAGGGTAGCGTACGTAGGTAGGTAGGAAGGGTAGGGTAGGTAGGTAGGGTAGGGTACGTAGGAAAAAGTGCATTGCAACGCATACCGGAGACAGCTAGTACATTGATATACCTATTATAGTGTTTTGCTAGTCTCATAAAACTTCAATATTGCTTATGACCATTCCACCAAAGGGGAATTACATATTGTTATGAGCATTACAAGTTATTTCTTAAAAATGCAAATTTTGTATGACTTATACAAACTTTTTAAGTTTATTACTGAAAATTATAGAGATACAAATATATGATTTGACTATATTATAAAGCTGAGGAGTTTGTTTATTTGTCGGTTTGTTTGTTTGCTTGAACGCGCTAATCTCAGAAATTAATGGTCCGATTTGAAAAATTCTTTCAGTATTAGATAGCCCATTTATCGAGGAAGTCTATTGGCTATATTATTATATCATCACGCTACGACTAAAAAGAGCGGAGCAGCAATGAAAAATGTTGCAAAAACGGGGAAAATATGACGCAGACGAAGTTGCGCGGTACAGCTAGTGATTTCATAATAGACACCTATATTATTAATCAGACTGTTTTTTTCGTTAAAATGATCGGATATGCGCCAAAATTGATTATTTTCGGCCTTGGGACGAATGATAAATGTTATGTTGACGTCAATGCAGCCTTTAGTTCGGCCGCTTGCTGCATTTATGCAACGAAAGTTACTTTTTGGAACTTGATTTAGTTTTGCAGTGAGGGTTTTTAGTTGTTTAAAGCTAGACTATCTAACCATAATATTATGATACATCAATGTTTTGATTTGATTTTAGTATAAAATATTTATATATGATCTTTTATTTATTTCTTCACAAATTCATTACATTTTTAAATATTCCTTACAAAAATAAATAAAACAACATTTAAAAATACAAAAAAAACGGGTTCCACTCCGGGAGTGCCGGCAGAAGTGAAAAACTTGAATATTAACGTTGCGCATTTTTGATATTTTGGAATGGTTAGAAAATAATTTTGCACGAATTGCTATAATTATCAGTATAAAAGTACTCAGTCATCTATACTAATATTTGAAAGCTGAAGAGTTTGTTTGTTTGTTTGCTTGAACACGCTAATCTCAGGAACTACTGTTCCGATTTGAAAAATTATTTCAGAGTTAGATAGCCCATTTATCGAGGAAGGATATATATCATCACGCTGCTACTAATAAGAGCGGAGCAGCAATGAAAAATGTTGCGAAAACGGGGAAAATGTGACGCAGACGAAGTTGCGCGGGACAGCTAGTACTATATAATAGGAATGATTCGGGTCTTTTTCAGTTCACAAAAATCAAGGATATTTTTTTCCGTCCAATCAGATAGCAAACGAACAAGCCTATACTTTACTACTATCATTTTCATAACTAAGTATTTTTATCTTTACTATACAAGGTGTTGTTTTGCATTTCGTCAAATTCAAGGAGGTAACTATGCTAATGATTCTCGTCCCGAATCATTAATAAAACGGGTAGGTATTTTTTTTTTCTTATTTACGGAAATCGGTAAGTGTGGACCACGCGTGTTCACAAAAGCGACCCGTCTGGTTCTCGCCATATAACCTCGCTTGTCACATACAAAGAAAGAAAGAAAGAAATAAAATAAGTTTATTTGGCTCATGCCACAAGTACACACAACATTAAACAAAAATTAACCAGAACTTCATAAATTTAAACAAAAGTAAAAAGGGGAAATTACAAATTGTTTGTATGTGACAAGCGAGGTTATATGGCGAAATTAAAACGTTTATTCGATAATTTCTTATTCCCTAAACCACGTTAAAGGGGTTATTCTGAAATGTTGACAAACTTAAACAACTAAAAAAATCTGCGTTTATTAATAATTAACTAGGTACCGTAATTTTAATTGAATATTTATGTCTTTTGTGACCACCTCCTGAAATTTGACGAGGATGCAAAACAACACCTTGTATACTGAAGTTTCTCAACCCCAACCACTCAACTAGCCAGCTTTGTCCCACTCCTGTGCAAAGGACTTCCTCTACTCTTTAGATTTTTCACGAACCCGCGCCTTGTATTGACCTTGTATACACCTTGTATTTATAAGTTAAGAATTGTGTTACTATGTTTCACAAAATTTGGATATATAATCTGCGTTATCATTGATAGACTGAGTAGGCGTAAGTGTTTTTATTAAAAGATCTAGACATGATTATGTAATTGTAAGCTGAAGTAAGTAGATATGAATTACGTAATGCGATCTGCTGATTATTTGTCACGTGAGTTATATTTTTTGAAGGTCTACGGTAATTAAGGATAAAAATAAATCGTAAACGTGTTTTTTTTTAAACGTTGCCCCGGACTAGGAATTTCTCCTGTATCGTGGGTGCGTTTACAAAAATTTAAACACACATACACAAACAGCCAGACCCGGAACAACTATCTGTAGGCCGTACAAATATTTGTTCCGTGCGGGGATCGAACCCGTGACACGCAGCGCAGCAGTGGATCGCTCAACCACTTCGCCAACCGTGCCGTCAAATTTCCGTAGTTCGTATAGCCTCGTTGATCGCACTCGATCAACGAGGCTCGCAAGCGCGACTGCTGAGCATGAGGTCGTGGGTTTGGTTCCCGAGTCAGACAAATTGCTATTGGGTTTTATTGGGAACTAGCTGTCCCGCTCAACTTCGTCTGCGTTACATTTTCCCTGTTTTCACAACATTTTTCATTGCTGCTCCGCTCCTATTGGTCTTAGCGTGATGATAGCCTATGTTACTTTAATAACTCCAAGAATATGTGTACAAAGTTTCATGATGATTCGGTTGAGTAGTTTTCGCGTGAAAGCGTAACAAACAAACTTACTTTCGCATTTATAATATTAGTTAGGATTAGGAGTTCGCCGTTTAGTAGCAGCCACGGAGCCTGGATTGGTGCCCGGTTGATGGCAATAGGCTCGCCCCCTATTACATGGGACTTAAAATAATGTGGGTGTGGCCGTTAGGTACACCTCTGCCTAACCCTCCGGGGATTACAGGAGACGTGGTCTAATAAAATTAATTGAACTGCTATGGGTGAAATAATAATCACTTTGTTAATACAAGCCACCATCATTATAAAGGGTGTAAAACACCTCTTAACGAAGCCGAAAGGCACTGGTTCTCCCTGTCATTGCAATCATTTTTTAGTTCTACACCATACCTGGGAATCTGGGAACCTTCTAGTTCGGAGATATTAGGGGCCAAAGTTCCAACTTTTTGACAAGTATTTTTTTAAATACAAGTTTTTAATGTAAGATTTTTACTTTAAACACCTCCACGACCCCCGTACTATTCAATCCGTCCATCAGCACAATGTTTCAGTGCGTTACATTGAGTTCTACCACAAAACATTATTTTACACCCCCCAAAAAAAAGTCGTTTCCCAGAAATAATTTTTGCGTAAAGTTACTTAGTTTCATGTACAGAATGCTTGGTAGCCGTGTAGTTCTTTGACAGTCGTTACGAGTAGTCAGAAGCCAAAAGTCTAACATCCAGTCTTACTAAGGAGTATATATTTTACCTAGTCTGCTTATCTGACCCTTACAACCCAGTTAAGGTCAGATAGGCAGTCAGATACCGAGTAAGGGTTGTGAAGGTCAGATAAGCAGTCGCTTCATCTAAAATACTGGTACTAAGCTGCATCCGCATCCGGTTAGACTGGAAACCGATCCCAAGATAGTTTG
Organism: Cerastis leucographa; assembly: GCA_963082945.1. Lineage (NCBI taxonomy): Eukaryota > Metazoa > Arthropoda > Insecta > Lepidoptera > Noctuidae > Cerastis > Cerastis leucographa. Next base: position 6,064,028 of record OY720374.1, on the reverse strand, counting down.
GGAAAAGGATAGGCAGATGATGAGACGTTGAACGAAGATTTCCGATTTGTTTGAGCCGCATCAAAATTCGGAGTATTGCTTTCATCATTTAGGACAATATATATTTACGACCATAGGCTGCTGCAAATGCTTGACTGCTGACTTATTATACTCTTCCTAAATCATACCAGAACATCAGTCTTCTGCAATCCAGTCTTCTCTCATTTCAGACAGTCAATTTACTTGACTGGAGGCAGTGAATCACAGGTTTTAAAATCTTCCTTTACTTTTTTTTCCAGTGCTCTCATCAGCCCGAGAGCCAGTAAAAGGCTGGGTGGATAATTGGAATGGTCCTAACGGTATCATAGCGGCGGTGGGCAAGGGGATCTTCCGTACGATGCTGGGTACAGGCACGAAGGTCGCAGACTTGGTACCCGTCGATACTGTTATCAATCTTATGATTGTCTGTGCGTGGAGGACGCATTTGAGACGGTGAGTGATGATTTTTAAAATAAAGAGAATGCTTCTTCTTTTTATAGTGTTGATGACAATTTAAAAAGAGTCGTCAGCCCACAATTTGGCGACGAGTTTGGCAATTTCAGTAGCGTCCATCAGAGCTGTGATGTGCAAGCAAAAGGACAAGCTTGACACGATATCAAGACTGTGTCCAATCGTTTGTGGGGCAACACCACTTATACACTCTCACTGTTTTCCTTGCTTCGGCCAACCTGTGTCTGGTGTCTATTGAAAGGCATCCCAGGAGATTGATAAGAACCGAGGATCAAGAATTGAGGAATGAATTTATAGATAGATTATGTAGAAGATGAAATGACTAGAGAGGGAATGACTAATTAGGGGATGACTAATGAGTAGACAACTGATAGACGTGTGTAGAAAAAGAAGAAAGACATTTCTAGGACGACGATTATAGCCATGGAATGGAAGCGTATCCATTGATTTTTTAAATAATTGGCTATGGACCAAAAACTAAGTGTAGAGGAACAGCATAGAAACAAAAGATGGACGGTGTGATAGATAATAAGGCTGGAAAGAGGGAGACCGCTGAAAAGACTGCCAATAGATATCTATAGAAAATACATGCTCAGTCTACAAATAACTGCAGGATAATAAACTTTGGCACGCAAATCACGTTAAGCCGTCGGGCTCGGCAACCAAATGTAGATCTTTGACAGTCGTTAAGTAGTCAGTGGCCCGAAAGTCTGACAACAATTCTTACCAAGGGGTCTTGTATTACCGAATACAAACTGGATTTTAGAGGTCAGAGAGGCAGTCGCTCCATGTAAAATACTGGTATTCAGTTACATCCGGTTAGACTGGAAGCCACACTAACATAGTTGGGGAAAGGCTGGGCAGATAATTATGTCTTGGGTCCCATTAAAACTTTTTTGAATCAGCAAATGCTATCTGGTCTCGTAAAAGCCAGCGATATTCTAATACCTCAAACAGGTATTTACTGTAAAGGCTTTGTTACGATTTATTGGTACTTTAATTTGTAATAAACACGATACGGATAATCTATGACTAAGCCATCGTTGCTAAGCCAGTTTACAATCAATTTACTAACACATTGATTACTATTGGACTTTGTAACATCAAACCGCCAACCACCTGTCTTATCAATTTGTTTAGTGTCGCTGATGCGTCATTTTTATTTCGGTCAAGGTCGGGCGTTTATGTCTTTAGACTTTCATATTTCTTTCTTTTATGTACAGCGTGGAACAAAAAGGGTATATACATACTTAGGGGTGTGCTGTGCGTAATTTATCTGCTGCCCCATACATTTGGGTCGAATAGGTATTAAAATTTTGTACGGGGCAGCATATACTTTTTTCGCTCTTACTATGTTTGTCCGATAGAGAAACATGTTTAGTTTGATGGTCTTTAGCACACCCCTAACTATGTATACTTTTTGTTTCACCTAGGCCTGGTTGCCAAGAAGTGGAAACATTATAGGCTGATTACAAACCTTCTTAGTGTTTCGATGACAAATTTTAATGGGGAATTGAACTGTAAAACTAATGGCGCTAACGTCTAACGTAGCTGGTTCCCAACGTCGGTATCGGTTGAAAATCCGTTCGTCACATTGTATTTGAAAGTAGCGTGACCTCATTTGGTCAGATTGGGACCTAGCTATGGACACGATATCTTACAGTGTGCTTTGACCGACTTTCCCCTTTGGTAGCGTCCAACAGTTTGCAGACGACAGGACAGAAATCAGAATTCTGGGCTATAAAAAGGATAAATGACAAGCATTTGCATGTGGCTGAGTTGAGAATGCTAAGGAGGATGTGTGTTGATACGCGAAAGGATAGAATAAAAAATAAGTACATAAGAGGAAGTCTGAAAGCGGCGCCGGTGACTAAAAAGAAGAGTATAGTAGTCGGCTGACGTGTGATGCGAAGGAATGAGAAGAATGTCATGAGGAAAGTTTTGAGTATGAATGTGGATAGATGTAAGAGAACAGAAAGACCAAAGAAAAGATGGATGAACCGTGAGAAAGATGATATGACAAGAAAGGAGGTATCTGATGAGATGATTTTGTTTTTCCCAGCTAAAACACTACTAAGTGGCGAATTGTAAGTAGCGCGTTTTAGGACACTGTCTCTTGTAATTTTAACGTTGAAAAAATGCTGATTAACAGTCTAATTTGAATAAATTACTTATGATTTTGATGACGAGTAATAGGAGAAGTATGGTAGAAGAACACATGATGCGCCGACAGCCAAATGAATTAGGAAATGATGATTAGGACAGGAATCAGAAATGCGAATCCTTTAACAATATAGACGTGAGTAAGAATGTGGATGGTAATAAGAGTAGAGGAAGACCAAAGTAACGATGGATGGACTGTGTGAAGGATGTATGGCAAGAAGGGAGGTATCTCATGAGTTGACAAGCAATAGAGAAGTAAGGAAGAATAAGATATGCTGCGCCGACCCCAGATTAATTGGGATAAGCGCAAGAGAATGATGATGACAATGTTATATGTATAATAATATGGTATAAGTTATATATTTTCCTTTTTTTATTATTTATAGAGGTGAGGGAGTAGTGGTGTACAACTGTTGCACCGGCCAGCAGAACCCCATTACGTGGCAACGATTCGTCAAGACCAGCTTCAAATACATGCGGAAACATCCGTTCAGTAAGTTAATCAATCAATCAATATCTTTATTGTGGATCGTATACCAGGTACATATTTTGATTTACAATGGGTTTGCTCTTGGCAAATTTTATCATGTTTTTGATTACATTAATCATTCAATTTTAAATTCTACTGTTTGAATTCCGCTTCATATATAAATTGTTCAATTTTTGAACACTATAGGCCGAGTTACCGAGATTCAGTTTTATGCTAAAAATTGAGTATACATCCATTTAATTTGGCAAGCGGCACATGACGCAAAAGTCACACTTAAGATATTTTTTCTCTAAAACGCTTTGAAGAAAATTCTAATCTTAAAATAGTATTTGTAACTAATCAAATCCTTTTTTCTTCACTTCCAGACGAAGTTTTATGGTACCCAGGAGGTGACATAACAAGCAATAGATTGAAGCACGGCACATTGTCGCTGTTGCAACACCGTGCGCCCGCCGCTATTATGGATCTCGTTGCCACTGCTACTGGCAAGAAACCCATGTAAGTATGATCATCATTCTACTGCCCTTCATCATCTGCCTAGCCTTTTTCCCAAACTATCTTAGGGTCGGCTTCCAGTCTAACCGGATGTAGCTGAGTACCAGTATTTTACATGAAGCGACTGCCTATCTGACCTGCACAACCCAGTAACTGCGTAATACGATACTCCTTGGTAAGACTGGATGTCAGACTTTTGGCTTCTGACTACTCGTAACGACTGTCAAAGATCTACAAATGACAACCGGGTCTAACGGCTTAACGTGCTTTCTCAGGCACGGTCGAAACTCGGTATGTAACTATGGTCACCCATCCACGGGCCAACCTCGGCAAGCACAGCTTAACCTTAAAGATCGAACCGAGCAGCGGTTAATATTTAGCCACGAGCTCCTTAATCGTCTTTCTGTCCTTGTCCCATTTTACTTGGGGTCGGGACAACACTTTTTTTTCTTCCATTCTCCTCTGTCAACTGTCATGCTATCATTTACTCCTTTTTCTTCATTTATTTCTCACACCATCCAGCCATCCTTTCTTTGGTCTTCTCTCCCTCTACTTCCATCAACATTTATATTTATCACTCCTTAGTCACAATCATCATCATCATCAGCCTATAATGCTGATCCCAGCGCGGGCCCAGTGCAGGTTGGTAGATGTCACATGTCATCGAATTTTTAGTTCTAGGACATGCCGGTTTCCTCACGATGTTTTCCTTCACCGTTTTTTAGGGCAGTTTTTTAGTCATATGTATTCCATCCCTCCTCATCACATGTCCATACCACTATAGACGACTCCCTTTCAAATTTTCTGTAACAGGCGCTACTTTAAAACTTCCTTTAATATACTCATTCTTTACTAAAGTAATGGATAAATCCATTCTTGTTTCACCACACATCCACCTTAACATTCTTATCTCCGCCACACGCAAGCTTTTTTTTTTTCCTATGCATTCCATCTTCATCGTCTTCCTGCCATTGTTGTTCTACTTTTTTTTTTTATTATTATCAATAGGCTCGCGCTAGACCACTATCTCACCTGATGGTAAGCGATGATCTGGTCGACGGTGAATCACCTTTGCCTAAAAGAAACCTTGACTTAAAGACCCCCAGATTGTAGCTATCGGGAAACACAGACCCCGGCAGGGAATTCCACTCCTTCCACACTTCAAGTCGACGCAACACGTTTTCTTTTCCATTCTCTCAAGTCAGGCGTCACGGCATTATTTGCTCCTTTCTCTTTCGTAATATTCAATTGTCTATGCATTCCTTTGAAGAAATATTGTAGTTTTCTACAGGATTTTATTTAATTCCACCTTTTCTTCCAGGATGGTCCGCGTACAGAACAAGTTAGAGAAAGCGGCCGCATGTCTAGAGTACTTCACTACGCGCCAGTGGGCCTTCGCTGATGACAACGTGCAGGCTCTCTGTGCATCGCTTTCGCCTGACGATCGCAGGTAAGACTAGTCATGATTACCAGTAGTGAAGAAGAAGGTAACTATGAACACAAAGAGTCTTAAATGATTTATAGACCGGACAAATTTTCATACAAAAAATTTGATCCTGAATATTTTCGATTTTGACACTTTAATGCGCAGCTCCCTGACAAGCCGGCGTATGACACTACAGAGACCGATTTGCTTCTAAGTAGTAACAAGTTTGACACAACATTGGATTACGATTTTTTTCTTCTTGTCCGATCTATCGCTAGTAAATATTTAAATAAGTATTAAATATTTAAATGTCTTTATGTAAAAATAATGCGATGGCATCGCTGGTTCCAAGCACCGTCAAATCACCTTGTAAATTTTGATAATGTCATCTTATCTGGATAGGTCATCATCAGATACGCCATCTACAATGATCTTTGACCAAGCTTTCCACCCAGTTATTACTGGGTAATACGATACCCCTTGGTAAGACTGGTTGCCAGACTTTCGGGCCACTGATTACCTGTAATGACTGTCAAAGATCTACAAATGACAGCCGGGGCCAACGGCTTAACGTGCTTTTCGAGACACGGAGGAAACTCGGTATGTAATGGGTGGTCATGCTCATCTCATCATAACTCTGGGCTGATCTAAAGATCGATCCGAACGGCTGTTATTATTTAGCCACGAGCTCCTAAAACACATTTCTAACATAAAATCTTTCCATTTGTCCAGGACTTTCGATTTCAACGTACGAAACATCGACTGGGACGCGTACATCGAGTCGTACGTACTCGGCATCAGAAGGTTCCTCTTCAAAGAGAGCCCGGACACGTTGCCCAAGTCCAGGGCGGTGCTGCGAAGGTATATCTTCATATTTTTACCTAATTTTACGTTTCATTGAAGTTACACTTACACTGTTGCCTACATCTTCCGTGATTATCAATTAATGTGAGCTTCCGATATTTGGATACTGTTGCAAGCGAGCGCCATGATCGTGGTATGATAGAAGAAAGCAAGTGGATGAGAAATAAATAATTAGGAGAGGACAAATCTGTCTACCCACTTTCTTAATATTTTGCTATGCGCACTTCTAGAATTCGATACAAAGTCTCGGTAAAACACACTCAGAATATCACCAGCACGCGTAGTAACCATTGTAGAAAAGAGTTTTGTCTACGGAAGAATCGATATAATGACAGATAGACAATGACAATGTGTCAGTTTGTCGATTCTTCCGTCGACATAGCCCGGTTCTACGGCGGTCATGCATCGCGTGCTTTTTTGTGTATTCATTATTATGACGCCATTTATTTCTTTTGAGCATATAAGTACGCTGGTTTTCATGTACTTTTCGGGAGCTCACATTAGTATGAACATATCCTAAAGTTATAAGCCGTGAAAGCTTTATACAGTGTTTAATTGTACAGTGTGGACCACTGGTCGTTGGTTCTATCCACCTCGTCCCTAGATCGGAGGCTTTGGAAGTCATGGGGAGTTGCCTTTGTCCAGCAGTGGGATGACATAGGCTAATAGTAACAGTAATTGTACAATCCGACAAAAAAAAAATACAGAGTAAATGAGGGCGTTTTTAGCAATTTTCTGGCAACCCTGAGCTGTGACAAGCTAATGACATTGCCGAGTTTGAAAGAAAACGTGTAATTGCCAGATAGGACATAATATATAGTTCATCTAATCTTTTTGTCGGCCTGTATGTGAATTGCCAAAAATGTTGGAAAGTCTTGCAAAATACCTTTTATCAAACTTCCTGTGATACAAGAATGAATTTAGTTTTATTAGACTTTGGAAGTTAGAATTAGACGATAACCACATTATTATTGATCCTTATAACAATATTGCTACTGACCATACAACAGACCATACTGAACATATTTAGTATTTGTGCCCGTTTACAATACATAGGACTTAAAAAAATAACTGGCGTTTACTTACAAGCATTAATTATACTCGTAGATGGTACCTACGAGTAGTAGTAGGTATGAGAAGTAATACCATTGCGCCTAAAAGCACACTTTTATTGTCTATAACTGTCACAACTTTTTACTTCTTCTACAGTTGCCCCTCTTCCAACGAAGATTACGGGCGATATAATGCTCCAATAACAATATAATTTTGTTTACAGATTGCACATAGTCCACATTCTAACCCAAGTGGCCACGGTGTTCTTCCTATGGAGATTTCTGTTCTCACGTTCCAACGCACTGCGCAACGTTTGGCGACGTATACTAGAACTGTTAACTAGGGCAGCTCGACTCTTAGCAATAGCCTGATGACATCTGCAAATGAAGCTATCCTCGTTAACGCCTCTTCGTTTCAAGCTTCCAATCACGCCACGATAAAACAAACCAATTTTGGCATTTGACATTCGTTTGACATTTGTTACGAGATGGCGACTCCCGCCAATACAACATTGACACCAATAGATAATTGTTAAGTACACAGGCAAATAATTTAGGTAATATATTTTTCTCTTTAAAAATAAGCTTTTACGGGGCTGTTATATTTGCTTCAGGATTTACACTGTGTTGTGCAAAAATTTAATAATTGTGATGTTGTTATGATCGACGTGGATTCTTTAGAAATACGACGTGAAACATTTGTATGGCCAGTACTGAAATATAACATTACAATTCCTATGCTCTTCCCTATTGTCTTTCATGTATAAAAGTTAAGATAAAATAGGTATTTTATTGTAAAATAGTATCAGCCTGTAACTCCTGTGTAAAAACTTGTTGAAAACTGTTCCTAAATAGGTACTTTAAGGCATTGGTTATAAAATTAGTAACTTGGACGTTGTTGAAAGCATTAATGATCATGTTTTCCATAACACAGTGTATTTCTACTACTTCCCAAGCGCTAGGCTGTTAGTTACGGATCGTTTTAAGTAATAGTGATTCCAATAATTTTGTACCTTAACAGCTCAATATCTAATGAATCCAATCTGTTATCGCCTAGTTTTAAAACAATAGCGAATTGTATTGATATTCATGTTATAAACTCGTGAGATTATATTTTTTAAAGTCAGTTATTGTGCCAATAATTTGTCAAGTCTTCGATTAATTTAATAGTCATGCTTCCATGAAATGTTATTTATAATTATTGTCCAGCTCTTGGATTGGTGGGTTCTCATCAGTAATGTTGATTAACGAATCATTGATTATATGTAACTGTTCATTGATATTGAAACTAATATATTCAGAGAGTTTATAAAGGTGGACAGTTTTAAGGTAGATGAAGACAAAAAAGATTTGAACAGCACTTAACTGACACGAATAGTCAAAGTTTTGTAAATTTCGAGGCACGAAAGCCTAAAAAGCAAATGTTTAGTACCATTTTTTGACGAAAATGCTTTCTTTTCTCCGCTGCAGATTCTTTCTGATGTTTTAGCACGTTTAAATGAAAACGTTTCGTTAAGCGGACGCGTGTATATTTTTCCAAGATCGCAATTAGGATTTCTGATGGCTCAATACTAAATAGAAGTTTATGAACTAGTCAAATGCATTCGTTTTAAAGAACAACTCGTATGTTAGTCTTGAGAATTAGTTGAGCTGTTTTATCACAATTGTTCGTATATAATGATATATTATATAGTTAATATATTACACTTTGAACACTTGCTAAATACATAGAGTTGTTCTTAAACGCAGAAGTTATATTATATATAGGCACCCATGTAAAATAAAGATTCCAAAATAAAAATTGTTAAACAAGCGACTTAGCGAAAATATTTATGAAGTGTAATTGTGGCATCTTCTAATTTATTGTCTACTTGTTATATACCTTTCGCGTCTTCAATCTTCTATGTATTCTTCTAATTGAGTAAATTCAAAGTTTGCGATCAATGATTGGCTTTATAACATCAGGGGGTTACTATAACGTCTTAAAGCAGTATTTTTTTAATCTTATTCCAGTGTGGGAAAGAGATGGAGCTATAGAGTATGTCTAGCGCCATCTCTTTCCCACTCTGGAATATATTAAAACAATACTGCTTTAAGACGTCATGGTTGGCCACCAGATTTACCAGTGTAATCAGTAGACTGGCCTCTGTTGTGAGTTTCTCTTCAGTATTCGAGATGAGTATCATTTGTAAGATCTTGTTATCATCGCATCAGGCTAGTTTTGTCTACTTTTGGACTTTGGTGAAATCCAGTTTTTCAAAATCTGTTGCTCAGTTCTTAGCCATCTCATAGACGCTTCTCGAAAGTCTTAAGTAGACAAATATTCAATTTGTGATGATTATTATAGAAATATGATATTGGTAATTTATTAGAAGGTGTCATAAAGTAATGATTATAAAGGATCGCGCGATTTGATAGCGGCTAGGAGCGTAGTTGTTCGTGGTAATGTATGAAGTGTAGGAACGCAAAGCAAAATAAATGCGGAATTTTCACATTCGTGTGCAGTTTTTAGAACGGTTTACCGCCAACGCTGAAAAACCCATATTGAAGAATTCGTAAAGATATTCTCTTATGGGTTTGTTTTTGTCCTAAAAGTTTTCCATTTTGTATTTTTCTCTATACCCTGCATAGGAGCCACTTGCAGCCGATTGTTATTTGATGAATCGTGATCGAAGCTACGCGATTGATTTTGGCTCCTACTATTCCTTATTTTGGCAGTAATGAAGCTCAATTTCACAATCTTCCTTATCCACATGCTATTTTGAATGGCTTATACACAAAGGTGTGTGTATCAGACCATGTCTATTTATACGTAACAAATTTTTGAAAAATAATGAAGTTCCCATGTCATAAATTTTGATATTAAAATTATAAATTACGTGGGAATTTGAAAACATAGTTAAATGCAATTATCAAATTCAACACGCCTGAGGCCTATGAAGTTAAGAAATACACAAGATTAAGATAGATTTTTATTGCATTGATCTTAGATATAGATTCAGGATTTTTCCAAATTCCTGTGACTTTTTTAATGGATTGCAAATCCAGTTTTCACATGAGTGACTATTAATAAACGTTAGTTTCTAACAGACTAGCAGTCCTAACTACAAAAAGAACTACCAATGATGATTTTATTTTTTGTTTCGTCGATGACTTTGTAGTTTTACTTGAGATTATATATATTTTTAAATATTTTGTCACTCAACAACGATGACATGCAATCCTTAAAAACTGTGAATTGTTACCATTGTTGTAAGTAGGTAATGTGAATATAAAATATTATAGTGAATACTCCTTTCTCTAAAGACATACCTCATGAACGATGGATGTGTTTTAGAAATTCCATTTTGGAATGGAAGATATTTTCACTTATCGACTTAGAGCAGTCAGCTAGATACTAATTAACAAAAATTAAAAAAAAAAAAACATGGCATGGGTCCTTCTGAGCGCTTAGTAAACGCAATGAAACATTTTTTAAAAATAAATTAAATAAAATTCGTTCCAAAATGACGCTTCCTTAGTAATAATTAACGTAGGTATTTATTAATTTTGATATAAAGTAAAAATTTCTGTTTTGTATATCTATGCTAGGAACCTGTAGACTACAGGACTTCTGCCCTTCGACTATTCCCAATGCGTACTTATAAATTGGTTGTTCGTACCTAAAAACGCATGTTATCTTCATAATACCATAATAATCGGTGTAAGCGGTACTCGTTTCGTAATGCCTAAGTTTATACGACATGTTATTTAAGTGTTAGCATTTTTTCTTATTGTATAAGTCTAACGCAGGACTCTTTGGCTCTCACTGTTTTTCTTATATCACAATGAATGAAAGTAAATGATGGATCGTTTTCGCAAAGTTGGGGTTCGCTGGCTTCATTTATGATTTTTGATGTTATAATATCTCTGTGTTTCATTCTCAAGTTAGTTTTGGTTCATTTTTCCTTGTATGTTACTTGTTTATTTTGGTATCTTAGAGACACTTGAATTTGAAGCGTTTTTATTACAATTTGAAATGAATTGACTTTATTTTCAAATTCTAAGGAATCTTTTTCAGTCCAGTCAGTGCATTTGATGTTTCATCCTCATTAACTTTAAACGACGTACTGCTTCGAAAATGACTTTGCTTTTCATTACCTCTTCAATTTCTTCAAAAACTGTTTGTGTTGGCTTTAAGCTAATATTGCTTTTAATTAAAACTATAAAAATAGTAACAATATCAATCCAAACTTTGCGAATACCAGTTCAATTTTCTTCCAATGTCGAATTAATTTAAGTTCTCTTAGTGTAAATTTAAAACTTATAGATTCCTAAAAATGGAAGTGAATTCGAGAGTGGGAACACTAGAATTTATCAAAGCCATTACTTGAATTGTCAAAGGTATAATGACTTCGATAAATAAATGGAACTAGTGCGTACGTAAATATTATTTTTTGTCTGTAAGTATATTATATGTACATTTTGAAAAAGATACGTTCAGTCGTGTTGTTATTATTTCACGCTTTCTGTTCAGTAATGTTTTATATTTAATTATGATAAGGAGATATTGTCCGGGAGACTTTAGTTAAAATTGTCCGTGCAGAGTTATAATTGTGTATATAGAATTTAGTTACCCCAAAGTTAAATCCAAATATATACATGCGGGATTTATTTTTCATTTTTTCGCTGTATCTTTGTAAAGTAGACATGTTTTGGAGTGGTATAAGGACTTTGGCGGTTTTCGAACGAAATTTCAATATGGCGGTCGGTTATGGCTTGAGAAAGAATGAATAAATTTTTGTGATTGTGAATTTAAGAGAAAGTTTGTGACCAACGAACCTGATGGAACTTAGATGTTAATTCGGAAGTGGTTTCTTCTACTTTAATGGCTGAGTAGATAGTGAAAATTCTACCGATTTTAACATAAATTTTGAATAAACGAATAGTACAAAAAATATAACGAACCATATGTACCTAATTAAATAAAATATTGCTGTTTTTCTAAGAGAAAAAAAAAATGGTTGTCGTTTAAAGATTTTATACGATCGCGCCGAAATTTTGACAGTTAAATTAAAATGCCGGCTGACGTTCGAAAACCGCATAATAATGCTTTAAATAAAAATTTGTTTTGCTTAGACGCCAGCGGTTTATGGCATTGGTAATTCAGTATAACTATGATGGGAAGAAATAAATAGCGCAAAAAAGAAATATGCTCAATGTTCGAAAGTCTTCATTTTGACTGGCTGGGTATAGCGTGGTATTTTGAATTTGAATGAAATTACTCTTTATAACATATTTGGAATCTTTAAAACGAAATTTGGTTACGTCCAAAATAATCAAGTTTTGAAAATCTAATATTGTATTTTTTTGCATTTAATTGAAATCCTATGCATTTTTCTTCTTGCTTTTTCGTTTGTAGAGAATCTAGTAAGTAATAAAAAAAAATCGTAACGTGAATTATCATCAAAGTCAATATCAACTTAAAATTAATTTATCGCATATCGATAAAATCCAATACCGCTATAGAGTGAGACAACGCTATACGCAAATGCCCAGCTAGAAAAGGACGGCGATAGTCCGCAGGCAGGAGAAACGTGTCTCGGTGATAGGTCGGTATATACATGGGGGGGTTTATTTATTATTCCATAATGTAATAAAACGAATGTAAAGTTAAGTTTATTATGTTTCATTGGAAACTACCTAGCCTATCAAAACTCCTAAAATCCTTCCTATTCTCACAAAATCCCGATAGAATAAGAAAACACAAAAAAACAACTGTTTGCATTATTTAAAACTAGCTGTTGCCCGCGACTTCGTCCGCTTCATAATTTTGATGTGTAAGAAAAAAAGTTGTCCTTCCCTAAGATTTAATCTAACTCCTTGCCAAATTTCATTACGATCCGATCAGCCGCTTAGTCGTGAAAAGGTAACAAACAAACAAACGGTTACTTTCGCATTAGTATAGTATGGATTAGTCATTTGACCAGAAACTTTTAAGAGGGGACTCTAGTGGGCCTTTCGACGACTGTTAGACAAATTAGATAAGTTTTTAACAAAAAAGGAAATAATAGAAGCATAGATATACCTACTTTTCCTCTAAATTTTGATATAAGAATTATTTAGATCAGTTTAAGAAGAGAGCGAGAAAGAAGAAAACGGCGGAATACAAAACGTCTTTTGGTCAAGATTTTTGTAGGTTAAATCAGTCTGAGCTGCAGTTGTCCCTTTCGCACTTTAGGGGGCTAGGTCAGGCGCAGCGCGACGGCAATAGTTTCTTCAAATTCCTTGGGGCTAGAGTCCCCTCTTAAACTGTCAAAGGGCAGTTAGACAGAAAGTTGACGTTAGCGACCGTTCATACAGCGCTGTCTTAAATGATATTTTGCGGCAAAAAGTTGGAATAAAAAGCCAACGCCCATCGCATAAACATAACGGTTAAAAAGTATACAGAATTATACTGAGTGATCCCAAAGTTACTTATAGCACCTAAAATACATGAAAAGGTCCAAAAGTTTACGGGTTCAACTATAAAATTAAAGATTATTACCTATCCAAACAAAAATTGATTTAAGTTAAGAGCACCTACCTTACGGCATTTCATACAAACTTTCAAGTCGTTATTTTCCGAAATGGCTGAAACTGATTTTAATTAAACTTAAATACGCATAAGCAGTACCCTGCTTATGCGTATTTAAGTTTATCATAGGTCTAAAAAGTTACTTGTAGCTAGTTATACTATCGCCGTGTAACGAAGCCTTACTGTCCGTTCGAAAACGTATGGAGAAGAACGGTCAAGATAGACTTTGCAATAAAATTATGATACTATTACAAAGTCTTGACAGGTAGTCAGTGGCCCGATATTCTGACAACCAGTATTACCAAAGTGTATTGCATTACCCAGAACTAACTGTGCTGTGTGGGTCAGAAAGGCAGTCGCTCCATGTAAAATGCTGGTATTCAGATGCGTTCGGTTAGACTGAAAGCTGACCCCAGCATGGTTGGAAAAAGGCTAGGCTGATGATAATTTGTATGAAAAGCCGTTTTTTTTTTTTTAAATCGCTTTGTTTACTTTTTAAAGGCTTTTCTGAGACTGAACTTCCAATGAGGTGAATATTATCAAACTACAGTCCTTTGAATTATTTTACCTCTGATTTGGAATTATTGCCAATATCTATACACCGTGTAAATCACCTCATCACGAAGCTGTCAACCAAGCATTCTGCACATGAAACTAAGTAACTTTACACAAAAATTATTGCTGGGAAACGACTTTTTTTTGAGGGGTGTAAAATCATGTTTTGTGGTAGAACTCAATGTAACGCACTCAAAACATTGTTCTGATGGACTGATTGAATAGTACGGGGGTCGTGGAGATGTTTATAGAAAAAATCTTACATTAAAAACTTGTATTTAAAAAAAATCTTGTCAAAAAGTTGGAACTTTGACCCCTAATATCTCCGTAACTAGAAGTTTCCCAGGTATGGTGTAGAACAAAAAAGTGATCGCAATGACAGGGAGAACCAGTGCCTTTCGGCTTCGTTAAGAGGTGTTTTACACCCTTTATAGTAATAGTGATCTTTTCTTATTTCTATGATTTTCGGCTTCATGTGCGTATTCTTCGGTGAAGTTAAACATCGTGAGGAAACCAGCATGCATTAGAGATGTTTCTCAACGGCTTGCAAAGCCAAGTCCGAGGCCCATGGGCGCCAAATAAACTCTGAATCCAGGTTTGGTACTAACCAGATGATAACGAAATAAAGGGAGACCTTGTATTTTTTTTTTTTTCAAAATATTATTTGCCTACACGTCTTGATCTCAATCTTGTTCCGAGGACAGAGAAGAGTTCGACGATGCAACGAGCTCACACAAAAGAAGCCTACCCTATGTAACTCGCTTCTTAAGTAAATTGTGGTCATGTGACCTTTGGAACACCGTCGAAGGCAGAGAATTATACTCCTGGAAGTGTGCATAATAAAAGATGTAACAAAAGCGCTTCGTGCAAATGTGTGGAACATAGACAAGGTATGGGTGATAACTTGCAGTACGTCTTGACTCCCGATGGAAGTAGAGAGAAGCTTGTGGAGCTCTTGGGCTCACTCCCCGCAGTACAGTCTGTAAAAGACCGACAAGCATGGCATTTTGCGGCAGTGGGCCAGGCTATGAAGCTTAGTACCCACCAGCTACCAGTTAACTTGCACAGTAGTAGTTACAATCATTTCAATAAAGCTACTGTCACTGACAAGGGTGACACATTGCAGTGAAGTTTATGCTTGTTTCAGTAATGTTGTTAAATTGCAGCTATCGAGAGATAAATACCTGTGAAAGGATCGAAATACTAAGCATCAGGAGGGCCGTAGAGTAGAAACGGTGAGGAGAGACCAGTCTTGCATTCGGGCGCTAGATAGCCTTGCACCGCGAGAAGTGTCGTGAGCGGCTTGCGGCGTTCCGTTGCGGCCTTTCGTGTTAGATCATTCTAAACTGGGCGTGAGTCATCTCTGCTCCGGTGTAGCCAGAACGCATGATACGGCTTCGGTGGATACACCCTAGCTCCTAAGCAACTCCTCTGCTCTTCACACGTCTCCGCTTTGGTGGAGTCCGGCGGACCTGAAAGGCGCTCCCTAACCGCAGCATTCGCACCAGTTATGGAATAAATTAAGATTCGATTTTGAGCATTACGTCACAAATATGAGTGTACGCCTTTAATTCTCGCGGCGAGAAAACGTCTTAATGGACAGTTCAGACAGAACGGAAAAATCCTCGCGCAGGCTAGAGCCTCGTCCGGTCGTAATTCACATCAAGAGCAGAAACTTGCGTCGAGACGGTGCGACATTGAAGGCTTGAAACCGCGCGTCTACGCGAGTCTACACCAGCTGGTCAGTCCTTGTTAGCGTGGGCTCGTGAATCCTCGAGGACTTGCCGAGCATCCTCGAGAACCCGCCGAGCATGCACGAGGAGGCGCTGGGTGACGCTTGATCTCCGCGATATTTATACAATTTTCTACTTTAAGCAATGCTAATACGGTTCTATTTTCAATGCAGCTAGTAAATTTCTCGAGGATATTTCTGTTCTGTCTGAATTGACCCTAAAACGGCCCTGCTAAATATGTTGCAAGGTGACAGGAAAAATAGTACTAAACTACTACTGAAGGACAAAATAAAACGAAAGCAATAAAAGGTAATCATTTATTTAATTGAAAGTTAATAACATTCGAACATGATTATAATACTAATTTAAAGAAAAACAAATAAATGACAACAACAATAAATAAAGTTCGGACATTTAGGTCAACCATGTACGCCATTTTGTTTTTTAGATACAAATTCACGTATTGTCAACAGCGCCTTCTATTAATGCCATTTAAAACGACAAAAGATTCTCATAGCACAGGGTAGGATTCAATGTTTATTTACTTCCTACCCTTAATAGGGGATCGGACTGGGTAAAGAAAACGACATTCTATTTTTCACTTCAGTAGCTCAAACATGTAGGTTTTGCTGCCTGAAATCAGTGAGCAAAATCGCATTTTGCTCACTGAGTGAGACAAAGTAACTTTTTAATTATTTTTTTCAGAGAGCCCCGAATATCTTATTCAGCCTTGGGTTTGATCATACAATTCGAAACATTCACACTCTATCTCTTTCCCGCCCATTAGAAAGAGAGAGAGACAAAGACCAGTCCTTTCGAAGTTCCGTTTTTGAATTCGAACACGTTCGGAATTTCGTACTAAAGACATTTTGCAAAAATTGTCTTTTGATGTAATTTATTGAATTTTTTACTTATTGTTGTATTTAAACGAAAATAAGTATTTACTGCATATAAAACTGATATTTAAACTGTAAATATTTATTTCTAGTTTCAATAATGTTACGTAATACACCGTGTAAATCTCCTCATCACGAAGCCGTCAACCAAGCATTCTGTACATGAAACTAAGTAACTTTACGCAAAAATTATTGCTGGGAAACGACTTTTTTTTAGGGGGTGTAAAATCATGTTTTGTGGTAGAACTCAATGTAACGCACTCAAAACATTGTGCTGATGGACGGATTGAATAGTACGCGGGTCGTGGAGGTGTTTAAAGTAAAACTATCTTACATTAAAAACTTGTATTTAAAAAAATACTTGATAAAATGTTGGAACTTTGACCCCTAATATCTCCATAACTAGAAGGTTCCCAGGTATGGTGTAGAACAAAAAAATGATCGCAATGACAGGGAGAACCAGTGCCTTTCGGCTTCGTTAAGAGGTGTTTTACACCCTTTATATTTTGAATAATAAAATATTATGGGTGCTATTTCCGAACACGCCTTAATTTAAATAAAAGAGCGGGAAAAAAAATCGTGGCTGGCGTAAAGAGTTGAATAAGTTAAAAATAAAATACTCGTAAAATATGAGTGAAACTAGCGACGAGAACAGTATTGTAACACCGGAAGAGTTAAAACAACAAGACAGTTATTAATGCAGAATTAAGTTTCCTACCTGAGAAGTCTCGCAAGAAATATCTGAAAGCATACCATGTCTTCAACGAGACTTACAAAGGGCGCAAGCAATTTTTTAGATTTATCACAGACGAGGTGATCATCTATAATTTTAATTATTTTGATTCACAATAAATAGTTATTTCAATCAATTTCTGTTTATTATTTTACGTCCTAAAGTGTTCTCGCTGCTGAAGTGAAAAGTTATGTGTGTTACACGAGAGCAAAGTTTTTTGCATCTCGTGCCATTGAATCCCTCGCCACGCTCAGGATTCAGCTTTAGAATCACTCGCTACGCTCGTGATTCAATCGTTGAATCCTTCGCTTGCTCAGGATTCAAAATCAGCACTCGCAGCAAAAAACGACTTTGCTCTCTTGTTCCACAAATAACTATTGTCCGTCAGACAGGTAATACAAAAATATTAGACACGTATTTTTTGTTTTATCAAAATATCAAAAAATTACTTATTTAAAACTCATTAAAGTTGGAGAGTGGGGGCTTACTACATCAGAAGTAGGTATAAAACTTACCTACATGTGACGTCATGCGCCATTTCAACTCAATATATCTCCGTAATTTTATGACCACTTGAAAAAAGAAAAAATACGGGTCCAATACTTTTCAATAAACTACCCGACGGACAGAGAAAAAAAATTGGAGTATCCCCTATTCTTGTGACAAATTGCGACATACTGGCTAGACAAGTTGGGGGCTATCCATAAATTACGTCACACATTAAGGGAGGGAGGGGATCCCAAATTTCGTGACGTCACATTTTAAAATCTAATATTGATAATATCGAATATAATATTATTAGGAGTATAAAAACACGTTTGAACGAAAAAATTAAAAAACATCCAATTCTATCTGTATAAATGTGTTAAATTGCAAAATATACGACGTCACAAAAGGGGGGGGAAGTCTCAGAGATATCACCAGTTGTAATAACGGCAGCGGGTAGGTGGGCAAAAAAATCACGAAATTCGTGTGACGTAATTTATGGATGGCCCCTTAGAAATGAGGGGTGCTTCAGGTTGCCGTTAAGTTTAACTAACGATTGAGTGAAAAATACAATTACTATATTTTCTATTTCCAACATTAATATAGGATTTTCACTCCAGTGTAAAAGAGTACCAGTAAGTTCCATTGCTGTTTGGTATATGGTTTCTTGGGATCCGGCTTACATTGGGCTGGAAGCTAAAATATCGATGTAAGACAAAAAGAAAGTTGTAAGACGAAACATCTTATTAATTTGATTAAAATTACAACAAGAGACTACATTACTACTTTACATTACATACAAAATGTATAGTGAAACAGTGCCATAGTTCTAAAATGTGTGTTATTCTGCTAAAAGGTATACAGGGTGTAACGGAAAGGGTATATACATCCTTAAGGGTCTGCTACAGACCATCAAACTGAACATGTTTCTCATCATAAAACATGTTTTTCAGCAAAAAAAAATATCTGCTGCCCCATAGAAAATTACAATACCTATTCGACCCAAATGTATAGGCAGCTAATATTTTTTTTTGCTGCAAAAAAATTTTTGTGTTGAGAAACATGTTCAGTTTGATGGTCTGTAGCACACCCTTAAGGATGTATATACCCTTTCCGTTACACCCTGTATAAGAACCAAGCCAAGTAAAAAAATTTTTTTTTTTTTTGTAATCATCTTGGGTACCGCCGATAATTCTGTTGGCTATACGTAACACTGTTTTAACTGAATAGTTAAAATACAACATGTAGAATGTTGGATTAGTTTGAACTATTTAATTGAATTAATAAAAGATTGTGGGATGGCTCGCAATGGCAGAACTAATTTAAAAATGATCAATAGTGCGTGGATCAATGTTTTGCCACGTATAATTTAGACAAATCTTTCGAACTGTAATTCCAAACAGATTCCTGGATGGCTCAGATCTCAAGTGTGTATGCGGCGTGTCTCCACAGACAATGGCGCACCTTCCATCTTGCGCTGCATGCCCTGTCACCTGCGCACTTGAGGAACTTATGAATGCATCAGCGAGCGGAGTTCGCATGGCTGAGTTTTGGGCTAAGCATATTTAGCGATTTGTCGTCAA
The DNA here is from genome assembly GCA_963082945.1 of Cerastis leucographa. NCBI lineage: Eukaryota > Metazoa > Arthropoda > Insecta > Lepidoptera > Noctuidae > Cerastis > Cerastis leucographa. The sequence goes on along the minus strand of OY720374.1, from coordinate 6,044,507 downwards.
CACGCTACGAAGATTCCAAACAGTGTTTATCAAAGTATCTATCTATCTATATATATAAAAATCAATTGCTGTTCGTTAGTCTCGCTAAAACTCGAGAACGGCTGGGCCGATTTAGCTGATTTTGGTTTTGAAATGTTTGTCGTAGTCCAGGGAAAATTTAAAAGCTGACAAAGGCAGGGCAGAGTAGGTGGGGTAGGTAGGTTGGGTAGGGTAGGGTAGGTTAGCTCGGTAGGTAGGTAGGGTGGGTTAGGTAGGTAGGAAAAGGTGCATTGCAACGCATACCATACCATAACTGTACAGCTAGTAAACAATGAAAACTAGTCTATATTTAAATGGTTCTAAGGCTCATAATTCTTATTCTGTAATTTTACCACCAGTAGCGACTTCTTCTTTCATAGGCGGGTCATTTGCTGAGTAGTCGGGTTCAACGTACCTGTGTAAGAACAGAAATGAAATTAAAATCTTCAAAATATGCGGTAAACAGACCGTTCACTAAGTAGAGACCGCATTCTGTTCATAAAACTAAGTAATAGGGTATAATCCTATTTTTTTTTTCTTTGTCCGTCGGGTAGTTTATTGAAAAGTATTGGACACGTATTTTTTTCTTTTTTCACGTGGTCATAAAATTACGGAGATATATTGAGTTGAAATGGCGCATGACGTCACATGTAGGTAAGTTTTATACCTACTTGTGACGTAGTTAGCCCCCGCTCTCCAACTTTAATGAGTTCTAACTAAGTAATTTTTTGATATTTTGATAAAACAAAAAATACGTGTCTAATATTTTTGTACTACCTGTCTGACGGACAAAATAGAATGTCGTTTTCTTTACCCAGTCCGATCCCCTATTCTGCGCAAAAAATATTGTTGAGAAACGACCTGTTTTTGGGCACATTTCATGGCAACACACTCAAAACCTTGTGCTGATGGATGTATTGCATAGTATGGATGTCTTAGAGGTATTTCAAGTAAATGTAAAAAAATGCAATTATAAAAAAAAAAAACTTGTGAAAAATTTGGTACATTGACCCCCAATATCTCCGTTACTTCCGAAGTATGTTTCAGAAAAAAAAAAGATCGCAATGACAAGGATAACAAGTGCCTTTCCACTTCGTTAAGGGTATTTTACAACCATTAGATAGACAGTCATGGTAGTCACATCCGTGACTTGCCCGTGCTACTACTATTCTTAATACCAGGAGTAACACGGTAAAAAAATGCCCGTGTTACTACCGCAGTTGGAAGTAGTAGCAGGGGCATTTATTTATTTCCCGTGTTACTACTGGCGGTTGTAAACAAATAAAGAAAGAAAAACAAAAATATGTACATCTAAACCCTTTTTTTGGGGTGAAGATATAAGGTTTCATAACACTCGTCTGGTCAGAGGAGGTCCTTTTATATGAATTATTCAGAAACTTTACACCCTGTTCCTCATACACCTAAAAGTCAGTTAATAAAGTTTTACTTTAACCTACTTCTCAAGTGGTGGGCAGAGGAAGTGTCTGATGTTCCTCGGCATCACCATCTCGGCCTGAACTTTGCAGACCTCGTTGATATACTCCACGAAGTCCGCTATAATGTCTGCATTAACGGGGCCCCCAATACCAGGTACAGCGTAAACCATGGTTATCTGTGTACAAATTAAAAATCACTTTATAGATACTGTTGTAGCGACCTACAAAACGCAACTTATAACAAAATGAACTACAGTGCCATCTATGACAATACTGATGAACCAATAGGGTCTGAATCTCACAAGCAAAATTTTCATCATCTTAAGACTATATAGAGTAACCCGACTACAACGGTCGGGCAGTTGCCCACCAGACATAACAGCTGTCTGGTCGGAGGATCCTCCCCTTTCTAAGGAGTATCGAGGAACTTTACACACAGACACACTGTTCCTCATACCCCTAAACTTGTGACCCCGAAATGGACGTCAGCGCAGCCTTCGAGCAACGTGACGTCATCAGGTAAGCTTTCACGGTTCATAACTAAACTTACACGGTAACTCACGGATAATTCTTAATTATACGAAGCTCCTTGTCCGAGACCGCAGTCCCAAAACCCTTCCACTAATACTTACCGAGTATCATCCCAACATTATGGTTGTTCATAAAGCTGTCTGTCGTAATGACATGAAAATAAGGATGTGGCACGAGGAAACTTTTTATAGCTTTAAACTTGTGACTTGGCGCTCGTACAAATATCTTACTATTAGTATCGAACCCAGGACCTCATGCACAGAAGTTGCGCTTGCAACCACTAGACCAAGCAGTCAGCCAAAAACGTCTATACAAGAACTTCTACTGAGCAGGTATTTTTAAAACAAACCTTACTTGCATCACCTTTCGAAATCTTTTTTCCTTCTTCAATATTCTACTAATAAAGCATTACCTCTGGCAAAGGCGCTTCCTCTTCCTCCACCTCTTCAATTTCTGGGACAATCAAATCCATGTTGTCATCCAAGAAGTCTTCCAGCATTTCTTTGATCATTCTCACTTCATCTGGCTTTGCCTGTGCAACAAGAGAGTATGTTTTGTAATACAAAATGATCTATACTTACTAATGTACAACAGTCTACTAAAACTGAACATCAAATTCCTGAATAGCGCAGTTTAAGTTATCCGCGACTTAGAACTATAAAGAGCAACCCGACAACAACTATCGGGCAGCAGCCTACCAGACACAACACCCATCAGGTCTGAAGATCCTTGTTTATCGGGGTTGAAGAAAATTACCATACCTTTCATACAGTGCAAAAAAAGAACAAGCAAGACAAATAGCAACAATTACCTTCTTCTTCTTCAGATCAGGATCTGGCAAAATGGCGATCTGATCATCAATGTACTCCATGATCTCCCTCTCAATGGTCTGGACGATAAATTCTCCACTCGTAGTCGACATCTGACGGCCAGCCACCATTCCTATAGGCAAATTGATACTGTTATACGTTAGAACAAAACTGAAAATTTAAAAAGGGGAAATTGATAAATCATCAGTGCCACCAATCATTATAGTTATGCTTCATACAACACGCTATCATCCTTCTACCTTCTTTTTCACACAATCTTTTCTTTGCTCTTCCGCTCCCTCTCCATCCATCAACATTGATATTCATAAAACTTCAATACTGGCAATATATATGAGAAAAGTTTTAGATAAAAAAGACTGGATCTATAATGTAAATAAGCAGCCTTTTATGTCAGTAAATGAGAGTGGGAATTGGATACACTAAGTGAACGATGATAGGGCTAGAAAGTGGGGAAACTACTGAAATAACGACTATTGGAGCAATATGGATGAATAACACATACCGCGAAGACCACAAATGAGTTATGGGGAGGAGAATGATTATAATGATCATGCAATGAAGTATGACAAAACAAAAGAAGCTTTAAAAATGGCACATGATATGACTAGAAAAGGAGTGACTGCTGAGGCGGCGACTGATGTTAATGTAGGTATCAAAAAAGATCATGTTGCCACAAATAAACTCCAGCAGGAAGATGAAAAGATGCGGAGAATGGAACACAAGCAAAATAATTATCAAGACAGAAGGATGGATATGACGGATGTAAATAAGAAATGTAAGATATGGGACAGTATTCTAACCAAGATCATAATTAGCGGTTTTAAAACGATCCACAATAAGACGTATTTCATCAAACGTCTGCTCAAGATCGAGTAAACGCTCCTCGCGCGCTGCTGCAATCTGGGGTAGCCAGGAAAGGAAGGAAAGATTAAGGAAAGGAGTTATATACACGGTACTAACAACAATACAGAATCACAGTATCTACATGAATGATGCAACCAAGGTTTTGTAACAAAATTCTGATTTAAAACAGTGTCCATGGAGTTTATTGCCCATTCTTCTCCATAGAGATCTACGCTTTGGAATGGGCAACTACAGTACTTCCATTGTTAGTATGCGTTGTGACTGGGACTGTAGCATCATTTTATGGTTGACTTTATTTCGACAGTTCAGTTACAGGCACATTTTTTTTTTTTTCTTCAATTAAAGTGGAAGCGCCAAAGTAGGCAGCGATATTAAAAATTTTCCAAAGGCAAAGAAAATTTGAATTTAGTGCGCTACCCTGGCTTCTCTCCCTTAAACCCCCTTAAACATAGCATGCCTGGGGTAGCTGCATGGTACCAGTGGAGTGTGGTTTTGCAATAGCTCAATATTTTCCGCTTGGTGGAAACTGATCCTAATTCACCCAATGACTGTCGTCAACAGTTCAACACGCACCCGCACCGGGCAGTTACTTCAGGCACTGCCGCAATTAAGGTCCTAATCAGACGATGGACTATTTGTCCGCCGAACAGGAATATTATCGCTGAAATTCTTCTTTTTCGTGTGGTTGGTACCTGGTGCCAGAGCTTTTTTGCGATGTTAAGCAAAAAAGCTCTGGCACGTTTTGTTTTTGCTTTGTTGTGATAATTACACAATACGCACATGAATCCAAACAATCAGAGGTATGCGTGCCTTGGGTTCGAACTTATGACCTATGACTTAGCAGTCACACCACTAGGCTATCACTGTTTTTTTTTTCAACAATTTGTTATTTGCAAATCTGCGTTTATCCGGTGGACAAATAGTCCATCGTCGTCAATGCCTAAATAAATGGTCTATAAATTACCGTGAGCATATAAAGAAACTGGAATTACAGTGGAATCTAAGTAAAGTGAAATGTTATTTCTCTAAAACCAAACTATCTGCCATTATAACGTACTAGTCTTCACGATGTTAGGGTTTCTGAACAGTCGCTTGCCTTATGGGCTTGCCTTATTCTAGGCCCCTAGGTAAGCCACCGCCCTGTATATACATAGATGTAACTTCAATACGAAAAGAAAAAGTTAAATACTTCATCCACAAATTCCTGTATTTTCTCAGCTTCAGTCACAACGACGGCTTCTTCCACTACCTTAGTGTCTTCTTCCGAAGGCATGACCTGATCTGCCTTCATTTCGGTATCTGATTCTTCCTCATGTATCTCTTCTTTAGGTTCTCCTGAAGCCGTATTATGAGGTGTTATAGCCATCTTTGTTACAGCGTTAGAAAGATATAGTTATACAGCACTAATAGCACTATCTTTTTTTCGCAATGGAACAGTTGGAACTTTAACACTCGATAATACAGTGCCTGATGTTCAGACTTGGAGTAAATGACGGTTAGTTTAAGTTATCTACTTCTAATTTACCATAAGATGTGACCGTGACTCGCCCGTGCCCGTATCATTCTTTCTACGGGTAATTTTTTGCGCGTGTTACTACCGCAGTTGGAAGTAGTAACACGGGCAATTATTTATTTCCCGTGTTACTACTGGCGGTTGCAAACAATTTTTTACTCTACAAGGTTTGTTTTGCATCCTCGTCAAATTCAAGGAGGTAAAAATGCTAATGATTCTCATCCCGAATCAATAATAAAATGAGTAAGTATTTTTTTTTTTCTTATTTTTGGAAATCGGTAAGTGTGAACCACCCGTGTTTTAAACGCGGGCTGTCTGGTTTTCGCTCTATAACCGTTCTTTCACAAATACAAACATTCTCAAACGTTTATTCGATGCATTCTTATTCCCTAAACCACGTTAAGGCGGTTATTCTGAAATACTGACAAACATTAACAACCAAATAAATCTGCGTTTGTCAATAATTAACTAGGTACCGTAATTTTTATTGATTATTTATGTCTTTTGTGACAACCTGCTGAATTTTGACGAGGATGCAAAACAACACCTTGTATTTAATAGATTTTAATTAATCTATGAGGTAAACCAATCATAGTATCAACACACATCTACTTAGTACTTACCTACCCAGAACTCTTAATATACACTTTATCACTAACAACTTATGCTAGCCTGGTACTACTGGTGCTAGGCTGGTTTTTTTTTAATTTCTTTTTAATTACTAAGCATACTATTAATGTTATTATCATCACTATATTTATATCTTTTTTTTTTACAACCGCTAGTAGTAATACGGGAAATAAAATATAATTGCCCGTGCTACTACTTTCTACTACGGTAGAAACACGGGTGACTTTTTTTCCCGTGTTACTACTGGTAGTAGAATAGTAGTGCAACCGGCAAGTCACGACTACTATGACTGTCTATCTATTGGTTGTAAAATACCCTTAACGAAGTCGAAAAGGCACTTGTTATCCTTGTCAATGCGATCTTTATTTTTTCTTGAACATACTTGGGAACCTTCTAGTTACGGAGATATTGGTGGCCAATGTTCTTAATTTTTCACAAGTTTTTTTTTTTTTGAAGTACATGTTTTATGTTTACTTTAAATACCGACCTCCACGACCTCTGTACTATTCAATACATCCATATCAGCACAATGTTTTGAGTGCGCACAGTGTACGATTTGACCAATCTAGCAGGACAATAGGTATTTAAATCAAATGTTTAAAACTAGGTTTTTTTAATTTTTTTACACTTTAGAATACATCTTTTAACTGATAACACAAAGCAAATAATCCCTTGTCACGCAAAACTGGTTTAACAATGGGCGAAGTTACTTGAACCAATTCAGGTAGTCGGCCGACCGCTCAGTGTGACCGTTAACGCTAACGTGTATACATGTTTTTTGGTGTTTTGAGTGCTTGTAAGTGTTTTTTTGTGATGGAGTCGTCAAATAGAGGTAATTATCCATATATTAAGTTATTCAAATAAATCAAATTGAATGCTTGCGAATTATAACACTCACTGAAAAAATACATCAATAAAAATATATTTTTATTTTTAATTAATTTTTGTTTGGAGATCTACCATGTAGTCAAATGTAGTCAAGCTGTGATAGTAGTCTTAAAAAATCCTCTGTGTTATATACTTTGATGCTATAATAATCGTTTTTTGCGTTTTTTTGCGATTACATTTTTTTTTTTGTTTTTTCTTTGTAGATGCTAGAATGCAGCGAAAATCAATATTTGATTTTTGGCGTTCTATTCCGCCCAAAGGTCGATTAAATAAAGTTATCAACTTTGAAAATGAGCTTTGGTGACTTGGTTGTTACCGAAGAACAGGATGAGCAGTTAAAAGCATTCTTGAAAAACGAATGCGAGAAAATTCGTGTAAAATGGGATCGCAAGCAAAGACGATTAGACTTGTTTTTAAAAGACTATGAAGAGTGAATGTGTGAGTGAGTCTCAATGAAAACCTTATTCATCGTTTTGGGACAATTCTTGCAGCCATAGCTTCAGGCTATGAAATCGATGCTGAAAAATTTCATGACTACTGTGTGGAGACCAGGGAGATATATTTAAGTCTATACCCATGGTAACATGCCGGCAACAGTGCATAAAATGTTGGTACATGGAGCAGATATAATAAAAAATTCGGTGATACCGATAGGACAAATGTCCGAGGAGGCTTCCGAGGCCAAAAATAAAGAAATCAGAAAAGCCAGATTGGGGCATACATTGAAGACACACAGAACGAATTATGATTTAATTAAACATTGGTTAACATCTTCCGACCCTTATATAATATGTATACACATATCATTATTAAGAAAATTTCCTCGAAAATAAATATCTAAGCGAGACATAGATATAAGAATTTTATTAAAACATTAAAAAATATATTACATATTCAGATTTGCCTTTTATTTACTAAAACATCCCTATGTATACAATAAATGTAATATTTTATATAATATTTAGGTTCCCCAGTTTTGTCCCCCTAGATTAGTCAAATCGTACACTGTGGTGCGTTACATTAAGTCTTAGAGTCAGCTCACACCGAGACGCGACGCGACGCGACGCTGCGCGCACACTTTAAAAGAGCCATTCAAACCATAACTTTACTTTCTACACGAAAAGATACACATTTAGTAGTGAGAATTCAGTATACGTTGCGCAACGTATTCTGAATTCTCAAGGTGCGCGCAGCGTCGCGTCGCGTCGCGTCTCGTTGTGAGCTGACCCTTACCGTGAAACGTGATTTTTCACCCAAAAAAAAAAACTTCGATTTAACAATATTTTTTGCGTAGAGTTACTAAGTTTGATGTTCGTGAAGGGTCAGTTTATACAATGTATATGCGATATGATACTGTTCTGTACCTAGTAATAGAAGGGTTTTTGCAAAAACTACTTATTTAATTAATTAATGCGAAATTTCTTTCTACTACACTTACTTAAACGCAAACATTAGTTAATTAATGTGCATAATTTAAAGTGGAAGCGCCAGAGTAAACCGCAAAATTCCAATTTTCTTAAGTTTTTTAGAGTTCCGTACCCAAAGGGTCAAACGGGACCCTATTACTGAGACTTCACTGTCCGTCCGTCCGTCTGTCACCAGGCTGTATCTCATGAACCGTGATAGGTAGCAAGTTGAAATTTCTACAGATTATGTATTTCTGTTGCCGCTAGAACAACAAATACTAAAAACAGAATAAAATAAATATTTAAGGGGGCTCCCATACAAAAATGTGATTTTTTTGCTCGTTTTTAGGGTTCCGTACCCAAAAGGTCAAACGGTACCCTATTACTCGCTGTCTGTCCGTCCGTCCGTCCGTCCGTCTGTCACCAGCCTGTATCTCATGAACCGTGATAGTTAGCCAGTTGAAATGTCTACAGATTATGTATTTCTGTTGCCGCTAGAACAACAAATACTAAAAACAGAATAGAATAAATATTTAAGGGGCATCCCATAGAAAAATGTGATTTTATAAATAATGGTACGGAACTTGACCGGATTTTGCAATTCGTAGGTAATAATATAATTCGCGGCTTACCCTGGCGCTTTCCCATTACAGATTATATTCCAAACAATTTTATCTACTTGATATTTATGTTACTTTAACAATTAATCGGCCTAGCCTTTTTCCGAACTATCTTGGCGTCGGCTTCCAGTCTAACTGGATGCAACTGACTACTAGTATTTTACAAGAAGCGACTGCCTATCTGATCTCCACAACCCTGTAAATGGGTTACTGGGTTGTGGAGAACATTACTGGGTCATTACTGGATCATTATTGGATCATTACTGGGTGGGGAAACCCCTTGTTAAGACTGGATGTCAGACTTTTGTCTTCTGACTACTCGTAACGACTGTTAAAGATCTACAAATGACAGCCGGGACCAACGGCTTAACGTGCTTTCCGAGGCACAGAGGAAACTTGGTATATAATTACCTATCGTCACCCATCCACGGACCAACCTCGGAAAGCACGGCTTAACCTTAAAGATCGACCCGTGCGGCTGTTATTATTTAGCCATCTAGTTTAAACATTATGCTTAGTGGTATTAACTTAAAAGCCATAGATTCTACGTATGTTATATTCTCATCTTCTTGATAATAACTCCACAAACTACTTTTACAAAATAATCAACATCAACAATGCTTTCTATTTGAAAATACTGTTTGAAATAAAAAAGTTCTTGTGCTGTAGGTAATAGAAAATAACTTATAGGATACTAATCCATTCGCAAATTGCAGATTTCTTTTGTTCGGGGGAAGCGCTAAGTTAGCCCGCGAAATTCAAATAATTATCGGTTTTTTTGCTATATGCAGCGGGCCTACCATGAGTGTGGGAAAGAGACGGAGCTATACAGGATGTCTAGCGCCATCTCTTTCCCACACTGGAAAAGGAGTAAAACAATTATGTTTTAAGACGTCATGGTAGATTAGCAGGTCAGTGTCAGCCTCAACATTTTTGTTAAACAAAATAATATGATTCGCGACTGTAAGACTTATGGTATTAATAAAATTAAAATAATCAAAACAACCCTCTCAACTCATTAAAATCTCATTCAAAGACTATTTCATGAAAAAGTCATTCATCATCATCATCATCATCATTAGCCTATAATGTTCCCACTGCTGGGACACAGGCCTCCTCTTCTATGAGAGGGAGTCATTCAATGGGATTAAATGTAGAGAATTGTATTGAACTCAAAATCAAAGCACTTATTTCAATTAGACCATTACAGGCACTTTTGAAAGTCAAAAAACAAAAAAAAACGCGAAGCTACAGTCCCAGTCACAAGACATAATAACTTGTGAAAGTACTGTAGTTGCCCATTCCGTAGCGTAGATCTCTATGGAGAAGAATAGGCAAGTAACTCCATAGACACTCTTTTTAATCAAAATATGTTACAAATGATTATAACTCTGTAAAGCCATGTCATGTTTATTACTGTCGCGAATCATATTTTAATCAAAATACAAACCGACACCTTAATGAAAATTGCAAAAAAATGAGAGAAAATTTTAATTTCGCGGTCTACCTTAGATGCCCCTAGCATATGCGTAAAATCATCGTAGAATTATTAAAAAAAACTTCAAAGTTTTAAGAAGTGTCTAGCCATATCACAATATTCCATGCCAAATGCAATAACATGATGAGATATATGCCTCCCAAAATATTATGCCTAAATCTGCAATAAGCGATGAATATTAAATAAAAAAACGTTTTAAAACCGTATATTTCATATTCGATAGGCGTCTCCTCTTCATCGTAAACGATTATGTCAATTGTATCCTTCTTATCTACGACCTTCACTTCTTCTTCTTTTTCTAGTAAAATATTAATAGACTTTTTAATAACAAGTTAAAAAAAAAGGCAGTCATAAGGGCCCTCGCTTACGGCGACTTTTTGTAGCGATGCCGTCGCGCGTCCGCATCGATACAGTCGCGAGGCGGTCGCTAGCTGTGTGCCTTCGCCCAGATTCAGTCGCGATGCAAACGCGATTCAGTAACGGCACAAAAGTACCTACGATTGCTACAGTTGCAAGATGGACTCCGTTGAGACAATATTATTCACGTTGTCTTTGGTGCTGCTTTTACGTAAGCAGCCGAAGCGTAGGCAGTTCTCTCCCCGATGTCGTCCGAGACCGTCACGCGTTTGCATCGATACAGTCGCGATACTGTAGCGCGTTGCAAATGCGACTAACCCGCTTTAGTAGCGAAGCAGTCGCGCATTTCGTAAACGCGCGACAGCATCGCTACAAAAAGTCGCCGTGGGCGAGGGGCCTAAGGACTCCTGACTGAAGTGAAAACTCAAAACAATGGAACTACGCGTCGCTAGTCTGGCGCAATACGTCACGAGCATGTCCAGCTCATCGGTGACGCTAACTCATAGTTTTTTGCCCTACCAAAAATCGCCCAACCGCGCCGTTAAAGAAGTTTTCACTACAAAAAAGCTATTCTCTAAACATCACGTTCGAAATTCGAACGGTGTCTCGTTGTGAATCCGCGATGATTTACTTTAAAAACAAATGAGTTCGCTTTCGTATTGTGTGCCCTCACTTGAGTGAGATGAACTGGTGAACGCAAAAGAATAGCACCTAATTCAGAATGGACACGCACAATGATCATCATCATCTGCCTAGGTTTTTTCCAAACTATCTTGGGGTCGGCTTCCAGTCTAACCAGATGCAGCTGAGTAGAGTACCAGTATTTTACATGAAGGGACTGCCTATCTGACCTCCACAATCCAGTAACTGGGTAATACGAAACCCCTTGGTAAGACTGGAAGTCAGACTTTTGGCTTCTGACTACTCGTAACGACTGTCAAAAATCTACAAACGACAGCCGGGACCAACGGCTTAACGTGCTTTCCGAGGCACGGAGAAAACTCGGTATGTTATTATGATCACCCATCCACGTACCAACCTCGGTAAGCACGGCTTAACCTTAAAGACCGACCTGTGCGGCTGTTATTATTTATCCACGAGCTCTTAGAAAATTTCGCAACTACTGATCCGATTTCGGATATTCTTTCACCAATGGTAAGTTACAATATCGCTAAATGTCGGTTCCGTTCCCGTGGGATAATTTCTGACTATAACGCGAGTGAACCCGCGGGCAAAAGCTATTAATGAATAATTCTCTGTAAAAACTCACCAGCTTTTTTAGCGTCATGGTCTTCTGCCATCATCATAGAACTCATCTCTTTCAGTTTTCTCTGAAAAAATACAAAAACATTTATGACAGTTCTGTTTGGCATCAACCAAAGACTAATTTCATCTGCCAATCTGAACGGGATCGCGTTCAAGAGCAGCTGTTGTTGTAAGCAAATAATTATGATACTGGCAGCTCTTGAATACAGTTTAGATTGCCGATGCCGTAAATACAGAATATATCACTAGTTTATGAAAAGGTATGGCTTAGTAGAGTCCACATCTTTATCGTTTCCGTCACTCAAAGTTATTTGTTCAACTTCAACCTTAAAAGCCATTCCGAAAGTTGGCAACGTCGCAAATATATTACTGTTATAGTAAATTAATCCATATTACTGTCAAAGGGGCAAAACGGTAAATTCAACTTTAACTTAAGAAACACTGAATTGTTTTCAGAATGGTATAGCCATATTATGTATCGAAACGATTTTCGATACACACCTAATTTTATTGTATTCTGAAAAAAAAGGGAAACTACATCAAATAGCTGACACACAAGCTATATAAAAGTTAAAACACAAAATTTAAACTAACATTAATTTCTTCATCCTGTTCAGGACGCCCTGAAAATTGTATGAAATTAGCAAAACATGTTTCTATGATAAGAATCATTTATTTGCATAAAATACAGATGTTCTCAGATATAAAATTTGGTGATTTTTTTTGTGTATTTATGAAAACATATGGGTGTATCCACACAGCCCGGCGGCATGCGCCGACGGCCTAACCACCGGCTAGTATAATGGGTCCAGTTAAGCATAATAGTGTTTCAAAATCTTCACTAGAAACCCTGAGAAACCATTAAAAATTTGTGCGAATAGTTCTTCGGTTTATGTCATCCATTCTAAACTCTTGATTTTTTTATTCAGAACAGACATTCTGGGAACGAAAAGCAATCACGCCTATTTTGTAGACTTGATCTCATCCAGAATCTTCTTTAGCTTTTTTTTCTGTTATATAATAAACACCAAAATTGCAGCAGCAATTACGATTTTATCGTCCATTTTTGACTCCAGTATCAAATGTGAAAGTCGTGAGTTCACATGACAAGTGAGAATATCGATTCACAGCCGAAGTCTGCCGGCGGTACTTGCGGCTTTGCTTGTAGTCAAGCCGCCGGCAGTGCCGCCGGCTGTGTGGATGCACCATTATGTATGTTCGGGAAAATATACGATCTTTTTAGTAAAATAACAGATGTTCTAAATCTAGGGATTATCACACACACCGTCTTTCCGTAACGGAACAATAAATGCCTAAATATCTATGTATCTAGCCATTCTCTTCTGCCTAGCCTTTTTCCCAAGTAGCTGAATACCAATATTTTACATGGAGCGACTGCCTATCTGACCTCCACAACCAAATTAGTACTGGGTAATACGATAACCCTTGGTAAGGCTGGTTGTCAGACTTTCGACTACCTGTAACGACTGTCAAAGATCTACAAATGACAGCCGGGACCAACGGCTTTACATGCTTTCCGAAGCATGGAGGAAACTCGGTATGTAATGGGTGGTCACCTATTCACGTACCAACCTTGACAACCGTGGCTTAACATAAAGGGTGTAAAACACCTCTTAATGAAGCCGAAAGGCACTGGTTCTCCCTGTCCTTGCGATATTTTTTTGTTCTATACCATACCTGGGAACCTTCTAGTTACGGATCTAGTTCCAACTTTTTGACAAGTATTTTTTAAAATACAAGTTTTTAATGTAAGATTTTTTTTTCGTACTGTGCACAATGTTTTGAGTGCGTTACATTGAGTTCGACCACAAAACATGATTTTACATCCCCCAAAAAAAAGTCGTTTCCCATCAATAATTTTTGCGTAAAGTTACTAAGTTTCATGTACAGAATGCTTGGTTGACGGCTTCGTGATGAGGTGATTTACACGGTGTATAGATCGACCCGAGCGGCTGTTCTTATTGAGCCACGAGCTCCAAAAGTTATCGCCACAAAGCTATTCTACCAACACAAAAAAACATGGGAACCTGTCCTTTCTCTTTTATAATTTTCTCTTTCAATTTCCGCCATCCGTTCGATAGAAGGTGACCTCTCAATCTTGCCCAGGATAGGACGTTCCATTTTCCGACTGATTCTAGGTGCCCGGGAGACGCTGTCATTAATCAAGGATAGTCTTTGAAGCTCATTGCCTTCCCAGAAATCCTCATCGTCTGAATCATCCTGTATTTTGGTGTAAAGGGAGATTAATACAGGGTATAAGCTCTCCACAAACCGACCGGGTGCATTGAGCTCCTTATTATGAATCTTATCCACCATACTATTTACTGTCGTTTCTTTGGGTTCCGTACCCAAAGGGTCAAATGGGACCCTATTATTGAGACTTCGCTGTCCACCGTCCGTCTGTCACCGTTGTACGAGTATCTCATGAACCGTGATAGTTAGCCAGTTGAAATTTCTACAGATTATGTATTTCTGTTGCCGCTATAACAACAAATACTAAAAACAGAATAAAGTAAATATTTAAGGGGGCTCGTATAAAAAAAAGTGGACTGAATTTTTTGGTCGTTTTTATTAAAAAATGGTACGGAACCCCTCGTGCGCACCTTGCACCTTGACCGGTTTTTTTTTAGTTACTATTCCTCTATTTCGATCTAAAATTACAGTATCTGTACGCAGTGCCCCATTTATGTAAATAACACAGCTAAAATAAAAAAAACCAGCAACACGAGGTTTTATCTTTGTCATGTCCGTGACTTTTAGGGCCTTTTAATTGTCCAGGCACGCATGCGGGCTGCCCGCAACCTATCGTATCATACATATTTTCATTGTCATGCGGGCCACACGCGCGTCGGTGTGGCAAAAATAATCTGCTTTGCGTGCGACCCGCAACAAGCATGGTCGCCTGGCTTGCACGCGGGCGCAAACACGCATGACAATCAAAAGGCCCTTTTTTTTTTTTTTTTAAGGGTGGGAAATCATCAAATGGCTTCTCCCGCTCTGGGCGGAGCGGGAGAGAGTGTCAGACTTGCACTGACTAAAACCCATCCATGTTCCTTCTTCGCCCTTTGTGTTCCAGGGCCTCGGTATCTCTTTCGAACAACCCGCAGCCCTGGCAGGCATCGGCCCTCTCGGACCCCTTCCGATTTGCTGACATCTCCTTGAGGCGCGCGTGGAACACAAACGCGCCAATGAAAAGGCCCTTAGAGCACATTTACGGAGACGTGCGTCTAGCGGCGCGTCTCCGTAAATGAGCCCTAAAGATTTCCTGAGATAAAATTTGGTGGAATATGATTAAAAAAGAAGAGTTTAATGCACCCTGTCAGTTTGCGGAGTGCTGTCTCTTACACACTTTATTTTGAGGGTTTCTGTTTAAATAGCAATCATTTGAAGAGCACCCGCGAGAATATCACCCGTAGTGTTTATTCAAATTGATTCATATTATGTGTTGATATTCTGATTGGCGATTAGAGCATTAATATTTTAACTGCGCTAAATTTCGTACTTACTACTTTTACGTAATAATGCTGATTTTTCTAGCTATATTTGGTATATAAGGAAGTTAAATGAAGATTACACAATGCCCATGTCCATTTTCACCAAGCGACACCTAAGTGAATGTCCAAATATTATAATTGTAATACTTCAAGACTAATGGTAATTAGACTAAATGTAAACGATACCTATACACTCATAGGATGATAATAAAAACAAAACCTACCAACATCATGATTCTAGGAGATCCCATACTAAATATTATCATTTACTAGACTTACCATGAGATTGGAAACTTCCTACGGGACAAGAGAAACATTAGTACCAGAACAAAAATAACTAATAAAGGACGGCACGATTGGTGCAGTGGCTAAGCGATCGACTGCAGCTGCGCTGCGTTTCGCGGGCTCGATCCACGCACGGAACAAATATTTACATTGTATGGCCTACAGTTCCAATTATGGCCTACAGATAGTTGTTCCGGGTCTGGCTGTTTGTGTATGTGAGTTTAAATTTTTGTAAACGCACCCACGATACAGGAGAAATTCCTAGTGTGGGGCAACGCTATAAAAAAATAAATTAAAAAAACAGTGCAAAACCGTGTTTTGGATTTTTGGGATGTCTAAATGTACAGGTTGAACCGTTGAGATCCAATAAAAACAGTTCAAAAATGAAAGTAAGCTATCAAACTTTATGAGGACCCACAATAATGTCGTCGATGTCATCATCTGTCTAGCCTTTTCTCAACTATGTTGGGGTCGACTTTCATTCTAACCGGCTGCAGCTGACTACCAGTATTTTACATGAAGCGACTGCCTATCTGACACCCAGATAGTACTAGGTTATACGATACCCTGTGGTACAACTGGTTGTCAGACTTTCAGGCCACTGACTACCTGTAACGACTGTCAAAGATCTACAAATGACAGCCGAGACCAACGGCTTAAAGTGCTTTCCGAGGCACGGAGGAAACTCTGTATGTAATGGGTGGTCACCCATCTACAGACCAACTTTGGCAAGCGCTGCTTAACCTTGAAGATTGATTGCAGAATACCGGTATAAGGATTTATCATAAAAATATTCAACTTACTAGATCCGATTCTTCCTCTGCTTCTTCATGATCAGACAGGGGTTTGGTGCCTGAAACAATACGTTTTATAAAACAAACATGGCATTATCGAAATCAAAAAATATTGTCCCGCCTTGTGCAATGTTAAAGCGCATCACACACAGAAAGCGGGCGCGTCCGCGGGCCGTGCGCGGGTCAGGGGGTCTACTCTCTAAGCACGAAATCCGTAGTTTCGGCCGAAGTGACGGTTGTTTCCTACTCCGTAACACTTACGGACATAAGATTCGTTAGGGGTCCGAACTAAAAATTAATGACAACACAATTGGACATTTGCCCGCACTCGCGATGTGTTTTCAAAACTCATGATCCGAAAATATTAGGGAGTAGGGTTAATTTCGAGTATAAAGCTATTTACGGACGGACCCGTATTTTCGTTGACGGACTTAGACAGTAGACCCCCAGGCGCGGGTCGGGCGGAGGTCAGGCGTGTGTAGGGCTTGGCGGGTTGGATTAGGTCACCACCCTATTGTTTTCGTTCCAGCAAGAACCTCGAAACTGAGGTCTTTTCCCTGAGAGGCCAATGGTATGTTATGACGGTATTTCCGAAAATGAAATAGATGAACAGAAGCTGTCCCGGAAAAGACACAAATTGTTCTGGGGTGTTATCGAAGGACTACTGATACGACACTTGGGCGCAACAAACCGCTGACACACAGGTAGCGAGCTGGAGGGTGCGAACAGGTAGCAACACGTCCGTACGCGGCGGCGCCGGTGGTCAGGCGGCGAGTGCGATATAAAGTTTTTTTTTTGTGAATTGTATCTCGCAGTTCAACCTAGAAGGTTGTCGTCTGCTTAACCTAACCGCCCTGCTTAGCCAGGGCATAAAACAACTTACAAACTAAGCGACTACACGCTAAAGGCACCCCCTGTGAGGTACGAGCATCGGCTTAGGGCGTCGCTGGCGTAGGACAGCATGGGGACAGGCTGGATCTGAATGAGCGATATAAAGCTCTGTCGTCTAACGTTTTATAGTCCTGGAACGCGTTTGACTTACTGAAACGCGAACATTTCGGCCACCATTCGAGTTTCGAATGCGCTTCAGTTTGTTTGTTTTGCTTTCGTGGATTAGGTTATCATTTGACTCAAAGGTTGCTAACTCCTCGATGTGTTTATAAAAAAATATATCTTATCGTGGCGGGAAGTATATTCTATTCTACTGATACGTTTTCATTCCTTTTTTTTTACGGATGTGAAATTATCAAATGACTTCTCCCGCTCTGGGCGGAGCGGGAGGGAGTGTAAGACTTGTACTGACTAAAACCCATCCATGTTCCTTCTTCGCCCTTTGTGTTCCAGGGCCACGGTATCTCTTTCGAACAGTCCCGCAACCCTGGCAGGCATCGGCCCTCTCGGACCCCTTCCGGTTTGCTGACTTCTCCTTGAGGCGCGCGTGGAACACGTACGCGCCGTCGACACGGCCTGTCGTCATGAGACGGACGGACGGTGAGCTAGCCCATTACTCACCGTACACAGGCCCGCGCCTACGGTGGCCGGCGGCCACTGATAATTTTCGACCCGAGTGTAGCCACAGATAGAACCTCAATAAATTAAGTACCCACCCTCCCTGTACCCATCATGGTACTGCACGTCCTGAGAAGCATCTAAGGCAGCCAGGTAGCGGTACATTGTCAGGAACTCCTCCACCGGTATCGCTGCCGATCCTCCATCAGGTTCCTTGGTTAACGACTCGCAGAGCAGTATCATCGTGTGGGTTAGACACTGAGGAAAGGAAATACAGAAAAGATTTAATAAGTAGGTACGACGACCAATGAAGCTATTTACAACCAGTTTATGCGGATCTCTCCATTGTACGGGAAACGTATAAAAAACGAGGCCATGATATACTGGAAATATATACTGACTAGCTGCCGCCCGCGACTTCGTTTGCGGGATTTTTTGGGTATGAAAAATAGATGTTGGCCGATTCTCAGACCTACCCGATATGCACACAAAATTTCATACAAATCGGTTCAGCCGTTTCGGAGGAGTATGGTAACTAACATTGTGACACGAGAATTCTATATATAAGATATACATGAATATGTCGCCGCGTGTAGGTACAGTATTTGGGCGTCGCGTCGCGTCGGTGTGTCTAAACGAGATTCGAGCGGACCGAACTGCGGACTGGTCTCGCTGCGGATCACCATCATCATCATTCTTTTTTCCTTAAGTATCCCAATTTATTTGGGGTCGGCGTAGCATGTCTTCTTCTTCCATACTTCTCTATTCATAATGAGAGTCAAAACATTATCATGCTGCATTTACCACAATCAATTTGTGGACCGAGCATGTCTTTTTCTATACATCTCTAGACTGTTTAATCTTTCAAACAATGCTCTCCCCGTAAGCTCTACTTCACAAGCTATGATTATCAAGTGAACAAATAAAATTTAATAGTTAAAAAAAAAACTAAATACACACTTTAGACTGACGTCATTTTATTTCTCGTATTCTTCTCAATAAACCCTTTCATTTGATACCCATATTATGGGAATGCATTGAAAACTAGCCCGCATTATTTGGGAGGCAGCCATTTTGGATTTAGAATGACGTCATTTAGCCAACCATCTCATCCAAACTAAACATGTGTGCAAAGTTTCAGCTCAAACGGAAACAGGGAAGTGGGTCAAGTTTCACTTCTAAAGCTCATAAAAGCGTGTTAAGAAGAAACAAGATATCAACCTTAGTCAGCATCCCTCCAGCAACCGCCAAGAAGTGGAAGAACGGCACCACCTCCGATCGCATGTACACCTCACAGAGGCATAGGATCCTTTTCAGTTCCATGGGGTCCAAGCAGAAGCCTTGCCAGGCTTGTCGCAGGACTTCTGAAGGGATCTCTTGCATGCCGTATAGCTGGGAACGAAACATATAATTTTATGGAGGGGTAAGCATAATTTTGCCGGTTGATCGGCAATAGACTCGCCACAAATTATTATCTTTGCCTAACCCTTCCAAGACTTCTTTGCGGGATCCAAGATAGTTGAATTGTTTCTCTGGAACTTCGTCGAGTTTCATTGTGGCTTTCAGGAGTTGCAGTGGTTTGGGAATAGTGTGACTGGGTTCCCATTAAAAAAAAAAAACGGGTTGCACTCAAGGAGTGCCGGCAGAAGTGAAAACTTGAATATTAACATTGTGCATTTTTGTAATTTGGAATGGTTAGGGAATAATTTTGCATGAATTGCTTTTATTATCAGTATGAAAGTACTATCATTAATGTGGTAAAATGCAATATTAATTTATTGCGCTATCGAACACAAACATGACAATTTATATTCTAACTTTTAACACAACTTTAGAAGTATTACAATCCGTCTTACGAATATTACCTCATTGGAGAAACCGAAGGTTTTGTTTGTGCATAAGAAAATTATCCAGTTTTGGAAACCCAAACTTAAGTGCACAGCGCCGCTAAAGAAGTTTTCACTTCAAAAAACTTCGGGGATTAGGTATAGGCGTGATTAGAGTCTGCAGCTTTGTTGGTCCGGTAGCAATCGCTGCTGTTATTGAAGGTTAGGTCCGATTCCCAGGTCGAAGTAAGTGTAATTGTGTTTTTCCAACAAAAATATCTCAGCAGCAGACGGGAATCTGGCTTTGTGCTCGGTTAATGACAGCTAGTTTACCCCCTATTTCATTGCGCTAGCAGGGGTATTGGGCAGCAGTGATAGGCTAGTGGTGTAACCGTCGGACTGCCAAATCATAGGTCTCGAGTTCGATCTTAAGACGCACCTACGATTTTTCGGATTCATGTGCGTATTTGTATAATTTCACTTGTCTCAGTGAAGGAAATCATCGTGAGGAAACCAGCATGCCTGAGAAATATTTCTCGACGACATGTAACGCCAAGTCAGACGCCCAAGGGCAGCATAAAAACTCTGACACCAGGTTAGGTACTAACTGAACTGAGGAGCTCGTGGCTAAATAAATAATAACAGCCGCACGGGTCGATCTTCAAGGTTAAGCCGTGCTTGCCGAGGTTGGTCCGTGGATGGGTGACCATAATTACATACCGAGTTTCCTCCGTGCCTCACAAAGCATGTTAAGCCGTTGGTCCCGGCTGTCATTTGTAGATCTTTGACAGTCGTTAGAGTAGTCAGAAGCCAAAAGTCTGACATCCAGTCTTACTAAGGGGTATCGTATTATCCAGTTACTGGGTTGTGGAGCTCAGATAGACAGTCGCTTCTTGTAAAATACTGGCACTCAGCTGCGTCCGGTTAGACTGGAAGCCGACCCCAAGATAGTTTGGGAAAAGGCTAGGCAGATGATGATGACCAGGTAAGGCATTAACCACATGATAATGATGAATGATCGGGCTTAAACATTCTAGCGAAATTCGAGCGTATTACACGGCACACCTCTTCACGGCCTTTTGGGAACTTAATTTAATTTTAGGGTCTTGAAGGATCGGCTTAAAATAAAAATAGTGCGTGGAGTCCCTCCGCGCGGAAGAAGTGAAACTTCGTAATAATACACGCATGCGTTCGAGTGCCACGCATTCACTCTCGTTATTTGATTGAGCTTCTAAATAATATTTTGTTGTTTTCTTGTTGTATTATTTTTATTACATAAGTTTATCGAGGTTATTCTACTCATGGAAATTGAGCGAAGGCTGGTCACACCGAAGAGTCGAATGCATGACTGTTTGCACGCCATCTTGCGTACCTAGTAGAACTACGTAGTCACAAATCTTGTAATACTGCCGTCTCTTGGTGAGTTTTAGAAACGGTAGCGTTAAACGTTTAACTTGTTGGAAGTCGCATAAGAAGTTTTACTTCAAAAGAGTATTACCTGTTGAGCCAAGACCTTCAGACATCCCCTGGTGAGTCCTCCCTCTGTGCTGTAGATGGGGTAGTCCAGCCTCAGCTTAACGGGAGGAGGGCGGTGTTCAGCCAATGCCTTGAAGTATTCGAAAGACCAGCAGAGAAGGTCGTATGGTTGGGTTTTTATTGCAGCTGTTGAGAAGAAGGAAAAAAATAACGCTAGGGACATAGGCTAAGTCAAAGATACTTAAATTTTTAACATCTATGAATTATTAGCTGTTGCCTGCGACTTCGTTCGCGTGGTAAGTTTGTTTGTTTGTTGTTTGTTACTTATTAAGGCGTCATGGTAAGGCGCCTGCCGGGATACCCTACCCAGGCAGGTGCATTACTTTGTGTAATTTATTTCATCACCACTGCTCTCAAAAACGGTGAAGGAAAACATTGTGAGGAAACCGGCATGTCTTAGAACTAAACATTCGAAGACATGTGACATCTACTAACCCGCACTGGGCCCGCGTGGTGGATTACAACCCACTCCCTCTCATAGAGAGGAGGCCTGTGTCCTAGCAGTGGGAACATTATAGGGTGATGATGATGATGGTAGGCCGCCAGGCATGTCATACAAACTATTGTTTTAAATACTTATTACCTTTACAAAACCTCTTGAGTATGTACGGGTACTTAGGTGGTATCACAATCTGCTGGGAGCAGTACATCTGCTCGACAAGCTCCGGCATTCTGAGAACTTTTCTTCAGCTTGCTTTGACTGGAAAAATAATAACATTTTGATTCATTTGAATGCCAAACTAACTGCAGTAAAACCAAATGCACATACTCACACAATATAAACGATCATGGGCGTCGCCAGGGAGGAGCAACTTTTCCCTGATGCCACAGAAATAGTAAGTACGCAATTAATTGCAGCGTACAGTGAAACCAGACTTAGACTTTTATATTTTTAAGGCTAAAGATGAGCCTCTGATTAATCTTACTACCTCTATAAAATTTAAACATTTTCTTTGAAATATCGCGCATTTCTAACCTATCCAAGGCAGGGTGTAATAATTTTTTCGAGCTCGCTTCGCTCGCTCTTGCACCCAACTTTCTCTTGAATATTCACTTGGTCTATAAATCAACCAAATAACTCCTGAATGAAGTGTTAAAACAATTTTATTCTAACCTGTCCGAAGCAGGGTGTAAAAATTTTCGAGCTCGCTTCGCTCGCTCTTGGAGCTTTGGATCTCTTCTGCTTAATTCAATTAATTAACATCTATTTCTGAATAAAACGACTAAAGACCAACTTGTCTGGAGTGAAGAGCTTACATTTTCTTTTATTTCCATGACTTTTCAAATACGTCGACAAAATTACAAACCAACTTCTACTTCTGTGTGAGAAAGTATAGAAAATCTAATCAATCCGAGGTGCTATCATTTTTGAGGTTGCTATTACATTTAAGATTCTTAGAAAAACTTCAGCTGCATTCGTAAATAGTAAAGTTAAACCTTAAACAACAATATTTTTGTAATTTTTCACCCCCTATCTTTTATTTTATTTTTTATTTTATTGCATAATTAACACTTGCTTCGGTGAAGGAAATCATCTTGAGGAAACCAGTATGCCTGAGAGCTATTTCACGACGGCATGTAAAGCCAAGTCAGGGGCCCATGGGTGGCATAAACACTCTGACAGCAGGTTGTGGGCACTAACTACACGATAAAGAATGAACACAGTCACAGGCTGCGAGGAGTGTCCGTAACAACAGCCAAAAAAATGTATTTATTTCAAAAGAACTGTAAAATACTGTAATTCAAGAATTTATTTAAATTTCGTTCGCAAGTAGACTAATTCATTCACAGTTAGTAACATAGATGGCGCTAGTTGTACCTACATCGAGTATGTAGAACCGAAATAAATAAAATCTACTTATACCATGGTTTTTCCATGGGTTTTACATGGAGCAACTGCCTATCTGATCTCTTCTTCTTCTTAGCGTTACGATGGCAATCTAAATTGTGTCGGCCCAGAACTGAGCCACTAGTTTGGCGCCCTCTGTAGCGTCCATCAGTTCCTGTAATAAACAAACAGCAGGACACTCAGGACATGATATTAAGTACCGCATCGTTTGTGGGACAGCACCACATTTATACTCCAAGGCAGAATCACTAATGAATCTCCACCTGACCAGGTTTTCCTTGCTGCAACCAAACTGGATCCGAAGTTTATTTAAAGACTTCCAGGTCAGCCATGGGAACTCATGTCCAGGTAGGCGACTCTCAGCAGGTGGAACGAATGCGTTAGGTAAGGATGCACTGCCTCGCCACAGCGTTAGTCGCTCCGTAGACCGCTCACCAGTGAGTTGACAAACTTAAAAAAACTGTTTCGGCTTTTCAGTGTTTCCGACACGAGGATACACACACGCTGATCTCTAAAACCCAGTTACTGATAACACGATACCGACAGGCAGGCAAATAAATATTCTTTTTTTTTTTCATATAACTAATCCAAGTAATATTATGATCTCTGGGTAGTGGTTAGCTACTCTTCCAGGGTCCAAGGCATAGAAGAAAAGGTCTCGACAAAGTCCTGTTAGTCAGATAAACTTACTTTAAGTTTTGAGAATGTATGTGGACGGTGGTAAGAATAGAGGCGATAAGACCAAAGAAATGATGGATGAACTGTCTGAAGGATGACATGGATAGAAACAAAGACATTCAAAGTAGGCAGGTGAGTGCTGAGAAGACGAGTAATAGAGAAGTAATAGAAGACGAAGACACGCTGAGCCGACCCCTAATAAATTGGGATAACGGCAAGAGAATGCTATTGATGAAGCTTACTTTAACCCAGTTTAAACGCACTGTATTACTTCAATCAATGATTATCCATACTTCCATACTAATATTATAAATGCGAATGTCACTCTGTTTGTTACAGTTTGTTTGTATGTTTGTTTGTTACCTTTTCACGACTAAACAGCTGATCGGATTTTAATGAAATTTGGCAAGAAGATAGATTTCAACCTGGGGAAGGACATAGGCTATATATCATCACGCTACGACAAATAGGAGCGGAGCAGCAATGAAAAATGTTGCGAAAGCGGGTAAAATTTGACGCAGACGAAGTTGCGCGGGACAGCTAGTTACTTTATAAATATAAGTCTAGATCTAACCATCAGCGAATGTGTACTGGTTACACTCCATTCTTTCTCACTACATACATCCTACACCTACTCACCACACACGCACACTCACATCCTACTCTTACTCACTACACTCACACACAAACTCAGACCCTACATTTACTCACCTGACCATACGGTTAAACGTTTTTCATTTTGTTTTTTCTTTACATTGATTTATCTACTGTTTTCTTTTACGCCATTTGCTAATTGTTTGTAACGTCCTGTTTTACTATGCTATGGCTTTGTTTGCTACGGAGAATCACTGACTCCTAAGACACAGGCACATACACCTAGTTTAGGAGTCAGAGCATTAACATTATTGTGACCTAGTTATAAGCCTTTTATGCTCTTAGTCTGTGGATCTTTGTACCGTGATGGCTTTTGGTGAAATAAAGAATTTATTTATATTTAACCCTAAGAGTTAATTTGCCTTGTTTTTTTAATTTAAGTTACTTAAAAATTATTAAAAACTCACCACAAAAATTAACAGTTTCACTTGAGTTTGTTTATACAATGCGTTACTATGGCAACTGTCAATATACCTTGACAAGGCTATTGGCATTTGGTGACCATGCGTTTACACAATGGTTGATACTGGACCTAATAAAGCCTACATACATAAAAATTCACGACTCTTATCTATCTGATGGAAGTAGGCAGAACGCTACCTACTCTGAACTCCAGAAACGTGATGTTTCCCATGAAGGTAGACAGATATTACAGAACGCCTCCCAATATACGTAATCATTTTGCTTTAACATCATCTGTCTAGCCTTTTCCCAAACTATCTTGGGGTCGGCTTCCAGTCTAACCAGATGCAGCTGAGTACCAGTATTTTACATAAAGCGACTGCCTATATGACCTCCCAGTAACTGGGTAATACGATACCCCTTGGTAAGACTGGATGTCAGACTTTTAGGCTTTTGACTACTCGTAACGACTAGCAAAGCTCTACAAATGACAGCCGGGACCAACGGCTGAACGTACTTTCCGAGGCACGGAGGAAACGCGGTATGTAATTATGGTCACCCATCCACAGACCAATCTCGGCAAGCACGGCTTAACCTTAAAGATCGACCCGTGCGGCTGTTATTATTTAGCCACGAGCTCCTCATTTGCTTTATCATTAACACTAAAAACAGGATATTTAACATGTGTACTCCTACCCTTTGTTTTGTATTTCCGATATTAGGTGCTGTTGCAAGCACGGATAAACTGAAATAGTTGATGGTGGGTGGGTTATACGCAGACAAATCGATCTAACCTCATGCTTGTCCTTCGAAACCAATAGTAAACACGATAAATATCCCGTTTTTATTGTTAGTGACCATGTAAGTTTAAAAACTTGAGCAGAAGGGAGGGTCAGACTTGTACCACTAAAACCCATCCATGTTCTTTCTTAGCCTTTTGTGTTCCAGGGCCACGGTATCTCTTTCAAACAGTCCCGCAGCCCTGGCAGGCATCGGCCCTCTCGGACCTTTTCCGATTTGCTGACATCTCATTGAGGCGCGCGTAGAACACGAACGCGCCGTCGACACGGCCGGGGCCTGTCGTCATAAGTCGGGCGGACGGTGAAAGATTGGCTACCTTAATTTAATGGCAATCTTTAAGTTAGTTAAAAAATTAGGAAAATGTCGAACAAAAATATACCTACACCTATTTTTAGTACGTTGAAATTGTAAGGGTGAGTTAGGGACAAAACGGACCGGTGATGTTTTTGTAAGCAATTAAATATTTAAAAAAATGGTTTTTGGTTTATAAAACTTGACCTACTTAACAAGTTGCATTGTTTACAAGTTTTATATACAGGGTTTTTGTTGAACGAACGGCTGTTTATTCAATAATATTTTTACTAGTTATTTTACGAGGTGGCGCGGAACATAAATGAAAACACTAGTAATACTAGTTCATGGGAACATTTTTAAATCAAATAAATCCCAACATCGCAATATGTAAAAAAAAAACAGACTAAATATGCAGCATAAAACTGTTACCAAAATAGAACACCATTTAGAATTAGGTACTAATCTTAGGTATAATTTGCACCAAATTCGCAACTGGAAATAAATTTGAGGGAACGAATTCGGCAAAGGTTTTTTAAGTGGCTAAAAGTAGTCGGGGCTAGCCTATTAATCTACATCATGTATAAAATGCTGACTATGCAAAATAATTACCTGTAACTAAACTACTGGACTTATTCGAATGGTGTTTTGTATGGAGACTGTGAAAATCAAGGTATACCTATATGGTGACTGCTGACATCACAAGTAATAAAGAAGTATGAAAGAAGAAATGTTGCGCCAACCTTAAATAAATTGGGATACGTGCAGGAGAATTATAAAATAATATCAGTTGACCTAAGAATTAACTGTAGACACATAAAACCGTAAACCAGAAGTCGTCGGCCACTGCGTTATCGCCAATAATTCTAATCAACATAAAAAGAAATTCATTTCTTCATAAGAAAATATTCAATATGCCAATAAAATTTCCATGGTTGATTCACGTGAAAAAATAATCTTTAAACCTGCCCGTTGGATTTAATTACTTTTAGGCTCTGATTTCGTACGCCGCATGTGGTGCCATCTAGAGAAACGCGGTGAAACTACGTTGGAATAGTCGATACAGTCACGTGGTTATAACTTGATCAAGAAGAAAAAAAAACAAAACCTGTTTGACTGTTTAGTAGAATGACGTTTGTGATGTTTTTGTGTCGTGTGTGGTTCGAGGAACAAGTATATGTGATTTTAACGTGAAATTCTAATAGATAAACCTTCGACAATCACTTCTGTTTCATAAAACAAAGTTTTAATAGTGTTTCGAGAGTATTTCGTTGCAATTCCTAAAGAGGACGCGAGTGATTGTCTTTTCGACCTGCAAACCTCGGGTGAATGAAACCAGTGTGATAGTGTCTAGTAATTTAATCTTAAATACGGAAAAAAATGTGCAATCAGTGACAATTTGTTAACAATAACCTGTTATAATGTGCAAACATACTTTAGTTAAATTGGTGTTATGTGTAAAATAGTGTCAAAGAAATGGGTGACAGATTAAAACATCCTTACAGAGTGAAAAGAACATTTGTAGTTTGTGCTTTAGTAGAAAAATGGATGTGATAACTGGATTATCCCCTCTAAGTGAGTATAGCTTTCTATAGGAAAAGGGTCACTTGACTCTTTGATTGGTATTCAATGCACGCTATTAGGGTCTATGACCATACATTGGAATTCGTGGAATTTGCATACGGTGTTGGTATGGCGAAATCTTTTTGTTGTTCTCAGATTTATTTTGCTTTATTTATCAATTCCTTTATGATGCTAGTTCTTAACTTCATTTTAAAAGCTTTTGTCCTACTTATACGTCAAAAATTTTTCTTACTTAAACATAACATCATTTTACTTATTTTAGTTTTACTGTACCTATTTGTCAAGATTTTTGTTTTTTTTTAATTTTGCATTACTTACTTTATTAAAAATATACACCGTGTATTTTAATTAAGAATCCTAAATTTAGGTTACGACATTTTTATCGAAAAAAACCTACAAGCTAAATAACAATAGAAAGAAATATGTCTAAAAACTTTGTCATAACTGCACCTTTAGCTGATTAATCATAGGTGGCGCCTCTGCCGCCGTTGAAGTTATAACATGGCTATGTTTACTATAAATGCCTCAAATATGGGTTACATAACGATGCCTATTTTCGCACATACAGCTGTAATGTTATGGTACGAAAGAAACCTTGCAGAATCCTTTGTGTATTGAATTTATTATAAGTTTATGATTCACCATCTTCAAAATGACTTCCTCGTTGGTCCAGTGGTTGCAAGAGCAACTGTTGAGTATGTGGTCCTGGGTCTGATTCTCAATTCCCCGATTCTGATAAATGTTATTCAATCAATCAATCAAAATATTTTATTTTACATAGGCCTACATGGGCACTTATAAAACGTCGACAAAAGGTGCACGGTTCGGGTTGGTCGTTTCCTATGGAGAAAAACTGGCAAGAAACTACATGGTTACTCTTTTAAAATCCTTTGGTTTTACAAAATTTGAATGTGGTTGGTCGTTTGCTACGGAGAAGAACCGGCAGGAAACTCCATGCTCACTCTTTTAAAATCATTTGGTTTTAAAATATTTGAATGTTACAGCGTTAGTACTTAAGTATGGGAGGACAGCGTAGGCCCGACAATAAGTCGTTGCTTACTACAAAATGTAAACACTGTAAAAAAATGGGTTTTTGCATCAGCTCAGTAGCAGTCACGTAGTCTGTATTTGTATCTTCGTAATTTATTTTATAATAATATTGCAGTAACTTACATACAAAACAAACAAGATTGAAAACTCGTGACTGGATTCGAACTTGCAACATTGCTTTAATTTTATTATAACAGAAATAGATAATTATCTTCAAACAAGTTTTGTAACTGAAGTATAAATAGTATGAACTATAAACCTGATTCAAGTTGCGTACAAAAATGTTTAAATGTTATTTATTTAAAAACATCGACACAATGGCATGGGAAAATATGTTCGAAAGAAATAACAAAAAATTGCGGAGTAATGTGGAATGTCATTAATTATAAACTCAATAGAGTTATATTTCGAATTACTTACTTAGTTAAAATAACAGTCTTTTTGCTGACATTTTCATAATTCTATGTGGCTAAGTAAACTTACCTACGTAAAAATCTACGTGATTTGAATTAATTATACAGTATCATAATTTATTAACCAACATGGTCCATTTTACCCCTTCTTCCCCTAAAACCACCCTGTATATTGATCATGAAGATTCTCGATTACCTACGCTGTAAAGGTGTCATAAGATCAAAGGAGGTACTGGAGAAACAATTAATGTATTTTCACCATTCATTGACAACTCAATGATTACTTACTTAAGGTGGAAGCTCCGAGGTAGCCCGCAATTTTTTTTAATTTTAGGTTTTTTTTTTTTTATTTGCCGGTTAGTGTCGGTCGTTGCGGATTTCATTTCCATTCGCAAGTATGCTGGATGATATTTTCTCAGAAATAATCATCGCCTTTGTACCTATTTGTCTTCTTTTTTAGGGTTCCGTACCCAAAGAATCAAACGAGATAGAAATTTTGTGTGCATATCGGGTAGGTCTGAGAATCGGCCAACATCTATTTTTCATAACCATAAAAAAAAACCCCACGACTGAAGTCGCGGGCAGCAGCTAGTATGTACATAAACTGTTGTTACAAATAATTGTTTTTTCAGATTACCTCCAATCGAATCAAAGCTTAGGTACAAAACCTCTTTATAATAATTACCTGTCTACAGGTGCCTACAAGTGCGTTTAGGTATCACGCCATTAGTAAATTAATTCCAGATTAGTTTGTTATACCCCAGATTGTTACGCCTGACCCGAGAACGGAATTTGACCTCAAAACAGTACCCACAACTGCCACGGTCGCTTACACTATCAAATAACGCGGATAAATTGAATTAACTCTCAATTGTCACTAGGTTGCTGGTCAACTTAAACTGCCGTCAAGCGGTTAGCGAGAGGCCTATGTTCCATGTTTTGACGGCACGGTTGGCGCAGTGGTCGAGCGATCGACTGCTGCGCTGCAAAATCAAAATCAAAATATTTTATTTTACATAGGCCTACATGGGCACTTATAAAACGTCAACAAAAGGTACAAGGTTCGGGTTGGTCGTTTCCTATGGAGAAGAACCGGCAAGAAACTCCATGGTTACTCTTTTAAAATCATTTGGTTTTACAATATTTGAAGTTACAGTGTCAGCTGCGTGTCGCGGGTTCGATCCCCGCACGGAACAAATATTTGTATGGCCTACAGATAATTTTTCCGGGTCTGGCTGTTTGTGTATGGCAGTTTAAATGTTTGTAAACGCACCCACAATAGAGGAGAAATTCCTAGTGTGGGGCAAAGTAATAACAAAAAGAAAGAAAAGAACACATGTTCCGTTATGATGAAGTTGGGCTCTGGATCATGTTGGTAGTGACGATGGTGATATAGGGAACTTCAGCTAAGAAAAACAGCGTTCATATCTCTGTCCACTAATCTAGGTTGACAGGCAAAAAATGCCTAAGGCATTATGTCCTGCATACCTATAATAGACATACATACTAGCGCTTTTGTTTTGAACTAGCTGTCCCGCGCAACTTCGTTTGCGTCACATTTTCCCAGTTTTCGCAACATGATTCATTGCTGCTCCGCTCTTATTGGTCGTAGCGTGATGATAGCATTTTTCATTGCCTATGTCCTTCCTCATGTTGAAATCTATCTTCTTGCCAAATTTCATTAAGATCCGATCAGCCGTTTAGTCGTGAAAAGGTAACAAACAAACTTACTTTCGCATTTATAATATTAGTTAGGATTTATTGTTTCCTGTAATTCATAGTATCATGTATTGCAGTTGGTTAACCTAATTAATAAATTATGCCCACCTTTTTTATAGTTATTTTAAAATTAAATCTTTGCCTTTGGAGAATTACTACATTCGCACACTTCAACCGACATATTTTTGCAGATGAGAAAATACAGAACTAAATTAAATATACCAAGTTTGACATATTTGAACTTTTCTAACAAGCAATGCCACTTTGCAGATACACACTTAAGTTATACTGTATACGTTGTTGTAGATTGTTGACTAACTATTCTTAATAAGAGGTCTCATGTTACCCCGTCAATGAGTTGTAGATGTCAAATATACGCCCAAAGTAACATACTGGTTTTCAGCTGCATTATGGTTTGACTGGAAGCCGATACCAACATAGTTGGACAAAGATTTTGATGAGGAGAGTATGACACGATACGTAGAACCTGAGCTACACAGTCACGTAGTACAGTCCCAGACATATAACTATGAAAGTACTGTTTTAGTTGCCCATTCCAAAGCGTAGAACTCACTGGAGAAGAATTGGCAAGAAACTCTATGAACACTCTTTTAATAACATAACAATCATTGTGACGTCATCTCCATAAAATAACTTCCTATTACGTAGTATTTCATTATATCTACCTATCAAAAACATAGCAAGGTATCAAATTCCCTAATTCCGTCCAATTCGTTATCATTTCGTGTTTGTGCGTAAATATAGACTGGATGATCTGTTTGGCACTGATAACGTTAATGATAATAATATTCCAATAACTTTTGACTAGATTCAAAGTGACAAGGTGACATTCTATCAGCCATTGTTGTGATGGAGAAGTGAAAAATGTATTGGATTTAATTTCATCATCTGCCTAGCCTTTTCCCAATTATTTTGGACCTCCACAATGCATTTATTAAGAACAAAACAGGTGTAAACTCTGATAAAAATAACTACAGGCCGATCGCATTAGCTACAGTCATCGCGAAGCTATTTGACAGCATGCTTAATTCTCACTTGAACAAGGTCGTAACTCTGTCCGAAAGCCCTGGGTTCAGGCCCAAGCTGTCCACTGAGAGTGCAATACTGAGTTTAAAGCATGCCGTCAAGTATTACACAGACCGTTATACTGCTGTACATGTAAGTTTTCTTGATTTGTCCTGGGCGTTTGACCTGGTTTCGTACGAAGTGTCAAAAGCCACGTGACCAATGCATTTAGTACTGGGTAATACGGTACCCATTGGCAAGACTGGTTGTCAGATTTTCGGGCCACTGACTTTCTGTAACGGCTGTCAAAGATCTACAAATGACAGCCGGGACCAATAGCTTAACGTACTTTCTGAGGTTCAGAGGAAACTCGGAATGTTATGAACCATCTATGGACAAACCTAGGCATCATCATCATAATGTTTCCACTGCTGGGACACAGGCCTTCTCTCTATGAGAGGGAGTGGGCCGTAATCCACTAGGCGGGCCCAGTGCGGTTGGCAGATGTTACATATCTTCGAATTTTTGTTCTGGGACATGCTGCTTTCCTCACGATGTTTTCCTTCGCCGTTTTTGAAGGCAGCGGTGGTGAAATAAATTACACAAAGTAATGCGCCTGTTTGGGTTCGAGCCTACGGCTTATTGTTCGTAAGCCGGGGCTGCCACTGCTGCTCTCAACCTAGTCAAGCGCGGCTTTATCTGTAGATTGATAAGAGCGGCTGTTATTATGTAGCCACGAGCTCCTCCTCGGGAACCAAAAAGAAGGAGAGTAAATAATCAAGTGATCTGAAACTGATATAGAAGAAAATTTGGTTATTTGCTAACTGAAATGGCCATATTAGCCGTAGAACCGATGACACTTAGTGTAGATGTGTTCTTTAGTGGTGACCACGAATCGGCAAGCGTAAGGTGGCAAGCCCTAAAGCTTGGTGGGGCGAAGATCTTGGCAGGGTGGCAACTGGATGAGAGTTACCGAGAATCGAGTGAAGTGGCGTGCGATTGAAGAGGCCTATGTCCAGCACTGGACTGCTGTTGGTTGATGACGATTTTGAAGAAAAAATTACGAAAACTGAAGTGATAATTAGTACACAGCTACAGACAAAGTTTTTTTATAACCATGACGATAAATCTAATCTAACACTAATTTAAAGCTGAAGAGTTTGTTTGCTTGAACGCGCTAATCTCAGGAACTACTGGTCCAATTTAGAAAATTCTTTCAATTCTAGATAGCTTATTTATCGAGGAAGGCTATATATCATGACGCTACGACCAATAGGAGCGGAGCAGAAATGAAAAATGTTGCGAAAACGGGGAAAATGTGACGCAGACGAAGTTGCGCGGGACGGCTAGTTCAAGAATAATCGGCAAATCTTACTGCCTATTTAAACTTTTATTTTTATCTCGCTCTTGTGAATAAGGAAAAGTCAATAAATATATCTTGTGAGGATTCTTTCAAGTGCGCTGACAGATGGTTTAACAAGTGCTTATCCTGTTTACGTCTTGGCTTTTTCTATTTCAATTATAAGATAGAACCGCTAGGAAATCCCGCGAAATTAATTTTTTCTTACGTTTTTTGCAATTAGCAGAACAGTGTCTGATTGTATGTTGATTATAATATTATTCGCAACCGTAACAAATATGGCTTTACTAAGTTACAATCATTAAAATCATCAATACAGCCCCTTTTTTTTTTTGCGGATGGGAAATCATCAAATGACTTCTCCCGCTCTGGGCGGAGCGGGAGGGAGTGTCAGACTTGACTGACTAAAACCCACCCATGTTCCTTCTTCGCCCTTTGTGTTCCAGGGCCACGGCATCTCTTTCGAACAGTCCCGCAACCCTGGCAGGCATCGGCCCTCTCGGACCCCTTCCGGTTTGCTCACATCTCCTTGAGGCGCGCGTGGAACACGAACGCGCCGTCGACACGGAAGCCCCTTTAAGTCCATTTAATACTATTTCATGAAAAAGTCATACAATGGGATTGAATTAACTTAGAGGGTTGTATTGATGATTTTAATTATTACAATTCTGTACATACATATTACGACCGCGAATCCTATTTTGTTCAACAAAAAGCCAGATAATGACTGGCAAATTGCAAAAAACTAAAGAAAATTTGAATTTCGCGGGCTTTTCTTGCGCTTCCACGTTAAAAGAACACGTCAGTCAAGATCATCCGTAGACGTTTTGTTCTTTTTTTGGAACGCGTCGTATCATCGAACCTGTTTTGGACCGTTTTACCTCTGGCTGTTTTTATAAATTTTAGAATAGAATAGAATTATATTTATTTGATTAAAACTTGGCGGTTTATTCATTGGCTGGTATTTGACAGTCGCTACATGTTTTAGAATATAATAGAAATATATTTATTTGCTTAAAACATGGCGGTTTACTCATTGGCTAGCCTTTGACAGTTGTAGTCAGGGGCCCGAAAATCTAAAAACCGCTCTTATTGAGGGGTATCGTTACCCAGTACGAACTGGGTTGTGGAGGTCAGATAGGCAGTCGCTCCATGTAAAATACTGGTATTCAGCTGAATGCAGTTAGATTGGAAGTGCACCGCAATATAGATGGAAAAAGCTAGGCAGATGATGATGATTGAATTGCTTGAAAACTTATGAATCTTATGATCATCATCATTTCCCTCTCTTATTCCAATTTATTGAAGACATGTCTTCTTCCATACTTCTCTATTGCTTGTTATCTCAGGATAATAATACAAAAAAAGGTTTCTGTTAATTCCATATTTGATCACGCAACAGCAGTTTGCAGTTTTTGAAGCACTTCTATTGAACCTTGGTTATAATTATAACTCTTGATCGAAGTTTCTAGGTAATAATGTTTTAAACGTTAAAAAAACGGGCCAAGTGCGAGTCTTACTCGCACACAGGGTTCCATAGCCCCAAACAATATAATAATTACAATGTTTTGAACGATCATTCATTAGTAAACCTTCACTCAACCGCAAAACTAAATTTGTTTTTCATAGTAAGTTAATGAAAAACAAAGTTACTGCTGCAGTTTGGTGAAAAAGTCCTATATATCAAAAACTACATATCAAATCTTATTCAAACCAATTTTCGTTGAAAGCTTTTTTACGTTCTACATTCCCATATTTTTTTCAGATTTTTTCTCCTCTTACTTTAGAAATTAGAGGGGGGCACACTTTTTACTACTTTGGAAGTGTCTATCTTTCAAAAGATTGACTTTGAAAAAAAATGGTTTAAGGAACCTCAATGTCATTTTTAAAGACCTATCTATAGACACCCCACACGTATAGGTTTGATAGTGTTTTTTTTTAGTTTCAGTTCCATGTATGGGATATACTTATCTATATTTTTTTTTTAATTTTGTACTAAAATCATAATGCGGTTCACAGAATACATCTACCTACCAAGTTTCAGCTGTGTAGTCCTAATAGTTTCGTAATAAAGTGGCTGTGAAATACGGACGGACAGACAGACAGACATGACGAATCTATAAGGGTTCCGTTTTTTGCCATTCGGCTACGGAACCCTAAAAATGACTTACAAGCGTTTACACCTTACGGCATTTCATACAAACTTTCAAGTCTTTAGTGTCCGACATGACTGAAACAATTTTAATAAAAAATAGTAAAAAATAGTAAAATATAGTACGCGGGATACGTAGGTCTAAAAAAATATTAAATACCATTTTCGAAATTTCTTTAAAAAAAAAAAAGAATAATTGGAAATTTCTGTTTCTATACACGGTGTAAATCACCTCATCACGAAGCCGTCAACCAAGCATTCTGTACATGAAACTAAGTAACTTTACGCAAACACATTATTGCTGGGAAACGACTTTTTTTTTGGGGGTGTAAAATCATGTTTTGTGTTAGAACTCAATGTAACGCACTCAAAACATTGTGCTGATGAACGGATTGAATAGTAGGTCGTGAAGGAAAAAAATACTTGTCAAAAAGTTGGAAGTTTGACCCCTAATATCTCCGTAACTAGAAGGTTCCCAGGTATGGTGTAGAACAAAAAAATTACCGCAATGACAGGGAGAACCAGTGCCTTTCGGCTTCGTTAAGAGGTGTTTTACACCCTTTAGATAATTTATAACCGGTCTAATTTAGCTGTAACACTGTTTTTCTAAAATCTTTTATTAAGTAACTTTTAAGACCTGTGTAATCCTATACATAGCGATTTATGTAAAACTTCATACGCATAAGCTCCTGCTTATGCGTATGAAGTTTATTCAGTCATTTCGGAAAATAAAGACTTGAAAATTTGTATGAAATGTCGTAAAGCGTAGACGCTCTTAACAACTCTAAAAAGAAGATAATGCCACCACTGAACCTAACCAGCAAAATGTGAGTGTAACATTAGGTACCTCTCTGCCTAACCCTTAACCGTTAACAGGCGTGATGTAATGTTAACATTTTTTACGCCCGTCATCCCGTCAATTGGATGATGATCAGAATGATGTCAAGGCATGAAGGTACAGAAATTCGTCTGCCCTAACTGTGGTACAATGGTACGAACGCTGGAACCAGATCGGCTATTATCTACTTTGTATTGTGTGGTTGTGTTTGGGCCAAGTCTTAAGAGGCGAGATTTTTTTCTTCAAAATCTGTGTTATCGTTTCGGGATGAAGTCTCGAATCGATGACTCAGATTTTGTCCGAACAGCACGCGTAGCATGACCACTGTAGAAACGAGTTTTTTTTCTACGAAAGAATCGACATAATGGCACATACCTAGTCATTATCTATCTGTCATTATGTCGATTCTTCCCTAAACATGACAGATAGTCATCGTCTATGTGCCATTATGTCGATTCTTCCGCAGAAAAAACTCGTTTCGTCAGTGGTTATGCTAGGCGTGCAGTACGTAGCAAACTGGCTCCCTATTTACAAACGCTCGGATTCGATTTCGATTTATCGAATCGGAATCGAATCTTATGTCTATCTTGTTTTGGCATTACGAGAGAGAGCGAGATAGACATACGACTTTCCGAATCGAAATCTAATACGAGCGTTTGTGAATATGGAGGCTGAACAGCGCTTTCACCTCTTGGTGGCCTACCATATGACATCTTAAAACATTGTTGTTTAATTTTTATTCCAGAGTGGGAAAGAGACGGAGCTATACAGGCCGTCTAGCTCCATCTCTTTCCCACACTGAAATAAGAATGAAACCCTGGAGGGTGTTAGTTGTGAACGACGGGCAGAAGAGAAGGTGTGGCTTATCCTGTCAATGCGATCGTATGCTGCTATTATGATGTCCAAAACGATCTCGGTAAGATCAGTTATTGAATATCTTCATCATTCTCTTGCCCTTCTCTTAATTTATTTGGGGTCGGCACGGACCAGAATTACAGGACGGTACGGAAAACTGTCATCTCAACAGTCACCTCTTTTCTAGTCATTGTTCTGCTCACAGACCAGCTGGCCTACCACGACGACTTAAAGCAGTATTATTTTACTCTTATTACAGTGTGGGACAGAGACGGAGCTATACAGAATGTCTAGCGCCATCTCTTTCCCACACTGGAAAAGGAGTAAAACAATACTGTTTTAAGACGTCATGGTAGGCCAGCTGGTCTGTTATAACATGTAACGATTGCCCTACACTAGGAATTTCTCCTGTGTAGTAAGTTGCAGCGTAGCAGCCAGCACTGCAGCAACAGTGTCGTCGATTTTAAGCTATCAAACAGTACCTACCATTCACAAAAAAAAAATTAACCGACTTCCAAAAAAAAAACACTAAAAAGTCGAAAATAACTTTACTTTCGGGAGTCTGTGACTTTTGTTTGTTTCATTGACTTTGTTGCCACTGACTTCAGAAAGTAAAGTTATTTTTGACGATTTGGCTTCTTTTTTTTTGGAAATTTAGATGTGGTACTTCACATAAATGTTAGTCAATTATCAATTTAACATTGTAACTAGACACCAGCACATCGTCCATACATACGAAAAAAAAGGGTTGTGTGGTTTTATGAAACCACGGTAAAAGTGAAACTATTTTTCACATTAGACATTTAACTAAAAATTTTTGGAATAATATTCCATTATGGGTATAAAACGTACTCCGCGGCCGAGCGTCACGCGACATGCGACATGTAATAAAAGTTTCACTTTAAAAAAAAAGTGCATAACAAAGTGGATAACTCAAAGTACCTAAGCAAAGTTAATAAAATTCATATTGGACCACCGCGCGACCTTTCGCTTCCATATGAAAAAAGAATCACCTAAATCGTACAGTAATCACTGAGAAAAAGTCGGTTAATATAACTGCACTCGTATAATCAAACAATCTAGCCTTTT
This sequence comes from Cerastis leucographa, assembly GCA_963082945.1. Classification (NCBI taxonomy): domain Eukaryota; kingdom Metazoa; phylum Arthropoda; class Insecta; order Lepidoptera; family Noctuidae; genus Cerastis; species Cerastis leucographa. The sequence continues at coordinate 6,006,424 of OY720374.1, read as the reverse complement.
AATATCTTCGAACAAACCGCTATCGCTCCTACCTTGTACCACGCTCCGCTTATCTGCATGTGTTCGGTCCGTACTCACAGAGAAGGCCAAGAGATACACAAATACCTGGTATTTGTATGTCAATACAATCATTAGGCAATAATAGCTAATAATAATAAACGATTATAGGCTGACTGTTGGGTGGTTATCAATCAATCATTGATATACGTAAGCCTTTTATTGTTTAAATAGCTGTTGCGGCGAAGTTGGTCTGCGTCACATATTTAAAAAAATGCCCCATATTTGCAACATTTTTGGTTTATGCTCCGCTCCTATTGGTCGTAGCCTTGCTCGACACTAAAAGGTTTTTTCTTTTCGAACCAGTAGTTCCCGAGACTAACACGTTTGACCAAACAAACAAACTCTTCAGCTTTATAATATTAGTATAGATATTACGTATAAGTTGGTGTTTATTTGAAACAAAAATTTACTAACAACATAAATAATCTATTTATATATTAGGACTCTGAGATCCATTCTTTCCAAGGGGTATAGTATTACCCAGTTACAGGATTGTGGAGGTCAGATAGGCAGTCGCTTCATGTAAAATATTGGTACTCAGCTGCATCCGATTAGACTGGAAGCTGACCTCAAGATAGTGTTATAAAAGGCTAGGCAGATGATAAAAAATCTGTATAATTATCAAATCACAGAAGTCATTCTTCAGCAGTTCTTAGAAATGGTTATAAGTAACAAAGCAACTATACGTAGGGCGTTAGTAATTTACTGGAGTAAACTGGATATTATATGTTCTGGTACAAGGGGCCCAGTAAGCAAGACAGTCTTGCACGTGTATTCCCGTTGTCCCTGCTGCGATATCCCCACCAGTTGGGACAACGGGAAAAATCAAGAACGTCGTTTTGTTATCCCTTCTACTCTGCCTTACTGGTGGGTACAACGACAAATCTGACAGTCTTGCAGGTGTATTCCCGTTGTCCCCACTGTGCCATACCCGAGAGGGGACAACGGGAAAAATCAACACCGTCGTTTTATTGTCCCTACTACTACTTCGATATACCCACTAGTGGGGACAACGGGAAAATCAACAACATCGTTTATCTGACGAGTGGTGACCCACTACTTCGCCCCATTGGTGGGGACAACGACAAGTCTCAGAGTTGCAGTAAGCATGTTCGCACGGTATTAAAGTAACTCTACTCAAAATGATGAATGAATGATGTGGAAATGTGAGGTACATCAACATGCTTCTATGAATGACTGTAGGCTTTGTAAATTCGTGTTTTTTTTTTTATCTTGTTCTACCTTTTGTAGTAAGCAACGACTTAAGAGGGGACTCTAGTGGGCCTTTCTCCACACAAACGTATTCCGCTGTTTTCTTCGTGGATAATGCGTCTAGAGCAATGATTTTTTTCCAAAAAATCGAAGACTTTTTATTTTAACACATGCCCCTATAACTTCTTTTTTTTCAAAACATAATCACTAAAATAATTATGACAATCCAAAAACTCGAAAAAAAAACCGTTTTTAACCGCCATGTTCAGACGACTATCAGACAAATTAGATAAGTTTTTAACAAAAAAGATAATGATAGAAGCATAGATATACTTGTCCTCTAAATTTTGATATAAGAATTATTTAGATCAGTTTAGATTTGAAGAAGGAAAGTCTTTTAGTCACGATTTTTGTAGGTAAAATCAGCGTGACTTGTAGTTGTCCCTTTTGCACTTTACGGGGGCTTGGTTGCATCGCAGCGCGACGGCAATAGTTTTCTTCAAATACCTATTCATCAAATTCCTCGAGCCTTCTCCTCTTTATGTCGGGCCTACGCTGTCCTCCCATACTTAAGTACTAACGCTGTAACTTATATACCTATTGTAAAACCAAATGATTTTAAAAGAGTAACCATGGAGTTTCTTGCTGGTTCTTCTCCATAGGAAACGACCAACCCGAAGCGTGCACCTTTTGTCGACGTTTTATAAGAGCCCATGTAAACCTATGTATAAAAAAACAAATTTTTATTTTGATTTTGACAATAAATGCACGTCCTCTCTATGCAATTACATAAACTTTTCTTTTCATGCTGAAACATCATCTGCCTAGTGTTTTTGGGGTCGGTTTCCAGTCTAACCGAATGTATCTGTGTACCAGTATTTCACATGAAGCGACTGCCTATCTGACCTCCATAACCTAGTTAGTGCTGGATAATACTAACGATACCCCTTGGTAAGACTGGTTGACATATATTCGGGCCACTGGATTTCCTGTAACGACTGTCAAAGATCTACAAATGAAAGCCAGGATCAATGGCTTCATGTGCTTTCCGAGGCACGGATGAAACTCGTCATTTAAAGGGTGGTCACCTATCCACAGGCGTTTCTTGGTCGTTTCTTGGTAGGTAGGTCACACATCCACTACCTACCAAGAAACGACAAGAAATCTTTTCTATACAACTTGACATTTCTTCTGGCCGAGCATGGCGCGCCCCGTCGACTCGCGTTTCTACGAAGACATAATATACAGAAATTCTTTCCATAGCAACGGGGACGTATCACGTGATGTTTATATTCTCTGAATATGATTACGTTTAGTTAACAAAAAAAAGTTGCCGAGTTTTTCATTTTTCGTGGGCGGGATGGTGTTGCTGCATCCTGGATTTAGGCCTGGATCTTTTTCGCCAAATTAAACCTAAATATTTTACATAACATTTCAACCTTTTGAACGTAACTCAACGCAACCACGAAACGTATTTCTCGTATTTAGTTTTTAATAAGACTAGTTTGACATTTGTCAGAAGTAATGTTTCTACCCCAAATGTCAAAAGAAGAGAAAATATGGTCGTCATGCTCGACGTTGTAGACTTGTGTCGACTGAAGAAAAGAAACATTTCTTTTCTACATTCTTAATATCGCCATGCTTGGGACGATAGAAATATCTGTCAAATTGTCGATTCTTCCGTAGACATAGCCCGTTTCTACGGCGCGGCGGTCATGCTAGGCCGGCTGGAAGATTGTTACTCTGTCAGGCAAAAACAACTAAATAGATTTTGATGAAAAATTACAGCAATATAGTTTGTACATCAGAATGACACTTGCTATGTATTACCATGTGTAACTGCTAACAAAATAATAGATTTTATTTGATTTAAATTAATGAATTGAATTGCAAAATTCAGGTAAAATAGTATCACAGTTAAGCTGAAGAGTTTGTTTCTTTGTTTGGTTGAACGCGCTAATCTCAGGAACTACTGGTCCAATTTCGTAGATAGCCCATTTATCGAGGAAGGCTTTAGGCTATATATCATCACGCTACGACCAAAAGGAGCGGAGCAGCACTGAAAAATGTTGCGAAAACGGGGAAAATGTGACACAGACGAAGTTGCGCGGATCAGCTGGTTATTTTATAATGATATTGTGTTAATAAGCTGTAGTAATAATCTGACTTGGGAACTCTTACGCAAAATACACGCTTTTGATGTAAAGTTGCGGACACCAGGTGGCCTAACATGACGTCTTAAAAAAAATTGTTTTACTGCTTTTCCATAGTGGGAAAGAGATGGCGATAGACATCCTGTATAGCTCCGTCTCTTTCCCACGCTGGATTAAGAGTTAAACAATGGGTATCATTTAAACTATCACCAATTTAATTAGTTTTGTGTTTCTTAAATAATAGGGTTTGTCCTCAAAATAGTAGATCTGTCACCTAAATGGAATCATCAAATAATATCAAAACGCTTACCTAAATATTAATTAAGAATTACTTGGAAATAATATCAATCATCAAGTAATTTTATTAGGTTTCAAAATAATAGAAGTGTCACGAAAATTGAATCATCAAACAATGTAAAAATGTTTACATAAAACTCCAAACCACAGGTCCAAACTAAGGCGTAGACCCGCTACGCGGGGCTCCTATTTCTCTCTGCAGGGTTTAAAGTAACCTAACACGAAGGGGATGTCGGGGTCTTAGTTCGCTCGCTCCGCTCGCTCACTAGACCCCGCCATCCCCTTCGAACCTAACCTGTCCGAGTTGATGTGCCCTATGTCTCTAAGGAACTGATCTATTTATTTGATGACAGATCTACCATTCTGAGCACAGAGCTATTATTTAAGTAACAAAACTGTTATTATAAGAACGAAGTTTATATTCATGTAATGCAATTTAATTTTATTGGTTATCGATCTCTTATTTTACACATATATTAACATTAATTTGATAATTCATACCTGGGAACAATTTTTGTTTATCTGAGAACGAAAATATTTCGTGGCGATAGATCTATTTATTAGGTGATACAACTTAATGACAAATATAAATTTTGGTGATAGAAAATATAGTTCCCTTAAACAATACTGACTTTAAGACCTCATGGTAGGCCAGCAGCAGCGCGTTATACAATACAATAACCTAAATTGGTCCCAACAAGATCTTCGTTCGTCAAAACATATGTTCGTCAATTCTCTAAACACATTTCTAGCCTGAATTTTCATCTGAAATTCAGCTGAAAACCTCATAACATACAGGTGTGCGGATAGAATAACGCCGGCATATAATCAGCGCACACAATGGCTGTGTCAACCTCGTTTTGTGGACCATTGTTTTTTAATACGTGGGAATATTGCGTAAAACAGGCATATAACAGTAGGACAAGTCTTAAGAGCGTTCACACCTTACGGCATTTCATACAAACTTACAAGTCCTTATTTTCCGAAATGACTGAACCGATTTTAATTAAACTTAATACGCATAAGCAGGATACATAGGTCTAAAAAGTTACGAAAAAATATTTTCGAAATGTCTTTAAAAAAAAAGATAATTAGAAATTTCTGTTTCTATAAATAATTTATAATCGGTCTAATTTAGCAGTAACACTATATTTCGAAAATGTTTTTTTTGTAGCACTTAAAACAGACTCCCTAGATGAAATCAAACAAATCTGTGACAACGCAAAGAAGATGGGACTGATAACATCGTTGATTCGCCATGCTGGCAGGACACAAATTGCAAAAACTTTTTCGACCTAACGGCCAAAAGTGGAGAGATTTGGAAGAGACCTACACTCAGCATTGGGTGGCCAAAAGTTTGAATAAGAAGAAGACCTTTGTATCCTGCTTCTGCGTATTAAGCGTATGAAGTTTCATTAAAATCGGTTCAGTCATTTCGGAAAATAAGAACTTGAAAGTTTGTATGAACTGTCGTAAGGCGTAAACACTCTTAAGAAGGATGATACGTAAAATCATAGAACATAACAACAGTTAAATAATATTTTTTTAGTTTTTATAAATAAGTTCATACTTATTTATAAAAACTACTAGTTCGTAAGGTATATTTATTCTATGGTTCTTTGTTTTCAGAATTAAATGATTTGATTTGATAACATCACGTCTGTAATTCCCGAGGGTTAGGCAGAGGTGTACCTAAAAGAACGCTGGTTATGTTTAAGTCCTATGTAGGGGGGAACCTTTTGCCATCAATCGGACACAAATCCAGACTCCTAGGCTGCTACTGAGAAATTCGTGGTGGTAAACCCAATAACACTTGGCCCGTTCTCGGAATCGAACCCAGGACCTCATGCTCAGCTGTCGCGATTGCAACTCGTAATTGGACAAAAAAACGATTTTTTAAATAATAATAATAATAATAAAGATTTATTGTTGAACTAGGACTAGATTACATGGCAAAGTAGTATAAGATAAAGCACAGGCAAAATAGTTTCTTAATCTAGTTAGTGGGTGCCGTACTGGTCTCCTAGATAGGTTACAAAATAACCTGTGTTTAGGAGAAACAGTTCCGATCCCCGTCATGAATGGTTGACTTATGACAGCACGTGTTAACTATGTTGGAATATAGTAATCATTCGCAAGCTACAACATGATAGACAATTTGAGACTTATAAACAAAATCAAAAGAAAAACTTAGAATCTAAAATATCAATTTTGGAAGAAAACAAAATTATAATTAATTAAAAACTTATGAAAATAAAATGTTAGTATTTACGTGTGGTGTGTGTGTGTGTATATTGTTAGTGTGGTGAGTGTATCGTTAAATTAATGTGGTGTGTGATGAATGTATGTTTCAGAGTGATCACTTTTTTAGGAATTCTTCGGTTTCGTCGTAGCTCAGGTTTAAAAGGAAGATGCGAACAGTCTTTTTGCACTTAAAGTTTGTTAAGCCGTAAATGGGAATTTTTGCGTTGATTTTATTGTAGAGTGATGGGCCACGATGGAGAGAAAACTTTTTTATAAAAGCTGTGCGTGTAGGTGGAATTGTGCAGATAAGGTCTTTGCGGCGTTTAGAAAGTTTTTTAAATGGTGTTCGCCGGTGTTGCAGAAGGACTATATGTAAAATATATTGTTGCCTTACATTAAGTACGCTACATGATTGATATAGTTCGAAAGTTGGGAAAAGTATCGGTCTGAACGTAGCCACTTTCAAAATAGCTCTATGTGCGACCTCCAGAGGCTTGAGTATGGTCTTTGCAGCTCCACCCCAGCATGATATACAATAGATAAGGATGGATTGACAAAGAGCAAAGTAAACGTTTCGGATGATGGCCTGGTTGGCTACATGGCGCAGCGTTTTAAAAATGTAGATTAACTTTCGTATGCGACCAGTGAGGGAGTTAATGTGGGATTTGAAATTAAGGTTTTTGTCCAGAACTATACCAAGATATTTAACCTGCTCCACTAAGGTTAAGGTAGGACATTGACAATTATGTTGATTTTGTGCAGGACAGGAATGGGCTTTAATAGAGATTGGGGTTTTAGGCTGGGATATGTTAGTCATTGAAAAAGTGACAAGGTTAGTCTTGCTGGCATTAAGAGTAAGGGTGTGAGAGGAAAGCCACTTCAAGGCGGTATTAAAGCCCTCCTGTGCGGTAACTTGGAGTTCCCGCCATGAATCAGCGGTGAAGGTGATGGCAGTATCGTCTGCAAAAGAAACTATTGTGGCATTTGGAATCAGGAGATTGCAGAGATCGTTAATGAACACAAGGAAGAGTGTGGGCCCCAAAATGCTACCCTGAGGTACGCCATAGTGAATGGGTAGCTCTTCACTCTTGTAGTTCTCTATAGTTACTAATTGCGAGCGACCAGTTAGATAACTCCTGAAGAGGTCAAGTGAAGACCCTCTGATACCTAGGTTTTCGAGCTTGAGTAGAAGAGTGGAGACGGGAACGGTGTCAAATGCTTTCGCAAGATCTAAAAATATGGTGAGGACCTTCTTGTTACCATTTAAGTTCTTTACTATATTGTTAATCAATGTATGGACTGCGTCACAAGTGGATTTGTTCCTGCGAAAGCCAAACTGCTGGGGGGATAACAGATTGAAGTGTTCGAGGTATTGGACTAATCTCTTATTTAGGAGACGTTCCAGTACCTTTGACAATGCACTAAGAACAGCTATTGGACGATAGTTGTTTGGTATGGTTACGTCACCACCCTTGAAGATAGGGTGAATAATTGCTCTTTTAAAAGAAGATGGGAAGATAGCAGAATGAAAGCAATGGTTGAAAATGTGGCATAGTATAGGTGCAAGGGTCCGTGCGTATCTTTTTAAGAACTTTTGGGATATGCCATCCCATCCAGTTGCAGCAGAAACCCTCAGCTGGTTAATGGTAGTTAAAACTTCGTCAGGATCCGTCTGTTCTAAAACGAACGATTTATCGAGTTTTGTAGTTTTAGGGGGAGTTGAGTGGATTTGGGTGGTATTTATATTTTCTGCGAGCTTTTTTCCAATGTTGACAAAGAATTCGTTTACATCATTGCAAGACTGCCTGGGCGAGTCAGAGTGAGTTAACAGTTGGCTAGTAGAAGAATTCTTATTTTTCTGTGAGTTAGTGATAGTTTTTATAGAGTCCCATAGTTTTTTAGGGTTGTGTTGAGCCTTGTTTAGTTCCTCTGAATCAAATTTTCTTTTTATTTTTTTCAAGAGTGTCGTACAAAAATTTCTGTATCGCTTATATGTTAGGTGTAGAGTTTGATTGTCTGGTGACTGCTTAACTTTTTTATGGAGAGAATCTCGGTTCCGGATACAACGCAGTAATCCGGGAGTAATCCACGGTTTCAGTATCCTTTTACATGCAGGAACTCTGACAAGTGTAGTGCATTCATTTATGGCATTTTTCATTAATTGAGTAAGCTTGTCAATAGCGTTGTCAGGGTCAGGGATAAGAAAGAGGGGGGTAAAGTCTAGGTTTTTAATAATTTTATCAAGTGCCTCATAGTCTACTTTAGATAACATTTTTAAGGGGGCAGATTCAGATTTTTTATTTTGATTATTTACACACAAAAGGGAAGAACAATGATCTGTTACCGTCGTCTCATAGACCAAAGTAAGGATAGTACTTGTGAATCGAATCATAGTGTGGTCTAGGCAGTTTTTGCCTCTCGTTGGATGTGTATGAGCTGGTAGAAATCCGTGATATGCCAGGGTGCTGAGATATTCGTGGGCTCGTGAATCCTGAGTATCAGGCTTGATATCCAAGTTAATGTCTCCAGTTATGATAACCGATCTGTAAGAAGTGAGAGTTGGAATAATGTTATTGAGTGCAGTAAGGAAATTATAAATATTGTCATTTGAAGGGGAGCGATAAATACAAAGTATAGCCACTTCAGAGTTTAACTTCACAAGTAGGCATGAGGCTGATCCAAGAAAGTTGGGCTCTTCACAAATGGTTACCATATCTGACCTAGCATAAACAACTACCCCGTCGCTCTGATTAAGGTGTTTGGTTGTTTTGTATGTGTTATAATTAGGCAGAGTGGGAATACAGCAGTTACTTGAGCACGGTAGCCAGCATTCTGTTAGGATTAGAAGACCACAGTCAATGTTCATGCGATGAATTAGGGTTTGAAGGTTTAAGAAATTACAGTTAATGGACCGGATATTTTGCGTTAAGGCAATTAGCCAGTCGCTTTCGTTCTTAAGGTAAGACTTTGTTGCTTCGGGGGTACAAATGTGAGTTTCGGATACAGAAAATTGGTCAAGATCAGACATTACATCGTTTATCGGATTAGACATTGTTGAATGAGATTAAGGGTAATAGAGTGTTGTAAACAAGGGTATAGGTATGCGGTAGTAAGAACTTTGGTACGGTTACTATGACTAAAAGTGAGCATTGTGAAGTGTGTTTAAACTTTTTGCAAGTATTAGTTTTTATTGGGTGAAGAATGTGTAAATAGTTTTTGTTTGAGTTTTGTGTGCAGTTGTTTACATTAACTAGCTTAAGTAAAGTGACAGAAAAAATATTAACAAAATATAAAGTAGTCTTAGAAATAACCGTTAAGAGAAAACTTAAGTTACTTGACGGATGGCATAGTCAAACGTTGTCAGCTGTAGTCGGTACAGACAACTGTTGGATTTGTAGTTCATTTTTGATAACAATAGAGGGGCTGTCAGGATTCTTCTTCATCAGGATGCGCCCGTCCGCGGTCCAGCAGAACATGTATTGGTTTACCTTGGCATAGTTACGAGCCAGGTAAAAGAGTCGTTTAGAGTAGGGAGTTAATTGTTCCGCAGCGTAAGTTGGCGTTTTTGGAGCTTCTATACCCAGATGAGTTGAGTTCAATTTGTTGTTAGGGTTTGATTTGTTGTGGTCCTTAACAGCTGACAAAAAGTTGGTTTTGGTCAGTGTATTCGTAAATTCGACTGTAAGGGTAGAATTTGGAGTTTCTTTTTTAGAAGGCTGTCGCGAAATATCGCGTATGTCAGACACTTGCAGTTTTATTTCGAGTTGTTTAGATAGCTCAAGTAAGGCGTCATATAGCATCTTTTTAGTTTCTTTCGCTCTCTTGGGTACGTTGCGAAGCTCGATGCAGGTTTTTAAAAGGGCACGGTCGAAAGACTCCGCCTTTTCTTCCAGTACTGTTAATTTAGTTGCCATGGAGTTACGTTCTTTTTCCAGGATAGTAATTTTTAACTCGAGTGAGGTTAACTGTTCCGAAAAAGAATTGACAGCCCTTTCTATTTCCGTAAAAGTTTCTTCTATTTTACTGTTTGAGGTTTTAACTGCAATTATATGGCTTTCTAGTTGGTCCAAACGGGTATTTTGTGCGGTAGACATGTTTTGTATCATATCCCTAATTTCGTTCTTGAAGTCGGTCAAATAGTCGCTAGTACTATCGCCAGCTGGTAAACATCGCCGCTTATTTGTCCTTGGGTTAATATTCGTGACTGTTGATGTCTCATCTTTAGCGAACAATTTTGTGATGTCGGACTCAGAACGTGAAGGAGAATTATAATTTGGTGGGGTTCTAGCCGTCGTCGACATTTTAGCTTTTATAATAACAGTGGAAACAATTTTTGTTAACACAAAAAGCTACGCGCTGCGTCAGATTCGAACCTCCGACCTGAGGCGTGTAGTGCTAACGTGACCAGAGCTCTTAACCAACGCGCCAAGTATGACACTAATTAGGAAGGCCAAATAGATATTAGCTTTCAACTGTTGAGGTAAAAAAGTGAAAGGACGTTGAGTGAGCGATGACAGTCAAGGTCACATGAGTATATCACTGCACAATTGCCACAGTCACTTTTAACGATTTTTAAAGCACAAATCACCAAATCAGTCTTGTTTACGAACACTTTATTGTTTATGCGTGATTATTACGGTGTATTATGGTAAGTTAAGAACATTTAACCGAAAACTTTTAGGATAAGTTCGTTAGAATCTAGTAAAATGATTTAAAATAACAGAGCCTACACGGGACACGTCCTATCGCTAGCGCGCGGGGCGGGGGAGAGACGATTTGACGAACTATAACTTTGACCAATATCAAATTTGACGAATTTCTGATTTGACGAATATCAGACTTGCTTGACCAATGTCGTTCAACCTAACTAAATGGCCAACGAGACAATCCAAAAACAATATTACATCCATTAAACCAACATTTTAACGATACTCTAATAACCGTGAGAAAATAAACACATATGTTCAATATTTTTCCTTAACACTCAACAAAAAATAATGTTTTATGACGTACTAAAATACTGTTTCCATAAAATAAAATAATAAAATATTATTACACATTTTTTTATGAAGTCTAAGTGCTTTATAAATATTTTATTGCCTGCGATTGTACTGAGAAAATCTCTAAGTGGAAGGCTTGAAGATTATAAATACACTAGCTGTCCCGCGCAACTTCGTCTGCGTCACATTTTCCCCGTTTTCGCAACATTTTTCATTGCTGCTCCGCTTTTATTGGTCGTAGCGTGATGATATATAGCCTATAGACTTCCTCAACAAATGAGCTATATAACACTGAAAGAAATTTTCAAATCGGCACAGTAGTTCCTGAGATTAGCGCGTTCAAGCAAGCAAACAAACAAACTCTTCAGCTTTATAATATTAGTATAGATGTATAAAGTGACGTCTTTATTCCTTGGGGTAAGAAACCAGAGTAAAATTCCATAGAAGTCTACATTCAAAGAGTCTACATTCTAGAATGTAAGCACCATAGACATTTGTATGTAGATATGCCTAGATAACGCAAGAACACCTACTTCGCGTGCCCGGCTTAAGCATTTTATGCTTAACGTGGCTAACGTCAGAGCAAGCTTATTTGTTAAAAACAACAACGTTACAAGTCAAAAAATTTAAATATGGTAACTTAGTAAGCACTATTTCGTTATGACGTCATGTCATTTATGACGTCATTGAAGGTAGTCAACAAGTGGCATGCTTGGTTTTAAATACGGATCGTAAAAATCACAAAATATTTTAGAAGTTAAATGTGACCCACTACTCGATTCCGATTGAGCTTTAATATTTTATGGCGGACTCTCAAAGATGGCGGACTAGTTTTTTTTATGCATTCTCTATTAAGGGTCTCAAATGAAAAGGTTAGTTGAGAAAAATATGAGAAATAAAATGACGTCACTCTTAGCATTTTTTTTATTTTATACTATAATAAAAAAAAAATCAATGAAATGTCAAACCTTCTGCCTTTATTTTCGTTGTGGCAAACATAAGTAGTCTTTCAATCGTTTGTGAATTATTAAGTAAGGTGCTGAGAAAAATATAGCTCTATCTCGTTCCCTCTAAGAAGCATCTGATTAAATTAAATACAATGATAAAAAAAATTGGTTGTCTGTAAAGTTGGTTTACGGACGATAGTTTAACGTGACAACGTCATAACAAAACATTGATGCGGCGCAAGCGTACAATGAGCGTGAAATGAAATCATTGAAATGAAATGAATGAAATGAAATAATTTATTTGCTAATAATGTAGGTACAAACATATGGTGTTAAGTAAGAGAAGGATCCAATACATTCTACCGTGAGGCATGCAAAAATTTTTGAAGTAGAATTCATTATGAAATAATTTATAAAAACAAAAATTTATCTAATGTCAAATGAATAAGAGTCAATAAAAAATATAAATCATTCAATTTGTAAATTCATTCAGTGGTAAACAATGTCAAAAACAAGTTATTAATTAGTTAATAATTAGTCAATAATACAATGACAATAATAGGTTATCAATTAGTCAAATAATACAATTAAAATCTGAATCTGAAAATAAATTTTTAAAAATAATCATATGGATTTGTCATTCAAAAATTCATCTACTGTATAATGCGTAACGGGACAATGCGCGTAACGGGACAACGAGTCATCCTTTTTCGTGCATGGAGCCGGCGTTCATCGACTTATTAGACTTTGTGACGACAAAAATAATTATTAGTGCCTTGCACTTAAGATATTTTGTTAAAACGGATGTTCGTACAAAATCGAGACTTGTTATACAAAGAAGAGAATCTCGTGACTTAATAATAACAGCCGCTCGGGTCGATTTTTAGGTTAAGCCACGCTTGTCTAGGTTGGTCCGTGGATGGGTGACCACCCATTACATACCGAGTTTCCTCCGTGCCTCGGAAAGAACGTTAAGCTGTTGGTTCCGGCTGTCATTTGTAGATCTTTGACAGTCGTTACAGGTAGTCAGTGGCCCGAAAGTCTGACAACCAGTCTTACCAAGGGGTATCGTATTACCAAGTACTAAGTGGGTTGTGTAGCTCAGATACGCAGTCGCTCCATATAAAATACTGGTCTGCATCAGGTTAGACTGGAAGCCGAACCCAACATACTTGGAAAAAGGCTAGGCCTAAAAAGATGATGAATATAAATCAAATTTTAAAGGGGTACGAACCTTTGTGGCATATCTAGCCGCCGCCATCTTGATTTTTTTTTTCAAAATTTCCGAACACGATTAAAGTGGTATATTTGGATAGGGGACACTTATACAAACAAAAAATGTTAAGTAACATGGTATCCTAAAGTGTCACGTTTCCGAGATTTTTCGCCATATGAGTCCATAATGACACAAATGGCGATCTTTACTTCCAAATATCTCGGAAACGTGACACTTTAGGATATCATGCTACCTAACATTTTTTGTTTGTATAAGTGTCCTCTATCCAAATATACCACTTTTATCGTGCTCGGAAATTTTGAAAAAAAAAAACAAGATGGCGGCGGCTAGATATGCCAGGCTCCATACAAAAATGTCCCCCGACACAAAAACCCTCTTCTCGCTAATTAACTCGCTAATTTAGTTCCCTTCAAAATGGTTGAGTTGAATGATGGCTGATACATGCGTCATGTTCGTGAACGGGCGCTGTCAGTTGTGACTGACAATGATCTCTTAGCTGCCACGGTTTATTTTAATTAAGTACCTTATATTTTTTAACCGACTTCAAAAAAGGAGGAGGTTCTCAATTCGACGGTATGTTTTTTTTTTTGTGTGTATGTTACGCGATTACTCTGCCAATTGTGGACGGATTTTCAAAATTCTTTTTTTGTTCGAAAGGAGATACTTCTGAAGTGGTCCCATAGTGACCAAGTCAGGATCTGATGATTGGATCCTGGAGAAATCGAGGGCAACCCTCAAATTTTATAGGAAAACTTACAGCGGTTTTGGTATTTTCTACAACAAGTGAAGCATTTGCGTTCAATAAGAATCATTCTATCATCAGATCTGATGATGAATCCTAGAGACAGGCACCGGAACTCAATAATAAGACAATGTATCTTAGCTGTGTTTGGGCTTGTTGGAATTGTAACGGTATGCAATTTCCAGGTGTATGTACAAGTAATAATTTAAAAAAAATAGAAATCTTTTTATTTTTTTTTATTTTAACCGACTTCTAAAAGGAGAAGGTTATCAATTCGATTAGTTTTTGTTGAATGTACACCGATTACGCTGAGACTTATTACTTTACTAACTTCTTTAGTTTGATGCGGAATAGTTGCTATTTGGTCCCATAAAAAATGTTATATAGTTTGGCCCTGTAGTTTTCATTTTATTTTATTTGTAAATTTATCACGTACACCTATTTCTCCGTGATTACTGGACCGATTTACATGAACCTACATTCATTTGGTAGAGAAACATTTTTTCATGAATATGTACCGCATTAAAATTAAGGTAATCATCCATGGTCGTGCTGAAGAGGATCACACCCCGGTGGGCCCATATGAATTTTATTATCTTTGCTTTGGTGCTTTTTGAGTCATCCCCTTTATTATGCATTTTGTCCTTTGTCGTATGTATGGACGATGTGCTGGTGTCTAGTTACAATGTAAAAATGATACTAGACAAGAATTTAAGTGAGATACCACAACTGAAAAGGGTATAATAAAAACTTTTTACAAAAAAATATAACCGACTTCCAAAAAAAAACAAAAAAGTGCAAAATAATATTTTACTTTCGGAAGTCGGTGGCAAAAAAAAGAAAGAAACAACAACAAGACAACCGACAAGTCACCGACTGACGAAAGTAAAATATTATTTTGCACTTTTTTGTTTTTTTTTGGAAGTCGGTTATATTTTTTTGTAAAAAGTTTTTTTTTATTACTGATTTAATCTTTTACTCTGGACGCTCTTAACCTGCCCGTATTTCTACATCGTTCTCACATATTTGTAATTCTTAACATGAATGATGTAACCAAGATTTTGTAACATATTTTGATTTAAAAGTGTGTCCATGGAGTTTCTTACCCATTCTTCTCCATAGAGATCTACGCTACGGAGTGGGCAACTACAGTACTTTCACAAGTTATTATGCCTTGTGACTGGGACTGTAGCTCCGCGTTTTATTTTGTTTTTCGACTTTCAAAAGTGCCTGTAATGGTCCAATTGAAATAAATGCTTTGACTTTAACGAAAACAAAGAAATTTAAAAAGTAAACGAGCTTTTAGGGGGTGGGAGGTGTGCAACTCCCCCACCCCCTCCTGGCAACGCCGATGGTGCCAAGTGACAAGAATTCAAATTTTGAATCGATCAGACCCGTAGAAATTGTTTATATCCCTTCATCAACTAGAAAAGAGGTGATGAGCTTCAAACGGCTGAGCAGATTTTCGCGAAACATAGCTAAGAACACTCTCGATTAGAACACCTTTCAAACGACACCGTTTTTATCAAAATTGGTTCATCCGTTTAGGAGCTACAATGCCACAGACAGACACACAGATACACACCTCAAACTTAAAACACCCCTTTTTAACCCCCGACCAAATAAGAGGGGTGTTATGTTTTTGGTCGGGGGTTAAAAATATGCTCTATCTATCTGCCGCATTCCTAGATTGTAACAAAGTTTCCAGCAGATGCATTGTACTACAATTTGTGCAATACCACAATACCTGCCTTACCTTTAAATGTCATAGATTCACAGCATATTGCGAAAAACTGTATGGTTAAACTACATAAACTACAGACTTTTATTCGGACTGTTAATTCGTTGAGGAAGGTCAACGTTTTTGTACGCGATTTTGACCTTCAGGGCTGATGAAATAAAATCAATATGGCGTCGTGATTATTTATTAGCGCCAAGGTTAACTAAGTTGGAAAGATAAAACGCTTTATTTTAAGAAATTATTAGTAAGTTGTGCCTTTAAAAGACTTTAACAAGAATTTTTTGAAAGGATTTAAGGGATAAGTAGCATTTTGTCAGCTACTGCAAATTACTTGTTTACATAAGAATTGGCGGTCTGAAAATCCAAATTTGAGACAACCATATCTTATGTAACAAAACTATAACATAACCAACTTGCACAGTACACACTGCGACGCATCAAACTATACATTTCCAGTTTCACATGACCTCGCTTTGTATAGATTTCCCGTACAATGAGAGATCCGCATAAACTGGTTTTGGATAGCTGGATTGGTCGCCGTGCGTCAGACTCGGTTTTTTTTTAATTATAAGTGAATAAGAAATCTACCACGTATGCACTATTTCGAAAAATAAGCATAAGCTGTTTCAAAGAGATCAAGAATTTTCTTTTATACTATGAGAAAAAAAATTTTAGGTCAATAAAACAATTTTCAATGTCAAGTACCCAAAAAATCTTGCTAAATTTAAAAGATTTCAAGCTTTGTCATTATCTGGTCAACCGTTTTAGAGATACAAGGGTACAGACGAACAGATTTATTGCACAAAAACTTGCAATACAGCCTTCGGCTACAACTATTCAATTGTTTTACAGAAAAAAAACGCGAACAAAAAATCTTAACGCAATGATGAATTTCGATTTGCAAGATTAAAGGCTGCTTGAAATGTGCCAAGTCTTTAGTTGTCGTGGTCGGATTTGTAATTGAAGGTTGACCAATGCCAAGGTTTTTTATTGTGAAAAAAGTTTTATTACATCTACTGTTATTTTAGAGTATACAAGATGTTAAATGATAAATGATGTTTTTTTGTAAGTAGGTTTTTACAAACACTTTTACACGTCATTTTTTTTTTAAGCTAGATGGGGCCGGTGTTTCGTACCTGACTACTCTGAGAAGAAACAGCCGAAACAAACTCAGAGGTTCTCTGTTAACTTGTTGCTCTTTTAAAGTCCAGACATTGCTCAATTTACATGAGGACTATGCAGATTAGTATCTGAAATGGTCTTTTGAACGAAATGTATAAATGTTGTATTGCATCCTCGTCAAAATTCAGGAGGTTGTCACAAAATACACGGTGTAAATCACCTCATCACGAAGCCGTCAACCAAGCATTTTGTACATGAAACTGAGTAACTTAACGCAAAAATTATTGCTGGGAAACGACTTTTTTTTGGGGGTTGTAAAATCATGTTTTTTTGTAGAACTCAATGTAACGCACTCAAAACATTGTGCTGATGGACGGATTGAATAGTACGGGGGTCGTGGAGGTGTTTAAAGTAAAAATCCTACATTAAAAACTTGTATTTAAAAAAAATACTTGTCAAAAAGTTGGAACTTTGACCCCTAATATCTCCGTAACTAGAAGGTTCCCAGGTATGGTGTAGAACAAAAAAATATCGCAATGACAGGGAGAACCAGGGCCTTTCGGCTTCGTTAAGAGGTGTTTTACATTCTTTATGTATATTATCAATTTAAATTACGGTACCTAGTTAATTATTAATAAAAGCTGTTTTTTTTTTGTTTGTCAGTATTTCAGAAAAAAACCCCTTTACCGTGGTTTAGGGCATAAGAAATTATCGAATAAACGTTTGCTATTGTTTGTAAGTGTGAAAGCGCGGTTATAGGGCGAGGATCAGACGGGCTGCTTTTAATGGTTCACAGTTACTGATTTCCGTAAATAAAAATAAAATAAAAATTACCTACTCATTTTATTATTGATTCGGGACGAGAATCATTAGCATAGTTACCTTCTTGAATTTAACGAGGATGCAAAACAACAGCTTGTATAACCGATGCGATTGTGGTGTCCTTTGTATGATGGGTTTTGTCCCTTTTTAAGGGTTATTCTTTTAGTCACTTAATCTACTTAATCATCATCTGCCTAGCCTTTTCCCAACTAGATTGGGGACGGTATCCAGTCTAACCGGATTCAGCTGAATACCGGTATTCTACAAGGAGTACCTGCCTATCTGACCCCTACCATCCAGTTAGTACTGAGTTTTACCCAGTAACTGGGTAATACGATACCCCTTGGTAAGACTGGTTGTCAGACTTTCGGGTCACTGTACCTTATTACCCATATCTTTTACTAGTTAACCCGCGCAACTTCGTCTGCGTCACATGTGGCAAGCGGGGGGGATCTCCCCGTTTTTACAACATTTTTCATTGAGACTCTGCTCCTATTGTTTGTAGCCTGATGTTATATGGCATAAAGCCTTCCTCGATAAATAGGCTATCTAACATTATAAGCAATTTTGGTAGTAAGTACTCGAGGAGGAGCTCGTGGCTAAATAATAACAGCCGCACGGGTCGATCTTTAAGGAGTTGGTCCGTGGATGGGTGACTATAATTACATACCGAGTTTCCTCCATGCTTCGGAAACCACGTTAAGCCGTTGGTCCAGGCTGCCATTACGACTTACGATTTGTAGATCTCTGACAGTCGTTAAGAGTAGTCAGAAGCCGAAAGTCTGACATCCAATCTTACCAAGGGGTATCGTATTACCCAGTTGTGAAGGTCAGATAGGCAGTCGCTCCATGTAAAATACTGGTACTCAGCTGCATCCGGTTAGACTAGAAGCTGAACCCAAGATAGTTTGGGAAAAGGCTAGACAGATGATGAGTAGTACGTACTCGAAATTAGCGCGTTCAAATGAGCAAACTCTTCAGCTTTATAATATTAGTATAGATTTTCGTAAACTTTTTGTGAAGACAGGAAGAGTGATTCACATCCTTTGGATTAACATATTAGAAGGGTGTTTTCTTTTCCACACATATAAATAGAGGGGGTTACTATGGCAGTGTTTATCCGTTAAATTATTGGATTTCAGCAACCCATTTTTTTATGTCGCTCTACAACGAATTTTGTTAGGAAAGTCTGCTTTTGGTTTTCTTAAAAGAAAAAAGGGACTACAAGCAATGAAAGTTTCATTTTCGTCTGTGCCAAAGTGAGGTTACTGTCAATGCATGCAAAAAGCCACATTTTATCCGATTGGCCAACTGCCTTTCAGAGAACATTCTACACATAATTATTCTCGAGCCCTTATGCCAACTTATTTGGGTTCGGCGCAGCATGTCTTCACCTTCCATATTTCTCCATTACGCGTCATCTCATCAGACACCTCCTTTCTTGCCATATCATCTTTCACACAGTCCATCCATTGTTTCTTTGGTCTTCCTCTTTTGGGAAAATTCTACAAATGCAGAAAAAAACAAAACAAATTAGTTATTGCAATAAAAAAACAGAATAAAATACCAATACTATCAGCACACAATTTGTATCTACCTTATCTTGTACACTACCAAACCTTAAGTGAAGTACACCTGTACCCCGCTGCCAACCCTATCCTCATCCTACAGCGGTTCACTGATGGGCATAGACCACTTCAATCGCTCGCCACTTATCAGAAATTTTCAAGTATCTTTTTTTTTAAACGACATTTCGAAAATGTTTTTGGTAACTTTTTAGACCTATGTATTCTGCTTATGCGTATTAAGTTGCATTAAAATCGGTACAGTCATTTTATTTTTATAAGAAATTCCGTAAGGCGTAACGCTCTTAAACTCGATTCTACAGTGCTGCCCTACGAAGATCGTCGCTCCACCGACGCTGAGGGCACTCCCTCTTACGCTTGGCGATTCGCTGCCAACCCCTCTAGGGAATAGTCTTGACGAGTAAACAGAAATGTCCTTCATATCTCAAAAAAACTTACAATTAGTTTATTTGTTAAAAACGATGGCTATTATAGTTATAAATAAATAATTTATGTCGTTTCGTGTGTACTGTCGTCGTTTCACGACATGACAGTGAAAATTTATCATGCTGTGATGTCATTAGCGTATACAGGTTGTTGAAAAAATATATTAACCTTTATTTTCTTTAGTAACAATCATCTACCTTGTGTTTACCCGACTTTGTTGGTGTCGCCTTCCAGTCTAACCGGATGCAGCTGAATACCAGTTTTACATGGAGTAACAGCCTATGTGACCTCCACAACCCATTTAGTACTGGGTAATACGATACCCCTTGGCAAGACTGGATGTCAGACTTTTGGCTTCTGACTACTCGTAACGACTGTCAAAGATCTAAAATCACAGCCTGGACCAACCGCTTAACGTGCTTTTTGGGGCATGGAGGAAACTCGGTATGTAATGGCTGGTCACTCATCCACAGACCAACCTAGTAAAGCGAAACTTAAAATGAAGACTGATCTTAGCGGCTGTTATAAGCTAAACTGTGCATGTTTTTAATATCAACGAACAGTTAAGGTTTGTTGGTATACAAAGACAGCCGTTTTCCTTGACATTTATCTGAAAGTACCTGCCTGTGTTAGTTTTGCGCTTAAAGAGGCCCAAACGAATAGTTTAAATAGAGTTTACGCAATTGTCGACCATAAGTACTTTGGGTGAAGGGTTCAGTTTGTAGAAAGGACTAGTCTTTTGCAGAAGCCTTCATAACATTACGCCTAAAAACACCGAAGGGTCAGGCAGAGGTGTACCTAATACCAGATACACCCACATTTCGGCATTTATGGTTTTAGGTCCCATCTAATAGGGGGCGAGCCTATTGCCACCAAACTGGCCACTTATCCAGACTCCGTGGCTGCTACTAAGAAATTCTACGCAAAAACCTAATAACACTGCCCGATCAGGAATCGAACCCAGGTCCTCCTGCTCAGCAGTAGCTCTTGCGAGCATTAGGCCAGATAAGTTGAAACAGAAAAACTACAAACTTAATCACCCTGTATGCAACTGTTTTGGTTTTGACAATACGTCAATTTTTGACGTTGTAAAGTAGCGACGCATCGGCACGCGTTCCCAATTTAAATCCTTGCACCCTATTGGCTGAAACCTCACAATAGGGAGGGGGGTACACCACGCCCATCTATAACTACAGAATCAAGCTTTATTTGGTCGATGCTGGTTTGGTAGTCAAATACCTTGAATTTTAACGATTTTAGCCGAGTATTCACGAAAGAATCCGATCGAAAGATCAAGTACAAAAGTAAAAATACATTTAATGGGCGCTGTTTTACTACGAACCATTTTTAGGGTGAAGACCTGAACAAAGCAACGATTGGTAGATGTCGAAGAAATTGTATTTGTAACGTTTCTGTAACTGAATTAGCTGAGTTTAGTCGAAATCTAACCATTACTGCGCACATTGCCGATGTAATTTAAAAAGCTGCAAGCATAGCATAAGCATCATCAGCTTGGAATGTTCCCACTGCTGAGATAAAGGTCTTCTCTCCAGGAGAGGGGGTGGTCTCTAATCCACGTGTGCGGTCGGTGTTTTGAAGGCAGCATCGATGAAATGAATTACATACACCGTGTAAATCACCTCATCACGAAGCCGTCAACCTAGCATTCTGTACATGAAACTAAGTAACTTTACGCAAAAATTATTGTTGGGAAACGACTTTTTTTTGGGGGGTGTAAAATCATGTTTTGTGGTAGAACTCAATGTAACGCACTCAAAACATTGTGCTGATGGACGGATTGAATAGTACGGGGGTCGTGGAGGTGTTGAAAGTAAAAATCTTACATTAAAAACTTGTATTTAAAAAAGTACTTGTCAAAAAGTTGGAACTTGGACCCCTAATATCTCCGTAACTAAAAGGTTCCCAGGTATGGTGTAGAACAAAAAAATGATCGCAATGACAGGGAGAACCAGTGCCTTTCGGCTTCGTTAAGAGGTCTTTTACACCCTTTATAGTAATGCATCTGAAGGGTCTGCCACCCCTAGCTCTCCGTTCGTCCGTTTTATGACGACAGGCCGTGTTCACGGCTCGTTCGTGTTCCACGTGCGCCTCAAGGAGATGTCAGCATATCGGAAGGGGTCAGAGAGGGTCGATCCCTGCCAGGGCTGCGGGACTGCTCTAAAGTGATACCGTGGCCCTGGAACACAAAGGGCTAAGAAGGAACACAGATGGTTTTTTGTCAGTACAAGTCTGACACTCCCTTCAGATCCACCCAGAGCGGTAGGTGATGATTTCCCACCCGGGTGGTGGCAACCATTGGGCCAGTAGCAAGACTGATGTATTTGGCGGGACATGTCTGACGGACACATCGACACGCAAAAGTAGAGCTCTAAGAAAGCTAGATGGAGTCACAGCAGAGACGCGGAGTAGATGGTGAGACACCTCCTTATTAATTTTCGGGAAGAATCAGAGGGTTCCCCCTATTCCTTAAAAAAACAACAACAGCACAGTTGTGTATAATAGTGGTAGTGAGAAAGAAATAGAAAATGACATTGACGCTAGTCTGGTTACGATTATTGACTGGTTAAAAGCTAATAATCTTAAAATCAATCTTAATAAAACTAAATTTATGAACTTCAAAATTAGACGGAAAATAGAATCACAAGTTCATATCAGTTATAAAGGAGATCCAATACTTGAGTCTAATGCTACAAAATTTCTTGGCCTATACATTGATAACGATATGTCTTGGGGGACCCAAATTAACAGTGTGTGTGGGAAACTCAGTAAGTTTTCATATGCTCTTTGGATGCTAGGTTAAAAATAGCTAGGGTAAAATTGCAAACATGACCGCACTCTTAGCAGCTTATCATGGTTACGTTGCGTCTACCCTGCGATATGGCCTGATATTTTGGGGCAATGCTGCTAAGGTTGATCAAGTACTTATAGCACAGAAAAAATGCATTCGAGCTATATGCAAAATAAAACGGACGGATTCATGCAAGCCACATTTCCAGAACTTGAAAATATTGACCGTGCCCTCACTTTATATCTATGAAGCCTGTGTTTTTGTAAAACACAATATGCACCTTTATAGACCTGTCGAAAGTCAACGACGCTCAAATAAGCTGCACTTGCTATATACAAAAACCAAATTTCTCCATAGAAGCATATATGCAATGGCTCCCAAAATATATAATTAATTACCAAATCTAATTAGATCAGCTAGCAACCTAAATAATTTTAAACGTCAGCTTTTTAAATTATTGAACGAAAAAGCATATTACTCTGTCAATGAGTTCCTTAATGAAAAAAATGATTAGCTAATTTTTGTCCAATGTAATTTAATTTTGACAAATTTAATTTGGTGAATATGACGTAATTATTGAGAAATTTGATACGGATATAACTATTTTAATTTTTAATAATTGTTATAATTCATTTAATTTTGATGATTTTAAATTTTGTTGATATTGTATTTTTTCATGTTTTTTTTGTTTTTTTTTTTGTACTGTTTAAATTAATTTTAGTTTGACAATTGTAATATTGACATTGTATTTTCTTTTTTGTGCGATTTTGTTTTGTTCCATTTTAGTTTTGACAATATCATTAGCTGACATTGTATTTTATAAAATTTTCTACTATTATAATTAATTTAAATTTGATTATATTGACTTTAGCCACACAGTAACGCCACTATTTTGTATGCCTTTCGGCGGAACATAGGATGGACCAAACATTTTTTATACAACATCAATTTGTACCCTGTGTTCACAAAATTAATAAATGAATTTGAATTTGAATTTGAATTTGAAAAAATACAAAGTGCAATACCTACACGTTAAAAATGTATGGAAACAGCGGATTAGTTTTGAAGTACCAAATTTATACGTGGGGTGGGGTTTGGAATGATGTACCGATTGTGCGTTGGTGTCCTTTTCACCCTGTGTACCATTACAACACACAAGAGGTCTCAATATAAATACATGCACAGGGCGAAAGTGATGCGTCGCCATTTGAAGACACTTTCACTGGTTTATCGAGTCGAATGTTGTCTATTTGTTAACATGTGGCTCTCATATTAATTAGAATAATGTTACCAGTCTGCCTCTAAGTGCAACTTCTGAGTATGAGGTCCTAGGTTCGATTTATTTTGTTATTGAGGTTGCAAATCTGAATCTTTAAGGAGCAGCCCATACTTCATATTTGTACCCGGTTGGTGCTATAAAAAAGCTCACATCCTATTACGAGCGCCAGGATGGACTGTGAAATTCTAATTTTCATAAGTTTTTCGCAATTTGCAGGTCAGTTTTGGATTCTTTGTTGATTAAAATATGTTTCGCAACCGTAAAAAATAAAGTTTTACAGAGTTATAATCATTAAAATGATCAATACGACCCTCTAAAGTTCATTTTACCCCATTAAATAGCTCTATCATGAAATGGTTATTAACCTACCAATATACCGATTACCTGGTTTTCAAATCAGTCCCGATGCGTTGGTGGAACCTCAACTGGACTGTGGACTTCTACTAAAGTAGACTTCAGTAGAAGTCCCATATCTTCCGACCAAACTACAAAATATGATTTTCATTTTTTAAAGATAGTATGAATGCCTAGTATGAGGAGCTCGTGGCTAAATAATAACAGCCGCACAGGTCGATCTTCAAGGTTAAGCCGTGCTTGCCGAGGTTGGTCCGTGGATGGGTGACCATCTTTACATAACGAGTTTCCTGCGTGCCTCGGAAAGCTCGTTAAGCCGTTGGTCCCGGCTGTAATTTGTAGATCTTTGACAGTCGTTACGAGTAGTCAGAAGCGGAGAGTCTGACATCCAGTCTTACCAAGGGGTATAGTATTACCCAGTTACTGGGTTGTGGAGGTTGTCGCTTCATGTAAAATTCTGATAGTGAGCTGCATCCGGATAGACTGGAAGCCGACCCTAACAAAGTTTGGGAAAATGCTAGGCAAATGATAATGAATGCCTAGTATGCCTACGTCAAAATTTGTCGTCGTCGTTTGGAGTTGGAACTCTGGGGGCATTTGGACCCCCCAAATGCTCACAGCCTTTTTAAGGAAATATAAAAACACCTAATTGACGCTTCCCATGGCTCATGGACTGGTTTTTACCTTGACCAGAGGCTAAGCGTTGCCATACAACGTGACAACGCCGCGAGTCTCTTGGGCAGATTACCAGCTGACAGCGTTGAGGAGGAGACTTTTATGCCATTTTACAGTTTTTTGTTATTTTATCTAACAGTGTTTAATAAAGCAAATTTTAGTTTAATGATTTTTCACCCCTACAAACAAGCAAGTCTCCGATAATGTCATGGGCAAACCATAGCTACCTCAGCCTCGTATCGATCAAACTGTACGCCAGCGAATAGCAACGGTTTCGTGTTCCTTAGATGACGTGGCTTGATATCGCAGTTAACGTTGTATAGCAAAGCTAATGTTTTGAGCAGTTGGGGGGATACTAAGGGCTTTGGGTAATACGTAAATGTTAGTTGTCTTCGAACAAGTAAAGAAAGAACGCAAAAGTATTAGCCTCACACAGGATAAAAAGAATAGTTAAAATTATTATCAACAAAAAATACAACAGGAATCAAAATGGGAAAATAATTACAGGACGTCAAAATATTCGCCCACATCGTTGTCAATAGGAAAAGTGGCCAGTAAGCTGGCAGCATTGCCACGTTGGGTGGCAATGCTGATTCTTTTAACCTTATGTCAATACGTCTTACGAATTTTCGATCGCACGGCTCGAGTTCCGGACATTTTTTACCCATCACACAAGTGCACAACGCCGCTAAAGAAGTTTTCACTTAAAAAATATTTAAATATGAAAGAGAGAGAGAGAAGAGAATAATTAAATATTCTAAATATGAAAGATAGGTAATCGATTATACAAAAGAAAATGTTTTTTTTTTTATAGTGTCCTCTCGCAGGTCAACGTATGAGGCTGGCTTTTGCGGAACGGACTATCCCGTGGGTGCCTTGAGTGTAAAGCCTCCAGCTTAAAGGATGATTTTTAACCAACTTCATATAGCGATCAAGTTCTTTTAAATTCTCACTTCAAAAGTAGACCTCCTAATCAAAATGACTGATTGTAATCGTGTATTAATTTTATTCCAAGATTTTGACCTCAAGCAACGTCTTCTTTTATCGCTGACAATTTGTAAATTACTTATGCAAATCTCTGTGAAATTATACCAAAAAAAGTAAGACCGTTAGAGCTTGCTTATGGCTGGCAATTAATTTTTGGGGCTCGTAATATTGTTTTTTCTAGTTATTTCTTTGTGACGACTATACTGAATTTTTAGGTTTATTCGATAGGACGACGATCTCTTTTCACCGTC
Source organism: Cerastis leucographa (assembly GCA_963082945.1). NCBI lineage: Eukaryota > Metazoa > Arthropoda > Insecta > Lepidoptera > Noctuidae > Cerastis > Cerastis leucographa. The sequence goes on along the minus strand of OY720374.1, from coordinate 5,980,480 downwards.
GGCGTTTCATCTGTATTAGAACCAAATGGCTTGGCACTAAGGCTTTTAGATTGCGACGCAACATGTGTCAATAATCTTTTGCCATCCCGTCTTCTTAGCTCAGCATGCTTTTCTGGCGCTGCATAAATATAGTTACTTTATTGAGAACTATATCTTCGAACCTTATGGTGTTGAAACTCTAGGACCGTGGGTACGAGTACCTGCACACAGGAAATTTTCAAAGCACTTAGTTAAGTTACTTTCCAAGATCCAAGAGCTGGCTTTTACCTTGGCCGAGGTTAAGCAACGTGGCAACGCCGCTGCCAGTCTCTTGGGGACATTTTTTTAGTTTTACTTTAGCATGGCAGTATTAGAATGTAAATGACCCAAATCGCAGAGCTCTGTTCGGCTGTATGTTTTGGGACCCAGAAGACAAGACTGTCAGCGTCACAGCTCCACCCCGCAGTAGTTCCATTGATGTAGCGCCACTTTACGGTGTTGGTATTACAAGGTAGAATAAGTCCCCACTTGTGTTGCGAGTTGGTTTAGGGACTTCCAAGACAAGTGGACCACGGATGTATGAAAAACTTCACCGTAAAAAAAAACCGGCCAAGTGCGAGTCGGACTCGCGCACGAAGGGTTCCGTACCATTATTTATAAAAACGAGCAAAAAAATCACTTTTTTGTATAGAAGCTCCCCTTAAATAGTTATCTTATTCTGTTTTAGTATTTGTTGTTATAGCATCAACAGAAATACATAATTTGTAGAAATTTAAACTGGCTAACTATCACGGTTCATGAGATACAGCCTGGTGACAGACGGACAGCGAAGTCTCAGTAATAGGGTCCCGTTTGACCCTTTGGGTACGGAACCCTAAAAATAAGCGATTAATTTTAAAGCACAGGGGGTGTAAAACAATTAATATAATTACTGTAATGCAGTAATGGCTGACAGGTCAGTCGCACGACCCCGTTTGATGCGTATATCCGTTCATAATTGCTGACACCCCTAACTCATGATACTAGGGTTATTGGGGAGTTAAATATGGTCATGCGTGTCATAAATGTTGTGTGAGCATGAGTAAAAATTGGCAGGTTATGATCGGTCATCATTCAGTGATAGCCCAGTGATTTGAGTGTGTGAACGTCGGACTGCCAAGGGATAGATTTCAAGTTCGAACCCAAGACACGCACCTCTGATTTTTCGAATTCATGTGCATATTGTATAATAACATCTTTTGCGTTGGTGAAGGAACGGCATGTAAAGCCAAGATGTAGGATTTATTTCTTTCTTGTTTGGTGATGTTCTTCAAACAGGTCAGGTGCGTAGTACTCGCAACCAGCACCTTGTGACCAATAGCGGGATGCTGTTCTGCAATTTCTGCCTGCTCATCATCTGCCAAGCCTTTTTCCAACTACACAGAGTTCGGCTTCCTGTTACAAAAAACCGGCCTAGTGCGAGTCAGACTCGCGCACGAAAGGTTCCGTACCATCTAATCTTCTTATATATAAAATTCTCGTGTCACAATGTTAGTTACCATACTCCTCCGAAACAGCTGAACCGATTTATATGAAATTTTGTGAGCATATCGGGTAGGTCTGAGAATCGGTCATTTTAGGGGTATAAAAAATAGATTTTTTATACCCCTAAAATCCATCTAAATTTACACGCTGACGAAGTCGCGCGCATCAACTAGTTATTTATAAAAACGAGCAAAAAATCACTTTTTTGTTGAGCCCCTTAGATATTTCTTTTATTCTGTTTTTAGTATTTGTTGTTATAGCGGCAGCAGAAATACAAAATCTGTAGAAATTTCAACTGGCTAGCTATCACGGTTCATGAGATACAGCCTGGTGACAGATGGACGGACAGCGAAGTCTCAATAATAGCGTCCCGTTTGACCCTTTGGGTACGGAACCCTAAAAACTACATCGAGCGACTGCCTATCTGACAGTCAGACTGTCACACTTTCAGGTCACTCTCATACGTAAAAGTATGTATGTATGTGTGCCTTCTAATCCAACAATAAACAATTGCCCATCAGTAACTCACTTGCCCAAGTTAGAGCCCCTCTTCATTTTAATAACATAAATTACAAGCAAATCTAAACGCGTCACAGTAAAGGTCATCTGCTGCCCAGCCCTCCATTGTGTTGTCGTTATAATAGGTTAGCGTGGGAACACGGCAGAACTACTGATTGTTTTTTATAATTACTTGTTGGGACAGTAGCTAGATGATTGTTTTGTGGTGGTACTACCGACGGATGTGATTCGGAAATGCTCGGGTTTTTTCGGATATACTTAAACCATTACAAGAGGGCTCGTTAATTCTTACTTCTCTTTTGCTGAAGTAGTTTGAGAAATTCAGAAGGAGCTCATGGCTAAATAAAGAAAGAAGCTCCGCGCGGAAGAAGTGAAACCTCGTAATACTACACGCATGCGTTCGAGTGCCACGCATTCACTCTCGCTATTTTATTGAGCTTCTAAATAATATTTTGTTGTTTTCTTATTGTATTATTTTGATTACATAAGTTTATCGAGGTTATTCTACTCATGGAAATTGAGCGAAGGCTGGTCACACCGAAGAGTCGAATGCATGACTGTGCACGCCATCTTGCGTACCTAGTAGAACTACGTAGTCACAAATCTTGTAATACTGCCATCTCTTGGTATGTTTTAGAAAATATTCCCCCTACATGGTAGCGTTAAACTTGTTGGAAGTCGTATAAGAAGTTTTACTTCAATAACAACCACTCAGGTCGATATTCAAGCTTGCCTAGGTTGATCCGTGGATGGGTGACCGCCCATAACATACCGAGTTTCCTCGGTGCCTCGGAAAGCGCGTTAAGCCGTTGGTCCCGTCTGTCATTTGTAGATCTTTGACAGTCGTTACAGGTAGTCAGTGGCCTGAAAGTTTGACAACCTGTCTTACCAAGAGGTATCGTATTACCCAGTACTTAGTGGGCTGTCGAGGTCAGATAGGCAGTCGCTTCATGTAAAAAAATGGTATTCAGCTGCACTCGCTTAGACTGGAAGTCGACTCCAGCATAGTTGATGAGTTCGCAAAATCAATCATGATCACATTTTTTTTTCTTTGTCTGTCGGGTAGATTATTGAAAAGTATTGGACACGTATTTTTTCTTTTTTTGCGTGGTAATAAAATTACGAAGATATATTGAGTTGAAATGGCACATGACGTCACGTGTAGGTAATTTTTATACCTACTTGTGACGTAGTGAGCCCCCACTCTCCAACTTTAATGAGTTTTAACTCAGTAGTTTTTTGGTATTTTGATAAAACAAAAAATACGTGTCTAATATTTATATATTACCTGTCTGACGGAAAAAATAGAATTTCGTTTTCTTTACCCAGTCTTCACCCCTATTACAGCTTATGTTGATCGATATGCGATTGGCTTCTCTTCGCAAGATAATTTTGTAATAAGATTTAGAGGTACGTAGCTCTTCGCAAATCTAATTCAATGACTTCGTCTTCGTATTGAATAGGAAAGCATTTGCTTTGGTAACTGGGTTCTTCGATCGTGGAGGTCAAAAACTATAATACCTCGGGAATGTACTGCTGGAAAAAAGTATTATACTACTAGGATGTGGGATTATAGAATAGGTACTTTTTTATACTTTTTAACACTAGGTAGAACATGAACTGTATGAACATGAGCTTACTGTAGGACCCAGTTCATGTTCTACCTGGTGTTATTTTCAAGTCCCATTTAGTTGGGGGCGGGCCTACATTGCTAATACAGAGAAAATCGTGATGGGAAAACTCATTAACACTTTTTCCCACCTCCAATCGAATCCAGGACCGTATGCTCAGCAGTCACGCTTGCAACCACTAGACCAAAGAGGCCGTACGTTTTTGGATAGCAAATTGGACAATGACATGCATTTAAACTAAGTTTTTTTTTTAAATTTACTGTTCCATATTAAAAACAAAAGAAACACAGCTGCCGTTACACTTCATTGCTTTGATCAGCACCTGACATGCAACCAAATTTATGCCGATACACTCATGAGATGTTACGCACCATTGATTCGAACCGGTGAACTACTGTACGCGACTTATTGGTCACTGAGCACCTGTGATACGGTCCAGTAGATATGGTTGAAGCAGTTGGGAGATCGATGTGTGGACTTTCTAACGAAACAATGGCTGGCCTATAGCAGTTATTATGTTAAATAGCCTATTATGTTCCCACTGCTGGGACGCAGGCCTCCTCTATAAGTGAGAGAGTGGGCTGTAATCCACCACGCGGGCTCAGTGCGGGTTGGTAGATGTCACAAGTCTTCTAATTGGGGATGATCACATTTTTTTTTCTTTGTCCGTCGGGTAGTTTATTGAAAAGTATTGGACACGTATTTTTTCTTTATTCACGTGGTCATAAAATGACGGAGATAATATATTGAGTTGAAATGGCGCATGACGTCACATGTAGGTAAGTTTTATACCTACTTCTGACGTAGTGAGCCCCCCCTCCCCAATTTTAATGAGTTTTAACTAAGTTATTTTTTGATAATTTGATAAAACAAAAAATACGTGTCTAATATTTTTGTATTACCTATCTGACGGACAAAATAGAATGTCGTTTTCTTTACACAGTCCGCACCCCTATTATTAGTTCTAGGACATGCCGGTTTCCTTACAATGTTTTCCTACACCGTTTTTTAGAGCAGCGGTGATGAAATAAATTACACAAAGGAATGCGCCTGCCTGGGTTTGAACCCACGGCTTACCACTCTTAAATCGGGGCTGCCACCACTGGGCCACCGATGCTTGAATGGACTGTGTGAAGATGATAATAATATGTCAAGAAAGGTGTGACTCATGAAATAATTACTAGTAGAGAAGTATGGAAGAATAATGCTGCCCCGACCCCTAATAAATATTGAGTAAGCTGCTGATGACCTGGTGAAGGTTGCGGGGATCCGCTGGATGCGAGGCGCACAGGACTGGTCAATGTGGCGTCACTTGGGGGAGGCCTATGTCCAGCAGTGGACGTATTTCGGCTGAAATGATGATGATGATGAAGCTGCTGAAACCCCTATCTCCATTTAGTTGAAAGAAGATGTAAGAAATACCAGTTTAAGCACAGGTGCGCCATAACACAGCCAAAGTTATTTAAGTTGTATTAAATCTTTTGAGTTCAATTTTGTGTGTACAGCCAGCATATCAAGCAAGGAGATTTTCAACTTGATTTTCAACTTTATACATTTTCAGAATTAGGTTCAATTTTGATTGGGAAAATTTGACAGTTTCTGGTAGCTCGATATGCTGGCGTATGTACATAAATAAATAAGAAGCAGCACCTAGCTTTTGCGACCAGCAGCACGCGTAGCATGACCACTGTAGAAACGAGTTATGTCTACGGAAGAATCGACATAAAGACAGATAGACAGTGACAATGTGTCAGTTTGTCGATTCTTCCGTCGACATAGCCCGTTTCTACATCGGTCATGCTACGCGTGCAGACCAACATGACAATTTTCCGAATAATAAAAGCTAACTGTACTTGAATACATAAATTTTATGTACTCAATTGTAATTCTGTAAGTACACAAAGAGGTAAGTGAATAAACTGTGTATTGAATATAAAATAGTGCTATAAATCACTGGCTAGAACATAATTATATATGACCCGAGACGTATAGATTATTTACCTACAGAAACTAACGAACTAACCTAGGTTCGATAACCAGGTAAGGTAGAGTATGTAAACAGTTTTTTTAAGCAAATTCAAAATATTTTATTTTATATAAGCCAACATGGGAACTTATAAAAAGTCGACAAAATATGCACGGTTCGGGTTGGTCGTTTCCTATGGAGAAGAACCGGCGAGAATCTCCATCGTTACTCTTTTAACATCATTTGGTTTTTCAATATTTGATTGTTACAGCGTTAGTTACTTAAGTATGGGAGGACAGCGTAGGCCAGACAATAAGTTGATTGCTTACTACAGAAGGTAGTAATAGAAAAAAAAAACAATAATATTCTTTGTATTTGACTAAATGTGCAATTGCACACTTCTCTTGCCCGTCATGCACCACAAACTGCACCCTCCAGGACTTGAATGGGGCTAACTACAGACGTACTGGGGAACAAAATCTAGGTCATCGAGGAGAAGTAGTCCGAAAGTCCGTCAGTCACTCTTACCAAGGGGTACAGGATTACCCAGTACTAACTAGGTTCTGGAGGTCAGATAGGCAGTCGCTCCATGTAAAATACTGGTATTCAGCTGCATCAGGTTAGATTGAAAGCAGACCCCAACATAGTTCGGAAAAGTCTAGGCGGATGATGCTAAATAGGCACTACTAAACCCCTATAGACAAACTTAAGTAATTAAAGCTATAGAAAATATCTAGAAAATCTCTACAAACATGTTAAATTAAGTAAATATTATTTTACTTATTCCACACGGCAAGTAAATAATCGTCCACCCCCAATATTCAAATTAGCCAAAATCATCCCCCTACCATTTACCTCGTAAAAGGAAAATCACGCTATTGGTCAACATTTCCCTCCAAACCACCAATGTTTTCCGTGGAAACCGTTAAAAGGCAAATATACCTGTCCCTTTCTAACTCACCGTTACGCTCGTTAAACTTTCCCTCCGTCTCTTTCCAACGCTTGGGGTGAAACGCAATGTTGACGTTTGTTGTCAGTGCCTTCTAAGTTTAAACTAATGACGGACGTACCGTGCAAACAAAAGAGGTTTTAATTTAAGAACAATAAAAAACTAAATTAAAAATAACAACGAGTGTTACAAGTGTTCAAAAAGAAGTGAATAAATACTTTTTTGTCGTATTTAAATTCGCTACACACTGGCCGCATCGTGACGGTTCGACGCCCATACTAATTTCACTGTGAAATACGATTTAAAAGTGAAAACTAAATTCTATAAAAAAAACATTTAAGGCACGTGATGTAGTAACAATTAACTGCATAACGGAAAAGCATTGAATTCACGCAATATCCGTTTGAAGAATATTTAGATTAGAAAAAGACATTAAAAAAAGACATTCATTTGACGTTTCTCGCGATGTGTCATATTGGGTTCGTTCTCGATGCAACGTGAAATCAAAATACAGATAAAAAATGTGTGTTTACTGAACTAAGATGGAATATACTTGGCATATGGAGGACGCGGGTCAGGAATCGAACTCACGGACCACACGGTCGCAGAGCAGAAGCCAAGGTAAATGTCAATTTCTTTATGAGGTTATTCAAGATTCCGCTATTTTGAAAAATACGGGACAACGCGAACAAAATTGTGATTTGCTTGCAAAAGCCAGTTGGTCATTGCTTGCTTGTCTAGTTCTATTAACGTCTCAAAATTGAGACATTGAATCATAGTTCTCTATCTCTGCCTCGGAAAAACGCTAAGCCGTTGGTCTCGGCTGTAATTTGTAGATCTTTGACAGTCGTTACGAGTAGTCAGAAGCCAAAAGTCTGACATCCAGTCTTACCAAGGGATATCGTATTACACAGTTACTGGATTGTGGAGATCAGATAGGCAGTCGCTTCATGTAAAATACTAGTACTCAGCTGCATCCGGTTAGACTGGAAGCCGACCCCAAGATAGTTTGGGAAAACGCTAGGCAGATAACAGTTTTGTATCTATACTATTTGATATTAAAGCTGAAGAGTTTGTTTAAGTAGTTAGTACTAGTTTCCAATCATGTCTTTACAATGGAGCATACCATAGCTAATTCTTATTTAATCAAACTGCCAAAATTTATTGTTAATTTAATTCTGTGAATAGCTGTTAATTAAACATGTTTAATTGAAGAGGCTTTACACCTCGTTGAACTTGGACGGATTGCGATTTGAATAATGATAGCTTCTATAATTTCTGATGACAGCTTAAATTCATTTACTTTTTTTTTAAGATTGGCTCTATTCAAATGTTTTGATCAACTCAGCATATTGCAGTGCAATGATGAATCTAGGCATCGTATACAAGTGGCTCAGTTCTGGGCCAACACAATTTGGTTTGCCATAGACACGCTACGAAGAAGAATATATAACTCAATGCAATGACGTAGCTGTAACGTAACCACACATATCACAAACAATCAAAGAATTGATACTCCATATTGTTGCTAATACGTCTTACTACAACTTACTATGAACTGATTCGGTCAAAACATTCAACAGTCACTTGAAACGAGTAGAGTTAATTCGGTCGTTAAGACTGTGTCATTGCTCGCAAGGTTACTAGTGCAAAATTACGTGCATTCAACGGTAAAGGAAAACATCGTAAGGAAACATGTCCTAGGACCGAAGATGCGAAGACAAGTGATATACCTGCACTGGGCCCGCGTATGCCTGGCTTTCAAAAAAGAGGCCTGTGGCCTTCAGTTTATTTATTTAATTATTAAGGATCTCCAACAAAGGATTACACACAGATCATGTAAAATAGACTGCGCTTAAAAGTATCACGTAGGTGAACTCCTTCACTTACAGGAGACCACAGCATGCTGCATAATTGAATTTACATCTAAGCTAACAAATTTATAATACCGTTGAAATATATTGAAAAATTTTAGGAGAATTAAATTTAAAAATTAAAAACACATCATTATAGATATTAAATAAATGAAATTGAAAATTAAATTTAACAATAAGATATTTTTTTTAGAAATTGTAAGAGATTCTCGTATGTCAAAATTGGTTATACATTGTAAGAGATTCACATATGTCAAAATTTGTTGTTTTAGATAGCTTGTTATATTGCCTGCAAAGTCTTGGCACAGCGGCGTTATGACCTAGGTTTGTTTTTGAGCCAGGAACGTAGAATAAGTCATAAATGTATTATGCTTGGGAGTCCGAGTTAGAATTTTAATCTCCAATGAGCCCAAAAGTTCACTGCAATCTATCGTTTCACTAAATATTTGAAACCGTACACGCTGATTTTTCATGTTTATGTTATCTTATTAATTTCTTTATCGTGTGAAAAAGAAAGAAATAACCCAGCCTAACCCTAGTGTCAGAGTTTTAATGCCGCCCATAAGCCTCTGTCTTGGCTTTACATGCTGTCGAGTAAACTCTCAGAAGAGGTTTCCTCACGATGTTTTCCTACACCGAAGCAACTGATAATTATACAATACGCGCATGAATCCGAAAAAGCAGAGCGCCAGTTCAAATCAATATATCTCCGTAATTTTATGACCACGTAAAAAAAGAAAAAATACGTGTCCAATACTTTTCAATAATCTATCCAACGGACAAAGAAAAAAAAAATGTGATTTTCCCCAATTGCATGTGACTAAAAAAGTGATGAATAGAAAAGATGATGGATGAAGAAAGCAAGGAAGACCTAGAAAACCATGGACGGATTGTGTAAGGAATTATATGAAAGATAAAAGAGTAAATGACAGCGTGACGGTTGACAGAGGAGAATGGAAGAAAAAAAACGATGTTACGCCGACACCAAATATCATGGGAAAAGGCAGGAAGATGAGGTATTGTATTATATTAACACACTTGTTTTATATTAATCTGTTTATAATTTTCTCACTGCCAGAAGTCAGGCCTTTGTGTAGGGAATGCGCTATAATCTACAACGCCGGTTTTCCTTCATTATGAGATTGACTTTGAATTCGGCAAATTTTTCAAAGGGTGGCAGAAAAACTTTCAGTGAACCAAATAATATTAGTAAGTACTTATGTTTTATGCCGAAATGCAGTGTTTAGCCAAAAAAAGATGATTGGAAAAGAAAAAACAGGTTGTAATGCTATTGGAATAAATGCCCCAATTAAATAAAACAATTCTTAACACAATTTGTAATCTAGAACAAACTTCGAAATTCGAATCCTAATTCTGCAAAAATATACATCGTCTACGCATTTTAATCTCAAAATATTTCAGAATCACGCTGCCTAGCAAATGGAGCGTTGCCCGCTTTCGTACCGAGTATTTAAATAGAATTATTAATTCGTACATACTAAGTTACATACCGGTTTCGTTAATACGCTCGATATGATCAGTGTGCCGTGTAAATGGAATCTGCGCAATTTTTTATTGAGTTTGCCTTTTTATAAACTCATGCTCAGATTAATTCTGAACGCAGCTGTCCTTCGGCCTGCTTTGGGTTCAACTATAAGTTTAAAATAGAAGCTGAAAACACAACTCATCATCATCTACCTAGCCTTTTCCCAAACTATCTTGGGGTCGGCTTCCAGTCTTACCGGATGCAGCTGAGTACCAGTATTTTACATGAAGCGACTGCCTATCTGACCTCCAAAACCCAGTTGCCTGGGTAATACGATACCCCTTAGTAAGACTGGATGTCAGACTTTTGGCTTCAGACTACTTGTAACGACTGTCAGAGATCTACAAATAACAGCCGGGACCAACGGCTTAACTTGCTTTCCGAAGCACGGAGGAAACTCGGTATGTAATTATGGTCACCCATCCACGGACCAACCTCGGCAAGCACGGCTTAACCTTAAATATAGACCCGTGCGGATGTTTTTATTTAGCCACGAGCTCCTCAAGCTGAAAACACAACTATAGTATAACTATACACTTGGGTCTTTATGTGCGTGGCCAAAATCTGTACTAACGCTGATATATTGTTTTTTGAATACACCATCATTATCATCATCATGCTCGTTCCAATTTATTTGAGGTCGGCGCAGCATGTCTTCTTCTTCCATATTTCACTATTAAGCGTCACCTCCTTACTTACCATATCATCCTTCACGCAGTCCATCCATCATTTCTTTGGTCTTCCTCTACTGTCATAGCGTTTTGTTTCGGGTTCGTAGCCAAATGACTAAAACGGAACCTTTATAGATTTGCCCTGTCCGTCTGTCTGGCTGTCGGCCGGTCTGTCTGTACCTACGTCCGTATGTCTCATACACGTAAGTTATTTTACTCCGTGACTGTGGGCACCGCACAGTTGAAATTGGGAGAGTAGGTGTCTTGCACCGTTATACAAAAGTATTGTGAAATTATGAAAAAATTGGGTAGCTCTCCTTACATGTAACTCATCATCTGCCTAGCCTTTTCCCAAATTCTCTTGGGGTCGGCTTCCAGTCTAACCGGATGCAGCTGAGTACCAGTATTTTACATGACATGTGACATCTACCAACCCGCATTAAGCCCAGTAGTGGGAACATTATACGCTGATGATGATGATGATGACATGGAGCGACTGCCTATCTGACCTCCACAACCCAGTAACTGGGTAATACGATACCCCTTAGTAAGGATGGATGTCAGACTTTTAGCTTCTGGCTACTCGTAACTACTATCAAAGATCTAGAAACGACAGCCGGGACCAACGGCTTAACGTGCTTTCCGAGGCACGGAGGAAACTCGGTATGTAATTATGGTCACCCATCCACGGACCAAACTCGCCAAGCTCGGCTTAACCTTAAAGGTCGACCCGTGCTGTTGTTATTATTTAGCCACGAGCTCCTCCATGCATGTAAAGGTGGATACAGACTGCGAGGCATGCGCCACGAACGGCACACAACGAATGCCGCGGCCATACTTTGACTCGCCCTCGCACGTGCGTAGCATATGCCTCGCCACAAATACATAGGTACACACCTTGCGAGGCATTCGCTGTGGGTTGTTCGCGGCGTATGCCTCGCAATGTCTGTAAACGGCTTAACTGAGGGTTAAATAATAAAATTCAATGTTATAACTAGGTGGGGTGTTAGACGACATTTTTTTTCTTGGATTTTAGTTTTAGAATCTTCCTTTTGCATCAACAATGGAAATTCAATTAATGTACGAAACTTAGCCAATAAACAAAATGGGTGCGCCAAAGTTCACCTAAATTTTCAACTCCGATAATTGGAAATCCGAAAATGTTCTTCCTAACATTTTTCATCCTAACAATCGCAATTCCTTACTACTCTGTCTCTAATGTTCTAATTCCGAAGCATTCAACTTCATAATGTCAGTAGCAATAAACATCTATTATACTTTTATTTGTTTTCCTATATTTTCTCAACATAACCATCTTTTACACTATTATTCAAAGTCATATCTTTTATGTTTAGATTTATTTTTTATTCATTAAAGCGTCTTCTTTAAATCTATTTAAAGCGGTGTGTACCCGCAAAGATATCTATAGGTTAAGTTAGGTTAGAACTGTGACCTCGAAATTGGTCGCGAAATTTTTAAAAGTAGAAGTATTTTTTTCATGGTGGGGGCACTATAAATATCAGCTTCTACTCACATATATTATTTATTACACTTGGTAAATGTTTCTTTCTGAGTATGAGTGAAAATATTATGGTAATTATGTTTAGGGGTAATAGCGTTATGATAAAAAACAGTAGGAGTTGAAATATATTTACAATAATGATATTATTAATTACAATTTTCGGAAACATGAGTGTTATGAACATCGCCGGTAGCACTACAAATAGTATGAATGAAAACTTTAGGATGAAAATTTTTAGGAAGAGTGATCATTCGGATTACAAATCATTAGGAAGAACAATTTCGGGTAAAGAACTTTAGGTGAGCCAATATGGACCCAAACAAAATACAGGACGAACCTCGATAAAATAGTTAAAATGTTCAATTAACTTCAATCAAACATTCAGGTAACCGTAATATGTTATTGCAGTATTAAACAATAAACACTGAACCGTGTCAGTTAAACTTAACTGTGTAATTAACGAAACTAACTAAATTGATTGGTGTGGCTAATGTAACGTAATTTAAACAGGTGTTGCTATTAATTGTTAATTTGCGTTGTTTCAATTATTATTTATTTGGGAAATTAAAAGGAGCTATATTAAATAATTATCAGCTGCCCCATACATTTGGGTCGAAGACTTATTAAAATTTTGTATGGGGCAGCAGTTTTTTTTTTCGCCATTGTGATATTTGTTCGATGAAAAACCATGTTCAGTTTTATGGTCTCTAGCACACCCTTAAGTATGTATATACCATTTCCGTTACACCCTGCATTTGAAAAAAATCTAGGCTTTTCGTGGACCATCATCATCTGCCTAGCCTTTATCCCAACTACACACATCAAAAGTGTCTAGGGATCAAGCATTTTTATGCGGATTTCTTGAGATTGAGATGTGGCTTTGTAATAAATTTATGATTTTATAAATTTATATGGATCCTTTTTGGTGCATTTCATAATTTGAATCAGGAACTGTGAATCAAATTCGAGTAAAAGATGAAAATCAGCTGTCAATATTTTCCCTATAAAAACATACAACGCATTGAAGACATTATTAGTGCTACTGTTTCCCTACTACTGATTAAAACCAACGTTATTATGGAGCGGCGACGTCATTTAAGCAGGGAAGAAATGCTCAGAGCCGTGGGAATGATAGAAGCTGGTTCCCGGCAACGTACTGTGGCTTTAGCTCTGAATACAAGTCAGAGTGTTATCAGTCGACTTTGGACACGTTACCGAAGCACTGGTACCGTGGCTGAGCGCCATGGAGGACGGTATCGCTGCACCACACGGAGACAAGACCGATACATTCAAATCTTAACTCGAAGAGCTCCAACAATAACCGCCATGATGTTAGCCGTGAGGCTTCATCACTCTTCAGGGAACTTAATTAGCGACCAAACAGTCAGAAACCGCTTGCATGAAGTGAACCTTCATTCCCGAAGACCGCTACGGGTACCACCTATAGCAATGCACAATCGTAGGATTCGATATCAATGGGCTCTTGAACACAGAAATTGGGCAGAAGAACAATGGCGTTTCGTGTGCTTTTCTGATGAGTCTCGTTTTGGTATGAGACCGGATACAAGACGTATACGACACTGGAGAACCCCTGGACGCCAACAGCGATTAAAATCCTGCCAGGAAGTCCATCCTTATAGTGGTGGAACCATCATGGTATGGGCGGGTATTTGGATCGGCGGAAGAACTGAGTTGATTTGGATCAGAGGCAACCTCAACGCTCAAATTTATGCTGAGACGATTGTATCAGACGTCATCGTTCCTCTACAAGTGCAAATCGGTCCCTTATTTCAGTTAATGCATGATAATGCACGACCGCACACCGCAAGAGTTGTAAGACAGACTCTCGCCGCAGCTAACATCAATGTCCTGCCCTGGCCTGCTCAGTCGCCAGACTTGAACCCGATTGAGCATGCATGGGATATGCTACAGAGAAGAGCTCTGCCGAATATGGAGGGTATCCAGTCGCAAGAAGACCTTTTTTTGTTGTTGCAACGAACATGGGCGGCCATTCCACAGCGTGATTTGGATGAACTCATTTTGAGTATGCCAAACCGATATTCTTGTGTTGTTAGTGTTCGCGGTAGAAACACGGATTATTAATTGTTTAAGTTACCCAATAAAATTTTAAAGAAAACTGTTATTTCAGTCTTTTTTTCGAACTTTAATGTTAGTGGTTCAAATGTCAAAAATCCCTTTATTAGAAAATGGCAAATTTCTTTATGACTTGGTTTATCGTTACTGTGACAAACGAAAACACTTTATTTGATGAATCCTTAAAGAAAATTTTAATTAATATCAATCAGGAGAAAAGTTATTGCAAAAATATATGTTGATCCCTAGACACTTTTGATGTGTGTATGTTGCGGTCAGCTTCCAGTCTAACCGGATGCAGCTGAATACCAGTCTTTTACATGGAGCGACTGCTTATCTGACCTCCACAACCCATTTAGTTCTTGGTAATATGATACCGCTTCGTAAGACTGGTTGTCAGACTTTCGGGCCACTGACAACCTGTAACGACTGTCAAAGATCTACAAATTGACGCGGATTGCTTGTTGTTTGCCGATGACCTCAAATTGTCTCTCGCGGTAAAAAGCGTTGATGACTGTGTCCGGCTGCAGGGTGACATCGATAGGGTTGTGAGCTGGAGCAAGGAAAATCTCTTGCAGTTTAATAGCTCGAAGTGTGTGACCATCACTTTTTCTCGTGCACACAATCCTATCATACATACCTACTACATTGACGGGCAGCCTATGGAACGGGTCACAGAAGTCAAGGACTTAGGAGTAAGTTTCAACACAGGTTTGACTTTTCGGGAGCACATCATGCGCAGCTGTAGAAGGGCGTATAGAAATTTAGGTTTCATGCTTCGTACGGTCCGAGGATTCACGAATGTGAAAGCTATTATAGCATTGTATAATGCACTGGTGAGGAGCCAGTTAGAATGTAATGCAGTCATCTGGGCTCCACATGAAGCTAAATATAGTCTCATGCTGGAGAAGGTTCAAAATAAATTTATTAGATATTTATATTTACGTTATTACGGGGTCTATCCCTTTTACCCGTTGATGTATCCAACCTTATTTATTTTAGGTATGGTAGGATACAATGAGTTAAGGGTAAGGAGGGATCTGGCACTCGCTTTATATATATTTAAATTATTGAGAGGGAAGGTGCATAATGCAGTTATTTTGGGTCAGGTGAGTCTGAGTGTTCCAGACAGGTACGTTTGGCGACGACGGCAGCCACAACTGCTAGTGGAGCCGCGCGCTCGGACCAACCTTTTAAGGGAGGCGCCGCTGACGCGTGCACTCCGCACGCTCAACCTCATAGCGAGTGAGACGGACTTATTTTATTGTTCTCTGAGTGAATTCACAAGGATTGCATTGTTTGTCATTAGTTATAGGTATTAGTTATAAGTATAAATGAAGTTATTATTAATTAAGGCGCATTTATCGCATTGGGTCAGCCTGTAATGGTAGATGTAAGTAGATAAATAAATAAATAAATAAATGACAGCCGGGACGAACGGTTTTACGTAATTTCCGAGGCACTTATCAAGCTCGGTATGTTGTTGCCACCCATCCATAGATTAACCTAGGCAAGCGCGGTTTAACTTAAAGATCGGGCCGAGCGTCTATTATTATTTAGCCACGAACTCCTCCCGCATGGATACGATTGTCAATATGAATGATCGAGACATTACCATGCAAATAAGTCAATATCAGTATATAGGCAAGTTTGATGTACCTTAAATCAGTAATTATTTTGCTGACTGAACGCTTGATAAAAGAGTACTATACCTTCTCAACCGATTGCCTGCTGATATAAGAAGTCAGAAAATGAAAAGTAAGTTTGCCAAATCGCTTAGACTGTTCTTCCTCAGGAGTTTATAAACCATATTTTTTAGGAAGATGGTTTGCAGATTGTTGGGGGAGGGTAAACAAGTAGTTTCTAAGATTTATTTATTGTTAGCTACAATTAATATTAGTAGGTATTAATTAAGTGTCCACACTTTTTTTTTAAACATTTTCTTTAAATATATTGTTCCATTCCCACGGACAAACCGTAACAAAACGGTTTTGCGGGGCATAGTTCTTAAATAAAGATTTGTACTAACCTTGTTTTTAATAAGTAAATAAATTATAATATCTATTCAAATGTAATTTATCAACGAAACCAAAACATGATTATTGTTTGTATTGACACTTTTGCAAATATAATATCAGCACAATATTTGAAGTGCGTTACATTGGGTTCTACTGTAAAACGTGATATTTCATCCAATTTATTTTTTTATATTTATAGAGAACTCCATATAATAGTCTTCTTTGCCGACAAATACATCGGACACATACACCGGCACAATCTATTTGCCCAACCTTTCTCAAAAACTGTTGCCAGAGCCAATTCGTGTCGTGGCGTGTCGTATTCTCGAGATGCTCAACGTTCTTCTGACTGCCATCCCTGAATGTGATGTGTTTGCGGATGAATGGAAAAAAGTAATGCTTATATGTCTGGTGTTCTGTGAGAAAAAGTATGCAAGAGTGTCCATTGCTCCGTGTTACTTTTAGTTTAAGTCGTCAACTTTATGTTCTACCTTTTTCTGTTTCCGTGTTAATTGCTGTAATTGGTGTTGTACCGTTTTAATTAAGTATAAATAAATGAATAAATAAAACATTTGACATAAGGCGCCTCACAAGTCGCACAACGGAGGCCGTGATTGGAACCTACAGAGGCACATCCGACGATTTAAATCGTTAAGAGGGGACTCTAGTGGGCCTTTCTCCATACAAACGTATTCCGCTGTTTTCTTCGTGAATAATGCGTCTAGAGCAATGATTTTTTTCCAAAACATAATCACTTAAATAATTATGACAATTTAAAAACCCGAATTAAAGCCCAGTTTTTACCGCCATTTTCAGACGACTATCAGAGAAAATACATAAGCTTTTAACTAAAAAACAAAATAATAGAAGCATATATATACTTTTCCTCTAAATTTTGATACGAGTATAAGAATTATTTAGATCAGTTTAGTTTTGAAGAAGAAAACAGCGGAACACAAAACGAGTTTTAGTCAAGATTTTTGTTGGTAAAATAAGCGAAGTTGCAGTTGTCCCTTTCGCACTTTACGGGGGCATGGTCGGTCGCAGCGCGACGGCAATGGTTTCTTCAAATTCCTCGAGCTTAGAGTCCCCTCTTAATAGCAAATACATTGGCGGCATTAAGTAGGTGACCGGTTACTATTGCACGATGAAACTTGACATGTACGTAATTAAATTATTAGCCGCTTGATTACTGGGCCGTTCATCTGTCATAGGCTAACGGGCACAGGTGGAGTGCTCAGTGGAAAGTTAGACCTAATTAAAAGATGTTTTACATTGTATGCATACATTAGCTAACTCGTGCAACTTCGTCTGCGTCACATTTTTCCCGTTTTTGCGACATTTGTGATACTCGTTTATCCTAGTACAGACATCGAACTTTGTTATATCTACATTATTTCTAAGATGTATGCTGTATAGTATCAATTTTAACTTAACTTACTAGGGCCATGGGGCCCGAGTGCCCATCTTGTGTTTCGGGATATCGCCAAGCGGTTGGTCGACGCTTCACGGGACCAGAGGGCTGGCCTCTTTTTTGGTCAAAGAATCAGCATTGCCATCCAACGTGGCAATGCGGCCAGCCTTCTGGGCACTTTTACTGTCGACAACGATGTCGACGAATTTTTTGACGCCCTGTAATTTTTATACTTGTACATATTTTATTTTTATATTATATTTATTTGTAGTTTGTAAATAATGTACATATGTAATATACAAAATACTTAGCAGTTATTTTAACTTTGAATAAAATTGAAAAAAAATATTTTTCATGAATGCTTTGCTCCTATTAGTCATAGCGTGATGTTGTATAGTTTATAGCCTTCCTCGATAATGGGCTATCCAACAATAAAAGATTTTTTTCAATTTGAATTAGTCGTTTCCGAGATTAGCGCGTTCAACCAACCAAACATGTAAACAAACTATTCAGCTTTAAGTATAATATTAAGTATAGATGTATACGAAACTGCTTCGTAGGTCTTGTGGTCGCAATCGAGATTACTGAACAAGGTTTTGAGTTATATTTCCGAGTCGGGATTTTTTTTTTGGGTTTTCCGTCTGGGACTTCTCAGTAGCAGGGGGTCTACTTTCTAAGTCTGTCAACGAAAATACGAGTCCGTCCGTAACTAACTTTATACTTGGAAATTAACCTTGCTTTCTATTGTTTTCGAATTCATAAGTTTTGAAAACACATCGGGAGTAAGGAAAACTGTCCAATCGTGTTGTCTTTCATTTTATGTTCGGGCCCCTAACGAATCTTATGTCCGTAAGTGATACGGAGTAGGAAACGACCGTAACTTCGGCCGAAACTACGGATTTCGTGCTTAGAGAGTAGACCCCCTGGCCCGGAGTCTGGATTTTTGCCCGGTTTATTTCAATAGGCTAGAGGAGCTCGTGGCTAAATAATAACAGCCGCACTGGTCGATCTTTAGCTAGCCGTGCTTTTCGAGTTTGGTCCATGGATACGTGACCAGAAATCACATACCGAGTTTCCTCCGTGCCTCGGAAAGCACGTTAAGCCTTTGGTCCTGGCTGTCATTTGTAGATCTTTGATAGTCGTTACGAGTAGTCAGAAGCCAAAAGTCTGACACACAGTCTTACCAAGGGGTATCGTATTACCCAGTTACTGGGTTGTGGAGGTCAGATAGGCAGTCGCTTCATGTAAAATACTGGTACTCAGCTGGATCCGGTTAGACTGGAACCGACCCCAAGATAGTTGAGAAAAGGCTAGGCAGATGATGATAACTTGGCCTCGCTTTCCATAGATTGCCCGTACAGCGAGATATCCGCATAAACTGGTTTTTATATAACTTGATTGATTGACTTACTGCACACAAGGAATTATCATCACTCGTGGCTACAAATCTACAATTATCCAATTTACCGCTCCATAACAGATGCACTCTTACTTGCTAATTGTCAATAATCATTAATTCATAGAACAACGTAATAATAAAAACTCCACTGTCAGTTATTTGCGCGCTATTGCAAGATATAACGCAATATTTGTACACGTGTTTCTGCGGTAATCAAATTATCATAACAGAGCTGTGAAAATCTCGGATGGCTTGTGATCTTATTTCTTAGATTTTGATTGAGAGGTAAAGATTATATTTAAAGTATAAACAGACCCCTAACGAAGCCGTAAAACAAACATTCTACACATCAAATTAACTTTACGCAAAAAAAAAAACAAAACTTTGTAAAACCCCCGTCCGAAAAACCCAAAAATAAATAAATCCAAGCGTCCGTCGTCGTCGTAGCGTCGGGGGTCTGCTCTGTTTTGTGCTTGTGCTAAGCGGTCTACTACAGTCCCCGGTAATTTAATTTTTATTTCATGCTTTTTAAAATTAAATTATTATCTTAGCCTTGACTGTCTCATTCCTAGGCATAGGTATCCTCCCATTCCTTCCACTTTTCTCGGTGTTGCACCTCTTCTCGCTAATTAGATAAAACAATGAAAATTTAAAAAATCTCGAGCTTTTAGGAGGGAGGGGTGCACACCCCCCCCCCTTGCGGTGCCCATGGCAAGTGACAAGCTTTCAAATTTCCAGACCCGTAAAAGTTGTTTATATCCCTTCATTAACTAGAAATGAGGTGATGACCTTCAAACGGCTGAGCAGATTTTCTCGAAACATAGCTAAGAACACTCGAATAAAACACCTTTCAAACGAAACCAATTTATCAAAATCGGCTCATCCGTTTAGGAGCTACGATGCCACAAACAAATACACACGTTAAACTTATAACACCCCTCTTTTTTATCAAAAAGACTGTCGATGCAAGCCCTTCGTCTATTCACTATATTTATGTTGACTATTATAAAACTTTTGTTGTAGTGTCTGAGAAGGTATTTTGAAGAAAGTCCAGTCAGTGTTGTATAATGTGAATGCAGGATAAAAGAGCAGATGTTACAAAAACTTATAATAAAAAAATACTGATTGCTTTTGCGAGCATCGTAATGTCCTGACGTCATTGGCGCCGATTTGAAACTATGTAAAAAACGTATAGATAAGACAAAACATTTTAAAGCTTTATCAAAAACCAGATTGGCATTTCTGTGACGTATTTTGCGCTATTGGAATTCCTGAATATGTGTCATTGTTTATTTAATTTCGTGAGGACAGTATTGAGTATGAATGTGGATGGTTATAAGAGTAGAGGAAGACCAAAGAAACGTTGGATGGACTGTGTGAAGGATGATATGGCAAGAAAGGAGGTGTCTGATGAGAAGACCAGTAATGGAGAAATAACGCTTACAACCCTAATCTCTTCAGAGTGAACAGGCTTCTTCTGGGAAACACAGCGCAAAAAAAGGCTGGAGAACGATGAGTTGAGATATTTGTGCAAAACAGCAATAGTTACTGACCATACGGTAAAAACCTAACAAACACTTATCTCAATAAAAAAAAAAACTGTACGCACTAGCAGCATCTAAACTGTAGGACAGTACATCGGCACGCCTTTATCTCCGGCCAGACAGATCGTGTTACCCGCCAGATCGTAACTCCGGGAGATATCGGCAGATTCATTGTTACTGGCTCGTACGCTGGGTTATTCGTTGTTTTGTTGGGAAAACCATTTAAAGTTTTGGTAACGGTTTTCCTGTTGGAAATGTTTAAAGCACAGCACGAATCGGGATAAAAAGGCTTGGGGAGAAGGGCCTATGTCTAGTTATCTTCTCGTCTTCTTTATCTCTCGTCTTTTTTATTCTGCAGATAGGATCTCTTCTCCAATATGCAGGTCCTTTATTCAAAGGGTAATTTGAATTGTTTGTTATTATTTTATCTTATTTTAATGTGTATCCTATTTTGATTTGTATTTTGATTTTAATTTTGATTTTTTATATTGTTTTTAGTTCTCGTATTTTTAATTGCTGGTGTGATTTCAATGTTAATTTTATTTTACTATGGATCAAGTTATCTGAAATAAATGAATTTTATTTATTTTTTTATTTATCGTGTGGTTAGGGAGTAAACTGTGTATGAGTTTCTACGCCGCCCATGGGCCTCTGACTTGGCTTCTTATGCCGTCGAGAAATATCTCTCAGGCATGCTGGTTTCCTCACGATGTTTTCCTTCACCGAAACAAGTGATAGTAATACAATACGCACATGAATCCGATCGAAAATCATAGGCGCGAGTCTTGGGTTCGAACTGGTAGCCTATGTCTTGTCAAAATACTTCATCATCATCATCAGCCTGTATTCGTCCACTGCTGGACATAGGCCTCTCCCATGACACGCCACTGAGCACGATCCTCGGCCACTCTCATCCAGCTCAAAATACTTGCTAGGAAGGCCAGTAATAGGTTCGTTGCTTGATATGACGATGGTACTGTAGTAAAAACCTCCAAACGTGTGGATGCGATTTTGTTTCTTTTTATAAAGGGTGTAAAACACCTCTTAACGAAGCCGAAAGGCACTGGTTGTCCCTGTCATTACGATCATTTTTAAGTTCTACACCATACCTGGGAACCTTCTAGTTACGGAGATATTAGGGGTCAAAGTTCCAACTTTTTGACAAGTATTTTTTTTTAATACAAGTTTTTAATGTAAGATTTTTACTTTAAACACCTCCACGACCTCCGTACTATTCAATCCGTCCATCAGCACAATGTTTTGAGTGCGTTACATTGAGTTCTACCACAAAACATGATTTTACACCCCCAAAAAAAAGTTGTTTCCCAGCAATAATTTTTGCGTAAAGTTACTTAGTTTCATGTACAGAATGCTTAATTCACGGCTTCGTGATGAGGTGATTTACACGGTGTAGTAGTGTTTTGTTTTTTTAATAGTATCAATACCTGACAAAAATAATACGATTGGCATGTAGATTGGCTAGCAATTTATTTATCTAAACTTAATGATATGATGACCTGCATATAAATAAAGTCTTGTTTCAAAACCCACTAAGAAGCACACCTGCATAAATTATAATTCGAAAAAAAGTGTCGAATGGAGTATATAACCTCTGCGTGGGGAATACCATCTGGGTTTTTTAGAAGCACAATGGTAAACATCTATTCTTTGCTGTCTTACTTTTTGTTGTTTTAGCTATTCTGTTTTTTTGCTATTTTATAACCGATGGTGAAGGTTGCGGGGATACGCTGGATGCGAGTCGCATGGGACCGGCCAATGTTGGGGGACACTTGAGGTTCAGCAGTGGACGTCTTTCGGCTGAAATGATGACTACTTTATATGTTGTTACTTGCGACAGGGACTCGCGGATGGGTGCACATTCATTACGTACCACAAGGCTTGTTAGTGTCTCGGAAAGGCGACAGTTAGTTGTATCCCACACACCCTTCAAAAATTACATTAACAGTATGGTGCAGTGATTTTAACAGATTAAACTATTACTTTATAACAAAAAACATATTTTGCATTCCATACAAACTTTCAAGTCCTTATTTTTCGAAATGACTGAACCGATTTGAATGAAACTTCATACACAATCTAAGATACATAGGGCTAAAAATTTTACAAAAAAACATTTTCGAAAAATAGTGTTACAGCTAAATTAGACCGATTTTAAAGTATCTATAGAAACAGAAATTTCCAATTATGTTATTTTTTAATAGACATTTCGACAAAATTTTTTTTTTAGTAACTTTTTACACCTATGTATCCTGCAAAAAATTTTGAATGGGAGCTCCCTTAAATATTTATTTTATTCTGTTTTTAAAATTTGTTGTTAAAGCGGCAACATAAATACATAATCTGTAGAAATTTCAACTGGCTAACTATCACGGTTCATGAGATACAGCCTGGTGACAGACGGATGGACGGACAGACAGACAGCGAAGTCTGAGTAATAGGGTTCCGTTTGACTCTTTGGGTACGGAACCCTAAAAATGACAAGCAAAATGTGGGTGTACTATTCCGTACACCTCTGTCTAACCTTCTGAGGATCACAGGCGTGATGTTACATTTATTATAAACTAGTTGTCCCGCGCAACTTCGTCTGCGACACATTTTCCCCGTTTTCGCAACATTTTTCATTGCTGCTCCGCTCCTATTGGTCGTAGCGTGATAATATATAGCCTATGTCCTTCCCCAGGTTGAAATCTATCTTCTTGCCAAATTTCATTAAGATCCGATCAGCCGTTTAGTCGTGAAAAGGTAACAAACAAACAAACAGAGTGACATTCGCATTTATAATATTTGTATGGATAACAAAACAAGATTTTGACCGCCACTGTAAGATCCATTCATCAATTTCAATTCTCAGTACGAGTTGATACTACTTTGTGATTGGTCAATTCGCCTTTTGTAAACCGTTTTATGAATGGAAATCAACATTCATTGATAAACAGCGGATTCTCTGGTATTTTGTAATGTTTATTGAGGTCAAAATGGCTGATATATTTTGACCTTTATAAACGTATTGATAAAAAAATGATTGTTTGAAAAATTATCAATACTTATCTTGAAACAACTTATCAATGCCGTTAAAATAGCTGATTCATCATCTGCCTAGCCTTTTCCTAAATTTATTGGGGTCAGCTTCCAGTCTTACCGGATGCAGCTGAATACAAGTATATTAGTATATTTTATATGGACCATTTTATATCAAAATCAAAACATGGGCACTTGTAAAACGTCGTCAAAAAGGTGCTCGGTTCAGTTGGTCGTTTCCTATGGAGAAGAACCGGCAAAAAATTCCATGGTTACTCTTTTAAAATCATTTGGTTTCACAATATTTCTATGTTACAGCGTTAGTATTTAAGTATGGGAAGACATCGTAGGCCCGACAATAAGTCGTTGCTTACTACAAAACGTAGAACAAGATAAAAAGTTACCAAGGATCTAGGAATCTATAGGAATAAATGTCCACACATTTACAAACAATCGGTAAATAAGAAAAAGAGTCTATACAAAAAAAAAAGAAGATATTACAACCTTTTTCAATAGGGGATCGGACTGGGTAAAGAAAACGACATTCTATTTTGTCCGTCAGACAGGTAATACAAAAATATTAGACACGTATTTTTTGTTTTATCAAAATATCAAAAAAATACTTAGTTAAAACTCATTAAAGTTGGAGAGTGGGGGCTTACTACGTCACGAGTAGGTATAAAACTTACCTACATGTGACGTCATGCGCCATTTCAACTCAATATATCTCCGTAATTTTATGACCACGTGAAAAAAGAAAAAGTACGTGTCCAATACTTTTCAATAAACTACCCGACGGACAAAGAAAAAAGGAATTGGATTATCCCCTATTGTCTGACCTCTATAACGCAATACTCCTTAGTAAGACTGGTTGTCAGACTTTCAGGCTTCTGACTACCTGTAACGACAGTCCATAAACAACAGCCAACCTTTTAGAACATAATATAACATCACCCCTGTAATCCCCGAAGAGATAAGCTGAGATGTACCAACTATTTGCCAGATATATGTAAGTCCCATAATTTAGACGGGACTTCAATGGCCAGCCTATAGACATCAACCGGGCACCATTCCAAACTCCGTCCATGGCTACTACTGCGAAATTTTTGATGGAATTGAAAACCCAACTACATTGCCTCACCTGGGAATCGAACCCGGGAACTCACGTTCAGCAGTCGCGACCGCTAGTCGATCTACCTAGCCTTTTCCAAACTATTTTGGGGTCAGCTTCCAGTCTAGCAGGATGCAAGTGAGCACCAGTATTTTACATGAAGCGACTGCCTATCTGTCCTTCTCTCTAGTCGATCTCGATATGTAATTAATGGCACCCCATCCACAGACCAACCTTAGCAATAGTTACTTAACCTTCGATCGACCCGTGCGCCTGTTATTGTTTAGCCACGAACCCCAACAGCGTTTAAAGAAAATTATAACGATTAATACCAGATGCATTTTCACGGATCACTAGTTACCAACCCCCTGCCATGGGGTGTACACAATTTAGTTTGTAAATTAGCGTGGGGTGTCCACATTATTAGCCTGCTTGGTCAACTGTGTGATTTGCTCAAATAAAACATTATTTACCCTTCTAAAGGGTAGGTTTTGAGGGGAAACAGGTGTTCTGTTCGTTATAGTTTTTTAGGAGTATGAAGAACGGGGAGTGAAGTTCCTCGATACTCCTTAGAAAAGGGAGGATCCTCCGACCAGACAGGTGTTAAGTCTGGTGGGTAACTGCCAGACAGTGTTGTTGTCAGGTTCTATATAGTCGATGTAAACTTTGCTTGCGCGATTCAGACCAAATTAGTTCTTCTGTTTTCTCATAGATGGCGCTGTAGTACTTTATGTTATAAGTTGCTTTTTGTAGGTCGCTACAGTTTTACAGAGTTAAAGTGTTTTGTTTATAAAGATCTTTAGGTCCATGAAATTGCCTTTCTTTGACTGATAATATTATGTAATTTATGTTCGAATATGATTTCGAGACCATGGGCACTGCGGCTGGAGCGTACAATGCGTACATGTCTTAAGGAGGTCAAATTTGCACATATTCTTAGCGGTATGTTTTAAATGCGTTACACTGAGCGCTACCATGATTTTTCACCCCACAAAAAGTCGTGCACTTTGGCGCAGTGTTCATTTTAAGAGCGTTTACGCCTTAAAATGAACACTTTTCATACAAACTTTCAAGTCATTATTTTCCTAAATGAATGAACCTATTTTAATGAAACTTCATACGCTTATACATAGGTCTAAAAGTTACAAAAAAAACATTTTCGAAAAATAGCGTTACAGCTAAATTAGACCAATTATAAATTATCTATAGAAACAGAAATTTCCAATTATCTTTTTTTTTTTAAAGACGTTTCGAATTTGTTTTTTAGATTTTTTTTAGACCTACGTATTCAGCTTATGCGTATTAAGTTTAATTAAAATCGATTCAGTCATTTCGGGAAATAAGAACTTGAAAGTTTGTATGAAATGCCGTAAGGTGATGAAAGATGAAAGAGGCGCCTGTTACAAAAAATAGCATGTGATGAGGAGGGATGGAATAGATGTGACTAAAGAAGGATGAATGTGGATGCATGGAGAGGGAGAGGAAGACCAGAGAAAAGATGAATTAATTGTGTGAGAAAGGATATGGAGGAAGAAAACGTTTTCATCCCCCCATCTCGGAAAGAGTATTTTTGCTCTTCGATATCTGAGTGCAAAAGCCGTTTTTATCCCCTAGAGGATAAAGTAAATTGAATTTAGAACATCGTGTGCACTAATTTTGTGAATTCAAAACATCATTAAACCTACTTACTTCTACCTCCATGGTGCCGAATTTATCATACAACCTTTTTTAATTTGTTAAAAACTCAGACTCGTAACCTTCTTGGTGTTCATTTTTATAATTTGATTACGCGCGCCATTTTCTTCTCACGTCATATTGTTAAAACCTTAGGAAAAACAAGTAACTTGAATACAAGTGAAAAATCTAAAATGAGTGATTCTAGCGACGAGGAAGTTTATTTGACGCCTACAGAATTGGCTGAAATTGTTAATAATGCACACTAGCTAAAGGAGCCAAAACTTTCTCAGAAAACGTTTTGCTGGCTATTTTATTGAATTATCCGAGACCAAGAAATCAAGCACTCTATGGAGTATAAAGGGTGTAAAACACCTCTTAACGAAGCCGAAAGGCACTGGTTCTCCCTGTCATTGCAATAATTTTTTTGTTCTACACCATACCTGGGAACCTTCTAGATACGGAGATATTGGGGGTCAAAGTTCCAACTTTTTGACAAGTATTTTTTTAAATACAAGTTTTTAATGTAAGATTTTTACTTTAAACACCTCCACGACCCCCATACTATTCAATCCTTCCATCAACACAATGTTTTGAGTGCGTTACAGTGAGTTCTACCACAAAACATGATTTTACAACCCCCAAAAAAAAGTTGTTTCCCAGCAATAATTTTTGCGTAAAGTTACTTAGTTTCATGTACAGAATGCTTGGTTGACGGCTTCGTGATGAGATGTTTTACACGGTGTATATACAGGGTGTAACAGAAAGGGTATATACATACTTAAGGGTGTGCTACAGACCATCAAACTGAACATGTTTCTCATCATAAAAAAAATGGTCTGAAGCACACCCTTAAGGATGTTTATACCCTTTCCGTTACACCCTGTATATATATACATATATAGAATAATTACCTATCATAACGTAGTAGTTAATACCTAAACTGAAATAAAAGTATCTTGTGATTGTAAATTGTTTTTTTTTTTGCATTTAGTCATTTCCTCGCTGAGGTGGGATGAAAAGTTACGTGTTGCACTCGAGTGCAAAGATTTTTCACCTCGTGCTCTTTTGATTCCCTCGCTGACGCTCAGGATTCTAATTATTGAATCATTCGCTGCGCTCGTGATTCAAATTCATCTCGTCATCAAAATTGAGCACGCGGTTAAAAAGCAACTTTGCACTCTTGTATAACAAATAACTGTTAAAAAGGTTTAGTAAATGATAGCATGACGAATGATCGGGGCGAATGGAATAAAATCATCATATTCCTGCCCTTGACAACATGAGGTTCTTCTTTTCTCTACTCGTGCCGGCCAAGATAAGCGGAATCTCTTATCTCGTGCGCCCACGAGTAAAACAGAATCGTACTATATGTAATAGCCTTTATTTATAGAATTTTGTTGACTAACCCAGAAATTAATTTTAAGTGCAAATAATTGATAAGAATATTCGGTCAAGGATAGTTTTTAGTGATAATCTTTGTATCTTAGACCTAATGATGTTATTGTTATGTTTGTTTATTGTTTACGTAGATTGCTTGAAAATAATTGCAAATCTGAGGTCTTCTAGGACGAATCCCGATTCATCCGATCTATTTAATATAATTTAAACATATTCCTGCGATCTAGTAATGTCAGTGTTTTCATGTACTGTCGTCCCCACTTTGTGTTTTAAGAAAACAAACTGTTTATATTCTCATGGCAACTACAACAGGTTACAAACACAGTATTTTTATATTCAATATTCATTTATTTCAGGCAAGCATAACCCATATAACCAACCCGCACTGGGCCCGCGTGGTGGATTACGGCCCATTCCCTCTCATAGAGAGGAGGCCTGCATCCCAGCAGTGGGAACAATATAGGCTGATGATGATGATGATGATGATAACCCATATACATAAAACTACATTGGCATAAAATTAAATACAATAAATTCATTATAAGAATTAAATGCAAATTAAATAAATAAATAAAAAATAATAAAATTACAATAAAAATACAATAATAGAATTACAAATTAGCTCCGGCATTACATTATACATTACATTTATTAACCATTATATTTATTATACATTTTATGTAGTGCCTCGTTGGTGGAGTGGTCGCAAACGCGACTGGTTCGATTCCCGAGTCGAGCAAAGTGTTATTAGTTTTTTCCACTAGGAATTTTATATGTAGCAGCCACGGAAGCTGGATTTGTGCCCAGTGGATGGCAGATGATGATGATGATATATGTGTGAAAACGCGGTTATAGGGCAAGGATCCGACGGGCCATGTTTAAAACACGGGTGGTTCACACCTACCGATTTCCGTAAATAAGAAAAAAAAACTAATTTTATTATTGATTCGGGTCGATAATAATTAGCATAGTTACCTCCTTGAATTTGACGAGGATGCAAAACAAAACCTTGTGTTATGTTCTTTTATTTTATGTATTTTGTTTGACCACTGTATTTCTTTATCAAATCTCTATCAGCCATTATTAGCAGTATTCACTTCCTGGCAAGCCATTTTTTTACATAATTTACTCTTAATCATTATCATCTTATAATTTAACGCATAAGTCGACAAAAATATAAACATTTTGGTACAAACGCATAATTTATTGGCACTCTTGTGTCAATAGTTACCTTGACCCGAAATCTGTGATGATATCATACTTCGATCCCAGTTTAGTGAGCATTAGCAACTGATAATACCTATTGGTACGTTTGTGTGTATTTGTAGATCTTTGACAGTCGTTACAGGTAGTCAGTGGCCCAAAAGTCTGCCATCCAGTCTTACCAAGGGATACGGTAAGTATTACCCAGTACTAACTGGGTTGTTGAGGTCAGATAGGTACTCGCTCCATGTAAAATACTGGTATTCAACTGCATCCGGTAAGACTGGAAGCCGACCCCTATACAGTTGGGTAAAGGCTAGGCAGATGATAAATGCCAATATGCTTGTTTGGTATTTCATTTGTTTCGAGTTTTTAGCATTTTTTTTATCAGGTGCAGATCGCCTAAAAAAAGTATGCGGTTCGTGAATCAATGTCTCTAATTTCGGAAATGCGTACGCTCGATGAAACTTGTACATATAAGTTAGAAATCAGCAGTGGTGGCCCGGTAGAAACTTTATCAAGTCATCATCTGCCTAGCCTTTTTCCAAGTAAGTTGGAGTCAGCTTCCAGCACTAACCGGATGCAGCTGTATACCAATATTTTACATGGGCCGACTGCCTATCTGTCCTCCACAACCCAGTTAGTACTGGGTAATACAATACCCCTTGGTAAGACTTGTTGTCGGACTTTTGGGCCGCTGACTACCTGTAACGACTGTGAAAGATATTTTTAGTTTAGGGACACAGGTGGGGAATAAGTGAAGATCATCAGGGAGGGAACATATAGATGTTGAAGATGCCTTAAGGTGGAGGATGGAACACGCAGTCCAATTTTGTTTATTATTTCTATTTACACTGTTTCCAAATGCAATAGAATGTGGTATTTATATAAAAAAATCTTGAGAGGTGTCAAGGGACACCCGGATGGAACGAAGTTCCTTTCACGTACATAATATCAATACATTTTAGATTTAAGTTAGTGTGCGAAAAATAAAATATTTAATTTAAGGAAGATTAATCCTTAATTCGAAGCAATACGTCTTACTTAACTGCACAACCGAATTTGTACTTTGTAGTTCGGTCACTCAAAATAATAATCATATCTATCCTTACTCACATACACACCCCAATTGTACGTAATTTAAGGAAATTTCAACTTTATTTTAAAGAAATAAAGCTTACAATAGCTTACTATAGCAAAAAGTGTCGTGACAACTTTTCGTAAGAATTTTTTCCGTCTAGCCCCCTTTCACAACGCGCGATAAGGAACATCGTTCCAAAAATTAAATTACTTGTGAGTGAAGTTGAGGGAAGTAGCTACTGTTAAAAAGTATTACAATAGGATTACAAAAGCTTTCGTCAGTGATGGTGCAATCTAAACATCTAAGATGTTGCAAAAGCTTAATGTCAGTCAGTAGGATCCTCGAAATGAGAAGTCACGACGTATCGTCAGTTTGACTCTTAATCATGCATTGATAAGTTTCATATCTTAAATAAATCTTTAACATAAAAAAATTGGTTGTCTGTAAAGTCGGTTTACTGACGATAGTTGAACGTGACAACGCTATAGGGACGCGTGCCTCTCACTCGCTCTCATTGTGAGCGCATAACGTGAGCGGAGCGTAACGCAGTTTCTTGAAGTGTCACCCGGTAAACCAATTTATAAGACGTTGTCACGTCAAAATATAACTTACCATATTTGCTGGTTTGAGCAATTTATATCCTACCGTGTTACGAGTCAAGGTCGTGATTCGCGCACTTCTTCCTTTCGTGTTGATGGTACTGTTTAAAGCTCGTGGCTAAATAATACCAGCCACTCGGATCAATCTTCTGTTTGTCCGTGGATGGGTGACCATAATTACATACCGAGTTTCCTCCGTGCCTCGGAAAGCACGTTAAGCCGTTGGTCCCGGCTGTCATTTGTAGATCTTTGACAGTCGTTACAGGTAGTCAGTGTCCAGAAATTATGAGTTTCAGTCTTACCAAAGGGTATCGTATTACCCAGCTTCTGGGTTGTGGAGATCAGATAGGCAATCGCTCCATATACTGGTATTCATCTGCATCTGGATAAACAATTGTTGTAGTACGTATATTTAGGTTAAGGTCTCCATGATCTATGGGTCTTTGTAACCTGAAAATAAACGGAATGATCGATTGATTGATATCCTGGAAGCCACACCAACACAGTTGGGAAAATGCTAGGCAGATAAGATGATGGTACTGTTTAAATCGGTTGGACCTGGTGAGTTGCCCAAGCCACCGTCAGCGGCGTTTTTGAGGTCCTCCAAAGTATATTGTCGAATGCAACACTTAAGAGCGTTTATTCCTTACCGCTTTTCATACAAACTTTCAAGTAGTTTTTTTCCGAAATGACTGAACCGATTTAAATGAAACTTTATACGCATAAGCAGGATACATAGGTCTAAAAAGTTACTAAAAAATATTTTCAAAATGTGTTTTAAAACAAGAGATAATTGGAATTTTCTGTTTCTATAGAAAATTTAAATTTGGTCTAATTTAACTGTAACACTATTTTTCGAAAATGTTTTTTAGTAACTTTTTAGATCTGTGTATCCTGCTTATGTGTACGAAGTTTCATCAAAATCAGTTCAGACATTTCGGAAAATAACGACTTGAAAGTTTGTATGAAATGTCGTAAGGCGTAAACGCTCTTAAAACAACAATTGTTTTATTAACTGGGTGGGGTGTACGCTGCACAAAATATTTATAATTATTTTTCTAGCCTTTCTTAGGGGCTGATATTTTTATGCCCTAAACCAATTGTCGTGTTAGGATAGAGTTTTTACATGCGGTATTGTAAGCACATCGTGGCGGGTTAGCAACGTCTTCTAATTTTTTTCTTACACCTTTGTAACTTTACATGAATAAAATATCTAACCCCTATGACCAGATTGACAGTATTGATCTCTATACCGAAATGAGAATGTCTTAAAACAAACTAACTTTGTTCTTGTTTTTATTTATTTTATTAACGCCCTACCAAGAAAGAGGGGTGTTATAAGTTTGACGTGCTAATCTGTGTCTTTGGCATCACAGCTCCTGAACGGATGAACCGATTTTGATAAAGCTGGTTTCGTTTTTATGCGAAAGTTTTTATGATGAATGTTTGTTACTTAATCACGCAAAATGGCGGAACGGATCTGGTTAAAATTTAGCATAGAGTTAGATTATAGTCTGGAATAGCACATAGGCTACATTTTATCCCGGAAGTACGATCCCGTGGGCAGTTCTTGTACTCCATGCGGCTGAAGCCACGAGCATAAACTAGTACTTTAATAAATTCTATTATTCTCACCCTACAATACTGTCACGTATAGATGAAATAGCACAAAATTAACATGAATCAACCATTACTGGGAGCTATATGACAACACAGCACGTTTAAGATTCAGTTATAAGCAGATAATGTAAAAAATACAGAAGTGCAAATACTTGTAAAATTAAACCAAAAAATTTTACTTAAGTTATTACGATTTCATGTCGATGAGTGGGAAAGATCAAGATCATTAATGTCCCCAATGATTTATCATAATAAAGTGTTAGCGTTCTAAAAACAAAAAAAAAATACTAAATTATTGTACGTTTGTTCTGGCTGATCTCAAATCGATCGAATCAATCAATCGATCGAAACGGCTGGACCGATTTTGGCGGCACTGTTATAAGGGTAATTTAGGCTACCGTTATTTACCATTTACAGTAATTTAAATTGATTATGTATGTCTTTTGTGACAATCTCCCGAATTTTGACGAGGATGCAAAACAACATTTTGTATATACACATGTTTATGGATAAATTTGGGTTGGAATTGGTACTTAACCAATCCTTTCAGAAATTCTTTTTTTTGTTGTTTTTGTTTCAATTTCTTTTTTGCATGAAATCATTGATATTTTATCTGTAAAGCAATCGTTGGCTCTTAAGTTACTGGCAATAAAAGGGTTTTTTATTTATTTATATATATTTTTAATAGACAAGCTCGTGGCTAAATTATAACAGCCGCCCGGGTCTATCATTAAGGTTAAGCCGTGCTTGCCGAGGTTGGTCCGTGGATGGGTGACCATAAATACATACCGAGTTTCCTCCGTGCCTCGGAAAGCACGTTAAGCCGTTGGTCGCGGCTGTCATTTGTAGATCTTTGACAGTAGTTACGAGTAGTCAGAAGCCAAAAAGTCTGACATCCAGTCTTACCAAGGGGTATCGTATTACCCAGTTACTGGGTTGTGGAGGTCAGATAGGCAGTCGCTTCATATAAAATACTGGTACTCAGCTGCATCCGGTTAGACTGGAAGCCGACCCCAAGATAGTTTGGGAAAAGGCTAGGCAGATGATGATATATTTTTAATAGTTTTGTTTTAATGGTACTTCTGCCCCTACCTTCACAACACACCAATCGTGTACAAGCCGTTCACCCCGATCCTTTCACTCGATCATCACTTATTCATTCAGCCAGTGTCGATGACTTGAACTAAACATGGCTATCGTCAGGGTTCCCTGAGGTTACGATAAATTGTTTTTTTATATCGTTTAATATTCTGTTATGTCACTTTAATTAATTAATGTTGTAGTTGACTTATTGTAGCGCCAGCGATTGGCCGAGCAATTTCTGAATCCTACTTAATATTAAAATGCGAAAGTTTGTGAGGATGCATGGATGTCCGAATGTTTGTTACTCTTTTCTCGAAGGGCGTGCGTTTTGGGGGACTGTCTCATGTGATTATGACGTTCAAAAAGTGCTGATTATCAGCCTAGTTTGAATAAATGACTTTTGATTTTTTCACGCGAAAACTACTGAACATATTTAGGTGAAATTTGGCACACAAGTAATTGATAAGGACCTTTTATCCCGATAATACCATTCCGTGGGACAATAACGTACTTTTTGTTTTAAAAATATTTTAGTATTAGGTACCTGACTGACGGGCAAAATACAAGGTGTTGTTTTGCATCCTCGTCAAAATTCAGGAAGTTGTCACACAAGACATAAATAATCAATTAAAATTAATTATTAACAAACGCTGATTTTTTTGGTTGTTTATTTTTGTCAGTATTTCAGAAGAACCCCCTTAACGTGGTTTAGGGAATAAGAAATTATCAAATAAACGTTACAGATTGTTTGTATTTGTGGAAGCGCGGTTATATAGGGCGACAGACGGTGGTTCACACTTACCGATTTCCGTGAATAAAAATAAAATAAAAATTACCCACCCATTTTATCTGGACGAGAATCTTTAGCATAATTACCTCCTTGAATTTGACGAGGATGCAAAACAACACCTTGTAGAATTTCGTTTTTTTTTACCCAGTCATCATCCCTATTCTGATTCAAAGATAGACATAACATGAAATTAAATATTTTTTTGCGTAGAGTTACCCATTTAGATATACAGAATGTTTATTTGACGGCTTTGCGAAGGGTCCCGTATACCTTGTGTAAATAAGTATGAAATACGTAGGTACCTACAGGAGCGAGGAGCGACGAGCTCGTGACTAAATAACAACAGCCGCACGTGTCGATCTTTAAAGTTAAGCCATGCTTGCCGAGGTTGGTCCGTGGATGGATGACCATAATTACACACCGAGTTTCCTCCGTGCTTCGGAAAGCACGTTAAGCCGTTGGTCCCGGCTGTCATTTTTAGATCTTTGACAGTCGTTACGAGTAGTCAGAAGCCGAAAGTTTGACATCCAGTCTTACCAAGGGGTATCGTATTCCCCAGTTACTGTGTTGTGGAGGCCAGATAGGCAGTCGCTTCATGTAAAATACTGGTACTCAGTTGGATCCGGTTAGACTGGAAGCCGACCCAAAGATAGTTTGGGAAAAGGCTAGGCCAATGATGACGTAGGTACCTACAGAACCTCAACATCAAAAACACAACACCACCAATTTTTTCCCACATACATGATTAGCAGCAATAGGATTTGCAAATATCCAGATAATTTATGCAGCTATTGCTTGGGACGGTCACGCATTGCCGCGTCGTGGACAGTATAGGCAGAGTTTATTGATGTTATGCGTGACTTAGCGATTTATGATGAAGGCGGGAGAAAATGTGTGTAGAAACCCTCGATATAAAACACCAAAAGAAACCTCAAACCTCTTAAATTAAATTTCATCTGGGGGCACGGTAGTGCCCTCGCCAAGACGAGCCAAGCGAAGCGCAAGGGCAGTACCTACCTTTTCTGTGTGGCTTGGCTGTTTCGTTACTTACTTCAGAAACTAAATATTCGCATCTCCGCTCCACGATGGTAGCGAAACGGCGAAGCCATACATTTTTACTGATATGTAGAATTTGTGAAGTTAGGGTCGGTAGAGTTAGGCCGTGTAGACTTAGAAGCTTCGTTCTACATGAGATCTGATATCTTTTTCACAGGGCAAACCTTATGTGGTCGTCTTGGCAACATTTTACATGAAATGTTTTTGGTGGGATTTTCAGTATCTCATTTTCAGACAACGGAACTTATCATCAGCACGCGTAGCATGACCACTGTAGAAACGAGTTATGTCTACGGAAAAATAGACATAATGACAGATATACAAAGATTTTATTACTATTTCGTTATGTCTAAATATGCAACTTCCGTTGCGTGTCTCAATTATTGCAAATGTTCACGCATCATCGAAAGTGGTATACGCATGATTGTCGATCAAATGCAAAAAATATTTCTATTCCCGATTGAAGACTTATTCGTATGGTAATAGTCGCTATTCCGGTGCGCAGAAACAACAATAAATCACTTAACATAACATCACGCCATTTATCCCCGAAGGGTTCGGCAGAAGTGTACCTTATAGTACAACCGAATTTCGCCAGTTCTTTTTAAGTCCTATGTTTTTTTTTTATGTATGGCATCTCGCAGTTCAGCCTATGAGGTTGTCGTCTGCTTAACCGGACTATCCTGTCGGTGCCTTTAGAGTAAGGCCTCCAGCCAGGGCATAAAAACTTACAAACTAAGCGACTACACGCTAAGGGCACCCCCTGTGGGGTACAAGCCTCGGCTTAGGGCGTCGCTGGTGGAGGAATACATGGGGGCAGGCTGGATCTGAATGGTATCATTATTTAGAGGCTGATTTAAAACTACTGGCGCAGCATCGCGGGCTAGCTCGAGCGAGGGTGGGGGAGGGTTAAGTCCTATGTAATAGGGGGCGAGCTTATATATCTGAGACTGAGAAATTCTTAATAGGAAAACCCAATAACAATTTGCCCGAACCGGGAATTGAACCCAGGATCTCATGCTCAGCAGTCACGATTGCAACCACTAAACAAAAGGCAGTGAAAATAAATAATTCACTGCGTTGATTAACTTTTTAATTATTTTTTTTTGTTCATGTAATCCTATTGAATGACTTTTTCCTGAAATAGGAGATGATCATCATCATCATCAGCCTATAATGTTCCCACTGCTGGGACACAGGCCGCCTCTCTATGAGAGGGAGTGGGCTGTAATCAACCACGCGGGCCCAATGCGGGTTGGTAGATGTCACATGTATTCGATTTTTTTGTTCTAGGACATGCCGGTTTCCTCACGATGTTTTTCTTCACCGTTTTAAGAGTGAGGTGATGAAATAAATTACACAAAGTAATGCGCCTGCCTGGGTTCGAATCTACGACTTACTGCTCGTAAGTCGGGCTGCTTAACGTACAACCTGCAAATTACAAAAAAAAACTAATAAAATTCGAATTTCTTGACAACGCTAGTTCTTCCACCCCAAGTTCACAGGCAGAAAGATCTGAATCTAACATCACCCTGCAGCCCATATCATGCGCGTGCACACTCTA
Source organism: Cerastis leucographa (assembly GCA_963082945.1). Taxonomy (NCBI): domain Eukaryota; kingdom Metazoa; phylum Arthropoda; class Insecta; order Lepidoptera; family Noctuidae; genus Cerastis; species Cerastis leucographa. Next base: position 5,943,609 of record OY720374.1, on the reverse strand, counting down.
TAGGGGAGGGTACGGAAGCACTGCACCACTGCGTAAACAATTGCGTGTATTTCGCAAGCAAAGACAGGCAGTATCTATTGTCTATCAAGCCGCGCAAGTTGTGCTATTGTGACGTAAAGAGTATAGTTTTATAATACTGTGCGTGTGTTTTGTTTTGAGTGCGATGGTCTGTCTTCTTTTGAGTTCTGAAGGTTTTGCAGTGTAGTATTTCTTTTGTTTTCTTCAGGCGGCTTTTAGTATGGAACGGTTTTTATACAGGGTTGAAGCGACACTGCCAAAACGCTTACTACCAAAGAAATTCAAATATTTACGAGTGATAGACGGGACAAGACGAAGGAAATCGTAATCCAATGTTGTGTCAAACTTCTTACTACTTCGTAAAAAATCGGTCTGTGTAGTGTCATTCGCGCGCTTGTCAGTTAGCATTCGTGTGTCAAAATCGAAAATATGAGGAATCAAAGGAGATGTTTGATTTTGGGCTACCACTATGTACACTAGATAGATAAATAGGAAAAAAAATAGGGGAATTTCATAAAAATGCTAACAAATTATTTTGAAGAAGGGTACAGTCGTTTAATAATTTTCATTTAAAAAGTTTTTTACTACGATAACCCTTTTTTAGGGCAGCCATGACAGTTGTTTGACGTTTGACGACTTTTACAGTTTCAAGAAGTGCCGTCATTGAGTCTTTCTTTGCTTTGAGTTTGGCCACGTCAATCAAATATCATTGTCAAAATGACATTTTTCACCTGCTCGTGATCTGATCCACCATGTTTAATTTTTATGTTGTGTTGCTCTCTTTGACCAAGTTAATTTGACTGTACGTTGAAACGAAGTGAAATTAAAGAAAATTGACGATAAAAAACGGTTACAGTACTATCAAGCAATATTTACATATAGTGTACATTGTGCTGGCCCAGGCTCCATACATTTCTGGAACATCTCCTTTTCCGTTATAGGGTGTCTGGAAATTAGTGACCGATACGTAATCACGTCATTATACTCATGATCACAAACCAAAAAAATGTTTCTTCAGCAAAAACATTCCCAAAGAAACATTTTTTATACTGATTCACTTTTATCACGATAATACAACCACCGTATGAAATTCACGGGCGCGCGCTTGGGCAAACGTTCTAGCTAAAGCATTATATTATGTAGAAATCATAGGTTTATTATCATTGGTTTGTTGGATATTGACAAAGCTCTTAAATGTGACCACATTTTTATAGGCAAACATTTAATGACTCAAAAATGTGGAAAATATTAGTCATTGATACCTTCTTGGAGTCACAAAATCTTCATTTAAATACGATCGTCCGTACTTTAGAAGAACTATTCTTTGAGTTTTGGTTTAATTAATTTACGCGAGGTTACCTTAGGGTCAGTTCACACCGAGACGCGACGCGACGCGACGCTGCGCACACACTTTTAAAGAGCGATTCAAAATATAATTTTATTTTCTACACGAAAGGATACATATTTCTTTACAGGCGTCACGCGGCGCAGCGCTGCGTGACGCAACGTATTCTCAGGAAATTTGTATCTTTTCGTGTAGAAAATAAAGTTAAATTTTGAATTGCTCTTTAAAATGTGCCCGCAGCGTCGCGTCTCGGTGTGAGCTGACCCTTACTCATTTTCCCAACGGGGTTGACTTCTTCTTCTTCTATAACTCTAGAACATACTTTGCTTTTGCTTCGTCCACGTTCATAAATACAATATAGTTCACAAGAGTGCTTTGACGGTATTTTTTTGATCCATGGACTTTAACCGAGTTTATTTTTCTGCTGACGCTTATTTTTCCCTGTTATTATTACGTGTTTTAGTGTTTAAGTTAACTTAGGTTTACTATATCAAATGATTCTAATTAGATCACTTTAAGATGTTAAATATTGTTTTAAAAATCTGTTGTCCTATAATTAGTATATTGTTAGAGCTCCTTCAGCCTGTGATACAGGATTATCCTAGTACAGGCATCGAACATTGTGAGACCTACTTTGTTTAATTAAGATTATATTTTGTATTTGACCCATTTTTGCTTCTGAATAAAGATATTATTATTTATTATTATTATTATTATAAATGGCAAACAATTCTATTTTCAATGCAGATTTCTTTGGCGACAGTCGAGGATGGGCAAAATAAATTATAAATCACGTAAGTTAAGGATATAATAACAGCACTTAACAAAACATTACGCTTGATTCCCCGAAGGGTTAGACAGAGATGTACGGTCAGCAGCAAAAGTCGCTTTACATAACCAAAATTATAATACGTCTTAGTTTTAGAACGATCCATATTAACAGACTGGAGTAAAATACATAACAATATTTTCATCAATGGTTACACAAATTCGCAAAACAATATAACATCAGATCACACTGACCAGTACAAATCTTGGTGTAATATTTATGAGTGTTAACCGACTTTTGATGCTGACTGTACCTATGTTGCACCCACATTTCGCCATATACAAGGTGTTGTTTTGCATCCTTGTCAAAAGCCAGGAGGTTGTTCCACAAGACGGAAATAATCGATTAAAATTACGGTACCTTGTTGATTATTAATAAAGCCTGAGTTTTTTGGTTGTTTATGTTTGTCAGTATTTCAGAATAACCCCCTTAACATGGTGAGATATAAGAAATTATCGAATAAACCTTTGAGATTGTTTGTATTTGTGGAAGCGCGGTTATAGAGCAAGAATCAGACGGCCCGCGTTTAAAACACGGGTGGTTCACACTTACCGATTTCCGTAAATAAGAAAAAAAAATTACGTACCCATTTTATTATTGATTCGGAACTAGAATCATTAGCATAGTAACCTCCTTGAATTTGACGAGGATGCAAAACAACACCTTGTATGTTTAAGTCCAGGTTTCGAACTGCTACTAAAAAAATCCAGATGCGAAAACCCATTAATATTTTATCGATCTGGGAATTAAACCCAGGAGCTCATGCTCAGAAGTAGCGCTTGCAACCACTGCACCAGCGAAGCATACACAGTTGTGTTTATAATTAGATGCACTTGAGAAAGTGATTGGCGGAAAATGAAAAGTTATTGACTTCTAACTAAGCGATACGGTATTCGATGCATATGGATCGAATATGACAAATATCTTTGTATTTTATGAAGGAAAGGAAATAAACACGCAATGAGCATAAGTCAAAGTCAAAGCATTTATTTCAATTAGACCATTACAGGCACTTTTGAAAGTCAAAAAACAAAATAAAACGCGAAGCTACAGTCCCAGTCACAAGGCATAATAACTTGTGAAAGTACTGTAGTGGCCCATTCCGTAGCGTAGATCTCTATGGAGAAGAATGGGCAAGAAACTCCATGGACACTCTTTTAAATCAAAATATGTTACAAAATCTTGGTTACATCATTCATGTTAAGAATTACAAATATGTGAGAACGATGTAGAAATACGGGCAAGTTAAGAGCGTCCAGAGTAAAAGATTCAATCAGTAATTCAAAAATAAAGTAATTAAAATAAACCGTGGCAGCTAAGAGATGACCAGTCACAACTGACAGCGCCCGTTCACGAACATGACGCATGTATCAGCCATCATTCAACTCAACCATTTTGAAGGGAACTAAACGACCCGACACACCCGCCACCATCGGCGTGACATTTAAGTGAGCATGACATTCACTCAACCACCAGGGTAATTTCGCGTCAATGAGAGATGTAGGTACTCATTAAATGGTGGCTTTACAGTACATAGTACTCACACATGTGCTAAGCAATTATATATTACTAAGAGATTGAATCTATACAATCTATATAATATTTTTCATACGTTTTTAAACTGACATGGGTCACTAACACTATCAATAACACTGATAGCTAGATATTTACCATGTTTACTATTTGCTAAAGTTCGCGAGCGGACACAGTGAGATTCGTGTTTCGGTAACAGAATCTAGTTGTGAGTGACAGTGGTAGCGGTACCTAGCGCAAAAAAAAACGAAGAAGAAAGAGGGTAGACCAATTTTTGTGACATACTTTTGTACCCCTTCCTGACTCCGTCCATGTTCGTATAACTGTAGAAATATGAAGGAGAGGGTGTTAAGAAGTTCCTCAATACTCCTCCAATACTCCTTAGAAAAGGGAGGATCCTCCGACCAGACAGGTGTTGTGTGACAAGCAACTGCCCAACAGTTGTTGTCGGTTTATTCCTATACTAGCTGTCCCGCGCAATTTCGTCTGCGCCGAATTTTCCCCGTTTTCGCAACATTTTTCATTGCTGCTCCGCTCCTATTGGTCGTAGCGTGATGATATGCCTATGTCCTTCCCCAGGTTGAAATCTATCTTTTTGCCAAATTTCATTAAGATCTGATCAGCCGTTTAGTCGTGAAACGGTAACAAACATACAAACAGAGTGACATTCGCATTTATAATATTAGTATGGTTAAGTTATAAGTATATAAGTTCCGTATAACTTTAACTGCAAGATTCAGGAACTTTGATGTTAGTTCTTCATATTTTGTGTCATAGATGGCGCTGTAGTACTTTTTGTTCTATGTAACATTAGTACTTTTTGAGTGCCACTACACAAGTTTTGAACGCGCGTTTGATGTTTTAAAATTGTTCTTTTACATAGATATGTTTTTATCTCATTTTGTATCCAAACTAACAGATTTTTTCTGTCTTGTTCCAGGTCCGGGCTTCCCCATCGAAGAGTTGGACATAGAGGCGTACATGAGCTCCGTTGGCGAGGGCTGTTATGCTCCCCAGACTATTGACCCGCGCCGCACTGGGTAAGCAACTCTTCTCTGTTCCCTGATCATTATAATCTGGATCACTTCAAAATTCGAGCGAATCGGTTTCTTCTAGACAAGCGTGCTCCACACTAGGCCGCATAATAGGTTCATATCAGGCGCGTTGGGGCCAATCGCAAGCCTATTTAGTATAACACAAAAAAGAAACAGCCTTTTGCAAACTCCTGTATCACGATAAGCAAACTATAAGTCGTGTGCCCAAAGACAAAGTTCTTTAGAGCATAAGGGCGCACTGTAAATATCGTAAGTGGATTTTTGACTGTCACCCACTGACCTCGAATATAAGAAGATTTACCCCCAGTTTCGGTAATGAGAATGATCTACGCGTCAAAATTCAACCCACATCATGTTCATGTGCTGAGATTGTCAGAAGCCAATCACATCACTAGACCATAACTTAGTGGTGACGCGTCAATCATTTTCGTTCTAGAAACTGGGCATAAGAAGAGGGTAACAAATGATTGATTCCCTCCTCAGGGACTACTCACACTTATTCAGCTCCATTCGCGTTTTGCTGAACGATTTTGGTCACACTTAGGGACTACTCACACTTATTCAGCTCCATTCGCGTTTTGCTGAACGATTTTGGTCACACTTAGGGACTACTCACACTTATTAAGCTCCATTCGCGTTTTGCTGAACGATTTACGAGCGCTGAAATCTATCTCTAGCACTGACATGATAATAACACATTTGTCCTCATTTTATACTTGTTTGCCGCGAAAGCTGAATAGACGCGGAAAGCTGAACGGATGCGTACGCGTCTCCGTACATAATCTTTAGGCATAAGCTGAATAGAGCTGAATAAGTGTGAGAAGTCCCTTAAGCATGTTTATTCGTCACTTGGATATCCAACAATGCTTTTACTGGTAATCTTGGCACTACTTCATTGATTAAAATAAACTCACGAAAAAACACGATTCTGCAACAGGAAATTGTGTTTTTCCTACTCCTGAGACATTCTTTTCTGATTAGTTTCGTTGCGGGATCAAAAACAGTAAAATTGTTTCTCTGGGACTTCGTCGATCTTCATAGGCGCTGTTCTGGTGGACACCACTGTTGATTCTGGCTTTCAGGAGTTACAGTGTTTTGGCAACAGGCCCAGAAACTGCTTTCCTCGAAGATCTGGCGAAAAACACCACCGTACTTTAGCACCAAATACCAATAACAATACTTTTTCTAATTTCAGGGGCCACCAACTCCCAGAAAGCCCACCAGACTCAGGATCCGAGAACCCCTACAGTCCATCAGAGACCCAAGGGACCCATGCCATCGCAGTGCCCCAAACAGTCCTCAGCTCCGACTACATGCTAGTTCACGACCATATGCCTACCCACGAAATCCTGCAACAAAATGGCGACTACATTTACGAGGAGTTGAAGGCAGATAATATTGACCATGAGGTCTTGAGGAGTAATCTGAATGATGTGGTGGTTTTGCCTCCAGATTCTAATATAGTGGAGCTGGGGATCCGGACTGTTCGACATGATTTGGGGTTGAGTGATGTGTATCAGAATAGGTGAGATACAGGATTAATTATCTATACTTTTATTATAAAGCTGAAGAGTTTGTTTGTTTGTTTGCTTGAACGCGCTAATTTCAGGAACTACGGGTCCGATTTAAAAAATCTTTCAGTGTTAGATAGCCCATTTATCGAGAAAGGCTATAGGCTATATATCTTTATGCTACGATCAAAAGGAGCGGAGCAGCAATGAAAAATGTTGCGAAAACGGGGAAAATGTGACGCAGACGAAGTTCAGCGGGACAGCTAGTTTTTAAATAGATGTAGAATTGTGCAGTAACAGGTGAATGATGAAGAACTTTCATCTATTAATGAACACTTTATCATTCCTGAATGTTGCCGTTATGATAACGTATTTAAAAAAAAAAAAATACAAACATCCGAATTGAGAACCTCCTCCTTTGTTAGAAGTCGGTTAAAAATTACTCTTTATCTGAATATGCCCTGAAGTACCCCGAGTTAGAGTTGTTACCCTTATACTGTTTTGAATTTTGACACTAGGTCAAATCAATAAGTTAAGACATGAACTTCCGCAAAAATAATGTTGCACCAACCTGCCATATAAATTGTGAAGCAGACAAATCATAATTTCTATACTATTTATTTAAGAACATATTTGATGATTTACTGCTAAAATCATTGTCTCCAGACAATCTTCTGGTAATGTCAAACTGTTCACAAATCTGGTATAAAGGATGTTCAAGTACGTAACGAAGCCGAAAGGCACTCGGTCTCCCCGTCATAGCGATATGTTTTTTTTTGTTCAAGATCATACCTGAGAACTTTCTAGTTTTGGAGATTGTGGGTCAAAGTTCCAACAAGTCTACAACTTTTTTTAAATACAAGTTTTTAATGTTCTAACTTTACTTTAAATATATCCACGACACCCGTACTATTAAAAGCATCCATCAGCATAATGTTTTGAGTACGCTACATGGAGTCCTAGCGGTGATTATACACCACAAAAAAAAAGTCGTTTCACAGCAATAATTTTTGCGTGGAGCTTAGAGTGGTTTAGGTACTGAATACTTGGTTGACGGCTTCTTGATAAGTCCTTTTACGCCTCGTATAGAGCCTTTTCAAACACTGAAAGCAGCCAAAGCTTGGGGACCTCCCCAACCTTCAAACTAAGACCTAAGTCATCCTTCCTCCTCAGATACAGCCAGATGAGGGTAGACATGCCTGAGCTGGAACAGGGAATGATAAACCCGCAGCTAGTGGCATTGGGTCACGAGAATCTGGCGCCGGTGTACACCAGTTTGCAGGAGCCCAGCACGAAGAAGAGGAAGCATTCACAGGACACCTCGCAAGTGAAGTGCGAGCCTGGTAAGAATATTTGTAACTGGAGTTAGAACATAATAATAAGCCTTTTATTCCATGTAAAAAGTATATTACATAGTTTAAAGAAAAAAGAAAAGAAAAATAATGGTGTTATTTTACGCGTATTTCACTTATTTTAGAAAAAAAAATCTTCATAATAATATAGAAGTTTGTTTGCATGAACCCCTCCTCAAGTGAAGGTGAAGGCCTCCTATAAAGAATACCATTTGTCTCTATCTTGAGCTATTTGCCAGCAGGTACCAGCTATTTTTATCAACTCGTCTGCCCATCTCGTGTGGGGTCTGCCTTTGAGGCATTTGCCGATTGGACCCTTACACGTTGTTACCTTCGTCCTTTAGCCTCGATACGTGCCCAGTCCACTTCCATTTTAGTTTCATAGCGTAGTTTAGAGTATCCGTCACTGGTGGTTTCTCAAATTTTTGTGTGACGTATTTTTTGCATTGGCAAAATCTTTTATTTTTTAGCCTTATCAGTATCACTGCTGGGCAAAGGCCTCCCCTTTCTCTTCTCCAAACTTCTCTGTCCTGTTCAATATCTGTCCATGTTCGCTCCGCAAGCAAGATCAGATCATAACACCACCTTCAGGTCAGGGTCATGATAAGAATATGAATAAAACCTAGAGTTAAAATCATCTTGTTTCATATTTATAACTTCTTTCAATCCATTATAATTCGGTAGTAGCTTAGTGGGTTGAGAATCGAATCAAATGTAAAATTTAATAATTGAGTTAAAAAAAAACAGAAAGTAATTACTTCTTTTGCAAAAAAAAGTGGAAAATAACTTAACTTCGGAAGTCTGTGACTTTTGTTTGTTTCATTGACTTATTTACCACCGACTTAATCCGAAAGTGATTTTGAGAAAAAAAAAACTCGTTTATTATTTTTTGCATTTTTTTTTATTTTTATATCTGGCTCATAATATCATCTTTCCTCCCCCAGCTGCCTTATCCCCAGAGAGTGTAACCCACGTGCCCCGCCCCGCACCCCCCTCCGTGGACGGTTCGGAGGCGGGTGACGATGCTCCTCTGCAGTGCATCCGGTTCGGATCCTTCCAACAAAACGTCTGGCATTCGCTGTTTGACTGCAATTTGAAGCCACTGTGAGTATAAAATAAATGTTTGTAGAGATTTAGCACAAATATACTAGAATACTAGCTGATGCCCGTGACTTCGTTCGCGTGGAAATTTTGATGGGTTTTAGGGATATGAAAAATAGATGTTGGCCAAACTCAGACCTACCCGATATGCACACAAAATATCATAAAAATCGGTTCAGCCATTTCGGAGGAGTTTGAAGTGTAACAAACACCGTGACACACACACACACACTTTCAAGTCCTTTTTTACTTACCGAAATGACTGAACCGATTTTAATTAAACTTAATACGCAGCAGGATACATAGGTCTAAAAGATACTAAAAAACATTTTCAAAATGTCCTTAAAAAAAACGAAAATTGGATTTTTTTGTTTCAATAGACAATTTATAATCGGTCTAATTTAGCTGTTAAACAATTTTTCGAAAATGTGTTTAGTTACTCTTTAGACCGATGTATCCTGCTTATGCATATGAAGTTTCATTAAAATTGGTTCGAGATTTAACATAATAGTTGTTACAAAAACTAATAACCGTCTTCAAAGCCATATAGTAAGCCACAGGTTCCGCACACTTTTTGTGCTCAGGGTAAATGTAAAACTATCTTGTGTTCTGCATAAATAGGTATTTTTCTACCGTCAGTTTAATTAACTTTAAGACAACCTTATTTTTTCAAGGCACACCAACTAATGACCACGGTACAGCAATGGTTCGCGGCACACACTTTGCGGAACACTGTAGTAGGCGATACCTAAATGAGTGCCTAAATATGATTGTACTGTTCGATTTTCACCTTCAACAATATTTATCTTACAGCCAACCACCGTCCTACGTCGTGGGCGCAGACAAAGGCTTCAACTTCTCACAAATAGACGAAGCCTTCGTCTGCCAGAAGAAGAACCATTTCCAGGTGACCTGTCAGATACAGATGCAAGGAGATCCACAGTATGTGAAGACTGGAGAGGGGTTCAAGAAGATCAGCAGTTTCTGTTTGCACTTCTACGGGGTTAAGGTAAAGAAACCATGATTAATGTGGAAGCGCCAGGGTAGTCCCTGCCATTCTTATTCTGTATTGAACAAAATTAAAGAAGAAGGAGGAGCTCGTGGCTAAATAATAACAGCCGCACGGGTCGATCTTCAAGGTTAAGCTGTGCTGGCCAAGGTTGGTCCGTGGATGGATGACCATAATTACATACCGAGTTTGCTCCGTGCCTCGGAACCTCAACCTCTCAAACTATCTTGGGGTCGGCTTCCAGTCTATCCGGATGCAGCTGAGTACCAGTATTTTACATGAAGCGACTGCCTATCTGACCTCCACCACCCAGTAACTGGGTAATACGATACCCCTTGGTAAGACTGGATGTCAGACTTTTGGCTTCTGAGTACTCGTAACGACTGTCAAAGATCTACAAATGACAGCTGGGACCAACGGCCTAACGTGCTTTCCGAGGCACGTAGGAAACTGGGTATATGTAATTATGTTTATATATCTACGGACCAACCTCGGTAAGCTCGGCTTAACCTTAAAGATAGGCCCGTGCGGCGGTTTTTATTTAGCCACGAGCTCCTCCATTTCAAGACCATTTTGGTGTACCCAAAAATAAATTTTATCCATTTAATCAAGTCATAATAGTGTACTGTTTATGCAAATCTACAAATGCCAAAATCCATACTAATATTATAAATGCGAATGTCACTTTGTTTGTTTGTTTGGTTGTTACCTTTTCACGACTTAACGGCTGATCGGATCTTAATGAAATTTGGCAATAAAATAGATTTCAACCTGGGAAAGGACATAGGCTGTATATCATCACGCTACGACCAATAGGAGCTGAGCAGCAATGAAAAATGTTGCGAAAACGGGGAAAATGTGACGCAGACGAAGTTGCGCGGGACAGCTAGTAATAATATAATCGTCAAAGCAGCAATAGACAATGAAGATGGTAGATTAAGCTTGATTGCTGCGTGTGACTTTTGTTAAAGTCCCGTGTAATAGGGGGCAGCCTATTATCATACAAGGCGCACGGTACCGCAGACAGACTCCGTAGAACTGAGAAATTCGTGATGGAAAGACCCAATAAAAACGTCATGCTAAGCACTCGCATTTGGGAACATTACACTAACGAAGCAGTCAAATGCAATCACATCCTATCTATATCTACCAACACGCATAGACGTTCCACTCATCTCATCTTTGTCTCTGGTATGACCATGGCAATGAACGGATTAAAACGCTAGAGGCAGGGCCCTCTAGCGTTTTAATCCGGTATGTAATGGAGGATTAAAAAAAATAATTCATACGAGCATGTTCATTATAGGCGGAGGACCCAAGTCAAGAAGTGAGAATTGAACAAAGTCAATCAGACAGAACAAAGAAACCCTTTCATCCTGTACCGTAAGTACCATTTTTAATTTTGTTGACTAGTATTCCATAGATAAACGTGTTTAGGGGCATGCTGTAGCACTTTAAGGGCAAAGGGTGGTATTTAGGAAAAGTAACAGGTTAAAATAGAACCTGGAGACCTTAGGATCCCAGTACATCTTAGTAATAAGTTCAGTGCTGCAGGGTGCAGACAGGAAACGAACAGTGCCACCACAGTCAAGACCTGTGAGAATTGGCTAGATGGTCACGGTGCATGAGTTTGTGGTCGAAAAAGTAGGGCTGCCACAGTCTAAGACCGTTGACACTTAAAGTTTTATACTCAATTCTTTTATTGCATTCCACATGTTATTCTTAGGTGGTAAACTTATAATTAGATCATATGGACACTGTCGGGCAAAGCAAATAAGTGAAGTTGGAGAAGGGAAGCATACTACTATACTAAAATAATGATGTAGGTACTTCCTGAGGTAAACTAATAGCTTAAAAGTAAAATATAGATAGGCATTTATTGAGACATGTTCTTAACAAGAATTTATAAATAGTCTCAAGTAGGTACTTAAGTTTATAACTGTAAAAGTCTATCACTTAGATATGCTTTTATTTTTAATGTTATTTTTTTCTTCTTTTTTAATTAATGTGGGCAAACCTTTAGTCGTCATCATAGATTCTGCCCCACAGCCAATTTTTGTCTCACTTTGCCCAAAAATTTTATTTTTCTAAAATCTTCTTTACCCATTCCACAGTGTCGAAATCCGCCGCGAAGGAGCCAAAGTGACAGTCGGCCGTCTCCACTTCGCTGAAACCACAAACAATAACATGAGAAAAAAAGGCAGACCCAATCCTGACCAGAGACACTTTCAGCTGGTCGTAGCTCTGAGGGCACATGTGGGTCATACCGACTTCATCATCGCCGCTTCTGCCAGTGACAGGATTATTGTGCGGGTAAGTCATGTTAGTTGTTGATTTGTCTTATTTACTTTAACATACATACTTTTTTTCCAAATTCAAGTATTCATTATATTACATACTTTAGCTGTGCCCCGCGTTTTCACCCGTGCAGACCGGGTCAAAAGTAGCCTATGTGTGAATCCAGGGTATACGCTATCTACATTATTCTACATACCAAATTTCATCCAAATCCGTTCAGCTATTGAGGCGTAAAAGAGTAAAAAACATACATTCTTACAAACTTTCGCGTTTATAATATTAGTAGGATGTCATCATCATCATCATCATCATCATGATGACATCCTACTATTAGTAGGATGTACTACATTATAAACAAACTACAAATAGATTTAAAATTAAAATAAAATATGCACAAGTATCAAAATTGCGGGGCGTCAAAAAATTCATCCATATCGCTGTCTACAGGAAAGGTTCCCAAAAGGCTGGCCGCATTGCCACGTTGGATGGCAATGCTGATTCTTTGGCCATACATACTTATATTTTTATCTATAAATAAATAAATGGTAGCCCACCGGCATCATAATATAGAACTTTTGTTAGGGTGTGTAATAGGTATACACACTGAGTTTAATGATTCGAGTTACTATAACTAAACACCGTATAATATAAACAATGACTAAGATTAGGTTAATTTAAATTGACGCGAGTTACGCGGTTATATAAATTGACGCGAGGTGACGCGGTTTAGCGGTTATGACCGGCTATGTGTGGGAGCGTATTTGAACTGCTTCGAACTCACAGATTGCAACGTCTTAAGTAGGTGAGTTCGCAGGGTGTGTGCATGTGTGGGGTACATACCACTATAATAACATTTAAACATAAGATTTATTCATTCTTAGGCAACTTTGGCCCATAGTTACCTTACAGACTAACATACATATGACAAAGTACAATTTGTGTTAGTAAATAGCACCTTAAAACGACATATTTATGTAATTAAGACTTAACATCTGCTGTTATGTGGCACTTGGAAGAGGACTTTTGCGTGCCCTGCGGACAAAAGTCCTCTTTCAAGACGATGTGCAAAAAACACGTAGTAATTCGCACCACGAACGCCTTAGAGTTGACGTTGCGGCGCAAGTCAAACAGCAGCACTCTCGCCATGTACTTGTTCTTCTGATTCACGCTGTACCGGTATCGGGAACAGGGTCCACGCTACCACCTCAGGGCTCCGAAGAAAGGAACATCCTAACAATGCGCGCCGTGTCAAGGCTCGAGGTCGAGGCTCTTGGCAATGAAGCCATTATCTGACACGACTACCAACAATTGGATTGGATTCCACATCGCACAGAATGCCACAAGGGCAATCTACCTAAGATATATTTTTTTTAAACTTTAGTTGTAAATACTTGGATAGAGACTGGACCCCACGACGCAGAGTATACTATTGTGGAGTCCGGGAAATCTGTAAAAATCTAGCGCTTAAGGGGCATAGCATTTGTTACTACCTTTTTCATATTGTACCTTGTCATGCGAACGGAATAAAATTGTATTGATTTAATTTGTGTTGTTAAGAACCACGGTAGAACATGACTTGCAGCAATGGTTTTAAACTTACAAACCTCTATCTTCATCCCCCAGGCATCAAATCCCGGCCAGTTCGAATCAGACTGCACCGAGAGCTGGTGGCAGCGAGGAGTGTCAGACAACAGCGTCCATTTCACTGGGAGGGTCGGCATCAATACTGACCGGCCGGATGAGTCCTGTGTTGTTAACGGTAAGGTCTTCTTTTAGATTCCATTTTGAGTATTTCTAGAATTGGTTCCAAAGGGGCTCGTGGCTAAATAATAACAGCCGCTCAGATCGACCGTTTGGTTAAGCCACGCTTGCCTCGGTTGGTCCGTGGATGGGTGATCACCCATTACGTAACGAGTTCCTTCGTGCCTCGGAAAAAATGTTACGCTGTTGGCCCCGGCCGTCATTTGTAGATCATTGACAGTCGTTACGAGTACTCAGAAGCCAAAAGTCTGACATCCAGTCTTACCAAGAGGTGTCGTATTACCCAGTTACTGGGTTGTGGAGGTCAGATCGACAGTCGCTTCATGTAAAATACTGAAAGAAAAAAACGTTTATTGGCGCAACTGCCACAAGTACACACAATATTAAAAAAAAAGAAAAACAATATAAAACTAAACAAGAAAAGCTGTGTGTGTCACGGCAGCGCCAAATAGGCCCAGTTCAGCATAATGCCGGACAACTAGTGCCCGACGCTGGTTTTCAACTGAACCTAAATGGTGAGTGTACGGATGTCAGTAAATACAGTAATTATATAAATATTGTGTACGATATCATAATATTATGTAGTGTTTTATTAAAATAAACTAAAATAATGGTAAAAATAAAACTATTTTAAAACTAGGAACAGGTATTTCATAACACACCATTTTAGTCCGTAGCAACACACTGCGCCGCACGCGGCCGAGTGTGATGCACGAACCACCGATGGCGTTGGCTTAAATTGCACATTTTTATTGTAGTAAATTTTTGTAGCTGCGGGTATGCTAATAAATATATGAAAATGATGAAAGATATTTTTGTGAGCTAGAAACGAACATGTTACATAAGTTAATTTAGACCGCTCAGAGTGATATATAATAGTAGTGAACTAATGATAATAAAAAAAAGCAAGATAACACAAAACAAGGTTGTGTTTAAGAAAATAACGAATAAAGCGAGTATTTTGTTTGTTGTGTCAGGCTGATCTAATTTTATTGTTCTACACTTGTTCGCACTACACTAACCCATACACTACATTCCACTGAAATTGACAATTATATAAGCGAGACATTCATATTGACCATGTCCAATTTCCGTTGTGCATCAATCAAGTACTGCCGTTATCGTTTTCTGAAAATACCAGTCGAGTTTGATGATCGAATTGGTGGTGGCAGATTATTCCAAATCTTTGATGCCGCATATCGAAAACTACCTCTGAAAGCCGCCGTACGATGAGAACGAGACGCAAGTTGTTGCGAACATTGCCTTCTATCGCATTCTCGTGTACTAGCTATCCAACTCAACTTATTGTACAGATAGTCCGGTTTTTGACATTTTATGATACCGAACAGAAGGCACGCCAAGTGCAACTTGCGTCTCGATTTCATTTTAAGTGTGTAGTGCTTATTTAAGACCGGGGTTACATGGCTTCTGGGGGGAATTTTATAACAAAACCGGGCACGAGCGTTTTGTACCCTTTGGATGAGCCGATCCGTACGGGCCAACAGACGCGGACCGTATACTGTATCTGCATAGTTTAGCCTAGACAGCACCAGAGTCTCCACAAGCTGCTCCCGTAGCGTTTCAGACAAGAAAGGCCTCATCTTGTACAGAACCTTTAGGCGGTAAAAACAGTTTCGCACCGAATCAGCTACATGTTTTTCGAAACGAAGGTCTTTGTCCATAATGAGACCAAGATTCCGCGCTTCAAAGACTCTGTCAATTGGATCACCCATCAGTTCCAGGCTAAACTTTGCGGGTAATTTGGATAATTGCTGTCTTGTGCCAAATACTAGATACTTAGTCTTGGTTGCGTTTAGCGATAAACAATTTTCCTCAGACCAGACGGCGATTCTATGAAGGTCTTCATTGAGATCCCTGATAGCACTATCATATTCATCCGGCCTAAAAGATAAATAAAGTTGGACGTCGTCAGCGTAGATATGGTATTTACATTTCTGGAGGCAATTTATAATATCCGCACAGTATAAAATAAAAAGAATTGGCCCTAATATAGACCCTTTCGGAACGCCCCTTCCTATCTGACTACACGTGGACCTAAGAGTAGTTCCGTCACCCAACTTTAGATCTACACACTGTTTTCTGTTAGTAAGATAGCTACGGAACCACTCCGTGGCGTTAGGGTCAAATCCGTAAAAAATTAGTTTAGACAATAATAGTGAAATATTAATAGCGTCAAAAGCTCGGGAAAAATCCAGCAAGACCAACACTGAACACATTCCTTTGTCTTGGGCTGATAGAAGATTATCGGTTACATCCAGTAAGGCAGTGGCGGTACTGCGTTGCTTCCTGAAACCAGATTGTAAGTCCGGTAAAACGTTATTGTGTTCCAGGAAATGCGTTAACTGCAGACTCACGACTTTCTCTAGCACTTTCGACAGGCATGGTAAAACGCTTATAGGACGTAAGTCTTTGACTTCAATAAGGTTTGCGTGTTTCGGTAAGGGCCTGACAGACGCTATTTTCCATAGGTCAGGGAACGTTGAAGTTGATATGGAACAATTAATAATATCTGTAATAGTATTTAGAGCGTTCGGTAAAATCATATTCAACATGTCAAGGGTAATGTGGTCGTAACCTTCGGCGTTGCTTTTTAGGTTAGAAATAATTCGAGAAATGTCCTTCTGTTCCACTGGATCGAGCTTGAAAATGGCTTCACCATATCTATGGTTCTCGAAAAAAGACTTAAGTGACATGCTTGCTACAGGGTTACCAGGAACAACCAAAAAAGAGTTATTAATAAGATCTGGATCAGTAAAATGCGACGGAATGTCTGGTACTCACTGGTACTGGTACTCAGCTGCATCCGATTAGATTGAAAGCCGACCCTAAAAAAGTTGGGAAAGGGTTAGGCAGATGATAAGTTCCAAAGGGGCTTAAGTAGGCAGTATTATAATCCAAACTTGGTATGTATTTTATAAATCACGACTTTCTAACCATGATGATGCACGGATACTGGCAAATAATTCTGCTGACGGCTCATAAAAATAAACTTATAGTAACAAGATACTAATAACTGCTAAATTCCCCAGGTAACCTCAAAGTGATGGGTCACATACTACACCCATCAGACGCTCGTGCCAAGCACAACATTCACGAGTTGGATACGGAGCAGCAACTGAAGAATATACAGAGCATCAGAGTTGTCAAGTAAGTAGCCAATACAAAATTTTACTATTCTTCGGCATCTATCATTTGTACAGATTATAAATCGAGGTGGCCCTAAAACGCTACCCTGGGGTACACCATAATCCGACTTATATATTAATAATATTTTTGCATTTTGTTTCCTGTTATTTACGTAAGAATCTTTTAAATTCATGACAATATTATCTCTAATGCCGTAAGCTTCCATTTTATTTAGCAAAATACTGTGGTCCATAGCCAAAGGCTTGTCTCATGTCGCAATATACTGAGCACACTGGTATTCTTTTGACAGCATTATTAATAACAATTTCTAGTGAAATATGCAGTACCTTTGTACTCTTTTATTCTCTATTCTGTGTATGTGTTTGTGTGTATTTTTTTTTTTTAAATCTTTATTTATTAAAGGGGTTTTTATCCATGAGGATATGCCAACCCCATCGTACCTTATGAACTATTATTAAACACTTTGAATATAATCTACTTACTCTAATCTATTTACTATGCATTAGAAAGAGAATCATTGATTAGGCCTCTTCACCAAGCCACACAGTCTTTTAGCAATCATTGATCTGGGATTTGCTAAAATGTTTTGGATTAGCCCAACGTCCAGAATGTTTAATTTAAACTCTCTTATCAATGATTCCCTTTCATTCTTGCTCCTTATACACTCCATCAGCAAATGTTGCACACCTTCAATTTTGTTGCATATGTCACAATTAGGTGATGCGACCTTTCGCATTAGGAAAGCAAACTTTGCTGATGGATAGTGTCCAGACCGCAGCCTTAGTGCTAGCTTAACATAACTTCTACCCAAACTTGGATCCTCAAACCAGGGCACACGAGGAGGCTCGTTCTGAATTACTTTATACCAAATTCCTTTTGCTTTAGATATTTCATCGAAGTTGTTTCTCCATCTGTCAAAACATGTCAGCTTGAACTTGGAGCAATATTCCCTGTAATTCCCTGTAATCTGGGATGTTTGTGTGTAAATAAATAAGTAAACATTATTTATAGAATCGTAGATGGCCACAATAATAGCTTAGGCTTATCATAAATACAACATCACCGAAAAGTCCGAAGATAGAAGAGTAGGTACCAAATAGTAGTACTACTTTTGGCAAGATAGATTTAAGTCCCTTGTGACAAGGGGGCTTACCAATATTATTCTAATGGTCTTTCAGAATACCAGGGCTAGTAAAAATAATTATTATTATTTTTACTTTTTATATAATTTGCTTATTGTCCTATGTGAGACTAATAAATACTTTTCTTTCTTTCTTTCTCTTAAGGCGCAGATATACGACTTTTAATGATTTTAAATTGAACATCACGCCTAAACTTCTAGTTTTATTTCTTTGAAGAAAATATATGTTATACTAGACAATTTTCTTTATAAATTGATATGTGAAAATGTGAAATTTTTTAATTTTTATAACATAGTGTAATTAATTTGTAAATTCATGTCTAATGCGGACAAATAAACGATAATAACGCAAAAACTATCGGACGTATTTGCATGAAACTTTGACCATCTGAAAGACAATTTAAGAACCCATATTTTAGTATACGGCTTTTATTTGTATAGGTGTTTGATAAATCAGGGTGGGTTGTTTTTCCGAATAATCTTGGTGCGCGTTGAAGCGTTACGCATGCACTTTTACTCGCTCAAGGTCGCGGGCACTTATTGTCGCCTTAACCATATAGTTCGGTACGGGCCCCCGAAGGGGCTCGACGCTCATACCTCCGCTGGCTTGGTATCGGCCCCGAAAGGGGCTAGCAATTAAGTCATCCGTCGTCCTCATTATTTATGTAAATATTTAATATTCTGATTATCAAATACTACGAGTGTGCGTTAATTAAGGGAGTTGGATAAAAATCTCATATATCAACGCCATTAAAACTTCTGTATTTAGCGGGCAAGTTTCTTAATTTGCCCTTATAAAATACAAGTGCATAAATACGGTCATCGCCATTTTGACGGCAGTGCCGGTCGAGGCTAAAAATCATAAAAATTGTGGTTTTCGAACATTCTATCTCCACTATATGGACAATAATGATCTCTTCATTAAATTATGGTGCGAATTCATCCATAGTTCAATTTAATTAAGCAGTGGTAATGATGAATTTTGATATCTAAAGTCGAAGTTTCGCGCCAATCGTGCGTGTTTACATTTTTATATTTCACATATAACACAAACACGCGTATAGATTCGATAACAATTATGACAAATATCATTCCAAATATTATAAACCACATGAAAATGCCCAGATCTTAGCGTTATTTACTAAAACAGGACCAATAACACGTAATATTCATTACCACCACTCAATTTGAATTTGAAATAGACGACCATTTGTTTTTTTTTTTGTAATTATTGTGATGTGTGAAAGCGATTATTCCAATCGATTATTTTTTTATAAACAACGATTTACTCGAGTAATTAAATTAAGGAATTTAATAAATCTATGGATGAAAATTAAAATTAATTTATTTTGAGCGTAAATACAATAAATATTTATTATAATTTTTTTTTAAGCTTTATAATGGTAATCTTAATTGTTTTTCGTACATTCTGACCCAACAATAAACAGCACAAACTGATATTATGACTAAATTCGCGCCGATTTTTTTTCCATTTCAAAATTTAAATTAGGAATTCGTTCTCTGTTCCAATCTATTTTGTAGGTATTTAAATTTACTATTTATATGTTATTATTTCTAATTTTGTTATAGATAATTTATTGTGAATTTTGTTTTGAACTATCCGAAGTTTGGTAGAATGCCGAAGATCTCGGTAGGCATAGTAGAAAAGAATTATGTAGTTTGATTATTGGTTAGGAGGTTGGGTTGGTTAATGGTTATTTACTCTTTTATCGGCCTGCTCTGTCCCACTGCTGGTTAAAAGCGCCCATGTCTATCCAATTTTGTTTATCTTTTGCGTTCTCCGACCAGTAATTTTAATCGATACTATTTTTTGATACCTACTTAGATAAATCTTGGGTATAACAACCCCAAAAACTAAAAATACAATTTTAAACACAACTCTACAAAATATACGAGTAAGACTCATGTCCTGATGGTTCTGGTTCATATCACGGATATTCACGGCATATGATGGATAACCTGAAATTGGCAGATATAAAAAAAAACCTTTTTAGAATGTACAGTGACCCGCTTTGAAAGAATAAACTAATCTTCCTTGAAACGGCTTATGCATTGCTGATTGTCAACCATCATCATCATCTGTCTGTCTAGCGTCTCTCCAACTTGGTTGGGGTCGCCTTCTAGTCTACCCGGATGCAGCTCCATACCCGTACTTTAAATAGAGCAACCTGCGACTGCCTATCTGACCACCTCAAACCAGTTAATATCGGGTAGCACGATACCCTTTGGTAAGACTGGCTGTCATACTTTCGGGCCACTAACTACCTGTGACATAACAATAACCCAACTATACGATACACAATCTTGGAAGAATATAATTTATCTTTGGTGGATCAAAAAAATTATTTACCACTAACTGTCCCGCGCGCGTATTGCCAAACTGTATACTAACCCAGACTGGGGTTGCTCTGAGTTTTATCGCAGTTTGCCTTTTTAGTTGAGGAGCAAACTATATACTTATTCAGAGAGTGTCTGAATCAATATACAATTTGTTTTAATATACTAGAGCAAAATACATACGAGTCCAGACGGCGAATTTACAAAGGCTATATACTACTTGAGTGACGAGCCAGACTCTAATAGATGAGCTTTTGTTTATGCATATTACTCGCCAAAACCTAATCTATCTCAGTAAATTTACTCAAATGGACTAGCTTTTTGCCTGGATATTTTCAAAGAAAGTGCACGGACAAAAGGGATGATGACTGGGTAAAGAAAACGAAATCCTATTTTGTCCGTCAATAAGGTAATACAAAAATATTAGCTACGTATTTTTTGTTTTATCAAGTTAACAAAAAAAAACTTAGTTAAAACGCATTAAAGTTGGAGAGTGGGGGGCTCACTACGTCACAACTAGGTATAAAATGTACTGAGCCGTGACGTCATGCGCCATTTCAACTCAAAATATCTCCGTAATTTTACGATTACGTGAAAAAAGAAAAAATACGTGTCAAATACTTTTTAATAATCTACCCGATAGACAATAAAAAAAAATGAGTCACCATCCCTATTATACACATCCAGGAGAATTTGGATGCAAGAGCGAGCGAAGCGAACTAAGACCCCGACTTCCCCTTCGTGTTAGGTTACTGTAAACCCTGCAGACAGAAATAGGAGCCCCGCGTAGCGGGGCTACGTCGACTATGCTTTATAAGCGAATATAAAATGTTTTGAGGTGTCACAGTTTGCTTTACATATGCATACATTAACAGATTGCTCTGAGCTCGTATGTACTTTGCTCCAATTTGTTGCGAGCAAAACGCATACCTTCTTAGATTGCTCTGAGCTCGTATGTACTTTGCACCAATTTATTTGTGATTTTAATGAGCACGATGTAGTTCAGTACAGACTACGGGTGTCTGGGTCATTATACAGTTTGGCAATACGCGTCCCGCGCAACTTCGTCTGCGTCATATTTTCCCCATTTTCTCCTATTGGTCGTAGCGTGCTGATACTTCCTACTATACCCCATAGGCATATATATGTATACAAGGTGTTGTTTTGCAACCTCGTCAAATTTCTGGAGGTGGTCAGGAAAGACATAAATAATCAATTAAAATTACGGTACCTAGTTAATTATTAATAAACGCTGATTTTTTTGGTTGTTTAAGTTTGTCAGTATTTCAGAATAACCCCCTTAACGTGGTTTAGGGACTAAGAAATTATCGAATAAACGTTTAAGATTGTTTGTATGTGTGTAAGCGAGGTTATAAGGCAAGAACCAGACGGGCCGCGTTTAAAACAAGGGTGGTTCACACTTACCGATTTTAGTAAAAAAGCAAAAAAATAAAAATTACCTACCCATTTTATTATTGATTCGGGACGAGAATCATTAGCATAGTTACCTCCTTGAATTTGACGAGGATGCAAAACAACACCTTGTATATGCCTATGTTACTTCTAGTACCTCCAAGAATATGTGTAAAAAGTTTAATGATGATCAGTTGAGTAGTTTTCGCGTGAAAGCGTAACAAACAAACTTACTTTCGCATTTATAATATTAACTAAGATTCCTTCCAAGATCCTGGTCATTCTTTAACCAAACATCAGATATTCCATAATCAAATTCCCAATGATTATGTAGTAAAATAAATACTTATTTTAAATTATGAGAATGGCGAGCGCATTCTTAATTTAAATTTTGAAATAGAAAATAATCGGCGCGAATTAAGCCTAAGGTGCTGTCTGTGCTTAAATTTGAAAATCATTCCGTTATCTGTTTTTTTCTTTGCTTGAACTTTGAGACTTAATTTCTTGTTATATTTCACGCTGCTAGTTCAACGGAAAGTTTCTTCTATCCTTAAGTTTCTCAAAGAAAGAAAATCATCAAAATGTTGATTTGGTTTTTTTTTGGGTTTACAGACTTCTGTCGTTCTTTTTAGTAATAAATCTCCTTCTCTTGAAGTCAACTTTCATTAATTAATTATAAGATGCTTTCGATCTAATAATTACGTAATGAAATTGTTAAAAAATATAGTAATTTATGACCTATTTCTACATTAAATAATTATTTGAAATTATACCAATGAGTTTTTATTCAGTCTCAACTATTTTTTCGAAACTCGATTTTATTACGATTATCGATTAGGCTGAATGCACCTTATTAATCGTAATTATGAAACGGGTTTTCGGTCAGCACTAAGAAGTGTTATGTAACAACATAGTTTTTAGTAATATTTGTCAATACTTTGATTGTGTTTTTATTTGAAATTGTGTATGAATAATGGCAAAAATAAGACCGGAGATAGAATGTTACTGTTTTTATTTTGCCTTTTCGAATTATTTTAGCATATGAGAAGCTTGCCTATGTACATTATTTCCAGCGCATCTAAGGTATCTACTTTTTGGAAGGGTGTAGTAATATGTATTTTACACATATTTCGCAATAGATTGACTCCGTTTTAGCGACTTCAACACGATATTGGAGATATTAACATCAAATTTATCGTATGAAACAGATCCCATGACATATTTTTCACATTAAAATTGAATGCTGAAAGTTGATGAAAATTTCGTGAATTTCATGATAATTCGAATCACCCCGCCGAATCAGCTGATGTGTCATGTGTCAAAATCTTGTCGGGCATAGTGGTTAATATTATTCTAATGGTATTTCTCTCCCTTCAGGTTTAACTATGACCCATCATTTGCGGAGCACTCCGGTCTACTGGGCTACGACCCATCCCGCGCCACTCCTCAGCTCGACACCGGCGTGATCGCGCAAGAAGTTCGCCGCGTGATACCGGAGGCCGTGAAGGAGGCTGGAGATGTCACGCTTCCTAATGGGGATACCATACACAAGTTTCTGGTGGTTAATAAGGTGAGGGATTTCTTGCAAAATGAAGGCAATTTGTTTAGCAGTGGCGTGCCTAGGGGCCAACAATACGATATGCCCATATGGCAAGCAGAATGTTCAGAAACCCATGATGAAATGGTATAAATAAGGTTATAAGGGCAAGTCAAGTTTTAAGGCTTGTGTGAAGGTAGTGCTACTAAGGGTGAGCTATAAAAATCAGTAATAAAAAAATTACATAGGCCTTTTTTTTTTGCGGATGGGAAATCATCAAATGACTTCTCCCGCTCTGGGCGGAGCGGGAGGGAGTGTCAGACTTGACTGACTAAAACCCACCCATGTTCCTTCTTAGCCCTTTGTATTCCAGGTCCGCGGTATATCTTTCGAACAACCCGCAGCCCTGGCAGGCATAGGCCCTTTCGGACCCCTTCCGAAGTGACATAGGCCTAAATGGGTACT
This sequence comes from Cerastis leucographa, assembly GCA_963082945.1. Lineage (NCBI taxonomy): Eukaryota > Metazoa > Arthropoda > Insecta > Lepidoptera > Noctuidae > Cerastis > Cerastis leucographa. The sequence goes on along the minus strand of OY720374.1, from coordinate 5,919,715 downwards.
AATAAAACGTCAACAAAAGGTGCACGGTTCGGGTCGGTCGTTTCCTATAGAGAAGAACCGGCAAGAAACTCCATGGTTACTCTTTTAAAATCAGTTGGTATTACAATACTTGAATGTTACAGCGTTAGTACTTAAGTATGGGAGGACAGCGTAGGTCCGACAATAAGACGTTACTTACTACAAAAGGTAGAATAGTAATAAACCTATCGGAATAAACCGAATCTGAGTTAATTTTTCGTCTACTTTGCCCTATCATCATCAGCTTCCTGATCTTGTCCCATTCTACTTGTGGTCGGCGCGACACTTTTTCTTCTGCCATTCACCCCTGTCAGACGTAAAAGCATCATTTACTCCTTTCTCTTTCAAAACATCATTCCTCACATCTTCCATCTTTTCTTTGGTCTTCCTCTCCCTCTCCATCCATTAACATTCATTATCCATCATCGACATGAAACTTATTAATTTCAACTTTGTTCCCAGGACCGAATCTTCATGGAAAACCTAGGTGCCGTCAAAGAGCTGTGCAAAGTGACCGGCAACCTGGAGTCCAGGATCGACCAGCTGGAGAGGATCAACAAGAAGCTGTGCAAGATCAGCGTGCTGCAGAGACGGGATAGCTCGCGGTCCAGCGTTAGTAATGGTAAGTGAAGAAGTGGAAGACGTGGTTACATGAAAAACTAGCTTTTATCTAGAGTTTCGCTAGCATTATAAAGGGTTTAAAACACCTCTTAACGAAGCCGAAAGGCACTGGTTCTCCCTGTCATTGCGATATTTTTTTTGTTCTACACCATACCTGGGAACCTTCTAGTTACGGAGATTTTAGGGGTCAAAGTTCCAACTTTTTGACAAGTATTTTTTTAAATACAAGTTTTTAATGTAAGACTTTTACTTTAAACACCTCCACGACCCCTTACTATTCAGTCCGTCCATCAGCACAATGTTTTGAGTGCGTCACATTGAGTTCTACCACAAAACATGATTTTACACCCCTAAAAAAAAAGTCGGTTCCCAGCAATATTTTTTGCGTAAAGTTACTTAGTTTCATGTACAGAATGCTTGGTTGACGGCTTCGTGATGAGGTGATTTACACCCTGTAGTCAAAATTTATTATAAAACGAGAACAAATCAAATATAGCATATGACAATGAAAGGGTAATTCCCATTAATGAAAGAATTTTCGGAACCCGATCCACCTCCATACTATAAAATCAGTATTGTTTTAATCTTATTCCAAAGTGGGAAAGAGATAGCGCTAGACATCCTCTATAGCTCCGTCTCTTTCCCACACTGGAATAAGATTAAATCAATATAGTAGGCTACCAGTAGTTTCGTAGATAACCCCTAACATCAAAACATAATAACTAACTATGTATAGATAAAACAACACTTCGTATATTTGAGCGAGCCAATGAGTAAACTACAAGTAAACAGAGCTAGATGGACTGACGGTTCGCTTATACTGAAAAGGAACTGAGCGGAGAGGGTCATTAAAGTATTAATTATATTAGTTAAATACATCTCGCATCTCGTCTGTCACATTCTCTCAGTCGAAGTCTCCGCCTCAGTTGAAAAGCACCCAAAAAGGCCAGTTAGGAATAGATGCAGATGGATGGCAGAACTGGTTGTGATGGAAGGTCCATTCCCAGCAGTTGACTTCAATTGACTGAGTTCCTTGATAGAAGCGAGATTTCTAATCTGAAGGCTAGGCATTTCATACACGCCATACTCAATCAACTTAACTGGTTTGTAAATACACCCAAATAAAACGTCTAAGCTTAACCAACATAACCACTATCTTCTAATATGTATTTATCTAATTCCGTTCCAGATTCCCGCTACTCAGCAATATCAAACTCATCAAAATCCCTGTACAGTGACGGAAACATATCCATAGACCAAATCAGGGATATAGCTCGCAACATCAGAAAGCACGAGTGTTGCCATAAGCTAAGCCATAACTCCCCGAAATATACCAGAAAACAGTGCAAAAACTGCCACGGAAACTACTCGAAATATGGAAAATACTACAATTATAATAAAACCTGTGTTAGATACCATTCAAGTAAACTTGAAAAGCCGGAAAATGTTGAAAATCCGACTTACGCAGAGCCTATCCAAAAATACCCGGACGAAAGTTACGAAAGTACGATGACGAAGAAAAAGGATACTTGTCTATGGTTGAAAAGTGATGATAATTTTTCGTATGGCAACTCTAAGTATGGTATTTGCTGTCGAAAAGACTATGGGGATACCAGCAGTGAATTGATTTCTAATAAGTTTCTGCAAATTGTTATTACTATATTGATTTTCATTATGGCTGTTTGGTAAGTGAATAACAGAATATTTAATTTTAATTATTATGCCAAATGCCTGACCACTAGGCTATCAATTGGGTTCGATCCCTACTTCTGGCAAAATTATATTGGACTTCCTCGTAGAGAAATTGTCGGTAGCAGCTCGGAGCATTCTAAAATGGACATCTCTGCCTTCTTTTCCATTTGAGTGCGACCAATCACCAAGCTGTTTAAATCCAGTTTATGCGGGTCTCTCATTGTATTGAAAATCTATACAAAGCTAGGCCTTGTTATATACTGATGTATTATTTCAAATCCTCATAAATGTGGTAAATAGACGAAAACTTTCAAGGTTTTCATTACATCACTTGACAATCGAACTGGTAATTCCATTTTTTTATTAAAGCCCAAAAAGATTCCGTCCATAGCAAAGGCCAACTTTGCCTAAAGATAGCACTATGTGCACATCGTTGGGCAAACTTGCACAATTTAAATAATTTATTTTTCTTATGACAGCCTCGTCGTAATGTCAGCTCTATACTTCCGTGAACATCAAGAGCTGATATCGATGAAGGAGATTCGCGTCCACGACAAGTCACACTACCCCCATTACGGGAAGTTGAACAACGAGCCGACAGCGCATCGCACGCATCTGGACCCCAACCAGATACAGGTATGTCACAAGTGATATAAGACACATCACCTGCCTAGCCTTTCCCAACTTTATTGGGTCGGCTTCCAGACTTACCGGATTCAGCTGAATACCAGTATTTTACATGGAGCAACTGTCTATCTGACCTGCACAAGCCAGTTAGTGTCAGACTTGTATTGATGACGTGTACAAGTGATTGTAAAAACCTATTTGCGAAAAAACATCATCTATCAATGACTGTCAAAGATCTATAAAATGACAGCCGGGACCAACGGATTAAAATGCTTTAAGATGCACGGAGGTACTCGGTATATAATTGATGGTCACCCATCCACGGACCAACCTAGGCAAGCGCAGATTAACCTCAAGATCGATCCGAACTTCTGTTGTTATATAGCCACGAGCACCTCTCTGTTACTTTAAGACACGGTGGGGAATATTGAATGCAGCACTTGGCAACATGGAACCACAACGGACAATGTTGCAACAACGGACGATGTTACAAGAACAGTTAATGCAGCCAAAACGAGTAATGTTACCGCAGCAGGCAATGTTACCGCAACGGGCAAAGTTACCGCAACGGGCAAAGTTACCGCAACGGGCAAAGATGGCAAAATTGGTTGATGAGATTGGTCGGATTTTATATCTATCGGGGAAGTTAAAAAAGTATTCTTTTTTTCAGAATATAAAATCATCACAACACACGGCATCAAAGAAAACTGCAAAAGGTGAGTAAGACTATTTAAACCTTAAGAACTTCTTCATAAAGTACTCTTTACAACGAAATTACCTTAACACCTCTCTAAAACTAAACTGCTTTAAAAATGGTTATCCGTCAACCAAACCGAATGCGAGCAGCACTGCTCAACCACAAAGATTGATAAAACCGCTTCTTTTAAACCGATGTTTTTCAGAAAAAGGTGTTCACAAAACGACACAAGAATACATAACGACAGCGCCAACGGAATCTCCTCATACGGTGTCATCTTCTGCTCATCCTACGAAGAACTACGGAAGTAATCTTATAAGTAAGTACCTACCGTAAAATACTGGACTTATAATGTCCCACTATTCCCTCACGATATTTTCCTTCACCAATGTCGATAATAAACTCAGAAAGTACAGTCACGAACAATAATATGTATACACTTAGCAAAACTGAAAAGTGATTTGCTCGTGAAATTAAGGTTTCTACGTTGAGATAAGACCTATTTCGTAATAGTATGGCTTCCAAAATTCCATGTTCGTGAAAACGTAAAACCTTAATCAATACAGTAGGAGAAAATCACTTTTAAAAGTTGCTGCGTGTATACATATTATTATACACGCAGCTATATTTCTTTTTTTTTTTTATTCTGCCCTTATCGCAATTTATTTGGGGTCGGCGAAGCATGTCTTCTTCTTCCATACTTCTCTATTACTCGTCATCTCATCAGACACCTCCTTACTAGCCATATCATCCTTCTAGCGTCATGTTCGTGAACGGGCGCTGTCAGTTGTGACTGGTCATGTCCTAGCTGCCACATAATTTGCATTTTGCATTGCCATAAATAGTAAAATAAATAAACGTCATGTCGTTACGTAAATAACATAACATCACGCCTGTAATCTCCGAAATGCCTAAGTAGAGGTGTACTTATTTCACCAACATTTCAACAGTTATAATTTAAGTCCCATGTATTAGGGGGCGAGCCTATTGCCATCAACCGGGCACAAATCCGTACCGTGGCTGCTACTGAGGAATTCCTGATGGAAAGATCCAACAGTTTGCCCGACCTCACTCTCAGCAGTGGCTCTTGGAACCACTAAATACAAAAAATAGGTATACAGTCCTACAAATGACACAGAAGAAAAAGAAGAAATGAGTAGCTCGTGGCTAAATAATAACAGCCGCACAGATCCATCTTCAAGGTTAAGCCGTGCTTGCCGAGGCTGGTCCGTGGATGGGTGACCATCTTTACATAACGTGCGTCGTTACGAGTAGTCAGAAGCCGAAAGTCTGACATCCAGTATTACCAAGGGGTATCGCATTACCCAGTTACTGGGTTGTGAAGGTCAGATAGGCAGTCGCTTTATTTAAAATACTAATACTCAGCTGCATCCGGTTAGACTGGAAGCCGACCCCAACAAAGTTTGGGAAAAGGCTAGGCAAATGATGAGAAATGACACAGGAATTCTTCTATTCGCAGACACAGTACCTACACTACAGTCTCTTCAGACCGAACATCCCATAGCTCAGACCAAGTCAAGGACCGCAGATGTCATCGGTGGAGGATGCTCTTTCGCAGCCAACACTAATAACGAACTGGATTCGGAATGTCAGGTAACAAAATTATCTATAAAACAAATAGTTTCACAAGTGCTGTTCTGCTACGTTCACTAGTTCACCTCACTCAAGTGAGCGCACACAATTCGAAAGCGAACTCATTTGTTTTTAAAGTAAATCATCGCGGATTCACAACGAGACACCGTTCGAATTTCGAACGTGGTGTTTAGAGAATGACACTACAAAATAAAATGGACGCTCGGCAGTTGTAAAACATCTATGTTAATGTTAAAATTAATAGTAAATTAAGTGTATGTAGGATCTTTGAATTGTAATGTTACACAGTGAATATTACATTAATTATTGTCTTTTATCGATATCTATCGATCAAATCTGCATCCGACCTAACTAAATCACTAATTGAGTAGATATTTGAACGTGAAACTTTCAAAACCGAAAAAAGAAAACTATTGATCAAAACCAAACTTTAATTTAATGGGAAAAGGTTGATTTTACGTGGCATAGAGGTGGCGTCACATCTTTTCACGTTACAGTATATTTATTTATTTTACCTCTGATACGAGCAACCTATTGTTACGAGAATAAATATCACCATAACTTTGACACTTTCGTTGCTAAGCAACCAGCATATGGGTCGAAGAATAATTCGTTCGTGTGTCCACAACCCGTGTTCCAAGTCGTCGTTATACAAATTCAAATTCATTTACTATTAGCTAACACAACAGAGTACAGACAGGATTTTACAGCGGGTCCCAAACTAGGCACAGCTTGTATCTTGGTGACCGAGACACTACACAAGGTTAAAAGAATTTCACAGTGTTCTGCTAGCGCAAGAAAAAATACTTAAATCGATAACCCAAATGTGATTAAGAAAGAATAGTTAATAATTTTAAATAACTTAGCTATAGATGTCAGCAGCAATTCAAAAGTATCCATAAGATAACAATAAATAACGTCCACGGTGATTTAACAGTTGCCAAGTCGGGGTAAAATAATTTTGCAAAGACTGTTATAACTATTTTGAAATCGTACTGAATTTTTGAAATTATTTACAAGCTGCTTCAAAAGGATATAATAAGAATCACGGCATGGATCAGATCAGTGTTGGTAAGTATGACGATAATCTTCAAAATAACAATATTTATCGCCCAACTTTCGAGGCATCAAGGGGCGCGCGGGCCTGTGTGAGCAATGGGCTAGCTCACCGTCCGTCCGTCTCATGACGACAGGCCGTGTCGACGGCGCGTACGTGTTCCACGCGCGCCTCAAGGAGATGTCAGCAATCCGGAAGAGGTCCGAGAGGGCCGATGCCTGCCAGGGCTGCGGGACTGTTCGAAAGAGATACCGTGGCCCTGGAACACAAAGGGCGAAGAAGGAACATGGATGGGTTTTAACCAATCCATGTTCCTTCTTCAAAGGCATCAAGGGGCGACGTCTTTCAGTGTCGTTAATTTACTGGATGTTAAAATAAATAGTCAGGATTTAGAAGTCCTTCGTATTAGCTCCCAGTATGCCCCGTGCTAAAAGAAAATAATGAATCTGCTTCAGTGGTTCATATAATTTCTTTTCGACATCCAATTTCATAAGAAACCCTTGCAGTCAGGTAAAACAATACTTGAACATATTTTGGTAAACTCTGATTCTCCATAACAGTGAAAATTTTTATCCAAGAATTCCACAATTAAAACTCTACCAAAATTATCTCATAACACAAACCTTTTTTTGTTTTTTTTTTTGGTAGCCTGAACTCTCCCACTCCTGGGCAAAAGCCTCCCCCATTCCTTCCATTTTTCTCTATTTTGTGCCTCTTATCGCCAATAAACGAGACAGCCATCCAAGGTCCCACCATCTTCTACTTGCAATATTAAATGTGTTTCATAATTTCCAGTCACCATGCGGTCTCGACGCACCCCAAACTTACGACAACCAAGAACCTTTAGAACGGTCTAAACCAGACAAGGAACAGAATGACACTTTCATCAAACCCTTAGAACCGCTCCCAAGAGAAAAACTACCGCTAAATATGCCGCCAGTAAACGCTGAAAAAAACAACACAGACTCACTAAAAACCGAAGCAGAATTGAGAAACGAAAATGATTCTTTCAAAACTCATGAAGAGATTATAGCTAATAGCATTTATATGGATGCTGCTAAACCAAATGGGACAGATAATGGCAGCGGGATGAAGAGAGATTTAAGAAATAAAAGGGAGACTAGAGAAGAATTGAAAAGTAGTTCGGAGGAGATGCATATTTTGAGTGACTCGCATGAGAGTAGCGGAGCTCTTGGTGAGTTTAAAGTGCTATTATTGCACCTTTCACTAGAGCTTGCATTCGTTATTATCTTCATTTAAACCCGAAATCACTCACTATTGGGTATAGATAGGCCTCCACTTTCTTCTACCATAGAGATAACCATTTCAGATCAGAATTTTCTTTTTCGTGTAGTTAGATGACTTGGCCCCCTATTCACCAAGGTTTCGATTCGATTTCGATTCGGAAAGTCGTGTCTATCTCGCCCGCTTTCGTAATGCCTATATAACATAGACATACGACTTGTCGAATTGAAATCGAATCGAAGCGTTTGTGAATACGGAGGCTGGTGTCAGAGTTTTTATGCCGCCGATGGGCCTCTGACTTGGCTTTACATGCCATAGACAAATATCTCTCAGGCATGCTGGTTTTCTCACGATGTTTTCCTTCACCAAAGCAAGTGATATTAATACAATACGCACATGAATCCGAAAAATCTGACCTTGGCCTGCCAAGGTCGAGACCTTGGCAGGCCGAGGTCATCATTAAGTAATGTTAATAATAGTTAGTAACCGCTGTATAAGTAACCACTTCCTCCCCATTTCAGAATGCGACACAATCCGTGTCGGTATCTCAAGCAAGTCGATCATCAATTCGTCGCTGTTCACCGAACACGTCTGCGCCGACAACATACACAACTTTAACTACTCAGTGCCACTATCACACTGTCTTAGTCATAAGCATGTTGATTTGACGTTCAGGTAAGAATTTACTTACATATGTTCATAAGTAACGTGACGTGAGGAGCTCATGGCTTAATATTAACAGCCGGATTAACACAGCACTTGTCTATGGATGGTTTACACTATATTAGGCCGTTGGTCCCCGCTGTCATTTATAAATCTTTGACAGTCGTTTCAGGCCTGAAAGCCTGACAACCAGTCTAACCAAAGGGTTTCGTAATACCCAGTTACTGGGTTGTGAAGGTAGACGACAGTCGCTCCATGTAAAATACTGGTATTCAGCTGCATGCTGCTAGACTGGAAGTCGACCCTAAGTAGATATTGATGATGAGCCTGGCTATACACTGTCGACCGAGAGTTCTCTCTATGTCTTACATGAGACATCTCGCAAAGAACCGAAATAGGATAGAGAGCAAGCGAGGAACATCAGACGGGGTGTGAGGGGCACGGGCGCGAAAACATTTACCACGTACTGAGTACGTAATAGGGATGGTGACTCATTTTTTTTTATTTGGCTATCGGGTAGGTTATTAAAAAGTATTTGACACGTATTTTTTCTTTTTTCACGTAATAGTAAAATTACGGAGATATTTTGAGTTGAAATGGCGCATGACGTCACGGCTTAGTACATTTTATACCTAGTTGTGACGTAGTGAGCCCCCACTCTCCAACTTTAATGCGTTTTAACTAAGTATATTTTTGTTAACTTGATAAAACAAAAAATACGTATCTAATATTTTTGTATTACCTGATTGACGGACAAAATAGAATTTCGTTTTCTTTACCCAGTCATCATCCCTATTCTGAACGGACATTGAAATTTTTCATCGTCTCTCTCCACCCTTCATACATTCTCGCATTCACCTTGCCGCGGCGTGTCTCGGTAAGAGTATGCAGCTACCATAAGAACTCCTTTACTTATTATTCCCTTTATTCATTTTTATAAACAAATTTTATACATTTTTAAATATTTTTTATCTATACACTGTTTAAATCACCTCATCACGAAGCCGTCAACCAAGCATTCTGTACATGAAACTAAGTAACTTTATGCGAAAATTATTGCTGGGAATCGACTTTTTTTTGGGGGGTGTCAAATCAAGTTTTGTGGTAGAACTCAATGTAACGCACTCAAAACATTGTGCTGATGGTCGGATTGAATAGTACGGGGGTCGTGGAGGTGTTTAAAGTAAAAATCTTACATTAAAAACTTGTATTTAAGAAAATAGTTGTCAAAAAGTTGGAACTTTGACCCCTAATATCTCCGTAACTAGAAGGTTCCCAGGTATGGTGTAGAACAAAAAAATGATCGCAATGACAGGGACAACCAGTGCCTTTCGGCTTCGTTAAGAGGTGTTTTACACCCTTTATAAATAAAAATCAATTGCTGTTCGTTAATATCGCTAAAACTCGAGAACGGCTGGGCCGATTTAACTGATTTTGGTTTTAAAATGTTTGTCGTAGTCCAGGGAAGGTTGAAAAGGTGAGAAAGGTAGGGTAGGTAGGTAAGTAGGGTAGGGTCGGTAGGGATAGGTAGGTAGGGTAGAGTTGGGTAGAGTAGGGTAGGTTAGGTAGGTAGGTATGTAGGTAGGGTATGTAGGGTAGGTAGATAGGTAGGGTAGGGTAGGGTAGGTTGGTAGGGTAGGGTATGGACGGTAGGTAGTTAGTTAGTTAGTAGTAGGTAGGTAAAAAGTGCATTGCAACGCATGCTGGGGACAGCTAGTAAATAATAAAAAACATTTAAAAATATAAAAATAGTAGCCCACCGGTATCGGGAACAGGGTCCAAACTACCGGCGGTCAGGACTCCAGAGAAAGGAACCTCCTAACGATACGAGCCGTGTCCAGGAGTACCGCTTTCTGAATCAAGCCCTTGATCCAGCTGCCTAGCGAGAGCCTCATCAGATATTGGTCGAGGCTCTTGGCAATTAGGCCATTGGCTGATACGACTATTGGCACAATGATCGCTGAGTTAATATCCCACATGTCGACAACCTCGCGAGCCAAGTCAAGATATTTGATTTGCTTATCTTTCTCGGCTTTCACGAGGAACGTGAACTGTGTGTCGGGTCGTTTAGTTCCCTTCAAAATGGTTGAGTTGAATGATGGCTGATACATGCGTCATGTTCGTGAACGGGCGCTGTCAGTTTTGACTGGTCATCTCTTAGCTGCCACGGTTTATTTTAATTACTTTATTTTTTAAATACTGATTTAATCTTTTACTCTGGACGCTCTTAACTTGCCCGTATTTCTACATTGTTCTCACATATTTGTAATTCTTAACATGAATGATGTAACCAAGATTTTGTAACATATTTTGATTTAAAAGAGTGTCCATGGAGTTTCTTGCCCGTTCTTCTCCATAGAGATCTACGCTACGGAATGGGCAACTACAGTACTTTCACAAGTTATTATGCCTTGTGACTGGGACTGGTAGCTTCGCGTTTTATTTTGTTTTTTTTTTGACTTTCAAAAGTGCCTGTAATGGTCTAATTGAAATAAATGCTTTGACTTTGACTTTGACTTTGAACGTCATGTGGAACCGTTATGTCAACAGCCAAATACATTCAAAATTCACTTCTTCCCCACAGGTCCGTAAAAATCAAAGAGTTCCGTCTCTGCGACCTTCAGTGCAGCTACGACTCGTCCAAATCCTGCCTCTCCACCAAGGAGCCTCCTAAGCCAGCATTAACTGATAACACGTGGAGTATCAAGATGGCCCTGGAGTGCAATGTCGACAGGATGCTTAGGGTCAGAGCCAGCTTCCCGACGAAGATGTTTCCTAATAAGGTTTGTTTGTTTCCCACTTCACACACACATTCCCACATCAGCATAGCAGAATCAGCGTATAACATTCTGTTTTGAATTTTTATTGGGTTTTTCCAGCAGGAAATTCTCAATAGCAGCCACGGAGTCTGAATTTGTGCCCGTGCCGGTTGATGGCAATAGTTTCGCTCCTAATAAATTGGACTTAAATATAACAAAGAGATTTTTGAGAGCAGCGGTGGCCCAGTTGAGAGCAGCGGTGGCCCAGTGGTGGCTGCCCCGACTTGCGAGCATTAAGCCTTGGATTTGAACCCACTCAGGCGCATTACTTTGTGTAATTTATTTCATCATCGTTGCTCTCAAAAACGAAGGAAAACATCGTGAGGAAACCGGCATGTCCTAGAACTAAACTTTCGAAGACATGTGACATCTGCCAACCCGCACTGGGCCCGCGTGGTGGATTACAGCCCACTCCCTCTCATAGAGAGGAGGCCTCTGTCCCAGCAGTGGGAACATTATAGGCTGATGATGATGATGAAACATAACAGGCGAAATGTGGGTGCACAATTAGACATACCTCTGCCTAACCCATGCGGGATTGCAGGCGTGGTATGAGGAACTGTGCAGACAAATGAAGAAAGTTTGATTAACTCCAGTATTTCTTTTTCAGGACCTATGCTACCCAATCCATGAACACAAGATACCTTTTATAGAGTTCAACATACGTATTCACAGAGATTGTCACAACTAATATCATAGACTAACGTAATTGTATAGATAAGACAGCATGCACAACCTGTATGACTTTATTGATAAATGTTCAGGCAAATGTCAACACTGTCAACTTTGCCCATCTTTGTCATGGACAAAGTTGACATTTGCCATAAAATGATGACAAGGTTTTTTTTTTGGTATATTTTTTAATGTATTTTAATAAGTTCATTAAAAAATAATGAAATTTTGCCATTATGCCTGATATTATTCAAATACATTGCGGCTTTTACCAGTGAATGAACATAAAAAGCGATTTTTTTATTGAATATATTTTTTTTTAGATTAAATTTTACTGAATTAAAAAAACTGAGCATTTATCAATGAGGTCAAGTAACAACACAATTATTGTATGTATCATTAAGTATTTTAGTACTATTAGTATATAAATAGTGAAAAAAATCTATTACTATATTATACATTCCATAAGTGCAATTATGTAATTATTATCCGTCCTATTATAATAATAAAGCCCAAATGGGCTTTACAGCTTAACAGGCTATAAAATTATAGCTCTTTCATCAAATTAGGGCTATTCATTCATAACATAGCCAACACGGCTATAAACATATCGATGCTGAATAAGTGGCTTATTATTATCTCATAATTATTTTGACATTATTATATGATATTTGGCATTACGATTTATATTTTGACATTTACTTTTATTAAATGATAATACTGTTATGGTATTTCTGGTGCGTACATAATTCTGTCTCAATTTTACAAAAACCTAATTATTTTTGGTACTAGTTTACAGTGTGCATGAGTTAAGCTAAAAAATTAAAAGGCTAATTTTGGACCGAACACAAATTAAGGCGCTATAAAACAAATGTAACAACGCCATTATGAAATAATGACATTAATTTAAAGAAAGGTTTTTAAATTATTTATACCTTATACCTTTTTATTAAAGGTTTTTTACAACTTGGATAACGATCTATCCCGAGGGGGATTTAGAAAAAAATAATTACTATTTAGAAAATATTTTTAAAGGAATTGGATTGTTTTTTTTATTAATTAAATAATATTTTTATACAATTTAAACTAGAAATGGTGGTAGCTACTATTATTATTTTTAGTACATAATAGGATTTTTTTATTGTAATAAAGAATTTATTTTACTATTATTTTAAGTATTTTTGCAGCTTTATTTTTAGTTTTTAATTATTATTTTTTGAATAGTTTTAAGTTGCATTGTTTGAAATTATGTAAGTGTAATACTCAGATAATGAAATTATTTTTATTTTCAAACCATGGATGAGCCATAATTATATCATATCAGAAGGATTTGCTATTATTGTAGAAATAATTTATTAGAAAAAACACTAATTAAGAATAGATTAGGTACAAAATCAACCTGTAACTTTTTCACTGCTGGGACACAGGCCTCCTTTTTGTAAATGGGAGTTTTTTTTTTATTTTTATTTACCGCAACTCGCCTGATGTGAAGCAATTTTCTGGCTGTAATCCACCACGTGGGCCCAATGCCCAGTTGGTGGATGTCACAATATGTATTTCTACCGTTTTGAGAGCAGTGGTGTCATATAAGTTATTGCAAGATTAGGTTGATTTGTGATTTATACAATCTCATTCTACGGCAACATTTTTTTATTCTACAACAAAAAGCTTTTTTTAGTTTAGTTTTTGTTCCAGTGACCACTTGTCTTCTCAGTTAATTAGTGTTTTTTCTAAACAAATTATGGAAACAATTACATATATACGTAGATATAGTATCTATACATTCCAAGCCAGTACTTAATTAGTATATAAGTATTTGTATTGTATAATATATAAAACTAAACTTTCATTACATCACAATATGGCACCGTTTTCCAGGAATAACTAAGTATTAAGCAATCATCAAAGATCTGAATAGCTAGAGTTTGATAAACTTCAAGAAAGTACCTAAGTAATTCAAGTAAATAAACTCTACTTAATACGATATCTAAGCTATTAATATTATAATTACGGGAAATGAAGACGACATGTTATTTAATTAATAACAGCAAAAAACTCAGTTGATCTAAAATGTCGCTTCCTCAAAATCTCAGTGTCAGTATGGCTTTAAAAACCTTCAAGTTCTCAGTGTAAAATTGATTTAAGGTATTAATAAATTTATATAGCATTAATTTTATTCATAAGATTTTCGTTAGTCATGTCTATTCGTATTCAATATCAAATGATCTGAAAAATATTAAAAGAGAATCTCTAATGACTAAACAACTAAAGAATTATTTCTTGAATGTCTAAAATTTTAAGTAACAAAAAATACATGACACAAATTATTATATTTTTTAAATTAAATGTATAAATAATAACAATTCGTAATTTTTTTTTTTATTATTTAAAAAATGATGGAAAATATAGTTTTATAAGCTCTATCATCAATTTCAGCTATGAAATTTCTTAAAAATCTTCAAAATACTAAATAGAAAGATACTGATTTTCATGCTTAACTTTAATTCTTCACGAGCTATACCTAGAAAAAACCTGTACAAGGGTGGTTGGTATAGAACACGTTAAGACAAAAGTCGTTTTACAAAATAAGCTTAAAAATAATCTAGGCTAGTATTTTTTCTTGCCATATTACTAATTAAAACATCACAAATTATTTATTCCTCCAAATTAGTTGCTATTTTTCAGAATGTTCTTAAAAATAAGGTTTTATTTTGGCAATAGAAAAAGTTTTTGTTGGCAGCTTTGTTTTTTCTTAGAATATTTTTTAAACAATTTAAAAGGCATGGCTTTTCTCTCTTTACTTTCTCCAAAATAAATTTGTCAAGAAAAAGGAATATTATATCTTTATTTAATGCAAAATTAAATTTATTTTTTTAATAAGCATTTTTTAACTAAATTTTGTCGTTTTTTTTCATTTGTTAAAAAAGATGTCAAGCCCTTTTATGATAGCACCTTAGAATTATATTATAAGCTTAAATAATTTTACTATTGTAATAATAAAAGATGCGTATTATTTTTTTTCAAAATCGCATGTTTTCTTTTTAATGAATTAGAAAATCTCATTTTAAGTAGATGGATAAATTAAAGTACCTAGTAAATTTAGTTAAATTTAAAGACTTTTAGACATGTTTAGTACATTACGTAGAATGGATTTGAATTTCACATTATTACTTTTTAATTAAGATATAAAATACAGTGCGTCTAAAAACTTTTTACTTTGCATCTTTTAAAAAACTAACAAAATATTTAAATTAATAATTATCTTTTAATTCTTTTGATTTTAATTCTGTTTTTGAATCATATTAGTTCAAAAATCTTTACTTACATTCTTTTTTTAATTATTTTGCCTTACTGAACTTGTCTAAAATGGTCTAAATCTCTATATCGTACTGTAGTATTTATGTAATATTATATACTTAGTTTATATTTACATAACGCCAGGTCTGCCTATGTCGCAAGACCTAGTCGTTATAAGTATGTAGTTACAACTTAAAAATAAAAATCCACAAAATTTGTATTCAGTAAGATACAAAATTAAAATGTAGATGTTTAATTTTGAAGTATTTTATTGTAATATTAGCGACCTGCCCCTGCTTCGCTCAGGTTTTGCGGATTGGCAAAACTTCGAGATTTTTTTATTTATTTATTTTTTTATAGGATCGATTCATCTTTTCAAGAGCTGTGATGCCACAGACAGACACACAGATACACACTTCAAACATATAACGCCTCTCTTTTTTGATCGGAAGTTAAAAAAATTCACTCTGTGGGATCTCAGCTAAATAACAGCTTGCCGCACTTGACTCGGTGGAACGCAGAGCAAAGAAACTGATTGGCGACGTAAAATTGGTGGATGCCAAGCTTTACAACTTGTCTCATCGCCGCAAGGTTTACTGCTTGTCCCGGTGTGCCCAAGAACTCCACGACCTTATCCCACCGCCCCCTTCTACCATCGGACATCTAGACGCACTGCAAGCTATTATAACTTATTGCTATTCCACCAATTCGCACTAAGCGTTTCCAAACGTCTTTCATAATGGACACAGCAAAGGAGTGGAACTCTCTGCCTGCGTCTGTGTTTCCGAATGCTTACAACCCTAATGTCTTCAAAGTTAGAGTGAACAGGCTTCTTCTGGGTAAGCTCGTACCATCGTCGATTTTGTCTCTGTCATCTCTGACCTAGACTAGACTCAATAGCAAACAACGCAAAAAAAAAGAAAAAAAAAAATAAGTTTCATCAATGTATTCTACACATAAATCTTCCGAATAATATTACTTTGTATTTGTTAATAATATAATGGCAGACGCTCCATATAAAGTACTGGTATTCAGCTGAATCCGCATAGGCTGGATCCTAACTCTCACATAGTTGAGAAAGCTAAGCAGATGATGATGAATAGTACATGGTATTTAAATATTTTATAGGTTCCATAAAGTACCCTTTGTGTTTTTCTAAGGGTGATATCACACTTATCAAATATCTTTGTCCAATGTACAGTCCGTGGTGACTTAAAGCTGTTCGTTACATTTGTTTGTTCGCTGTTCGTGGACATTGGATATTTGATAAGTGTAACAACACCCTTAGGTATGGCATCTGCGTGTTCAACTTTTTAGCCATTTAAGAGTAATTAACCTTTTGAACGCCAGAGCATAACGCACGCGCGTGCCCTTCACGCCAAGCCACAAATTCACAGCAAATACTTACAAATAAAAAAACGGATTTCAAAAGTATTGTTAACTTATTTCTTGATCATTTAATATTTAAGAAATATAGATTACATTTTAAAGATATATAAATAAATACACACAAAAGTAATTATTTAAATTGGTTATTTCGTATTAAAGTACACCACTTTTTTTGTCACATATTTGTGTCGTTGGCGTACAGGGCACGCGCTTGCTTGTCACGTATATGTGACAATGGAGTTCAAAAGGTTAAGTTACAAACAATATCAACCTGTCAGAAGTTAAATAATATGTCATAACAAGACAATCAACAACTTCAACAATCAGCAACTTGTATCAATCAACTTGTATCAAGCGTAATGCAGCCATGCTTAACTCCGAGTTCATAGCTATTACCGCTAATTATTAGCTACCAAGTAGTTAATTATAATAACCGCTGTTTTAATAATTACCCTACTTAAAATGTGCCCACGGCTGGGAAACGAGCCCTCTATGTTTTCTGCATATTAACTTTGGAAAAATTATAAACTAGCTTTTGCCTGCACCTTTGCTTGCGTTTTGATCGGGAACGTTTTGAATACAGCCTTATAAATCAGTTGCGAATAATGTAGCTTCCTATTAAAAAAAGAATCTACGAAATCGTATCAGTAGTTCCGAAGATTACATTCTACATCTAAACGTCAAAACTCACAAACTTCATAATATAAAGTGTTGTTTTGCATCCTCGTCAAAATTCAGGAGGTTGTCACAAAAGACATAAACAATCCATACCTGTAAAACGGGGGGAATAGGGATGCTAGGGAGAATAGGGACAAAACTTTGAATGGGATTTCATCATTGAATACAAATAATTCGTCACCAAAAAGCTATTGGGCTCATTTCTGTTTTAATTTAATAAACAATAGAGCATTTTTAGGCTACCAATAATATTTAAATAACGAGAAAATGCCTTTCAAATTTTCGTCCCGATTCACCTCCGTGTTCCTATTCACCCCATTTTACGGTACCTAGTTAATTTTAAATAAATACTGCTTTTCTTGTGGGTTTAAGTTTGTCAGTATTTTAGATAAACCCCCTTAATGTGGATTAGGGAATAAGAAATTCGAATAAACGTTTGCGATTGTTGGTATTTGTGAAAGCGTGGTTATAGGGCGAGGATCGACCGGCTGCGTTTAAAATACGGGTGGTTACACTAACCGATTTCCGTACGTAAATGAAAAAAATAGCTACCCATTTTATTATTGATTCGGGTCGAGAATCATTAGCATAGTTATCTCCTTTAATTTGACGAGGATTTAATAAATAAATAAACAATACAATTTATTTTGTAATTAATAGGTTTTTACAGATAACATTGTAGAGGCCTTCTTTTAAGTATTGAGATACCTGTAGTATGCTTATCATAATGAAATAACATAAAGTCTCAAATACTAAAATTGCGTGCTATCTTAAGCGCGTCTGCTGATGCTGAGCATGATGTCCAGGATTCGATTCCTAGGTAAGTCAAAGCGATGAAAGATTTATGGCCGGACGAATTATGGCAATAGGTGCCATAATTCGTTGCCTATTGCCATAATTCGTCCGGCCATAAATCTGGACTCCTTGGTCGTTACCTACGGCCATCATACTTGTAGATATTATCTGATTATAATACAAAAAAACAACAACTCAACAACACTCGTAATACCTACTTGACCAGTCCGCTGATTGCAAGATTTGTCACTCAGCGCAAAAACTACATACGAAGCAAAAACCAAAAAGGCAATGATGACCTAAAGTTGCGCAAGCGTCCACTTGCGGGTAAAGAGTGTTGACCGAGATTATGAGTGTTATGGTTCCGTAGGTTACATAATCAGCCTATTATGACTATAGCAACTTGGACTTGCTGACTAAGTGGTGAGAGCATAACAAAATGTCTGTCAATGTAAAAAAAATGCAATCATATCAAATTCACAAAGAAAAAAAAATATCATGCAGTCAGTTTACAAATTGAATGGTGAGCTACTCGAGAAAGTCGAAACTATACGAGACCCAGGTTTTCAGTTCGATAAAAAGTTAAGTTTTGACGAACATATTTTCTTTACGGCACGGTTGGCGCGGTTAAGCGATCGCGGGTAAGGCGGTTAAGCGATCGACTGCTGCGCTGCGTGTCGCGGGTGCAATCCCCGCACGGATCAAATATTTGTACGTCCTACTGATAACTGTTCCGGGTCTGGCTGTTTGTGTATGTGAGTTTAAATGTTTGTAAACGCAGCCATGATACAGGAGAAGTATTTTGGGATGGTGTCGCTGGAGAAGCGCAGGAATATGTTGGATTTGGTTTTCCTTAGAAATCAGTCGTGCGATTCTGTAAGACCTAACTTAGAACTTCGAATGGGGTCTCTGAACAGGAGGTCTACTCTCTTTCTCCGAAACGCAACTTCGGCAACGAACGAAATTTAAACGTAGTTACGTTTGTGACCGTACTCTAAATAATTTGCGGACGCACACAATAACATTCAATACATTCGTTGTCTGTTAATTCGAACTTGATATGGATAAAGGATGATATGGCAAGAAAGGAGGTGACTGCTGATATGACAAGTAATAGAGAAGTATGGAAGAAGAAGACTTGCTGCACCGACCCCAAATAAATTGGGATAAGGGCACTAGAACGATGGGGATGTTTAAGCCCCCAATTTATCGTTTATACCCAGTAACTAGGTTGTAGAATTCAACTAGGCAGTCAGTCTAAAGGGTGTGAAACACCTCTTAACGAAGCCGAAGGCATTGGTTCTCCCTATCATTGCGATCATTTTTTTGTACTACACCATACCTGGGAACTTTCTAGTTCCGGAGATATTAGGGGTCAAAGTTCCAACTTATTGACAAGTATTTTTTTAAATACAACTTTTTAATGTAAGACTTTAAACACCTCCACGACCCCCGTACTATTCAAACCGTCCATCAGCACAATGTTTTGAGTGCGTTACATTGAGTTCTGCCACAAAACATGATTTTACACCCCCCCAAAAAAAAGTCGTATCCCAGCAATAATTTTTGCGTAAAGTTACTTAGTTTCATGTACAGAATGCTTGATTGACGGCTTCGTGATGAGGTGATTTACACGGTATATACTCATTTCTAACTTTATCAATTTTAGTCACTCCACACATCCATCTCAACGTTCTTATCTCTGCTGCATGCAATCTTTTTTCATCCGTCTTCTTCACCATTTTTTATTCTCCAGCATTCCGATCCATACAGTACGACAAGTCGTATCACGGACTTGTATATTTTTATTATTATTGAACACGACTCTAACATAGTCTGGAAATTGATAGATAGATACTGTTTAGGGTTTATTACTTGATGAATAAGTAAGTTTGTTTTATGTCAAAATAATTTGCGTCGAAATACCAAAGTGGGTACAAAGGTGCTGGTTAGCTCAATTGTGCAAACTTTACCGGCGCTATTTCAACAAACGGTCGCCTGCTTCTCGACAGAATATCCGCCATGCTTGCAAACCGCTAATTTACTTTGGAAATAAACGAACTGCGTAGAATGGATCCGTCGGATATTATGCAGTATAGAAATCTTCTCACAAATTTATCGTAGGTAATTAAAAGACAGTAGTTTCCTACAAAACTGCAATACCTATACACGTACAGTCAAAATGTATGCAATACCTGATTTTTAGGGTTCCGTACCCAAAGGGTCAAACGGGACCCTATTAATGAGACTTCGCTGTCCGTCCGTCTGTCACCAGACTGTATCTCATGAACCGTGATAGTTAGCCAGATGAAATTTCTACAGATTATGTATTTCTGTTGCCGCTTTAACAACAAATACTAAAACAGAATAAAATATATTTAAGCGGGCTTCCATACAAAAAAAGTGTTTTTTTTCTCGTTTTTATAAATAACAAGCTTATGCCCGCGGCGTCGCCCGCGTGGAGTTCGATAATTGTCCCACGGGAACATACTATCGCGATAAAAAGTATCTTATGTGTTAATCCAAGGTAAAGAGTAACCATGGAGTTTCCTGCCGGTTCTTCTCCATAGAAATCGACCAACCCGAACCCTGCACTTTTTGTTGACGTTTTATAAGTGCCCATGTAGGCCTATGTAAAATAAAATATTTTGATTTTGAGGTTATAAACTACCCGTGTTCCAAATTTCATCCAAATCCATTTAGTAGTTTTTGCGTGAAAGAGTAACAAACATCCATCCATCTATCCCCGCAAACTTTCGCATTTATAATATTAGTAGGATATAGTAGGAAGTAGGATGGTACGGAAACCTTCGTGCGTGAGTCCGACTCGCACTTTGCCGGTTTATTTTATTTGTCAGTTCAGAATGATGAACTTAATGCGTGGTAAACGTATTAAGCGTCGGTGTCTCTTCAACTCTGCATAATCAATAATCATCATCCCTAGTCCTAGTCCCTTCCAGTTTACCCTATGTAGCTGGACAAGCCAGTATTTTACATATAGCGGACCACAACGCAGGAACTGTGTTGGTACTTATTAAGAAGCCCCAGAAAAAGTACCGTGAAAGATCTATGAACTACAGCCGGGATGAACACCTTAACGTGGTTTCTCTAAACAATATTTTTATTTAAAATAGTACATTGTTACCCTAGGGGTGAAAGTAACTTATTTAGACCCGAGACGGGGTTTGGTGCCCGAACGAAGTGAGGGCGCCAATAGTTCGAGGGACTAAATAAGTCTTTATCCCGAGGTAAACACTTACTACCTTCATTTATCAATACAAAACAAAAGCTCAGCCCACGCACATTCACAACTGCGAGTTTGATTATTTTTTTGTTCATTTAGTCCCATTGAATGACTTTTTCTTGAAATAGGTGATAATCAACATCATCATCAGCATATAATGTTCCCACTGCTGAGACACAGGCCTCCTCTCTATGAGAGGGAGTGGGCTTGAATCCACCACGCGGGCCCAGTGCGGGTTGGTAGATGTCACAAGTCTTCGAATTTTTAGTTCTAGGACATGCCGGTTTCCTCACGCTATTTTCCTACACCGTTTTGAGAGCAACGGGAACGCTCACCATAGACTAAAGCATAGGTTTTTTCTACAAACTTTGGAGAACGAGCGATCGACGCGTTCGTGTTGACTTGGCTACCAATTTAGCGTTTAACGCCTCGGCGGCGTTAACGTTTGTAGAAAGAGATTCGATACGAGACGTTTGTAACTTGGCTATGGCTAGGTCTGCAGTGACTCAGTATATTACAAAGTACTCTGTGGCAGTGACTCTTGCGCATCGAACGCGCGCGCACGTCTGTGTAACAAATTAAATATTCAAAGTGAAATAACTGGACTAAACACTGACGACTGCCGGTAAGTTATAACTTTTATAGTCTTTATTTTAGGAGTGATTTTGCTGTAGCAAACCTTTTTGTGAAAAGTATTATGCTTTTTATTAAGATTGTGTTGAAAGCAAGTGATCTTGTTTTACTAAAGTGTTACTTGTAAAACGGTAAAACACGCTGACGTGCTGTATGTGTATAGAAAATGTTTTGCTGTTCATTGCACGCTGAGGAATTTCTTGGTGTTATACTATCGATAGTTTTTTTGTTAAATATCGTGATAATAATATCGAGGTTTTTTTATTATCGTAATGACAGTGTCGATGTTTTTCCTATTGTTTTACTATAGTAGGACTATTGATGTTTTTTTTTTTTGGATTTTTACTGTAGTAATATCGATACTTAGTATTTTTACATCATTATTACTTTTGTTTTTATTCCAATTGGTAAAAAAAGCTATAAATCTTTGACGACAGAAATTAAGGAAATAATGCTTAAACTCTCCTTTTTGATGTTATTTTTATAAAACATCACAATGTATTAGACAAACCGGCCTGCAAATTAGCCTTTTTTTTTCTATGTTATAGGTAAGACAGTAATATTACGCGAAATCACGTATTTCTTTTAATGATTGAATACGTAGGTGTAATTTCAGTGAGTCTGCATAATGTCATAATTATTTCTCTATTATTATACCAATTATACGCAATCTTGGAAACTGTTTTTTCGTAAATTACTGTGCACAAACTTTCCGCTTTTTGCATTTATGTGTGATGGAAGACATAAAAATTAACATAGAATGTGCATAGAGAATTTATTTAATGACTTTTTTTGTCATAATTACTGCCCCCCCCCCTTATATGCCCATTGGAAAACTAGCTTAATCGTAGACCCTGTATAATTATTGCTATTACTCTGGTTCATATCATACACCCTGTATAATATTAATTACTTTTACTCTGGTGCATATCAAACGTCCGGTATAACACTATGGTTACTCCAAGCACCTGTTTATTAGATTCCATAATAATTTCAAAGCTTAAATCCGGTAAGACTGGAAGCCTACCCCAAAAAAGTTGGGAAAAGGCAGATTATGATGATTATTAATTTCGCTGTAGGTTATTTGGTATAACTATTATTTTGTTCTTTTTTTTTTCTAATCTTACATTTTAAATCGAATTCTTGTCTTATTGACCTTTGACACATATATTTAAACCCTTTTTTGTAAGACGCTCTGTCAATAAAAACAAAACAAACTTGAATTATTTTTTACCAAAAATCAAAACAAACTTGTTGGTTATATTTTTTATCAAGATTTGCTGATGCTATAATAATAATATATTGGCACAATTAATACAATATAAATCTTAGAAATAATAAAGGTATACCAAAGTTCAATGCCTGCACTAGGTTAAACCCGTATCAAAGGCGACATGTCTGTGATAATTACTACTTGGACAACAGATTTCCTTAACAATATTTAACACTAAAGTTATTTATTTATTTTTTTATTTATTTTTATTTATTTATTTATTGGTTCACCAACAATTGTTTACACTGGTATTATGCTAAAGGTAACATGCAATATAATAGAGTACAATAGTGTAACAATCACTTATAGGTAAACTCCGCATGCTTTAAGTATAAGTTGAAAATGAGAGAGAAAAAGAAAAAAGCAAACTTAAGTAAACTAATCTAAAATTATTATTCTAAAATTATTATTGAAAACACGCGACTTCATAAATGTCTAATCCAAATTGAGATAATATTTACAAATATTGGTTTTTAATTGGCTTAAAGAGTTAAAGTGCAGATCGATTATGTCGCTACAACTATTAACCACCTTGCAAAATCTCGCGAAAGGAGAATTGGAGCCTAAAACCGTTCTTCTTTGCGGTGGGCGCAGAGGTGTTATCTGGCTGCGAGGAATTCTTGAAGGTGCACGGAAAATGAAAGTGCTCAGTATTTGTGGACAGTCAATCCTGTGAGCCATAACTTTACACACAAACGTCGCGTCATTTAGACGTCGGCGCTTGTCTAGGGAAATCATTTTGAAATGTCTCAATCTATTGTTATAAGAACGTATTTTCTTAGCTATGCCCCTAGAAAACGCCAGATGCCACAGAAAACGCTTTTGAACACGTTCTAGACGCAATGAATGTGCAGCATAGTGCGGTCGCCAAACCACGCTACAATATTCCAACACGCTTCGAACCAAGCAATTGTAAAGCATTATTTTTGTCTTACAACTTCTAAACTGTTTCGTATTTCTTATGACAAAACCCAGCATTTTAGAAGACTTTTTTATAATGCTGTCTACGTGTGGAATGAAAGTTAATTTCCTGTCAAATGAAACGCCAAGGTCCCTTATTGTGTCCAGTTCACCAACTTTATCACCTTTAATATAATAGCTATGTTCTACTAGAGTATGCTTCCTAGAGAATTTGACATGATAGCATTTTCGTGCATTAAGGTGCATTGCATTGTTATCGCACCATTGAACAAGCCTGTCTAGATCCCTCTGTAATTCATAGGCATCGTCTTTATTTTTAACAATTTTAACAAATTTTATATCATCGGCGTACATAAAGATATTTGAATGTAGAAAACAGTAAGGAATATCATTGATGAAGTAATTAAATAGAACGGGACCCAAATGAGATCCTTGCGGCACGCCAGATGAGATATAACGCGAAGTTGATTGAAATCCGTTTACCACTACAAAGAAAGATCGATCCACAAGATACGAACTCAGCCATGAAAGCAATGATCCAGTGATACCGTAAGCTTGCAATTTTTTTATCAGTATGTTATGTGAGACTTTATCGAATGCCTTACTAAAATCTGTATATATGACATTGGCTTGGTAACCTGAATCTATTGCTTCTGCCAACAGTTCTGTAAACAGTACAAGATTAGTGCCTGTAGACCTCGATTCAACAAAACCATGTTGAGCTTCGCTTAAGTACAGCTTTAGATGGTTTTGAATGTGCGGGCAGATGAGAGACTCAAAAACTTTAGCGAAAGTCGAGAGAATTGAAATAGGTCTATAGTTAGACACTACATCATCATCATCTGATTTATGGATAGGCACAACCTTTGCCTCTTTCCATTTTGAAGGAAAAATGCCAGATGCTAAGGAATTGTTGAAAATAAGTGATAGTGGTGCGACCAACTCGGCTGCACACTCGTAAATAAAAATAGGTGGTATACCGTCTGGCCCAGCGCCTTTACTGCAATCTAGATTTTTTAACTTTTTATAAATAGTTTCATGGTCTATAGTAGGATTAGACAAGCACAAGCTATAGTTTTGAAGATTGCTTAAGTTATTAGCGGTTTGTAAGTTATAATTACCCTGAACCGGGCTATAAACAGAAGAAAAGTAAGATGCGAAAAATTCGCAAATATCTGTGCCATCTGATGATGTCCTAATTCCATCTGTCATAGAAATAGGATAAGTGCTACAACCGCCTCGTTTGGATTTAACATAAGTCCAAAATAATTTAGGGTTCGTTGTAAGGTCATCTTCTAATTTCTTTAAATAGTTATTGTAGCAGACAGTTGCGAAGTCATCGCATCGTTTACTAATTATTTTTAATTCGATTTGATCCATAGGGTTTTTGTAAGTATTATAACGTTTTCTGATTTTATTTTTTAAGTTTAGCATTTTTATAAGATTACGGTTAAACCATGGCGGGTATTTCCTATTCCTCGGCACGCGAGTAAATATAAAGTTTTGTATAGCTGTGTTAATAGTGTCATAAAAAATCTGTACCATCTCATCAACACCATGCTGTCCATCAAATAATTCCTCCCAGTCGAGTTCACTTAAATATTTACGGATCGGGATGTAACTCGTTTTACGAAAGTTAGGCCTTCCACTCTCAACAATGTTATATGGAAGTTTGGGTTCCTTATTGAGGGATATTACAATATCTAGAGGTGGGTGGTGCTGATCAATATTACAAATCGCATTAATACATTGGCTCACATTACATAACGAATGGCTACACAGTACAAGATCCAGTATGCGACCAGAGGCATTATTAATATTGTTAAATTGGGTCAGCTTATTGACATACGTAAAGTCTAACAAAGCTTCACTATTACTGGGCAGTTTGAATTTATCGTTTGAATTACCGGTAGTTTTCCAGTCAATGTTACCCAAGTTGAAGTCACCCGTAATACATACGTATGAATCATTAAGCTGTTCCAATGTTGCGTTACAATTGTAGTTATAAAATGGGTTAATAAAAATTTATATATTACTAGCTGTCCCGTGCAACTTCGTCTGCGTCACATTTTCCCCGTTTTCTCAACATTTTTCATTGCTGCTCCGCTCCTATTGGTCATAGCGTGATGATATATAGCCTATGTCCTTCCTCCGGTTGAAATCTATCTTCTTGCCAAATTTCATTAGGATCCGATCAGCCGTTTAGTCGTGAAAAGGTAACAAACAAACTTACTTTCGCATTTAAAACATTATTTAGGATTAGGATGATAAACCTAATGTTGTGCTAATGTACTAAAAACGCAAATAAAACGAATGCTAATGCATTAGAGTCTTAGTAATTTTATTAACTGGTATATCACGGAAGTGTTTTCAACAGCTTGACGCCAATAGGTAAATTCAATGTTATACAACCTTCTTGCATCTACTTACGACTTTAGACGACCTTCATTTTTTATAGGAAACTGTATTTTTTGTAAACCAGTTGGTCATGGATTGGAAACCGTTTAATTTTCATTGAAAGCAAATAGTGTAGGTTTATCACTCCTGTTGAGATAAACCTAGGTTAGGGCACGCCGCTATTGTGGCAGTCAGAGTGAAAATTGGCTGTACTTTTTTTTTGATAATTTTCCCCCCACACCAGGAATTTCTCCTGTATCGTGGGTGCGTTTACAAACACTTTAAACTCACATACACAAACAGCCAGACCCGGAAAAACTATCTGTAGGCCATACAAATATTTGTTCCGTGCGGGGATCGAACCCGCGACACGCAGCGCAGCAGTCAATCGGTTAGCCACTGCGCCAACCGAAACTGGATGTCTTTTCAAAACAGGTTCCAGCATAATTGGGAAATTCTTAGACGGATGACTATGTTATTAATTTTATTATTTCCTTTTTAAAAGGTTTGCGATCTCAGATCTATACGCATGACGAATGCATTAGCTACAATAGTATACTACAACACAATTATTATACATACATATACCTACCAATACTATACTTATACTATTAGGTGCCTATATAAAGTACTATACATATATATGCCTACAATACTAATAGGTATTTATCATACCAAGCATAATTGGAGCTCGTTTATCAGCCCCAGACTCTTATTGTCAATGAATGTTGACTCAGATGGTCTTAAACACGTTTATGAGATGCAATAGAACAGTATAAGTACAGCTAATTTTCTGTTTAACCTGCCCTGAACACTGACTGTACTTAATTAACATAATTATAATAATTGGACGACGTTGTGCCATAAGGAACCAAACCCCCAATCTCGTAATAAAAAAAAACGAAGTTCCTTTCACGTACATAATATCAATACATTTTAGATTTAAGTTAGTGTGCGAAAAATAAAATATTTAATTTAAGGAAGAATAATCCTTAATTCGAAGCAATACGTCTTACTTAACTGCACAACCGAATTTGTACTTTGTAGTTCGGTCACTCAAAATAATAATCATATCTATCCTTACTCACATACACACCCCAATTGTACGTAATTTAAGGAAATTTCAACTTTATTTTAAAGAAATAAAGCTTACAATAGCTTACTATAGCAAAAAGTGTCGTGACAACTTTTCGTAAGATTTTTTTCCGTCTAGCTCCCTTTCACAACGCGCGATAAGGAACTTCGTTCCAATAAATAAAATGTATTCATTAGACTCGCGGACAAAACAGTAACAAAATTAAATAAAAGAGAACAATAAAAAATCTTATACAAGGTGTTGTTTTGCATCCTCGTCAAAATATCTCACTAAAGACATAAATAATCAATTTAAATTACGGTACCTAGTTAATTATTAATAGGTAAACGCTGTTTTTTTTTGTAGTTTATGTTTGTCACTATATCAGAATAACGTGGTTTAGGGAATGAGAAATTATCGAATAAACGTTTGAGATTGTTTGTATGTGTGACAGCGCGGTTATAGGGGGAGAATCACACGGGCCGCGTTTAAAACACGGGTGGTTCACACTTACCCATTTCCGTAAATAAGAAAAAAAAAAGAAAGTTCTACATATTTTGATTCGGGTCGAGAATCATTAGCATAGTTACCTTCTTAAATTTGACGATGTCACCGTAAATAAAATAGGGGATAATCACAATTTTTTTTATTTGTCTGTCGGGTAGATTATTGAAAAGTATTGGACAAGTATTTTTTATTTTTTCACGTGGTCATAAAATTACGGAGACGTATGAGTTGAAATGGCGCATGACGTCACATGTAGGCAATTTGTATACTTACTACTACTTGTGACGTAGTGAGCCCCCACTCTCCAACTTTAATGAGTTGTAACTAAGTATTTTTTTGATATTTTGATAAAACAAAACGAAATTCTATTTTGTCTGACGGACAAAATAGAATTTCGTTTTCTTTACCCAGTCTTCACCCCTATTGAAGATTGATTTTCTGTTTGAAATTTCATAATAACAGCTTTTTTACTTAATGCATTAAGAAAGTATACAAGGTGATAACAGAACCTACACGATGCCGTTAACCAAGCATTCTGTACATCAAACTAACACTGCGCAAAAAGTATTGCTGGGAAACGACTTATTTTGGGTGAAAAATCTCGTTTTACGGTAAAACTCAATGTTACTCAATAAAACCATTGTGTTGATGGATGCATTGATCAGTAAACGGGTCATGCAGGGATTTCAAGTAAAGGGATTTGGGTAAAAGTGGCATGATTTTGTAAGTCTGCGGCCACTAATGAAAAATATTTCATTAAAAATATGTATACAGGGTGAATTTTTGATGAAATACATACACGGTGTAAATCACCTCATCACGAAGCTGTCAACCAAGCATTCTGTACATGAAACTAAGTAACTTTACGCAAAAATTATTGCTAGGAAACGATTTTTTTTTGGGGGGTTTAAAATCATGTTTTGTGGTAGAACTCAATGTAACGCACTCAAAACATTGTGCTGATGGACGGATTGAATAGTACGGGGGTCATGGAGGTGTTTAAAGTAAAAATCTTTCATTAAAAACTTGTATTTAAAAAAATACTTGTCAAAAAGTTGGAACTTTGACCCCTAATATCTCCGTAACTAGAAGGTTCCCAGGTATGGTGTAGAACAAAAAAATGATCCCAATGACAGGGAGAACCAGTGCGTTTCGGCTTCGTTAAGAGGTGTTTTACACCCTTTATTTGTATTGTGTATGTCTAATTTTGTTGTTGATTGTTTTTTATGTGTAATGTTTGAATTTAATTTATATATTTAATTTAATTGTGACATTGATTGTAATTCTAATGTGTATGATTGCGTTATTTTACTTTTGTGGATTGTTGTGTTTTATTGAATTTTAATTTTTAACTAGTAAAATGTATGGACTATGTCTGAAATAAATGAATTAATAATAATAATAATAAGGGCCGGCGCTCACTGACGGCGTGGCACGGCATGGCACGGCAGGTTGTGCAGTGGTATCCCGCGGCGTGCAGTGGCATCCCGCGTCGTGCAGCGGCATGCCGTGGCATCCTGCTGAAAGCCCAGCCAATCTGGCATCCATCAGTTTTGCTCCGCGCGTATTCGAAGTTGGTTTTAAGTTGGGTATGTCGCATAGAGAACATTTGTTGTGTCTCTCCCTCCCTTGCGCACCGGCCGGAACGCGCCCCACCGAAATGCTGCACAAGTTTCAACCTTATTTCAACTAGCTAGCAATCATAATTCCTCGACCCCAAAGTGACCCATACGTCTCGCGGGATGCAATGGCGCGCCGCGGCATCCCGTGGAATGAAAAAGCAAGACACGTCATGCCGACGCATCCTGTGGCGTGTCGCGTCATGCCGCAGCATCGTGGTATCAAAATAAAGTAACATAAATTCTAAACTCATTGAAATAAGATTCAAAACAACTTAATTAGTATTAAAATCCTTTTCCATGACACACCGTGCCGTGCCGGGAGTGGGCGCCGGCCCTAACAGTATGCAAACTGTTAGTAGGAACAACACAACTTTGACATCAGATATTTCAGCTCCGATATAATTCTCGGCAAAATTCTTATATAAGACATTATTATCATCTATTCCACTATACGTTAGCATTAATTATCCATGTGGCCGCTGTGAAAAAAAAAATCATACCACTGATCCATACAAACTTACCCAATGCCCTTTGCAATCTTCAAAATTTGCTCTCTAATATCTCAGTAACTAGAAGGTTCCCAGGTAAGGTACAGAACAAAAAAAATATCGCAATGACAGGGAGATTAAGTCCCTTTTGGCTTTTATTCCCTTTATTCGGTACTTCACATTCTTCTTTTACATTTTTGTCTGGCTGTCTGCCTGTTTGTTCCGGCTAATCTCCGAAACGGCTGGACCGATTTAGACTGACGACTTTTACTGGTGGATAGGTAATGTTATAAGGAGCAACCTAAACTACTTTTATTTAAGTAAAATTATTAGGGTTCCGTGCAAAAATAATAAAACCAAAATTTTGAACATTTACTTCTCTCAAAAAAAATTACTTCCCTATATGAATCGGTTATTCATATAGGGAAGCATTTTTTTTTAATAATTCACGTGGACCAAAGTCGCGGATAAAAGGTTAGTTGTAAAAACAAATGAGGTCACTTTCGAAATGTGTGCGCTCACTTGAGCAAGTTCCAAGGGAACTTTACAGAGTAACGCGTACCCACAGTTATTTTTAACTTAAAATTAACTACGCGAAGGCTTGTTATGTAATCTGTAGTTAAATAAAGCCGACGTGACCATGGTTTTTATGGTATAAACATGACAATTAGATATTTGAAAGGCCGATGTTCTGAGTACCATATCGCTGAGAAAATAACATTGATTGTGTATGATTAATTTTCTGGTAACGAACGCAAGATGAGAGTATGATAGGTTTTAAATTAATTTATAATCGTTTCTATTAAACGTTTAATAGGTAGTAGGTAATAGTGTGAAATATTATCTACTTCGGTTTCGTTAAATTCGAATTACAAAACTGACAGCGGTTTCATTATGATACCCATAACGACATCGGGTTGCATTATGCGAATTGTCATAAATTCTAAAAGACAAGCAAAGATATACCTGTATTATTACTTCGAAATCGAGACAATGTAAATGATGTTTTTAAAAATGGAACAAGTTTAGAACAAAAGTGTCGTATACTATTTGCCTGTTGCGGCTACAAGATATTTGCCTTATAACTAATAAAGACTAAATAAAAATACTTATTTGTCTATATTTGTGTTTTATCAAACGGGACTTTGTCAAACGGGACCCTATTACTGAGACTTCGCTGTCCGTCCGTCCGCCTGTCTCTCACCAGGCTGTATCTCCTGAACCGTGATAGTTAGCCAGTTGAATTTTCTACAGATTATGTATTTCTGTTGCCGCTATAACAGCAAATACTAAAAACAGAATAAAATAAATATTTAAGGGGGCTCCCACATAAAACAGTACGGAACCCTTCGTGCGTGAGTCCGACTCGCACTTGGCCGGTTTTTGTCAGTAGATATAATTTCTAGTAGTACTTGTTTAAAGAGACATGTTGATAGCGGGTAATGCACAGCCATCTCGGGATCCGATCTCTACACGGTAATTGATAAAAATCTAGACAGATTATGAAAGCGAAATTTCCCCGTAAGTCAGTCATTCCTCAGTGGTGTGGTAGCATGACTAGAAAGCGTGCCGCCTTACCGCATTTTACATAATAACCGGGTACCAACCAACAACCAACCTTACTGCTGATGACACTTTAATAGTTAAGGAAAAGTTTTCTTGCTAAATTGTACAAGTAAATGTTTGAGTAATGGGTCGTTTTGCTCTGATTTAGAAATAATACAAGATGTCGTTTTGCATTCTCGTCAAATTTCAGGAGGTTGTCACAAAAGACATAATTAATCAATTTAAATTACAGTACTTAGTTAATTATTAGTAATTTTTTTTTAGTTGTTTAAGTTTGTCAGCATATCAGAATAACCTCCGTAACGTGGTTTAGGGAATAAGAAATAGGGATGGTGACTCGTTTTTTTTTATTTGTCTATCGGGTAGATTATTAAAAAGTATTTGACACGTATTTTTTCTTTTTTCACGTAATCGTAAAATTACGGAGATATTTTGAGTTGAAATGGCGCATGACGTCACGGCTCAGTACATTTTATACCTAGTTCTGACGTAGTTAGCCCCCACTCTCCAACTTTAATGCGTTTTAACTAAGTATTTTTTTGTTATCTTGATAAAACAAAAAATACGTATCTAATATTTTTGTATTACCTGATTGACGGACAATATAGAATTTCGTTTTCTTTACCCAGTCATCATCCCTATTATCGAATAAACGTTTGAGATTGTTTGTATTGTGAAAGCGTGGTTATAGGGCGAGAATCAGATGGGCCACCTTTAAAACATGGGAGGTACACACTTATCGGTTTCCGTAAATAAGAAAAAAAATAAAAATTACCTACCCATTTTATTATTGATTCAGGACGACAATCATATAAGCATAGTTATCTCCATGAATTTGATGGGATTGTAAAACAACACCATGTATAACATAACGCCTGTAATCCCCGACCCGAAGGGAAAGGCAGAGGTGCCCCCATTAGTACATCCCAATTCGCCAGTTATGTTTAATTCCCATGTAATAGGGGGCGAACCTATTGACATCAACCGGGCATAAATCCAGACTCCGTGGCTGCTACAGCGAAGATACTGGGGGAAAAATCCAATAACACATTTTTTTATGATATTTAGACTAGGATAGACTGCGAAGGTTTTTAACTATCAGCATTTTTGCAACAAAACATCTTGGGGTCCAGTCGCTTCGTTTCTACGCTAACTGTAACTGGATGAAGCTGAATACTGAACAGAGTATTAAAAAAAAAACTATTTTTCCATATTTTTTGCCCGTGTAGGTATTGCATTGCAGATTTGTAGAAAAAAATTTTTTTTTTTTAATAACCGACAAAATTTCTATGGGGTTCATAATGGTGTATTGAATACGTGATAACCATTAAAAACCTGTTATTTGAAATTACGGGCTTATTATACAGTATGTTAGTTTAAACGAGGGACATATTCAAACCCACAATAGTACATGCTAACATGATACTAATAAAAATATAAACAAAAAAAAAACACTGATAAATAACAGACAGAACCATACCAAAATTTTCGCAAATGTCACGCAACGTGTATACACCCTTGCGCTAGCGACTTAATACTATCGCAGAACATGTGAGCGGGTCAATGACTCTTAGGTATAATCCATTTTCCCTTCATACTTTAAACTTACCTGGCTTAGGACAGTCGCAAAATATCTAGGCACTAAACAAAACATTATAAAAATTCTTCTATATACGTTATAGGTTTTTCACATATTTGGGACGAGAATCGAATATTATATACCCTCCCTCAATATGTCCCTCGTTTAACCTAACATACTGTATACGGGATATCTTCCTAGCATCATCATTATCATTTCAGCCGACAGACGTCCACTTTTGGACATAGGCCAAGTGTCACCACATTGACCGGTCCCGTGCGACTCGCATTCAGCGGATCCCCGCAACCTTCACCAGGACATCAGTCCACCTAGTGGGAGGCCTTCCGACACATCGTCTTCCGGTTCGCGGTCGCCATTCCACAACTTTTCGGCCCCATCGCCTATACGTTCTGCGAGCAATGTGCCCTACCCACTGCCATTTAAGTTTGGCAATTCTTCGGCCTACGTCGGTAACCTTGGTTCTCTTATGGATGTCCTCATTTCTGATTTGATCACGCAGGGAAACTCTCCTTTCCTCTCCATTAAATTGAAGCCTTCTGATGATGCCCATTGTGAGCGACCACGTTTTGGTCCCGTATTTAATCACTGGCAACAGTGGCAACACACACTGGTCATAGACTTTTGTCTTGAGACACTGCGGTGAGTTGTACGAGAAATACCACCTTCTTAGTATAAATTTAGTTACAAACCAAAGAAGGTTTATAACAGTGTTAGAAACAGACACTTCAGATTTATTTATTTGTACAGATTGCCTCTTATAAAAAATACTAGCTGTCCCGCGCAACTTCGTCTGCGTCACATTTTCCCCGTTTTCGCATCATTTTTCATTGCTGCTCCGCTCCTATTGGTCGTAGCGTGATGATATATAGCCTATGTCCTTCCCCAGGTTGAAATCTTTCTTCTTGCCAAATTTCATTAAGATCCGATCAGCCGTTTAGTCGTGAAAAGGTAACAAACAAACAAACAAACAGAGTGTCATTCGCATTTATAATATTAGTATGGATTGGTATTCAGCAGCTTCCGTTTACACTGGAACATTATGATTACTCCTCATCTTTGATGACAGGAAACATCGTCATCAAAGTGGTTGGTTTTTTGTGGATGAATTTAGCTGTATTACCTACAAAATCTTGTTTTCTATCAAATATTTGATTCAAGAATTGTGTGACTAAGCACTGTGTTTAACAGGAAAATCTAGAAAAATACTTGACACTATTACATGATATTACCACTGAGGAATGAGTGAATAGGGATGATGACTGGGTAAAGAAAACGAAATTCTATTTTGTCCGTCAATCAGGTAATACAAAAATATTAGATACGTATTTTTTGTTTTATCAAGTTAACAAAAAAATACTTACTTAACCTTTTGAACGCCAGAGCATAAACGCATGTGCGTACCCTCCACGCCAAGCCAAAAATCCACCGCAAATGCAAATAAAAAATCCCTTTGGTTACAAAAGCATTCTTAACTTATTTCGTGATTATACATTTAATATTTAAGATATATAGATCACATTTTAAAGATATATAAATAAACACACACACGGTTATTTCGTGTTCTAGTGCACCACAATTTTTGTCACATATTTGTGTCGTTGGCGTACAGGGCACGCGCTTGCTTGTCATGTATATATGACAATGGCGTTCAAAAGGTTAAACCGCATTAAAGTTGGAGAGTGGGGGCTCACTACGTCACAACTAGGTATAAAATGTACTGAGCCGTGACGTCATGCGCCATTTCAACTCAAAATATCTCCGTAATTTTACGATTACGTGAAAAAAGAAAAAATAGGTGTCAAATACTTTTTATTAATCTACCCGATAGACAAATAAAAAAAAAATTATTTTATTTTTTATTTATTTATTTATTTGTCACCATCCCTATTCTCACCATTCATGGTGGTGTTATTATTTAGCCACGAGCTCTCGCTCGTGGCTAAATAATAACACCCGCACGGATCGATCTTTAAGGTTAAGCCGTGCTTGCCGAGGTTGGTCCGTGGATGGGTGACCATAATTACATAGCGAGTTTTCTCCGTGCCTCGGAAAGCACGTTAAGCCGTTGGTCCCGGCTGTCATTTGTAGATCTTTGACAGTCGTTACGAGTAGTCAGAAGCCAAGTCTGACATCCAGACTTACCAAGGGGTATCGTATTACCCAGTACTGGGTTGTCGAGGTCAGATAGGCCGCTTCATGTAAAATACTGGTACTCAGCTGCATCCGGTTAGACTGGAAGCCGACCCCAAGATAGTTTCATCATGTAGTCCTAGTTTCGATGTCGAGAATGTCGAGATGGCTGTGTATTACCTGCTATTAAAATCTCTCTTCAAACAAGGACTAATAGGAATTATGTCTATTGACAAACTAAAAAATATATGTATTTTTCTTTCATGGCGTTTGATAGACCGTCAGACTGCCAAGTCTCGAGTTCGAACCCTAGACATGCACTTCTGAGTTTTCATTATACATTATTCAGTAAAAGTACGACATACTGCTGGGGGTGATAGGCTGATAGCTTGGGACAATACCTTTCAAAACAACATAACATATTAATAACATTTACTACGGGATATTTACCATGTGTATTATTTGTTTCGAGTTCCCGATTGTATTAATTGTGTTGTATGAATAGGGGATAATCCAACTTTTTTTTTCTTTGTCCGTCTGGTAGTTTATTGAAAAGTATTGGACACGTATTTTGAGAGATATATTGAGTTGAAATGGCGCATGACGTCACATGTGGGTAAGTTTTATACCCACTTGAGACGTAGTAAGCCCCCACTCTCCAACTTTAATGAGTTTTAACTAAGTAATTTTTTGATATTTTGATAAAACAAAAAATACGTGTCTAATATTTTTGTATTACCTGTCTGACGGACAAAATAGAATGTCGTTTTTTTTACCCAGTCCGGTCCCCTATTGTGTATTATTTGTTTCGATTTATCCGTGATCATGGCGTTTGCAACAGCGCCGAAATATCGGGAACTCGAAACAAATAATACACATGGTAAATATCCCGTA
Source organism: Cerastis leucographa (assembly GCA_963082945.1). Lineage (NCBI taxonomy): Eukaryota > Metazoa > Arthropoda > Insecta > Lepidoptera > Noctuidae > Cerastis > Cerastis leucographa. The sequence goes on along the minus strand of OY720374.1, from coordinate 5,883,481 downwards.
GTAAATGTTATTAATAGTGTTAGTGACCATGTCAGTTTAAAAACTTATAACACAACATATGTTGCGTAAAATTATATGGAAAATTGTGTTAGAAAATTTAGTGCAACTGTATACCATTTTGCGGAACATATTTAAATTAAACTGCATAATAAAATTATAACTTGCTTCGATTTAGGAAAACATTGTGAAGAAACCAAACATGCTTGAGAGATATTTGTAGACGGCATGTAAAGCCAAGTCGAAGGCCCATTGGTGGCATGAAGTTTTGATAGCTGGCTAGGCACTTACCACACGATAGAGTAGAAATTCGCGATGAACACGTCTGTGAAGTTTCACCAGCTAATTTAATTCTCTATCATGTCTTAATAATAATAATAAGCCTTTATTGCTGAAACTAAACAAAACGTAAATAGTATATTGTGTATTAAGGGCGGTAAGTAAGGAATTACGATCGAGGCTCTAGTAGAAGCCCGAAGTCGAAGACTGAGGGCTTTCTGAGTCGAGGTTCGTAATTCCCGTACCGCCCGTGAAACATACAATGTTTTTCATCACATTTGCGAGTTAATAATTATGAATATACACAAGTCAGCACATATTATAACGAAATACGTGAACTGATTTGCGGATGGCGGGCTGTTTGCCCACACCACAGATTATACAAATGTTTTGTTCAGAAACGTTAAAGGCAAATACTTACCTAGGTATACAGCCATGACAGAGTATAAAAAAAAAATCGACGTTTTGATACAAAAAACTATCGATTATTTAGATTTTAGAACATTAGTTGATTAATCAAATAACATGTAGCGAGATTGAATGAAATTCCTGTTTAAATAACATTTTAAGACAATTTTTCAATTGCGTGTAAACTCCTTGCTTGAACTTGCATGACCTGTGTGCTGTTATGCTGTGCTGTAAATTAAAAAAAAAATTACTTACCGCCCTAGGGTTTTATATGGGGCATTACAGCCAAGTTAACCTGTATGTAATGACACTGTTTACGTGCAAGTGTGATGAAAAATATAAAATAAACTAACTTATAAACTAACACATCTGTTTCCCGGTTTAGTGATCAGCGTGTCCTGTGACACACAGGCCTCTTCCAGCTGTTTCCACTCTTTTCTGTCTCTAGCTTTTCTTGACCAGGTAGCGTCTCCGACTTTCCCTAAGTCGTCCATCCATCTTTTTGCCTGCCTGCCTCTTTTTCTTTTACCATCTCGTGGTTGCCACTCCGTTATGATATTAGTCCATTTTGTTTTCCTGTCTCTTGTCATATGTCCTGTCCATTTCCATTTCAACTGTTTTACTTTCTTTATTATATCTTCCACCTTGGTTATTGATCATATTTTTTCTGATCTTATTCGTTATTTTTTCGTAACGCCTATCATGCTCCTTTCCATACCCCTCTGACATGTTCGCAATTTTTGGAGATGGTTTTGGTTCAGAGCCCAATTTTGGCATCCATATGTCAGGCCTGGCAAGACACGCGAGTTGAAAACTTTTTTCTTCGCTGCCATGGGGAACTATCATGTCTTACTTAAACTTATATTTTGATGATAAACATAATTACCTGAACAAATTACCAATGTGTACTAGGTCAGATCATTTTTAACTTTATTAGTCACTAGCTGTGCCCGCAACTTCGTCCGCGTGGAATTTTACTAAATAGTTTTTTTTTTCGTGTTTGCATTTTTATTTTAATAATAAGTTTATATTTTTCTAAAATTGAAGTAGGCTATGTTACTCCTTATTACATCAGCTATCTGCCAGTGAGACTCCCGTCAAAATCGGTTCTGCCGTTCCAGAGATAAGCCGGAACAAACAGATAGACAAACGGACAGACAGACAAAGATTTAAAAAAATGATATTTTGGTATATGTACCGTATATACATTCATATGCATGTAGTAAAAAGCGGGTCCGTACAAACAGACACTTTAATTTTATTGATTTGTATAAATGTATAGATTAGTCTTCTGTAAATACAAATGGTTTAATTTTATTCAAGTATATTCAATTTAACTTATTATCGATAATTCCATTCGTCCGTGAAGTCTTACTAGTTAACTTTATTCTGATTCTTTATTTTTATGATGACATTTGATCAATTTATGTTATATATTATTGAAATTGCAATCACTATGAGCGTTATTCTAATAGCGAAAAGTAATGATAGTTGCAATTTGAAACATTATTTTTTAATTATTATTTCATGTATATGTGTGATAATTATTGTTAATTATAATCATGATTCCAGCATAAAGTAGGTAAGACTTTCTAAAAAAGCTAGTTTAAACTAATAGTTTTAAATTAAATTTAATGACATTAAATGCAATTGATTTTACTACCTATTGAACCCGCAATCATTGGGAGTGTATTGGTAATTTAATAGCGAATAGTAATAATAGTGTTGCAATTTGAAACATTATTTTTTTATTATTATTTTAATGGCTGTTATAATGCGTAATATTTTTTTTTTTTTATAATCATAACGCCATTTCAGTAAGACTTTCTAAAAACGCTAATTTAAATTAATTGTTTCAAAATAAATTAAAAGACAAAATGCAATTTAAATAAATTTCATAAAGCATTTGATAGTACTTTTGATAATACATTACAGTACATTCTAAAAATTATTTGAATAAAATAAACATAATTAGGCATTCGTATTAAAATATGTTTAGTTCATGAATGGTGAAAAAGCAGACATTTAAGACGACAAGACTAAAAATAAGTTTACCTAAGTAAAATCCAGTTACAAATAGAATAGCAGTAGGTATTTGGCAAACCAAGGTTTTTGTAACAAGATTCTGATTTAAAAGAGCGTCCATGGAGTTTCTTGCCCATTCTTCTCCATAGAGATCTACGCTTTGGAATGGGCAACTACAGTACTTTCACAGTTATTATGTCTTGTGACTGGGACTGTAGCTTCATTTTTATTGTTGTTTGACTATTCAAAAGTGCCTGTAATTGGCTTACTTGAAATAAATGATTTTGATTTGATTTAAACCAGGCCGTATCTCCTTGACCTTCTCGTTACCTATTCCAATGAGCCTAAAGATTCATCACCTGCCATGCCTTTTCCCAACAATTTTTAGGGTTCCATACCCAAAGGGTCAAACGGGACCCTAGTACTGTGACTTCGCTGTCCGTCTGTCACCAGGATTTATCTCATGAACCGTGATAGATAGCCAGTTGAATTTTTTACAGATTATGTATTTCTGTTTATGCTATAACAACAAATACTAAAAACATAATAAAATAAATATTTAAGGGTGCCCCCATACAAAAAAGTGGCACGGAACCCTTCGTGCGCGAGTCCGACTCCAACTTGGCCGGTTTTTTTACTTTGCCCCACACTAGGGATTTCTCCTGTATCGTGGGTGCGTTTACAAACATTTAAACTCACATACACAAAAAGCCAGACCCGGAACAATTATACCACATACAAATATTTGTTCCGTGCGGGGATCGAGCCCGCGACAAGCAGCGATCAGCAGTCGATCGCTCAACCATTGCGGCAACCGTGTCGTCAACTATGGTAGGGTTGGCTTCAAGTTTAATAATATTTTACATGGAACGACTGCCTATCTGACCTCCACAACCTCCACAATTGCATGCTCATAAACACACTAGTAACTCACAATATCCCTTGGTAAGGTCTTCAGATTTTCTGGCTTCTGAATACAGACTAAGGTCTGCAACCAACGAATTCCTTCAACAGATATGTCTTACAATTGCATAAGGAGCATTGACCCTGATATAGAACCAAGAGAGCAATGAAAAATGTTGTGAAAACGGGGAAAATGTTGACGCAGACGAAGTTGCGCGGGACAGCTAGTAATATTATAAATGCGAAAGTCACTGTTTGTTTGTTACCTTTTCACGACTAAACGGCTGATCGGATCTTAATGAAATTTGGCAAGAAGATAGATTGCAACCTGGGGAAGGACATAGGCTATATATCATCACGCTACGACCAATAAGAGCGGAGCAGCAATGAAAAATGTTGCGAAAACGGGGAAAATGTGATGCAGACGAAGTTGCGCGGGACAGCTAGTATATATCTATATATATAAAAGAAAGTCGTGTTAGTTACTTCACTTATAACTCAAGAACGGCTGAACCGATTTAGCTGAAAATTGGCAGGGAGGTAGTTTAGAGCCAGGAGAAGGACATAGGATACGGTAGGGTAGGGTAGGGTAGGTAGGTAGGATAGGGTAGGTAGGTAGGGTAGGGTAGGTAGGTAGGGTAGGGTAGGTAGGTAGGGTAGGGTAGGTAGGTAGGGTAGGTTAGGTAGGGTAGGGTAGGTAGGTAGGGTAGGGTAGGTAGGTAGGGTAGGTAGGTAGGTAGGGTAGGTAGGTAGGGTAGGGTAGGTAGGTAGGTAGGGTAGGGTAGGTAGGTAGGGTAGGGTAGGTAGGTAGGGTAGGTAGGTAGGGTAGGGTAGGGTAGGTAGGTAGGGTAGGGTAGGTAGGTAGGTAGGGTAGGTAGGTAGTAAGGGTAGGGTAGGGTAGGGTAGAGTAGGTAGGTAGGGTAGGGTAGAGTAGGTAGGTAGGTAGCGTCGGGTAGGGTAGGTAGGATAGGGTAGGTAGGTCGGATAGGGTAGGTGGGTAGTAAAAAGTGCATTGCAACGCATGCTGGGTACAGCTAGTATATATATATATAAAAAATATAACAGTACGCTTACATGTTGCCAGTTATGTTAAAGTGCCCTGTAATACAAGGTGTTGTCTTCCGTCCTCATTGCTTTGAGACAGAATCGTCAGAGCTCGAGTCCTACTCGCAGTTACTCAGTTTTCTTAAGTGGCAACAAAGCATAAAGTTATTTTTGAAGTGAAACTTCTTATGCGACTTCCAACAAGTTTATCGTTTTCATGGAGGGGGAATATTTTCTATTACCCACAAAGAAATGGCGCTATTACAAGATTTGTGACTACGTAGTTCTACTAGGTACGCAAGATGGCGTGCAAACAGTCATGCATTCGACTCTTCGGTGTGAGCAGCCTTCGCTCAATTTCCATGAGTAGAATAACCTCGATAAACTTAAGTAATAAAAAGTGTACAACAATAAAACAATAAAATATTATTTAGAAGCTCAATAAAATATCGAGAGTGAATGCGTGGCACTCGAACGCATGCGTGTAGTATTACGAGGTTTCACTTCTTCCGCGCGGAGGAATTCCACGCACTATTTTTTATTTATTTGAGAAGACATCTAAGCAAATAAATAAAATTGAAGTGTCTGTGTGACTGTAATATTAAAAGGACCGCTTTTTACTACATGCATATGAATGTATGTACGGTACATATACCAAAATATCATTTTTTACAATTTTTGTCTGTCTGTTTGTTTTGGGTAATCTCTGAAACGGCTGGACTGATTTTGACGGGACTTTCACTAGTAGATAGCTGATGCGATAAGGAGTAACTTAGGCTTTTATTTTAGAAAAAATCTAAAATAATTATAATAAAGTAATGTTGCCATGTCCAAGTGGAATAAAATAACATGTTTGTTAAATTCCACGCGGACGAAATCGCGGGCACAGCTAGTATTAAATAAAGTACTTTAAAAATAAAAAGAAAAACTCATCCTTCGTTCATCTTCTCACAGAAACTCAAACATTCACGACATACGTCTACCCATCTCGAAGAATCTATTTATTTATGTTATTTACTTTAGAATTAGCTATGTGAGAAGGTCGTTAGCTATGTCATAAGCACTTAAATCGACTTGTTGGCATCAGTTCAATGTTAGTTGATTGATTTTATCGTAATCTTGACGTTTAAGTATCAAAGTGTCAGTGTGTATGTTTGCAACGTTGTATTCTGCGAAACTACTTAATAAGCTTTGATGTTTTTTGACTGTCTGTGTAAATGTAGGTTTAAGAGCGTTTCCGCCTTAGGGTCAGCTCACTCCGAGACGCGACGCTGCGCGCACATTTTAAAGAGCGATTTAAAATTTAACTTTATTTTCTAGTATTATAGTATGTTGTTATACCTTCAAAATATTGTTATTATAAAGGGTGTAACACCTCTTAACGAAGCCGAAACGCACTGGTTCTCCCTGTCATTGCAATCATTTTTTTGTTTTACACCATACCTGGGAACCTTCTAGTTACGGAGATATTAGGGGTCAAAGTTCCAACTTTTTGACAAGTTTAGTATTTTTTTAAGTACAACTTTTTAATGTAAGATTTTTACTTTAAACACCTCCACGACCCCCGTACTATTCAATCCGTCCATCAGCACAATGTTTTGAGTGCGTTACATTGAGTTCTACCACAAAACATGATTTTACACCCCCCAAAAAAAAGTCGTTTCCCAGCAATATTTTTTGCGTAAAGTTACTTAGTTTCATGTACAGAATGCTTGGTTGACGGCTTCGTGATGAGGTGATTTACACCGTGTATTGTTTGGGGCTATGGAACCCTGTGTGCGAGTAAGACTCGCACTTGGCCCGTTTTTTAGTACCAGTATTACACAGTACATGAAGCGACTGCCTATCTGACCCCCACAACCCCGTAACTGGGTAATACGATACCCCTTAGTAAGACTGGATGTCAGACTTTTGCCTACCAGCAGTCAGCTTCTGACTGCTCATAACAACTGTCAAAGATCTACAAATGACAGCAGGGATATGTCCGTGCCTCGGAAAGCACGTTCAGCCGTTGGGCTTAACGTGCTTTCCAAATCACGGAGGAAACTCGGTATGTAATTATGGTCACCCATCTACGGACCAACCTCGGCAAGCACTGCTTAACCTTAAAAATCGACCCGTGCGGCTGTTATTATTTAGTCACGAGCTCCTCCGTAGTAGACCCACCACCACCCATTAACCACACAATAAAGTTTAATTCCACGATTATTAGTTCCTTCAGTTGCTTTTTTTTTTAATGGAAAAGTTTGAATAAATCCTCACGCAGGTTACGCAAGAACATTGACCTAATAGACATAAATAAATAATCCGACTATTAACTTGTCAAAACATTACATTAAAAACAAAACCTGTAAAAACCGGTTACCATAGGCCTTTTGGTGACAAATATTATTTATGATGGAAGCCAGAATACAAGCTGTGCAAAAAAAAACGGTGAAATGTGAATGAAATGTGAAAATGTTTTTAGTCACTTTTTAGACCTATGTAGGTACCCTGCTTATGCGTATGAAGTTTCATTAAAATCGGTTCAGCCATTTCGGAAAATAAGGACTTTAACAGTTTGTATGAAATGTCTTAACGCTGTTATGTTTGCCGTTAAAAACCTACTGACTTCAATTTTTGAACTCAATTAAAAATGGCCGACGATTTACTCACATCCTTTATTTCCCTTTCATCGAACTATCAGGATATACTGTACTCTACAGTTAGTTTAAATTGTCAACTTATATGCTAAGTTAAATAGGGCGTTAACCTTAGTTAGGTACTGTGGATGCCAGAGAATCCTGCATACATAAGGAAGGAGTTCGTCAACCTTTCCACGCATTGTGCGTGTGCTTAAAATGGCAGCAAAAATAAAATACACGTTTCGGAAACGTTTTCTATTGACATAGTTTTCTTAAAAGGGTTTTTTATTGCGAAATTAGACCTTAAATGTTCTATGCCCAAAATATATAAATCTGCTTAGTAATTTGGTAGATCACGTTACAAACTGGCTTTTTAAAACATACAAATTGTAACTGTTTAGTTTATTTAGCATTAAAGGTGATTAAACATTGGAAACGCTTCGAAATAAGTTTTACATACTTAATATAAAAACAGATTATAAAATAAGTTAAAAGCTGAGAGAGTTATGAAAGGAAATATTTAACTTTGATGATGACAAATTTCGTTAACTTTATCGTTTTTTTTTTTTAATGAAGTTGGCTAAGGCCGTAAGTCTTGAAAAGTTTAGAAAAAACTTCATTAACCAAATCATAACCGGGCACAAATCAAAGAGTATAGTAATATAAAGGGTGTAAAACACCTCTTAACGAAGCCGAAAAGCACTGGTTCTCCCTGTTATCGCGATCATTTTTTTGTTCTACACAATACCTGGGAACCTTCTAGTTACGGAGATATTAGGGGTGAAAGTTCCAACTTTTTGACAAGTATTTTTATAAATACAAGTTTTTAATGGAAGATTTTTACTTTAAACACCTCTACGATCCCCGTACTATTCAATCCGTCTATCAGCACAATGTTTTGAGTGCGTTACATTGAGTTACACCACAAAACATGATTTTACACCCCCCAAAAAAAAGTCGTTTCCCATCAATAATTTTTGCGTAAAGTTACTAAGTTTCATGTACAGAATGCTTGGTTGACGGCTTCGTGATGAGGTGATTTACACCGTGTAGATGGACAAATTAATAATGGCGCAAGTCAAGCGGAAATAAAAATACACACTAGGCACATAAAAAAAATTGACAAATTGACAGCCTACAAAAAAGAGTTTCAGGATAATCATGATAGATTGCCAACACAGTAAAAAAAAAATTACCCATAATTGCGGTAAAAACTTTTAAAAATGAAATCGTGGTATATTCTAGTTATGAATTTCGGCCTAAAATGGTTAAAACTATTTCTAACGACCATAGCTAATTAGCTATCACAGAAATACCTAATAGGATCGAATATATTGTTTTTTTTTTTTTTTTGGCATGTAGCCTACTTAGTGTCCCACTGCAGAGCAAGGGCCTAATAAAGGTTAGAATATGACGAAGGAAAATCCAATAGAACGGGTATTGCAACCATTCTTAATCATATTGGCAAATCAGACTATATAATTTATCTTAGTATTACATAAACCGACTATCAAAGTAGTACCCAGCAAAAAAGCTTGGAAAAACACGGTTATTAAAATATTCCATGAATTTATAACTGCCGTTTATTTATGGATTTTAATGTTATTATTTTGGGTCACCGCTTGTTTTGAAAGGCTGTGTAGGCCATTTGCCGAAAAATAGTATGGCGAAACGGTTTTATTTTATATCTTGTTAAACTGGCAAATAGGTATCTGAATGCAGTAGGTAAGTGCCTACCTATTACTTAAATAATATGGGTAAAGTGCTGCAAGGATATTTTGACACTTATATGACTGACTGGCGTTGTTGGTAAGCATATTGCGAAATTGTTTCGAAATTTTGTATTCTCTTTCTTTATTGTGTGGTTATTATTGTCTAACCTGGTATCAGAGTTTTTATGCTGCCTTTGACTTGGCTTTACATGCCGTGAAGAAATATGTCTCAGGCATGCTGGTTACCCCACGTTGTTTTCCTTCACCGAAGCAAGTGATAAATAATCAAAGGCATAAAAGTTTTACGATTAATAGTTAACCCGGAAAGAAGGAAAAAGGCGTAAATGATAGCGTGACAATTGACAGGGGAGAAAGAAAGAAAAAAAAGTGTTGCGGTGAACCCCTTTATCACGAGGCAAGACCGCAAGAGCAGAAAGATGATGATCATGTCGAATAGTCTGTTAACGTATTAGGATACCGAACTGTCTGATCACATTTTTTTTTCTTTGTCTGTGGGGTAGATTATTGAAAAGTATTGGACACGTATTTTTTCTTTTTTCACGTGGTCATAAAATTACGGAGATATATTGAGTTGAAATGGCGCATGACGTCACATGTAGGTAATTTTTATACCTACTTGTGACGTAGTGAGCCCCCACTCTCCAACTTTAATGAGTTTTAACAAAGTATTTTTTTGATATTTTGATAAAACAAAAAATACATGTCTTATATTTTTGTACTAGTGACCCGCCCCGGCTTCGCACGGGTGCAATGCTGATACTAAATACACTACAGAAAAACTGTGAACGTTGTATATAAAAACATAGTGGCCCGCTCTGGCTTCGCACGGTTATAAAAAAGTCTCTGGCCAAACAGTCAAATTTTTAGGAATTTTAATCGATAGCCAACTTACATGGAAACCTCAAGCTGAAGCTATTTGCAAAAAATTAGGTTCATCAGCATACGTTCTATATAACCTTTCCAAAAAGGTAAACGTCAACACTTTACTGGTTGCTTACCATGGCTTAGTGGTGTCGATTTTAAGGTTTAGTATCATATTTTGGGGCAATTGTTGTGAACAAGAAAACATCTTTAAAGCCCAAAAACGCTGTCTAAGAGCAATGTTTAAATTAAAAGTTACAGACAGCTGCAAAACTTTTTTCATTGGTAATAAACTACTTACTTTTCCCTGTCTTTACATATTAGAACTTTCCATTTTTGTTAAAAGTAATAGTCACTTATTCCCTACTTTAAAAGACACAACAAACCGAAGTACAACAATCAGGTCTCAGTATAAATATAAGTTATGTACCGGTGCTCACAAAACATCTTTATTAAAAAAAAGTGTTTTAGGCATGGCGCCTGTAATTTATAATAAGATTCCAAACAGCATCAAGGAGCAACCTTTGAGAATTTTTAAAAAACAGCTTTCATCTTTATTAACGCAAAAATGTTATTATTCTGTATCAGATTTCCTAACAGATAAAATATAGCTGTATTATTATGTTACCTTATTTTGATTTAATTTTATATTTTATTTTTTGTTACAAGATATGTTGTTGAATTATTGTGAGTCTTTAAATTGAAGCTGTATAATTGTTTATAAGTATAAATTTTTGCATGCCAAATGGTAGAATGTACCAGGAACAAATAATTACTTTTGTAACAACTCATATATGTACCTACATTCAATGCAAATAAATTATTTCTATTCTATTCTATTCTATTCTAAAATATATAGCCTATGTCACTCACTGAAAAAATGATTAAAATCGATCCAGTCGTTTTGATTTATTTATTACAGCCGCGCACGCGTTAAATTTGGAGTAAAACAATTCCCCTTTCTATAAACCTTGAAGATTTACTGCTATCTTTGGAACTATCTAAATTCATGCACTACATTTTTACTTATTTACTTTTTACATTTTTACCTATTTATTTTATTTTTACAACAATACACACATATTACAGAATGACTTTATATACAACGTTCACAGCTTTCTTGTCATTAGCTCGCGATAGAGCTGCCCTTGCTATGGGTAGGCTTCATTTCATGATTTCGGCGAAAAGCAAGTTGTCACTCAAGTGCAAGTTGCGCCTTTATACCGCGGTGATCCGCCCCATTATGACGTACGCTTGCGTCGTGTACGCTCACACCAAGCCTAAGTACATCCATAGGATGCAAACTTTGCAGAACCGGTTCTTACGTAGAGTCACGGGAGCACCTTTTTATGTCCGTAATGACCGTCTACACGTAGACCTTAGAATGCCCACCGTCCTTCAGTTTATGAAACGTCTATCGAAGCGTTTCTTCGATAACACCATTAAGCACCGTAATCCCCTGATTGCAGGGGGCGCCCGTTACGAACCCTCGCGCATTAGTACAGTACGCCGTCCTAGGTATACCCTCGTCACTCCAGATGATGCTATCACCCTCCTCCAGGAGAGTAGCAAAGAGACTAGCACTCATAAAAAGTTCCGACTCAAACCGCCGTCTTTCCGACCTCGCCGTCGAGGTCCGTCGCGACGTCCCGGTCCATGCCCTCCCCGACTCTCGCTCGAGCCAGCCCGCGATGCTGTGCCAGTGGTTTTAAATCAGCCCCTAAATAATGATACCATTCAGATCCAGCCTGTCGCTTAGTTTGTAAGTTTTTATGCCCTGGCTGGAGGCCTTACTCTTAAGGCACCCACAGGATAGTCCGCTTGAGCAGACGACTACCTCATAGGTTGAACTGCGAGATGCCATTCATAAAAAAAAAAACTTGTCATTAGACAATACAAACATTCCGCCCCGGCCGGCCGGTACCGTCGCAAATGCTACGTCCCGCAATTTTTAAATCTGTAATATCTTCGAAAATATTCATTTAAATCATATGCTATAACGAGCCATATAGATCTATATTAAATCAATAACGTATTTAAGGTATTTAATTGGATAAGGATTAATGATGTATTGGTTAAAATCGCTTCGAAAATTAGCCATTATTTGTCGTAAAAACTAATGATAAAAAAATGTTATTGTGGGATATCCATAAGAGATAGACATATACCATTGCGGAGTTTTCTGTAGACCTTTTCAATGTGTACAATACTTAGTACATTATTTTGATAAATCTCGTAGGGTTCAGCCTACGTTTGCAATGTAAGCGGAAAAAAAATGTAATTATTTACGACATCACATTAGAAACCTCAAAAATAACAGTATTTCTCCACTATTCAATGGATGTTATTATACATATAAACCTTCCGCTTCAGGAAACTTCGGAGTTTCCTTGCGTGATCGAATGAGACATGATCAGAAATGAGGACATCCGCAAGAGAACCAAGGTTACCGACTTAGCCCGAAGAATTGCTAAACTTAAGTGACAGTGGGCAGGGCACATTGCTCGCAGAACGGATGGGCGATGGGGCCGAAAAGTTCTGGAATGGCGACCGCGAACCGGAAGACGAAGCCTTGGAAAGCCTTCGACTAGGTGGACCGATGACCTGGTGAAGGTTGCGGGGATCCGCTGTATGCGAGGCGCACGGGACCGGTCAATGTGGCGTCACTTGGGGGAGGCCTATGTCCAGCAGTGGACGTCTTTCGGCTGAAATGATGATGATGATGACATTGTTTTAGTTATGAAAGAAGTCAGCGAAATATGTGAAACCTTTTTACTTATAAGACCATAATGTACCATATTTCATGCAATAAAGAATTTTGAATCTTAAAAAATAACCTTGGCTTTGATGTGAGATACACGTATTCGTATCTGTGTGTCAAAATGTCTTCTGATTTTCTGAATCTGTTTACCCCTCTAAAGCACGATAGGTAGTAAAGTCAAATACTTAATCGATAATTATCCTTGTATGGTACGGATTAAGAATATGTACCAGTGGCGAAGGGTCAAAATTTTGTTAGGGGAAGCCGACGAAAAAAATGAGATCATTAATTTTGTTTTTAAAGTGAAACTTTTATTACATCGTCTCAAACTTTTTCGTCTGTGTGTTGCATGTCGCGTGACGATCGGTCGTGGAGCAGGGATAAAATGAAAGGCGCACTTCAGAGCGCCTTTCATTTTATCCCTATTCCGCGGTCTACTCCGCGCTAAAGTGTGAAAAAAAGTTTCACTTTTACCGTGGTTTCATAAAACCACACAATCCTTTTATTCGTCATCGCATTTTTAAATTTCATTTTGATTGTCAGCGACCCCGAAAACCACGAATATGTCACCCATGATCAATATACACAAAAAATTTCGAAGGACCCAATTTAATCTTTTTTTCATAACTTATGTATTGTAACGATTAAATGCACAGGAACTATAGAAAATCTGTTTATTCATAAAAGTGAACGCGTATAAATACAATGTTTCATGTCTATGCTATTAACCGTTGAGGAGTTCCCTCATGAGAAGACAATCCTGGCTGCAGGATGAGATTATGATAGAATTCATGTGTATCCATCAAATATGAACTCGTATGCAAAGTTTCGTGTCTGTGCTATTAAACGTTGAGGAGTTCCTTCGTGCAAAGATGATCCTGGCTGCAGGATAAGTTCATGATACAAAACATGATCATCCATCAAATATGAACTCGTATGCAAAGTTTCGTGTCTGTGCTATTAAACGTTGAGGAGTTCCCTCGTGAGAAGACAATCCTGGCTGCAGGATGAGATTATGATAGAATTCATGTGTATCCATCAAATATGAACTCGTATGCAAAGTTTCGTGTCTGTGCTATTAAACGTTGAGGAGTTCCTTCGTGCAAAGATGATCCTGGCTGCAGGATAAGTTCATGATACAAAACATGATCATCCATCAAATATGAACTCGTATGCAAAGTTTCGTGTCTGTCCTATTAAACGTTGAGGAGTTCCCTCGTGAGAAGACGATCCTGGCTGGAGGATAAGATCATGATAGAATTTGTGTTTATCCATCAAATATGAAAGTGCATACAAATTTTCGTGTCCGTGCTATTTACCGTTGAGGAGTTCCCTCGTGAGAAGACAATCCTGGCTGCAGGATGAGATCATGATAGAATTCATGTGTATCCATCAAATATGAACTCGTATGCAAAGTTTCGTGTCTGTGCTATTAAACGTTGAGGAGTTCCTTCGTGAGAAGACGATCCTGGCTGCAGGATGAGATCATGATAGAATTCGTGTTTATCCATCAAATATGAACGTGCATACAAATTTTCGTGTCCGTGCTATTTACCGTTGAGGAGTTCCCTCGTGAGAAGACAATCCTGGCTGCAGGATGAGATCATGATAGAATTCATGTTTATCCATCAAATATGAACTTGTACACAAATTTTCGTGTCTGTGCTATTAAACGTTGAGGAGTTCCCTCGTGAGGAGACGATCCTGGCTGCAGGATTAAGTTATGTCTGTCATAAAAATGTATTGTTCTTAAAACCAAAGGTGTGCGCTAAATTTCAGCTCAATCGGGCATCGGGAAGTGGTTCTAATTTAGCTTGCTATACATACAAACATTGAAAGTTCCCTGTCGTAACTCGAAAATCTTCGGCTTACCTAGTCCTTACAAAACGCTGCTGATAGCTGCGAAGTCACGTGTCCACGTTCATACGAATTTAGTTCTGAATTCTGACACCCGAGCGTCGGCTTACTGGCGCCACATGTTGCTTTCTTTGTTGACATGAAAAATGCTGGCATTTATGTAATGTTTTCAATCCTATGATGTATTTAATGTCTGTACTGTGATGTGATAACCTCAGATGTGTACATAATTTACTATTTGACTACAGTAGACACTAGACACTACGTATAGTGCCTTGTTCCCAAAGGGAAGCCGGCAGGAATCGGCTTCTTAGGAGCCTTCGGGCCTGATATGTACATAATAATTTTATTGATAATATATCCTTTACCTACGAGTTTCTTTCGGACTTTGATCTCCTCTGACGTCAAACTGGCTAGCTTGCCTTGAAAAAGGTAAACATAAAGTGAGGTAAACCAGCGCAGGGCTGCCATTAACAACAGCAAAACCATATTAAATTACGAGTAAATAGCCTTTTGTTGTTTTTATAAATACAAAATGTAAAAATGTGTAAATGTGTGTTTTTTTTGTAAAAAAAAAAAAAAATACTTTGGTAGCTTGAACACATGATGTTAGTAAAAAGTTTTCTTTGATTTATCATTCTAAAAAAGTAACTCTGTCTTTCTCGTACATTTCCGCGCTTTAGATAAAGCAAGCTAAGTGCTGTGCCTGCTCAGATACGTAACTTCAGTCGTAAATTGATCTTTCAGCTTCATTATCTCTCCCTTTCTTGTCCGTTTGTCACACAATTTTTTAGAAGACAATTGAGCGAAATAAAAAACTTTGCGCTTAACTTACGTAATAAAGTTAAAAAAAAAAATGCCGTTTCGCCGCATAATGTGCAGCGGCTATTTTCAGCGATTGGCATAACTGCTTAGCAAGCGTTGACGCACTACATAAGAAATGGTGAATAATTACATTAAAATTTATGGTTAGAAACGCATTTAAAAACATCTTACTTTGAATTTATTCTTCTTAAGTACTTTTGAATAAAGTTTAACGATTGATAACTAGTAATGACTTTTAGAGTTTGAGTAACGGAGTTAAGGAGTAATAATGTGGATAAAAAAAGAAATATGCGTAGTGTTTATTATGTTAATATATTGTGCAACAAAATTGTTTACTTCTAACTGTGGCTTGTAAATAATAATGTTTGTCGTTGTTACATCACTATAACTTCTGTATTGTTAGTTGTAAGCCACCCAAACACAATAAAATAAATAAAATAATCACTTCCCTCTAATTACAGCTATATTTCGGAAATTATAAATTATTTCGGGATATTATAGGATAAGATTTTTACATTACCTCCTTCCTTGAAGTTTCATCAATTGATTGTGATCGTCAGTTTTCAGACCAGAAAAGCAGCATTTACTCTGTTTCAAATGATATATTTGCTTCAGTCATATAGGTATTTGCCAGAACTTGTAACAAGAATTAAAATAAAACCGTTTCCGGGTTTTTTCGGCAAATGGCATAAACAACCTTTCATAACAAACGTTGACCCACAACATAGTAGGGGATCGGACTGGGTAAAGAAAACGACATTCTATTTTGTCCGTCAGACAGGTAATACAAAAATATTAGACACGTATTTTTTGTTTTATCAAAATATCAAAAAAATACTTAGTTAGAACTCATTAAAGTTGGAGAATGGGGGCTTACTACGTCACAAGTGGGTACAAAACTTACCTACATGTGACGTCATGCGCCATTTCAACTCATTATATCTCCGTAATTTTAAGACCACGTGAAAAAATAAAAAATACGTGTCCAATACTTTTCAATAAACTACCCGACGGACAAAGAAAAAAAAAATAGGAGTATCCCCTATTATCATCAGCAACATTCTCTCTTGTCATTATCTCAATAATGTTATGATAATAACGTTATACAATCTATAAATAAACGACAGTTATAAATGCTTTCAAAACAGGTTACTTGCAATCTATTCTTAGCTACTTGCCAATTAAAGTTAATGATTTATGACTTTTAAGTAACGAACTTGGGTTATGTTCAATGTTCGGATTTCCAAAAACTTACACTTATTTCTGTCACTGTGGTGTCTGTGGTACCCCAAATTCCAAATACGTCATTTAATTATCCAAGCATTCAAAATAACTTTAAGGCAAAATGTACCTCCTTTCAAATGACTGTTACTTAAGTTTTGTAAATCCTTAGCTAATTTTTACATAATTTCAGGATTTTCTAGAAAGTAAGGTTGTTGAAGGATCTTTTGGCGCGTGTGAATAAAATTGGAATTTCTTGTGTTTTTTTTTTCAATACAAATTTGCACAATGCATGGTTCTTTTGTTGAATGGAAGAATAGTAGATAAAGTAAGGAATGAGTATGTTAGAGGAAGCTTGAAAGTTGCGCCAGTTACAGTTTGGATAGGAAATTGACTGTCTTACTTAGTATGGACAAGTGATGTAGTAACCATGGAGTTTCTTGCCGGTTCTTCTCCATAGGAAACGACCAACCCGAACCGTGCACCTTTTGTTGACGTTTTATAAGTGCCCATGTAGGCCTATGTAAAATAAAATATTTTGATTTTGATTGATTTTGATTTTGATGAGGAGGGACGAATCGAATGTGACTAAAAGAGTGACGAATACCTATAAAATGTTGATGGATGGAGAGGAAGACTAAGGAAACGATGGATTGTGTAAGAAATGTTATCAAAGCAAAAGGTGAAAATTATTGCGTGACGTCTGACAGGAAATAACGATAGAAAAATAAAAATGGTACGGAACCCTTCGTGCGCGAGTCCGACTCGCACTTGGCCGGTTTTTAATGTATTTTTTTTTGTTGTAGCTTCGGTTATACTAAGTGTAAGTGCATTCATAAGCTCTATGCTTACTTTCAAATCATTTCTACCTACTTGTCAATTAAAATAATTGATTTTATACTTTGAATAACGGAGATAAGGAACATTAGTTTTCAGATTTCAGACCATGTTCATATGTACGTTCTTATATAGGGGTGAAGACTGGGTAAAGAAAACGACATTCTATTTAGTCCGTCAAACAGGTAATCACTACATAGTATAAAATTAAAAATTAAAAAAACCCCCGACACAAAAAACCTCTAAAAAACCAAAAATTTTAAATTTTTAATTTAATTTTTATTTCATGCTTTTTAAACTTATATTGTTTTATCTTAGCCTTGACTGTTCCAATACTGGGCATAGGCCTCCCCCATTGCTTCCACTTTTCTGAACTAAAACAATGTCATCATCATCATCATTTCAGCCGAAAGACGTCCACTGCTGGACATAGGCCTCCCCCAAGTGACGCCACATTGACCGGTCCCGTGCGCCTCGCATACAGCGGATCCCCGCAACCTTCACCAGGTCATCGGTCCACCTAGTCGAAGGCTTGCCAAGGCTTCGTCTTCCGGTTCGCGGTCGCCATTCCAGAACTTTTCGGCCCCATCGCCCATCCGTTCTGCGAGCAATGTGCCCTGCCCACTGTCACTTAAGTTTGGCAATTCTTCGGGCTAAGTCGGTAACCTTGGTTCTCTTGCGGATGTCCTCATTTCTGATCATGTCTCATTCGATCACGCAAGGAAACTTCGGAGTTTCCTTGCGTGATCGAATGAGACATTATCAGAAATAAAAATAAACGTGGTCGCTCACAATGGGCCTCATCAGAAAAACTTAAAGTCACCCAAAGGCCAATGGAGAGGGCTATGCCCGAGCATAGCCCCGTTTAAAAAATGTACTCTTAATTTAGTTACCACATAATATAGATTAGGACTTATTACGATATTTCTTATTCCAGTGCCCATGATACCCGCGTGGATGTAGATGTAGATGTATATCAATATATTTTTTTCTACATCCACGCGGGTTAAGTCACTCAAAAATAGAGAACGTTCCAATGGCTAAACTATTCACCAAATTATGTCGTCACTTTAAATGTAATTTTATTTTCTATTTCATTTAATACACTAACCTGAACATATTATTGTATAATGTGCACGTAAAAGTATTGACGTAGTAGCATTGACGTAGTTTCTGAATCCACTTACTTAGTCATTAATAATATCCAAAGCTAACACAGACTTTATAAAGTAAATATTTAAGTTCGAGTTTTTTATGTAATGTCTGTTTTGGTATGATTTGAATCCGGCTTGCTATTTACGTACCATCTTGCGCTGCATGCCCTAACACGTGATGATCTTATGACTGCATCAGCAAGCGGAGTTCGCATAGCTGAATTTTGGGCCAAATACACTTGGTAGCAAATAAATCGAGCCACTCCTTTTTTTCGCGTATAGTGGTTAATATTTTTGGTACAAAATTGTGCCATTTACACGCTAAAAACGGAGTCAGAGTTATTTGTAAAGTAAAAGAGTCTTACAAGATTTCCAGGCTCTTTTACAAGTACGTACATTCTCTGGTCAACATTTTCAAAATAATTATGCGTGTACATTCCAGGCGTAAATACTACTTGCGTTTTTTTTTTTAACCGTCATAATCTATTGCTCTGTTTCATTGTAATAAAACCAGTAAATCGACAACAACTTAAATAATTCCCTGTTTTGCTTTCTGGTAAAACCCGTTTTTTTTTACAAAACAAAGTAAATATAACCTAACAACTAGTTATATTAATATAATAACAACAATACCGGTTTACCTAGCGCTACATTTCATAAAACATTCTTTATTGATCCATCATTAGCAATAAATTATAATAATATCATATCATAACGTTTCTTTTTTGTATCTGATAGTGAAAACAGTGAAAGCAGTTTTTTTCCATGTTTACAAGGTTTTTTTTTCTATTCAAGACGGTAAATGTATTCAAATAAGTCTGCTCATGTATTGTATTTTTGTCAGTTGTCGATCCATTTGCATGTTTTCGCTAAATTTTAAATGAAACGAATCTGAATTATTAATAATTCTTAAATGAATAATATTGTAAGTCATGAAATTGTTTTCAAAGACGAAAAATCATTACCCTCCTTTTTGCTTCGCCGCAGTCGGTTAATAATAGATTTATGTATGTAAACAGGGAAACTTTATTTATAATGTAGCAACATTTTTGTTTCCTTGTCACGCGGTTTATGGCTAAAAGCCCTGAAAGCCAAAGTAAAACACGAAAAAAAAAACTTGACATTTTGTAATTTGTTTTTGCCAGGTTGCGTTGCGAATGATTATTTGTTTAAAAGTTTTCACAAAGTTTGAAACTCGGCCCTTTTAATTGATTACAGAATTGAACCAAAGACAGAAGCAAAACCTTGAAGATGCCTGACGACTCGCAAGTTCGTGCGTTTTACGCGGGCAAAAACTTCTTCATTACCGGCGGTACTGGATTTGTCGGTCTCTGCCTCATTGAGAAGATTCTACGATGTATGCCTGATGTAGGAAAGATCTACTTACTAATGAGACCTAAGAAAGGCAAAGAAATAGCTGAGAGGCTGCAGGAGTTTCCTAAAAACACAGTAAGTAGAAAAAAGTATCATAAGTATTGTTGAGATTGAGTAGATGAATGAATAGTTGAGAAGATGTATGCTTCAGATTATTGAGCCCGTAGCTTAATAATAACAGCCGCTTGGGTCGATCTTTACGTTAAGAGCCGCACTTGCCTAGGTTGGTCCGTGGACGGGTCCACCCATTACAAAAGCAACGTTAAGCCGATAAGTCGTTAAAGGCAGTTGGCGGCCCGAAAGTCTGACGTCTTTCCAAGGGGTATCGTATTACCTTACCGTAAAAGGCTGTTCAGATACTGTTTCAGATTATTTTAACTGATCAATACATCATCTGTTACGATTGATTTATGATTTTAAAACCATTTTGTTGGGTAAGATGACTCACAATACATAGTACTTCTTAACCCAGAGACCAACATGTAAGGCCTCATCTGCTTTTCATCCATTAGGTGAAATCCTATGATCCACCCTCTCCTCGTAATTGCTCCATTGTTATAAACAA
This sequence comes from Cerastis leucographa, assembly GCA_963082945.1. NCBI lineage: Eukaryota > Metazoa > Arthropoda > Insecta > Lepidoptera > Noctuidae > Cerastis > Cerastis leucographa. Next base: position 5,863,013 of record OY720374.1, on the reverse strand, counting down.
TTATACAGGGCCAAAGGCACACCAACTCAAAAATGGTAACCACAGATTCAGTTCATCATTCACAACATATTCATCAGTTAATAAAAGAAAAACAGCTTTTCCTACAAAAGTGCAATACCTACAGTGTAGGTACTACTCGGTCAAAATGAAAGGATCATCAGGTTTTTTTTTTAATTTTGAGTACATTTTTATGTCTGTTGGATTCATTTCATAAAAAGACTTAGAAGGCACTCACACACACGAAAGACGGTCATAACATTTTTAAAAAATAAGTTATGCAAAGAATTATAATAATTTTCTCATGATTATTTTTATTAATTCTTGTACTACCAAATTATCTCAACAAATAGAATTATTTCACATAGTTTTTATGCTATTATGCACTGTCTACTCTTGAGACACTGGAGCTTGGTGCTCAATAAAACAACATTTTCTTCTTGTTAACAATGAATTTAATTTAAAAGGACAATGCAACTTCATTCTATTATGAATTTAAGTAAATTATAAGTAAAATTGTGTGTGGAGCGATGTTTGACCTTTTAGAATCTTTGCGAATTGATAATCAAAAAATCAGGTACAAGTTTTTCCTTAACAATATATTTTGTTGGTGAAGTACCCTCACTTAAATAAAATGCACCCGTGCGCCTGATCAAAACAGTTAGCAGCGACTTGGCGCAGATGGAGATTAAAGTTCAGGTGTCAGGCGTAAACATGCATACTTATGAAAAATAACAAATAGTCATTCTCAATTTTTGATGTAAAATAAACATTAAAAATTATGACAACATTTCTCAGAAAAAACGTTAGCTGTATAAATATCTTGTTATGCAAGATGGTACTTATTAACTCATTACCTTCTTGTAAGATCTCCACACACATCTTAATGATAATATTTATTGTTGTTTTAACATTTTTCTTTTGTTCTCACATCATTAACACTTTTGGTGTTAAGCACCCAGCCTATTGGTCAAACAATAATTTGTTTGTATGCCCACATTGCTCTATCAAGTCATCTTAAGAGCGTTTACACCTTAAGGCATTTCATACAAACTTTCAAGTCGCTATATTCCAAAATGACTGAACAGATTTTAATGAAACTTCGTACGTAGGGTATAAACACTCTTAATACGTAGTACTTAATAACTAGTGCATACAAGTAAAAATGATTCATTTGAAGCCATTCAGGAACACGGCGCACCAGTTGCTGTAGCGCTTGATGTCTCCAAGCCCTTTGACAGGCTCTGGCATGCAAGTCTACTAAGCAAGTTTCCTGCCAAGGTTATGGCATCCCTGTTGATTTTTGTAGCTGGATATCAGACTTTCTAAGTGAACAGTCGATCTGAGCAGTTGTTGAGGGATGCTCCTCTGAACTCATGGTTATCTATTCCACCAATTCGCACTAAGTGTTTTCAAACACCTTTCATAATGCGCACAGCAAAGGAGTGCAACTCTCTGCCTGCGTCTGTTTCCGAACGCTTACAATACAACATAAATCTCTTCAAAGTTAGAGTAAACAGGCTTCTTTTGGGTAAGCTCGTACCATCGTCGACTTTGTCTCTGTCATCTCTGACCTAGACTAGAGTCAAGAGCAAACCCGATGCCAATAAAAAAAAGAAAAGAATTCAGCTGTCAAAGTGTTAATTGTTAGATTAAAGATAATATCACATATCATCATCATCACACTCTTGCCCTTATCTCAATTTATTTGGGGTCGGCGCAGCATGTCTTCTTCTTCCATGCTTCTCTATTACTTGTCATCTCATCAGACACCTTTCTTGCCCTATGATCCTTCACGCAATTCATCCATTGTTTCTGTGGTCAACATATACCAATGAATAACATATTTTCTACTTCCAGGTCTTCGAAAAACTCCTAGAAAGCCACACAACAGATGTCTTCCAAAAACTAATCCCCATTGCCGGTGATGTTGGTGAAGAGAACCTTGGTCTAAGTCCTCAGGATCGACAGACACTTGTGGACAATGTGAACGTAGTCATCCACTCTGCTGCTACTTTGGATTTCCAGGAGACCTTGAGGCCTACTGTTAATATTAATCTGCTGGGTACAAGAAGGATTATGCAGCTGTGTAAGGATGCTAAGAATTTAAAGGTAATGTCAATTTATTTCATTAGCTACTGTTTGAAGGTGTAGAATACAAGCTGTTGTTTTGCAATCTCGTCAAATTTAAGGAGGTAACTATGCTACTGATTCTCGACCCGAAACAATAATAAAATGAGTAGGCAATTTTTTTTTTTTTCTCATCTAACGTGAGCCGTCTGATTCTCGCCCTATAACCGCGCTTTCACAAATACAAACAATCTCAAACGTTTATTCGATAATTTCTTATTCCCTAAACCACGGTTAGGGGGGTTATTCTGAAATACTGACAAACATAAACAACCAAAAAAATCTGCGTTTATTGATAATTAACTAGATACTGTAATTTTAATTGATTATTTATGTCTTGTGTGCCAACCTCCTGAATTTTGACGAGGATGCAAAACAACACCTTGTATAACCAAAACAGCATTAGAAAGAGAGGAATGATATTATAAACACAGAGGCAGATGATGTGGTCGACGGTGAAGCACGCTTGCCTAGAAGAAACCTATTCACTCTTGACCCAATTGGGTCTTTAGTCCGAGTCAAGAATATCATAATCTACGCCTCGATAAAAATTAAAGCTCAGGCAATCAAATGATTGCTATCTCTTTTACTTACGTAACATTTGTACACACAGCACAGCCAGCACATAAAGGTACCCGATCGAATTTTCCCAATTAATTTTGAAACTAATTCTTTAACGATAAGGTTGAAAATCTATTCATGAAATTTGACAGATTCTTGTAGCCTGATGTGGTGGCGTCTGTACTAGTTAATAGTGGAACTTGTCTACTTGTGTGCTGTAAAGGTATGGTATATACCAACGGAAACAGAATTTAAACTCAACGTTACAATATCCATACTAATATTATAAATGCGAAAGTCACTCTGTTTGTTTGTTTGTTTGTTTGTTTGTTACCTTTTCACGACTAAACGGCTTATCGGATCTTAATGAAATTTGGCAAGAAGATAGATTTCAACCTGGGGAAGGACATAGGCTATATATCATCACGCTAATTACTTTGGAAGGTGAGCAATATTGCATTGCATTACATCCATATTGACTCCTCCACCGTTTGACAACTGACAACTGTCATGACAAGCATTAGAATAGAAAGGTTATTTTAAACCAGTTGTCATCAAAGTAAGTAGCCTGGTGGTTCAGCGAGCGTCCTGTAATTCGTTGAGCCGCGGGTTCAAACCTCGGTCTGTATCAATTTTTTTTTTATGTGAGTTTTTCAAATTGTAATTTTTTTAATGCTTGAAGTTATCCGAATGATTTAAAAAAAAAAACTATACAAATAAAAACGTTAAAATAAACTAAAGAACTTCATTATACACATCCATTCTTATATTTATTTATTGCTATAAGATTACCAAATCATAAACCAAAAAGTTGTATACATTCTTTTTGAAGATAAAAAACACCAATAATAAAGGATTAGTACAATTCTGCATCATTTTAGGATTCTTTAAGGAATGAACATGTACAAAGATGTAATAAATTTAATTTAATTAAAACCTTCACAATACAGAAATATGAAGTCATAATGCTTTGTTTTTTTTTTATGTTCGCCTAAAGGCAGGCATCGATCTATAGACCATAGTCATAATGCACAATGACATTAAAAACAGTGTTATGAAAAACGTGAAAATACATTAAAGACTAAATAACGGCGACCAAGATATATATTTTAACGTATAGTAATAATTTTGGTTCGGTGTGAGGTACTTTTATTTATATTTGTTCAATATGCCTCGCAGGCGTAAATCTGATTTAAGCCGTAGCTCTAGCACACTTCGCGCCGCGAAAGTTGTTAGAACACAAGAATCTGAAGATCAGTCCCAGGCCCGTTTGAGTTTAGCTACGGATCGTCAAGCGTCTCTTAGGGCTGCCGAGACCGAAGAGCAGACTCGGGTTCGGCTGTATTTAGCTGCGGAGCGTCAAGCGTCTCTTAGGGCTGCCGAGACCGAAGAGCAGAATCGAGAACGTCTGAATTTAGCTGCAGAGCGTCAAGCGTCTCTTAGGGCTGCCGAGACCGAAGAGCAGAATCGAGAACGTCTGAATTTAGCTGCAGAGCGTCAATCGTCTCTTAGGGCTGCCGAGACCGAAGAGCAGAATCGAGAACGTCTGAATTTAGCTGCAGAGCGTCAAGCGTCTCTTAGGGCTGCCGAGACCGAAGAGCAGACTCGAGTTCGTCTGAATTTAGCTGCAGAGCGTCAAGCGTCTCTTAGGGCTGCTGAGACCGAAGAGCAGACTCGGGTTCGGCTGTCTTTAGCTGCGGAGCGTCAAGCGTCTCTTAGGGCTGCCGAGACCGAAGAGCAGACTCGGGTTCGTCTGAATTTAGCTGCGGAGCGTCAAGCGTCTCTTAGGGCTGCCGAGACTGAAGAGCAGACTCGAGTTCGTCTGAATTTAGCTGCGGAGCGTCAAGCGTCTCTTAGGGCTGCCGAGACTGAAGAGCAGACTCGAGCTCGGCTGATTTTGGATGCTGAGCGACACGAATCTCTTTTAGCCGCGGAAACTTCGGAAGAGTCCCAGAGACGTCGAGATTTGATTGCTGAACGACAGGCCGAAAGAAGACTAACATTTACACAAAACACATGGGGGGCTTTTAATAATGCTGCTTTTGATTATGACCCTTTAATTGATTATGTTAATCATCAATTACTGCTTTTGGAGAGAATGAATAAAAAGTGTAGATATTGCGATGCATTAAAGTGGAAACAGGAAACTGCCGGTATGTGCTGTTCTGGTGGAAAAGTAAAACTTCGAACGCTAGATGTTCCAGAAGAACCACTGAAAACATTACTTCTGCATGAAACCACTGAATCTCGGCGTTTTTTAAGTAAAATTAGAAAATACAATTCGTGCTTCCAGATGACTTCGTTTGGTGTAGATAAGGAAATTGTAATGCCTGGGTTTTCTCCTACTTTTGCAATACAGGGACAAATTTACCACAGAATTGGCTCTTTACTTCCATCAAATAATGAACAACATAAATTCTTACAGATTTATTTCATGGGAGATGAAAGGGATGAAGCGAATCGCAGGTGCCAAAATATTGAAGGAGTCGAAAGAGACACTGTGGTAAAGCTGCAAAGAATGTTGCATGAACATAATCTTCTTATCAAAACTTTCAAAACAGCCTTGGAGAGAATGCCGCTAGAACATTATAAAATAGTCATGCATCCAGACCGCACACCGAGTGGAGAACACGAAAGACGGTATAACGCGCCTTTAATAAATGAAGTCGCCGCTATGGTCACAGGCGAACAGTTCGCGTCCCGTGATATAGTTCTTCAAGCACGTAATGACAGATTGACCAGTGTCCCCGACACACACAAATATTATGACGCTCTTCAATATCCGCTGATCTTCAGCAAGGGGCAAGAAGGATATCATTTCCAGATACCGCTAATCAATCCTGTGACAGGTCTTCCCTTGCCTAACAAAAAAGTAACATGCATGGATTTTTATGCCTATCACTTAATGATTCGTGAAGATGATTTTAATTTAATACCACGTTGTAGACAGTTGGCCAACCAATTTTATGTCGACATGTATGTTAAAGTTGAGAGTGAGCGTCTGCGATTCATATCGTTAAACCAAAGTAAGCTGAGGGCTGAAAATTATATTCACCTCCAGGATGCCGTTGCAAATGATGCGAATGTAAGCGCTAACGATTTAGGTAAAATGGTCATCTTACCGTCATCCTTTGTGAACAGCCCTCGATACTTACACGAGTATACCCAGGATGCATTTGCTTATGTGCGTACATATGGTCGCCCTGATTTATTTGTTACGTTCACGTGTAACCCAGCTTGGTCTGAAATAGGTGCTGAATTGATGCCAGGACAAGGCACGATTGATAGGCATGATATAGTAGCAAGAGTTTTTAGATTAAAAGTTAAAACACTTATGAATGTTTTAACCAAAGGCAAAATATTTGGAGATGTTTTGTGTTTTATGTACTCCATCGAATGGCAGAAGCGTGGCTTACCACATGTGCATACTTTATTGTGGTTAAAAGACAAGTTGAGACCTGACCAATTAGATAACATAATAAGTGCTGAAATACCGGACAGCAACAGTGACAAGGCACTCCATGATATTATTGTTAAAAATATGATACATGGACCATGCGGGCTTGAAAATCCCCCAAGCCCTTGCATGAAAGACGGGAAATGTACGAAAAAATTCCCACGTAAACTGAATAAAGAGACTGTCCACAATGAAAATGGATACCCGCTGTATCGTAGAAGAGCACCAGCAGACGGAGGTCGAATGGCATTTGTGAAACTCCGAAATGGCAGTCATCTTACTGTTGATAATAGTTGGGTGGTCCCCTATTCGCCGATTTTATGCAAAATATTTAATGCCCACATCAATGTAGAGGCTTGCAGTTCAGTACGTGCAATCAAATATATTTGTAAATATATTAATAAAGGCAGTGATCAAGCTATTTTCAATTTTCGAAATACTGTGGTCGCAAATCCCGTTGATGAAGTACAAACATATCAATCTGGTCGTTATGTCAGCAGCAACGAAGCTGTGTGGCGGCTTTTGGGGTTTTCACTACACGAAAGGCATCCCGCGGTTACACACCTCAATGTGCACTTAGAAAATGGCGAACGGGTCTATTTCACAGAAAATAATTTCCGAGAGCGAGTATCCACTCGGCCAAGAACTACACTCACTGCTTTCTTTGATCTTTGTACAACAGATGATTTTGCCAGAACTCTGCTGTATGTTGAAGTCCCGAGATATTATACCTGGAATGCATCGAGAAGAGAATGGAAACGTCGAGTTCAAGGGATTCCTGTTCAGAATTATCCTGGTGTTAAATCTGGAGAAGCTTTAGGTAGAGTTTACACGGTGCATGTAAGTAACATGGAATGTTTTTGTTTGAGAATGCTTCTACACCACGTGCGAGGACCAACCTCTTTCAACGATCTCAAAAAACACAACAATCTGGAATTCTCTACATTTAGGGACACATGTGAGGCAAGAGGGTTGATGGAAAATGACGATCATTGGAACGTAACACTTGAAGAGGCAGCACAATGTAGATCAGCGATCGCGTTGAGAAAACTTTTTGCGATATTAATAGCTACATGTGGAATTTCAGACCCACAAAATATCTGGGAAAAATTCAAAATCGATATGTCGGACGATATTTTACACATTTTTCAAGCAAATAATCCGAATGTCACATACAACGATTTAATTTACAATGAAGCCTTAACAAAAATTGAAGACCAAGTGATGAATATAACTGGAAAAGATTTATCTGAGTTTGGGATGAGCAGACCACAGAGGACCGGGGAAGTTAGTGATGATTTAATACGAGAGCTAGATTACGATACCGTCGCTTTACAACAACGCATAACAGAGGATTTTCCACATTTGAACGCTGAACAAAGATACATTTTTGATAATGTTGTGCAAAAAATAGAAACCGGTGAAGGCGGTTTGTTCTTTTTAGATGCCCCGGGAGGTACTGGTAAAACTTATCTTTTAAATCTGCTTTTAGCTCAAATTCGGAAAGATAAAGGAGTTGCTGTTGCAGTGGCTTCATCAGGAATAGCCGCCACACTGTTAAATGGTGGTCGAACCGAACATTCGGTGCTTAAGCTGCCATTAAACTTAGATTACGAGGAAATCCCAGTTTGTAACATAAGCAAAAAGAGCGCACGGGGACAAATGTTGCAGCAATGTAAACTGTTGGTTTGGGATGAATGCACGATGTCCCACAAAAGAGCCATTGAAGCACTGAATCGGACAATAAAAGATCTTAAGAACAATCAAAGTATCATGGGAGGGATGGTGGTATTGTTAGCCGGCGATTTTAGACAGACTCTACCAGTGATAACTAAGGGCACACCGGCAGATGAGATTAATGCATGCCTAAAGGCATCTCCATTATGGGTGCATGTACAAAAATTGAGCTTGACTGTAAATATGAGAGTACAACTGCATAATGACACAGAATCCGGACAATATGCTGCAGCACTCCTAAAAATTGGCGAAAATCGAATGAATACAGGTGATGACGGTATGATTACATTAAACCACGAATTTTGTAACATTGTTCAAAACACAGATGATCTAAAAAATAACGTGTATCCCGATCTGCCAACTAATTTGGGGAATAGAGAATGGCTATGTGAAAGAGCAATTTTAGCACCTACTAATGAGACTGTGGGACACATCAACGAAATAATTATGTCGCATGTGGAAGGTGACGTTGTGGAGTATCTCTCAGTGGATAATGTCATGGATACCGAACAGGTAACATCGTACCCTGTCGAGTTTCTCAACTCTTTAGAATTATCAGGAGTGCCTTCTCATAAGCTAAGGCTGAAAGTTGGTGTTCCGGTGCTGTTAATGCGTAATCTAGATGCGCCAAGATTATGTAATGGCACACGGCTACAAATTAAACACCTCGGGCAGAATATTGTAAAAGCGACGATTATGTCTGGAATAGCAAAAGGTGAAAGCGTTATCATACCCCGAATACCAATCATACCAACAGATTTACCTTTCCAATTTAAAAGAGTGCAGTTCCCCCTCAAAACAGCGTTTGAAATGACAATAAACAAATCCCAAGGACAAACATTAAAAGTAGCAGGCGTGCATTTAGAGAAAAACTGTTTTTCCCATGGGCAACTTTATGTGGCCTTCTCAAGAGTATCCAGCCCGAAAAATCTTCATGTGCTGGCTAAGGGTGGCAAAACCAAAAATGTTGTTTATAAAAATGTTTTAACTTAGATTCGATTTATTTTAATTAAGTATATTAGTTTTTGAGTTGTTTATCTTATTTTCTTAATCTGGACGCTTTTAACGTGCACGTTCTTATTTAATATGATATGTTGAATGTTTGGAATGGGACACTGTAGTTAAATTACCTGTGGCTGTATTGTAGGATTTTGTTTTGACTATTTGAAATACATAATTTAAATTTGATTTTGAGTTTGATTGTCAAGGTCTCACCTTTTCACGTCTTAACCATTAAACCGACCTATCCAAAATATATAATAGTTTGGGGCCTGGAGAACGATAAATGGTAATTTATATCAATCGCGCGGACGAAGTCGCGGGTAACAGCTAGTTATATATAAAATTCTCGTGTCACAATGTTAGTTACCGTACTCCTCCGCAACGGCTGAACCGATTTGTATGAAATTTTGTGTGCTTATCGTACCCGATAGAACCTGACGATTTTTTGACAGAGCGCGACATTTTGCTGAGAGATTTTTTTTTTTGTTGGGGTCCCGGTCTGAGAATCGGCTAGCATATATTTTTGATACAAAAAACTCAAATCAACAAGTCGCGGGCAACAACAAATTGAACATTGTGATTCTCTTTTCACTGCAAACAATTTTTCTTATCATTGCTATTCTTGCGTTTGCACCAAAATAAAACCTTTTTATAATTCCCAGGTGATGGTCCACGTTTCATCAGCATACGTGAACTCGTTCCTCACAGAAGCTCATGAGAAAGTGTACGAGACTCCAGAAGATGCGGAGAAGGTGATATCCTTAGTAGAAACACTGAATGATGAGGCTTTACTGGAGATTGAGCCAAAGTGAGTGCACTATTTCTTCTGGGAGACTGATCCCCAGTCTCTCACTGTAAATAAGTCTGGGCATGTGATAAGGAGGGACGAATCGCATGTGACTAAAAGAGTGATGAATATAAAAACCGGCCAAGTGCGAGTCGGACTCGCGCACGAAGTGTTCCGTACCATTATTTATAAAAACGAGCAAAAAAATCACTTTTTTGATTTGGGAGCCCCCCTTAAATATTTATTTTATTCTGTTTTTAGTATTTTTTGTTATAGCGGCAACAGATATGCATAATCTGTAGAAATTTCAACTGGCTAACTACCACACGACACGACAGACGGACAGACGAACAGCAAAGTCTCAGTAATAGGGTCCCGTTTGACCCTTTGGATACGGAACCCTAAAAATTGATGGATGGAGAGGGAGAGGAAAACCAAGGAAACGATGGATAGATTGTGTGAAGAATAGTGTGAAAGAAATAGGAGTAAATTAAATAAAAAATATTTAGGAGATGTTTTGTCACGAGGAGTTCGTGGCTAAATAATAACAGCCGCTCGGGTCGATCTTTAAGGTTAAGCCGTGCTTGCCGAGGTAGTTCCGCGGATGGGTGGCAATAATTAAATACCGAGTTTCCTCCGTGCCTCGGAAAGCACGTTAAGCCGTTTGTCCCGGCTGTCATTTGTAGATCTTTGACAGTCGTTACGAGTAGTCAGAAGCCAAAAGTTTGACATCCAGTCTTACCAAGGGGTATCGTATTATCCAGTTACTGGGTTGTGGAGGTCAGATAGGTAGTCGCTTTATGTAAAATACTGGTATTCAGCTGCATCCGGTTAGACTGGAAGCCGACCCCAAGATAGTTTGGGGAAAGCCTAGGCAAATGATGACGTCAGAGATGTGTTTAAAATATAAAAAAAAATGACAAAATTCTGTTTTATCCCACAGATTACTGAAGAGTCATCCAAACACATACACTTTTACAAAGCATTTGGCTGAGCACGAAGTAGTGAAATGCGCCGATTTGTTCCCCTGCTCCATTGTTAGACCCACCATGAGTAAGTTTATCATTTCTAAACAGAATTCGTAATTAAATTGAGTTTCTATTTATGTAGGTTTCGGAAAAACCTTTAAAATCTTAAAAAGAATACTCCTGTAGCGGCACTACAAAAAGTACAAAAACTACTATAACGCCATCTATGACACAATTGAAGAACTAATACCAAAATACTAAATGGCGCAGTCAAAGTTATCCTGGACTTAAGACTATATCGAAGAACCCTGAAAATTTTGCTATAGGGCTTTTTATTTCTGTAATATCTTGTAGCAACTCTATATCTGGATCTTGGAGTTCGTGGGACTCCACCAACTAGGGTGCACTTTACACCACTTTCTAACTGCCAAAACTTTTAGAGGCGTGATGATAAATGAAAAACCTTTTTTCCAGTCGTTGCCGCATGGAAGGAACCGTTACCAGGATGGACATGCTCAAAAGTGGGTCCACAAGGATTCCTAATGGGGGCTGCTAAAGGTATGTTGATTATAATAAACTTAATTCAAAGCATTTATTTCAATTAAACCATTACAGGCACTTTTGAAAGTCAAAAATCTATACTTTAATTTTAATATTATAAAGCTGAAGAGTTTGTTTACTTGAACGCGCTAATCTCAGGAACTGCTGATCCGATTTGAAAAAATCTTTCAGTGTTAGATAGCCCATTTATCGAGGAAGGCTTTATGCTATATATCATCGCGCTACGCCCAATAGGAGCGGAGCAGAAATGAAAAATGTTGCGAAAACGGGGAAAAAGTGACGCAAACGAAATTGCGCTGGACAGCTAGTAAAAAAATAAAAACGCGAAACTACAGTCCCAGTCACAAGGCAAAATAACTTGTGAAAGTACTGTAGTTGCCCATTCCAAAGCGTAGATCTCTATGGAGAAGAATGGGCAAGAAACTCTATGGACACTCTTTTAAATCAAAATATTTTTACAAAGTCTTGGTTACATCATTCATGTTGAGATTATACAGATATGTGAGAACGATGTTGAAAGACATGCACATTAAAATCGTCCAGAGTAAAAGATAAAATCAAAAATAAGCTGCCACGGTTTATTTTAAATACTTTATTTAAAATAAACCGCGACAGCTTACTTATATATTCTGATACTTTCTTATCTAGATCTAATTTTAAAATGTATTTTTTTTGGAACGAAGTTCCTTATCGCGTGTTGCGAAAGGGGGCTAGACGGAATAAATTAAGACCAAAAGCTGTAACGACACTTTTTGCTATAGTTGTAAGCCGTGCGGCGTGCGCGTGTTTCTCTGTCTGTCTCTCTCTCATAGAAAGTTACTAATAAAATTGAGCCTACTGTTTAAGTTAATATTACATTATGTTTGTTAATAATAAAAAAAAATATGATAACTTAAAAAAAAAAAAAAATACAATTCCTTCACTAACTAATCTAAAGGAACTTCGTTCCATCCGGGTGTCCCTTGACACCTCTCAAGTTTTTTTTTTTAATTTCGAAACGTCTAATTGACACTTCCAGTGACCCAAGGACTGGCTTTTAATTAGGCCAGAGACTGGGTATTGCGATATAACGTGGCAATGCTGCCAGTCTCTTCGGCACATTACCAGCTGAAAGCGTTCAGGAGGAGTTTTTGAAGCCCTTTTATAGTTTATTGTTATTTTAGTTATTTAATTGATTAGTTTGTTAATTATTATAACATTACAATCGTTGTAACATTATAACTATACAGGGTGTAACGGAAAGGGTATATACATCCTTAAGGGTGTGCTACAGACCATCAAACTGAACATGTTTCTCATCATAAAAAAAAAAATTGCACCTTAACTAGTTACACTAGTTAAGGTTTAGAATAAAACCACCAAATTATCAGTAAGTAGATGAATGACTTTGGGGGAACGTGCTCTCGCTACCCGGGTTAATTGTTGACTGGTTGAGACATTACCTCAAAGCAAACGCTACGTTTATTAGAATACCAAATCTCTTCCTTTTTATATGAAAATATTTATTTCAATTAAGCATATTTATTTTCCCATTCGCTAAGGAAGTTTGTATGGAGAAGAATGGGGAAGAAACTTCATACTTACTCTTTTAAATTGTTTTACAAAAATGTGTAGGTACTTATATTAATTGGTGCAATATTTATAACATTAAGTTTATATATCTGGAATACAATTGCTATACATATATGTTACCATTTAAAACTATGCTAACACAGGTACACAATTTTAAAATTTAAACAATGACTGATAAATTCATTATGTTAATAGACATAATCCAGGTGCAAACAACTGCCAACAAAGCAACATTTGGTTCGAATAGGTATTGCAATTTTCTATGAGGCAGCAGAATTTTTTTTTGCTGAAAAATTTTTATTTTTATTTTTTATTATATGTTTTATGATGAGAATCATGTTCAGTTTGATAGTCTGTAGCACACTCTTAAGTATGTATATACCCTTTCCGTTACACCCTGTATATACATGTATAGTTAGGTCCCTTTTATGAAATAAAAAAGTCATTTTAAAATAAGATGTGTTGCTGAGGAGTTTGTTCCGCCACTTTTTCAGCTAAAACACTAGGATGTAGTGAATGACTTTTTATTTAGTATTTTAATGGGACTGTGTGGATGTCAGACGGCAGTCACTCTAGAGTTTTTTGAGGCCGAACTGATCACGAAAAATTAAAAAGAAACATAATATTTTGCACAGTCAACCAAAGCTGCGTCTGCTCATTTTTAAAACAAAAGCCCATGCAGACGACCATATCTGTTTATTTTTTTATTTAATCATAGGAGAACCAACAGCTGTAACAGATGTATAACAATTGAATATGAGACACAGAGCCAATTGCAGGTTCTCACGGATAGAAATAGAAAAATTAGTAGAAAACTTAGAATCACTAACAAGCACGATTAAATGAATATATAAGGAACAATAAGAACTAAACACTCTTAAAAAAGTCAGCATTCAATCCGATCTCGCGGACTAATTATAGTAGCACAACAAAAACTCAGGCTCTGGTAACAATCACAGATTTTTAGCTACACTTTGTCGACCAAAAGTAATGAAAAAAAAAAAACAGAGGCAGACTGGCAACAGAAGTGCAAACTCAGAACAATGTAAATACTGCGTTCTTTTTTATTAAAATTTTAAATCTGGACTCAGGCCGTTATGCTAAGCGTCGATAGTCCGCCGCAGTACGTCACGAGTATGTCGAGGTCATCGGTGACGCGAACCCAAAAACCCCTTACCAAAAATCGATAAAAGCGGCTAAGTTTCCACTTTAAAAAAATAAGTGTTTTTTGCGACTGGGCGCTCCAAGCAGGAATAGTCTTTAGGCCACCCTAAAGACTATTGCTGCTTGGAGCGCCCAGTCAGACGCAAGTTTTGATAATTGTACATGAAGACCTATCCAAAAAAACCATATAGACCAATGTTTTTGAAGTGAAACTTCTTATACGACTTACAACACGGTTGCGGTTGGGGAATAGAAAGAGACAGAGCGAGTGATTGCGTGGCAGTTGAACGCATGCATGTAGTATTACGAAGTTTCACTTCTTCCGCGCGGAGGGACTCCACACCCAATTTTTTTATTTCTGTTTTTTCAGGAGTCGTACGTCGCCTACCCTTAGCTAAAGACAACGTGGCCGATTACATACCAGTGGATGTCGTCATCAATCAACTGCTGGTGGCAGGATGGGAGGCAGGCAAGTCTACGTAAGTAAATATAACATTACGCCTGTAATCCGCGAAGGGGTAGGCAGGGGTGTACCTTATAGTACACACGTCTACCAATCAAGCTTAACGAAACCAGTTCTGTCACCTATGGCAGAATCGACGATCAATCAAGCAAAAAATCACTTCTTTGTATGGGAGCCCCCTTAAATATTTATTTTATTCTGTTTTTAGTATTCGTTGTTATAGCATCAACAGAAATACATAATCTTTAGAAATTTCAACCGACTAACTATCACGGTTCATGAGATACAGCCTGGTGACAGACGGACAGCGAAGACTCAGTAATAGGGTTCCGTTTGACCCTTTCAGTATGGAACTCTAAAAAACCACTAAACTTATTTTATTTACTGACTTTGTATGTTTTAACTAAAAACGAGTAGACCTGTCTTTCTAAGTCTATCTAAGAGGACCTCGTGGCTAAATAATAACAGCCCCGTGGGTCGATCTTTAAGGTTAAGCCGTGCTTGCCGAGATTGGTCCGTGGATGGGTGACCATAATTACATACCGAGTTTCCTCCGCGCCTCGGAAAGCACGTTAAGCCGTTGGTCCTGGCTGTCATTTGTAGATCTTTGACAGTCGTTACGAGTAGTCTGAAGCCAAAAGTCTGACATCAAGTTTTACCAAGGGGTAGCGTATTACCCAGTTACTGGGTTGTGAAGGTTAGATTGGCAGTCGCTTCATGTAAAATATTGGTACGCAGCTGCATCTGGTTAGACTGGAAGCTGACCACAAGATAGTTTGGAAAAAGGCTAGGCAGATGATGAGCTGTCTATCTAAGTACTGATATGTATGATACATCTTATTTCCAGATCCGGTTTGACGGTATACCACTGCTCATCGTCTACTTGCAAGCCGTTCTGCTGGTCCATGCTGGAGAACACAGTTAATGGGATGCTGCATAAATACCCTTTGAAGAGTGCCGTGTGGTGAGTACAAAACTAAATAGTTGCATAATTAAAATATTATTTAGAAGTTGAATAAAATAACGAGAGTGAATGCGTGGCACTCGAACGCATGCGTGTAGTATTACGAAGTTCTTCCGCGCGGAGGGACTCCACGAACTGATTTTTTTTAATCTGCTGTTCCATCCATTTTGGCAAAACGTGGCAACACTGCCAGTCTCTTGGGCGCATTATGAGCTGACAGAGTTGAAGAGTTTTTTTTTTTTATGTTCCTTTTTTTAGTGTGTTGTTGGTTTAGTTATTTTATTTTAATTTTTTTAATGTATCTTTCATAATGTATACTAGATGTTGTTTTGCATACTCGTCAAAATTCAGGAGGTTGTCACAAAAGACATAAATATTCAATTTAAATTACGGCACCTAGTTAAATATTAATAAACGTTGATTTTTTTGGTTGTTTTACTTTGTTAGTATATCGGAATAACCCCCTTAACGTGGTTTAGGGAATAAGAAATTATCGAATAAACGTTTGAGATTGTTTGTATGCGGGAAAGCGCAGTTATAGGGCGAGGATCAGACGGGCCGCGTTCAAAACACGGGTGGGTCAGACTTACCGATTCTTTAAAATAAGAAAAAAAAAAACACCTACTCGTTTTATTATTGATTCGGGTCGAGAATCATTAGGATAGTTACCTCATTGACATTTGACGAGAATGCAAAACAACACCTTGTATAGTTAGTTTCTATACAGATAAATAATATTCAATTTAAAAATATATGTTGATTGGTTTTTAGGTACCCACACCTCAAGTTCATGCCCTCACTTCTAATGTTCCGTATTTCGGCGATATTCGTGCACTTTTTCCCGGCGCTGTTACTGGACTTGATGCTGAGAGTAACAGGAGGTAAACCCATGTGAGTATCTTTTTATCCGACTTCTAAAAAAGAAGGAGGTTATGTTTTCTAACAGCACCTTTTTTTTCACCGATTTCTTCGTTATTACTGTTCCAATTCAAGAACGTTTACGCCTTACGGCATTTCATTCAAACTCTGAAGTCCTTATCTTCCGAAATGACTGAACTGATTTTAATTAGACTTCATACGCTTATGAATAAGCAGGAGACATAGGTCTAAAAAAATACTAAAAAACGTTTTCGGAAATGTTTAAAAAAATATAATTGGAAATTTGTTTCTCGGTCTAATTTAGCTGTAACACTATTTTTCGAAAATGCTTTTTAGTAACTTTTTAGACCTATGTACATACATTTTGCCACACGAAAATTTGTAAACACATTGATATTTTATAGATAAACATGAATTCTATCATGATCTCATCCTGCAGCCAGGATTGTCTTCTCACGAGAAAACTCATCAACAATTAATATCAAAGATATGAAAAAAAACTGGCCAAGTGCGAGTCGGACTCGCGCACGAAGGGTTCCGTACCATTATTTATAAACGAAACGAGCAAAATGATGTGTATGGGTGATGCCCGCCTTAAATATTTATTTTATTCTGTTTTTAGTACTTCTTGTTATAGCGGTGACAGAAATACATAATCTGTAGAAATTTGAACTGCCTAACTATCACGGTTCATGAGAAACAGCCTGTTGACAGACGGACGGACAGCGAAGTCTCAGTAATAGGGTCCCGTTTGACCATTTGGGTACGGAACCCTAAAAAGTGTTGAGATAATGATGAAAAGCTTGTTTTTAAAATTTCTCTTTGTTTTCTGCCATCCCAGACTGATCCGGCTTCACAAGAACGTTTGGAACTCTCTTAACAGACTCCAGCGCTTCATCTTCAGCGAATGGAAGTTCCATAACCCCAACACTCTAGAACTTGCCAAGAAGTTGAACCAAACTGATAAAGAGCTGTTCTTTATTGATATATCTACGCTATATGTGAGTATTTTGTGTGTTTATTTTAACTCTCTGAAGCTCGTATCCGCTAAGCAACTATTGACGCGCAACATAATAACAGCGTGGCTAAATAATAAAAGCCGCACGGGTCTATATTTAAGGTTAAGCCGTGCTTGCCAAGGTTGGTCCGTGGATGGGTGACCATAATTACTCTTCAATTACAACTAAAAATATATGGTAAACGTGGTGTACAAAAATAAAATAAAATTTAAACAAGAAATTATTGCCATACAACATGGCAGTGCTACCAGTCTCAGTCTCTCAGCGTTGAGGAGGAGTTTTTTGGAGCTCTTTTATAGTTTATTGTAATTTTAGTTATTGTATTTATTAGTTTGTTAATTGTAGTAATGGAAATAGTTATTTAAAGTAAACAAAAATATTTTGGAAAAAGTTTCCAAGAATCCTGGTTTTGAACAACAAATTATACATCATGACATCATCTGCCTAGCCTTTTCCCAAACTATATTGGGGTCGGCTTCCAGTCTAACCGGATGCAGCTGAGTACCAGTATTTTACATGAAGCGACTGCCTATCTGACCTCCACAACCCTGTAACTAGGTAATACGATACGCCTTGGTAAGACTGGATGTCAGAATTTTTGGCTTCTGACTACTCTTAACGACTGTCAAAGAGATCTACAAACAACAAATTATACGTAATAGCTAAAATTAAAAAATAAAACTATAACCATATAAAAGAATAGAGAAAAAAGCTAATAACCTTGTATGAAATATGGATAATGAAATGTGCATAAACTTGTATAAATTTATATTCAAGTACTTTTTAAATATCTACTAACACACATACTAAATATTACATTATTTTTCAATTTCAGTGGGTAGAATACTTCAGAACGCTACATTTGGGCGTCAGACGCTACTTGAATCGTGAAAAGGAGTCTTCTCTCCCTGCCGCCCGGAAAAAGGACATGGTGTAAGTATGATTTAACGTACCATTTTTATTTATATAAATAAAAATCAATTGCTGTCCGTTAGTCTCGCTAAAACTCGAGAACGGCTGGGCCGATTTAGCTGATTTTGGTTTTAAAATGTTTGTCGTAGTCCAGGGAAGGTTTAAAAGGTGAGAAAGGTAGGGTAGGGTAGGTAGGTAGAGTTGGGTAGGGTAGGTCGGTAGGTAGATAGGGTTGGTAAAAAGTTCATTGCAACGCATGCCAGGGACGGCTAGTATAGTATAAAACATAGTCGCTTCCCGCCGTCTGTACGCTTAGATCTTTTTTCTCTAACTGAATATGTTTCTCGATCGGACCTACACCGTAATAGCGAAAAAAGTATCAGCTGTTCCATACATTTGGGTCGAATAGGTATTGATATTTTGTATGGGGCAGCAGATATTTTTTTACGATGTTTGTCCGATGGAGAAACATGTTCAATTTGATGGACTGTAGCGGACTCTAAAGAATGTATAATACCCTTTCCGTCACACCCTGTAGACTCAAATTGTAATTGAGATCTTTATGTTACTTTTGCGCTACTTTCTTTAATATGCTTTACATTTGTTCCAGCCTCCTGATGTTCCACGTAATCTGGCAGCTCTTCATCATAGGCCTGCTGTGGACCCTATTCGCGTGTCTGACCGGTCTGACTCTCGCCCACTCTGCCTGGATCGCGCCCGTCATCTATATACTGTTCACATTCCTATAAACATTGTAAGAAAATAACACTGGAAATGGGATAGGCACCATGTGTACTATTCTGTAAAGTTAGAGTGAACAGGGTTTTTCTAGGTAAGCTCGTACCATCGTCGACTTTGTCTCTGTCATCTCTGTCCTAGACTAGAGTCAAGAGCAAACACATCGCAAATAAAAAAGTTCGCGAGCGGAGTTTCGTGTGTCGGGAACAGAATCGACTTGTGAGTGACAGTGGTAGTGGTACGGAGCGCAAAAACGGACAAGAAAGAGGGGAAAATAGAATATAACTTTATTGTACACCAAAAATCAAACAAACCGGGTCTACGGCGGTTTTTTTTTTTTCTGGCTTCGCACGGTTTGTGCATTCAGCCAGTGTCAAGTTATTTAGCGATATCTTCCAGACAACCTTTGGATGGAAATTATGGAATTAAAATGAGAAAAGTGGGTAGTCAGTGGTGTACTACACAAAAATTTAAAAAAAAACAAAAGTAGAGTTATCTACTTCATACATGTATAATATAGAGGGTAGACCGATTTGTCTGCTCATAAACACCCACCCGCAATAACTTCAGTTTATCTGTGTTCATGGCGTTTGCAACAGCGCCGAAATATCGGGAACTCAAAACAAATAACAAACATGGCAAATATACCATTTCCAGTGTTAGTGAACATGTCAAGTTTAAAAACTTTATTGTAAGAAAATATACATGATGAGGTCTAAAAGATTTCAGCTTCAACTATAAAATTTAGGATTAATATCCAAACAAAAGTGGTCGCTCACAATGGGCCTCATCAGAAGGCTCGAAAGTCACCCAAAGGGCAATGGAGAGGGCTATGCTCGGAGTTTCCTTGCGTGATCAAATCAGAAATGAGGACATCCACAAGAGAACCAAGGTTATCGATGTACCCCGAAGAATTGCCAAACTTAAATGGCAGTGGATGGGCGATGGGACCGAAAAGTTCTGGAATGGCGACAGCGAACCGGAAGACGATGCGTTGGAAGGCCTCCTACTGGTGGACCGATGACCTGGTGAAGGTTGCGGGGATCCGCTGGATGCGAGGCGCACGGGACCGGGCTATGTGGCGTCACTTGGGTTAGGCCTATGTCCAGCAGTGGACGTCTTTCGGCTGAAATAATGATGATCAAAACAAAAATGGATTGAACTTAAGGGAGACTTATTGAACCAAAACATAACTTTTTTACCGTGGGTAACTCTAGAAAAAACTTCAGTAATTTTGTGACATGATAGTTTTGCTAATCTTATTTAATTTAATTTGCGTAGAACGGAAAACTTTTGGACCTTGCTGATATCATGTTCTTTGAGAGATTTTTATGATACTGCCCTGCCTTCCTTAGACATATTGAGAATCTTTTATTTTTTTAATTAATCTATAAGTATTATCTCTTTTCTTTATGCTTATTTATACATAAGAATATATTAATAATATATTCTCAATTGACGGCACGGTTGGCGCAGTGGCTGAGTGATTGACTGCTGCGCTGCGTGTTCGCGGGTTCGATCCCCGCACGGAACAAATATTTGTATGGCCTACAGATAGTTGTTCCGGGTCTGGGTGTTTGTGTGAGCTTAAATGTTTGTAAACGCACCCACGATACAGGAGAAATTCCTAGTGTGGGGCAATGTTTTATTAAAAAAAAAAATATCATGCCTGATTTCTTTGATGGGTGCAGATAAAGGGTGTAAAACACCTCTTAACGAAGCCGAAAGGCACTGGTTCTCCCTGTTATTGCGATCATGCTTTTGTTCTACACCATACCTGGGAACCTTCTAGTTACGGAGATATTAGCGGTCAAAGTTCCAACTTTTTGACAAGTATTTTTTTTAAATACAAGTTTTTAATGTAAGATTTGTACTTTAAACACCTCCACGACCCCCGTACTATTGAATCCGCCCATCAGCACAATGTTTTGAGTGCGTTACATTGAGTTCTACCACAAAACATGATATTACACCCCCCAAAAAAACGTCGTTTCCCAGCAATAATTTTTGCGCAAAGTTACTTAGTTTCATGTACAGATTGCTGTGTTGACGGCTTCGTGACGAGGTGATTTACACGGTGTACGTATCAGTATAGTACACATATACACCGACTCTCAAGTTTTGCGTATCCAGTATAACGTGGCCTCGCTTCGTAAAGAATTCTAATACAATGAGAGATCCGCTTAAACTGGTTTTATCTACCTTGATTGGTCGCTGTACGTACACTCGTACTTGCCAGTTGGGTAAACCCCATGTAACAGTGGATGATCCTATTGCAATAAAGCCTCGTATCCACTAGGCAACAACTGACGCGCAACACGTGACGTTCAACATGTTCGGCAGCTTTGCCCAATAGCGCGCGACGTTGCCAGCTGGCGGGGAACATGACGCGCGGTTTGTTGCTTGTTTCCGTGCAACATGCGGTTGAGTTTAGGGGGGTACGCTTAGAACTAAGCAACGTTTGATAGGTTGTAGCGAAATTTTCAATTAAATTAGTCATTTCTAACGCACCAATTTTTAATAACCACAACCGGTGAAATCAGTATTAGTTCCTCTGGCAACATATTGTCGACAACTGATCATGCGTATACAGACAACGTTGCCAAACAAAAGTTTTGCGCTGACTTTCACCATGTTGTGCAACTTGACGCGCGCTAAATGTTGCCTAGTGGATACGAGGCTTTAACTGGGCACAACCTGGCACCTATCAGAGTTTTTATGCCGTCCATGACTTGGCTTTACATGTCTTTGAGAAGTATCTCTCAGTCATGCTGGTTTCCTCACGATGTTTTCATTCACCGAAGCAAGTGAAAATTATACACAAATGAATCTGAAAAAAACCGGCCAAGTGCGAGTCGGACTCGCGCACCGAGGGTTCCGTACAAACCTGTAGCTATATAAGTAATTAATTTAATTAAATATAAAAAAATACATATGTATAATTTAATTGCTTATAAGTAATTTCAATTTAATACCTCTACGCTTTCATGAGGAAGGAGGTAGTAAGTTTAAAATTATTTTTATATATGTTTGTTGTAATTGTAACTAAAAATTTACGGTTTTCGCACTTTTCCTTTATCTGTGCTATAAGACGTTGCTTCGTACGAAATTTCAAGATTCTGAGTTCCCGGGAAGTACCCTGTAGGTTTTGATTCCCTTGCGAGTGTCGAAAATTTGCGGCATAAACGGCTGTATCTTTTGATTGCCTTGGCTTAGAAGTTTGATATTTTCACAGCTCCAAGGGACAGTAGACTTGAGTATTTGATATAAATTTTAGCTTGATTCCTCCACGCGTTCCTGAGAAAAAGGGTCTTGACAGACAGACAGACGGACGGACAACAAAGTGATCCTATAAGGGTTCCGTTTTTCCTTTCGAGGTACGGAACCCTAAAAATTAAAGCGTGTCTTGTTTTTGAACTTGAGAAGAAATGCATTAAAAATGTTACTTCAAAAACATTATAATTTTTAATCTTTGAATCTCATTAAAGCCTTTTCATAATATTCTAAATTAAAAATTAGCATGTTTAGATAAATAAGTAAAAATTATAATAAAAAGGGAATCTCTGCAATTCGAATGAAAATATATGTATTAAGTTTTGAAGTAAAGTAACTTACATTGTATACTTTTAAATAATAAGAATAAAACTTAGATTACTGTTAAATAGAAGTTAATAAATGGGCGCATTAGTTAATATAAGTGAAGTATGTGGATGCTTAAAAAACATGCAACGTATATTAAGATCGATTTACTTAACGAAATTCAAAGATTTTATTCAAAATAATAGGGATGGTGACTCATTTTTTTTTATTTGTCTATCGGGTAGATTATTAAAAAGTATTTGACACTTTCTTTTTTCACGTAATCGTAAAATTACGGAGATATTTTGAGTTGAAATGGCGCATGACGTCACGGCTCAGTACATTTTATACCTAATTGTGACGTAGTGAGCCCCCACTCTCCAACTATAATGCGTTTTAACTAAGTATTTTTTTGTTAACTTGATAAAACAAAAAATACGTATCTAATATTTTTGTATTACCTGATTGACGGACAAAATAGAATTTTGTTTTCTTTACCCAGTCATCAACCCTATTATACAGACGCCATTAAATAAAGCTACCGAAAACTTAGAAGTTTTCAAAATCAACCTTGAACCTAATTATTTAATGTTAAGAGCGTTTTCATCTTACGACATTTCATACAAACATTCAAGTCCTTATTTCCCGTTATAACTGAACCAATTTTAATGAAACTTCATACGCATAAGCAGCATACATAGGTCTAAAAAGTTACTAAAAAGATTTTATTCGTTAAGTAAAGTCCATCATTTTATTCGTAGCTGTAACTAAATTGATTTATTTTTGATAATTAATATTTATATACATTCCAGTATTGTTGCGTTGTAATGAATTGTAATAAACGTTTTGTTAAATTAATTGCAATTTTATTTTTGACCTTTGCCCAACCACACTGTCTAGAGAAACATTTATTAAACGTTAGAAGTAATGAACATTTTAAAAGATTTAACGTCAATATGTTCCTGGTATATTTATCTTCTGTATTATAAATAAAGAAAAATAATTATAAAAATAGAAGTACCCGTATAACGATAAATTTTCTTCTTTAAGGCTGATTTAAACTGCGATTAAAACCCTCCCTTAGTAGTTTAGTTCCCTTCAAAATGGTTGAGTTGAATGATGGCTGATACATGCGTCATGTTCGTGAACGGGCGATGTC
This sequence comes from Cerastis leucographa, assembly GCA_963082945.1. Taxonomy (NCBI): domain Eukaryota; kingdom Metazoa; phylum Arthropoda; class Insecta; order Lepidoptera; family Noctuidae; genus Cerastis; species Cerastis leucographa. The sequence goes on along the minus strand of OY720374.1, from coordinate 5,839,364 downwards.
AGTTGTGACTGGTCATCTCTTAGCTGCCACGGTTTATTTTAATTACTGATTCGATCTTTTACTCTGGACGCTCTTAACTTGCCCGTATTTCTACATTGTTCTCACATATTTGTAACTTTTAACATGAATGATGTAACCAAGATTTTGTAACATATTTTGATTTAAAAGAGTGTCCATGGAGTTTCTTGCCCGTTCTTCTCCATAGAGATCTACGCTACGGAATGGGCAACTACAGTACTTTCACAAGTTATTATGCCTTGTGACTGGGACTGTAGCTTCGCGTTTTATTTTGTTTTTTTTGACTTTCAAAAGTGCCTGTAAAGGTCTAATTGAAATAAATGCTTTGACTTTGACTTTTACTGTGTAATTTTTCTCACATGGGATCTAATTTTTTCTTTGACACCTATTCTGCTCTGTAAAGCGAGCTCTGTGTCTATCCGGCTCGAAGGACCAAAATTTACGTACCGGGACTTACAGCTTAGTACGGCCGTTATTCCAAGCGCGTACAATATGGCTACGTTTGAGACAATTGAGCCTGGTTCAGTACCTAAGACCCTACTGGCTTCTAGTAATTACCTAGCAGGCTAGCACCCTAATTAATATGCTACCCCTATAGTAATTACCTACCTAACGCCCTAGCCTACCATACAAACACACACCTAACGTAAGTTACGTTAGTTTTACGTGAGGGAAGTCAGTTACAAGGAGACCCACGGTAACAGACGAAACTTGGCTAGAAATAGGGGTTTGTGTACGTCGTGCAATGTACAAAAGTACACGGGAAATGATTTTCTCACTGCCGATCCCACAGACTCATAGGACCGATTATGGCTAAAGGTGTCTTGGCCACAGTGAAAGGAGGTATAGGAGATAAATCATACTCGACTCCAGCTTGATGACAAAATTACTATAGTAAACTTAATTATATAAAAAGAATGTGGTAAGTATTTACCACAACATTGATACCTATAGCGGAAAAATTATTTATTTATTTACTGATTTGCTCACATGTAAAACACTGGATTGTAGGCATGCATTAAAATTTCATGACACAGTATTAAGACATGCACCCTGTAAGGGCACTGCAATTTTTTTTTTTTTTTTTTTTTTTTATAAGCCTCATATTGTGTCCCACTGCTGGGCAAAGGCCTCCCCTTTCTCCTTCCAAACCTCTCTATCTTGTGCGATATCTGGCCATGATCGCCCGGCAAACAAGATCAGATCGTCACACCACCTTCGCCGCGGTCGACCACGACGTCGATTTCCTCCGTCAGGCGTCCAGTGAGTGACGATCTTTGCCCATCTCTCCGGGTGCATTCGCGCTACGTGGCCAGCCCACTCCCACTTAAGCTTGGCTGTTTTTTCTCCGACATCTGCAACTTGGGTTATGGAACGCAAAGTGGTGTTCCTGACGCGATCTGTACGCTTCACACCTATTATGCTACGCTCCATTGCCCTCTGGCAAATCTTGAGTTTGGACTTCTGTTGTTCGGTTAGTGACCAGCTTTGCGCACCGTAGGTTAGGACGGGCAGGATGCACATGTCGATGAGTTTTCTTTTCAGTGTCATTGGGAGACTTCCCTTCAAGTGTTCCTTTAGGGCCCAGAAAATATTTATATAACTAATTATTAAATTAAGTACATATTATGATTATTACAATTATATTACATTAATTATACAAAACATTAATCAATCATTCATCATATACATTTTAAAATTAATCATTATTATTTTACATTTTTGTCAAGTTAATATCGGGTCAGGGTCGATCGATTCACAATTTGTCAGTTTTAAATTCCTCTATGGTATAGTAGCCTTTCTTTATTAACAAAGATTTCAACTGTTTAGAGAAAATGGAGTCATTTGGTAGGGATTTTAATTTTTCAGGCAGCTTATTAAATATATTAGCTAGTCTTGAGTGTGGGCTTTTCCCGATAACTTTTAAGCTTGTGATGGGTAGTATTAATCTATTCCTGTTCCGTCGGTTATAGTTTTCATTTAACTCGATATTAGATTTGATAAGGTGCCTATTTTGTCTAACGAATATACAACTTTGCAATATGTATATTGCTGGTAGTGTAAGTAGTTGTTGTTTAATAAAGTGTGACCTACAACTCTCTCGTTGATCTATGTTCATTAGTATTCTGATACATTTCTTTTGCTGAATGAATAGGTCCAGAAAGTCAGTACTTTCTCCCCACAAAATGATACCGTAATTTAGCCAGGAGTAGGCGTACGCATAATAGGCAGATAAGGCGGTTTTATAGTCTGTGTGACGTTTCAATATGCTTAGCGCATAGATAAATTGGGACAATTAACTGCTTCAATACCTATTCGACCCAAATGTACGGGGCAGCTGTTATTTTGTTCTGTTTCTGTTACGATATTTGTCCGATGGAGAAACATGTTCGGTTTGATGGTCTGTAGCACACCCTTAAGTTTCCATTTCCGTTACACCCTGTATACTTCAATTCAGAATAGAAGGTGTAGTATTGCAAGATTGATTTTATATAAGTAATGAGGGTTTTAGATCCGCGAGGGGTGTGCCATCAGGCACAAATACAATAATACAAGGTTGCAAAAGTGTTGGTAAAATCTAGTGGGGACAGCATTTAAGCTTTATTTTTCTGGGAATGCATGTCGCAGTTCGACCTATGAGGTTGTCGTCTGCTTAACCGGACTATCCTGTGGATGCCTTAAGAGTAAGGCCTCCAGCCAGGGCATAATAACTTACAAACTAAGCGACTGCACGCTAAGGGCACCCCCTGTGGGGTACGAGCCTCGGCTTGGGGGAGGACTGCATGGGGACAGGCTGGATCTGAATGATATTATTCAGCATTTGAGCTTAACGTTTTTTTGTAAACCCCAATAACAGTTTGCCCGACTCGGGAATCGAACCCAGGAGTCACGTTTGCAACCACTAGACCAACGACGCAGGAAAACTTATGTGACGTAAGCTATAAATTAAAAAAAGACAAATGTCAAGGTAAATTTAAGGTCATCCATATATTTGTCGACGAACATAAATCCCTTTAGGAGGTGGAGTAATACAAAGGGATGATATTGTTTTTTTTTTTTAATTTTTGCGAAAAACTCTCAACGCGCACTAAATTCCGCCATGTGCTTCGCCCAGCCACACGAGTTCTATTTTTTCGGGGACTCCCCTTTTTTTTTTTTTTTTGCGGATGGGAAATCATCAAATGACTTCTTCCGCTCTGGGCGGAGCGGGAGGGAGTGTCAGACTTGTACTGACTAAAACCCATCCATGTTCCTTCTTCGCCCTTTGTGTTCCAGGGCCGCGGTATCTCTTTCGAACAACCCGCAGCCCTGGTCGGGGACTCCCCTGTACTTTTGTCCGGTCCGCTTTCTGCATGTCCTCGGTTATTCGGGGTACTTTTTGTACGCGGTACTTTTAATCCCTCGTTTGCTTTACTCGATACAGTTGTAAGCGATCTATTTAAGCGGACAAAAAATTCCGCGGACAAAAATCCGTCGTCTGCGCAGGCTTAAGGATGCTGGATATAATTAAAATCACAAAAAATAAGGTACAGACTTATTTATTTTTTACAATACACATTAGCATTAATCACTCAACATTTTCATATTCAAATAATCTTTTTTTTCATAAACTAAGGTATTAAGAATACATTTGTGACAGCACCTTACAATGACACTAAGATTTTACATAGAAATTGTCAATTTTGAAGACGAAAGAACATCAAGGGTATAAACACATTTCGCGCAGTCATACCGAAAGTGACCGAACTCAAAATTACGTCGAATTGCGTTAAATACCAAAAACCACTCCTAATAACATAGGCTGTCGTCTATCGTATCAAAAACTGACGATATCGTACTAGAAAAGGACAAAAAAAAAACATTTCATCACATATTTATTGGAAACATTGCAACATAAAGATTTTTCAAAACATCAAGAGTAAGAATCGTACATAAAGTCAGAAAAATTGTTTGGCAATTTGATTTAAAACTAGTATAAATTGTTTCTATGACTGTACTTGAACATAAAACTGGCCTTTTATAATACTACAGTATTGCTGTTTTGCGCCTAAACGCAGCGATTTTCCTATAAACTTTTTGAATGTCTTTCCAAAGCGAGTCTTAGCCTAAAGTTCATAGGGTGCGTAATATTAATTTTTAATTGAAATTAATAATTAACTGGAATGATTAGACACTTCTTGAAACTCAAAAATTATCTGAGAAAACTAAATTAAAAATATCTGTGATTTTATACATGTGATGTAAAGACTAGATTTTTATCAATATGACAAAATATGAAAGCCTCTTCATTAAAAAAAAATATCAAAGAAGCATTCTGCCGTCACTCGCAAAACGCGCTGCTGAAAAAAATGTCGCACGCACGCATCTAGTAAAGCTCATTTTTCCTTAAATACGCCATTTTACTTACGAAGGCAGCATTTTACGAAATAAAGAACTATTACGGACCCAAAATAATTAAGCTTTGGGAAAGAGGACATTTTTGATCAACACTGACCAACTAAATAGAGCAACATAGTCAATCTTCATAAGAAAAAAATAATAAGTAAATAATCATAATCAGTTATTCCTACATCGTCTGGTTACTTCTAGTAAGGGGCCCTCCATAAATTACGTCACAGGTTAAGAGGTGGGAAGGGAGTCAACGAAATGTGTCATTTAGTGACAAGGGGTGGGGAGGCTCATAAATTTCGTGACTTCACATTGCAATATCTAATAAAGGGGGTAAATTTACCCCTAAGGAAGCCGAAGGGCACTTGTTTTCCAATTAAACTGGAAGCCGACCTCAAGATAGTTAGGGAAAAGGCTAGGCAGATGATGATATACTGGAGGTCAAAGTTCCAACTGTTTCCCAAGTTTAAAAAAAAAACAGTTTTCTCAAGGTTAGAGCTTTACTTTAAATGCCTTCATGACCTGTTTCCTAGTGATTGCATCCATCAGCACAATGTTTCGAGTGCGTTACATTGAGATTGACCGTAAAACGTGATTTTTCACCTCAAAATACAAAGTCTTTTCCCAGCAATAATTTTTGCGTAGAGTTACTTAGTTTGATGTGCAGAATGATTGATTGCTGGCTTTGTGAAGGGTCTGTTTACACCTTGTATACATACACCGTGTAAATCACTTCATCATGAAGCAGTCAACCAAGCATTCTGTACATGAAACTAAGTAACTTTACGAAAAAATTATTGCTGGGAAACCACTTTTTTGGGGGGTGTAAAATCCTGTTTTTTGGTAGAACTCAATGTAACGCACTCAAAACATTGTGCTGATGGACGGATTGAATAGTACGGGGGTCGTGGAGGTGTTTAAAGTAAAAATCTTACATGAAAAACTTGTATATTTAAAAAAATACTTGTCAAAAAGTTGGAAATTTATATTGTGTATTTGTATTTAATTTATATTTGTATGGTGTAGAACAAAAAAAATATCGCAATGACAGGGAGAACCAGTGCCTTTCGGCTTCGGTAAGAGGTGTTTTACACCCTTTACACGAAAAAAATAAAAATATTTTCAACATTATCTGTATACACATGTAAAATTGCCAAATATGTGATAGAGATATAATATGTCATAAAATCCGAATGAAGTAATTTATGGAAGGCCCCTAATCTTAATATGTATATAAGAAACACGTGACACTATGTTCGTACACGCTTATCTCCGAAACCATCCAACCGATTTCAATGAAATTTTGTGAATGTGTATGGTTGGTTCTAGTTTGAAAGATGGGATAGTTGTGGACGCGAAAGGTTCACTAGAGTCCTATAAAAACACCTCTGCCTCGCTCTTCTAGGATTACAGGCGTGATGTTACGTTGTATTCTATTAAATAATCGATTAAGTAACATTGAATTGATTAAAACTAATTTATATTCTAATCACAACTTGTGTTTGTGAAGTCTTACTTAATATAAACACTGGCGCAAACACACATGCGACAGAAAATCGCAATTTTTGTAATGTTTTGCGATTGTTTCTTGTCGCAAACGTATTTCGGACCAAGTTCAACTTATTTGATAATAGATGGTATAAAATGTAGCAACTTATTATGTTATGGCCGCGATAAAAAAATCGCATGTAACGACAGCAAAAGAGATTATCACGCACCCTACTTACAACTTGCAAGTGCATACCAAACTGTTTTGTCCATAGTACTTGCTGAAGCCTTGATTGTACAAAAAATGTATGGAGATCATTTTTAAATATTCAGTTATTTTACATAACGGCAATTTTTCTGTTATTATCAAATGATATACGTCATATTAGCCATTGATTGTTTTTTAATATTAATGTGATGTCAATTTTATGGACAGTGCTTTAGAAAGATAACGCTCTACAAAGCAGAACTTTTTTTCTTTATGTGAAATCGTCACATAATTTACGTCCGGGTAAATAGCTTTTTTTGGTCCTCTAGATATTTACAAATACTTTTGTAGTTTTATTCGATAAATGGGTAGTTTCAAAATATTTGAAATATGTGAAAATGTACTATTTTCTAAGTTAATAATCGGCTGGACGATTTTTTAAGTTCAAAATTAGTGGACAATTCGTAAAAGAGAGAATTATCAAAATGCTCGATTTTTGATAATTATCAAAAAAACTAGGCTAGGTGCGAAACTTTCGACAATCAATCGCAAAATAACATATTGATTCATATTTGTAAATATCTCGGACCAGTTTTAAGTAGACACACCTTTTTTTCTATGTACAATATTATTCAATTAATACATTCCTTAATTACCACTTTACCGTCAATTTCTAAAAAGCCTATTCTATTTAAAGCCGTCAAATTGCATGTCGCATAACGTGTTTGGAATAAGCTATTATAAAGAACCTCGTAGCATTTTTGGTTTACTAAAAACCAAAAATACTACGAGGTTCTTTGCAATTCAATAACATTGTCAAGAGCTGTTGGTAAACATTTCAAAAGAGGCAGAATGACAGAGTTATTTACAATTAAGGTCTCGACCCAAAGCACTTATTTTAATCTATTTTTATTTATGGCAATAGGGGTATGGACTGGGTAAAGAAAACGACATTCTATTTTGTCCGTAAGACAGGTAATACAAAAATATTAGACACGTATTTTTTGTTTTATCAAAATATCAAAAAATTACTTAGTTAAAACTCATTAAAGTTGGAGAGTGGGGGCTTCCTACGTCACAAGTAGGTATAAAACTTACCTACATGTGACGTCATGCGCCATTTCAACTCAATATATCTCCGTAATTTTAAGACCACGTGAAAAAAGAAAAAATACGTGTCCAATACTTTTCAATAAACTACCCGACGGATAAAGAAAAAAAAATGTATTATCCCCTATTATGCCCATGTCAATTGAAAATTGTTTATTATCCAGGTAATACATAAGCAGGTATAATAATAATTAATATAGTATTTAATTATGTTGCCCCAAGTGAGCCCCAACTAAACTGTTGCGAGGAAACGAAAGAACTATAAGATTAAAAGTTATTCTATTCTATTTTTAATTATGGCAAGCAGAGCCGATGTCGACTATTCTGCCAATGTCGAAAGTGACTTGGAAAAGCAAGTGTGTATACAAAAACTGGTACAAGAAAAGAATTTATAAGAAAAAAAAAGCTTTGACGATATATTCGACTTAATGTAGATCTTATGGGGTTAAGCCAAAGGAACTTTGCAGTACTATATTATTATCATGTGACATGAGTTTTGACAGCAGGCTTTCAAAAATCTAGGGTTAGTATAATTAATTTCAAGAGAAAATCTTCTTATAAACTAAGTTATTATAATCACTTAATATTACAATAAAAATAATTGTGATTTCGAACGTTTAAGAATGTAGATAAATAATCTATAAAACAATAGACTATTTTCTCGTGAAAAAAATATGTTGTGTTTTTTTTTTTAATCTGATTCCATGAATTTTGTTATTATAATATTTACTAATTGACTACATGACAATTTTGTAAAGACATATTTTTATTCTAAACATTTATTTATATGTAAATTATTATATAATATTTTTGGTAGTTTTCAATAATGTAAACAAATGAAAAATAGAATTTTAATACTAAAAACATTTTTTTCCAATTAACTGTGTTGTTCTGTTAAAATTTACATAGTATTTTGACAAAGTACGGCTGAAAAAGTAAGTAAATACACAGTTTTTCAATTTTATCGCTATTCTATACATACCTGCATTACTTGAGGCAATTGTCTGGAGGAAATATACTGTTTTCTAAGCATCCTAACATCCTTCTACAAACATTATTGAAAAACGCCAATAAAATTCACATCAAAACTACAAACAACACCAACTAGATGGCGCTAACACCAATAAACGGGTGCAAATTAAACCAAACACTCTTATCACAAATAGTTTCTTCACTACTGCGCGTCATTTTTGTATTTATAACGATTCAATAGTACCACAGTATAGTATAGAAAGTAATGTCCATACATCGAGAGAAAACGCACGCACACATGGACACTTTTGTGGGAGCGTTCAAGTATTACGTAACGCGGTTGGGGGGAGGGGGGGTCTTCTGAAACGTTACGATGCGTTACAGGGGCGGGAGGGGGGATTTAAACTACGCGTCACGTAACATTGTTTTAACCCTTCAGAACGGTCGCGTAGAGATTTTTTTCTCGCGGCGCGTTACTTGGGGGTAGGGTGGTGTACAAACAGACGTTACGGCGCGTTACATGGGGGGAGGGGGGGGGGGTCAAACATCTCCAAAAATTGCGTTACGTTATACTTGAACGCTCCCTGTACAGAGACTTGCTAGCGTACTAGCGATTTGCGTTTTTTTCGAGATCGTTGCACGTACGCTTCTAAGTAAAAGAGTAGTCAAATGCTAATCAGTGATAACCTATTGATGTGACCGTCGGACAGCAAAGAAATAGGTTTCAATTTCGAACCCAAGACACGAACACAGATTTTTCAGACTCATGTGCGTTTTTGTTTAATTATCACTTGCTTCGCTGAAGAAAAACATCGTGAGGAAGCATGCCTGAGAGATATTTCTAGACGGCATCTAAAGCTAAGTCAGAGGCCCATGGGCGGCATAAAAACTCTCGTCATCAGGTTAGGCATTAACGATAAAGAAGAAAAGAAGAAGTCGTCAAATTGATACGGAAGAATTGCGAACCAGGGGGTCTACTCTCTAAGTCCGTCAGTGAAAATACAGGTTCATCCGTAACTAGCTAAGTACTTCGAAACTAACCCTACTCCCGAATATTTTCAGATTCATGAGTTTTGAATAAAAATCGGGTGTAAGCAGAACTGTCCAATCGTGGTGTCATTCATTTTTAGTACGGAGCCCAAACGAATCTTGTGTCCGTAAGTGATACGGAGTAGGGAACGACCGTAACTTCAGCCGAAACTACGGATTTCGTGCTTAGAGAGTAGACCCCCAGCTGTGGACACCGACGGGTAAGTCACATTGTATGGAGGCGTCTGTGTCCAGACCCCCAATTTGTCCTTGCCGGTTTGTTCTAACGTAAATCATGAGTCAAAACCCACGCAATCACTTAACTCTGTATAATTTCACAACTACTTTCAAAACGGCGAAAGAAAATATTGTATGACAACCGGTATGTCCAAGAGACAAAAAAATCGAAGACTGGAGACGTCTACCAACCCGCACTTGACCCGCGTGGTGGAATACAGTACAGCCCACTCCCTTTCATAGAGAGGACGCCTGCGTTGCAGCAGAGGTAACATTATAGGCTGTTGGGTTATACTTCCTACTGGATGTTCTGACAACCAAAGGCATTCGTATTACCTAGTACTAACTTGGTTATGTATCTCACAAAGTCACTCCATGTAAAATACTGGTATTCAGCTGCATCCAGTTATACTGGAAGCCGACCCGAACAAAGCTGGGAAAAAGCTAAGCAGATGATGATGCTTGTGTGCGTTTTCGGTCGTTGTATGGAGACTATCTTCAGTTTTTCTATGCCTATATATGTAGTGGTACTATATTCGTCATATATTATTGTATATTTATTTACTTATTTAGTATATTCTCGACGTGTTTCCAGTCGGCTAGCGCTCCTAGATCAGGCGCCAACTTTGTTTCTTCTCTTGTTTAGGAGGGAGTTATTGCTCTGTTCCAATGCTTTGATTTGGACCTGTAAGAAAAAAAAAATTGGTTAGTTTATGATACATTTTTGATAATTTTTTTTTAGTTAGCGCATATTGTCCCTGTCTTGGGAAAAATCTCCCCCCATTCATCCCACGTAGTAGCTACTTAAAAACTTTTTATTCTCAAATCTTTTCTATTAATAGACACCCGGAAAAATATCTGCGAGAATCGAACCCTAGTCTAAAGTGTAGGTTCATTAAACAGGTTCAAAACAGGATGAGTTGTATTTGAGATTGCCAGCATAACCACCCTGTGGTTGGTCTGACCGGGACTCGAACCCAGATTGTCAATTTTTAGTCACATTATACTTAACGTAATTTACATGTTTTAGCACAAGAACATACAAAAATTATACACGGTAAGCAAAATTTACAAAGTGAAAATAAAAATAAAATCTACGCCCAGTTTATTCGTAAACCCCTTCATATATAGTTACACGGTCCTCAATACTAAGCCACAAACCCCCCCTTTGTTAACCACGAGCCACTCCTTATTTGGTCATGAGTCACCTTTTTATTTAGCTACGAGTCACTCAATAGTTAGCCACCAGCCCCTCCCTACTTAGCCATGATCCCAAGCAATCTCAGCTAGTAGCCCCTCCCTATTTAGCTGCCACCCCAGCATTCTTAGCCCGGAGCGCCAGCAATCTCAGCTAGGAGCCCCTCCCTACTTAGCCACGAGCTAAGCAATCTCAGCTAGAAGCCTCTCTTAACCACGACCCACAACCCCTAATTAACTTAGCCACGAGCCCCTTTTTATAAAATGACACGTATAAAACGCATGTCGCACACTCGCCGTCACCTGATCGTAGTCGACTCGCATGGTGGCTAATGAGCGAGTCATCTCGTCTTGGACGTCTGCCCAAACTTCGCCACTCTCTCGTAGCAGCGTGTGTGTGTATAACGGAGTTTGCGGCACTTGGGTGAATTGTCTGATCCAGGGGCTTGACATTACCTGAAAAAAAAGGAAAGTAATTAGTAACAATTAACTTTAGAAGCATTTACTCTAATAAAAATGTAATTGAAAACTTAGATAAACGGATTCCAGTCACTGTCATCTTCTTTGACACGAGCAAAGCTTTCGATTTTGTTAACCACGAATTACTTGTACAAACTTGCAATAACTTCCGAATCAGAAGCATTGACTGGATTATTAACTACTTATCTTACAGTCAGCAAATAGAAAAAATAATCTCAAATCATAAACGAAAGTGAGGAGTCAATTTTTTCAGTTCTAAATACAGTTAGACTCAGTCAGGCGTACCACAAGGAAGCATATTTGGCCCATTACTTTTCGTTATTAACATGAATGATTTGCCCACAGCTTTACAACAACAGACTATGATATGTATATGTTCTGCTCAAAACTATATTATTTATATTACTACTATTATAAATGCGAAAGTTGGGGAGTAAGTATCTTTCTTCTTTTGAAAAGAACTGATAAGAAACTCCATGGTTAGTCGTTTAGGTTACTTTAAGAAGGTTCAAACTAAGTCGATTTCAGAATGATTAGAACTATGGAAAGATTCTAAATATAAAGTTTTTGTGGTAACTGGACTTCCATATGTCTACAATATAAGGTGGTCAAAAAGTAACTTTTAAACTACATAGAGAAAACTATTTACACCATTCTCGTTAAAGTGTACTTATTGTGCAAACCCCCAGTCAGTGGAATTCACTGCCAGCTTCTCTTTTTGCCGAACATTATAATCTGGATCTCTTCAAAGTTTGAGTGAATCGGTGTCTTCTAGGCAAGCGTGCTCCACTCTAAGCTGCGTCATCGCTTCACATCAGGCGAGTTGCCGTCAAACGCAAGCCTATTTAGTATTTAAAAACGCAAATACTTACTTGCTGAATGGTTAATCTCTTGGCGGGGTCAACGGAGAGCATACCACGGATGAGATTCTTAGCTTCGGTCGATACATTGGACCATTCGGGCTCAGGGAAATCGTACTGGCCTAGTCTGATGCGCTGGAAATTTTTAGAAAAATAACATTAATTCATTGAATAATTAAATGACTCCTCCCGCTCTGGGCGGAGCGGAAGGGAGTGTCAGACTAGTGCTGACTAAAACCCATCCATGTTCCTTCTTAGCCCTTTGTGTTCCAGGGCCACGGTATCTCTTTCGAACAGCCCCGCCATCCAGGCCATCTCTTTTCTGGCCTGGATCTGAGTTTGAGAATAAGGCCAGTTTTTGTCGTTCAAAGGTTTACTAATCCTTTGTGTCTTACCTTCTTCATGCCAGGAGATATGGCCAGCCCGTGGTTGGAGTAGAAAGGCGGGAATCCGCACAGTAGAATGTACATCACGACTCCTAGTGACCAAATGTCGCAGGATTTGTCGTATTTCTCTGGGCCTAAAACCTGGAATCAAAGAAAACACCGCATTATTGTCACGTAAAGGTGTAGACATCGCCATTTCGACAGTTTGGTGTGATTAGTTCCTTGTTTAAGGGATGCAGCTGAAAATCAGCGTCAGGTGATATACCTTATGTTGTCATCTTGCATTATGCGGAGCTGAGGCTTTTTATTCCCTCTCTCTAGAGAGGAGGCCTGCGTCCCAGCAGTGAGAACATTATAGGCTGATGATGATGATGAGGCTTTTTATTTATACAAGTTTTGCTTAATTTTGAAATGTTTCTGCTCGTTTTCATCTCAATAAACATGGCAATCAATTTTACCAAAGGGTATCGTCTTACCCAGTACTAACTGGGTTGTGGAGGTCAGATAGGCATTCACTTCATGTAAAATATATTCAGTTGCTTCCGGTTGGACTGGAAGCCGACACCAACATATGAGAAGGCAGATGATGACAGTCGCTTCGCCGATAGTAAAATAATGGTATCCAGCTGCATTCGCTTTGACTACAAGCCCAATAAGCATACTTGGGAAAAGGCCAAACTGATGTTCAATAGTTGTCCTACTTCAAAAATTCTTGTGGGATAAACCCTGGCATCAAAAGTGAGAGAAACGAGTAATTTTTTTAATGTTTTTTTTTGGGATCTTACCTCAGGAGCGACATAATAAGGTGTATAACACGGCGTCTGCAGGGTATCGGCAGGAGTCAAGGTCTCCTTAGCGAACCCGAAGTCGGTCAGCTTTAGTACTGCGTTGGGCTGTGTGCTGGTGTACAGAAGGTTCTCGGGTTTGATGTCGCGGTGAGCTATGTTTGAGTCGTGGAGGTGACGGACGGCGACGCAAATTGAGTGCATTATCTGTGAAGAAATAAGTAAAGGGTAAGTTTAAAGTGTAATTTGGGTATAGACATGCAGAATGGGTCGAGAAGATACTTTTAACATTTTAAGAAACAATAGTTACCAATTTCAAGGGTTATATTTTTTTTTGCACGGAACCCTAATTCATTCCCTTAACTATAACATCAGATATCTGCCAGCAAAATTCCCGTCAAAATCTGTCCAGCCAAACCAGAGATTAGCCGGCACAAACAGCCAGACAGAAAAAAAATGAAAAAAATATTTTATTGTTTTTATTGCCGTATGCCGTATAGTATGTACTCTCATATGCATTAAGTAAAAAGCTGTTATTTAGATGTTACAAGCTACACTTACACTAGACACTTTAACTTCATTTACTTGTTTAGATAACTTTCGATTAATGAAAAAAATATTTAATAAAAGCAACAAAAAATCTCCATTTACCTCAGCAGCCTGTCGCTCAGTGAAAGCCCCCTCCCTGTTATCCTGTATCCTCTGGAACAGCTCTCCTCCATCCATGCACTCCATGACGACCAGCAGACATCCTCGACCACCGTAGGAGTTCTCATACACGTCTATGACCTGGAAAAAGTACAAAGAAATTGTTAAAATCACGTCAGTATTGTAAATCAGAGAAATTAACAGTCACATTCTGCCAGCACGCGTAGCATGACCGCCGTAGAAACTGGCTATGTCGACAGAAGAATCGACAAACTGACACATTGTCACTGTCTATCTGTCATTATGTCGATTCTTCCGTAGACAAAACTCTTTTCTAGAGTGGTCATGATACGCGTGCAGCATGAGGTATTACGGGCCAATTGACAACAGACTCGCATTTTTAGAGGGTTACGTTGCCAAATGGCAAAAACTGAACCCTTATGGATTCGGTCTGTCCGTTTGTCTGTCTGTCCGTCCTTATGTCACAGAGTTTTCATTTTAGAGCGTTGTTTTTGAAGTGAAACTTCTTATGCGACTTCCAACAAGGTTGCGTTAAACGTTTAACGCTACCATGGAGAGGGTATGAAAGCACTATTGCGTTAAACGTTCAACGCTCCTGGGGAGGGGGAAAAGAAAGAGACAGAGCGAGAGTGAATGCGTGGTAGGTACTCGAACGCATGCGTGTAGTATTACGAAGTATCACTTCTTCCGCGCGGAGGGAAACCAGGCAGTATTTTCTTTTTTTTTTAATTATATTGTTTGGTGCTACGGAGCCCTGTGTGTGTGAGTAGGACTCTCACTTGGCCGGATCTTTATCGCAGGCACAGACTAGTCAATTCAAACATAATAATTGCAGTAAAATCTTATCTATGTAGGTATTTGTATTGCGTCTATATAAAATGACATCACATATTACTACAAGATTATGTGTTATCAATTAAACATGGTATGGTTTGTTGAATGATTCGCACGTGACAATGGAATTACAGAGTAATTAAATAATATTGGCTTTGGGACTATTGAACTTGAACGTTGCTAAAGGACGGTCACAATACGAAAAAGTTTGTTTTGCGTCGCACGATGTGTCTGAATATTTCACGACACCATTTACTTCTTTTACATTATACCTAGATGAAAGTACCTACACGTTCGTTCGCTAATTCGTTTACGTTCACATGCATACATAAAGTCACCCTTTTTTGTCGTGAAGGTAGACAAAAACTACAGAATGCTACGGCCTACGATCCTTACTCCTACTTGATCTCCTTTTTTTACGGATGGGAAATCATCAAATGACTTCTCCCGCTCTGGGCGGAGCGGGAGGGAGTGTCAGACTTGACTGACTAAAACCCACCCATGTTCCTTCTTAGCCCTTTGTGTTCCAGGGCCGCGGTATCTCATTCGAACAACCCGCAGCCCTGGCAGGCATCGGCCCTTTCGGACCCCTTCCGGTTTGCTGACATCTCCTTGAGGCGCGCGTGGAACACGTACGCGCCGTCGACACGGCCTGTCGTCATGAGACGGACGGACGGTGAGCTAGCCCATTACTCACCGTCCACAGGCTCGCGCCTACGGTGGCCGGGGGCCACTGGTTGCCCCCCGACGCCCGGGGCGTCTCCCGCGGCGGCTGGGACGTGAGGTTCTCTCCCTCTCACGTTCCGCCACCTCCTTCGCTAGCATGACTGCTTCGCAGAAGGAGGCGACGGCTTCCCATTCCCTCTCGCTCCGGACCATGGATTGAACCAGGGCCGGACGCGAGAGGTCACCGCCGCCAATCGCCGCTACGAGGACAAGGCTTACGATCCTTACTTCTATTTGATCTGCTTTTTTTTAGGGATGGGAAATCATCAAATGACCCCTCCCGCTCTGGGTGGGGCGGGAGTGTCAGACGTGTACTGACTAAAAGCTATCCATGTTCCTTCTTAGCCCTTTGTCTTTCAGGGCCACGGTATCTCTTTCGAACAGTCCCGCAGGTAGACAGGCATCAGCCATCTCGGGCCCCTTCCGATTTGCTGACATCTCCTTGAGGCGCGATGGCGGGGTCTTGTGAGCGAGCGAATTAAGACACCGCAATCCACTTCGTGTTAGTTTACTGTAAACCATGCAGGCAGAAATAGGAGACTTCGACTAAGCCGAGAATGCGAACTTTAGGTGAATTTAACACACAAAAAGATACCATATAATAAGATTGATTTTTTCTACCCAAAAAATATTACGATTGTCTTGAATTGTCTTGACTTGAAATTGAAAATCGATAGAATTAACTTATGGACGGCATATTATAGTTATTTTAGAAACTTACTGCTTGAATACATATCACAAAAGATGCTATGAAATAAAAACCATGCTGAGATGTATTTACAGAAGCTGACATGGATGTTAGGTATATGGTGGCGCGAGATAATACTTTTTAGATGCAAATTGATTGCGGCTGAGTTAATAATTTAGAGGGTAAGTTAGTTTTTTGGACGATAAAAATGCTATTAAAAGAGAAGTCGGTGTAATTACTACCAATTTCTAATCAGTAAAGTTAAACTGCGGTAGGTAAGTAATAAAATTGCACTCTTATCAGTGACTACCCGCATCGATAGTACAGATTTAATGCATAGTTGCTGCCCTTATCGCTGGTATCGGGTAATAGAGTTGAGTCATATTGGAATTTATCTCGATTAAAAATTTATCACGGTTAAATGTGTAGGTGAGCGATTGAGTATTTATGCGTTTAATAAGCTGATGTAATCCCTCTTTTTATATGTACACAACATCAAATTCATATTTCACTTATAAAAAACGTAAAGCTCAAAATCTTTCCCCAAAGAACTGTGGAGTCCGAGAAAATTTGTCAAATTAGGGCAAGTACTCGTATCTCGGAATGAGAGATAGTCAGCTATAAAAAAATAGTCAAATTAGGGCAAGTACTCGTATCTCGGAATGAGAGATAGTCAGCTATAAAGTCGTATAAACCTATATTTTGGCACCCTAAAACTTGTCTCAAAACCTCGCGCGCTAAAAAAAAATACTTAAAAAAAAAAAGCTAAGGCCCATTTCTCGAAAACGGTGGGTCGTACGAACATGCTTCTCGGAAGATCTAGGTTAACCCGATACTGCTATAATTTTGGGAAATTTCGGGAAAAATCTCTGCGTAAGCGTCTCCAAGGCTACAGTCCAACCGCAGATCCTTCGCTTGGTTATAGGTCCACCTGATAGAAGGCCAATAAATACTGTGCCTTTTGGTATGTGGTTGCCGCATCAGAGCTTTTATGTCTGCTTTGTAGAACATTCGTTTACCAATAGGGGATAATCCTATTTTTTTTTCTTTGTCCGTCGGGTAGTTTATTGAAAAGTATTGGACACGTATTTTTTCTTTTTTCACGTGGTCATAAAATAACGGAGATATATTGAGTTGAAATGGCACATGACGTCATATGTAGGTAAGTTTTATACCTACTTGTGACGTAGTAAGCCCCCACTCTCCAACTGTAATGAGTTGTAACTAAGTATTTTTTTGATATTTTGATAAAACAAAAAATACGTGTCTAATATTTTTGTATTACCTGTCTGACGGACAAAATAGAATGTCGTTTTCTTTACCCAGTCCGATCCCCTATTCTTCGAGACCTCTGAAAAATTTATTTCTATTTTTTCTCGAAGGTTGACGTTTCCATTAATCCAGGTTAAAGAACAACCTAAAGGATAGACCTGTGCGGATGTTACACTGCTTATTGCTTAGCCCCTCGTACAAAAAAGCCTTAAACTAAAATAAACACTATGACTGATTACATTATTCTAATACGGCAAACTTTCGACCAGTCATTGTTCTTAGTCAATGTTTTTCAGTTGTTCCATAAGAAAAAGTTTGTTTGTTTGCTTTCTCATCAATCTTGGAGCCAATCCATCATTTTTGGGCGTGGTGCTGGTCGATGTATTTTGTTCAGTTAATCATAGGTACATAATGAGGAGTGTAATAAGTTGTTTATATAGTGATGCGTGAATATGACAAAATAGATTAGAATAGCTTAATACATTTTTAATAATTTTGTTAATAATTTAATTTTTTTTTTTGCACGGAACCCAAATCTCTTTCCTAAAATAAAAGCCTTAATTACTCCTTAGAACCTCAGCTATCTGCACGTGAAGTCCCGTCAAAATCGGTCCAGCCGTTTCAGAGGTAAGCCCGAACAAACAGACAGACAGACAAATATTTAACAAATTAATATTTTTGTTATAAA
Source organism: Cerastis leucographa (assembly GCA_963082945.1). Taxonomy (NCBI): domain Eukaryota; kingdom Metazoa; phylum Arthropoda; class Insecta; order Lepidoptera; family Noctuidae; genus Cerastis; species Cerastis leucographa. The sequence goes on along the minus strand of OY720374.1, from coordinate 5,821,328 downwards.
TAAATACTTTAATATCCATTCAGTAAAAAAAAAACGATTATTATTTGTATAGAATACAAACATAGCCACTGTTTGTCTTTGCATCACCCAAAGATGACTAGCTAAAATGGCTGAGGCATTTCATTTAGTCCGCCTCCACATTTTTAGTTTTTAAAATATCTACTAAATAAATGCAAAAAACTCCATGGGCATTCTTGATAAACAGCAAACATTAGAATCGTACTCATCATTTACAAAGTTACTCCACAATTTACCTGAACGATATGGATACAGCCCCGTGCTCTCCAGTGCAACTCAACTTCGCGCCGAGCCTTGGTGTTGTCGTGTAGAACTTTCAACGCACGCTTTGCACCAGTCGATTTTTCTTTGCATTCTACCACCTGAAAACAAAAGAAAGGGTTACATTAGGAACGGTTTAACAGTTCGTTAGGTCTTGGGTTCGATTCGGAGGTAGGGAAAAGTATTACTGAGTTTCTCCATAAGGAATTTGTCAGTAACAGCCACTCAGTCAGGATTTGTCCCGGTTGATGGCATTAGGCTAGCTTTAGCAGTACGCGGAAATGATTAGACAGTTTTCTTCTTGATTGGCATAGTATGTCATTAATACTTGTCATCTCAGCAGTCACCGCTTTATTAGCCATATCATCCTTTACACAGTCTATCCAACGTTTCTTTGGTTTTATCAGTCATCTTTCTTTTAAATGTGGTTAGTGCTTAAGTGGTGTCAAAGTTTTTGTACCGCCCATGGGCCCATTGGCTTTACATGTCGTCGAGAAATATCTCTTACGGAAGCTTAGCGCATTACTTTGTGTAATTTATTTCATCACCGCTGCTCTCAAAAACGGTGAAGGAAAACATCGTGAGGAAACCGGCATGTCTTAGAACTAAAAAATCGAAGACATGTGACATCCAACCCGTACTGGGCCCGCGCGTGGTGGATTACAGCCCACTCCCTTTCATAGAGAGGAGGGCTGTGTCCCAGCAGTGGGAATATTATAGGCTGATGATGATGATGCTTATTTTCCTCACGATGCTATTGAATCCGAAAAATCAGAGCCGCGTGCCTTGGTTTCGAACTCGTGGCCTATGATTTGGCAGTCCGACGGTCATACCACTAGCCTATCTATATTTATATAACACCCCTCTTTTTTGGTCGGGGGTTAAAAAATGAATCCCTATTTCCCTTGGTCACGGCATCACGCGTGAACGGCTGGACCGATTTCGATAATTCTTTTTTTGTTTTGTTTGTTATTGTCAGGAGAAGGTTCTTAGGTAGGTAGTGGTAGGTAGGTAGTATTAGGTAGGTAGTGGTAGGTAGTAGTAGGTAGGTAGTAGTAGGTAGGTAGTAGTAGGTAGGTAGTAGTAGGTAGGTAGTAGTAGGTAGGTAGTAGTAGGTAGGTAGTAGTAGGTAGGTAGTAGTAGGTAGGTAGTAGTAGGTAGGTAGTAGTAGGTAGGTAGTAGTAGGTAGGTAGTAGTAGGTAGGTAGTAGTAGGTAGGTAGTAGTAGGTAGGTAGTAGTAGGTAGGTAGTAGTAGGTAGGTAGTAGTAGGTAGGTAGTAGTAGGTAGGTAGTAGTAGGTAGGTAGTAGTAGGTAGGTAGTAGTAGGTAGGTAGTAGTAGGTAGGTAGTAGTAGGTAGGTAGTGGGTAGGAAAAAGTGCATTGCAACGCATGCCGGGGATCAGCTAGTCAGTTATAAAAGTGAAAACGGCAGACAAAAAGGAATGATCTCATCTCTCCCACATTACATAAGACGATAAATTAGCCACCAACGTTAAAATTTTTGGCGCTCGTATCATGCGCCAAACTTGACCTAAATTGTAACACATATTTATATGTTTGAGCTTTCTTTGTCGCAAACATAAGCGAGTGTGGGATGTGTCCGGCTAAACATTCAAGCAAACCTACCGGATATTATTATTACGGACTGTAGTTTGGACACCGGAAGAGTGTTGTGTTATGGAAGGAGAGGGAGAGGAAGACGAAGGAAACGATGGATGGTTTGTGTGAGGTGATATGAAAGAAAAAGGAGAAAATGTTAGCGTGTCGGTTGACACAGGAGAATGGGAGAAAAAAACGTGTTGCGCCGACCCCAAGTAATATGGGACAAGAGCAAGAAGAAGATGATGACTTTGGACACCGTACTTAGACAGACCATCATCTGCCTAGCCTATTTCCGAAACTTTGTTAGGGTCGGCTTCCTAACTTAGTTCCCTTCAAAATGGTTGAGTTGAATGATGGCTGATCCATGCGTCATGCTCGTGAACGGGCGCTGTCATTTGTGCCTGGTCGTCTCTTAGCTGCCACGGCTCATTTCGAACTAATTATTTCATCTTTTAATTGTTCTTTTTGTCTTTACTACGGACACTTTTAACGTGCACGACTTGCTACATCGTTCTCACATAATGTACCATCTCTAAATGAATGATGTAACCAAGGTTTTGTAACAAGATTCTGATTTAGAAGATCGTCCATGGAGTTTCTTGCCCATTCTTCTCCGTAGAGATCTACGCTTTGGAATGGGCAACTACAGTACTTTCAGAGTTATTATGTCTTGTGACTGGGACTGTAGCTTCATTTTTATTGTTTTTTGACTAATCAAAAGTGCCTGTAACTGGCCTACTTGAAATAAATGATTTTGATTTGATTTAACTTCGGAGTTGTCGGCCGACCTTCCACGTAGTGTGTTAGGTGTCTTTTTCAATAAAATGTAAGATAATGTTTTGCACGTTTTTCATTAGACAGTTTGCGCACTGCATTTGATTCGTATCCGAGTAAAGTTGAAATATTTTCAATAGGGATGGAACTCGGATATTAATCAATTCGAATGCAGCGTGAAAATCTCTCTGTAACAGGAAAATTTATATCTTAAGTCACGGAAACTGCAATAGGAAACGATTTCGTAACTCCACATCAGAAATGAGACCATTTTGTGCATGGCGTCATCGGTACTGACAATGTTTTCATTATAATACAAAATGCGTGCGTCATTGTGAACGTAGGTGTCAATCATTGGTGTCAATATACTGTTCAAATACGTCATTCATCATTAACTGGCCTGTTAAGGTCATCATCATCTGCCTAGCCTGCCTGCTCTACTATTTTGGGGTCGGCTTCCAGCCGAAATATTTTTTTCATATCGACTGATGCATAAGTACCAAAGGGGTTCGAACATTTTTGTATGGGGCCTGGCATATCTAGCCGCCGCCATCTTGATTTTTTTTTCAAAATTTCCGAGCACGATAAAAGTGGTATATTTGGAAGTAAAGATCGCCATTTGACTCACATGGCGATCTTTACTTCTAAAATCTCGGAAACGTGACACTTTAGGATACCATGTTACTTAACATTTTTTGTTTGTATAAGTGTCCCCTATTCAAATATACCACTTTTATCGTGCTCGGAAATTTTGAAAAAAAAAACAATATGGCGGCGGCTAGATATGGCACAAAGGTTCGTACCCCTTTTACACCAAATGTAATAAAACGTTAATCGCTGTGTATTTCGTATTCATTCGCATAATCCGGGAACATTACGAAAAGGAACACCCGCTATTAACCTTAATCTAATTTAATAAAAATACCTAGCATACTGAGCAGCTGACATAGACAAGACAAAGTACCTACATGACATACATCTCGTTCGTTTTGTCACAGCTCCCAAACAAAACAAAATTTAAATTTTGCCGGCATCGGAAAACACGCTAAAACTTAGGTCCCGACTGTCATTTGTAGATCTTTGACAGTCGTTACAGTTAGTCATTGGCCCGAAAGTCTGCTCCTCGAGGAAGGCTGTTACCTTATCTAGTTAGTAAGAAATATTACTTGAAAATGTTTTTGTACAAACATTACAAAACATAAAATCATCATCATCTTGATGTCCTTCTCAATCTAAAAGATTCTCAAATTCGTACTCGTCTTCCGAAATGAGACATTGGTCCGATTTTGTGACATACTCGTACAAAACAAATTGACTTACTGAGTTATTTTTAAATGATGATCTGATATGGATTCATTAATAAGCGTCTTGCAGACGAAGAGCTTCACACAAAAAGTTTGTACGGCATTCTGTCTTTGTGTAACGGAGTTTTTGCACGACTGTTCTTACTTCATACTTCCTTATTGATTATTGTCGGTTATACTGTTTTCATATACAAGATGTTGTTTTGCATCCTCATCAAATTTCAGGAGGGGGTCACAAAAGACATAAATTATCAATTTAAATTACGGTACCAAGTTAATTATCAACAAACGATGATTTTCTTGTTTTTTTTTAAGTTTGACAATATTTCAGAATAACCCTATTAACGTCGTTTAGGGAATAAGAAATTATCGAATAAACGTTTGAGATTGTTTGTATGTGCGTAAGCGAGGTTATAGGGCAAGAACCAGACGAGACGCGTTTAAAACACGGGTGGTTCACACTTACCGATTTCCATAAATAAGAAAAAAAAAAATTACCTACCCATTTTATTATTGATTCGGGACGAGAATCATTAGCATAGTTACCTCCTTGAATTTGACGAGGATGCAAAACAACACCTTGTATAAAACAACTAGCGCGACAACCCGCGACTTCGTTAGGATCGCGATTTGCCTAGACTAAGTTTTTTTAGTCAGGCGGTTCTTGATTCCAAATTTCTGTTTTGAGTTCGTTACCTGATGTATCCAGTATTAATACACCGACATCTGCCTAGTCTTTTTCCAACTATATTGAGGTTGGCGCATTCAGTCTAACCGGATGCAGCTGAATACCTGGATTTTATATCGAGCGACTGCCTATCTGACCTCTACAACCCAGTAACTGGGTAATACGATCCCCTTGGTAAGACTGGATGTCAAACTTTCGTGCCACTGACTATCTGTAACGACTGTCAATGATCTACAAATGACAGCCGGGACCAACGGCTTACCACAAGAGATTATATTTGGCAACTATTTTCATCATAATATGTTCATCAAATTACATCACTTAATCTACTTAAGCTCTTAAACACTTAAATCATATATTTATCTATATCATCTACGAATCTCATCAAAATAGGTTTAGTGTCGTGGGCTCGAACTATTATCGGCGCTCTGGTTCAGCGCAAAAGTATAGACTACCACACATGACAGTCCTTCAACGCTCTTGAATTTCAAGTAGGCTATTTTTGAATTCTTCTTAATAAATACGTGCTCTCCAAGGCACGGAAGAAAATCGGCAAACCAATTCAAAGAACGCTGCTCAATTTATTAACAAAAAGAAATCATGCTAGATAACTAAATTCCGGGAGCCATAACATTTATCACCGACGACGTAACATAGACAACAACGTTAATTCGTAACATACATGTGCCGGGACACGTGCTCATTGTTCACGTGTTCATTTTGTGTGTCTGTTCTGTTCATTAGTTAATTAATTAATCAGTCAGGTCGCACGGTAATAATTGATGTGTTATGTTTACAAAATTTAATGCTTACCCTGACTTTTCAGCTACACTACTGTAGCTGAAAAGTCAGGGTTGCAGGGCAATAGCAGAATAACTGTAATGCTAGAAATAACTACTGGGACACTAGCCTTTTTAACCAGACTTTTAAAAAACCGGCCAAGTGCGAGTCCGACTCGCGCACGAAGGGTTCCGTACCATTATTTATAAAAACGAGAGAACTATTTTTTGTATGCGAGCCCCCTTACATACTTATTTTATTCTATTTTTAGTATTTGTGGTTTAACAACAGAAATACATAATCTATAGAAATTTCAACTGGCTAACTGTCACGGTTCATGAGATACAGCCTAGTGACAGACGGACGGACAGCGAAGTCTCAGTAATAGGGTCCCGTTTGACCCTTTTGGTACCCTAAAAAGAAGGAGGTTCTCAATTCCTCGGAATCTTTTAATTTTTGTCTATGTTCTCCGATTATCGACTGCCAGGACCGATTTGGAAAATTCTTTTTTTGTCTTCCCAGGTGGTCTCATGGTCAACAGGTCAGGATCTGATGATGGGATCCTGGAGAAATCGAAGAAACTCTTCAAATATAGGCACACTTGAAGCGATTTGGGTACCTTTTCTAGTTACAATGTACATACACGGTGTAAATCACCTCATCACGAAGCCGTCAACCAAGCATTCTGTACATGAAACTGAGTAACTTTACGCAATAAATATTGCTGGCAAACGGCTTTTTTTTTGGGGGGTGTAAAATCATGTTTTGTGGTAGAACTCAATGTAACGCTCTCAAAACATTGTGCTGATGGACGGATTGAATAGTACGGGGGTCGTGGAGGTGTTTAAAGTAAAAATCTTACATTAAAAACTTGTATTTAAAAAAAATACTTGTCAAAAAGTTGGGACTTTGACTCCTAATATCTCCGTAACTAGAAGGTTCCCAGGTATGGTGTAGAACAAAAAAATGATCGCAATGACAGGGAGAACCAGTGCCTTTCGGCTTCGTTAAGAGGTGTTTTACACCCTTTATTTATACTTGACAAGGATTTATGTGAGATACGAGTACCACGACAAAAAACAAAAACTTTTTTCTAGAAATAATAAAAACAGGGTTCTGAAGACTTGAGTGGGCTGTTATCCACCCCGCGGAACCGGTACGGTTTTGTAAATGCAATTAAGTCTTCGAATTTCTTAGAGATGCTTTTGGAATTTCGCTCACGGCGGAATTTATTTCCATTGAAACGCAGGTACCCATATGTGTATTATGACATCATAACGTAACATGCAGTAACAATTGATAAGTTTATTTCCTGTTAGCATTTTCCGCCTTTGTTTTGGTCGTTTATTTTGAACAGTACATGTTTGCGGTTCAATATTTTAATAACATAACCTTAGGATTGCATTCCGTGTATGGACTTTACAGAGGCTGTATACTACACGCACACTTCATCAGTTATGTGTGAACCCCATGCAATGGGGCAGAAGACCAATCTTCATCAGCCTATAATGTTCCAACTGCGGAGACACAGGCCTCCTCTCTAGGAGAGGGAGTGGGCTGTAATCCACCACGCGGGCCCAGTGCGGGTTGGTAGATGTCACATGTCTTCGAAATTTTTAGTTCTAGGACATGCGGACACACGGTTTCCTCATGATCTTCTCCTTCATTTTATACAACTCAGCCTATTCATAAACTTCATAATACATGATTCAATCAAATTGGTTATAAGGTATAAAAAGGCATAATAGATCGTCGATCTAAATAATATTTTATTCGAATTCAAATTCATAAATAGCTTACACAACAGATTACGGGCACAGCCTGTATCTTAGTGACTCAAACACTGCACAAAGTTAAAAAATCACATTGTTGAATTTTAGTAATCATTATACTTAGATTACATTAAAATTGAAAGGGATATTTATGTACTGTTATCATGATTAGAAATACGACGATCAATAACATACCGCCTATCCCACATCCTTCAAGGTAAATAATCCATACTAATATTATAAATGCGAATGTCACTCTGTTTGTTTGTATGTTTGTTTGTTTGTTACTTTTTCACGACTAAACGGCTGATCGGATCTTAATGAAATTTGGGAAGAAGATAGATTTCAACCTGGGGAAGGACATAGGCTATATATCATTACGCTACGGCTATAGGAGCGGAGCAGCAATGAAAAATGTTGCGAAAACGGGGAAAATGTAACGCAGACGAAGTTGCGCGGGACAGCTAGTAGTAAATATGGGAATATCCATTAACTAATTACACAGAATACACATTGATTACGCAAATATGACCTTTAACATCACAGGACTAAGTCGTGGGGAAAGATATCTTTGATTATCTGCGGAATGTTCTCTATATACTTGCGAAACTGATATTATGAGAGCAGCGGTGGGCCAGTGGTGGCAGCCTCGACTTACGAACAGTAAGCCGTGGGTTCGAACCCAAGCAGGCGCATTACTTTGTGTAATTTATTTTACGCTGCTCTCAAAATGATGAAGGAAAACATCGTGAGGAAACCGGCATGTCCTAGAACAAAATTTCGAAGACTTGTGACACCCGCATTGGGCCCGCGTGGTGGTTTACATCCCACTCCCTCTCATTGAGAGGAGGCCTGTGTCCTAGCAGTGGAAACATTATAGGCTGATGATGATGATGACTGATATTATTGGGTCAAATTAGTTTTCGCTGTTTTGGACATTAGTCTCCAATTGCTAGTGTAATGTTGATACTAAACAGTTCAACCAAATTAATTCTTCTTTTTACTGTGTCGATGATAATTTAGATTTAGTCAGCCCAAAATTTGGCGACGAGTTTGCCACTTTCATTAGCGTCTATCAGCTCCTGTGATGTGCAAACAATAGGACAGTGAAAGTGTCCCTTCGTCTGTGGGGCAGTACCAGGATTACACTCTAGGGCAAAGACATCTATGAATCTCCACCTGAACAGACTTAACTTGCTTCGAAATTGATTGAAAGGTATAAATATAAAGACCGGCGGCATTGATTGTTTTACTAAGATTACATTCAAATTGAAAGGGTAATCCCTTTCAATTTGAACGCGATTGTCACATATACGAGACAAGCAAGCGCGTACCCTGTACGCCAACGACACGTGATGTGTGACAAAAAAATGTGGTACACTATAACACGAAATAAGCGATTTCAATCATTCCTTTTGTGTGTGTTTATTTATAAATCTTTAAAATGTGATCTAAATATCTTAACCTTTTGAACGCCATTGTTACATTTACGTGACAAGCAAGCGCGTGCCCTGTACGCCAACGACACGTGATGTATGACAAAAAATGTGGTACACTATAACACGAAATAAGCGATTTCAATCATTCCTTTTGTGTGTGTTTATTTATAAATCTTTAAAATGTGATCTAAATATCTTAAATATTAAATGTCTTATCAACCCCCCTAGCATGACCGTTCTATTTGTATTCTACCAAGAAACGACAAGAAATCTTTTCTATACAACTTGACATTTCTTCTGCCCGAGCATGGCGCGCCCCGTCGACTCGCGTTTCTACGAAGACATAGACAGAAATTCTTTCCATAGCAACGGGGACGTATCACGTGATGTTTATATTCTCTGAATATTAATACGTTTAGTTAACAAAAAAAAGTTGCCAATTGCACGAGTTTTTCATTTTTCGGGGGCGGGATGGTGTTGCTGCATCCTGGATCCAGGCCTGGATCTTTTTCGCGAAATTAAACCTAAATATTTTACATAACATTTCAACCTTTTGAACGTAACTCAACTTACTCAACGCAACCACGAAACGTATTTCTCGTATGTAGTTTTTAATAAGACTAGTTTGACATTTGTCAGAAGTAATGTTTCTACCCCCAAATGTCAAAAGAAGAGAAAATATGGTCGTCATGTTCGACGTTGTAGACTTGTGTCGACTGAAGAAAAGAAAAATTTCTTTTCTACATTCTTAATATCGCCATGCTTGGGACGATAGAAATATCTGTCAAATTGTCGATTCTTCCGTAGACATAGCCCGTTTCTACGGCGGTCGTGCTAGGCCGGCAAGAAATAAGTTAACAATACTTTTGAAATACCTTTTTTTATTTTTAACTATTTACGGTGAATTTGTGGCTTGGCGTGGAGGACTCGCGCGTGCGGTTTTGCTATGGCGTTTAAAAGGTTAACATACTGCGTTCTACCATCATGATTAGAGTTTTGCTGCCTCCCTAAAGTCCTATGGGTAGATACACAGACACCGTGTCACACCAAGCAATTACATAACGCCAATCGCCTCAATATATAGGAAGATCCTAAACTAATTACACAAAATAAACAGTGATTACGCAAATGTGACCTTATTACATGACAGGACTAATTCCTCCGCAGTTACCTCGCGTGAAAAGATAGATATCTTTGATTATCCGAGGAATATTCTCACTGATCAGGCTTGTAAATTGGAATCGAACTTAACTAGTAATTAAGACAGTTTCTATTTGTTTGTAGGTCGGCAATTATAAATTGGAGTTTATCTTGGGGGAAGGCAGGTACCTGGTTTTGGATAAGTATAATTATTTTTTGTTGGTTATGTAAGGAAGTCTGTTTGAAAATTCGATAAAGTAATCGTATTTCCATTTTGTCACTGTCGAGCAGTCATTTTCAACGATTTTTTTTTCAAATATCAAATTTATTCCAAAATCCTACGTATTGTGATAGAAATATGTGTTAAGTATTTTTTTTTTGTTCAGCTGTTGCTGAAAATAGGTCTAGAAGATTTTTTCAACTAAATTATGAGTGTCCCTATTTTTTTTTTATTCGTTTGGAAAATCGTCAAATGACTCCTCCCGCTCTGGGCGGAGCGGGAGGAAGTGTCAGACTTGTGTTGACTAAAACCCATCCATGTTCCTTCTTAGCCCTTTGTGTTCCTGGGCCACGGTATTGCTTTCGAACAGTCCCGCAATCCTTACAGGCAGCGGCTCTCTCGGACCCCTTCCGGTTTGAGACACATAATTAGAATTCACTACCGATTTCTCTGTTCCCTGATCGTTATAATCTGGATGAATTAATTACTCCCGCTATGTCGATTCGCTTTACGTCAACTATTCCATACTATTGTCGTCGACGATTCAAGTGAATTATTTTCTTCTTGACAAGCGTGCTCCATCCTAGGCCGCAATCTAGTATAACGGAGGTATCCATACTAATATTATAAATGCGAAAGTCACTCTGTTTGTTTGTTTGTTAACTTTTCACGACTAAACGGCTGATCAGATCTTAATGAAATTTGGCAGGAAGATAGATTTCAACCTGGGGAAGGACATAGGTTATATATCATTACGCTACGCAATAGGAAACCAATAGGAGCGGAGTTTTATATACTTATAGGTATATTCTTCGCAGATCGACAGGTAACAGCAGGATGGTAAAAAACAGGATAATAACAAAAATACGAGTACAAATTATTATAAATGCGAATGTCACTCTGTTTGTTTGTATGTTTGTTCGTTACCTTTTCACGACTAAGCGGCTGATCGGATCTTAATGAAATTTGGCAAGAAGATAGATTTCAACTTGGGGAAGGTCATAAGCTATATATCATCACGCTACGACCAATAGGAGCGGAGCGGCAATTAAAAATGTTGCGGGGTAAATGTGACTCAGACGAAGTTGCGCGGGACAGCTTATTACAAATGCGAAAGTCACTCTGTTTGTTTGTTACCTTTCCACGACTAAACGGCTGATCGGATCTTAATGAAATTTGGCAGGAAGATAGATTTCAACCTGGGGAAGGACATAGGCTATATATCATTACGCTACGCAATAGGACCGGAGTTTTATATACTTATAGGTATATTCTTCGCAGATCGACAGGTAACAGCAGGATGGTAAAAAACAGGATAGTAACAAAGATACAAATAAAATAATTGCTAGAGGTTTAGCTTCGAAGTTCACTTGAAGATGGCGTAGACAAGTCAATAGGTACCCTAGGTAGGTACATACCATTGGGAAATTGAGAATATGGACACTTTTCAAACAAAATCCCGTGCACACGATGACATCTGTTTAACACCCTTATTACTATTGGTCCGCACAAATACTTTGCGGACCAATAGCGGTAAAACAATAAAAGACTCGACCGAAAAATACACGACCGTTTTTTAAATATGTATTGTTTTAAACACAATCTCAGGCTCTGTTAATGATCCCAGATGTTTGCCCACAGTTTTTTTTTTCATTTACGACACCAAGGGATTCGGCAAAAAATAGATGCTGCGATGCTATTGGTAGCTGAGCGTTAATAAGCGCTTCTATAGCGGCCGGACGCTGCAAGTAACGATAGTCCTTACTGTGGTCAGATACGCAATTTGGTGATAGTACATCTAGTTTTCTAAACAATCAACCGTTTCTACGTGTCATACACAAGTCATCGCATCCACATCACACCACACCCACCCTACGGGATGTTATTCAAATGAATCACGTCCCCAAAATTCACTTACGTCCAACGAGACATAGTTTAAATATATTGGAGGTGCGCTGGCAATGCTAGTTACCAGTGAAATAACAACATGGCGACAGGTGCCAACTATCTAGTGTAAACATGCAAGTGTCAACGCTTGGTTATTGCAAAAAACAAACTTTGTAACAAAACTTGAAATTCGCGGATTACCCTGGCGCTTGCTCCTTTATAAATTTATTTATTTATTTAAACTTAATGTACAATGGTGGTACATGACCCTGTTAGGGCGCAGCAAAATAACTTAATAGTTCTTTTATTACTTAATTTAGGAACATTCACAATAAAAAATATAAAACATAAAAAAAAAAACATATCTAGCACCTCATCATACTATAAAAGAAAGTAATTGTAATTAACACAAACACATACATATAATTTGAGCTCTATTTTAGTTTTCCATCGACCATAAATTCCTGTACACTATAATAACATTTTTCTAAAAGCAATGTTTTCAGCCTTGCTTTAAATACACATAGTGTCTTTGTGGACCGGATATTTTTAGGTAATTTGTTATATATTTGTATGCTTCGGTATTCTGGACTCTTTTTATACATTTCTAATCTAGTGAAAAGTATACAGAGAGATCTGAGTGACCTATTGAGTCGAATAGGCAGGCATTTAAGCATCATTGATTGATGCTGAGAGCAGCGGTGGCCCAGTGGTAGCAGCCCCGACTGAGAGCAGCGGTGGCCCAGTGGTAGCAGCTCCGACTTGCGAGCAGTAAGTCGTAGGTTCGAACCCAGGCAGGCTTATTACTTTATGTATTTATTTCATCACCGCTGCTCTCAAAACGGTGAAGGAAAACATCGTGAGGAAACCAGCATGTCCTAGAACTAAAAATTCGAAGACATGTGACATCTACCAACTCGCACTGGGCCCGCGTGGTGTATTACAGCCCACTCCCTCTCATAGAGAGGAGGCCTGCGTCCCAGCAGTGGGAACAATATAGAATGATGATGATGATGATGATTGATGCTTAAATGGCTGCCTGACTCGGGAGAGGAAGGCTGAAGAAAAAATGGATAGTAGATGGAAGAATGAGGAATGAAATGGAGATCTGCTCCTTTAAGTTCATGTTTTCGATCATTCCGTAGGTTGTTGATGTTTGGAGGGGGTTCGTTCCCAGTTGTTGGCAATAAGCTCGCCCCTATTACATCGGACTTAGATACAACTGGCGAAATGTGGTGTACTATAGATACACCCCTGCCTAGCTCTTCCGTGATTACAGGCGTGATGTTATCTTATTTTCCGCTACAATATAAACGTAAGCTCAGTCGCTCATTATCACAATAAGTCTGGGTTTGACAGCGCCACAATACGTCATAGATTGTGTCGCGTGCGTTGTCAACATGACATATTATTATTTATAACTAGCTGTCCCCGGCATGCGTTGCAATGAAATTTTTACCTACCCTATCTACCTACCTACCATACCCTACCCTATCTACCTACCTACCATACCTACCTTTCTACCCTACCTACCCTACCCTACCTTTCTCACCTTTTAAACCTTCCCTGGACTACGACAAACATTTTAAAACCGAAATCAGCCAAATCGGTTCAGCCGTTCTCGAGTTTTAGCGCGACTAACGAACAGCAATTGATTTTTTATTTATATAGATTACCTAACATACGGCGTAATGGGAAACAGAATATCTTCATCTGTCTAGCCTGTTCCCAATATGTTGGGGTCTCATCGGATGCAGCTGAATTGCACCTTATCAGACACCTCCTTTCTTGCCATATCATCCTTGACACAGTCCATCCGTCGTTCCTTTGGTCTTCCGCTACTCTTATACCCATCCACATTCATACTCCAAACTTCATACACCCTGCTAATAAATCACACTTACTCAACAACAGATTAGCGTCACAAATTGTACATAACAAGATTATTTATTGTTTATTTACTAATCCTGTCATCTAGTTACAGCCCATATAATAATTAATTTCTCACGTTCTTCTTACATTGTGAAGGTTCCAAGTTTTGACATATTGGTGTTAATTGATTTAATAATAACCGTCACGTGATTCTGGACACCTTTTTTTATTTAAACCAGTTTTGCAACAGACATTGATAGTTAAAAATAGTCTCCATGAATCTTCTAGTCCTTACAGCAACGATAAATTTATTCAAAATGCACGTTAAGCCGTTGGTCCCGGCTGTCTTTTGGAGATCTTTGACAGTCCTTACAGGTAGTCAGTGGCCTGAAAGTTTGACAACCAGCAAAGACTGGTTGCCAAACTTTCGCACTGGGTATTACGATACCCCTTGGTCTTTACCAAGGGGTATCGTATTACCCAGTGCTAACTAGATTGAGGGGGTCAGATAGGCAGTCGCTCCATGTAAAATACTGGTATTCAGCTACATGCGGTTAGACTGGAAGTCAAAAAACGTTGGCAAAAGGCTAGGCAGATAATGACTTTTTAGTCACATGCGACTCATCCATCCTCATCTATTGCCCAAGATTTCTCCGCTACAATGATAATACTATTGGAAGATCAAATATTTTGCAAGAGATAAAACACAGACATAGGTACTCGTACATACAGACTCAGACATACTCGGGCAAAGAACTGTATCTTAAGTTTAATTTTTTCATGTGAGTGCTATCATTATTTCTAGAGGTGTGTTCTTCTGGCACTAATACCCAATTATCGGAAAGTATTTCACCAGACATTGAAATTATATAATAACACAAGGTGTTGTTTTGCATCCTCGTCAAATTCAAGAAGTTAACTATGTTAATGATTCTCGACCCGAATCAATAATAAAATTGGTACTTAGGTTTTTTTTTCTTATTTACGAAAATCAGTAAGTGTGATCCACCCGTGTTTTAAACTGGTCGTCTGATTCTCGCCCTATAACTGCGCTTCCAGACATACAAACCCAAACGTTTATTCGATAATTTCTTATTTTCTAAACCACGTTAAGGGGGTTATTCTGAAATACTGACAAACTCAAACAACCAAAAATCTCAGCGTTTTTTTAATAATTTACTAGGCCAAGCGCGCATTCTCTGTTAAAGGAAATATCTCGTCGACTGGTTGACACTTCACGAGACCAGAGGGCTGGCTATTTCTTTGGGCAAAGAATTAGCATTGCCATTCAACGTGGCAATGCCGCCAGTCTTCTGGGCACGTTTCCGTATGACAGCGATGTGGAGGAGTATTTTGACGCCTTAACGTCCTGTTGTTTTTAATTTAGTTTATATTTAGTTAGTTACTTTATGTAAATACTGTTATTTTAATTTGATAAAATTATATAGGTATAGTAATTTAAATTGATTATTTATGTCGTTTTGTGACAACCTCCTGAATTTTGACGAGGATGCAAAACAACACCTTGTTTATGGTCGCGTTTCACATGCGAACCAATTATAAAATCAATACGATAGGCAAGGCAATACAAATGAACTTTGCATAATAACCACAAAGCAGGACGCATTTTAATGAGGAGTTCTTGAAGGAAAACATCGTGAGGAAACCGGCATGTCTTGGAACTAAAAATTTGAAGACATGTGACATCTACCAACCCGCACTGGGCCCGCGTGGTGGATTACAGCCCACTCCCTCTCATAGAGAGGAGGCCTGTGTCCCAGCAGTGGGAACATTATAGGCTGATGATGATACGGGATATCTTCCGTGATTTTGTATTATTGTTAGTTCCGATATTTCGACGCCTTTTGCAAGCGCCATGATCGCGGGATGATGGTCTGACTGTCTTCCCGCTATCACGGTGCTTGTCTTAGTTTAGTATGAACCAAAAAGTACCATAATCATCTCATCATCTACAACAGCATACCGCGGTCACAATCGTAACGAATGTGTTACGCCACTATGTACTTTAGAGATAAGCGCAGTTAACGGGGATCTGATGTTTTTTGCTGTAACACTATCATTGTGCAAACAAGAGGTTCTCGTCACATGATAAGCTTGTGATGGGGTTTAACTACATTAATATGGTGTAATGCTTTTATCAACGGCTTTTAGGCGGCTTGCCTTTTTATAAGGATCTACGGTTTTGTCGTGACGTGACGAATTCGCCGTAGGATTAGGGAGAAGCTGTTAGTAAAACCATATTCCGCGAGTTATATTTTAGTTTTTTCTCTTTACAAGAGGACTTTGCCCTGCAGTGGCAAGCACTAACAGTTGTAAGCTCTAATAAAACCTCCGCTCCGCCCAGAGCGGGAGAAGTCATTTGATGATTTCCCATCCGCAAAAAAAAAAAAAAAGCTCTAATAAAACCTACTCGCTTCTCCTAATTTTATTTCCTACTAGCTGTCCCCGGCATGCAACCCTACCTACCCTACCCTACCTACCTATCTACCCTACCTTACCTACTTACCTACCCTACCCAACTTTTCTCACATTTTAAACCTTCCCTAAACTACGACAAACATTTTAAAACCAAAATCAGCTAAATCGGCCCAGCCGTTCTCGAGTTTTAGCGAGACTAACGAACAGCAATTGATTTTTATAGGGTATCATTTAAGCTATCACCAATTTAATTAGTTTTGTGTTTCTTAAATAATAGGGTTTGTCCTCAAAATAGTAGATCTGTCACCTAAATGGAATCATCAAATAATATCAAAACGCTTACCTAAATATTAATTAAGAATTACTTGGAAATAATATCAATCATCAAGTAATTTTATTAGGTTTCAAAATAATAGAAGTGCCACGAAAATTGAATCATCAAACAATGTAAAAATGTTTACATAAAAACTCCAAACCACAGGTCCAAACTAAGGCGTTGTCGACGTAGCCCCGCTACGCGGGGCTCCTATTTCTGTCTGCAGGGTTTACAGTAACCTAACACGAAGGGGATGTCGGGGTCTTAGTTCGCTCGCTCCGCTCGCTCACTAGACCCCGCGTTCCCCTTCGAACCTAACCTGTCCGAGTCGGTGTGCCCAATGTCTCGTACTAGGCCTTTCTTCATAGAAATAAGGAACTGATCTATTTATTTGGTGACAGATCTACCATTCTGAGCACAAAGCTATTATTTAAGTAATAAAACTATTATTATAAGAACGAAGTTTATATTCATCTAATGCACTACAACTTTATTGGTAATCCATCTGTTATTTTACACATATTTCAACATTTATTTGATAATTCATACCTGGGAACACTTTTTGTTTATCTGAGAACGAAAATATTTCGTGGCGATAGATCTATTTATTAGGTGATACAACTTTGATGACAAATATAAATTTTGGTGACAAGAAATATAGTTCCCATTTTTATATATATAGATTTTTATTTTTCTGGTGTCAGTGGCCCAAAAGTCTGACAAGCAGTCTTATCAAAGGATATCGTATTACCCAGTACTAACCGGGTTGTGGAGGTCAGATAGGCAGTCGCTTCATGTAAAATACTGGTATTCATCTGGATCCGGATAAACTGCAAGCCGACCCAAACGTAGTTGAGAAAAGACTTGGCAGATGATGATAATGAAATTTGTTCACTATTTTTCTCACCAGACGAAGCTAGTTCAGTTTCAGTATAAATTGATGTTAACGTAAACGCGATCAAATCGTTGTAAAAATTTGCATTAGCCCCTCAGTCCCATGTTACAAGGGACGAAGCTATTGTCATTATTCGGGGAAAAATATTAACTTCCGGACTGCTACTGAGCCTCCTGAATACGGATTGGCAAGCCCAATAACAGTTTTGCCGAGTTGGTATAGGATCAGAAGTCAGCCTTTTGAGCGTCGCGGGCCTGTCGACGGTGAGTAATGGGCTAGCTCACCGTCCGTCCGTCTTATGACGACAGGCCGTGTCGACGGCCGCGCGCAAAGAGATGTCAGCAAATCGGAAGGGGTCCGAGAGGGCCGATGCCTGCCAGGGCTGCGGGAGTGTTCGAAAGAGATACCGTGGCCCTGGAACACAAAGGGACAAGAAGGAACATGGATGGGTTTTAGTCCCATTCATAAAAAAAGCCTTTTGAGCTTGGGATCCTAGACCGGATTTCCAATCTTGCGAATGACAACTTAGTCAAATAACGCACTCAAATGTGTGACGTCAACTGATGCGTATTAAAACTACGCATTTACTCGTACACAGATAAAAACTATTCCCGCTTTGCGAGCGTCATCAGCACCCAGAACCTTCCAAAACTGGAACAAGCAACGCTGATCGGCTGCAGAATATAGTCTTAGTAAAGAAAGAATACATGCCGCCTGTAATACCCGAAGGGTTAGGCAAGGGTCTACCTATTAGGTACACTCACATTTCGCCAGTTATGTTAAAGACCCACGTAATAGGGGCGACCCTATTGCCATCAACCGGGTACAAATCCAGCCTCCGTGGCTGCTACTGAGAAATCACTGATGGAAAAACCCAATAACACATTGGCCGACACGGGAACGAACCCAGCACCTCATGCTCAGCAGTCAGCAGTTAAGCTCGACCAACCAGGAAGCAAGCCCATAATAGGGGATAATCCAATTTTTTTTTTCTTTGTCGGTCGGGTAGTTTATTTAAAAGTATTGGACACGTATTTTTTCTTTTTTCACGTGGTCATAAAATTACGGAGATATATTGAGTTGAAATAGCGCATGACGTCACATGTAGGTAAGTTTTATACCTACTTGTGACGTAGTAAGCCCCCACTCTCCAACTTTAATGAGTTTTAACTAAGTAATTTTTTGATATTTTGAAAAAATACGTGTCTAATATTTTTGTATCAACTGTCTGACGGACAAAATAGAATGTCGTTTTCTTTACCCAGTCCGCACCCCTATTTCATAACTTTAACCATTATTTTTTGTAAGGTTCCAGTACTCCAGGACATATTATCCAGCATGGCTGACCGTATTTTCTAAGACGCGCACCGTCACAAAGAAATCTACTGCCAAGAATTTTTTGCATAGAAAGACCGGGGTTACAATCAAACGTAAAAAAAGACGTAACCAACTAATAATAGACAATGAATAGAGCAGTTTATTCATCGTCTACGGGTACTACAGACCATTACTACAGTCCGTTTAGATCAATCTTATAAATAAACTTTAATGGACTGATTGATAGACAAATTGATCTGCTTGTTTATTTATGGATTTGATTGTGTGTGATTGGTTTGACGTACTTTAGATATAGAGACGGCATGCTAAAATAAGCGTTCTGTTTAAGTCCCGAAAGATTATTTTGGGATTTAAGAGCGTTTTCCCCTTACGGCGTTTCATACAAACTTTCAATTAGTCCTTATTTTCCGAAATGGCTGAACCGATTTTAATGAAACTTAATACGCATAAGCAGGATACATAGGTCTAAAAAGTTAATAAGTTACATATGAAATGTCGTATAGCGTAAACGCTCTTAACTGAGGATATCATCAGCTTCCTTAAAGGCGTATATCCGAATTTATAAGAAGTCGTCAAAGCATATTATTATCTTTTTCTTCCATAGATCTATAGCTATTAAACGTCATGACAGGAGCCACCTATTTTCTAGCCATATCGCATCACAATTCGTTCAATTTCTTTAGTCTTCCTCTACTGTTGTAATCATCCAAATCCAGACCACTACACACAGAAGATACTAAACCATTAATCAATCTGCCTAGCCTTTTCCCAAACCATGTTGGCCTACCAGTCTAACCGGATGCGGTTGAATACCAGTATTTTGTGTGCGATGGAATTGCATGATCTAATTCTGGCTAGCCCGTTTCATCATCGGACTACCAGACGTACGGCGATGCGCCATCGGTACATGGTGGACATCCCACCTATACGCAAAGCGTTTTGGGAATACTTTTATTATGCGTACCGCTAAGGAGTGGAATTCCCTGCCGGAGTCTGTGTTTCCCGATAGCTACAATCTAGGGGTCTTTAAGTCAAGAGTGAATAGGTTTCTTCTAGGCAAGCGTGCTTCACCGTCGACCACATCATCGCTTACCATCAAGTGAGATGGTGGTCAAGCGCGAGCCTATTGATAATAAAAAAAAAAATCACGCAGCTACTGCCTATCTGATATCCACAACCCAGCTAGTACTGGGTAATACGATAATCCTTGGTAAAACTGTTTGTCACGACTTTCAGACCTTCCCGTAACGACTGTCAAAGATTTACAAATGACAGCCGGGACCAACGCCTTGTCGTACTTTCCGAGGCACGGCGGAAAACGCGGTAAGGATTGATCCGAGCTTTCTAGAACCAACTAAATCAACAACCAATTCACATCAGAATCCTGGAAACAAGGCAGTAAACATCGGTAAAGCTGCAGGAAACCAGCAGATTTTACTGCCCACACTAATTGATGTATTAGCGCGTATGAATCATGGCAATTCTCCCAGAACAAGTTTGTTTAAACGCTCCATATGTACAGCGATTGTGTGATAATTTACGTATTTATATTTCTTTGTACACTGTACAGTATTGATTGTTTTTTTTTTTCCGTGACAAAACATGTCCGTTTTGAATGCACGTCTCGTGACGTGCATACGAGTATTTATTTAAAACACAGACGGTACACCTGGAAAGGTAACTTTTTTCAGGGGAAACCCACCTTGAAGTCAGGTGATAATGGAGGAAGAATAAATGCAAATCGAGCATTGGGAGTCAAGCTTAACTTATGCTCAATTTTAGTTGAAACACCACACGTTTCTTGTTCCCTAAACACCTGTAAAAAATTCTAGGGGTTTACCGAGTTGCCAACCTGTTTCATAATTTGTCTGTTATTATATCGGCATACATACTTCTTTAGGTGGAGCATCGAAATACTCTCCCTGGATGCTTGGTGCCAGTAAAAAAGGAGGGAAATCCGGGAGTTCGGAAGTGTGTTGGACAGATGACATCATCGAAGTTAGGGGGAAACACCAACACCAGGACGAAGGGGACTGCTAAGTAGACTGCTTAGCACAAGCACAAAACAAAGTGGACCCCCGACGCTTGGATTGATTTTGGATTGATTAGGCTGTTTGTGTATGTGAGTTTAAATGTTTGTAAACGCACCCACGATACAGTAGAAATTCCTAATGTGCAAGGTTTTTTCTGTCGGGGTTTTTTTTTAAATTACATTTTTTTTTTACTGTTTATTTTTACCTATTGTCAACATCTTCAAGACTTCACTTAGTTCGTAATAAAGAATTTGAATTTGAATTATTATTTATCAACCCACCTCAAATGAATCGTATTTGTAAATGTCTAGCCTAAAAATTCTTCGAACGAATTCTGTCGTGATGTAATCTCCAAATAATTTCAACATCCTTGCACGATCGCATTCTTTATTTATCGAAAACCTTACAAGGAATGTATAAATCTTACTAAATATGTATGTAACCTATAGTACGTTGACGAATGTATGACGTAATATGTGACGTCAAATAGCTATAAAATACCGTTACATTGAATTTAAATTGTGGTTATTTACTGCTCATAGTAAAATGGACCTATTAGGAGCGTTTACACCTTGCGGAATTTCATACAAACTTTCAAGTCCTTAATTTTCGAAATGACTGAACCAATTTCAATGAAACTTAATACGCATAGGTCTAAAAAGTTACTAAAAAACATTTTCGAAATTTCTTTAAAAAAAAAAAGATAATGAGGAATTTCTGTTTAGTAACTTTTTAGACCTATGTATCCTGCTTATGCGTATGAAGTTTCATTAAAATCGGTTCAGTCATTTCGAAAAATAAGGACTTGAAAGTTTAAATGAAATATCGTAAGGCGTAAACGCTCTCAATGTTGATGCGAGACGATATCCGTAAGTATATAATAGGGGATAATCCTATTTTTTTTTTCTTTGTCCGTCGGGTAGTTTATTGAACAGTATTGGACACGTATTTTTTCTTTTTTCACGTGCTCATAAAATTACGGAGATATATTGAGTTGAAATGGCGCATGACGTCACATGTAGGTAAGTTTTATACCTACTTGTGACGTAGTAAGCCCCCACTCTCCAACTTTAATGAGTTCTAACTAAGTAATTTTTTTATAATTTGATAAAACAAAAAATACGTGTCTAATATTTTTGTATTACCTGTCTGACGGACAAAATAGAATGTCGTTTTCTTTACCCAGTCCGATGCCCTATTATAAATGCGGAATTAACTCTGATAAGGGTAGTAGTATAGTATCCAACTATCTACTTACATTTGCTAGTAATGATAAAGTGGAGCGAGCCTATTGCCATCAACCTGGCACAAATACGGACTCCTGGTTGCTTCTGCGTCATATTTGATGGAAAAACCCAACCTAAGTTGTAATTGGGTTTTTCCATAAACAACGTGGTTGGTTAAAAGGCAAGGCCGATGATAAGGCTTGAACGCGATATACTAGTCAAAGCTTTGTTTAAGATCGAACCACAAATATATTAAATTAAGAAAATATTCGAGACCTAAATAATGACCACTAATCAAATTCCTACATTGCCATTTCGAGAAAAACCTTTATGACGGAAGAATAAGAAAGTTTAATAAAATTTTAATTTTTTTTTAAAGGTTTCCAATATTTAAAGTTAAAATTAACTTTGCTGTTTTATGTATCTCTATTTTTTATTTGAGAAAACTTGTACAACATAACTGAAAAATCCGAGCTATTGCACAGTTGAAAGAAACATGATTACAATATGGAATGGTAAAACATAATAAAATAACAACAAAAAGTCATGTTCAATGCATTCTCTCACAGAACAAGTACAAGAAAAAGTAATCTTTCATGAATCCTTTCTTATAAACTCAAACACACGACATACGTGTACCCATCTCGAGTCAAATAAATCACGTTATTAAATATAACAATTATGTATCTCATCATCTACCTAGCCTTTTCTCAAACTATCTTGGGGTTGGCTTCCAGTCTAACCAGATGCAGCTAAGTACCAGTATTTTACATGAAACGACTGCCTATCTGACCTCCACAACACAGTAACTGAGTAATACGATAACCCTTGGTAAGACTGGATGTCAGACTTTTTGGCTTCTTACTCGTAACGACTGTCAAAGATCTACAAATAGCCGGGACCAACGAAATTAAAGTTATTTTTCACTTTTCGGTGTTTTTATTTTGGAAGTCTTGATTTTACTGGTTATTCCCTCGATTTGTCCAGGATCCCATCATCAGATCCTGACCTGATGACCATGGATGGGACCACCTGAAAAACCCTTAAAAACAACAGGCAGTCGCTTCATGTTATATGTTGGTACCTACGCAGCTGCATCCGGTTAGACTGACACCTAAGACACAGGCACATACACCTAGTTTAGGAGTCAGAGAATTAACATTATTGTGATCTAATTATAAGCCTTTTATGCTCTTAGTCTGTGGATCCTGTATCGTGATGGCTTTTGGTGAAATAAAGAATTTATTATTATTTATTATTAGACTGGAAGCCGACCCTAGATAGTTTGAGAAAAGGCTAGGTAGATGATGATGATGGTAAAAATGGTCTCTCTCTCTCTCTCTCTCTCTCTCTCTCAGGTCTAGTTTCTTCTTGTTATGTTATTTTGGACCTACAGGTCCGTATTACCCTATTTTTTACCAGCACGAAGGAGTCAAGGCTAAATAATAATAGCCGCACCGGTCGATTGAAGGTTAACCTTGTTTTGCCGAGGCCGGTCCTTGAATGCGTGACCCTGACACTCCATTACATTCTGAGACCCACAACCGTGGCTCCAGAAGCATGTAAGCCGTTGGATTTTTGGGGAACTTTTACAGTCGTAAATGGTAGTCAATCACCGGTTGATGGAAATAAGCTCACCCAAGAAACTCCATCCTATTTTTAAGCCCCATGTAATAGATTACGTGGGGCTTAAAAATAGGATGGAGTTTCTTGCCCATGCTTCTCGATACAGATCTACGCTTTGGAATTGATCACTTCTGTAGGTACTTTCACAGTAATTATGCCTTGTGACTGATACTGTAGCTTCATTTTGAAGTGAAACTTCTTATGCAACTTCCAACAAGGATGCGTTAAACGTTTAACGCTACCACGGAGGGGGTATGAAAGCACTGTCGCGATAAACGTTCAACGCTCCTGGGGAGGGGGAATAGAAAGTGACAGAGCGAGAGTGAATGCGTGGCACTCGAACGCATGCGTGTAGTATTACGAAGTTTCACTTCTTCCGCGCGGAGGGACTCCACGCACTATTTTTTTATTCTTTGTTTCAACAGTTTAAAAGTGCTTGCCGAGGACGATCCTTGAATGCGTGACCCTAAGCATCCACTACATACTGAAACCACAACCGTGGTTCGAAAAACATGTAAGCCGTTAGATTTTTGGGGACCTTTGACAGGCCTAACTGACTAGTCAATCAGTATCCAGTTGATGGTAATAAGATCAGCCCCTATTACATGGGACTCAAGAATTCCAGGCGAAATTTGGGTGTACTACAAGAACATATATCTATGCACAACTCTTTGGGGGGTGCGGACTTGGTAAAGAAAACGACATTCTATTTTGTTCGTCAGACAGGTAATACAAAAATATTAGACACGTATTTTTTGTTTTATCAAAATATCAAAAAATTACTTAGTTAAAACTCATTAAAGTTGGAGAGTGGGGGCTTACTACGTCACAAGTAGGTATAAAACTTACCTACATGTGACGTCATGCGCCATTTCAACTCAATATATCTCCGTAATTTTATGACCACGTGAAAAAAGAAAAAATACGTGTGCAATACTTTTCAATAAACTACCCGACGGACAAAGAAAAAAAAAATGGATTATCCCCTATTGAACAGGTTCAACCATGACGTCTTGAAGCAGTACTGTTTTAATCTTGCGCTAGACCTCATCTATAGCGCCGTCTCTTTCCCACACTGCAGTGACATTAAAAGAATACTGCTTTAAGCCGTCAATGTAGCCACCCAGGACTGGTAAAGATCCAACTGAATGCATTTACAACGTATTGAAATCTCTCCGTGCATCGAAAACCAGGTCAGGGCCTAGTGGATTTCCCCATCGACAGCTAACGTAAGTAGAAATACTTAGAAATAATCCAGTCATAGCCTCTGTGGTGCAATAGTAAGGACAATTTATTGATAATTTGTAATCCTTATCTATAAGTAGTACAAGGGATCAACGTTTTTTTTTTTTCATTATCATTTTAGCCTCCGTTTCATTTCATGAACGTCGTATTTGAAACTTTTCGGTAGCATGTATACTAGCTGTTGCCCGTGACTCGTTCGCGTGGAACTTTTGATGTCTGACCTACGAGTGAGAGAAAGAAAAACCGGCCGAGTGCGAGCCGCACTCGCGCACGAAGGGTGCCATTATTTATAAAAACGAGCAAAAAAATCACTTTTGTATCACGGTTCATGAGATACATCCTGGTGACAGAAGGACGGAATGCGAAGTCTCAGTAATAGGGTCCCGTTTGACCCCTTGGGTACGGAACCCTAAAAATAGAAACAGTTTTTGGAGAGACGAATCCAAAGCAGAGCAGTTTATTTCAAGAGAGTCATGAACTCACAAGCACACTGACTAACTTATCATCTATATTGAGATGACACATAGGTGGGGACGCTTATGTGTCATCCGAATATTTTCTATCTACCGGCTTCCCATGACCTCAATCACATCCTCCATCCTTTGCAAGTGGCATAAAACTTCCAAATAGCCCCATCTTTTTCTATACAATGGCTTACCATGACCCTAATGGCAAGCCGTTCCACATAATGGGACCCGATTACCGTCTCTCTCCAAATTGTAGCCTCAGACCAAATTGCTTTGACTTTGAAGCATTGATGGGAACCGGGGTTTATTTATAAATAATGATTCCGTATCACGATACGGTTCAGTAACTGACCTAGCCAACTGCCAATGTCGAGTTGAAGAATGAGACGATTCAGTTTGTAGATTTTAATGGTTTTGGTATAGACTTCATGGAAGAAATAAGGAATGAGTACATAACAGAGGGGTTTTTGAGAGCAGCGGTGGCCCAGAGGTGGCAGCCCCAACTTACAAGCAGTAAGCCGTCGGTTCGAACCCAGGCAGGCGCATTACTTTGTGTAGTTTATTTCATCACCGCTGCCCTCAAAAACGGTGAAGGAAAACATCGTGAGGAAACCGGCATGTCCTAGAACTAAAAATTCGAAGACATGTGACATCTACCAACCCGTACTGGGCCCGCGTGGTGGATTACAGCCCACTCCCTCTCATTGAGAGGAGGCCTGTGTCTCAGCTGTAGGAACATTATAGGCTGATGATGATGTTATAAGAGGAAGTCTGAAAGCGGCACCAGTGGCTGAAAAGTTGTTTGGCAATCGGTTATCGTGGTATGGACATGTGATGCGGAGGAGTGAGGAAAATGTTGAGTATGAATGTAGATGCTATAAGAGTAGAGGAAGACCAAAGAATGGATGGACTTTGTGAGGGATGAAGTGGCTAGAAAGGAGGTCATTGCTGAGATGACGAGAAATAGTGGAGAATGTAATGTATGTACTGGCCATATACATATATACTGGCTGGTATTGTTTTATGCGTTGTCAATTTGGTAGCGGATGACAGATGTTGCGGCTGTCATGGCTGTCTCCAATAAACTGGATTACTGGAAGCACGTTATTTTATTCATACATTTCACTGGCGACGAGGATAAAAAAAGGGAAGCGTGAAAAATTCTTTAGAAATGTCGATCGGGAAATTATCAGAATTTAATTTAAGATCGGGTGACTGGGCCATGTATGTGGAACGAATGGAGATGTTCCTAATGGTGAATCAAGTTAAGCAAGAATTTTGGCTACCAACCTTGATTGCGGCTATGGGTGACGAAGCGTATGAATTGCTCAGTAATTTAACAAGTCCAGACAAACCAAGCGCAAAAACTTATGTACAAGTGGTGAAGCTAATGGAGGACCATTTACAACCCAAGCCGTCGTTCATGGCGGAGAGATATCGTTTCCGTCAAAGAAGGCAGAATGTCGGGGAATCGATTTCACAGTACATATCAGAATTAAAAAAGATGTCTAAATTCTGTGAATTTAAATCGGTTTTAGAGGATAATTTACGGGACCAGTTAGTGTGCGGGTTGCGAAGCGAGTCGATCAGGCAACGTTTGTTTTCGGAGGAAAATCTGCATTTTGCAAACGCCGTAAGGATTTCATGCGCTATGGAAGCGGCGGGAAGAGACGCAGCGGCCGTTGAACAGACGGACGGGAGGAACAGCAACTCTGGCGGTAGCGGTGACACAGCGGCCGGAGCGCTACATACGTTGGCGCCGTCGGGCAGTCGGAGCCGCCGAGGGCGTGACGGATCACGCGGGTTATCGGCGGTACGCTCATGGAAGGGAACCAACGAGTCGAAGAACTGCTGTTCGGCTTGTGGAGCTCCGGATCACCTGAGTGAAGGTTGCAGATACTCTCGGTTTATCTGTGGTAGGTGTAGACGGAAGGGACACCTACGTCGGGTTTGTCCTATGATTGCAGGTGGAAGACAGTCCCAGGATCGATTTTATACCAACAACATGGAAGCCCAGGTGCAAGTAGCAAAGGGGGCAGCTAATCATTCAAACCTCGAGGATCAGTTTGGGGAGGATGAGCCTCCTTTGACAGACGAGGAGGACTGGGAGCCAGTAGAAGATGTACATCAACTTAATTTGAATAGTTATAAACCGGTGAGCATAAATGTTTTTGTAGATCAAACCCAACTAGATATGGAGGTTGATACGGGGTCTTTAGTATCATGTATTAGTAGAGAAATGTTTAACCAACGTTTCAACCATATACCTTTGCTTAAAACAAATTTAGTTTTTAGATTCTATGATGGTACTATTACCAAGCCAATAGGGGTGTTTAGGCCAATAGTGAGATACGGCAATAAGTCCAAACAAATGGAATTGTTTGTAATAGAGGGTGGCTCTACTTCTCTGTTAGGTCGACAATGGCTTACGGAACTGGGCATTAAAATACCTTTGTACCAAAATACTGCCACAGGGAGCACAGAAGACAACAGTATCTCATGTAGTGAACAATTGAAAGTATTACTTCACAGATATAAGTATCTGTTTACGGAGGGACTGGGCCGGTTCACGGGAGGCAAGGCTCGGTTAAGACTGCGTGAGGGAGCAACGCCTGTGTTTTGCCGCGCACGGCCGGTGCCGTACGCATTACGCGAGCGCGTCGATGCAGAGCTGGAGGGCATGCTGCGTGCTGGTGTCATCGAGCCTGTGGACAGCGCGGACTGGGCTACTCCACTGGTACCAGTACGTAAGGCTGATGGTGGACTCCGTATCTGTGCTGACTACAAAATAACGATAAATCCAGTATTATTGGTAGACAAATATCCCTTACCACGTATAAATGACTTATTGGTTAAATTAAACGGGGCTAAAGTATTTACTAAAATTGATTTAACACAAGCATATAATCAAATTGAATTGGATGACCCTGATAATTGTACAGTTATTAATACTCACAAGGGACTTTTTAAGTATAAAAGATTAGTTTTCGGTTTATCGTCAAGTCCAGGAATATTCCAAAGAATTATGGCGAATCTCTTAAATGATATTCCAAATGTAGAAGTGTTTCTCGATGATATTATTATTGGATCACCCAATGTTAGGGAACATTTAGTTATTTTAGAGAGAGTTTTAGAGCGATTATATCATAATGGAATGAAATTAAAGGAAAAGAAGTGTGTGTTCATGACTGATGAGGTTAAATATTTGGGATATATTATTTGTGCCGATGGAATTAAAGTGGACCCAGAAAAGGTGCAAGGTATATTAAATATACCCCGCCCAGAAAATATTACCGATTTGAGGGCCTTTTTAGGAACAATCAATTACTATGCAAAATTTGTAAACAACTTGAGCAACTTACTGGAACCTTTGTACAGGTTATTAAAGAAGGAAGTTATTTGGAACTGGGACAATGAGTGTGAGTCAGCTTTTAAAAGAGTTAAAAATATTTTGATCAGTGCCGATGTCCTTGCTCATTACGAACCTGATAAACCTTTGTTTTTAACTTGTGATGCGAGCTCGAGGGGCATAGGCGGAGTACTAAGTCAGATGTGCGAGCTAAATTATAGTGGCACTGACGGAGCGCGAGAGCGACCTGTCGTGTTTGTGTCACGCGCGCTTAACGCGGCTGAGAAACATTATTCACAAATCGAGCGGGAGGCGTTAGCTATTGTGTTCTGCTTTGAAAAATTACACCAGTATTTATACGGGCGACGTTTTACACTACGCACGGACCACAAGCCATTGGTCACCATTTTTGGGCCTAAACAGGGTATACCATCGATGGCTGCAAGCCGGTTACAAAGGTGGGCTATTAAATTGTCAGCTTATACATATGATATCGAGTATGTTACTTCAAAGCAGAATGGGGCAGATGGGTTATCGCGGTTGCCAGCTTTTTCCGCTGGTAAACAACCTAATAAAATTCCGGAACAATCATATTTACATTTTGCCCAAAATGCCATGTTATTAGATTATAATGAGATTAAAAGACAGACGAGCCAAGACCAGTTGTTAGGCCGAGTTCTAAGATATATCCGCGACGAATGGCCGTCTGATAATGAAATTGAATCGCTCCAACCGTATTTTAATCGCAAAAAAGAATTGTACGAGGAATTAGGTTGTGTAATGTAGGGCCCTAGGGTGGTCATACCGGGTGTGTGCAGAAAAAAGGTTCTAACTGATTTACATGAGGTTCATATGGGTATGGTCAAAACTAAAGCTTTTGCTAGGAGCTATGTGTGGTGGCCAGGTATGGACGAGGAGATTGAAAAAACGTGCCGTGGTTGCAGTGTGTGTGCTGCTGAGAGTGAGGCGCCGCCTCGACATATGCCTTGTCCATGGGCATGGCCAGATAGACCGTGGGCTCG
The DNA here is from genome assembly GCA_963082945.1 of Cerastis leucographa. Classification (NCBI taxonomy): domain Eukaryota; kingdom Metazoa; phylum Arthropoda; class Insecta; order Lepidoptera; family Noctuidae; genus Cerastis; species Cerastis leucographa. The sequence goes on along the minus strand of OY720374.1, from coordinate 5,791,616 downwards.
CGTACATGTTGATTTCTTAGGCCCTATCGCGGGACGGATATTTTTAGTACTGATTGATGCCAGGACCAAGTGGCTTGAAGTTTGTCAAGTACCTAGTACAGCGGCTAACCACACGATCAGAGTTTTAAGTGACGTATTTGCTCGTTTTGGCTTGCCGAAACAAATAGTCTCAGATAACGGGCCGCCATTTACTAGTCACGAGTTAACACAATTTCTAAAGTCGAACGGCATCGAACATATTTATTCAGCGCCATATCATCCTGCCTCAAACGGTGCAGCAGAAAACGCAGTACATACTGTTAAAAGAGCCATTAAAAAAGCTATTAGAGAAAACTTGGACATACATTTATGTTTAAATCAATTTCTGCTGTACTATAGAAACACGCAACACTGTACCACAGGCGAAACACCGGCGTCGCTCATGTTCGGTCGCAGGTTGCGTACAAAATTCGACGCTCTTAGACCGAGTACAGACAAAAAAGTTAGGGATGCTCAGGAATTTCAACAAAAGTACGGCGCAAGGGGGGTTCGTGAATTGCATCCAGGGGATAAAGTCTGGCTGCGTCAGTATCGTGGACAGGATAAATGGGTATCTGGGACGGTCACTGAGAGAATGGGCACCACCGATTATAAGGTAGTAGATGCTTTAGGCAGAGAATTCCACAAACATGTAGATCAGCTTAAACAACGGATACAGAGTTCATTAATCTGTCCTTCTTCATCTAGCCCGGTTGGTGAGAGGTCGGGAACAGTTGTGGTAACTCAGGAACTGGAACCGCCTAGTATGCGGTGCGATGGTTCAGCCACAGCGACTACATATCCGGATAATGAAGAACGAGAGCATTTCGAAGACTGCATTGAAGAGCCAGTTCAGAGCACAACAGAACCTTCCTTGCTTACTCCTGAACCGCCCCAGTCTCGTCCCGTTCGCCAATGCCGGATTGATAAGCCAGCTAGATATAAGTTCTGATGAAGGTGTAGAAACATTTAAGTTTATTTTGTTTGTGTAGTTCTGTTATGAAGTTGTTTAAAGTTTATTTTGTTTGTATCAGTTGTTAGTTTTTAAGTCTATTATTTATTGTAAATCTATAGGTGTTCTTGATTAAGGGTGAGGGTGTAATGTATGTACTGGCCATATACATATATACTGGCTGGTATTGTTTTATGCGTTGTCAATTTGGTAGCGGATGACAGATGTTGCGGCTGTCATGGCTGTCTCCAATAAACTGGATTACTGGAAGCACGTTATTTTATTCATACATTTCAGAGAAGTATGGAAGAAGAAGACATTTTGCGTCAACCCCAAATGAATTGAGATAAGGCCAGGTTAATGATGAATAAATTTCAGAATATGTCTTCGAAATAACTGAAGGTCATTTATAATGAAAAGTGGATTCGAATGGTTTATAGGTGGTAAAGGAACCAGTGGAACAATTGCGTAAACCACAATGGCATCGCAATTCATTTTGTGTTGTCGAGTAGGCGAATTTATAAAAGTACATTTTTATGTTGACACCATTTTTACTAATACAAAGAGTATTATGCAGATGGCCCAAATGCCCCATGCCCCAAATGGCCCATTTCAAATTCCTTATTCAACAAATGATATGTCCAGGTTTTACTAGTAAATGAAATAAAGTGCTACGTCGATTTGTACCTAGAACTTTATTTTAGTCGAAGCTAACTAACCTTCATCACCCTCTTGCCCTTATTCTAATTTATTGGGGGTCGGCGCAGCATGTCTTCTTCTTCCATACTTCTCCATTCTTTGTCATCTCATTCACGGAGCCCATCCATCGTTTCTTTGGTCTTCCTCAACTCTTATACCCATCCACATTCATACTCAAAACTTTTCTCTCAACATTTTCCTCTTCAAAAGGCGTGTCTGGCGTACATTCTATTCTTGTCATCTACATGGTATCTTAACAAACTATGTACAGTCAACAAATTTGAATCATGACCCACCATAAGCCTAGTTTCTTACAGACATTCAAATACAATTAGGTCGACATTCGCGTAAACATACATTTCCATGGTAACTACCTTATTATCTGTCATTTAATTACCCAGAGAAGTATCTGTTGCAGTCTCCATCTTTGTTAAGAGTTTTACACAAGAGTGCAGTATAAAGCTGAATGCACATCCAAAATAAATACGACGCGTACGCATTGTCGTACTAAAATCAATGTGATTTTAATCTAATTTACCGTATTTATTATTTATTTTAATATGCGTTCAGCTTATATGTGCTACAAACAAGATTCCGCCATCTGTGCATACATCTTCACTGAATTTTGTTTGCAAAGTGCGTTAAGACAGCAATAAGAAAAGGGGAAGTAAACGCTTAAAAAATATAAAAATTATATTGTTGAACATATTATTATTTAACAATAGTTAATATCGAGTGTAACCACCATTGCTTGCAATAACAGCCAACAGTCTGGAACGCATTGATCCAATAAGGCGACTGCAAATATCACTTCCTCTCATATAATTCCAAATTTCGTTGCAATGTTGCTCATTTGCTTGCTTTGTTCTCTCGTTTCTGTTATCCCACATTTGGACCATAAGACCCCATAAATTTTCAATTGGATTTAAGTCCGGGGATTTAGACGGCCAAGGAATTAGCGTAACTTCTGGATGTTGGCTAAACCAGTTAGACACAACTCTGGCCGTATGCACTCTACAGTTGTCGTGAACATAATAAAAGCTTGGATCTTCTTTCCGTGGGTAAAACGTTCGCACTGTCGGTAACATAGATTCTTCTAATAAATCCACATAACCCATTGCATTCGCATGAGAAGAAATCTGAACCAGCTCGCCCACACCTCCGGTTTCCATCCAGCCCCACATGTTAGCTGAGATTCGGCCAGATAATTGATTCGGCACTACGTGATCGTCGGCGTATCATGTATTATTGTAACGCCACAGGGTTATGCGACCATGCTGAGAAAATCTAAAAGATTTCTCGTCTGAAAAGATAACGTTAGTCCAGTCAAAGTTTAAATATTCACGTGCAAAATTTAATCTTGCAAGTTTGTGTGCATCTGTTAAGTCGACTTTCTTAGCGTGATGTCTATAGTGCAGTCCAGTGGAGTGCAAATGATTTCTTATCGTTTGTAGACAAACGTCGTAACGTGCCGCAAAATACCGAGTGGGAGTAAACGGATGTTCTTCGTAATGATGACGCATGTCGGTTTTCTGTTGATTCGTGATTTGACGAACGCCATGATTATATCGTCGTCTATCTTCCAGGCTTCTTCTTCATATCGCCTGATCCAGGTCCTCACTGTGTTTCGAGATATATTTAACTCTCGAGATATTTTTCGTATACCTTAGCCTTGCTCACTGAGAACTATAATCCGAGCTCTTTGTTCTGCCATTATACGATATAAATATAAACGAATTATTTTTGTTCTCATAGAAATTATTATTTGACACCAATTTCTGAGTGACATTTTGACACTTTGTCATTTTATAAACGAAAGAGTACGGAACATGGTTTTGAAAAAAAATACATTTGTTCTGAGTTATAGTTTATTTCAAAGAGTTTGGATTTAAATATGATTATTAATGATTTATCTAAAATATTATCTATTGCAGTGATGACAAAGGTTAAAATTGCATAGATTTCCGACCCGTATTGACATAGCTTGCTTAATATTTAAAACGACCTAAGTGCGGCATGCACTGTAAAGGAGGGAAATCTTTGTTGTTTTGACGGTTTCAAACAATTTATCGCCAAAGTGGGTCATGATTCAAATTTGTTGACTGTACTAAGAATCAATCCGACTATTCTATAAATACCATTGTTCTTATTGCTTTGTAATGGGTTTTACGCAATCAACAGTGCCTTTAGCGGCGTATAAACCATGGTTGATTTCGGGCTAACTACCACTAAAATGAGCAGGGTTGCCTCTATGCTAAGGAGCATTCAGTTCTATTTTCTGGGTACAGTCAGTGAGCAGCATTACCTGACCCATTTGCCTCTTTTTGGCTTTGTGGGATGATGGGTCAGGTAATGGTGTGGGGCACTGTACCATCTCATCCTTCCTTATTTATAAATACCAGGTAGTATGCTTATCACATCACTTGAGAATCGCTCATCCGATTTACGTGATCACTTCGTGAAGAGAGATGAGATTTATTGATGAGATGGGCTACTTCAGGGTAGTATTTTAGGGAATGAGTTTCCCTAGTAGAGAAAGTCACTTAGAAAACTTACATTTTGATGGCAGAATGACCTGGACAGAACCAACGATCAGTGGTCCACACTGGCCCTGGACCGAAGCATTTGGAAGTCATGGGCGTCATCACTTTGCCCAGCAGTGGTATGACACAGGCTAACATTTTAACCCTAAGCGTTAAGTTTTTAGGGTTCCGTAACCAAAGGGTCAAACGGGACCTTATTACTGAGACTTCGCTGTCCATCCGTCTGTCACCCGGCTGTATCTCATGAACCTTAATAGTTAGCCAGTTGAAATTTCCTCAGATATTTCTGTTGCCGCTATAACAAACACTAAAAACAAAATAAAATAAGTATTTAAGGGGGCTCCCATACAAAAAAGATTTTATAAAATATGGTACGGAAAGATTCGTGCGCGAGTCCAACTCGCAGTTGGCCGGTTTTTTAACAACATTAACAAAATATTCTTTTAATATCGAAAAATACCTTAAAATCGGCGTCCCCCAACGTTTAATCCGAGAACTAACCCTATTTAGTAACACGTACACGACCTTTTATAAAAATAAGTTTAAAGCGCAAAATTAATTCGCGATCGAGTGGAGTTTGTTTCGGCCTTCGCACAAGGTCAAGTTTTTTACCTAAACTGGAGTCGTATGTTTACTTTTAATATTTGTGTGTCTGAGACGCTTTGTTGGGTTACAAATGGGTTATTTTAATCGTTTTAAGAACGATTAAGTATCAAGTTTTAAACACTATTGTTTACCTGGATTATATAAGTAGTAGCGTGTAATAACTCAGTATGTAATTATGGTCACCCATCCACGAACCAACCTTTGCAAGCACGGCTTAACCTCAAAGATCGTCCCGTGCGGCTGTTATTATTGAGCCACGAGTTCGCTGCATTATTAATTACTTAAACTCAAATAATTACTTTAACTTGGCGTTATAACTGGTGTCAGCTTCTATCGTAGAGGCAGGCGTGTTTTTTTTATCGATAGGCTCGCGCTTGATCACTATCTCACTTGATAGTAAGCGATGATGTGGTCGACGGTGAAGCACGCTTGCCTAGAAGAAACCTATTCAATCTTGACTTAAGAGGGGACTCTAGTCGGTATTTCTGCATACAAACGTATTCCGCTGTTTTCTTCGTTGATAATGCGTCTAGAGCATTGATTTTTTTACCAAAAAATCTAGGTCTTATTAATACATGCCCCTATAATTTCCTTTTTTTTTAAAACATAATCACTAAAAGAATTATGACAATCTAAAAACCCAAAAAAAAAACCTTTTCACCCCTACCGCTTTTTACCGCCATGTTCTGACGACTATCAGACAAATTAGATAAGTTTTAACAAAAAAGAAAATAATGGAAGCATAGATATACATTTCCTCTAAATTTTGATATAAGAATTATTTATATTAGTTTAGTTTTAAAGAAGAAAACAGCGGAATACAAAACGTCTTTTGGTCAAGATTTTTGTAGGTAAAATCAGCCTGAGCTGCAGTTGTCCCTTTCGCACTTTACGGGGGCTTGGTCGGGCGCAGCGCGACGGCCATAGTTTCTTCAAATCAAATACTTTCAATAACCGACTAGAGTCCCCTCTTAAAGACCCCTAGACTGTAGCTATCGGGAAACACAGACTCCGGCAGGGAATTGATATTTTTCTTTGGTGTGCAGATACTTATGAGAACAGCTTTTCTGAGGAAAACAAAATTAGTACAGTCAGCATCAAAAGTCGGTTAACACTTATAAATATTACACCAAGTTTTGTGCTGGTCAGTGTGATCTGATGTTATATTGTTTTGCGAATTTGTGTAACCATTGATGAAAATATTGTTATGTCTTTTACTCCAGTCTGTTAATATGGATCGTTCTAAAACTAAGACGTCTTATAATTTTGGTTATGTAAAGCGACTTTTGCTGCTGACCGTACCATTCACCATCTTGTCAGATGCTACCCCCCACAGGAAGTCGTTATCCCTATTCTTAGCAGACCACACACGATACGACATGCACATCAGATCAGAATGCAGATCTCATTGCCAAAGTCGTTATACTTTTAATTGAGGCAACAATATTAAATAATATTGTTTTACACTATGAAGGAAAACGTTGGTATAAAGTTCGCGTGCTGATGATAAAATCTAAATATGTTCAGGAACGATGTCGGAAGTTAGCTCAGAAAGGAGTCGTGGCTAAAATAATAACGGCTGTTATTATTTATGTTCGGATCAATTTGCTGTTATTATTTAGCCACGAGCTCCTTTACTAGTAAGTGGCATGTAGAAATAAAATGGCCGCCAAAGATAAGTAACTTATCACAATATGTACATCATCATCAGCATCATCATCATCATTAGCCTATAATGTTCTCACTGCTGGAACACAGGCCTCCTCTCCTATGAGAGGGAGTGGGCTGTAATCCACCACGCGGGCCCAGTGCGGGTTGGTAGTAATATACGTACATAGTTTCTCATCTTTGCTGACGTTATGTAAGTTATGTTACTGTTAGCTTACCTCCTACCGTTGGGAAAAATGGTATATTTATAGTTGTTTGTTTTTTATTATCATTATGAAGTCTTTTTTTAAAGATTTCTTGAGACGAGACTGGCACATTGGTGTAGCGGTTGCAATAGCGATTCTTGAGCATGAAGTCAGGTCAGGTACCTACCTGACCTGACTTAATGCTCACTAATCGCCAGAACACTTTTGCAAAGTGTTATTGCGTTTTTCCATTAGTTATTTCTCAGTAGCAGCCTCGGAGTCTGGAATTGTGCCCGGTTGATGCCAATAGGCTCGCCACCTATTACATGGGAATTAAACATAACTGGCGAAATGTGGGTGTACTATTTTTGGTTTTGCGTAACGGCCTGGTCACGACTTTGGTCTTAGCGGTGCGCGGCGCGGCGAGCGGGGCGGCGTCGGTGAGCGGTGCGTTTTGCACGCCACGTACGAGGGTACGTGGCGTGCAAAACGCGCGTAGCGGTTAGTTGCAGCGGCAGCGGTGTACGTATTTAGGTAGTCAAAACGTGCTCAAAATCATGGCGTTATCAAAATTATCCCTTCTCTGTTTAAAAAGCAGTACATTTTTAAAACAAGATATTCTTAATATGAGAGAAGGAGTGCACGAACTGAATAAAAATCATGAATAAAAATGTATATAAATAGTGAATTTCGTGACCTATACGAAGATTACAGAAAATATCCAGATAAGTTTTATGAGTACAGTTTTGACATCCAAATAGGCGGTCGATTTAAAATTTCAGTAATAAACGCCTCGGTATCCATTACCGCCACAAAATCGTCTAAACTTTTTTGTTTTAATCTACGCCGCTGAGTACGTCACTCCTACACCGCTGTTCGCGCCGCTCTGTTACGTCACGTAACTTACGTGGCGTCGCACTCATTCGCTTGTGTTTTTGTTCCTGCCGCTCTCCGCACCGCGCGCCGCTGCCGCGATTCGCTCGGAGAAAACCGCGCGCGTTTTCGCTATGAGCGGCAACTAAGCGCGGGGCGGCGAGCGGTAAGATCAAAAGTATAAAAATGTTTGAAGCACGCCACGAGACGCCGCTCATAGCGAAAACGCGCGCGGTTTTCTCAGAGCGAATCGCGGCAGCGGCGCGCGGTGCGGAGAGCGGCAGGAACAAAAGTACAAGCGAATGAGTGCGACGACGCCACGAAACAGAGCGGCGTGGACAGCGATGTAGGAGTGACGTACTCAGCGGCGTAGATTAAAACAAAAAAGTTTAGACGATTTTGTGGCGGTAATGGATACCGAGGCGTTTATTACTGAAATTTTAAAACGATCGCCTATTTGGATGTCAAAACTGTACTCATAAAACTTATCTCGATATTTTCTGTAATCTTCGTATAGGTCTGGAAATTTGCTATTTCAATACCGATTTTTATTCAGTTCGTGCACGCCTTCTCTCATATTAAGAATATCTTATTTTAAAAATGTACTGCTTTCTAAACAGAGAAGGGATAATTTTGATAACGCCATGATTTTGAGCACGTTTTGACTACCTAAATACGTCTACCACTGCCGCTGCAACTAACCGCTACTGAGGGTACGTGGCGTGCAAAACGCACCGCTCACCGACGCCGCCCCGCTCGCCGCGCCGCGCACCGCTAAGACCAAAGTCGTGACCAGGCCGTAACACTTCGGTGAATACAGGAAAGATGCTATTTTGTTGTTTTTCATAATTTGAATCATGACCTCTGCCAAAATGTGACCACTGAAGACATATTCTTCCTTCATTGCTACAAGCCCACAACGAGTTAAGAAGCGCAAGGACAGCCCGATTAATTTAATTATCTTTGGTTCTAAAAGATAAATGTAAAGAAAACACAAGGCGTCATTTTTTAATTGGACGGTGAGTAATTGGCTAGCTCACCGTCACCGTTTATGACGACCAGGCCGTGTCGACAGCGCGTTCGTGTTCCACGCGCGCCTCAAGAAGATGTCAGCAAATCGGAAGGGGTCTGAGAGGGCCGCTTGCCAGGGCTGCCGTACTGTTCGAAAGAGATACCGTGGCCTTGGAACACAAAGGGCTAAGAAGGAACATGTATGGGTTTTAGTCAGTACAAGTCTGACACTCCCTTCCGCTCCGACGGGAGGAGTCATTTGATGATTTCACATCCGAAATAAAAAAAGGCCTCATTTTGACGAAATGTAGCTGATGATACAAAACGTCATCACCTACCTACCAACCAATAAAACGTAATATTCCTCAAACAGAATAAACAAAAACGTAAATAAACCTACAACCGTCATTGTTTGACATCCTGTACGTCCAGATCTAGGTAATAAATGTCGAAAGGAACAGGCATCACGTTTCACGGAATTCTATTTTGAGATTCCGTATTTACGTGTTCATTTTCCCTTAGTTTAGGGACAGGTCTGAAGGAAAAACGCGGCGTTTCGAGATACTTTATTTGCATAAAATATGTTACGTTATGGTCTTATAAACGTTTCTTATAATTCGCTGACTTCTTTCAGCATGCAAAATTAAAACCTAGACCTAGTACAAATTTTACGAAAAATTTAAGAAACATTAAATATTATCCTTGACACTAATATTCTTTCGAGGAGCTCGTGGCTAAATAATAACAGCCACACGGGTCGATCTTTAAGGTTAAGCCGTGCTTGCCGAGGTTGGTCCGTGGATGGGTGACCATAAGTAATTACATACCGGGTTTCCTCCGTGCCTCGGAAAGCACGTTAAGCCGTTGGTACCGGCTGTCATTTGTAGGTCTCTGACAGTCCTTACGAGTAGCCAAAAGTGTGACATCCAGTCTTACCAAGGGGTATCGTATTACCCAGTTACTAGGTTGATAGGCCGTCGCTTTATGTAAAATACTGGTACTCAGCTGCATCCGGTTAGACTGGAAGCCGGCCCCAAGATAGTTTGGGAAAAGACTAGGCAGATGATGATGGTGGCATAGAGCGTTTTTCGCATAGTACAGACAGCATTATTTAAGTAGTTACCCCCCTGGTGTACTCGGCGGGACTGTAGAGGGGTTAGCACATACTAACGCTGTGTGTACAAGGTGTTACTATGCTATGTTAACCCTTCACGAAGCCGTCAGCCAAGTATTCTGTACATCAAATTAAGTAACTTTACGCAAAATAACTGCCGGGAAACGACTTTTTTTTTGGTGAGAAAAATCACGTTTTATGTTAGCATTTATAAAACACTGTGCTGGTGGATGCATGGATGGTTATTAAAGTAACGTCATTACAACATTAAAAAAATGTCCCCCGGAATGTCTTGAAGATAACATTGACGGGCTAGCACTTTCAGAATATTTTAAACAAGCTACGATGGAGCAAAATTACGTAATTACAACACTACCTCCTCGGGCGACATAGTGATCTCGACGACTGGCCAGTGTGAACAAGGGAAATGTCGAGCGACGTTGTCCCACAAAGTTGACATTATGAGCTGATACGGACATACCACGTGAATGTTGGACGATATGTCTCCGTGACGTGTCTCCTAATGAAAACGCGGCTTTACATTGCGCCAGTAACGTTATAGGGGCGATCCTTTTGCCATCAACCGTGCACAAATCTGGGCCGTGTGAAAAACTGTCTCTGAAATTAATACGATCGGCAGAAAACGCGCGATAACGCTACGTTTTTTCGCTCATACAGTAAAAATACGGCGTAGTTCAGATGAACTTGAGCGTAAGCGATTGTAATAACAACGTCTGTTGTTCCACCATTGCTTATAGATGAATTGAAACGTGTTCAGCTGCCACTAGAAACGTAACATTCCTTAATTTATTCTTGTAAGATGTCTTCGTGGTGTTTCTGCGCTGAAACTGGGATACGCAAATGTTTTGTACACCTTAGTTTCTGGAGCACTGTTTACTTGACATTTCAGATTTGTATTTACTTTTCTAGGACTTGAGTCTTCTCTTGACCTTATTACAATAAATTGGCCGGCAAAGTTAAATGACTAAGTCTGGAAACTTGAACTCGCAGACTTGACATTTGGCGGATCAATCCTAACCTGATGCAGATGAATACCAGTATTTTACATGGAGCGACTGCCTATCTGACCTCCTCAACGCAATTATTACAGGGTAACACGATACCCTTTGGAAAGAGTCGTTGTCAGACATTCAGGCCACTGACTGTTTAACTGTCAAAGATCTACAATTGACGGCCGAGACCAATGGCTTAACTTGCTTTTCGAGGCTCGGAAGAAACTCGGTATGTAATGGCTGGTCAACTTTCCACGGACCAACCTAGCCAAGCGCGGCTTAATCTGAAGATCGGCACGAGCGGCTGTTATTATTTAGTCACAAGCTCCTCCCATCATTGTGTATGTGTCATAAATCCCAGGAGTGAAGATAATATAGACTGAAGCCTGGTTTTCACAGGCCCAGTAGCTGGCGGACAGTGAAGGACAGTTACTGTCTGACAGCTACTGGGTCCGTGAAAACAAAGTTGAGCCAGTACTGACCGGTCAGTTGCTGTCGGTCAGCAAATTCAAAATATTTTGTTTCTACTGCCCACTGACCTTCCCACGAGGACAGCTGCTGGGTCGTCACTGGCTCCATACAAACGCAACTAGACAGTGGCCGGACAGTGCCGAAGGACAGTAAGCGCCTTGACAATCAGATTTTTCCTTTTACAGAAAAGGAAGTAATGAAAAAAACAAAGTCTTCAGTCTACTTATAAAAATATTTATTTTAATTATATCGCACTGATCAGCCATTCTGCTGGCCTGGTGATAACGCAATGGGTCAGAAGCTCCTGGCCAGTACTGTGTACACCTGCTGTCTCCTATGCAGACCCAGTAGTGAGAACACGTTGGGACAGTGACAGTACTGTATAGACAGCAAAATGTACAGTTGCTGACGACTGGGTGGTCAGCAACTGGGCCTGTAAAAACCAGGCTTGATTATGAACAAGGATGACAACAACGAAAGTCGCTATACATATCCTAAATTAGAAGACGTCTCAGTTTTAGAACGATCATAACAATATTTTCATCAATGGTTACACTAATTCGCAAAACAATATTACATCAGTCCCCCTATTCACAAACGCTCGGATTCGATTTCGATTCGATAAGTCGTATGTCTATCTTGTTTTGGCATTACGAAAGCGAGCGAGATATACATACGACTTTCCGAATCGAAATCGAATCCGAGCGTTTGTGAATACGGGGGCTGATCACACTGATCGGCACAAAACTTGGTGTAATATTGATAAGATTTCTGATGCCGACTGTACCGTGATGAGCTACTACATAAGAGCATCCGCTTGTAGTCAGGGTCACTGCCTCACCGCTCCCATTGCGGATGTTTACATCCGAATCCGATGTTTACGCTGATTCCGATATGTATTGGTGTTTACTACAAGGAATCAGTGTAAGATAGCTAATTGACTGATATGTTTCTTAGTTTGTATTTCGCAAAACTGGTCTAAATCACGATCTATTACAACGAAGTCTTGTGTACTTGAAATGATTCACGATTACCCGGTCTTTTTAGCGTGTTGATGGCAAATTTTCATTTAATACAAGCTGATGTTTTGTATCCTCGTCAAATTCAAGAAGGTAATTATGCTAATGATTCTCGACCCGAATCAATAATAAAATGGGTATATTTTTTTTTCTTATTAACTGAAATCGGTAAGTGTGAACCACCGGAGTTTTAAACACGGTCCGTCTGATACTCGCTTACACACAAACAAAAAATTTCAAACGTTGTTTCGATAATTACTTATTCCATAAACCACGTTAAGGGGGTTGATTCGAAAAAAAAAACCGTGTTTTTTAAATGAATAATTTACTAGGTACCGTAATTTATTTTGATTATTTATTTCTTCTTCTTTGTGACAACATCCAGAATTTTGACGAGGATTACATTCTCATCATAATTCTGTATGTATAACATCTTTTATATTTAGCCCTAAACTCAGCTTTGTGAAGTCGGCTCGTTGATGCTGTCATAAGATCTTCAAGTACGCCGGAGGGCATGCAGCCCAAGATGGACGGTGGGCCATTGTCTGTGGGGAGAAGCCGCATATACACTTGAGATCTGAGACGGCCATGAACCCCCATCTGTAGAGATTGTTTATTCCACGGCCGACTTAAGTTTTGAGTCTATTTAGAGATTTTCAAGTCGGCCACGGCAAAGCATATCCAGGTGAAATGCTTTCGTAACGGGGCTTAAGCAGCTTCCACCAGAGATCATATCTTGATGGGGAGGTGCTGCTATTAGCCTGCACTGCGTCACGATTTTTACCAGAAAACTAAGTTGGACAGCTACGTCATGTTTTCTTTCTCCGTTTTCTTATCTTAGACCAACGACCTGACCTCGTAGGTCTAATGGTCCCAACCGCAATTGTTGAGGATGTGGTATCGAGTTGCATTCCCAGGTCGAGCAAAGTGTTATTGGGGTTTTTCATCAGAATTTCAGTGGCAGCTATGGAATTCGGACTTGTAACCGGCTGATGGCAATAGGCTCGCCCCGTATTATATGGGAGTCAAACATAACTGGCGAAATGTGGATGTACACCTATGCCTAACCCTTTGTGGATTATGAGCATGATGTATTAATATATAAGTGTGGTTTAAATCAGGATCTGTTATAACGAGGTCATGCCTGTCTGCGATGACTCGTACCTGCGTCACGGATTCTAATAAATAACATGTTTTCACAATTATCATGCTACGTCAAAAGCTGGTCCATTTTGTATTCTTTTCACCTATCACCAATAATCAAAACTTGATACCCAATTTTGGCCATCGTCACGAATTGTGCATGATTTTGAGTTGATATCAAATCAAGTAACAGATTTTCGAAATTTTAAATGAACTTTTCCACTAAAAAAACAGGTCAAGCATAACATCTATATTGTTATTATATTTCTCAAGTAATTCTTAATTTAATTTATTATAATTTGTATTTTCATTCTAATATGTATTGTATGATCCTTTAATGATTTGTGCTGTTATTGTATTTTTATTGCTAAAACAACTTGACATGTAATTTTGATAATTATTAATAAATAAACTAAACTAAACTAAACATTATCTTAGGGCGTCCCAAATCCAATAACACCTAAAAACACTTTACCTGAACTGTATGCTTCTCAAGTGGATGCTTGTTAGATTTACACCTAGGACAATTCAAATCTTCTTTTGATCTTACCCTTTCTTTCGGAATAGGGGATAATCCTATTTTTTTTTTCTTTGTCCGTCGGGTCGTTTATTGAAAAGTATTGGACACGTATTTTTTCTTTTTTCACGTGGTCATAAAATTACAGAGATATATTGAGTTGAAATGGCGCATGACGTCACATGTAGGTAAGTTTTATACCTACTTGTGACGTAGTAAGCCCACACTCTCCAACTTTAATGAGTTCTAACTAAGTAATTTTTTGATATTTTGATAAAACAAAAAATACGTGTCTAATATTTTTGTATTGCCTGTCTGACGGACAAAATAGAATGTCGTTTTCTTTACCCAGTCCGATCCCCTATTAGATTTACCTACATTATACGCACTAGATACGCTCCTCTGATCGTTGTTTACCCACATTTTCGCAGGCACCTCACCTCATCAGTTTCTGTAAGATGTGTCCTAAATAATACTGACCATTTTCGTACAAAAAACAGGCCAACCGTAAAAATATTAAAGTCTTCACGACTTAAAAGTGACCTAATCAAACAAAATCAGGTTGACCGTGAAATTTTAAATTTTTGGTGGACGTATTACTACAGAAACCTCTTTTGATCTTGTTTAGACCTTTCCTCCTAAATTAGATTTATACACGCAGCAGATACGTCGAGTGGTAAATACGCATCTACCTGACCTTTGTTTAAGAAGGCTCTTATTAAAGCGAAACCAATAACAGGTATTTTTAGATTCGATCTCGGTAGATAATAATACGTCTTTGAAGGTCAATTTGGGGAATCAGTTTAATCTGCTTATTACAAAATGAGTCTTACAGTAATGGCTATTTAAGGTTGCATTGCTTTAAGTACTGTTGATGCGACACCCGTAGATGATGGATGATATAGGTGGAGATATGACTTTTTTTTCTAATCCTGATACTGTTTATTTACTGTTCGAGGAGTCACGAAAAAAGAGCTCGTGGAAGGAATTGGGGGAGGTCTTTGTCCAGCAAAGGGACAGTAGGTACAGACTAAAAGAAAACGGATTATTTTATTTTATTAATACAAGATGTTGTTTTGCATCCTCGTCAAAATTCAGGATATTGTCACAAAAGACATAAATAATCAATATAAATTACGATACCTAGTTAATTATTAAAAAACATGGCTTTTTTTCATTGTTTAATTTGTCAATATTTCAGAATAACCCCCTTAACGTGGTTTAGGGAATAAGAAAATATCGAATAAACGTTTGAGATTTTTTTTTGTGTGTAAGCGAGGTTATAAGGCGAGAATCAGACATGTCGTGTTAAAAACACGAGTGGTTCACACTTACCGATTTCAGTAAAAAAGAAAAAAAAAAATTACCTACCCATTATTATTGATTCAGGTCAAGAATCATGAGCATAGTTACCTCCTTGAATTTGACGAGATTGCAAAACAACACCTTGTATAATCAAATTTTTATGCTGACTAGGCTTCCGTAGTTCCGTTCCGTTCCGTATTTCACGGGGGACCGTTGAAAACCAGCGCTGTGCTGTTATGGGTTGTACGTTTTGTATGCTCGTCCCTGCGACCAGTAAATATTGTTTCTTTCTTTTACTCTGCCCTGGAAGTGATTGCGGTGCTATTCCACAAACGATGGGGCCATGGGGCTCTTAATATTGCGTCCTGCGTGTACCGTTGTTTGTTCATTACAGGAACTGCTGGACGCTCCTGAAGTCGCCAAACTAGTGGCATTTCTGGGCCCAAACAATTTAGATTGCCATCACACACTAAGAAGAAATATGAATACATAATCTGCCTTACCTTTTCCCAAACTATCTTGGGGTCGGCTTCCAGTCTAACCGGATGCAGCTGAGTACCAGTATTTAATACATGAAGCGACTGCCTATCTGACCTCCACAACTCATTAACTGGGTAACACGATACCCCTTAGTAAGACTGGATGTCAGACTTTTGGCTTCTGACTACGCGTATCGACTGTCAAAGATCTACAAATGACAGCCGGGATCAACGGCTTAACGTGCTTGCCGAGGAACGGAGGAAACTCGGTATGTAATTATGGTCACCATCCACGGACCAACCTCGGCAAGCACGGCTTAACCTTAAAGTTCGACCTGTGCGGCTTTTATTATTTAGCCACAAGCTCTTCAAGAAGAAATATGAATACATACATGATAATTGACAAAACACGATGCAATAATATTCTTAAATACACACATTCAAGGTTTAAACTCCTAACAATGAGTTATTGTGATCAAATACCTTTGCTTTGTTTAGTGTAATAGGTTAATGTGTTCGGTTATTGCTAATACAAATTGCAATACCATTATATTTGTGTTTTTCCTGGTGGCTTTACGAACCGTACTGTGGTTATGTCATAGAATAATTTTGAGTGTACTAAGATCAGCTTCCATTTTGAGCTGTAGTGCTCTTTGGGTAAGTTTAATTTTCTGTTGTATTGTCTTAAAAGATGCTTATGACCTGACCTGACCTTGAGAATGATATGTCAATGTGACCAACTGTGGAGAAACTGAATTAGATACTGAAATTACGACATGATTTTTGTAAAGAAAGACACTTATAAGAATAAGAAAACTGTTTTTCTTGAGCCCTAGGTCATCATCATTCTCTTGCCCTTGTCCCAATTTATTTGGGGTCGGCGCAGCATGTCTTCTTCTTCCATTTTTCTTATTGCTTGTCATCTCATGAGACACCTCCTTTCTTACCATATCATCCTTCACACAGTCCATTCATCGTTTCTTTGGTCTTCCTCTACTCCTACAACCATCCACATTCATACCCAAAACTTTCCTCACGACATTTTCCTCATTCCTCCGCATCACATGCCTATACCACGACAACCGATTACCACACATCTTTTCAGTCACCGGCGCCACTTTCAGACTGCCCCTTATGCCCAAGAAAAAAAAAAGAAGGCTCACCTACTTTTTCTTGAGCCCGGTAGGTACGTGATATTATTTAAATACTTATTAAATAAAAACACCACAATGACCGTCTTTGGAATGGAGTTCGACTGTTGCTCCTGCCTAGACTATTTTATAAAATGTGCGTACTTCATCATTCTGCTGACCTTATACCAATTTATTTGGGGTCGACGCAGCTTGTCTTATTCTTCCATACTTCTCTATAACTCGTCAGCAGTGACATTATTTCTAGCCATATCATCCCTCATGCAGTCCATCTATCGTTTGTTTGTTCTTGCTCTACTCTTATGGCCATCTAGATGCATAGGTACTTACCATTTTTCTCAGTCCTCCGCATCACATGTCCATACCTCGATAACCGATTACTACACATCTTTTCAGTCACCAGTGGTGTACAATAATCTGAAAGTAGTTTCAGACTGTTGTACAATTATTCATTATTTTATCTATTCAAATTACACCACACGCTGGGTACATAAATTTAGTACTACAAGGTATTTAAATGTGGGTACTTAATAATCAAAAATAACTTGTAATTGAACTTCCTCGAAACCTACTTAGAAATACGTTCCAAGTAAAAGAGAGCAATTTGTCTAAAGTTACAAGAAATTCCTACCTTCAAAAGACACAGTACAAAATTAATTACATCAGCACAAACGTAAGTACATACGAAACTGAGATAACGCCAGGCAATTAGTCTACCCACGTTAGAACAATTTAGGAATAATGGTAATGAAAATTACTTGACCAACATAACCTGGGACATCAAGGTGGCATTGCTTGCTAAGAAAAACGACAGCATCTGTTAAATTCAGAACATTTTAAACGAAGTTCCAAATTACGACGCGTCTCAAGATATGTTGGTCGCTAATATAACCGACGATGGTTTACACACACAAGTCACTGAGTTCTTTCCCTCATTTGTTACTAGAGACCAATTTTATTATGGCTGATTAAAACTTGTATATGGTCGCGTTTCACACGCGAACCAATTATAAAATCAATACGATAGGCAAGGCAATACAAATGAAATGAACATTGCATAATAACCACTAAGCAGGACGCATTTTAATGAGGACGTCTTAGTCTATAAAATCTGGAAGAAGAAGAAAGAAAAGCAGAACAGTGGAAATGATTAGAAGGAATTGGAAAGGGTACAAGAAGAGAGGATGACCAAATGAAATAATATGTATGTACCGAAGTAAGAAAGTGAACATTGGAAGGCGACTTATAGAGATGAATTTATGGAAGAAAAACACGTACTGCGAAACAGAAACAAATTGGGATAAGGAAAAGAGCAGGAGTTAGGGAAACAGACGGATGATTGGTTTCATGTTTTCGCAATGATGCTATTTGTAGTAATACAATCCTATAGCAAACTTAATTATGGATATAAATGGTGGCTGATCAAATTAATACCCGTCACACCTAAACGCCCAGGAGACTCAAACAAAAACTCCCAGATATGACAAAGCCAATGCGGCTATTAAGTCATATGCAGGACAATCCTACTGTATGACATCAGATTCGTCTAGTCTCTCTATAAACGAGAACCTTGGCATTGTCCCATAAATCAGAGTCTGTTTACAAATTACAGATTCTAGACTTGCTCGTAACAAATTCTAGATTTCATACCGTCATAACATACAGTAAGGAAAGACAACTTTGCTGCTGGAAAATAATTGATGTCGATGAACTTTGTGAAGTGACGTCATATTGACGGAGTGATAACTAATAGACTGTCGAGTTATATTGAACCTTGTACACGTTTGTTAACGGCTGAAAGTATTAAACGTAGTTGTATGGTCTAGAAATCAGACAATTTGTGTATTCCTGGTGGCAGATTGTCTTCGGCCGAAATTGCGTTCGAGGATAAAAGATCTGAGTACTCTTTCACAATGAAATCATTTATTGTTATAAATGTGAAAGTTTGTGATGATGTATGGATGTTTAGATGCAAAAACTACTGAATGGATCTTGTTGAAATTTGGTACAAGTATACGTAGATAAAAGTCTAGGATAGCACATAGGATCCGGGCGCAAAGCCGTGGTCATAAGCTCGTTTTAAAAATGCAGTTAAGGAAACTTTTGAACTGTTGAGGAGTTGCCAGGCAAAACAAAAAGATGAAGCTACAGTCCTTTCACAGCCACTACAACCCCGGCAGCAGAAACCTTATTTAAATGAAAATTAAGATCAATATGACTTTGATGAAGATGCAAAATCAGAGGTACAATAACTGTGAATAAGACTGTATTTGCCCATGCCAAAGCGTAGATCTCCATTGAGCAGAAACGTCATAGACAGTAGACACTCTTGTAAACCAATAAGTTGTATTCATTCTAACCCAAAGGATTTTTAAAGAGGATGAAAGAGATAGAGCTACTGATTATCCTCTGAGATCATACTCGTGATGACAAATGTAGGGCACTACGGTTCAATGAGCATGTAACAGTAAATGATAGATCAATGTTACGCTTATTGGGTGTTTAACCGTGCGAGGTGAATTTGTAAATATGCCCGAATGCTTTTTGCCATTATTTGGCAGAGAATAAACAGTATTGGGAGTAATTTACGACTGCTCAGTTGATCCAAAGCAGCTGAGCGTGGGAAGTTCGGCTTGGTCCCTTATCTTCAGGGTCCCTATCTTGATGATTGCGGACGTATGTCACTTGGTTTCCTATTAGAAATTTCTCCTCAGCAGTCTAGATATGTGCCCAGTTAACAACAATAGGCTCGCCAGGGGTCTCTTATGTGTCTTAATAAATCGGACGAAACGTTTTGTGCCTTGGTTAATTGTTGATTGACAGTTAGAAAAAAAACCTTTAGAATTTCTTTTTGATGGGGAGTTTATTCCGCCAATTTTATCCCGAAAGAAAGCGGTGCAGGGTGGGCGTTTTGGGGAACTGGCTTACACATTTTTTGACGTTTGAAAAAGTGCTGATTATCAACCTAACTTGAAAAAATTACTTGCCAACATGAAACAAGATGAACTCGATACAACAATGAGCGCCTATGTCGACTGGTCACGTTACCACATGTGGAGTTGACCCAGGATCCGGAGTTGAATGAACCGGTTGCTGACCTTTCATTTGTACGGTCTTTATAGTACAGATGTTTTCTAAACTGTATATTGATTGATGAGTTATGCTGAGTTAATGACAAAGTGATTAAGTATATTATTATAAAACGTCTGATCGATTAGGAAGACATATCATAACATCACGCCTGTAATTCCTAAAGGGTTCGGAAGAGGTGTACCGAATACCACACCAACATTCCGCCAGATATGTTTCAAGTCCCATTTAATAGGGGGCGAGCCTATTACCATAAATCGGACACAAATCCAGACTCCGTGGCTGCTACTGATAAATTCCTGATGCAAAAACCCAATAACACTTCGTCGAACCTAGGACCTGAAGTTCAGCAGTCGCTGTTACGACCACTCGACTTTAATAGTTCTTGCGAATTCGAAAGGAGACCATCAGGGTATTGTAAATAGTCTTCCTGTCTGAGATGGCATAAACCTGTGGCCTTCAATCATAATGGCAATTTCCTTTTGACCTTTTATTATAACTTTGTATATAGATCCACATTTAGCTTCAACGTTTTAGAATATCTGTACATACAAATAAATAATATTGAAGTGTCTGTTTGTAATTTCAGAATCTGAATGCATATCACCGTAACATACAGGGTGTTTGGGCGCATTGCCGGACACAATTTTTCCATGGATATGGGAGGTCATAAGCTAGGTTCTATCACCCATGCACCCTAGTCCTAAAAAGCTGATGTTAAAATATGTAAATGGCGTATGCGCTAAAGCTCCTCCGTGGAGTGGCTTATAACCCGGGTGTGCTGTGTCACCTGAAGCTGTGCGTGCCATTCCGGTACGTGTGGAGGCGGCGGCGACCGCCAGCCACTGCTGGCCGTGCCTGTTGCCAAAACCAACTTGCTGTCAAAAACACCCCTCACCCGTACAATATGTGTTCTAAACGAAGTGCATGAGAGACTTGACATATTTTCGTGCAATCTGAGCGAATTCGAAAAAGTTTTGTTGAATTATGTTAGTTATATTTTTATTAATATTCTGTGTTATTAAATGTCTGATTTTTTTTTCGGTAATTGTCCCGCGGATCAAACTACAGGGATAAAAGCATCCTATGCTATTCCAGACATCTATCCCTGTGCCAAATTTCATACAGATCCATTCAGTAGTTTTTACGTGAAAGAGTAACAAACATCCATCCATCCATACTTACAAACTTTCGCGTTTATAATATTAGTTGGATAGATTTTTAAGTATTACTCGTAGCTGTAAGTTTATTTTTCAATTTATTTGGTGTGTGTTTGCAAACCACTATTGTGTGGTTATCCTGTAAAGATAAATAAATAAAAAGAGTAACTAAGGCTAGTTTGATTTTTGAAAAAGGATCAGGGTTCCGTGTAAAAAAAAAAAACACACGGGTGAAGTACGCTGGAAGCACCTTGTTTTGACATAAAGCTGATTCTGTATTTTCCAACAAGCGTCTACAAATTGTTTTGAATATCGCCAGATTGATTGATCTTGCTAAGAAAGGCTATTTTAAAACTTTGCTCTTCTAGAGGTTGGACAGTTGGGTTATAAATATACATGTTTCTTGAGAAGTTTAGAGTTACTTCAATGGAATATTGACTGCGTTTGTTGTTTTTTGCCAGAATTGAAAAGTATTGTTTAAAGGTTACGGCTTCCGAAATATTCTAAAAGAGTTCGTTTAGCCGTTGGTAATGTAACATAACATCACGCCTGTAATCCCCGAAGGATTAGGCAGAGTTGATAATAGTATTCCCACATATTTACAGGTCTGTGTTGTTCACTAACGGAAAGCTTCATAGGCTACATTTGAAACGTTCTCTATGGTTAAATCCGTACATAACGGTAGCAAAGCTGCGATCAAAAGCTAGTGAACAATAAAAATAAAAGGATGGTATTTAAAAGTACTTCAATTTATTCCCATTTCATTTACCTAATTTTGCCTGTGTTCCACCAAATACACACATCAAAAGTGTCTAGGGATCAAGCATTTTTATGCGGATTTCTTGAGATTGAGATGTGGCTTTGTAATAAATTTATGATTTTATAAATTTATATGGATCCTTTTTGGTGCATTTCATAATTTGAATCAGGAACTGTGAATCAAATTCGAGTAAAAGATGAAAATCAGCTGTCAATATTTTCCCTATAAAAACATACAACGCATTGAAGACATTATTAGTGCTACTGTTTCCCTACTACTGATTAAAACCAACGTTATTATGGAGCGGCGACGTCATTTAAGCAGGGAAGAAATGCTCAGAGCCGTGGGAATGATAGAAGCTGGTTCCCGGCAACGTACTGTGGCTTTAGCTCTGAATACAAGTCAGAGTGTTATCAGTCGACTTTGGACACGTTACCGAAGCACTGGTACCGTGGCTGAGCGCCATGGAGGACGGTATCGCTGCACCACACGGAGACAAGACCGATACATTCAAATCTTAACTCGAAGAGCTCCAACAATAACCGCCATGATGTTAGCCGTGAGGCTTCATCACTCTTCAGGGAACTTAATTAGCAACCAAACAGTCAGAAACCGCTTGCATGAAGTGAACCTTCATTCCCGAAGACCGCTACGGGTACCACCTATAGCAATGCACAATCGTAGGATTCGATATCAATGGGCTCTTGAACACAGAAATTAGGCAGAAGAACAATGGCGTTTCGTGTGCTTTTCTGATGAGTCTCGTTTTGGTATGAGACCGGATACAAGACGTATACGACACTGGAGAACCCCTGGACGCCAACAGCGATTAAAATCCTGCCAGGAAGTCCATCCTTATAGTGGTGGAACCATCATGGTATGGGCGGGTATTTGGATCGGCGGAAGAACTGAGTTGATTTGGATCAGAGGCAACCTCAACGCTCAAATTTATGCTGAGACAATTGTATCAGACGTCATCGTTCCTTTACAAGTGCAAATCGGTCCCTTATTTCAGTTAATGCATGATAATGCACGACCGCACACCGCAAGAGTTGTAAGACAGACTCTCGCCGCAGCTAACATCAATGTCCTGCCCTGGCCTGCTCAGTCGCCAGACTTGAACCCGATTGAGCATGCATGGGATATGCTACAGAGAAGAGCTCTGCCGAATATGGAGGGTATCCAGTCGCAAGAAGACCTTTTTTTGTTGTTGCAACGAACATGGGCGGCCATTCCACAGCGTGATTTGGATGAACTCATTTTGAGTATGCCAAACCGATGTTCTTGTGTTGTTAGTGTTCGCGGTAGAAACACGGATTATTAATTGTTTAAGTTACCCAATAAAATTTTAAAGAAAACTGTTATTTCAGTCTTTTTTTCGAACTTTAATATTAGTGGTTCAAATGTCAAAAATCCCTTTATTAGAAAATGGCAAATTTCTTTATTAATGCAAAGGTGACTTGGTTTATCGTTACTGTGACAAACGAAAACACTTTATTTGATGAATCCTTAAAGAAAATTTTAATTAATATCAATCAGGAGAAAAGTTATTGCAAAAATATATGTTGATCCCTAGACACTTTTGATGTGTGTATACTGAATGTGCACCAAAATATGTTCATTAAAATATGTCATAACGAGCATCTATTTAACAACTGTTGCAAATTTGTAAAAATAGTAATACACCTAATTTTGAAAACAAGCATTATTTTTTTTAGTTTTACGACGTAGCCCCGCCTGTCTACAGGGTTTAAAGTAACCTAACACGAAGGGGATGTAAGGGTCTTAGTTCGCTCGCTCCGCTCGCTCACTAGACCCCGCCATCCCCTTCGAACCTAACCTGTCCAAGTCGGGGTGCCCCAAGAAGGAATATTTGGTGCACGATCAGTATTTTTCGGGGAAGAATAAAATAGTTATTGTTACAATAGAATATTTGCAGCGCACTACAATAGAAAAGTGTTATATCTTGGTGTTAATTTGGAATTTGTTTGATGTAACATATTTTGTTGGCCGAGTAGTTTAATTATAGTAAAACAATTAAACGGGTTTAAGATCAATATTATAGAAATGCATACATAGATGTACCTTTAGATTTTTGGTGAACACAAAAATATTATCCAAAATAAAACACGAATAAATGACGAAACACCCTACGGAAGAGTCATCGATCAACACCTCAAAATGACTGAAAGTATCTAAATGTTTTCAATGACTCATTCGGAATTTTCGTCACATATCAAAGTCCATTGGTTTGTCATAGTGAAATTAAGTTATCTATTGAAGATAGGATTTCCCCGAAAATGAGGATACAATGACGGTTAGTGACATGATGACATTTTAACGTCACCATGACGTGATATCTAGTAACCTGTTAATCAACCCAAGACCTTTAAATGCGCGATCAAAATCAAGTAATCCCCGAATTATTATTATCAAGTAATCCCCAATTACCCCTGTAATAATAGAACACCCACATTTCGCCAATTACACTTTGCTCCATCTGGAAATCGAACACAGATCCCGAATCGAGCTCGGCAGTCGTGTGAAAATTGTCATTTTGTGTCAAGTTTTAATTCCAGGTGCCAGACATACAGTCATATATTTTTCCCATAGAAAAAAAAATCATTTCTACATTGACTATATCGACATTGACAAAATCATCGAACAATCATAAATGGAGTCATTGTCATACCTAGCTATCAATACAATTGAATAGAATAGAATTTTATTTTGCAAACCAACTTTTTTTTTTTTTTTTTAACACTTCAAGCACATAGTACAGAGGCGGACTTAATGCCATAGGCATTAAGAATAGGCATAATTATGACGCGTATCCAAGTCACGCGGTGTCCTGCAGTGTGAACCACTCAGCACAGGCTGCCTCAACCAGTTTTGCGCGGGTAATACACAACAGTTGTTATGAACATAATACGTTTCGAACTTTTCCGACATATGTTGGGGTATAGAAAAAGCAATCCAACTTCGTTAGAAGCGTAATTAAAGCTGTATACTTCAGGGACTATACCAAGCCCAGTTAAAAAAAAAAACTATTATGTCCCGTACACAACCTCAGGCGATGCGTCTAGCGAAACGCGCGCGCGTCAATGGTCGATCCGCAAGTGGGGTCACGGTGACTAATGGCATGATCAAAATAATGTCGTTCATTATTGTTTTCTCCGCAACTGCTGTCGCAAGACGCCTGTCAATAAAGTGTGTGGCCCGGGGAGAAAAGAGGTAAGGATATAATCTTAAGGCTGGTTTACACAGGGTAACGTGTCAGTAGAGCTCTGCAGTAGTCCTGGTAATTTTTTCATGGTGTACTCACGCCATTGAAGTCAGTGAGGAAAGAAAATCCAATCTATTTCTCTGTGGAACGCGATTCCCCAGGCAATCAGGATGGCTACGAATCCCGTATCTTTTAAAATTAAAGTACGCGAGTATATTCGGAAAAAACTAGCTGTATCGTCACAACGTTAATATTTTCCCCATAGTTTTTCCTGTTATGTTTTATATTTTGATATACATTTTATAGTATTATGATATATTTTTATAGTATTTTATGTATCCTTTGTAGTTTGTTTTAGTATTCAATGTATAATATTTTATAGATATTGTTGGTTGGTTGGTTTGTCTCTGCATCACCCAAAGGTTGACTGGTAGAAAATGCCTATGGCATTAAGTCCGCCTCTGTACCATGTGCTTGAAGTGAAGAATTCCGCCGTATCCCAGTAGTTCCATTCTCTAGTTCCATTATGGGACTACTGGGATTTTTTTCTCCCAGTAGTTCCATGGAACTAGAATACTTTTTCACCTTATCCCATTAGTTCCATTAAGTACAGTTGCGCCAAAACGGCAGAATGACAACGATTGAACTAGTTGTAACAAAAAAAAAAAACAATCTGCTGTTGCGTGTGGAAGAGTTGACGGAAATTTTAGAAAAGAGATATCTCAAAAAAAACCTTTCGCGGCATTTTCGTTTGAATATTCGGCGTCAGAGCTGTACTGACAGCAAATCAGTTTGTTACACTGCGTGATACTGACTTGCCTCGAATATGGAGCCAATTACTCACCCTGTGTAAATCTAGCTTTAGGCCTGGCCTCCACCAAAGCAGAGACGAGCGAAGTGGAGAGAAGATGTGCAAGATTCGGCCAATCACAAGAGAAATGACAGACGCGATGTAGATTTCAACCAATTTGATTGGTCAGTTTCCACACATCTCCTCTCCGCTCCGCTCTTCCCCGCTTTGGTGGAGTCCAGGCCCCGGGCCCCGGGCCTTATTGGAGCGTGAGCGTAAACAAGCCTTCTATGTATTTTCTTTAGACGAGATATTTGAATGCCAAGTCTAAACTAAAGATTTTTTTGATAATTTCAGTTATAATCATAATAAATTGGCACCGCTGATTATTCTATTTTAGGCACACGTGAATAATAATTTAACGACAGCCATTATGATAAAAAATATGATGATTCATTTTTACCACTTTAGGCGGTCTTGTCACTACATTTTGCGAATATTTTGGAATCAGCCCTTGCACTCTCATGACCAATAAGTATAATCACCCTTTAATGTTCCCACTGTTGGGATACAGACCTCGCCTACGTCAGAGAGAGTGGGCTGTAACTGCAATCCACGACGTGGTCTCAGTTTACCTTCAAGTGGTTGGTTCTAGGTCATGACGATTCCTCACATTTTGCTGCACTCATCAATTATTTCTATGCAATAACATATTGTCACAAAGTAATGCGCCTGCCTGGGCTCGAACCCACGGCTTACTGCTCGTAAGTCGGGGCTGCCACCACTGGGCCACCGCTGCTCTCTCGCAGCGTCGGTAGCCGTGGGTTCGAACCCAGGCAGGCGCATTACTTTTGCAATAATAAATAATTTATTTCATTACCGCTGCCCTCAAAATCGGTGAAGGAAAACATCGTGAGGAAACATGGCATGTCCTAGAACTAAAAATTCGAAGACATGTGACATCTACCAACCCGCACTGGGCCCGCGTGGTGGATTACAGCCCACTCCCTCTCATAGAGAAGAAGTCTGTGTTCCAGCAGTGGGAACATTATAGGCTAATGATGATGAATAACATTGTCGGTCCATAAGCTTCAATGTTTTCGCGTGAAGTCTCGAAGTCCTGTTCATGGCCTCGGGCGAAACGACTTGCGTCAGGCGACACGAGAGCATTTTTTTTTGAAGTGACACTTCTTATGCGACTTCCAACAAGTTCAACGCTACTATGGAGGGGAAATATTTTCTATTACTCACTAAGAGATGGCAGTATTACAAGATTTGTGACTACGTAGTTCTACGCAAGATGGCGTGCAAACAGTCGACTACATTCGACTCTTCGGTGTAACCAGTAGCATGGCAGCCTTCGCTCAATTTCCAGGAGTAGAATAACCTCGATAAACTTATTATATAATAATTATGTAATAAAAATAATACAACAAAATATTATTTAGAAGCTCAATAAAATAACGAGAGTGAATGCGTGGCAGTTGAACGCATGCGTGTAGTATTCCGAAGTTCCACTTCTTCCGCGCGGAGTGACTCCAAGCACAATTTTTTTTTGTCTGACGCTCCACATGTCGCATCACGCGTTTTTTTACTGTCGATGTCACAACAATAAGAAAAACATTGCGCAATTCATGATATTGTGCAATCATATAGGGTTTTTGATGAGGGGACCGCCTTATGCATTGTCATTTTTTACGCAATAACGGGCAAGAATTGCGTTCTTATCTTTACACGAGTATCTTTGATAAGAAAGCAAGCTAAAAGATGAGTTCTATTGAATAACTTTTTTTTTTTATTAGGTACATAACATACGGAGCGCAGCTGTAGCCCAGTGCTCGTAGTTCGGTCAAAATTGGATATGCACAAGAATGAGAAGCACACCTTCCACCCTAGAAAGCCATCGAATGCAGTTGCTGTGGCCGAAGTCGGCTAGATGGCATCATGATCAGGTTCCTTTCTCATCCACATTCATAGTCAAAACTTTCCCCACGAGATTTACAAGAAACTGGCATTCTGGGTCAAGCTCGACCTAGTACATTAAGCTGTAATATTTATGTATGTGTGAGTGCAGTAAAGAATAAAAATAGAAAAAGGACTATCTATTTGTCGTTGCAAACCTCAAGAGCACGTCATATGACATCTCTTTGACGTAAGGTTTATTTGTAATGCTTTATGCGCATATCAAACCCCTCCCTACGCGTTTAGCACGAAACCCGTTAAGGTGCAGGCCAGTGTCAGGTTATAATATGTTTATTAAAATATGATTCTCGACGGTAACAAATATAGTTTAACACAGTTATAATATAATCATCAAAATCATACTGTAAACCTCTCAGTTCAACGTTTTCATGAAATAGTTACTATTCATACTGAGGAGCTCGTGGCTAAATAATAACAGCCGCACGGGTCGATCTATAAGGTTAAGCCGTGCTTGCCGACTTTGGTCCGTGGATGTGTAACCATAATTACATACAGAGTTTCCTCCGTGCTTCGGGAAGCACGTTAAGCCGTTGGTCCCGGCTGTCATTTGTAGATCTTTGACAGTCTTTACGAGTAGTCAGAAGCCAAAAGTCTGAATCCAGTCTTACGAAGGGATATCGTATTAACCCAGTTACTGGGTTGTGGAGGTCAGATTGGCAGTCGTTTTATGTAAAATACTGGTACTCAGCTGCATCCGGTTAGACTGGAAGCCGACCCCACGATAGTTTGGGAAAAGGCTAGGCAGATGATGAAATACTATTCATACTCATGGTCATGCCCACTTCAAGTAAGGAGTGGGCCGTACTCCACCACGCCAGCCAAGGATGGCCGGATAGAAGTCAAAAGAAGTTCTTCAACCAAGGCAAAGGCATAAAATCCAGACGACCTAAATAATTACACCTTTAATAAGTCCTTATTTATCAGGACCAGCCTTTAAGGAAGTCGTCGCGTCGTAATTAGAATGAATAAGTAATGTTTTCCCATTTCAATGTGTGTATGTCCGTTAATTGTCCCATATGTACGACGTATACGTACCTACGCAGAGCGACCAATCAAGCTATAATATGTACCAGTTTATGCGGATCTCTCTTTGTACTGGAAATGTATATAAAACGAGGCCAGGTTATACTGGAAAATTATGGTTTGATGTGACGCCGTGGAGCACTTGAGGAAAACCGCTAGGTTTTGTATAATAGGCTCATTATTATTGCGAAACTATCGATTGTGATCTTTAGGGGGTAGTGGGTCGGTAATACGAGAAGGAAAATGTTGTGAGGAAAAATAATAATATAATAAAAACAATAATAGCATCCTGCACCCGTCTGAATTATTTCCGAACAATTAAAATAAATGTACGGAATTTTCGTTGTGTAATTGACCGGTTTTTTGTCAAGACTTTTCAAATATCGAAATGGTAACCGCAGAAGGAAAGAAAACCATTGAATGCGAGAAGCACTAGGCCTCGATAAGTTGACCAATAAGGGTGTCGCCACACCAATCAATCGATCGACCTCGTATCGTTTCTACTAGGTAGGGACCTAACGTTCGATTGTCGACTAAACGATTCTACTATCGATCGACGATCGATCGATTGGTGTGGTAACAACCTAATTTTGTAAGCGATAACTAGGTATGTTGGAGAAGTCAAAACTTTTCTGGATTGACATAAGGGTCATTCTAAGTTAAGAGGTACTTTTCATGGCCAGGACAAAAAAATACTTTTTTTTAATACTAACTTCCTTAATAACCTATTTATTACTTAAAACTAAATGTTTTTTTTCTCTCCCCTGGTCTGTCCCCAAACCGACTTTATTTGTAAACCAGTTATTACGAATGTATTAAAATTCAATAATTACTTTATCATCGTTAATTTTATACAGAAAAATAACTTAGTCGCAATGTCTTATAAGTAAAATTACTTATATTCAAATTTTTCATAAATAATATCAACGCCAAAATTTGTCCTCCGTGTTTCGCGTCTCGTCCCCTGGCTTTTTGTTTTCGTTTAAAAATCAATTTTGTTTTGCTAGTTTGAGGAAGTTGTGACCTTGAGTGCATAGGATGTAACGTGAAGCTAGCAGCAAGCGGCGCATAAGCCGACTGCCCAGCCATTTTAACGGCCATTTAAATCACGCCGCTCGCTGGGTGTAGAAGTGTTGAGTGAATGCAGTCTTTCCTCTGGTAAGTTTTATTTAGCATTTATTTGTTAAAATACTAATATAGACTTAAATATTCACTATGAATAGTGCATACATTGTTACGTTTGATTGTGAATTGCGTACGAGAAACACTTTAACGGTTATTTTAGATATTAGTCGAAAATGTATCTCCCCTGGCGTATTTCCCCTGGCTCTTTTGATGGCAGGGGAGATACTTAATGTCCAGGGGAGATACATTTGTATGCGTTTTCATGAATACTTCTACATTTTTCTCTGAACCTTTGCTTGGCATTATGTTTATCTTAGCTTTACAATTGAATATGACTTTTTTACAGAAAAAATGGCACCTAGAAAAAAAATGACGCGCGAAGAACGGCTCGAAAAAAAAAGGATAGCGGAACGATTAAGATACCAAAGAATTAAAAATGACAAAGATAAGTACGCTCAACAAAAAATCAAGGAAAGGGAGAAATATGAAAAGAAGAAAGAAAAAGGAGTTATTAAGACAGTTCAGCAAATGACTCCCAGAGAGCAGCGGAAGGTTAGAAAAGTATGGAGGGAAAAAGCAAAAATTCGTAGACGTCGTTTAGCACTCCAAGATATAAGCAATGCTCCTGTAACACCACCATGTTCGCATAATGAAGACCCACCGCCCCCTCAAAATATAAACAGGCGAGCGCAGGCAGCACAGCAAAAGTCAATTCGAGCAAGAAGAGCAAGAAACCTGATAATAAGAAAACAAGAGGCTGAAATAGCTCAACTTAAGTCTGCAGTCCAACGCTACAAGAAACAAATACAACGGATCAAAAAACCACCAATTAATAACACACCCAACACCAAAGTAAATTCACTTATAACGGCAGTAAGTGCAGGCGACAAAGAAACTATAAAGAAGAAACTGCTTTTCAGTGAAGTTATTACTCAACAACTTAATGAAAACTTTTCAAATCTCAACACTGTACAAGAAAAAAGAGTCTTCAGGAGAGTCTTAAGCGGGAAAATAGTAAAAAAATACAATGTTTTACCGAAAGAAATGAAAATAAAACCTTTAAGTAAAATAGGCAAGAAATTAAGACTGCTGGATACAAAGCGCAGCTCAAGAAAAAATTGTGAGAATTTGAAAACGTGCATAGTAAAATTTATGGAAGATGATTCGAGCAGTAGACTTTGTGCAGGAAAAAAAGACTTTATAACAAAGAAGGGCGAGCGTAGGCAAAAGCGAGTTATGCTAGATACGTTACTCAACTTGCACAAACGTTTTGTGGAAAAGACACACATTAAAATATCTTACCCAATGTTCTGCAAACTCCGACCATTTTGGGTCGTCCAACCACGCTGTGACGGTCGTAACACTTGCATGTGTGTTATACACAGCAATATAGATTTAATGCTGAAATCACTATACAACGCTAAGATACTATCTGTGTCGAATTACGTGGACCTTCTAAACCAAGTTTGCTGCAACAGATTCAACGAAAAATGTTTATCACGCGAGTGCAAGACGTGTTTAAACAAAGGTCTACATTACAAAGAATTCGATAACTCCATTCAACTATTTTACAGCAAGTGGCAAAGTGTACGCCAAGATATCGTGGATTTAAAAACTCAAAAACCACGAACTGTAACGAAATGCGTTAAAAGCTCACTACAGATTCCACCAAAGGACTTGATTTTGGATTTGGAATCAAAGATGGAAAAGTTTTTGAACCACGAACTAAACATAGTGCACCAACATCAAACTATAAAATTAAAAAAAGAGTCCCTTACTGAGTCAGAAGCAATAATACACGTAGATTTTAGTGAAAATTACCTAACAAAATACGCTGAAGAAGTACAATCCTTTCATTTCGGAGGATCGAGACAGCAAATAAGTATGCACACTGTTGTAGTCTATACTAAAGATGTTGACCAAGAGCTAAAAAGCCAATGTTACTGCACTTTGTCACAAAATTTATTGCACTCACCTCCTGCAATTTGGGCGCATTTACAACCCATACTTGACTGTCTGCCGGCTACTGTTACGACTTTACATTTCTTGAGCGATGGGCCAGTCACCCAATATCGTAATAAAATGATGTTCAAGGTTTTGGCAACAATGCTAGAAGATTTCTACCCTAACCTTCAAAATTTCACATGGAATTTTCATGAGGCAGGTCACGGTAAGGGAGCTCATGATGGAGTGGGTGCTACTTGCAAGAGAACTGCAGATAGATTAGTTGCGAGTGGCACCGATATTTCATCAATAGATGATTTAGCTAAAGCCCTAGAGAAAACCTGCCCGAATATTAAAATTTTCACCATAGATGATGCAGACATATCTGAAAAAGCAGCAAAATTAGGTTCAACTGAAGGTATAAAGACTTTTTCAGGCACACTAAAGGTTCACCAAGTTACCGGTTGCGTATTTATACCTAATTGCCTGACATTGAAAAGTTTGAGC
Organism: Cerastis leucographa; assembly: GCA_963082945.1. NCBI lineage: Eukaryota > Metazoa > Arthropoda > Insecta > Lepidoptera > Noctuidae > Cerastis > Cerastis leucographa. Next base: position 5,759,241 of record OY720374.1, on the reverse strand, counting down.
TGCTTCTGTGACTCAGAGCTATGTCGTCATTTTCATTTGGGTACTTTGGATTATCCTCAAACACATTCTAAAAATCGTCTACGAGTTGATGATGTATACGGAGCTAGCGATTCAGAAGATGAACCACTAATCAATTTCACATCTCAAGAACACAGGGAGAAGCCTGAAGAAACACTACAGCATTTTGGTCCTACCAGTATTAAAAACAAACTGCACAAAGATGATTCAAAGCCCTCAACATCTGGAAAGAAAACATTCTGCAATGGGGACTTTGTGCTGGTTAAACTTCAAGATACAAAAACAGAATATCGTTATGTTGCTATGTGCACAGGTGTTGAAGAAGATGATGAACTTCAAGTTATATTTTGTAAAATCTGTGATGAAACTGGAAAAAAGTTCAGAATTAATGATGACGATATTTCTTTCATCACCTGGGATCAGGTTTTAAAAAAACTACCCTCCCCTAACTTAAAAATGAGAGGGCAGCGTATTTTTTATGCATTTAATGAATCTATTGATGTCTTTGAACGTGGGTTTTAGAAAAAGATTTTATTTAAATGTTTTTAGAGTTTAAGTACAAGAAAAATTTAATATTGTTACACAGAGAAGTTTTTGTTTCTTTTTATTTAATTATTGACTATTGATAGTAAAGTTATAGATATTTTTGTTTTTATGGAAAGGTAAAAGAAGATTTTCCGTTTCCGGATACGCAAAAAGTCAGTCGCTAAGTCAAACGCTCTCGCAAATATTTCATTAAAAGTGAGAAATATTAAACATCGAGTGTAAAAGTGCCACCCCAAATAGTTTCCATACGCGTGTGTTTCGAAACATAAAACAAAAACAACAGAAATAAGCATTCAAAGTGAGAAATTACGAAACATAATATTGTAAAACCAAACCGTGTTTGAGGTTAAGTGTCAAACATAGACATAGACAACAGCCAGCTGCCACAGTGCTACCAACTTACGAAAAAAAAAAAAAAAAAAAAAGATTCGTTCAGAAACCTCAAGAGAAACTACGTTTTGTTTCACTTCACAATGGCAGCCGAGCTGTCACCAGAGATGTCGTTACTCTTCACTAAATTGACAGAACAACTAAACATACAAACAACCACAATAACTGACAATATCACATCAGCTGTATTAGTGAAAGTGGATGAGAAAATTAAACCGATCATAGAAGAGAATGAAAAACTCAAGAAAGAAGTGGAATTATTAAATAACAAGATACTAAATCTCGAGACAAGCAGTAAGAGAAACAACATATTAATTCACGGGCTCCAAGAAACTAAAGAAGAAGGTATCGAAGACCTAAATACTCTAGTAATATCTACGATGAAGGATATCGAAGTGGAAATTGAAGCAGGCGAAATCGACAGAGTTCAGAGGCTGGGAAAAAGGGGAGAAAATGATCAAAAAGTAAGACCAATCCTACTTGCAACAACAACACTGCAGAAAAAAATCAAGATCTTGAAGAACAAAAAGAAACTACAAGGAAACGTCTACATTACTCATGACCTACCAAAAACAGTACTACAGAAGAGAAAGGAAAACAAGCAAAAAAACACAGATAAAATAGATATTGAGAAAAGGAAAAGATCGGAAACCCCAAGCCCTGGCAACCAAAGTACAACAACTTCGAAACTACAGAAAACAAGCACCAAGGACACTTTTCAGAAAGGCGCGCTCCAAACCGATGCCTTTCAATACATGCGGGAGAGGGCATACTCGCTATCAGACAGAAACACATACCGCAACTAACACACCTTTTATAAACCAAGAAGCACCAAGTAACGCCAACATATTACCGGAAATCAGGAACAGAACAGAAACAACAACATTAAATAAGAATAAACAAAAAATCCAATTCCCCAATCCGGCTGGTCCCCGTGGGGAGAACGACCACTACCCTCCATCAAACAACGATGAAAAAGAAAGAAAAATCAAATTGAATACAACACATCAACTAAAAATCTGCACGTACAATGTAAGATCATTATCAACAAGAGAAAGACTACTAGAGCTAAACAACTCCATAGAAAATATAGACTGGGACATTATAGGACTAGCAGAAACCAGAAGAATGGGCCAAAAGATCGAAGAATATGAAAACTATATCCTATGTTATATAGGCGAAACAGCAGGCCTGCATGGAGTAGGTTTCCTGATAAAGAAAATGTTCAAAAATAATATAATAAACTTCCAAGGAATATCTGAAAGAGTCGCAATTCTAAAACTTAAATTCGAAAAATTGGCACTTACCATAATCCAAGCGTATGCACCCACTGTAAGCTCAAGCGAAGAAGAAATTGTAAGGTTTTACAACAACCTAAAGAAAGCACAAGAGCTATCAGACAAACACATGTTCGTGGTCGGTGATTTCAATGCGAAGATCGGGCAACCAAAACCAGAAGAAAACATGATAATGGGAAAATTTGGATATGGAAGAAGAAACAGCAGGGGAGAACGCCTTATACAGTATGCAAACGAGTACAAACTGTCCATAATGAACACATTTTTCAAAAAGAAGCAATCCCGCAGATGGACATGGATATCGCCCGACCAGACAACAAGAAACGAAATCGATTATATTTTGACCAACATTCCAAAGTCTGTAGCTAATGTGGAAGTACTCAATTCAGCCAATTTTCCATCAGACCACAGAATGCTCAGATGTTCGCTAATGATTCAAACACCCAAAATTAGTCGAAAATCATTCAAAGTATCAACAAGCCTACTTAAAACTACAACCGAAAGAGAAACTTACACTCAAAACCTAGAAAAATACTCTAAATCACTCGACAAAATCTTAGAAACCGAAAATGACATACAAACTATAAGTTACCAACTAGAACAGCTAATAACAAAAAGTCTCAAACTCGAAAACAAAACAAAAACCCACAAACACAAAATACTGACTATTGAAACGTTGGACCTAATAGCTAGACGTGGGAAACTAATACTACAAAAAAACAAAACAAAGGAAGAGAAAAATGAATTAAAACAATTATTTAAAAAAACAAAAAATGCTATCAGAGCAGACTACAACACTTATAGAAAGACAATCATCGAAAAAAACCTCACAACGTTTCGAAGTTCAAAACGAGCCAACAAAGAACTGTCAACACATAAAATATGGATTCAGAGCCTGGGGGACGGTCAGAGCAAGGCAAGAAACAGGAAAGATGCTCTCAGGTGCGCTACAGACTTCTATAGAAGCCTCTACAGAAAGTCTCCAGGAGAGGAATTGGTCACTGATGAAAGCAAATACAAAAAAGGAGAAGACAAAGAACAAACCCAACAAACAATAGACCCAATAAGTGAAATGGAAGTATTCAGACACATAAAAACACTGAAAACAGAAAAAAGTCCAGGACCAGATAATCTGACTAATGAATCATTAAAAATCGGAGAACGGATTCTAATCCCATACTTGACAACACTCTTTAACCGGATTTTAGAATCCGAACAAATACCAGAACAATGGGGTCTTTCACACATAGTACTACTTTACAAGAAAGGAAACCCATTAGACATAGGTAACTACAGGCCTATTAGTATGTTATCGGCTGTATATAAGCTGTTTTCGTCGATCTTACTTAGCAGAATAGCACCGAACATAGACAAAAACCAACCAATGGAACAAGCAGGGTTTCGTCCGAACTATTCAACCAGTGACCATATCCACACAATGGACCAACTAATAGAGAAATACCAGGAATTTAATAAACCTCTTTATGTAGCATTTGTTGACTATTCAAAAGCTTTCGACAGTATTACACATACATCTATATGGGAAGCACTTAAAAATAACGACATACATGAAAAATACATAAATCTCATAAAGAATGTGTATTCAAAAAGCGTGAGTAGAATAAAACTAGAAAGGAAAGGTGAAGAGTTTCCTATAGAAAGAGGTGTGAAGCAGGGAGATCCGCTCTCGCCGAAGTTATTCATTGCGGTCCTTCAAGATATCTTCCAAAATATTGATTGGACAAACAAAGGGGTGTGGATACTAAACAGACGTCTAACCCATTTAAGATTCGCTGATGATATAGCTCTTTTTAGTGAAACTGCCACAGACCTAGAAAAAATGCTTCAAAACCTCGACAAAGAAAGCAAGAAAATAGGATTGGAAATGAATACCAGCAAAACAAAAATAATGACCAATAATATTCAAACCCCAATAAAGATAGATGGAAGGGCGATAGAATATGTCAACGAATATATATACCTCGGAAAACTTATGTCATTTGACACCAATCGAAATGAGAATGAAGTAGACAGAAGAATAAACACAACATGGAAAAAATATTGGGCACAGAAAGAAATCCTCAAAGGAAATTACAATCTGAAGTTAAAGAAGATCATAATGGATTCATGTATCTTGCCCTCCTTAACATTTGCAAGTCAGACTTGGACTTTCACTAACAAGTCTAAAAACAAAATCCTCTCGTGCCAGCACGCCATGGAAAGAAGTATCCTGAAACTAAGAAGAATAGACAAAACACGAAATGCTGACATACGCAATAAAACAAAACTTACGGATGCACTGAAACAAGCCATGACACTGAAATGGAAGTGGGCAGGCCATATAGCTAGGTACCAGGATAACAGATGGACATTACAAACAACAAAGTGGCTTGGTCCCACTGGAAAGAGACAAAGAGGACGACAAAAGAAACGATGGGTTGATGATATCGTGAAAACGGCTGGGAAAAACTGGATGTACATAGCCCAAGACAAACAAAAATGGAAAAAGATGGAGGAGGCTTTTTACCCTACAGGGGCCATACAATAAAATATATTTTATAAATCTCTTTTAGTAACTAAGTTTGTAATAGTATGGATAAATAAAGCTTAAATAAATAAATAAATAAAAAGAAGAACCTTTTTATGTTTTGTACCTAGCGCTTAAGAAACATTTATCTTTATAAACGACTGCTTACAATTACGACTTAATTTGAAAAAGACTGCTAAGAAATGACAAGTCTGATTATTTATAATTAATAATATAAATTAAAATAAATAAATAAAGTTGATTCTTAAAAATAACCCTGTTTTAAATATGCCTATCTCTCTTCCCTGTCCATAAAGTATCCTCCCCTGTGCATTTTGTCTCTACCCTGTACTGAGTATTTACCCTGGTCACTTATAAAACGAGATAAAACCAACAAATTGACTGGCCACTTTGTAAACGTTTTCAACTTAGAAGTTTCCATAAAAAATATGTATAGTTAAGTAAAAATATGAAAAAAAAAATGCCATTCCGTCACTTCATACAACATATGACCTCTTAACTTATAATGACCCATAAGCTACCGAAAAGCTAAAACTCACTTGTTTATGCCCTTACAACCAGTCAATGTTGCCACGCTTCAGGAAGACTGCCAGGAAGTCTTTTGGCTCATTCGTTTTGTTGATGAAAAAGCTAGCATACATATATACATACATATACTATAAATTGTCTACAGTATGTTAGGTTAAACGAGGGACATATTGAGGGAGGGTATTCAGTATTCGATTCTCGTCCCAAATATGTAAAAAACCTATAACGTATATAGAAGAATTTTTGATGTTTTGTTTAGTGCCTAGATATTTTGGACTGTCCTAAGCCAGGTAAGTTTAAGGTATGAAGGGAAAATGGATTATACCTAAGAGTCATTGACCCGCTCACATGTTCTGCGATAGTTTTAAGTCGCTAGCGCAAGGGTGTATACAAGTTGCGTGACATTTTCGAAAATTTTGGTATGGTTCTGTCTGTTATTTATCAGTGTTTTTTTTTTGTTTATATTTTTATTAGTATCATGTTAGCATGTACTATTATGGGTTTGAATATGTCCCTCGTTTAAACTAACATACTGTATACATATAAATGTTTATTCTTTCTCTGTTTTGAGAAAGGCCGCAGTCCTATCGCCCGGCCTATAATACCGGCCCTTGTCCATTTTTTTGGGGTCCCGCAGCTGATACTGTAGTTGGTTTATCTATGCAGCAGTTACAGTTTGTCAAACTATGTGAGGGCGGGCTGTTTTGTGGTGGCACAGAATACCCGAAAACTCTTGTTTTGGGCAGGTTAAAATTGCAGTAAAAGAGTATGAAAAAAAAAAATTAAAAACCCCAGACATAAAAAACCTTCAAACCTTTAGATTTTCTCGAAACAAATCTAAAAGCACTCTCGATTAAAACACCTTGCAAACGACACTAATGTTCTGAAAATCGGTTCATCCGTTTAGGAGCTACGATGCCACAGACAGACACACAAATAGACACGTCAAACTTATAACACCCCTTTTTTGGTCGGGGGTTAGAAAACTGACAAAAATTACTGTTCTGGACTTTGAAACACTATTTCAAAGTAAATGATAAAAAAAAAAAACGTTGTTCCCATTAAAGATACCAATGTAATATCTTTATCGTTAATTTAATCGTAATTCAAAGATAAGTCTTTATCAATAGATAGACTTGATGGCACATGGAACGAATGATCACACTGATATTACTTTGGCACCAGAATTAAATAATATTATTGAACACTAGCTCTAAAACCCCAAACCACTGCCACTCTTGAAACCCAAAATAAACAGTGGCGCCCAATAGAAAAGTGCCGAGACAATGAAGTTCTACCAGGGCCTCAAGTCATTACAATAGTGTCAGAATGGCCTATCATTGATTTCATAATTGTTGATTTTGACAAGTTTGGTAATCTACTAATATAATGGCGTCATTATGACTTCACAATGGTCAACCACTGACACTCCATTGAAAGAAATGGCATAGAATTTGACAGACCATTATGAATTTAGCAGATTACGGACTTTTAGCAAAATTACAATGGGATCGTGTTGGAATGACGATGTTTATAAAAATAGCAGACTTGAGGCCCAGGTCCCAGAGAAACAATGGATCCCTCAACGAAACTAATCCAGAAAAGAAAAGCGGAGTAGGAGAAAATATATGTATTAGGTACCTTTTTTACCTTTGTACTAAGCCAGTCCTTGACAAATGTAGGTACGTTACGTTTGTAAAATTTCGAGAGGATTTTAATCCCCGGCAAACCGGTAGAAAAAACAAGATTAATGACTATGAAGTAACTTCCCTCAAAACTGGATTCCGCGATGACCTGTGTGAGGTCATCGCGGAATCCAGTTTTGAGCAAAATTTATTATTTGGCAGTCAGCTCACAGAATATGCAAGCTGAAGTGGCAATGGGCCGGCAATATTAACCCTAGAACCGATGACCGTTGGGGTAGACGTGTTCTTGAGTGGAGACCGCGAATCGGCAAGCAAAAGGTGAGACGCCCTTTTTTTTTCGCATGGGAAATCATCAAATGACTCCTTCCGCTCTGGGCGGAGCGGAAGGTCAGAGTACTGACTAAAACGCATCCATTTTCCTTCTTAGCCACGGTATTTCCTTCGATCTCCTTCGAACAGTCCCGCAGCCCTAGCAGGCATCGGTCCTCTCGGAACCTTTCCGATTTGCTGACATCTCCTTGAGGCGCGCGTGGAACACGAACGCGCCGTCAACAGGGCCTGTCGTCATAAGACGGACGGACGGTGAGCTAGCCAAATACAGGTGGGACGTCCTCAGGCGCGATTTTCGCAGGGTGGCTGGGAGCAACTGGATGAGAATTGCCGAGAATCGAGTTAGGTGGCGTGCGATTGGAGAGGCCTATGCCCAGCAGTGAACTGTTGTAGGCATATGATGAGGATGAGTCATTTCCTATTACAAGCTTTTATTTACTTACGTAAAATATTATTTCTAATCTTGTAGAACCGGGTTTGAGTCATTGCTATCAAAATAATGTGTAACGTCTTTTTTTATTACCTTCGGTACTATTGTTTTAATAAGACTAGCGATTTTCGACACACGTCCAGGTCAGGTAGAGGTATTGTGTTTTTCCTTTATAAAAAGCAGCCGCCTTTTTTTTTGACGGATGTGATATCATCAAATGATCCCCCCGCTCTGGGCGGGGCGGGAGGAACTGTCAGACTTGTACTGACTAAAACCCATCCATGTTCCTTCTTAGCCCTTTGTGTTCCAGGGCCACGGTATCTCTTTCGAACAGTCCCGCAACCCTGGCAGGCATCGGCCCTCTCGGACCCCTTCCGGTTTGCTGACATCTCCTTGAGGCGCGCGTGGAACACGAATGCGGCCTGTCGTCATAAGACGGACGGACGGTGAGCTAGCCCATTACTCACCGTCCACAAGCACGCGGCTACAGTTGCCGGGGGCCACTGGTTTCCCCCCGACGCCCGGGGCGTCTCCCGCGGCGGTTGGGACGTGAGGCTCTCTCCCTCTCACGTTCCGCCACCTCCTTCGCTAGCATAACTGCTTAGCAGAAGGAGGCGACAGCTTCCCATTCCCTCTCGCTCCGGACCATGGATTGAACGTGAGAGGTTACCGCCGCCAAAACTAGCAGACGCCTTGCATCTGGATTTGAAACCGTTCTAGGTATGATAATAACTCTATGGACTTTCGTTTGAGTAAATCTGGGTATTACATTACATGACAGCCTACCTCTTTGCAAGTACCTCAGACCGCTATGTATGTTTGTCACATCCTGGGCTGTCCGTCCCGTTCCATTTGTCATACTCATACTAAATTATCTAAATTTTAAACAACAGTAAAATGTCTACTGCATGTTTACAAAATAAATATTATATAAAATATGGTTTTGTAGATAACATAACAGTCAAATGGTAATTAGTTTTAATTAAAGTCAACAGTGTTTAACAAAATTAGGTTTTTTTATTATTTCAGATAACTAATTGAATGAGTGGGTTATTAACTTTATTCGGCATAAGTGAATTTACACTTAAAACTATGCAAGTATATTCTGTTGGTGTTAAGTTTGAAGCTGTTCTGACAAGGCTAGGCTCCAGATACTAGATGTTAAAAGATACTATACTCATACTGTAGTATGGCTGTTGACGACTGATGTCTGCAGCAGTTAAACAGTTTTTTTTTAAGAAGAAGCGCCGTTTGGTTGCTAAACTGCTATTCAAGCATGACTTTCTAATTTCAAAATTGATAGATTTATTATGATACTTAGCTCATTTTACGACTACTGATATGACTGAGTTTGAAAAGTCATCTAGCATCAATGACTTTTTATGTCTCTGGTATAGTACTTTAATATAAGAGAATTTTCAGACATACAATGGCCCAATAAAGAGGGTAATTGCGGAAACAGCCCAGCTAACCTAACCTATAGTACTTTAATGTATCAAGTACTAAGGAAATAGGAAATAATAATAATCTATATAAATAAAAATCAATTGCTGTTCGTTAGTCTCGCTAAAACTCGAGAACGGCTGAACCGATTTGGCTGCTTTTGGTTTTTAAATGTTTGTCATAGTCCAGGGAAGGTTTAAAAGGTGAGAAAGGTAGGGTAGGGTATGTAGGGTAGGTAGTTAAGTAGGGTAGGGTAGGTAGGTAGGGTAGGGTAGGTTAGGTAGGGTAGGGTAGGGTAGGTAGGTAGTTAGGGTAGGGTAGGTGGGTAGGGTATGGTAGGTAGGTAGATAGGGTAGGTAAAAAGTTCATTGCAATGCATGCCGGGGATAGCTAGTTTATTCATAAAAAAAAAATCTAGCACATGATGACAATTTACAGAATCGTTGTATTATTGTACAAAGACTACAATTAAATGGTGGGCGAGGTGCTGTATTCCTAGCTAGGTTAATAGATAACCTGTGTTAAGAAGTACAGTGGCGGTCCGCTTGAAAAGAAACAATAAAATCGAACACAGTACGCACTATAAGTACATTATGATGTACTAGCTACAAACAAAGTTTACTATTTATATATAAATTTACTATTTATTAATGAAAAAAAAAGAGGTCAACACTGGACTCGTTTCGGTGTAAGATAGTAGACTATAATTTACCGAGCTGGTCTAGTGCAGTTTGATTGCTAAAATTAGCCAGCGCAGACGTTTGTTTATTCCCAAGGAAACAATGGTTGGAATGATATGAAAGAAAAAGGAGTAAATGATACAGGGGTTGACAGACGAGTTGAAGAAAAAAATTGTGGAGTCCCTCTGCGCGGAAGATGTCAAACTTCGTAATACTACATGCATGTGTTTGAGTGCCTTTTTTTTATTCACTCTCGTTATTTTATTGAGCTTCTAAATAATATATTGTTGTTTTCTTGTTGTATTATTTTTATTACATAAGTTTATTGAAGTTATTCTACTCATGGAAATTGAGCGATGGCTGGTCACACCAAAGAGTCGAATGCATGACTGTTTGCACATCCATCTTGCATACCTAGTAGAACTACGCAGTCACAAATCTTGTAATACTGCTATCTCTTAGTGAGTTTTAGTAAATTTTCCCCCTCCATGGTAGCGTTAAACATGTTGGAAGTCGCATAAGAAGTTTCACTTCAAAAACCACTTGTGACACCAACCCCAAGTAACTCAGACAAGGGCAATAAGTTTGTTTGGCGTATAATATTTTTGCATGTTGTGTCATTCGTAAGGAACAGTCATCATACACTTGTTAACATACAACTGAGAAATAGCAATGTGTAAATTACATTGTTCTGTTCTCAAGTAAATTGTGTGTGAAATGGTAAACAAAGTACTAGGAGCACATGATTAGTTAGTTGTTTTTTGTTTGTGTGGAACAGAGATGATTATTCAGTTCAATAATTATGAGTAATGGAATGTAAATAAGCTGTGATGCGGTCTTGTGTAGAACTGAAGACAATAATGGTTGACTACGTTTCCCCCTTATAACTTATGTTATAGGATTGAAAAGTGGTTCACTGTCAGTGTCTTTGGCCATACATAAAGTTGTGACTTTTTGACAAGGGTGTGCCCTTGAAACATGAATTTGATGTCAGTAACAAGGCACATTATATTACACTAGCATACACACAAATAATTTCACTCATCAAGCATATTTTTTTAAAATAAATAGAGAAATAAAATAGAGAAATATGAAGGTGGCAATTTTTTTTAAACAAACAGCTGTTTAGTAATCAGGAAAAGGAAATAAGTTCACACATGCATACATTATTTCACAATGAATAAGCAACAAACTTTCACAAACTTCTGAAACATCTTTGGGTTTTTATTGACAAGATGTTTGGTTATTTGGAAAAACCAGATTTCAAGAAATACCCAGAGTTTTAATTTATTTGTCATCAAATCTTATTCAAGAACTTGTTTATCAGTATTTTCTATACTTAGGTAAATTCCCAATGGCAATAATTGTGCAATATGTTTACAATCTTTTTATCTCATACATTATCTAAATCTTAAAATCTTTTTTTTAAATCATAGACATGTTGTATGCAGGGCTAAAATGTGTGAATATCTTATTCATGTTACTTTGAATGTGTGGGTACGTTTGTTATTCATTGAACATCATAACTCCGCATTCCGCGAAGTTTTAAAACGAGAGGATGTTAAAAAAACTGCCAATTCCAATATGACGTAAACCTCGCGACGCGAACGATGATTTAAATAAAAAAAGCGAAACCAGAGCTAATTTTAATTCTTTTGTCATTCAAGCGTGATGAGATAAAGGTAATAACGGGTACACAGGCTAATTTTAAAATGTGACGTCATATGTAAACAACAATTTGTAAAGTTTTAAAATAACTTTCCAACTGAAAACTTACCTTTCCATTAATGCCAAGGCCGAGTACTGTGTTGGAGATCTCGTAGTCATCAGTGATCGGCGTAGTTTTGATAAACTTTGTAAAATTACTCATCTTGATTCACTTCACTATTTTGAAACACAAAACAAAAAAAGTTATTTTCACACTTGTCAACACAATAGCACTTCAACACTGTTTAAAGTTTTTGTAGAATAATATTTTTCGTTTTATTATTATTGCACACGTACACTATAATTGAAAACTTGTAAATTTATCGGTTTCGTGAGCGACAATGACCGACCGTATCACGTCGTTGAGTAATCGCGGCACAATGCTGCTACACCAAAAAGGAAAAATGCTCAACTCCAACTGACTGGACTGACGCAGACTAATGCTAAGTGTTGCCAGATGTGGCAGGCGAGTTGACCAAATTTAGCTTATTTCTTTCGTACGAAATGGCTTTTTTTTGCCCAAAGTTACCTTATTTCTTTCGTACGAAACCGCCAAACTGCTTTCACACCTTTTTTTATGCATTAAATAAATTAAATAAAATTCGTTTATTTCAGCTTGACCCATGTTAGTAACACAACAATAGAAATACACTTTAGTTAATATTCATGCAATAAAAAATAAAGTAAAAATTAAATTAAAACAAAATGAAATATGACCATAAATAAAATTAAGGAATGAAGTTATGTCAGCAGCGAAAATATAATATCCCTAAAACATGAAACCAATTGATGTCAATAGGCACAGAGCAAAATAATATAAAAACAGAATTAGATATGACAACGAATTAAATATGAATTATGGACTTAGATTATGTCAGAATCAAAAACTACAATATCAAAAAGGGTTCTCTATTGTGTCACCTAACTTTTTTATCCATAATTTAAGGTGCCATAACTTTTTTTGTCCTAATCATCATTTGTCCGAATGATAATTCACCCGAACTTAACATCACATAATATCACATGACATAAAATTGAAATCCCTAAATATAATATGTGCTAAATCCGTTTGTCATAAATATTACAATCAATAATATACAAAAGACATAAAAATGTTTTCTATAAAAGTTATAAGTCCTAAATTCAAATTACATAATGTTTATTTATAATAATAATATTTTTAGATTATTAATTTTTATTTTTATACATAAATAAATATTTTATACATGTACTCAATAAAGCAGTTGATTGTGAACATGTGGTTTTTGTAAAGCAAGCAAGCAAGCATGCAGCATGCAAGCAAGCATGCAGCATGCAAACAAGCATGCAGCATGCAAGCAATCATGAAAAGCATGCAACATGCAGCAAGCATGGTTTCTGTCACGGCTCCGGCGCTGCGGCGCTCCGGCGGTCCCTCGCGACTTTATCGTCACAGATGGGTTTAACGCTCACCACCGCAGCTTCGGCTTGCTGGCCGGCTCAGCCGGCCAGCCTCAGCCGCGGCGGCGAGTGTTACAACCACCTGCTCCTCAACTCGCGGGCCGCCTCGACCCTCCGCGCCTACGCGATTTTAAATTACACTCTAGGGGTAGGGCAGACAAGACTGCGTGGAGTCAGATTTACAGCGATTCGTTACTGTCACTAAAACCTAATTTTTAGCACATGTTTTAGGACTAAAAAAAATGTTATAAATGAACATTCGGAATAATACACATTTTTTAACACAATACTTAGGACATATGACTTTAGGCCTTGTAAAATTAGGAGATTCAATAATTATAGTACTTGATATTATGACAGAATACTTTTAGAACTAAAGATAATTATGTTAAACAAAATTTTGGGATTTTGAACATTATGGTTACTGAAGTTTATAGCAAACGTGTTATGGATAATGATTTTCGGACAAACGATTTTAGGAGAAGAAAGGGAGTACCATCAAAAAGACATAAAATCTATATAAAATATCAAATTAACCACCAACAATATGCCTGCCAGTGCTACAACAATGGCTTACGTAGGGGCAATCCGTCGCTGAGCAACCATCGCCAGGACAGTGTTGGAGCTAACCCGCATCCTGTGCATCTAGGATAATAATATACATTTTTTTACAAATACTGCACTGTATTCTTATTCTATCCAATAGAAAGATAGGCTGTTAAATTAAACAGTTTCATTAATGATCGCGAAAAAATAAAAGGCATAAATTTTGGTTGTTGGCTTTTAAATATGGCAAACATTTGATTGCACAAATTTTTTGCAAATAAAACAATCATTAAAATTTACAAAACCAAAACCCTAAAATAATGAAAAATTACACTCTTTGGCAAAATAGGCAACGAAACAAACAAAGTAGGTATTTTTTTTTTTGCTGGACAGGCAGTCACCAGCACCGGCACAACTTTTAATTTCTCTCAGCCTGCTTTTTAAATTGCCTGAATTATCAATATTTCGCCTAATCTGGCACTGTGATCTGGCAGCACTGGCTGTCAATGTTGTATTATGTCAAGTAAATTGTCACATGAGAAAGAAAACTTTTCGTTCGGAATTAAATATCTTTCATAACATACGTTGTGTTTAATAATCTTGTAAAAGAAAAGATTGATAGAGTTTTATATTTGTTCACACTTCAAAACGCTCGTATTCATTGCAGATAAAATTTAATTATAAGGAGTGAATTACTGAATGCTTAAAGCGATCGCGGAAATAACGCCATCTGTCAAGAGACTGTAAAACTACGTGTGCATAAAATTTTTCCTAAAGCTTAATGTGCTTTTGTACAGATGGCGCTAAAACCAAGATTCTCAAAAAAGTTTCAGTCCAGCTCTTTATCAACCGACTTCAGTAAGGAGGAGGTTCTCAATTCAATTGGTATTTTTTTATGTATGTACACCGATTACGCTGAGATTTATGATGACATAGTTTGGCCCAGTAATTTTCATTTTATGAACATTTTTTTAGAGAAAGCTTGCCCGATAGGACTAGACTAGGATTTAAGTGACATACCACAACTGAAAAGGGCAAATAAAAACATTTTTACAAACAAAATAACCGACTTCCAAAACAATTACTAAAAAGTTGAAAATAATTTTAGTTTCGGAAGTCGGTGGCACAACCTTGCTTTCGTCGTCATGGTGAGCACCTAGCAATCCTTATTTGCGGGAAGTCTTATGTATCAGAATAGATAAGTAGTTTAGCTATGTTATTCAATAGGGGATAATCCAATTTTTTTTTCTTTGTCCGTCGGGTAGTTTATTGAAAAGTATTGGACGCGTATTTTTTCTTTTTTCACGTGGTCATAAAATTACGGAGATATATTGAGTTGAAATGGCGCATGACGTCACATGTAGGTAAGTTTTATACCCACTTGTGACGTAGTAAGCCCCCACTCTCCAACTTTAATGAGTTTTAACTAAGTATTTTTTTGATATTTTGATAAAACAGAAAATACGTGTCTAATATTTTTGTATTACCTGTCTGACGGAAAAAATAGAATGTCGTTTTTTTTACCCAGTCCGATCCCATAATGTTTCAACCAATATTACAACTAGCACTTTCGTTTCTAAATTCGCATAAATCTGTTATGCAAATAGTTCGCACTTCGCTGTTTAATTCCTGTTTCATCTTACTTGCATAATAGGGGATCGGACTGGGTAAAGAAAACGACATTCTATTTTGTCCGTCAGACAGGTAATACAAAAATATTGGACACGTATTTTTTGTTTTAACAAAATATCAAAAAATTACATAATTAGAAGTCATTAAAGTTGGAGAGTGGGGGCTTACTACGTCACAAGTGGGTATAAAACTTACCTACATGTGACGTCATGCGCCATTTCAACTCAATATATCTCCGTAATTTTATGACCACGTGAAAAAAGAAAAAATACGTGTCCAATACTTTTCAATAAACTACCCGACGGACAAAGAAAAAAAAAATAGGATTATCCCCTATTATTGGTAAGTTATTGAACAATTATAATTGCAAAACTAGTTGCTAATCAAAGCGTAATAACAATATTACGTACCTACTTGTTATACAGTTCCTTTGAATTAATATTATGATTATTCAATGAACACAAACGAAGGATTGTGGAACTCATGGCTAAATAATAACAGCCGCACGGGTCGACTCAAGGTTAAGCCGTGCTTGCCGAGGTCGACCCGTGGATGGGTGACCATAATTACATAGCGAGTTTCCTCCGTGCCTCGGAAAACACGTTTACCGGTTGGTCCCGGCTGTCATTTGTAGATCTTTGACAGTCGTTACAGGTAGTCAGAAGCCAAAGTCTGACATCCAGTTTTAGCAAGGGGTTACGTATTACTCAGTTACTGGGTTGTGGAAGTCAGATAAGCAGTCGCTTCATGTATACTACTGGTACTCAGCTGCATCCGGTTAGACTGGAAGCCGACCCCAAGATAGTTTGGGAAAAGGCTAAGCAGATGATGATGACAAACGAAGGATTAGAAATCGTTATTTTTCGATTAATGAGGAAACATAAATTGGTGAATTGGTATACACTTACTTATTACCTACCTATTAGCTAGTAGAGAATTTTCGGATCTGCACGCGTAGCATGACCGCCATAGAAACGGGCATGTCGACGGAAGAATCGACAAACTGACCCATTGTCATTGTCTATCTGTCATCATGTCGATTCTTCCGTAAACAAAAATCGTTTCTACAGTGGTCATGCTACGCGTGCTGTGGAGTTCCCAAGATTACTACCTACATATAAACTTATGAACGAATACTACCTCTTTATAATATTTCTTCTCTCTTTCGAGTCCCACTGCTGGACAAAGGCCTGCCCTTTCTTCTTCCATACCTCTCTATCCTGTTGTATTTTTTTAAACATGGCCCGTATGAATTTCTCCTGTATCGTGGGTGAGTTTACAAACATTTAAACTCACATACACAAACAGCCAGACCCGGAACAACTATCTGTAGGCCATACAAATATTTGTTCCGTGCGGGGATCGAACCCGCGACACACAGCGCAGGTCGATTGCTCAACCACTGCGCCAACCGTGCCATCGATATAGACAAGCTTTTGCTCGCGACTTTGCTCCCGTTATGTACGGAAATTAACCCACGGGAATATATTAAGGGGACTCTAGTAGGCCTTTCTCCATACAAACATATTCCGCTGTTTTGTTCGTGGATAATGCGTCTAGAGCAATGATTTTTTTCCAAAAAATCTAGGTCTTATAAATACATGCCCCTATCATTTCCTTTTTTTCAAAACATAATCACTAAAAGAATTATAACAATCCAAAAACCCCAAAAAAAGCCCGTTTTTACAAGTTCAGACGACTATCAGACAAATTGGATAAGTTTTAAACAAAAAAGAAAATAATAGAAGCATAGATATACTTTTCCTCTAAATTTTGATATACGAATTATTTAGATCAGTTTAGTTTTGAAGAAGAAAACAGCGGAATACCAAACGTCTTTTGGTCAAGATTTTTGTAGGTAAAATCAGCCTGAGTTGCAGTTGTCCCTAACGCACTTTAAGGGGGCTTGGTTGTGGGCTGCGGGTTGTTCGAAAGAGATACCGCGGCCCTGGAACACAAAGGCTGAAGAAGGAAAATGGGTGGGTTTTAGTCAGTACAAGTCTGACACTCCCTCCCGCTCCGCCCAGAGCGGGAGAAGTCATTTGATGATTTCCCATCCGCAAAAAAAAAAAAAAAAGTGGGCTTGGTTGTGAGCAGCGCAACGGCAATAGTTTCTTCAAATTCCTCGGGTGTAGAGTCCCCTCTTAAGTGTAGGCTAAGACATTCAAGGATAATGCTAGTTTCCGTTTGTGTAATAATTTTTAGATTCGGTTTAGGAGTTCCGAAGAATACCCCCTGCATACAAACTTACATATACACTTATGTTTAAGTCCCATGTAATAGGGAGTATGCCTATTGCCATCAACCAGGCACAAATGCAGACTCTGTGGCTGATAATGAGAAATCCTTAGCAAAAACCCAATAACACTTAGCTCGATCTGAGAATCGAATACGCGTGGAAATTTTGACGACTTTTATGGATATGAAAAATAGATGTTGACCGATTCTCAGACCTACCCGATATACACACAAAATTTCATACTAATCGGTTCAGCCGTTTCGGAGCAGTTTGGTGACAAACACCGCGACACGAGAATTTTCTATTTATCAGATAATAACTAGCTGGCACGCGCAACTTCGTCATTTTTTCCCCGTTTTGCAACGTTTTTCATTGATACTCCGCTTCTATTGGTCTTAGCGGTATAGCCTTCGTCGATAAATAGGCTATTCAACCAGTGGTTCCTGAGATTAGCGCAATCAACCAAACAAACTCTTTAGCTTTATAATGTTAAAGTATAGATGTATGGATATGATATCATAACAGTATAATAGTATCCTGCTAACAACAAAAACATAATAATAGTAATTTTCATACTAGAGCACTCAACTATGCCAAGGCTGTTATTCGACTCTATTCGTCACCCAAATGCACGTAGCGTGAAGATTTTAGACAAAAAAAACATTGTCCAAATTTTTACCTACTCCTCTCGAACATGATTCCATGAATAATAGTTACTTTGTTGAGTACCTAGGAATAATAGAAAATTAAATTAGTGACGCAAACCTAAGTAACCTAACCAAGGTATTTTAAGCCTATTTTTGTTTAAATTAAATACTGTGGTGAATCGTGGTACTTAATTTATTTTTTCTTTTCGGTTTAGTAATCCGTCCGAATTTGTTGTCTGTTTGTTCTTCCTTGATTATTAGACTTTCCACTCATGTTGGCAAACAGGAGGTCTACTCTCTTTCTCCGAAACGTAACTTCGGCAACGAACGAAAATTAAACGTAGTTACGTTTGTGACCGTACTCTATATAATTTGCGGACGCACACAAGAAGTTCGAATTCACAGACAACGAATGATGAAACTTCTTGTGTGCGTCCGCAAATTATATAGAGTAGGGTCACAAACGATACTTCGCTAAATTTTCGTTCGTTGCCGAAGTTACGTTTCGGAGAAAGAGAGTAGACCTCCAGTAACGGAAGTTTAAAACTGTAACACAATTATCTATTCACTTGCAGAAATCGAAAGCGTACAATGACATGTCGACAACCACAAACCAAAATAATGATACAAAATGTCAAAAATAATGGCCATGTCATGCAGCACGTAATACCAGACATTTTTGTATAAACTGAATTTATCGTGCACGGCCAAATATTGAGGATTTTATCGCCGTCGTTGCGAGAGACCAGACCGGCTGACTGCGTTTCGTGTGGGGCTGTGAAAATGGCGATAGAATACGTTGGCTTTTGTTTATTTTTGGAGGACACCGTCTCTTTTTTTTTTAACATTTTGCTCCACACTATGAATTTCTCCTGTATCGTCTCTCAACATCGTAAAGCATTTACGATTGAGGAGAAAGGTGCAATAATATGCAAATTATAAAATGGAGAATCAAGCTCATCTCTCGCGAAGGAGTTTGGCGTGGGTCATTCTACAATCTCAATGATTTTGAAACAAAAAAATTTGTATGGGAGCCATACAAAAGTGATTTTTGCTCGTTTTTATGAATACGGTACGGAACCCTTCGTGCGCGAGGCCGACTCGCACTTGGGCGGTTTTTTTTTATAGTTGATGCCGAAAACTTTTGAACCTTACCATGCATTTTAATATGTATTAACCCGCTGTTTCTATGGCTCCACGCCGGTGAGTCACGGCATCCGCTCACGACAGAGAAAGTTGCGCTGACGTCAGCCAACACAAAACGTGGGACGACACTCTTAGGCGGGCCGTCTCACCAGCTCTGTTTGTTGCCTTATGTAATATCGTTTATTCTAAGAAAGGGGTAAGCAGAGGTAGGTATGTATACAAGGTGGAAGTGACACCTACGTTAAAATAGTTTCGACGTATTCAACACGTCGTTCTGAAATCTCACATAGATTTTTTTATCGGTAATTAAAAAAGTTAACCTCTGCTGTTCATTACATCTTGACCGTGTAGTTACTGCAGTTTTGTAGGAAATAGCTGTCTTATCAGGGTTCCGTTCCCTTTTGGGTACCATACCCTTTGGGTACGGAACCCTAAAAAATAATCTTCGAATTTTTAATTCTAGGACATGCCGGTTTCGTCACTATGTTTTCCTTCACCGTTTTGAGAGCAGCGATGATGAAATAAATTACACAAAGTAATGCGCCTACCTGGGTTCGAAACCACGGGTTACTGCTCGTAAGTCGGGGCTGCCACCACTGGGCCACCGCTGCTCTCAAAACGGTGAAGGAAAACATCGTGAGGAAACCGGCATGTCCTAGAACTAAATATTCGAAGACATGTGACATCTACCAACCCGCACTGGGCCCGCGTGGTGGATTAAAGCCCACTCCCTCTCATTGAGAGGAGGCCTGTGTTCCAGCAGAGGGAACATTATAGAATCGTGATGAAAATAATGACATCGTTAGTACTTAAGTATAGGAGGACAGCGTAGACCCGACAATAAGTCGTTGCTTACTACAAAAACTAGAACAAGATAAAGCAAAAAAAAAAATAGTGCGTGGAGTCCCTCCGCGCGGAAGAAGTGAAACTTCGTAATACTACACGCATGCGTTCGAGTGTCACGCATTCACTCTCGTTATTATATTGAGCTTCTAAATAATATTTTATTGTTTTATTGTTGTAAACTTTTTATTACATAAGTTTATCGAGGTTATTCTACTCATGGAAATTGAGCGAAGGCTGGTCATACCGAAGAGTCGAATGCATGACTGTTTGTACGCCATCTTGCGTACCTAGTAGAACTACGTAGTCACAAATCTTGTAATAGCGCCATCTCTTAGTGGGTAATAGAAAATATTCCCCCTCCATGAAAACGTTAAACTTGTTGGAAGTCGCATAAGAAGTTTCACTTCAAAACTGGAAATCAAACTCTCCTCACGCACTGCATTGACGCTTGCACAAGAAGATAAGTAAGTTTCCATATAAGCAAAGTCGGGGTCAAAACTAAGTACAGTCATCAATACTTGCGTCTGGCCAACGAAAGGACAACACTTAAAAACTTTCTCCTTCTTGGTTTCTCCCCGTTGCCAAATACAAAAACGGTACACTTATGGATTCGGTCGGTCCGACTGTCTGGTTGTCGATCTGTCCGTCCGTGTGTCACATAATTTGTACTCCATGACTATTGGCAGAACATTGTGTCAACTTTGTTGGTTGGTGAAATAAGTCGTAAAAATTATGTCGCCCTCCTCTAATTTATAAGAGGACGAAAACTCTGAAAAATATAGATTTGTAGGAGTTATACCCGACTCGTCACTGTTCCTACTCGGCATCAAAAAATAAAAGCTTAGGATTCACAACTGTTTCAAATAATTTTGCTTTCATAGTTCCGATTCGTGATCGATACCAAAGTATCATCAAAAGAACAAACTTTATTATTCATTTTTAGGGTTCCGTACCCAAAGGGGCAAACGGGACCCTATTACTAAGACTTCGCTGACCGTCCGTCCGTCCGTCACCAGACTATCTCAAAAACCGTGATCTGCTAATTCTGTTGATGTTATAAAACAACAAATACTAAAATAGAATAAAAAAATATGTAAGGGGAGCACACTAATAATTCTCGTTTTATAAATAATGGTACGGAACCCGTCGTGCGCAAGACCGACTCGCACTTGGCCGGATTTTATTATAAATATAAGTTGGTATTTAAGAAAGAAGCATAGTTTTGTAAATATCGTCCCCAACAACGACAGTACCAAAATTAATACAAAACCAAACCATTACACAAGGCTCGGTTGCCAAATGGCAAAAACGGAACCCTTATGGATTCGGTCTGTCCGTCCGTAAGTCATAGAATTTTTACTCAGAGACTATTGGCACCACACAATTGAAATTTGGACAGTAGGTGCCTTCTATGCAACAGTTACATAAATTGATGTGAAATAATAAAAAAAGGGGTCAACCTCCATACATGTAACTGAGGGTTGAAAACAAAAATAACTTCATATGTATCTGTATGGTGTGTCTATCGATAGCTCTTAAAGTGATGTGGAGGTTTCTTGAATACTTTTTTTCTTATGTCAATGGTTGATGAATTACTTGCTTCCAAAGTCCTAAAAATTGTGTCCCCACCCTCTCTAACGTTACGTAACGTAACGTACGTTTTTAGATGGGGTGGTGTCGGTCGGGTGAGGCTGAGTCTTCCAGGTTTAAAATTGAATGAAGATTTTTTGTGACATTCAACGTTGAAAATTATACCAAAAATGTCAACGACAAATTAAAAAAAAAGCAAAAGATAGGACTCGTGATGGATTTGAACCACCGACTACCCAAGACATCAGTCCTGAAGGCTGTTCTGACCGCTAAACTAACGAGTCTTGTGAACTGAAGCTGAAATAGGACACCCCTTCCGAATCTGTGACGTCACGGATCGATACCCTGGAAAGGGGATGTGATTGGCTGGAATGCCGTTTGTATGTGTTGGTGTTTCGTCCGTGTACCCGTTGCGTGGTAGCGTTTTTACTCTAGACTTTACTGTGCTACATATAGGGTGTAAAACTACCCATCAAATAGCCGTCAACCAAAGATTCTGTACGTCAAACCATTGACATATTGAGCAAAAAATTTTGCTTGGATACAACTTTTATTTTTGGTGCGAAAAATCAAAGTTTATGGTAGCCGGTAATGCTCAATGTAATGCACTCAAAAAATTGTACTGATGCATACATTGAAAAGTATAAAGCTCATAGGGGTATAGGTTTTGAGTTCTAAAAAAAAAAAAACAAATCGGTAAGTACATAAATGACTGAGTTAGAAGGTAACACAAAAATACAACTGAATTGAGAACCTCCTCCTTTTTTAAAGTCAGTTAAAAAATATCACATATTTTTCGGTCTACTACTCGTACTATTGGTTCACACGGTATACAAATCTAATAATCGTGTGCACAAGGTTTTATATCCATACTTCCATACTTCCATACTAATATTATAAATGCGAATGTCACTCTGTTTATTTGTTTGTTTGTTTGTTACCTTTTCACGACTAAACGGCTGATCGGATCTTAATAAAATTTGGCTAGAAGATAGATTTCAACCAGGGGCAGGACATAGGCTATATATATATATCATCACGCTACGACCAATAGGAGCGGAGCAGCAATGAAAAATGTTGCGAAAACGGGGAAAATTTTACGCAGACGAAGTTGCGCGGGACAGCTAGTAGTAATATAAATATTATAATAAACGCACTCCGTAAGACAGGGAAGTAGTTACGTACAATTCTCTAGCCTCTGATCTTACTGCAACCTCTTACAATTCCTAGTACTAATCAATTAGCATATTTATTGGCCTTTATTCTTGCTTAACTTATTGTCTCGTCGGTTCAAAGTCGTAAGCGCTACTGTTTGAGTCCTTTCCGGCTAAAATGTTATTGGGTTTTTCCATTATGAATGCACAGAGTTACACGTTAAGAGCGTTTACGCCGTATGATATACAAACTTTCAATTCTCTATTTTCCGAAATGACAGAACGGATTTTAACGAAACTTCACACATATAAGCAGGATACATAGGTCTAAAATAGTTAATAATAATAGTAGTATAATAGTTAATAGTTTAGAGTCATAGTTTAATTAAGGTTTTAGATATGTATTAGTTTATTATTGTTGTTTTATTATTTGTGTATTTTATCTATGGGCCTAAGTTGCCTAAAATAAAATGATTATTATCTTTATTTATTTGACAAACATACGTTTTACATTTTTAAATATTTTTACAAAATTAAATACAAAAACATTTAAAAATATAAAAAATAGTAGCCCACCGGCATCGGGAACAGGGTCCGGGCTACCGGTGGTCAGGGTTCTTGAGAGAGGAACCTCCTAACAATACGTGCCGTGTCCAGAAGTACTGCTTTCTGAATCAAGCCCTTGATCCAACTGCCAAGCGAAAGACTCCGCAGATGTTGGTCGAAGCTTTTGGCCATTAAGCCATTGGCCGACACGACTATCGGCACAATGACTGCTGTAGTCACGTCCCACATGTCGACAACCTCGCGAGCCAGATCTAGATACTTGAATTGCTTATCTTTCTCTGCTTTCACGAGGTTCTCGTCATGCGGGACCGTTATATCAACAATCATTGCGCGACGCTCCAATCGATCTATCAACACAATGTCAGGTTTATTGGCAACAATAGTCCTGTCAGTGATGATAGGTCGATCCCAATACAACGTGATATTACCATTTTCGAGAACTGGGTCGGGCGCATACCTATAGTATGGCACTTCTGATTCCACAAGTTTGTATTTCAAAGCAAGTTGCTGGTGGATAATCCTGGCAACAAGGTTGTGTCTATGCAAGTACTCTCCGTTAGCCAGACGAGAACACCCAGAAACAATGTGTCGGATCGATTCTCCCGGACGGTGGCATGCCCGACATATGTCAACCGTGCCATCCTTCACAATGTGTTTCCGGTAGTTATTCGTCATCATAACTTCGTCCATTATTGCACAGACAAAACCTTCGGTTTCCCCGAAGAGGTCACCGAAACGGAGCCAGGATACGGACGCTAAAAAGTCTACATCGGGCCCATGTAAGGCCCGGTACAATCGTCCGTGAAGCTCCTTGCTCTGCCATACCTCCCTGCGGTCATTAGTGTCTAATACTACAGGCTTGCGCCAGTTCTCGTTAGCCAAGAAGAGCGGGGTAAGTCCCTTGTCAACTGAGACTACATCTCGGTGCATCCCCACGTCGGTTTCTAGAAAGTATTCCCTGAGACTGCATACCTCACGGTTGTGCAGGGTCTTAGCATTTAAGAAGCCACGACCCCCACACTTCCGCGGGATATACAGTCTCATCACCGACGACCGTGGGTGATGCATCCGATTTGCGGTCAGCAGTACGCGGACCTTCCTATCAAGGGCATCAAGTTCTGTCTGAGTCCATTTGAGTATGCCAAAAGAATACATCAAAACCGGCATGACCCAACCGTTGAAGGCGCGCACCTTGTTTCCGCCTGACAGAAGACTGCTTAGCACCTTATTCAGGCGGCCAAAGAAACGTTCCTTCAACGATTGTTTCATGTCAGCAGTATTGATACCTAATGCTTCCGACATACCCAAATACTTGTAGGTTTCTGTTGAGGAGAGGGATCTAAGGTGTACGGAATCCGAGAGTTGAGTTCCCACGGATTCCGTAATCTCTCCTCGCTTCGCATGCATGACTGCACATTTGTCCACACCAAATTCCATCCTGATGGCGCTACTGAAAGTTTCAGTTACCTTCAGTAGTTTCATCAGTTGCAAATTGTTGGGGGCAAAGATTTTCAGATCATCCATGTAAAGAAGGTGAGATATGACCTGACCACCTCTCCTCAACCGATAGCCTAGACCTGAACCCTCCAGCAGTGTGCTTAGAGGGTTCAAGGCTAGACAAAACCACAATGGACTCAGACTATCACCCTGGAATATACCACGCTCAATCCTTATCGGTTCGCTGTTCCCCTGCATCTGTCCACATCCTGGATAGCGAAGGACCGTCCTCCATGGCGCGTAGAATTGCATCTATCTTGTACAACTCCAGCACCCTCATGAGCCACGTATGCGGAACCGAGTCATAGGCCTTCTTATAATCTATCCAACATGTAGACAGATGCCTTCGGGAGCGGCGAACCCGGTGCCGGAGCCGGTGGGTAATGCCTGTCGTCAGGAACTGGGGCAGCGACCCTGACTCTAAGGCTGATTGAAACTGGGATGCCAAACGAGCGTGCGATCTTTGAAACCATTTGATCCAGAAGTTGTGCAGTCCATCCGGCCCTGGAGATTTCCAGTTAGGTAACGGACGGACTGCACGAGCTACGTCTTGGGGGCTGATGATAATTGCCCCCATTTCTGGTATTGGATCACACACTTGTTCAACCGCCCGGATCCAACCGCCCTCAGTGTGACTGACAGGCACCGACCAGATGCTGCGCCAGAACGAACACATAGCGTCATCATCCGGCAGACGCGTGTCAGTCACCCCTTGGTCCGGTCGTTCCCAAGCCCTATATACCCACCTTTCATCGCTTTGGAATGTGCGATTCTGAGTGAATCGCTCCACTCGCCGCTTGTACCTACGAATACGGCTTGCCCATGCACAGATCTTCTGCTTCAGGAAGTCGATACGCTCTGTGACGCAGGCCAAATAATCACGAGAACTAATGTTAGTTCCCGAGAACGCCCGCCTCACAAAGCGCATCACTCTAGGGCGAGTATTGCCCTCCCTGAAGCAGATTAACTTACCGATGAGTACTCTAGCCTCACCGATACGCCGCTCAATCCTGCACTGCCAAGCTGGAACAGCTAATTTTCGTCGTGTAGCTCGGTCGCAGTTAGGAAATTTGACGTGAGCTACACGACATGCCGCTACAGCTGCGCAGTACAATATTGAGTGGGTATCAGCGAGGTCTTCGCTGTTGTCAAAGTAGTTTGACAGCTGCGAATCTAGAGTACACACCAGCGCCTTGTTTCTCTTGTGCATAGGCAAACGAGGTAAACGTGGTCTAAGTTCAGGCGGTGTGGAGCGGTACTCACGGAACGCACCCTCCAAAGCGCTCCTCAATTGTGCGTTGCACTGGGTACTCACTGTTATAACTTCGTCAACATCCTCTTCACCACCGCGATCGGATCGCAGCGAAGCACTGGATACATTCTGCATCTGCGTCACGATTATTGGCGAAGCAGGCGTAACTGGGTTACTCCATGAGTCGAGGCGTAGTCGATCAAGTACAGTGTCATCCAACATATGGTTTCGCTGGATGACCCGCACCTGATGCGATAGTCGCTGCGCCGACACGCTGATAGCTGGTTCAAGCACCTGAAACAGAGAGAGCATCCGACCACGGTACGCAGTCAAATTGCTTCCCCCCTCAGTAGCCCCATAATATGCGCGCATGACGTTCTCATTAATGGACTGAGTCCATCGCATGCGCGACACATTTCCACCGACAGCGGGGACCCTGTTCGGGGCCTGTTGGCCTCGAGGTCCCAAGCCCGCTGGTGGCCGTCCTCTTCCTCGTCGTCGTGGTGGTGATGGCGTCGACAGCGGGGAGAAAAACTCGTCGCTGGAGCTCGACGCAACTGCAACGACCGGCGACGCAGCGCCCACGGATGAGGCGCGTCCCGGCGACTGCGAGGCGGAGCTCAGCGACGAGCCCGGAGATGGTTGGTGTGCCTTTTGTGTTCTGGCTCGACTTCGGGTCAGCATTCGTGACAAATATGACATTTCATTTTGCTTTTCTCTGATAAATTTTTGTTGAATCCGACTGGTTTTGATTATTTATAAAACTGTTTTTTTTTTCTTTTTCATTGTGTTGTTAAGCTGGTCATTTCTATAGGTTTTCTTAATTATTTTATTGAATTAAAGTAAACGTGTGAAAAAATTTGTCTTGTCACTTTGACACTCGAGCCACAGATTATTATTATTATTATTATTAAAAAGTTACTAAAAACATTTTCGAAAAATATGTTACAGCTAAATTAGAACGATTACAAAAATTATCTATACAAGGTGTTGTTTTGCATCCTCGTCAAATTCTAGGAGGTAACTAAACTAATGATTCTCGTCCCGAATAAATAATAAAATAGGTATGTATTTTTTATTATTATTATTATTTACGGAAATCGTTAAGTGTGAACCACCCATGTTTTAAACGCAGGCCGTCCGATTCTCGCCCTATAACAGCGCTTCCACACATACAAACAGTCTCAAACGTTTATTCGATAATTTGTTATTCCCTAAACCACGTTGAAGTTATCCTGAAATACTGACAAACTTAAACAACTAAAAAAATCAGCGTTTACTAATAATTAACCAGGTACTGTAATTTTAATTGATTATTATTTATGTCTTTTGTGACAACCTCCTGAATTTTGACGAGAATGCAAAACAACACCTTGTAGAAACACAAATATCCAATTATCTTATTTTTTTAAAGACTTTTCTAAAATGCTTTTTAGTAACTTTTTAGACCTATGTATCTTATATATGCGTATTAAGTTTCATTGAAATCGGTTCAGTCATTTCGGAAAATAAGGACTTGAAAGTTTGTATGAAATGCCGTAAAGTGTAAACGCGAGGGGAGAGGAAGGTGTCGACAAAATTTGACTTTGTGTGCCAAAGGGTGGGAGGGTTCCTAATTTTCGAGACGTCTTATTTCAAAATATAATTGGTCTAGTATTTATTCACGAAATCTCAACTATTTTTTTTTTTAATATTTTCAATGCTTAATAAAATTAATGAGTTCAGAAATGGGGTTAAAAGTAATTACATTCGTGTGTCGTAATTTATGGATGGCCTCTAAGGATCTAGACAAGGTGACGTTTTATCAGCAATAACTATGAAGCAATTAAGCCAAAAATTTATAGTATTAACGTATTTTAAGTTACTGACTACCACTTGGGTCAAGTGGTCGCAAGCGCGTCTTCTGATCATAAGGTCTTGGGTTCAATCCCAGGTAGGGCAAAGGTTATTGGTTTCCACTAGGAATTTCTCAGTAGCTGCTACGGAGTCCAGATTTGTGCACGGTACACAAATTACTGATGTTGCTCAAAAAGCCGCTAAGCTGAAGTGGGACTGGACTGGCCACGTCTGCCGCAAGCCCAATGATCTGTGGGCCAAAATAACCACTTTCTGGAGCCCTGACACAGGCAGAAGGCGTCGCGCTAGACCTTGTAAAGATGGTGGGACGAGTTGGACAAGACCAGCGACCAGTGGTCCACATTAGCCCCGGATCGAGACAGTTGGAAGTCATGGGGAGGGGCTTTTGCCCAGCAGTGGGATGACACAGGCTAACAGTATCACTGTTAGTAATGGCAATAAGATCTCCCCCTATTAAGTGGGACATTACCTAATATAAATTGTGGTTGTACCATGTAGGTACACCTCTGCCAAACCCTTCTGGAATTACAGGCGTGGTGATTAAATTCATTTTAAGTTACTGAATGATTACTTTATTTTTGAATTACTGATTTAATCTTTTACTCTGGACGCTCTTAACTTGCCCGTATTTCTACATCGTTCTCCAAAGATTTTGTAACATATTTTGATTTAAAAGAGTGTCTATGGAGTTTCTTGCCTATTCTTCTCCATAGAGATCTATGCTTCGGAATGGGCAACAACAGTACTTTCACAAGTTATTTTGCTTTGTGACTGGGACTGTAGCTTCGCGTTTTATGTTTTTTTTTTACTTTCAAAAGTGCCTCTAATGGTCTAATAGAAATAAATGCTGTGAGTATGAGTTTTTGAGTTTCATCATCTTCCTGCCCTTGTCCCATTTTATTTGGGGTCGGCGCAACACGTCTCTTTTCTCCATACTCCTCTGTCATTCGTCATGTTATCATTTACTCCTTTTTCCTTCATATCATTTTTCACACATTCCATCCATCTTTTCTTTGGTCTTCCTCTCCCTCTCCATCCATCCACATTCATATTCATCACTCTTTTAGTCACATGTGTTCCATCCCTCTTCATCACATGTCCATACCAAGACAGACGACTCCCTTTCATCTTTTCTGTAATAGGTGCCACTTTCAAACTTCCTCTTATATGCTCATTTCTAACTTTATCCATTTTAGTCACTCCACACATCCATCTCAACATTCTCATCTCTGCTGCATGCAATCTTTTTTCATCCGTCTTTTTCACTGCCCAGCATTCCGATCCATACAGTACGACAGGTCGTATCACGGACTTGTATATTTTCCCCTTTAACTTGAGGGGCATCCGTGGGTCGCAAGTGTGTGAGTTTTTGAGTTTGTGAAGTGTAATTTTACCTCTAACTACCCATTCGAGGCAAAGAGGCGTAATGTTATGACGAAAGAAATATTAATGTCTGACATCATTATTTGAGGCTACACGTTATCTGTCTGTCTGTCAGGCACTCCTGACTTCTAAAAGGCAGCAATCTTTTGTAACTTCGTGTGGCTACTTTTCAAACAAGGTTATGCATCCATGCTAAAATATATGCAAATCAATTAACTGTTGGTCTGTCCTATTGAACGACGACGAACGAACGACTTATTGTCGGACCTACGATGTCCTCCCATACTTAAGTACTAACGCTGTAACATAGAAATTTTGTAAAACCAAATGATTTTAAAAGAGTAACCATGGAGTTTCTTGCCAGTTCTTCTCCATAGGAAACGACCAACCCGAACCGTGCACCTTTTGTCGACGTTTTATAAGTGCCCATATAGGCGTATGTAAAATAAAATATTTTGATTTGATTTGATATAATTCTGGCTAGCCCGTTTCATCATCGGACTACCAGACGTACGCCGATGCGCCATCGGTACATGGTGGACATCCCACCTATACGCAAAGCGTTTTGGGAATACTTTTATTATGCGTACCGCTAAGGAGTGGAATTCCCTGCCGGAGTCTGTGTTTCCCGATAGCTACAATCTAGGGGTCTTTAAGTCAAGAGTGAATAGGTTTCTTCTAGGCAAGCGTGCTTCACCGTCGACCACATCATCGCTTACCATCAAGTGAGATAGTGGTGGATAAGCTCGAGGCTATATCAATAAAAATTAAAAAAATTACAGCACGCCTGTAATCCCCGAAGGCTTAGGCAGAGGTGTACTTAAAAGTACACTAAGATTTTGCCAGTTATACGGGGTTTAAGTGACATCTACGTGAAAACGCTTACCATTTACCTAAAATGGGGTGAATAGGGACACGGAGGTGATTCGGGACGAAACTTTGAAAGGCATTTACACGTTATTTATATAGCGTTAGTGCTTAAGTATGGGAGGACAGCGTAGGCCCGACAATAAGTCGTCGCTAACTACAAAAGGTAGAACAAAAAAAAAATTACAAAGCCTAAAATGTCCACACATTCACAAAAAATAGGTAAATTAAAAATTATATATCCAAAAGTAAAAATAAAACAATATAGAGCACTAAACTAAACAATTGACACAGATGTTATCATCAGTGCTGTAACTATTCTGAACTATGAACGAATGGAGCAATCATTGAAAAACTATTTAAAAAAAAAAGAATAGAATAGATCATGCTATTCCATCGCACACTCCCCGAAATATAACCGATAAAAAACCGATAAGCTGGCGACTCGGCTTAGACTTGACCAGTGCCTCATTGCCAATGAGCCTCTTTTCAATCGTTTAAGTGCATCAAGCTGGTATTTGGCAGATCCGTCCCAGAGATGAGAATAGTACTCTATGCATGATCGGACTTGCGCTTGATACAAGTTGAGCAGCTGTTCTGGCGTGAAGTACCTTCTCACCTTTGCAAGGACCCCCAACTTTTTGGCAGCCAGCTGTGCTGCAGCTGTGTGTGTAATTTATCGTTTTTGGCCGCAGGGTGTGCCGTCACTTCCACGGCAAGTGCCACATGAACGCACAGTGACGTGGTGCGCAAGTGAGTATAGAAAAGAAAATAATACTATTTATTTTTGACTGAATGGTGCATTAGGATCTTAATTAATATTAAACAGTTTCACATACATAAAAACCAAAGTGGCCAAGTTCTAGGCCGCAACAATATAATTATAATAGTTAGTTATCATGTAGCAACCACAAAAAGCAACATACTACAAAAAGTACTACAGCGCCATCTATGTTACGACGGAGGAACTAACATCAATTTCCTACAAGTCGCAAGCAAAGTTTACATCAACTTCAGTATATATAGAGAAACCCTAAAACAACTATCGGGCAGTTGCCCGCCAGACATAACACCTGTCTGGCCGGAGGATCCTCCCTTTTCTATGGAGTATTGAGGAACTTTACACCCTGTTCCTCATACCCCTAAAATCAAAAACGCTAAAAAGATACATCCCTATTAATGTACTTATTAAAATACGATTTTAATTTTTTAAAGTGTTACTAACATGTGTAGTTTTAAGGTTTTATTTCATCATCATCATTTCAGCCGAAAGACGTCCACTGCTGGACATAGGCCTCCCCCAAGTGTCGCCAGATTGACCGGTCCCGTGCGACACGCATCCAGCGGATCCCCGCAACCTTCACCAGGTCATCGGTCCACCTAGTGGGAGGCCTTCCAACGCATCGTCTCCCGGTTCGCGGTCGCCATTCCAGAACTTTTCGGCCCCATCGGCCATCTGTTCTGCGAGCAATGTGCCCTGCCCACTGCCACTTAAGTTTGGCAATTCTTCGGGCTACGTCGGTAACCTTGGTTCTCTTGCGGATGTCCTCATTTCTGATTTGATCACGCAAGGAAACTCCGAGCATAGCTCTCTCCATTGCCCTTTGGGTGACTTTGAGCCTTCTGATGAGGCCCATTGTGAGCGACCACGTTTCGGTCCCGTATGTAATCACTGGCAGCACACACTGGTCATAGACTTTCGTCTTGAGGCACTGCGGTAAGTTGGACGAGAAGATACCACGCAGCTTTCCGAACGCTGCCCAGCCGAGTCGGATTCGACGATTGACCTCTTTCTCGAAGTTAGACCTACCCAACTGGACCGTTTGTCCCAGGTAGACATAATCGTCTACAACTTCGATAGTAGAGTCTCCGATCTTGATAGGAGTGGGTGTTACATGGGCATTCAACATGACCTTAGTTTTGTCCATGTTCATTTTAAGACCCACTCTTTCGGAAACTCTACTGAGGTCATCGAGCATTGTACTGAGGTCCTCCATGGTCTCAGCCATGACCACTATATCGTCGGCAAATCGAAGGTGAGAGATGTACTCGCCATTAACGTTGATGCCTAGCCCTCTCCAGTCCAGAACCTTGAAGACATCTTCCAGTGCAGCGGTGAACAGTTTCGGAGATATGACGTCTCCTTGTCTCACACCTCGCTGCAGAGGGATAGGTTCCGAGGTCTGGTCCTGAAGTCGGACTGACATGGTGGCGTTTTTGTACAAACACTTCAACACCTCGATGTACCGATAATCAATTTGGCACCGTTGGAGAGACTGCAGTACAGCCCAAGTCTCGATCGAATCGAAGGCTTTCTCGTAGTCCACAAACGCTAAACAGAGAGGCAGGTTGTACTCTTCGGTCTTCTGTATAACCTGTCGCAGCGTATGTATGTGGTCTACGGTGCTAAACCCTTTTCGGAATCCGGCTTGTTCGGGAGGCTGAAAATCGTCAAACCTGCGCGCGAGACGATTCGTGATGACTCTTGAAAACAACTTGTAGACATGGCTCAGAAGTGAGATGGGCCTATAGTTCTTCAACCGGGCGTTGTCGCCCTTTTTGAAGAAGAGTACCACCACACCCCTGCACCATGCCTGTGGCGTTTTCCCCTCGAGTATGACGGAATCAAACAGCTTCTGAAGGGCCTTAAGAACCGGTTTTCCACCCGCCTTCAGAAATTCGGCCGTAATTCCATCATCACCCGGTGCTTTGTTGTTTTTAAGCTGTTTCAGAGCCATCCTAATCTCATACAGGCTGAGGTCCGGGATGTCTTCGGTGTAGTGTCGGGTCAGTCTAGCTCTTGGGTCATTCGCTAGATTTACAACGGGTTTCCTGGTTGACGTGTACAACTGCCCATAGAATCTCTCGATCTCCCTCAGTAGCTCCGGTTTGGCGGATACGATTCTGCCATCGTCGGTCTTCAGTTTCGTGAGCTGGCTCTGCCCAATAGCCAGATCTCTTGCAAATACCTTTGAGCCTTTATTCCGCTCAATGGCGTCTTTGATACGCTCGGTATTAAAGCGGCGGAGGTCGCTCTTCAAGGATTTAGAGATCCGTCTATTGAGCTGCCGGTATTTCCACGCGTCGTCTGAAGACTGCAGGATCATCTCACGCCGTTCCTTCATGAGCTTGAGAGTATGATCAGAGAGTTTTTTGTTCTTCTGTGCACGACGGGTCTTGAAGAACTTAGACCCTGTCGTACGGACAGTTTCCACAAATCCATCGTTGCATTCGTCCACTGAGCTTCCTAGGCACTCGAAACGATTCTGGAGTTCAAGCTGAAAGCTCTCGGGGTTTTGGATTTGGATCTGTGCTGGTCGGAGCGTAGACTTCATCAGTCGAGACCTTTCAAGCTTAATATTGATGTTCAATGTGCCTCTTACCATGCGGTGATCGCTCCCAGTTTTCACCGAATTGATCACAGAGACATCATTGAACATTTGCTTCTTGGTTGACAGGATGAAGTCGATCTCATTTTTAGTTGCACCATCGGGGCTCTGCCAGGTCCACTTCCTGTGCTCACGCTTTCTAAAGAAGGAGTTCATCATATAGAGGCCCTCCTTCTCCATAAAACTAGCCAGTTGGTGTCCCCGGTGGTTCCGACATCCAAACCCAAATTGCCCCACCTGCAGCTCATCTCCGTCTCGTTTGCCCAGTTTTGCGTTGAAGTCCCCCATGACAACGGTAAAGTGAGTTTTGAAACCATGCATGGCTTTGGAGATATCCTCATACATGGTCTCCACTTCGTCGTCGGGGCGTGCCGAGGTCGGGGCGTAGACCTGTATGACCTTCAGCGAATATCTTGAGGATATTCTGAGTATCAGGTACGCCACCCTGGTCGACACACTCTCTATCTTCACCACGTTATTCACAAGGGACTTGTGGACGATAAACCCAACACCACCCTGGGACTGCCGGTCACCCTCTCGGAAATAGAGTAGGTTGCCGGATTTCAGGATCATCGTGTCCTCCCCCTCTCTTCGGACTTCAGATAATCCTACAATACTCCATCGCAACCTGCTCAATTCCTCTTCGAGTTCGGTTATCTTCTCGTCAGTTCGGAGTGTTCGCGTGTTGTATGTTGCCAGGTCAAGTCGTCGGTATAGGCAGCCGGATCTCTTCCGGAGATTCTTCGCACCCCTTGCCACGCCATTACCTCGACCGCTACCATAGTCGAGGGTGGACGGGCTGCCGGGTACTAGGGGCCATTTTTGTATTGCGCTCATTAGGGGGGGTTTTTGCCATAATCGCCACGCTTGGCAGACGGGTTGGCGATCGCAGTACGGTTGTTGCAAAAAGCACAGAGAACGCTGCTGCCCATTCTCTGGCAAGTCCCTTAGTCGCCTCTTACGACACCCACGGGAAGATATGGGATGGTGCTATTCTTAACGTCCGACACCATACAGTACAGGTTTTATTTACTAACACAAATTGTGTTTTATCATGTAGGTATGTTAATTTGTAATGTATATATCTATGGGCCAAAGATGCCTGAAAATAAATGTATGTTGTTGTTTTTATCCCGGGCGAAACCGCGGGCATAAGCTAGTAGGTACTCTATAAGTTATTGCCCAAATCTAACGTGCGTTCACAAACTGACATTTGAACGTAAATAATGTTAAACCAGTAGGTAATGTAATAATTACGTGGATGACTTAATTAAGTACTTATGTATTTGCTGAACTGGTTTATTTACCTACTTGTTATGTTATTGTTGTGTTAATGCCTCGCGATATGTTTATGATAATTATAATGGTAAATGCTGATATAACATTTTTTTAACCTGTAATACTTGCTCGTGGCCAAATAATACCGTTATTAAAACGAGATGAAATTAGAACAATAACTAGGAAAGCACGTTAAACCGTTGGTCCCGGCTGTCATTTTTAGATCTTTGACAGTCGTTAGAGGTATACAGTGTCCAGTGATTCCGACAACCTGACTCGGACAACAAACTGAAAGTATCCGGTTTTCCTATATTTATGTATACTCTTAAGTCGATGTAAACTTTGCTTGCGAGATTCAGACCATATTAATTCTCCAGTTTGTTCAAAGATGGCGTTATAGAACTTTTTGTTGGAAGTTGCTTTTTGTAGGTCGCAACATCACTCCCCCCCGAGACCGGAGGTCGATCGAAGAATGAGTCATCTTATTGTAGGAAGTCAGACTTTCGGGCCACTGACATCCTGTAACGACTGCCAAACATCTGCCAAATAACTACAAATGCCAGCAATGTCACATGTCTTCGAATTCTTGGTTCTAGAACGCGTCATTTTCCTCACCATCCAAATTTTCCTCTACCATTAGTTTGTGCTTATGGCACAGATATTTTTTTATGCTTATTATAAGAAGCAATACTTATTCCGCCTGTAACTTCGCCTGACCTAAATATTCAGCTCAGGTGGCCTACCATGACGTCTTAAAACATTAATGTCATTAACTCTTTTTCCAGAGTTGCGAAAGAGATGGCGCTAGACATCCTGTATAGCTCCGTCTCTTTCCCACACTGGAATAAGAGTAAAACAATTGCTTTAAGAGATCATGGTAGGCCAGCAGGATCTTAATATTTGTCAACAAGCTTGCTGCCATTGGGCTATAAGGTAAATATCACATCTTATAATTCTTATTAACTTGTAAAAACTCTCTAGGTTCTGTACTGAGTATCAAATTAATTTCTCACGTTCAATTTGAGTTTGCATTTACCGTTGCGGTTTCCGTGGCAATGTTAAAACAATAGGTTGCTATGGCAACAATTCAGAACAAAATGTTAAAATGAAGAATAGTTTATTAAAGCTGGGGATACACATGCCCGTAGCTTGCACACTAGCATACCAGCTTCTTGCGCGTGCCAGCTACTGTCATGTGTATACGTTAACTGGCATGCCTGTAACTGGCATACAAGTAGCTAGCACATTTGATTTACTTGCATGCCCGTTGAGGGAGGGGTCGCGGGGGTTGCCAAACTGTCACGTGTGAACAGACGCGACAGCTACAGGTATGCCTAAGATGGTGATACTGGCATGCAAGGGCACAACTTGCATGCCAGTATTACTTGCAAATGTATCCGCAGTCAATCAAAATCAAAATATTTTATTTTACATAGGCCTACATGGGCACTTATAAAACGTCAACAAAAGGTGCACGGTTCGGGTTGGTCGTTTCCTATGGAGAAGAACCGGCAAGAAACTCCATGGTTACTCTTTTAAAATCATTTGGTTTTACAATATTTGAAGTTACAGCGTTAGTACTTAAGTATGGGAGGACAGCGTAGGCCCGACAATAAGTCGATTGCTTACTACAGACGGTAGTAATAGAGAAAAAAAAAGAAAGTGTACCAGTTACTCGTACATGCCAGTAACTTTCATGCCAACTAATTTCCCGATTTACTGGCATGTGTATCCCCGCCTTTATTTTAACATAATTATGTATCGAGATCAACAGAAACATTTATTATGTAAATAAAATTAGCTATAAAATTGTAGTATTATATAAAAACTAGTTTATGGGCGTTTTTAAGATCTGCTGATTATGCATTTAAAACCACTAGAAACAAGACGTTGCTGATTTTTTAAATAATTTAATTATCTCTAATATTATGTCATATTTAAAACGGGGGCTCGTCCGTAGCAAAAAGACCATACATAAATTAATGCCTTTTTTCCCAAAAAGGTCATCTTTCATTTTAGAATGATGCTTAGTCATAAAATAAAGGAGCTCGTGGCTAATTAATAACAGCCGCTCGGATAGATCTGTAAGGTTTAGCCGTGCTTGCCGAGGTTGGTCTGTGTATGGGTGACCATAATTACATACCGAGTTTCCTCCGTGCCTCGAAAAACACGTTAAGCCGTTGGTCCCGGCTGTCATTTGTAGATCTTTGGAAGTCGTTACAAGTAGTCAGAAGGCAAAAAGTCTGACATCCAGTCTTTCTAAGGATCGTATTACCCAGTTACTAGGTTGTAGAGGTCAGATAGGAAGTTGCTTCATGTAAAATACTGGTGCTCAGCTGCATCCGGTTAGACTGGAAGCCGACTCCAAGATAGTTTGGGAAAAGGCTAGGCAGATGGTGATGATGATAATCATAAAATATGTTGATTAGAAATTGATAGATTTGATATCACAACTTGTGGTTGATAGAGGTACGAACCTTATGACGATTAAGAATCCATTTCGACAGTTTTGCTTTAAGACTACTCTTTATATTGTACTAGCTGTCCCGCGCAACGTCGTCTGCGTCACATTCCCCATTTTCGCAACATTTTTCATTGCTGCTCCGCTCCCATTGGTCGTAGCGTGATGATATATAGCCTATGTCCATCCTCAGGTTGAAATCTATCTTCTTGCCGAATTTCATTAAGATCCGATCAGCCGTTTAGTCGTTAAAAGGTAACAAACAAACAAACAAACAGAGTGACATTCGCAGTTATAATATTAGTATGGAGGTATGGATAGCTCGAGCTTCTTGCTCTTTCTTGTTTAGGGAAAACAATTATTGACAAGGCATCCGCTTAA
This sequence comes from Cerastis leucographa, assembly GCA_963082945.1. Taxonomy (NCBI): domain Eukaryota; kingdom Metazoa; phylum Arthropoda; class Insecta; order Lepidoptera; family Noctuidae; genus Cerastis; species Cerastis leucographa. The sequence goes on along the minus strand of OY720374.1, from coordinate 5,721,505 downwards.
GCTGATCAGAAAGAGCCAGCGCTGTGCTGTAGCCCCCCATATCACAGCATAATGCTGGGTGGAAACATTTTTGTCACAACTCGCAGTACAACGTGCAGTTGTCAGCTATTCTGTGTAGTACTGTTTTTAGGGGTCCGTACCTAAAAAGGAAGAAAACGGAACCCTTATAGGATCACTTTGTTGTACGTAGGTCTGTCTGTCTGTCAAGACCTTTCAACTCGAGAATGCGTTGAGGTATCGAGTTGAAATTAAAACCATATAAGTACTCAAATCTATGGTCTCTTGAAGTTGTGAAAAAAACGAAATTATAAGTTAATGTAAAAAAAAGGTACGGCCATTTATGCCTCAAAAAACGTATATTTCGACTCTCAAGGAAATCAAAATGTAGAGGGTACTTCCCGGTAACCTAGAAGGCTAGAACTATGAAATTTGGCAAGTAAAATTGTCTTATACTACAAGTGCAGTGAAAAGTCTGAAAACTGAACCTTTGCAGTTTGGTCATTTGTAATTAAATCATAAAAAATGTAGTCTTCACAAAACAAAAATTTCACTTCACGAACCCTCGGTGGGCGCGTCCGACTCGCTCTTGTTTTTATAAATGTTGATTTTGCTGTTGTTGAGTGTTTTTTTTTTTTTATTTTAGACACGACCGTCATGTCTTTGCGACCAATAAATATTTTTACTTTCGGGACTCCAAAGCTTGCTGACTAAAGAGGCCATTAGATCAATTACAAAACCAAGTCTATAAGACAGAAGTCAGTTAACTTCCGCACAATCCGTCACAGATCATAAATCTAAGAAATAGCTCGAAATAATTATTATTATGTAACAAATTGTAGCAGTTTTGAGATCAATTTGAATATTTTACGGTTTTAATGTTAGTTTTGACACGCCATTCTCAGGTGCTTTCGATTTTAATCTTGATGGAGCATGCACAATGCTTTCAAGTAGTGCTATTCTGTAAAGTTCACTAGTTCACCTCACTCAAGTGAGCGCACACAATTCGAAAGCGACCTCATTTGTTTTTAAAGTAAATCATCGCGGATACACAACGAGGGTCTTGACACAGAACGCCACTTTCGCAAAAAGGACACCCTCAAGATAAGACAAACGCCGAACTTCGAAGAATGGCTGATAAGAGCTTTTATGGTGTGTGATTGAAGAGGCCTATCTCTAGCAATGGATTTCTGTAGCTGATGAAGATGATGGCTAAAGTAGTAACAGTAGAGATCCTTACAAAAGGAGAAGATTTAGAACTAAAAGTACAAAGACTGAGAGCATTCCGGCCCGCTTCTACCATCGGACATCTAGACGCACTGCAAGTTACCATTCCACCAATTCGCACTAAGCGTTTTCAAACGTCTTTCATAATCCGCACAGCAAAGGAGTGGAACTCTCTGCCTGCGTCTGTATTTCCGAACGCTTACAACCCTAATCTCTTCAAAGTTAGAGTGAACACGCTTCTTCTGGGTAAGCTCGTACCATCGTCGACTTTGTCTCTGTCATCTCTGACCTAGACTTGTCAAGAGTAAAACCATCGCAAATAAAAAAAAATGGCACCCAAAGTAATACCCAAGCTGATAACGGTAAATTCGTTGATTGCCTTTAATTAAACATCATCATCATGATTCTACTGCTCTTATCCCAATTTATTTGGGGTCGGCGCTGCATGTTTTCTTCTTCCATACTTCTCTATTACTCGTCATCTCAACAGTCATTTCCTTTCTTGCCATATCTTCCTTCACACAGTTCATTAATCGTATGTGCGAATGTGGTATGAAAGACGAAGACCTGTACCATGCTCTGTGGGTCTGCCCCTTGTATGAAGAGGCCAGTCGCAAGATGATGGACGGTATCAGTCGTGCGGAGGTCGACCTGATCTACTACGGCGATCTCGTAAGCTCACCGGCGAACTTTGCACGGCTGCGGGATTTCGCGCACGCCGCCAGGAGGGAGATAGAGAGCGTGAGGAATCTACATGGTGAAGGCAAGGAACAAAACTACTTCTAAGGCGTCGACAGGCAGCGAAGTGCCGTGCCGACGGCCCGTTCGTGTTCCACACGCGCCTCAAGGAGATTTCAGCAAACCGGAAGGAGTCCGAGAGGGCCGATGCCTGCCAGGGTTGCGGGACTGTTCGAAAGAGATACCGTGGCCCTGAAACACAAAGGGCGAAGAAGGAACATGGATGGGTTTTAGTCAGTACAAGTCTGACAGACCCTCCCGCTCCGATGATTACGCAGCCGTAAAAAAAAAGGCAGTGAAGTACCTACGACTATTTTTATGTGTGCTAGTATACACTAAGGGAGAGCGCCCTTCTAAGGGAGAGACGCTAAAGGGACGCATGGCTAATTTGCAAGGGATCAAGAAGCGCCTGCGGACACCAGAATAAGATACCCAAGGGTGTTACATCCGCGGCAGCTCCACGTTTCTGCTCGTATAACGTATATTGGAAGGGCCATGGGAAGGTTGGAGGGAGTCCATTATCCGTTTCTTTGGTCTTCCTCTACTCTTATACCCATCCACATTCATACTCAAAACTTGTCTCAAGAAATTTTACTCATTCTTCCGCATCACATGCCCATACCACGACAATCGATTACCACACATCTTTCAGTCACCGGCGCCACTTTCAGGCTTCCTCATATGTACTCATTGCCTTAAGTTAAACGCTGAAATTAAAATATAGATGAGTAAGCAGATAAATCAGCACAGTTAGCAGCTCGTGGTTAAATAAAAACAGCCGCACAGTCGATCCTTAAGGTTGCCGCGCTTGCCGAGGTTGGTCCATGGATGGGTGACCATAATTATATATCGAGTTTTCTACGTGCCTCGGAGAGCACGTAAGCCGTTAGTCCCGGCTGTCATTTGTAGATTTTTGACAGTCGTTACGAGTAGTCATATGGCAAAAGTATGACATCCAGTCTTACCAAGGGGTATCGTATTACCCAGTTACTGAGTTGTGGAGGTCAGATAGGCAGTCGCTTTATGTAAAATACTGGTACTCAGCTGCATCTGGTTAGACTAGAAGCCGACCCCAAGATAGTTTGGGAAAAGGCTAGGCAGATGATGATAAATCAGCACAGTTTGACTGCTCTATAGCGAAGGGCGGGCGTTTTGGGGGACTGTCTCTTGTAATTTTGACGTTCAAAAAGTGCTGATTATCAGCCTAGTTTGAATAAATGACTTTTGATTTTGATTATATTTCTTCCGTTTCATCCAACTGCAAGGCTAAAATGATTTCTATCTCATTATTTTATCGCGGAATACGGAAAGCCGGTATTTCCGACACACATAATGACGCATAAAAACTAGTTTACTGCAATACTGCCGCTTGTTTTATTAATCTTAACTATAATTATCAACAATAAAGTCTGAGTGTATGTTTGTTACTCCATTACGCCACGCCATCATCATATTGTATTTTATATTTTAAATAGTTATACTCATAGTTATTTGCTTTATGTTTTATGTATTCAATTCTCTCTTCTTCTTTTACACACTATGTCTGCATCTTTTTTTTTTAATATCTCCTTTCGCAGGAATGCTTGAAGATGGTTCTTCAATACATACAAATAAATAAAATTGAAGTGCCTGTTCGTAATATTAAAATAACCGCTTTTTACTATATGCATATGAATTTATATACGAAATGCAGCAAGCATGCATATGAATGATTTTTTTACATTTTTTGTCTATCTGTCTGTTTGTTCCGGCTAATCTCTGGAACGGCTGGACCAATTTTGACGGGACTTTCACTGGCAGATAGCTGATGTAATAAGGAGTAACAAAGGCTACTTTTATTTTAGAAAAAATCTTATTCAACGCGGATGATGTCGCGGGCACAGCTAGTTAGAAATAAGCATCACCTTTGTACCTATTTTCTGTACTTTTCTTCTTCTCTGTATTAAGTGTGTACATAAATTGTTAAATAAATCATTGTCCTGCTCTTGTCCTACTTAATTCGTGATCATGGTATCGTATTTCCATCAGCATTTGCCTAGTCTTTCCCGACTATATTGGAGCTCAGCTTCCAGTTTAACTGGATGCTTAAATACTGAGTATTACGATATCCCTAGGCAGGACTGGTTGCCAGACATACAGGCCACTGACTATCTATAATTCTTCGACTATTGTATATTTTTGCTACACTTCTTTATTACTGGTCTTAACAATATATTATACTAGGTAATAGTCCAAGAATAGTAGTCAGATGAGGTGCTCGTGGCTAAATAATAACAGCCGCCCGGGTCGATCTTTAAGGTAAAGCCGTGCTTGCCGAGGTTGGTCCGTGGATGGGTGACCATAATTACATACCGAGTTTCCTCCGTGCCTCGGAAAGCACGTTAAACCGTTGGTCCCGGCTGTCATTTGTAGATCTTTGACAGTCGTTACGAGTAGTCAGAAGCCAAAAAGTCTGACATCCAGTCTTACCAAGGGGTATCGTATTACCCAGTTACTGGGTTGTGGAGGTCAGATAGGCAGTCGCTTCATGTAAAATACTGGTACTCAGCTGCATCCGGTTAGACTGGAAGCCGACCCCAAGATAGTTTGGGAAAAGGCTAGGCAGATGGAGTAGTCAGATGAGGGCATTATCTCGGAATGAGAGATAGCTATAAACTTGTAGAAATATTTATTTTGGCACCCTAAAACTTGTCTCAAAACCGCGACTACAGATATTCCAAGGTCAAAGGTCAAAAAATCGTTTTTTACTCATTTATTGGAAATCAAAATCTAAATATTTTATTTTACATAGGCCTACATGTAAAACGTGACTTATAAAACGTCAACAAAAGGTGCACGGTTCGGGTTGGTCGTTTCCTATGGAGAAGAACCGGCAAAAAAACTCCATGGTTACTCTTTTAAATATCTCGTTCCCTATGGGTTTATGGTATTTGAATTAAATTTATTAAATGTTGTAGAGGATTAAATTCTCTACAACTTTAATTTGATTATTATTTTTTTATATTTTGATCCATTTTAACTATTTAGAATATCATTCAAGGTCAACCTGTAGTCCGTGTTCAAAGATCTGGAATTCTGGATACACAGAAAATCACGTTCGAAATTCGAACGGTTTCTCGTTTTGAATCCGCGATGATTTACTTTAAAAACAAAAGAGTTCGCTTTCGAATTGTGTGCGCTCACTTGAGTGAGGTGAACTGGTGAACTTTACAGAATATACTAGTACTGTTTTTGCAGGTAAAGACGCTGGTTATTCTAGTGTGAATATTACAATTTAACATTTAGCAAGAGATTAGCACACAGTTCCCACCATGTAATATTTTTTATACTTTTGTACATGCAAAGACAATTCAGTGACTATCTCGTAACGTATGAAAAAGCTGTAAATGTTCGTTTGTTGTAGTATTAGGCAACTGTTGCTTGTTGCTCTAGATTAGTTTAGGGTTCCGTATGGAATCTATAAATGCAGGATAACATAATAAGTATTTCACTTTCAAATACATGTTTGTATCACCATCTCAACGATGGTCTTCATCAAAACGGTAGAAATGCGACGTAGGGCTAGAGTTTAGGCTCTGAAGCGGAGGTGGACAGAACCAATCCTGGTGGAGTATAAAGCCCTCACTGAATGGTTATCGAAAGACAGTAGAAGTGCAGCGACAGACCATCAGACCTGTAGCGAGACATAGGGTGGATGACATTCAGAAGATCGCATCGTAAGATGTGACTAAGACTTGTGCAGACCAGCACGCGTAGCATGGCTACTGTAGAAACGAGTGTTGTATACGGAAGAATCGACATAATGACAGATAGACAATGACAATGTGTCAGTTTGTCGATTCTTTCACCGACATAGCCCGTTTCTACGGCGGTCATGCTAAGCGTGCAGGGAAGTCTTTTTTTTTGCCTTGCCCCACTCTAGGAATTTCTCCTGTACCGTAGGTGCGCTTACAAACATTTAAACTCACAGACACAAACAGGCAGACCCGGAACAACTATCTGTAGGCCATACAAATTTTGTTCCGTGCGGGGATTGAACCCGCGACACGCAGCGCAGCAGTCGTTTGCACAACCACTACTCCAACCATACCGTCAATGGCACAAGAGGGAGGAGCCCTATTCTTAACAATGGTCGGAAAAAGGCTACCTCATCATCATAATTCTGCCAAAAGATGTCTACTGCTGGACATACGCGTGTCCCCAGCACACAGGTCCTGTGCTTTTTGCATCTAGCTGATTCCCATAACCTGAAACAGTCATTAGATCCTCTTGTGGAAGGCCTTTCAACGCTGCGCCTTCCGTCAGGTGAGGTTGACGCTCTTTCAAAACTTTCGACCCAAATGCCAGCCGTTCTGCAAGCAATGAGATCCACGGGCAAAGTGTTATTGAATTTTCATAAATTTCTCATTAGAAACCACGGAGTCTGGATTGTGCTCGTTTGATGGCAATAGGCGAGCATATTTGGAAAAAGCTAGCAATATCGTCACAACGTTAATATTTTCCCCATAGTTTGCCCTTTTATATTAGTATAATTATATTTTGATGCATATTTATAGTATCTTGATATATTTTAATAGTATTTTATATATCCTTTGTAGTTTGTTTTAGTATTCAATGAATATTCTTATATTCAAAATTCTCGTGTTACAAAGTTAGTTACCATGCTCCTCCAAAACTGCTGAACCGATTTATATGAAATATTGTGTGCATATCGGTCTGAGAATCGGCCAAAATCTATTATTCATACCGAAAAAAAGGAAAAAAAAAACCCGCTATCGAAGTCGCGGGCAACAGCTACTATTTTTATAGATATACACCTACCACTGTTTGTCTCCGTATCACCCAAAGGTTGACTGGTAGAAAATGCCTATGCCATTAAGTCCGCCTCTATGCTATGTGCTTGAAGTGTTAAATAACAAATCAGTGCGTGGAGTCCCTCCGCGCGGAAGAAATGAAACTTCGTAATACTACACGCATGCGTTCGAGTGTCACGCATTCACTCTCGTTATTTTATTGAGCTTCTAAATAATATTTTCTTGTTTTCTTGTTGTATTTTTTTTATTACATAATTATTACATAACTTTATCGAGGTTATTCTACTCATGGAAATTGAGTGAAGGCTGGTCACACCGAAGAGTCGAATGCATGACTGTTTGCACGCCATCTTGAGTACCTAGTAGAACTACGTAGTCACAAATCTTGTAATACTGCCATCTTTTAGTCATTTTTAGAAAATATTCTCCCTTCATGGTAGCGTTAAACTTGTTGGAAGTCGCATAAGAAGTTTCACTTCAACTAATAATCATCATCATCAGCCTGTAATGTTCCCACTGCTGGGACACAGGCCTCCTCTCTATGAGAGGGAATGGGCAGTAATCCACCACGCGGGCCCAGTGCGGATTGGTAGATGTCACATGTCTTCGAATTTTTAGTTCTAGGACATGCCGGTTTCCTCACGATGTTTTCTTTCACCATTTTGAGAGCAGCGGTGTTGAAATAAATTACACAAAGTAATGCGCCTGCCTGGGTTCGAACCTACGACTTACTGCTCGTAAGTCGGGTCTGCCACCACTGGGCCATCGCCGCTTTTCAATAAATACATGGGACTTATTACACAATTGGCGAAAATGTAGAGGTACACCTCTGCCTAGAACTCCCAGAATTACAGGCGAGTTTTTATGAATGCTTGTTACTTGAAGTTTAGCAATATTCTTCCATTGTATAGTCTTTGCTAGTGTCTCAATAAATTAAATTCGTTTCACATGCAACTAGACTTTCAGTAAAGCTATTGCAAAGAGACATACTTGCTCAATACACTATTCATTGCAAAGGTCAGACAATAAAAGCAATTTATTTGCAGTTAATCTGAATCTTATCTACATGAATGGTTATCCAATTGCTTTGTGAACGCATTTGTAAGAATGTAATTCGCAATCTTCTATATACTATTATTACTAGCTGTCCCCCGCAACTTCGTCTGCGTCACATTTTCCCCGTTTTCACAACATTTTTCATTGCTGCTCCTCTCCTATTGGTCGTAGCGTGATGATATATAGTCTATGTTACTTCTAATACCTCCAACAATATGTGTACAAAGTTTCATGATGATCGGTTGAGTAGTTTTCGCGTGAAAGCGTAACAAACAAACTTACTTTCGCATTTATATTATTAGTTAGGATATTATCTATAGCAGCCATACTCAACTTTTTTTTTATAGGGGCCACAAACACCTTTCAGTCAACGTGTTGCGGACCGAAAACAACAATTATTTAGGTGTTAATAAAAAAAGTAATTCTTTCTCTTGAAACTAACAATTTATTATTAACTTGCTGTCCCGCGCAACTTCGTCTGCGTCATATTTTCCCCGTATTCGCAACATTTTTCATTGCTGCTCCGCTCCTATTGGTCATAGCGTGATGATATATAGCCTATGTCCTTCCCCAAGTTGAAATCTATCTTCTTGCCAAATTTCATTAAGATCCGATCAGCCGTTTAGTCGTGAAAAGGTAACAAACAAACAAACAGAGTGACTTTCGCATTTATAATAGTATTAAGTATGGAAGTATGGATAAAAAAGGAAAGGTGGTTGAAACGCCACATCATGCCATATAGACCAAATTTTCAAAGAGCTTTCACAAATAATAACTTAAAATTTAACAAAGATGTTTATCATATTATGTTTTTCATAACTTTGTCAAGATCTGGCTGCATGCTAACCTTATTACATCATCCTGATGAAAGTTTGTTAGTTTTGTTTCTGTAAATGAATTTTAATAGGATTTGGGTACTTTTTTGGATGCTTTTAAATTTTTGGGGAACAATGTTTCAAAATAGGGGATCGGACTGGGTAAAGAAAACGACATTCCAATTTCTCCGTCAGACAGGTAATACAAAAATATTAGACACGTATTTTTTGTTTTATCAAAATATCAAAAAATTACTTAGTTAAAACTCATTAAAGTTGGAGAGCTTGGGGGCTTACCTACTACGTCACAAGTAGGTATAAAACTTACTCATGAGCCATTTCAACTTAATATATCTCCGTAATTTTATGACCACGTGAAAAAAGAAAAAATACGTGTCCAATACTTTTCAATAAACTAACCGACGGACAAAGAAAAAAAAAAATGGATTATCCCCTATTGCACATAATATTATCCATCTGCCGGATCATCACTGGTTGCCTTAAACCGACACCGGAATAGATGCTGTAGCCACTGGCAGGGCCATCCAAGGCTTGGAGGAGTCTCGACATATGTCACCCATCGAAGAACAGAACTCGGCAAGCATAGCTTAACCTCCAATCAAATCATGCGGCTGTTATTATTTTGCGGTATTTTCCTACACGTATTTATTAATTAACGACCGACCAAAATGTATGTAGGTAATTAATAATTATTAATTACTGCCCACAATTTGTAAATTACAGCTATTTACGTTCTAAATAAGGTAATGTGAACTAAAAACATAATCATAGGAAGCCGTGGGGTCCGAGTGCTCACAGCCTTTTCAAGGAAATTTCTAAACGCCTAGTTGACACTTCCCGTGACCCAAGGGCTGGGTTTTACTTTGGCCAGAGGCTAAGTATTGCCATACAACGTGGCAACGCCGCCAGTCTCTTGGGCACGTTACCAGTTGACAGCGTTGAGGAGTTGTTGTTATTTTAGTTATCTAGTTTTAAAAATAATATTAATTTGTAAAATGTAATAAAATTTCATCATAGGAAACAAAATACATTCATGTACTAATAGTCATAATTAAGTTAATCATGTAACTTAGATGTTTATCTATTACTTAACATAATATCGCGCTTGTGTTCTCCGTGTATCTGTATACCTGCGCGTATTTTTCGCTATTTCTACAAGGTGTTGTTTTGCATGCTCGTTAAAATTCAAGAGGATGTCACAAAAGACATAACCAATCAATTTAAATTACGGTACCTACTTAATTAATAATAAACGCTGTTTTTTTTGTTAATTAAATTTGTCAGTATTTCAGAATAGCCCCTTAACGTGGTTTAGTTAATAGGAAATTATCAAATAAACGTTTGAGATTGTTTGTATGAATGAAAGTGCGGTTATAGAGCGAGGATCAGACAGGCCGCGTTTAAACACGGGTGATTCACACTTACCGATTTCCGTAAATATGAAAAAAAAAGACTTACTCATTTTATTATTGATTCGGGACGGGATCATTAGCATAGTTACCTCTATGAATTTGACGAGGATGCAAAACAATAGCTTGTATTTAAGTCCCATGTAATAGGGGGCGAGCAAGTAATCATACACTCACCCAAGAACGAGAACGCTTACAATACAGTAAACTAAACTTACTGTAGAACACTAAATTTAAGTTGTGGGTATACTTACATAATTTCACTCCTGGTATAAGTAATTCTTTCACTTCCACGCACAACACCAATTTATCTCGTTTGCTCGACGTCGTATGTCACTACAGGGATCCAGCAGAATATCAGCGTCAGGTGCATGCCTGACACATGCTGAGCTGGACTCCCATTTGGTGCAACCTTGAGACGCACACCGCACCTTGTATAACGTTATTTTATTTGAAGAATGTCATGGTGTTACTATAACTGTTTCGTAAAAATATTTTTTTCTTTGTTTTTTTTTCTTTTTGTATATTGGCACCTTGTTTTTATATAGGTATATTTATGTAATCCGTGTCATTAATTGTGCTTCTGTGTGTTGTGCTATGTCTTTTGTGTGCACTGAATAAATGATCTATCTATTGCCCTCAACCGGGCACAAATTCAGACTCCTCGGTTGCTACGGACAAATTTCTAAAAGAAAAGTCAATTACATTGGCCTTACCTTTTCCCAAATTTATTGGTGCCAGCTTCCAGTCTAACTGGATGTAGCTAAATACCAGTATTTTTAATGGAGCGACTGCCTATCTGACCTCCACAACCCAGTTAGTACTGGGCAATACGATACCCCTTGGTAACACTGTTTGTCAGACTTTTTGGACACTGACTACCTGTAACGACTGTCAAAGATCTACAACGACTTAACGTGGTTTCCGAGGCACGGAGGAAACTCGTTATGTAATGGGCGGTCACCCATCTACAGACCAACCTTGAAAAGCACTGCTTAACCTTGTATATCGAAACGTGCGGCTATTATTATTAAGCTACGAGCAACAAAATAACACAAAATGGTATGAAATACATGGTTAATTGTAACGTTCTTGAAGGTGACATAAGATTACAAAAAAGTTCAGGTTTTTTGCTGTGATTTTAACTAGTTTATTGTGGAAACATACGTAGCAGTATTGTGGCCGGGACCACAGAAAACGGGCTTAACTAAAACCGACTTCCAAAGCAACAGTGAAAAAGTCTAAAATTATTTTACTTTCGTAATTCGGTGATTTTCTAAGTTACATTCACTTTTTTGCCACTGACTTTGGCAGTTTCGTTGTGTTTTTTGGGTCGATTTTTTTAAAATATTTCAAAACCAAGAGTAAAAGGTAGCGTACCATATATATACCTAAGTATTTAGTTAATAAATAACATAAATACAACCCATTTATCTTCTTGCCCACCATCATTGCTTAAGTGCATCGAATCTGAAAGTATATACAATTGTATGTAATTCACTAGTTAATAGCAGAGTAGGCGTGAATTTAATCTGCCGACGATTGGCTGTTGTGAAATAAGATATAATTGCTTTAAGACTAATGTGAGGGATGGGGTTCCCAGATTAATACTAGGATTTGCGGAGAAAATTCCGGACATTTGAAATAAAATCCGTTTTATTTTCGTTCGTTGCCGAAGTTACGTTTCGGAGAAAGAGAGTAGCCCTCCTGTTTTGAAGATTGCTAGCAAGGGCTCGCGCAGTGCTCGCAGCACATATACTTTTCTTTTGTAGTGTTATCTTATTTTTGTAGTGTTGTTTTATGTTATAATCCTAGTACTGTTTATTTTATTTTCATATTTATGTTATCAAATATTTACTATCAAATTTTAGTACTTTCATAAGTTATTTTGCCTTGTGACTGGGACTATAGCTTCGCGTTTTTTTTTGTTTATTTTTTGACTTTCAAAAGTGTCTGTAATGGTCTAATTGAAATAAATGCTTTGACTTTATGCTGTTTTGGCTTCCGTACGTTATTTCACAGGTGACCACTGAAAACCAGCGCTGTGCTGTGGGTCCCCCCCATGGCACAGCATCATGCTGAGTGGTAACCTGCTTGTCGCAGTCACGACGTGCAAGCAGTAATCATTTTTGATCCGTCCTGTTTGTACTTTTCATATTCTTTTTTTTTCTTGCGTTGTACCTACCTATGTTTATTGTTTTATTTTATTTTTGTAATTTTGTGTGGACGTCATGTCCCTGCGACAAATAAACATGTTTTTTTCTTTCTTCTTCTAGCGCGAACGGTATTGGTATTGAGCTGCATCTGGTTACACTGGAACCTAACCACACGTAATTGAGACAAAGCTACACAGATGATGAAGCAGTCACGTCCAAAACATCTTCCCATATATTATTTGCAATCACAAAGGCCTACTAAAAATATACGAGTACGTACCACACTTCACAGACTTTAACACGCCCGTGGACACATTAAACACATGACACTAGTTTTAAGGTCGCTAATTATATTGTTCGAAAACATGGGTATTCCGGTAAATCGGATCTCCTTTGTTTTACACAGTTTTTTTTGGCAACAAAAATGGTTTTCGGAGGCTAATTGTATGGGGTATTGTAGGTGGAATTTCGTGTTGAATGCAGAGTTCTTTGTCATGCGATTGTTTTTTTTTTTGCCTAATTAGTGCAATTGTATAGCGTGGTTTTTTCAACGCCACCTGAAGGGAAAGCTATGTTAAAACTTGATAGCAAAGCTTCTTCAGAAAAAAATAACTTTGTTTTTAAAAAGAAAAGTATCAATACAAATTATTTTGGGAATTCGCTAGTCACTTCGCTTGAATAGGGGATCGGACTGGGTAAAGAAAACGACATTCTATTTTGTCCGTCAGGCAGGTAATACAAAAATATTAGACACGTATTTTTTGTTTTATCAAAATATCAAAAAAATACTTAGTTAGAACTCATTAAAGTTGGAGAGTGGGGGCTTACTACGTCACAAGTAGGTATAAAACTTACCTACATGTGACGTCATGCGCCATTTCAACTCAATATATCTCCGTAATTTTATGACCACGTGAAAAAAGAAAAAAAACGTGTCCAATACTTTTCAATAAACTACCCGACGGACAAAAAAAAATTGGATTATCCCCTAGCTTTGACTAACTAACTGCAATAGTTCCGTCAATAAGCAAATACTATAGTTAGCTTTTTCAATGTTACCATGAGCTGTGTTGGTGCTTACTACCAAATTCTAAGCAAATGAAGCCCAAACTTGCAGTCGCTGTAGTATAGTTTACTACACGGTGACGTAGGATAGATAACCATAGTGACTCATACTGCGCATTTTAGTACCCAACTATCCGCTAGAGGCGCTGTAAAAGTTTTCATACATTTTTTTAACTACAGACGCTAGCGAGTATAGATTGTTAAAACTCATGATAGACGTACATACAGGGCTCTCACTTTCGCCCATTCCGGTCCGTACGCAGCCAATGAGCCGTTCACTAGCCAAACGATTGTTTACTAAACTCGTTGATTGCGTAGACGTGTAGTCATCTAGTAAAATAGGTGCGAATACTGTTCATTATCTGCTAGTACTCTGTGCATATTTAAATAAAACCAGCCAATTGCGAGTCGGACTCGCGCACGAAGGGTAACGTACCATTATTTATAAAAACGAACATAAATATCGCTTTTTTGTATGGGAGCCCCCTTAAATATTTATTTTATTTCGTTTTAAGTATTTGTTGTTATAGCATCAGCAGAAATACATAATCTGAAGAAATTTCAACTGGCCACTCGGTTCATGAGACAGCCTGGTGACAGAAGGACAGCGAAGTCTCAGTAATAGGGTCCCGTTTGACTCTTTGGGTACGGAACTCTAAAAAATCTTAACACGCGATTAGCAAGCGTGGTGATCAATGCTCTCTCCTTCCATGAGAGGAGGCTTTTGCCCTGCCGGTCAACAATTACATCCACATAAAAATATCAGTTAAGCGTTATTTTTTTCATTATTCAGAATTGTCCTCTCACTGAACCTGAAAACTAACTAACAATTGATATTGAAACCTATTGTGTCACACAAAAGAATAATCACCGTTATCACCAACAACTAAATCAATGCCTAAAATTTCATGCTCCCGTTGTAAATTCAACTCTATACAGTCATTCGAGAGTTTAATATCCAACATTGTGGTTTTCTGTTAGGCAAACACAACGGATTTGTATTTCGAACTGCACAATAGAATAAGTCATTGTCCTGTATAAAACACGGAAATATAAAGTACTTACTGACGTGGTCAGAACTTTCAGTTACCTGGTTATGAGTCACGAAGGTCTAATATGCTATAGAACGATTTCACGTAGATTTTACGAATAAATTTTTTATAACACCATATTTGCAAAAAACGTGGTGTAATAAAAACAACCGCACAGGTCGATCTTTAAGGTTAGGCCGTGCTTGCCGAGGTTGGTCCGTGGATGGGTGACCATAACTAAATACCAAGTTTCCTCCATGCCTCGGAAAGCACGTTAAGCCGTTGGTCCCGGCTGTTATTTGTAGATCTTTGACAGTCGTTACGAGTAGTCAGAAGCCAAAAGTCTGACATCAAGACAAGTCTTACCAAGGGGTATTGTATTACACAGTTACTGGGTTGTGGAGGTCAGATAGGCAGTCGCTTCATGTAAAATACTGGTACACAGCTGCATCCGGTCAGACTGAAAGCCGACCCTAAGATAGTTCGGGAAAAGGATAGGCAGATTGAACAGCCTATCTTCCTATATATGTGAGGAACGGTGAAGGAAAACATCGTGAGGAAACCGGCATGTCCTAGAACTAAAAAATCGAAGACATGTGACATCTACCAACCCGTACTGGGCCCGTGTGATGGATTACAGCTCATTCCCTCTCATAGAGAGAAGGCCTGTGTCCCAGTAGTGGGAACATTATGGGCTGATGATGAGGACAACCTATCTGACCTCCACAAACCAGTTAGTACTGGGGAATACGATATAATGTAATACCCCTTTTTTTTCAGATGGGAAATCATCAAATGACTTCCCCCGCTCTGCGGCGGAGCGGAAGGGAGTGTCAGACTTGTACTGACTAAAACCCATCCATGTTCGTTCTTAGCCCTTTGTGTTCCAGGGCCACAGTCTCGCAGCCCTTGCAGGCATCGGCCCTCTCGGACGCTGTCCGATTTGCTGACATCTTGAGGCGCGCGTGGAACAACAACGCGCCGTCGGCACGGCCTGTCGTCATAAGACGGACGGACGTTGAGCTGGCCCATTACTCACCGTCCACAGGCCCGCGCCTACGGTGGCCGGGGGCCACTGGTTGCCCCCCGACGCCCGAGGCGTCTCCCGCGGCGGCTGGGACGTGAGGTTCTCTCCCTTAGTCAGTGACCCGAAAGTCTGACGACAAGTCTTAGCAAGGGGTATTATATTATATCGTATTCCCCTGTACTAATAAACCCCTGGTTTGTGAAGGTCAGATAGGCTGTCACCATCATCTACCGTCTTTGACAGTCGTTAAATTTCTGTCAGTCGAATGATAGTCCGTACCAACGGCTCAACGTGCTTTTCGAGGCACGGATGAAACTTGGTATGTAATAGGTGGTCACCCATCCACGGACCAACCTAAGCAACCGCAGCTTAACTTGAAGATCGATCCGAATGGCTGTAATTATTAAGCCACGAGATTACCTAGTAACCACTTATAATTTACCACTAACTGTCCAACGCAACTTCTTCTGCGTCACATTTTCCGGTTTTCGCAACATTTTCCATTGCTGTTCCGCTCCTATTGGTCGTAGCGTGATGATATATAGCCTATAGCCTTCCTCGACAAATTGTCTATCTAACAATGAAATAATTTTAAAAATCGGACCAGTAGTTCCTGAGATTAGCGCGTTCAGGCAAACAAACAAACTCTTCAGCTTTATAATATTATAAGTATAGATTAGTAGTACTAACCCGTAATACTTGCTAACCTGTATGTCCTTTCCACCGGTAAGTTTCCACGTTACATCAACAGGAAACCAGTTCTGCTTGTTTGGGCGTTACCGGCGGCGACGGTAGGAATATGTGTCACCAATGAGCCATTGAGTTATAGTATTGCGACTTGTATAGTGTTCGATGGTGGACAGAGAGATGATAAGTTCGGGAGTTAGTTTTTAGGGATCCTCACCCAAAGGGAAAACGGGACCCTATTATTGAGACTTCGCTGTCCGTCCGTCCGTCTGTCACCAGGCTGTATCTCACGAACAGTGATAGTCACCCAGCAGTTGAAATTTCTACAGATTACGTATTTCTGTTGCCGCTATAACAACAAATTCTAAAAATAAAATAATTAAGGGGCTCCCATACAAAAAAGTTTTTTTTTTTATAAATAATGGTACGGAACCCTTCGTGCGCAAGTCCGACTCGCACTTGGCCGGTTGTTTTGTTATCATGCTACAACATCATCATCATCTACCCTTCTCCTAGCTATGTTAGAGTCGGCTTCCAGTCTAACCGGATACAGCTGGATACCACTATTTTATATGAAGCGACTGCCTATCGCAGCGGTGGCCCAGTGGTGCATTACTTTGTGTAATTTATTTCATCACCGCTGCTCTCAAAAGGAAAACATCGTGAGGAATACGGCATGTCCTAGAACTAAAAAAAATCGAAGACATGTGACGTCTACAAACCCGCACTGGGCCCGCGTGTTTAAATTAATAAAATAACCTGGTGGCGTACCATGACGTCTTAAAACATTATTGTTCCATTCTTATTCCAGAGTGAAAAAGAGACGGAGCTATACAGGTCGTCTAGCTCCATCTCTTTTCCACTCTGGAATAGGAATGGAACAATAATGTTTTAAGCGTCATAGTAACCCCCCTGGTGTCAGAGTTTTAATGCCGCCTCTGACTGGGCTTCACATGCCGTCGAGAAATATCTTTCAGGCATGCTTGTTTCTTCACGATGTTTTCCTTCACCGGAGCAAGTATGATGCAATACGCACATGAATCCGAAAAATCAGAGGTGCGTGTCTTGGGATCAAACTTGTGACCTATGACTTGGCAGTCCGGTGGTCAACCACTAGACTATTACAGCTGAAAGATAAACTTGGTGGTCTCATCATTATCATCATTTCAGCCGAAAGACGTCCACTGTTGGACATAGGCCTCCCCCAAGTGACGCCACATTGACCGGTCCCGTGCGCCTTGCATCCAGCAGATCCCCGCAACCCTCACCAGGTCATCGGTCCACCTAGTAGGAGGCCTTCCAACGCTTCGTCTTCCGGTTCGCGGTTGCCATTCCAGAACTTTTCGGCCCCATCGCCCATCCGTTCTGCAAGCAATGTGCCCTGCGCACTGCCACTTAAGTTTGGCAATTCTTCGGGCTACGTCGGTAACCTTGGTTCTCTTCTCTCTTGGAGGTCTAGCTTCAGATAAAACTTTCAGATAACCGACTTCAACTAATTCAAGGTCCTTTGGTAATAGCTCAATTATACTACGAACAACAACATAGATATCTTCTATTTCTATCTCTTCCGTATTTGCAACTGTATAAAATTAAGTTACTTACTTAAGAACCTTTTAAACCACATGGAACTTAAAACTTTCCTTAACACAAAAACCAAGCAAGGCGTAAAGATAAACGAATCATTATAATGTAGTAACTTCATGGTGTGCTTTTCGCAATATATGATGATAATCATCAAAAAGCAAGCAAAACATACAACAGTAACATATAACCAAGAAATAACTAGTAGTTATGGCTCTTTGACTATCATCATCTGCCTAGCCTTTTCCCAAACTATCTTGGGGTCGGCTTCCAGTCTAACCAGATGCAGCTGAGTACCAGTTTTTACATAAAGCGACTGCCCATCTGACCTCCACAACCCAGTAACTGGGTAATACGATACGCCTTGGTAAAACTGGATGTCAGACTTTTGGTGGAGACTCAAGTTTTCTATTCTTTTTTATTTCCTTTTTATGGTTCGTTCTAAACCAAAAAAATATGTTATTTTGTACGACAGAAATGGCAAAACATGCGGATGTACCTGATATTTTAAGACCTTGCACATATTATTTGATGTATACTCATGTTTTACAATAAAAATACAATATAATGCCTTTAAAAAGGGTTTAATTTTTTACACAATTCAATAAAATATGGATAGAACATTGTGGTAATAATAGCTGTATAGTATATATATTCCAATAATTCGTCTTGTAACAACGAGCGTTTTACTTCCGAAATTAGAATAGATGGCGCTGTACAATAGGGGATAATCCTATTTTTTTTTCTTTGTCCGTCGGGTAGTTTATTGAAAAGTATTGGACACGTATTTTTTCTTTTTTCACGTGGTTATAAAATTACGGAGATACATTGAGTTGAAATGGCGCATGACGTCACACGTAGGTAAGTTTTATACCTACTTGTGACGTAGTAAGCCCCCACTCTCCAACTTTAATGAGGTTTAACTAAGTATTTTTTTGATATTTTGATAAAACAAAAAATACGTGTCTAATATTTTTGTATTACCTGTCTGACGGACAAAATAGATTGTCGTTTTCTTTACCCTGTCCAATCCCCTATTGCGTCACGATTCTGAATCACAGTGTTGAGATTGCCGTTGAATCAGGCTCGCACGGTTTTATAGCATGTTCTACATTTGATAATGTTACTTACTTAATTAGATCCTGTAGTCAATCTACCTACCGTGATCCAATAAGCGGATTCTATAGGGCGAAGCCTAACCATTGCACCACGGTTTAGGTTTGGAACCCTGCGAGTGTCCCTAATGTGAATCACGTAATGTTTGGAAAACGAGACGGCTTTCGATCTGTCCTCAGATTTCTTTGTCATAATTATATCCTTGCTGTAAATAGTCTAGTCAACATGTGTAATTCTCGAATTCCAGTTCGGCTTCTCGGAAAGTTTTGATTTTGGTGTCATTTGATTCGTAATTTAATCTAAAATGTTTTCGAAGAAGTTGAACTCCCGCATAAGAAATGCAAATAGAGGGTTTTGTTAATTGCAGATTTCTCTGAAACTATTGCAGATATTGGAATTTGGAAAAAAATCATTTTTTTTTATTTCAGACTTGAGTCCATAGTGTTAGTAGCAACAAGATAACTTAATAACTAGTGTTAGTAATAAGGAGACAAAAAGTATTTAAAAAATCTATTGGTATGGATCCTCACCCAGTGGCGCAGGAGAGGGGAGTCCCATCGATCTGAGAACACGCTCAGGAGACTATTGGTGGCGGAGCGTAGCCGACCGGCTAAGGAGGCGGTCCTTTTTCTTATAATGGCGTAAAAGTCTGTGTGCGCCTCCGCAAACATATTGGACGCACTACAAAGCCACGACAGCCCCAACAGTATCCTAAACGCGTTATTGTATTGGACACGCAGGTCGCTGTATGTCCTCTGCGTGAAACGGGTCCAAAGGCTGCACGTGTAGAATGATTGACAGAAAACTTTGAAAAGAGTGAAGTGAAAAAGATTCATCCATCACTATTGCACCTCGATAATTAGGTGCGCTTTGGGGAACAAACATATAATATTTTTCATTCGAATTTGTGAGCGCAACTAATTTTTGCGCTTCGAGGAATAATTTAGTTGCGCTTAGTTGGTTGCGCTTAAAAATAGTTTCGCATTGAGGAATACCCCGTTTCGATACGGAGCCACCTGCTGGCCTACCATGACGTCTTAAAACATTATTGATTTACTCTTTTTCCAGTGTGGGAAAGAGATGGCCCTAGACACCCTGTATAGCTCCGTCTCTTTCTCACACTGGAATAAGAGTTAATGTTGGTGATACTCAGTGGTAGTAGAAATAAAATAGCGGACTGTAAATATAGGTAGGTGTATTCGATTATAAGGACGCGTGCCTCTGGTTTGTGGTGTATGAGTGCAGTGACAGGTAGTTTCTGTTAGCAGCGGCGGCGACGGCTCTCAGCATCTCGTCCCCCGCTCCCCGCAAGCCGCTGTCGCCCTCCGGTCGTCTCAGTGGCTAACGGTGCTACGTTTTGTCGCCAACACTTAAACAATACTGCTTTAAGACGTCATTGTAGGCCAGCTGGTTATCCTAACATCAAAATTATACACTTAGTTAACAATTGTCTTCACAGTAAGTACTAGTTATTAAGTAATACCATCTAACTGGGGCATAGCTTCGTCACCACTTAGCTTTTGTTTCTTAATAAACAAAGAAGGCTTTTCCACATTCATTATTATTTGTCCTTCATTTATAAGTGTGAGTTTTATGATACAGTTAACGGCCTGCATCGTTGGTCTAGTAGTAAGCCAACTCCTGAGCATGACGTCCTGGATTGGATTCCCAGGCGAGCAAAGTGTTATTCGGGTTTTTCTATCAGGAATTTCTTAGGAGTGGGTGAGTTTGGACTTCTGCCCAGTTGATGGTAGCAGGAGCCTTATTACATCATCAACTCATCATCAATTCATAAAGTAACCCTGTATCAAAAATGTTTGGGGTCCCAAAAAGAGGATTATGAAATTAATAAAGATTTAAGTTTACTGGTTCGCGATAAATGAAGTCTTCATTCAGGCCATAAATGAAGAGCGAGCGAAGCGAGCTTGCAAATTTTGAGCTTTTAGGGCCGCGATAAGTGAAATTTTCAATAATTCCTCATTTATAGCCTCTTATTAATTAGAATTTGAAGTTATAGGATGATGCGGTGGTTATTTTATTTTGTTATTGGTGTGTGCTAGCTGACATGTGACATTAATTTGATGTTATGGATTCTTTGTTTATATTATCTTGAACACTATTGTATAGAATCTGGGGGGTTACTATGGACGCTAAAAACATTATTGTTCCATTCCTATTCCAGAGTGGGAAAGAGATGGAGCTAGACGACCTGTATAGCTCCGTCTCTTTTTGACTCTGGAATAAGAATGGAACAATAATGTTTTAAGACGTCATGGTACGCCATCTGGTTCTTCTAACCCAACAGACAGTTGTGTTGCTAGGGAGTTTGTTCCGCCACTTCTTCATCCCAGCTAAAACAAAAGGAAGGGGCGAACGGCGGGCGTTTTCGGGGACTGTCTCTTGTAATTTTGACGTTCAAAAAGATTCGTAAGTTTGACTTAATATCGGGTTTGGCCGGTAACACACACATTTTTAGGTGCCTATTATAGCATGACACATATTGCCGTCACAATCACGGTTAAAATGATAGCAGGATGTGACGTTACAAATTGCGTATGTATGCCGAAATAATGATATACGCGAAGTTTCCTACACGCGTACGCACAGCCATTTACCTAAGTACATGACGATTTTGAAATCGACCTACTTTTATGGTCCTTTATTTGATTAAATGCCTTGTACCCAGAGGGATTTTCTATCAGCAAAAATAGCAGACTTTTATACAAGGTGTTGTTTTGCATCCTCGTCAAAATTCAGGCTGTTGTCACAAAAGACATATAGGGGATCGGACTGGGTAAAGAAAACGACATTCTATTTTGTCCGTCAGACAGGTAATACAAAAATATTAAACACGTATTTTTTGTTTTATCAAAATATCAAAAAATTACTTAGTTCAAACTCATTAAAGTTGGAGAGTGGGGGCTTACTACGTCACAAGTGGGTATAAAACTTACCTACATGTGACGTCATGCGCCATTTCAACTCATATCTCCGTAATTTTATGACCACGTGAAAAAAGAAAAAGTACTTTTCAATAAACTACCCGACGGACAAAGAAAAAAAAAATAGGATTATCCCCTATTATGGTACCTCGTTAATTATTAAAAAACACTGCTTTTTTTGTTGTTTTTGTCAGTATTTCAGAATAACCCCCTTAACGTGGTTTTGGGAATAAGAAATTATCGAATAAACGTTTAAGATTGTTTGCATGTACGAAAGCGTAGTTATAGGGCGAGAATCAGATGGGCCGCGTTTAAAAAACACAGGTGGTTCACACTTACCGATTTTCGTAAATAAGAAAAAAAAATACCTATCTATTTTATTATTGATTCGGGTCAAGAATCATTAGCATAGTTACCTCCTTGAATTTGACGATGATACAAAACAGCTCTTTGTATAACACTATCATCAGCTCCTCTATACCGCGTATGCTTACGATGCTCAACGCGCTCGTGGAGATCAACCCTGGATTAGACTAGTTTGCTGATGAATCATCTGCCTAGCCTTTTCCCAAACTATCATGGGGTCGGTTTCCAGTCTGCAGCTGAGTACCAGTATTTTACATGAAGCGACTGCCTATCTGACCTTCACAACCCAGTAACTGAGTAATACGATCCCCTTGGTTAAACTGGATGTCAGACTTTTGGCTTATGACTACTCGTAATGACTGTCAAAGATCTACAAATGACAGCCAGGATCAACGGCTTAACGTGCTTCCCGAGGCACGGACGAAAGACTGCACTCGGACTAAACTCGGTATGTAATTGAGGACAGTTTTTTCAAAACGATACATCGTAATATGACTTTTTTTTCAGTAACGTGATTTATTTAATTACAAGGGTTTCTATAAAGTATATTTAATGAAATTGCTTATTAATAAGTTTAATGAGATACTTTTTACATAAACAATAAAAAAAGAACACATAAACATACCAACAAAATGACATCAAAAACATCGAGTTTTTTCAACTTTGATACATCTACTGTTGATGTCACGTTTTGATAAAAACCCGATACATTTAGTTCGAATTTGCTGCATGGATACGGGATTTCACCTTTATAATATTAGTGGATTATATTACGGGTTCTTCATCGTACTAATGAATTCTTACTAATACTTCATATGTACTAATGAGTTCTTACCTTTCATATAGTCGAATTGCCTGGCATAAAGACCTTTTCGTGGCGCCTGTTATTGCTTCGTCTAAATCGTGGTTACAATTCAAATCTGAATCACTTTTTTCACCTGCAGTGTATTTGGACGTCTTCGGAGTACTGCGACAAAGTCTAGACTTGCGTCCTCTTTCAACTTCAATAACTGGCGTGTTCGTTACATTCTCCGTTATATTGCATACAATATTTATAAATTTCACGAAAAAAGTGCGTGGGCTCTCTATAACGTAAACAATCCAACTAATGTGAATAACAGCGTTTGATGTATCGTTTTGAAAAAAATCGATCGATGTAGATGTATCACTTTCAGAAAACTAATGCACTTCGCTGTACTTTTAGAATGATTTATGTATCGTTTACAGAAAATTCGTAAAGACCATCGTGTAGCCCTATAGAGATTGAGTACGAAACGACAAAAAAAAACAATTTTGAGATTTGATCGATGTATTGCTTTGTGAAAACGCTCCTCAATTATGGTCACCCATCCACGGACCTTGGCAAGCACTGCTTAACCTTAAAGATCGACCTGTGCGGCTGTTATAATTATTTAGCCACGAGCTCTTCTCTGTTTGCTGATGAATGGAAGACGATAATGTTAAAATATTTTTGGTTCCGTGAGAAGACCGAGTTAAAGGATTTGTTATCTACACTAATATTATAAAGCTGAAGAGTTTGTTTGCCTGAACGCATTAATATTAGAAACTTCTGGTCCGATTTGAAAAAAATATTTCAGTGTTAGATAGCAAGGCTATAAGGCTATATATCATCATGCTACGACCAATAGGAGCGGAGCAGCAATGAAAAATGTTGCGAAAACGGGAAAATGTGACGCAGGCGAAGTTGCGCGCGACAGCTAGGGCGTTGTATGTTTATTGTTTTCTTTGTTATTGTGTATGCACGTCATACATGTCCCTCCGACAGATAAATACTTTTTCTTTCTAAAGAATAAGGCTGTTGCATTTCAATAAATGCATTTTAAAACGGTTAAATTTTACATAATAATGTAAAACAAAATGAGGGACATTTGCATTTTTTTTTCACTGCATGTTAGTCCAGCTAGTGGTTGCAAAGTGCTACTGGTGATTCTCAGGTCTTGATTTCGATTCCGAGGTCGAGCAATATGTCATTGGGTCTTTTCATCAGGAACTGCTCAGCGGCAGCGTGTAATTTAAATTTGTTCCCGGTTGATGTCAATAACCGAAAAAGTTGATGTTGACGAAATGTTCTGGCGACCGCGAACTGAAAGACGATGGAAGGCCTCCTACTAGGTGGACCGATGACCTGGTGAAGGTTGCGGGGATCCGCTGGATGCGAGTCGCATGGCACTGGTCAATGTGGCGACACTTGGGGGAGGCCTATGTCCAGCAGTGGACGTCTTCCGCCTGAAATGATGATGTCAAAAGACATGCCCCACGTTTCTATTGTGGATGTGCTACGAGTATAGGTACACCTCTATCGAATCTTACGTGGATTACAGGCGTTATGTTATTTTTTCATGTGCAACAAATTAAGAGACATTTTTAACCAACTTCTATAATAGGAGGAGTTTAAATCAATTCGTTAATATTTGTTCTCCACGAGAATAAAATTAGTGCACAACCCAGCTAAACAGCCACTGCGCCAATTATCAATGATTCACCGAACACATCCCAATCCTAATCCTAACTAATCCTAACTAATCTTAACTAATTCTAACTAATACTAACTAATACTAACTAATACTAACGAATCCTAACGAATCCTAACGAATCCTAACGAATCCTAACGAATCCTAACGAATCCTAACGAATCCTAACGAATTCTAACGAATCCTAACGAATCCTAACGAATCCTAACGAATCCTAACGAATCCTAACGAATCCTAACGAATCCTAACGAATCCTAACGAATCCTAACGAATCCTAACGAATCCTAACGAATCCTAACGAATCCTAACGAATCCTAACGAATCCTAACGAATCCTAACGAATCCTAACGAATCCTAACGAATCCTAACGAATCCTAACGAATCCTAACGAATCCTAACGAATCCTAACGAATCCTAACGAATCCTAACGAATCCTAACGAATCCTAACGAATCCTAACGAATCCTAACGAATCCTAACGAATCCTAACGAATCCTAACGAATCCTAACGAATCCTAACGAATCCTAACGAATCCTAACGAATCCTCACTAATCCTAACTATTCCTACTATACTTAACCAGATCCTAACTAATCCATACTTCCATACTAATATTATAAATGCGAATGTCACTCTGTTTGTTTGTATGTGTGTTTGTTTGTTTGTTACCTTTTCACGACTAAACGGCTGATCGGATCTTAATGAAATTTGGCAAGAAGATAGATTTTAACCTGGGGAAGGACATAGGCTATATATCATCACGCTACGACCAATAGGAGCGGAGCAGCAATGAAAACTGTTGCGAAAACGGGGAAAATGTGACGCAGACGAAGTTGCGCGGGACAGCTAGTATTACAAATGCGAAAGAAAGTCTGTTTGTTTGTTACCTCTTCACGCCTAAACCCATGAACCGATCATCATGAAATTTTGCATATACGTTGTCAGGTATACAGAAACGGACATAGGGTACCGTTCATCCAAAAAAAAGTATTGAGGAAAACATCAATAACGTAACAGATGGTGTCACGTGTCCGAGCCGGTTATTGTCAAAATTCTAAATAAACACGAGTGAAACGGCGGGTAAGACCTAGTAAATAATAAATCAAAGCAACCAGTATCAATTACAAATCATTCTTGTCACCCATCCGATCGCCGACCGGTTTAAAGATTGCTTAACTTACGCGATCTGCGTACCAAACTGAGTTACAGGCTTGCGAGTTGTTGTGACCTACTTTATCAAAATCTTTTTCATCACACTTGCACGTAAACAGTGTCATAACATACAGGTTAACTTGGCTGTAATGCCCCATATAAAACCCTAGGGCGGTAAGTATTTTTTTTTTAATTTTCATCACACTTGCACGTAAACAGTGTCATAACATACAGGTGAACTTGGCTGTAATGCCCCATATAAAACCCTAGGGCGGTAAGTAATTTTTTTTTAATTTACAGCACCGCTTGACAGCACACAGGTCATGCAAGTTCATCAAGCAAGGAGTTTACACGCAATTGAAAAATTGTCTTAAAATGTTATTTAAACAGGAATTTCATTCAATCTCGCTACATGTTATTTAATTACTCAACTAATGTTCTAAAATCTAAATAATCGATAGTTTTTTATATCAAAACGTCGTTTTTTTTTTATACTCCGTCATGGCTGTATACCTAGGTAAGTATTTGTCTTTAACGTTTCTGAAAAAAACATTTGTATAATCTGTGGTGTGGGCAAACAGCCCGCCATCCGCAAATCAGTTCACGTATTTCGTAATAATATGTGCTGACTTGTGTATATTCATAATTATTAACTCGCAAGTGTGATGAAAAACATTGTATGTTTCACGGGCGGCACGGGAATTACGAACCTCGACTCAGAAAGCCCTCAGTCTTCGACTTCGGGCTTCTACTAGAGCCTCGATCGTAATTCCTTACTTACCGCCCTTAATACACAATATACTATTATACATGATCTTATTTACTTGAGACATCTTTAAAGAGTGCATAATTGCAAAATCGAGTTGAATAAACATAACATAACTTCACGACTGTAATACTCGGAGGGTAACGCAGTGGTGTATCTAATAGTACACCCACATTACACCAGTTATGTTTAAGTCCCATATAATATGGGCGACCTTATTGCCATCAACCGGGCGTAAATCAGCGGAACAGCGGCAGAGCAGCGGTGGTCCAGTAGTGGCAGCCCCGACTTACAAGCAGTAAGCCGTAGGTGCGAACACAGGCAGGCGCATTACTTTGTGTAATTTATTTCATCACCGCTGCCCTCAAAAACGTTGAAGGAAAACATCGTGAGACAACCGGCATGTCCTAGAACTAAGACATGTGACATCTACCAACCCGCACTGGTCTCGCGTGTTGGATTAAACCCCACTCCCTCTCATTGAGAGGACGCCTGTGTCTCAGCGGTGGGAGCATTATAGGCTGATTATGATGATAACGGCCATAAATCTAGACTCCGTGGCTGCTACTGAAAATATCGGGATGGAAGAATACAATATCATGCTCGACCAAGGAATCGAACTCAGGTCCACATGCTCAGCAATCACGATTGAGGCAGTCAAAAGTTCGGGTTGAATAAAAACATCATAAAATCAGATGGCATAATAAAATGTTAGCCTGACGCCTGACAGGGGAGAATGAAAGAAATAATATAAAACATTTATAGTTTATCCTTGATGATAATAATAAGAAAATAAAAAAATAAAAAGGTTTATTGTAGAAACTTGTACAACTTTTACAGAAAGAATTTAAATACTTGTGTGTACAGGATAAAGTAATAAGAATTAGAAAGAATATATAACAAGAAACAGATGAAACATCAATATATATTTTTATAATAAAAAGGAATGTGAAAATAGGACCATTACAAATGGGTTGATGAGTCAAAAACTTACTAATTGTGTAAAACACATGATTAAAGAGCCACTTCTGCAGTTTCTTTTTGAAATAGTTAATTGGCAGTTCTCTGATTTGTTTCGGAATTTTATCCCTTATTCAGATGTTTCCGTGGCTTTGACGATATCATCGACACAACGAACTTTAAGACGTAAGGAGCCGTAACCCTCGACGACGTGGGCTCAGTGCTTGTTCAAAGTAACAATATGTCTTCGAATTTTTGAAGGAGGTACTTACTACCTTCGTTTTATTTTTCAATGTAAATTTTCCTCGTATAATGGAGCAGTGCTGCAGAGGTGATTGAATAATTTATAAGTGAACACTAAAAGGCCTGTTTTCGACGAGATTGACAAGTGGCTCGTTGGTCTAGGGGTATGATTTTCGCTTAGGGTGCGAGAGGTCCCGGGTTCAAATCCCGGACGAGCCCAATAATTTTTTAACCGAATATTTTTTAGAATGTTTTTTTTTAGGTCTAATTACTTGTAGTATTTTACCTTCTTATTCTACTGATCATTATCATCAAGCTCTTGGCTCATCATCTGCCTAGCCTTTTCCCAAACTATCTTGGGGTCGGCTTCCAGTCTAACCGGATGCAGCTTAGTACCAACATTTTACATGGAGCGACTGCCTATCTGACCTCCACAACCCCAGTAACTGGGTAATACGATACCCCTTGGTAAGACTGGATGTCAGACTTTTGGCTTCTGACTACTCGAATCGTAACGACTGTCAAAGACCAACGGCTTAACGTGCTTGCCGAGGCACGGAGGAAACTCGGTATGTAATTATGGTCACCCATCCACGGACCAACCCCGGCAAGCACGGCTTAACCTTAGAGATTGACCAATGCGGCTGATATTTAGCCACGAGCTCCTCCTTCCATCAAGCTCTTGGCTATTCCAACTTTTTTGGTATTGGCTCAGCATGTCTTCTTCTTCCATACTTCTCTATTACTCGTCATCTTAGCAATTATTTCAGCCTCAGCATCCTTCATACAGACCATCCATCGTTTCTTTAGTATTCTGTTGACCATTTGGAAAAAAAGGCGTAATGATAAAAACCCGACCTGCATATCTGCTGTACCATGACACGTTCATTCATTCGTTCAATCGATTGCCTCATTGTCATTCACTGACCTGTTTGGAAAATTTTATGACAAAAGTTCATTCATGCATTTTTTTTTTCATTCTTCTATTGTTTTAGTTTAAAAGGCTTGTTGGACAATATCATTTGGTTTCTCAATTGCCTAATAGGGGATAATCCAATTTTTTGGAACGAAGTTCCTTATCGCGCGTTGTGAAAGGGGGCTAGACGGAAAAAAATCTTACGTAAAGTTGTCACGACACTTTTGGCTATAGTAAGCTATTGTAAGCTTTATTTCTTTAAAATAAAGTTGAAATTTCCTTAAATTACGTACAATTGGGGTATGTATGTGAGTAAGGATAGATATGATTATTATTTTGAGTGACCGAACTACAAAGTACAAATTCGGTTGTGCAGTTAAGTAAGACGCATTGCTTCGAATTAAGGATTAATCTTCCTTAGATTAAATATTTAATTTTTCGCACACTAACTTAAATCTAAAATGTATTGATATTATGTACGTGAACGGAACTTCGTTCCATCCGGGTGTCCCTTGACACCTCTCAAGTTTTTTTTTTCTTTGTCCGACGGGTAGTTTATTGAAAAGTATTGGACACGTATTTTTTCTTTTTTCACGTGGTCATAAAATTACGGAGATATATTGAGTTGAAATGGCGCATGACGTCACATGTAGGTAAGTTTTATACCTACTTGTGACGTAGTAAGCCCCCACTCTCCAACTTTAATGAGTTTTAACTAAGTAATTTTTTGATATTTTGATAAAACAAAAAATACGTGTCTAATATTTTTGTATTACCTGTCTGACGGACGGAAATAGAATGTCGTTTTCTTTACCCAGTCCGATCCCATATTAGACAAATACGGGCCGAATTGCCTTATTGTGTGTAGCGTGATAGCTGAGCAGGAGGTTCGATTCCCGGTTCGGGCTGTTATTTGTAGATCTTGACAGACATTATAGGTGGTCAGGACTCGAAAGTCTGACTACCAGTCTTACTAAGGGATTTTGTGTTACCACTAGATTATTTGGATTGTCGAGTTCAGATAGAAAGTCGCTTCATGTATCTGGTAAGACTGGACGCCGATTCTGAAAAGGCAGGTGATGATGAAAGATTTGTATGATAAGAGAGGGGAAAGAGACCACAACCGATACAAGGCTAGTAAAAGTTTCATGCCAATGCATTAAATGCGTCGCGACTCAACGAACTGAATGCGACAAATGTGGTGATTCTTGATCGTTTCAAGCGGATTCCACGTCGATAAGTATGGTCACATACCTATTTAAACATAACATCAAGACTGTAATCCCCGAAAGGTTAAACAGAGGTGTACCTAATAGAATAATGGGGTAGCTCACCGTCCGTCCGACTCTTGACGACAGGCCGTGTCGACGTCGCGTTCGTGTTCCACGCGCGCCTCAAGGAGATGTCAGCAAATCGGAAGGGGTCCGAGAGGACCGATGCCTGCCAGGGCTGCGGGACTGAGAGAAAGAGATACCGTAGCCGTGGAACACAAAGGGCTAAGAAGGAACATGGATGGGTTTTAGTCTGTACAAGTCTGACACTCCCTTCCGCTCCGCCCAGAGCGGGAGGAGTCATTTGATGATATCCCATCTAAAAAAAAAGCTAAAAAAAAAGGTGTTCCTAATAGTACTCCCATATTATAGGGACTAGTCTATTGCCATCAACCGTGCACAAGTCTAGACTCCGTGGCTGCCACTGAGAAATTCGTGAAGGAAAACTCCAATGTAACTTTGCCCGACCCGAACCCAGGACTTTATGCTCAGCAGTCGCACTTGGGGCCACTACACAAAAATCAAAATCAAAAGTCATTTATTCAAATTAGGCTAATAATCATCACTTTTTGAACGTCAAAATTACAAGAGACAGTCCCCCAAAACGCTCGCCCTCCACACCAACAAACACCATCGAAGAATTATTTATTTATTTATTTTCTCCACCTTACGACTATTTATACAGGTTTACCTAATGCGATAGTGTACACCATAACAATATTAAATTTTGTAACTAATAGGGATGGTGACTAATTTTTTTTTATTTGTCTATTGGGTAGATTATTAAAAACTATTTGACACGTATTTTTCTTTTTTCACGTAATCGTAAAATTACGGAGATATTTTGAGTTGAAATGGCGCATGACGTTACGGCTCAGTACATTTTATACCTAGTTGTGATGTAGTGAGCCCCCACTCTCCAACTTTAATGCGTTTTAACTAAGTATTTTTTTGTTAACTTGATAAAACAAAAAATACGTATCTAATATTTTTGTATTACCTGATTGACGGACAAAATAGAATTTCGTTTTCTTTACCCAGTCATCATCCCTATTACAAACAATACATTTTTTGTGAACTCACTCAGAGAACAATTAAATATATCGACTTCTCCGAGGTTGAGCGTGCGGAGCGCGCGCGTCAGTGGGGCCTCCCCTAACAAATTGGTCCGCGCGCGCGACCCCGCCATCAAGCGTGGCTGCCGACGTCGCCCCACTGTCCGGATCACACAAACCTATGTACCCTAAAATATCCGCATTATGTACCTTCCCTCTGAGTACCCTGAATATGTACGAGATTATGGTTTCAGACAGCTACATAAGTGTTATGTAAGATTTTATAAGCAAAACTAGCTGCTACCCGCTACTTCGTTCGCGTGGAAATTTTGATGGGTTTTACGAGTATTAAAAATAGATGTTGGCCGATTCTCAGACCTACCCGATATGCACACAAAATTTCAAATCAAATCGGTTCAGCTGTTTTGGAGGAGTTTGGTAATAAACACCGCGACACGAGATTTTTATACAAGGTGTTGTTTTGCATCCTCGTCAAAATTCAGGAGGTTGACACACAAGACATAAATAATCAATTCAAATTACGGTACCTAGTTAATCTATATATATAAAAGAAAGTCGTGTTAGTTACTTCACTTATAACTCAAGAACGGCTGAACCGATTTAGCTGAAAATTGGCAGGGAGGTAGTTTAGAGCCAGGAGAAGGACATAGGATACGGTAGGGTAGGGTAGGTAGGTAGGGTAGGGTAGGGTAGGTAGGTAGGGTAGGGTAGGTAGGTAGGGTAGGGTAGGTAGGTAGGGTAGGGTAGGTAGGTAGGGTAGGGTAGGTAGGTAGGGTAGGGTAGGTAGGTAGGGTAGGGTAGGTAGGTAGGGTAGGTAGGTAGGGTAGGGTAGGTAGGTAGGGTAAGGTAGGTAGGTAGGTAGGGTAGGGTAGGTAGGTAGGGTAGGGTAGGTAGGTAGGGTAGGGTAGGGTAGGTAGGTAGGGTAGGGTAGGTAGGTAGGGTAGGGTAGGTAGTAAGGGTAGGGTAGGGTAGGGTAGAGTAGGTAGGTAGGGTAGGGTAGAGTAGGTAGGTAGGTAGCGTAGGGTAGGGTAGGTAGGATAGGGTAGGTAGGTCGGATAGGGTAGGTGGGTAGTAAAAAGTGCATTGCAACGCATGCTGGGTACAGCTAGTTAATAAACCCTGATTTTTTTGGTTGTTTATGTTTGTCAGTATTACAGAATAACCCCCTTAACATGGTTTAGTATATCAGAAATTATCGAATATACGTTTGAGATTGTTTGTATTTGTGGAAGCGCGGTTATAGGGCGAGAATCAGACGGCCCGCGTTTAAAACACGGGTGGTACACACTTACCGAAAAAAAAAAAAAACATATCCATTTTATTATTGACTCGGAACGAGAATCATTAGCCTAAAAACCTCCTTGAATTTGACGAGGATGCAAAACAACACCTTGTATATTAGAGATTAAGAACCTAGCTAAACTAAATAAAATTCAAGTCATGACAAAACGATTACTATTCCGCACTGCTGTGAACTTTCACCGTGTCATCAATAATCGCACAGCCTTCTATAATTACGACTCGCGATCTAGAAAGGCAGGAAATTGTTAGTATGACTTGCTTTTGTACCAATCTGGTTTAAGAAATAAATACATGGAGAAATATTGCAGGCAAATGAAACGTCTTTTTTAGGGTTCCGTACCCAAAGTGTCAAACGGGTCCCTATTACTAAGACTTCTCTGTCCGTCCGTCTGCCACCAGGCTGTATCTCTAACCGTGATAGTTAGCCAGTTGAAATTACTACAGATTATGTATTTCTGTTGCCGCTATAACAAAAAATACTAAAAGCAGAATAAAATATTTTTTAAGGGGGCTCCCACATTATACAAAAAAGTGATTTTTTTGCTCGTGTTTATAAATAATGGTACGGAACCCTTCGTGCGCGAATCCGACTCGTACTTTGCCGGTTTTTTTTAATAATAATAATTTATCTTTATTTCAGACTGTATACATCCATACATTTTACAAGGAAAGCGTTGGTAGGGTTGTTAGGTAGCCCACAAAACAAATAAAAATTTAATAAATACACAAAAATCAAATATCATCATCATCATATCATTTGTTTTAGAAGTAAAGCATCGTGGATTTCAAAACGAAACACTGTTAGAATTTCGAAGTAATGTTAAGATAATCATCATTCTCTTGCCTTGGGGTCTGCGCAGCATGTCTTCTTCTTCCATACTTCTCTATTACTTGTCATCTCATCAGATACCTCCTTTCTTGTCATATCATCCTTCACACAGTCCATCCATCGTTTCTTTGGTCTTCCTCAACTCTTTTACCATCTACATTCATACTCAACGTTTTCCTCACTATATTTTCCTCATTACATAAAGGGTGTAAAACACCTCTTAACGAAGCCGAAAGGCACTGGTTCTCCCTGTCATTGCGATAATTTTTTTGTTCTACGCCATACCTGGGAACCTTCTAGTTACGGAGATGTTAGGGGTATAGTATCTGCCTACTACAGACACTTTATACTCACACTTATCATCCATATTCATACTTTTATTGGTTTTCCATTAGCATATTACGATTTGTTTCATTTTTATAAATATTTTCTTAGTTTTCTTTGTTGTGACATTGTTTACATCGAACTTGTCAGCTGTCATTTACTTTTATTTTTAATTGTAACCAACCAAACTCTCTATGAAGGTTTCATTTAGATTATATATTACTAAAAATTATTATCATCAATTCGTCAGTTCAAATTGTTGTATTTTATAGTTAATTGCGAATATTTGCTGTGTAAAGATATTCTGAGTTATATTTCTAAAAATATTATGTGCAGGGTTTTTGACCATTGTTACTGGCTGTTTTTAATACTGGCAGGTTGCGTCTTACTAGAGCGCAGCAGTTTTGAATCTAAAAAAATGATTGGAAGAAAAGAAACGGAAGATCAGGGTATAAAAGGGATTTCTGACAGATGCCCTGGTTCTAGTCTGGAGTTAAGAGTCGGTTCAGTCTGGACACGAGAAATCAGTATAGTCTAAAATCAAGAAAACAGCTAAGTCTAGTTTGGAGTCAAGATCTGTCATATCTTGAGTTTTGAGCACAGCCTGGTGGAGTCAAAGAGCGGCCTTCGTTTAGTGCTGCCGTGGCTGTTGCTAACTGTCTGCTGGAAGCTGCTTTGCGAACTGACGAGCCTGGCACTGGGGCTCATTACCTGTCTGCTGGAAGCTGCTCTTCGAGCTGACGAGCTTGGCATTGGGCGGTACGTGTCTGTTGGTGGGTCCTACCAAATCGCCCTGCATCAAGTTCGTCGTGGTCAAGCTCATCTTAATCAAGCCAGCTTTCTACGACTGCAAGTTTGTCTTCAGTTACTATCACGCTCAGAGATTTGCGGAGATATTTAAAACGTTCTCGGTTAACCTGCCCTTCACTTTTGTACTAATTTATTGTATTTTTCATTTCATCATTTATTAAATTCATTTTCCCCTAATTACTTTTTTAATGTATAAATCTGTTTACTCCTTTCATCAAGGAATAAGCAAGTTTGTTACATTTTGGCGCCTAACGCAAAATCAAGTCTTGATCTTAAACATATTCTCTAAATTCTAAAACAACTTCCACAAGAGATTATATTTGGCAACTATTTTCATCATAATATGTTCATCAAATTACATCACTTAATCTACTTATACTCTTAAACACTTAAATCATATATTTATCTATATCATCTATAAATCTCATCAAAATAGGTTTAGTGTCGTGGGCTCGAACTATTATCTGCGCTGATTCAGCGCAAAAGTATAGACTACTACACATGACAGTCCTTCAACGCTCTTGAATATTTCAAGTAGGCTGTTTTAGAATCCTTCTTAATAATAACTCGGACTCTTGACTCTCTCTCCCTTTTAATTTATCTACTTTATCTTTAACTTTTTAATCATGGATAGAATTATTTTCTTCGAACTCCTAAACAAAGCTGAGCTAGAATATGAAATCAAAATAAGATTAGAAGAACCAAAAGATACTATAATACAGCTTAAAAAACAAATTCTTCAACTCGCATCTCATACTTCTTCTGAAGATATCTTTGACTCGGTATTGGAAGTTAAGACTGATTTGAATCAACTTACCACTACCTTAAATTATATAGAAACAAAAATCCTTTTGTTAGAACAGGGCAACCTTAGACTCAACAAAAAAATTAAAACGTTTATTAATCATTTACACTTTCGACTAGAAAGAATTGATATACACTCAGATCCCTCAGAAGAAAATCATCTATCTCAAACTAAAGAAAGATTTCTCAACTTGGAATCAAAATTTTATTCTTTAATAACCACTGTTTCCAACGACATCAACTCTCAACCTATAACAGTCAATCGTCCTTCTTCAACTCCTAATAGTCCCAATGAGACTATGTACCATACTTTACTTCCCGACACTCAGTCTCAACCTCTTAATTCTATTCCCAATAATTCTTTAAATTAATTAAAACGCATGAAATATGACGGAAACACTTGTCCGCGTTCATTTATTCAGAAGATTCAGGAATTCAGTATTTCTAGGAACATTTCATCAAACAAATTATTGGATCATGCGTTCGAGTTACTTACTGATAACGCCCTACATTGGTACCGATTTAAACGGGATTCTTTGTTATCTTGGGACGAACTTTGCGAAGCTTTAATTTCGGACTTTAGTGGTTTTGACTATGACCATAAATTACTAGAAGCTATTAATAATCGAACACAAGGCAAAGATGAACCTATAATCATTTTTGTTTCGATACTGACTGGCATGTTTTCCAGACTTTCTGAAAAATTAACGGAAACTAAAAAATTACAAATCATTATTCGCAACATCCGACCTTGCTACTCACCTTATATCGCGAATAATAATATTAATTCAATCTATACACTTATCTCCTGTTGTCAAAAATATGAAGAATTTCTGGACAAAGAGAAACGTTTCTGTGAACCTCAAACTACAAATAATTCTTTAACTGTTGAATTTAATTATAAATCTACTAAGCCCTCAACCTCTAACACTTTCCCTTCTAGAACAAATTTTAATCGTTTTAACAATAAATATCAAGTTAATTCAATTAATAAATTTAATAATAATGCCTTTTGTGTGCGCTGTCGTACTAACGGTCATTCTTTAATTAATTGCTCTCAACCTCGTACATTAATTATTTGTTTTAAATGTGGTTTAAAAGATGTTAAATCTACTAATTGTCCTAACTGTAATAAGACTAATAATTCAAAAAACTAAACAACGACTTGGGTAATAAAAACTTTAATCAATCAGACTGGCATGATTGGTTACAAACTTTAAAAAAATTCTTTCATTGTTACAAAATAACATCACTATATGATAATGAAAAAGATTTTAATCGTCCTTTTATTGATATTTCAATCAATAACCAAATATTTTCGGGTTTATTAGACAGTGGTAGTTCTATTACAATACTTGGTAATAACTCTCACTTAGAAATTTTAAAATTAGGCTTCACGTTATCCAAGTCTTTTTCAACGACGATTACTACTGCCAGTAAACATAAAAGTAAATCCCTTGGCTCAATTGACATTCCGATTAGATACAATAATCAAACTCATCTAATCCAAGCCTTTGTATTCCCAGATATATCTCCTTCAATTATTTTAGGAGTCGACTTTTGGAAAAAGTTTAACCTTATTCCTCATATACTTTCTTCGGCTTTTAAAACTAGTAATAAATGTTCAGTGGTTACTGAAACTACTAAACAATTACTCCCTTATAATAATCTCACTTTAGAGCAAAAAACTATCGCTGATGACATGATTAAACGTTTTAAAGCTATATCCTTCGAAAGTAGAGGAGTACTGGGACGCACTCATCTTATTAGTCACCATATCGATACTGGTGATATTCCTCCAATTAAACAACGTTGTTACCGTCTTTCTCCTGAAAAACAAAAAGCTCTCATTATAGAAGTCGATAAAATGTTGGAATGGGGTGTTATTGAAAAATGCGAAAGCCCTTGGCTTTCTCCGGTTATCATCACACCTAAAAAGAATGGCGAATGGCGATTCTGTGTTGATAGTCGTAAATTAAATTCAGTTACTCGTAGAGATGCATACAGCCTTCCATATGTTAACGAAATTTTAGACAACCTCAAAAATGCTAAATTTCTCTCAAGCATCGATATTGCTAAAGCATTTTGGGAGATTCCTTTGAAAGAAGAAACAGATAAAGATAAAACAGCTTTTTATGTCCCTGGTCGAGGCATGTATCGCTTTGTTATCATGCCTTTTGGTTTAACTAATGCTCCAGCGACTCAGCAAAGACTTATGGACATGCTCTTCACTCCTGAATTCGATAATAAAGTCTTTTGTTATCTTGATGATATAATAATCATTTCAGAATCATTTGAAGAGCATATCTCTTATTTAGTTAAAGTTCTTGAGAAACTAACGTTTGCTAAATTAACTATTAACTTTGATAAAAGTCAATTCTTTAAAAATGAACTTAAATACTTAGGATATATTGTAGATGAAAATGGTTTACGCTCAGATCCGACTAAAATTAATGCAATACTCGAATTTCCTACTCCCACTACTCGTAAAGAAGTGAGAAAATTTATTGGAACTTGTAGCTGGTTTCGTCGTTTTATTCCCAACTTCAGCACAATTGCAACTCCACTTAATAAACTAACTTCTTCCGGTAAAAACGCTCCTAAATTCATTTATGATAAAGACGCTACTTTAGCTTTTAATAAACTTAAAGAAGCTCTCGTTACTACTCCTATACTAGCTTGTCCTGATTACGATCTCCCTTTCTCTGTACATTGCGATGCTTCTAACTTTGGCATCGGTGGTATGTTAACACAAATAAAAGACGACAAAGAAGTAGTTATAGCCTATATGAGCAAATCTCTTAATAAAAATGAGCGCAATTACTCAACTACAGAAAGAGAAACTCTTGCGGTAATTTCAGCTTTAGAGCATTGGCGTTGTTATATCGATAATGGTAAACAATTCACTGTTTATACAGACCACGCAGCACTTAAATGGTTTTTGAAATTATCCAACCCATCCGGTAGACTCGCGCGGTGGGCTCTTAGGTTGTCATCTTTTAATTTTATTCTAAAACACAAAAGAGGTAAAGACAATTTAGTCCCAGATTTACTCTCCCGTACATCATGTCCACTTGGTGTAAATCCTGTCTCACTCGCTCCTCAATCTATATCTCCAGCATTAGAACACTATAACAAACTACTTTTGGAATGTCGTAACAATCCTGACCTATATCCTAATTATACTATTCGTGAAAATAAATTATTCCGTTATACTCAATCTCCCTACGCATTAACTGAAGATTTCATGTGGAAAGAAGTCCCTCATCCTGATATTCGGGAAACCCTTGTCAAAGATAATCATGGTTCTCCAGACCAGCCTCATCTAGGAATCTTTAAAACTTATAAAAAATTATCACTTCTATATTACTGGCCAGCTATGTTTAAAGATATCGCTAAAATAATTTCTATCTGTGATAATTGCTTAACTTACAAACACGCAAATCACTCTCCTTTTGGCCTTATGGGTAGACCAAAAATTTGTTCCAGGCCTTTTCAAACAATTTCTCTGGATCTAATGGGTCCTTTACCTATGACTCGACGTAGAAATCAATTTATTCTAGTGGTTAATTGTTGTTTTACTAAATATTCCCTGATTTTTCCACTAAAACGGGCTACTAGTGCTAACATCATTTCTAACTTAGAAAATTTTGTTTTTCTAGTTCATGGAGTACCTCAGACCATTATTATGGATAACGGATCTCAATTCCAATCTCATGAATTTCGTAATTTTCTGGGCAGATATAACATACCATACATATTTTTCTCTCCTCACTATTGTCCTCAAGTTAATCCGACTGAAAGATACAACCGTACTATAATCACAGCTTTGTCATCTTTGGTTGGCGATGACCATAGATCTTGGGATACCCACCTTCCTAAAGTCCAATATGCTATGAACAGCACAACCAATGTTACTACTGGTTTCTCTCCTAACTTTTTACTCTTTGGACGAGAAACAGTTACTTCGGGCTCACTTTATACGCCAACTAATAATATTGATGAAATCGTTTTTCTACCTAGGGATATCTATGCTACTAACATAGGTTTATTGTCTGCAACTTTCGATAAAGTTCAGACAGCCCTTCATATTGCTCATGTTCGTAACTCTTCTCGATATAATGAAAGTCATACCTTTAAAGAATATAATGTAGGAGACACAGTCTGGCGAAGAAACTATATAAATAGCCAGGCTGGGACTTATTTCAGCGCAAAACTAGCACCGAAATATGTGAAGTCCACTGTGTTGCAAAAATTATCTCCATTAGTCTATATACTAGAGGATCCTAATGGCAACCAAGCTAAATGGCATATTAAGGATTTTAAAATATGATGTCTATAGTTATGTAAATAAATTCACCATTCTTATACTTACTCATGACTCATCTCTATCCTCTTCCTTTCTTCTAACTGTAGAGTTTTATTCGGTCTATTTAAACTCTATAATTTTTATTTTCTTTTGTTCTTTCATTGGTTTTTAAACCATTAAAAGATTATTTTTAATCGTCTTCTATATCTGTTCTTATCAGATAACTCTTAGAAGTGCTTTTAGGTACAAGTTACCTAACCTTCTATTATACTAACTGTACTATAAGTTGGTATAACTATTTTCTTATCAACTCTAAAAGTTGACTGAAGCAGGTTGCGACTTCCTTAAAATAAGTCTTCGCTAAACTTCAACTCTAAAAGTTGATTGAAGCGGGTTGCAACTTCCTTAAAATAAGCCTTCGCTAATCTTCAACTCTAAAAGTTGATTGGGGTGGATCCCTTATTATGATTTTTCATCTTATTATGGGTTTTAGACGCGAGCGGATTACAACTCCAAAAATAAGCCTACTGTTATTGATTTATCAGGTGGAGTAGTGATCATTGAATGTGAATCCTACCTGGCCTAACTTCATAAGATGTCGGTGTGTTTGAATGAGTTATGAAAGTTTTGTGAATGCTGTAATACCTTATCCTTACCAAAATTTTTGTTCTAGGCCAAAAATTTTCTCGGGGTCGTTGGGAAAATATAGTATCTGCCTACTACAGACACTTTATACTCACACTTATCATCCATATTCATACTTTTATTGGTTTTCCATTAGCATATTACGATTTGTTTCATTTTTATAAATATTTTCTTAGTTTTCTTTGTTGTGACATTGTTTACATCGAACTTGTCAGCTGTCATTTACTTTTATTTTTAATTGTAACCAACCAAACTCTCTATGAAGGTTTCATTTAGATTATATATTACTAAAAATTATTATCATCAATTCGTCAGTTCAAATTGTTGTATTTTATAGTTAATTGCGAATATTTGCTGTGTAAAGATATTCTGAGTTATATTTCTAAAAATATTATGTGCAGGGTTTTTGACCATTGTTACTGGCTGTTTTTAATACTGGCAGGTTGCGTCTTACTAGAGCGCAGCAGTTTTGAATCTAAAAAAATGATTGGAAGAAAAGAAACGGAAGATCAGGGTATAAAAGGGATTTCTGACAGATGCCCTGGTTCTAGTCTGGAGTTAAGAGTCGGTTCAGTCTGGACACGAGAAATCAGTATAGTCTAAAATCAAGAAAACAGCTAAGTCTAGTTTGGAGTCAAGATCTGTCATATCTTGAGTTTTGAGCACAGCCTGGTGGAGTCAAAGAGCGGCCTTCGTTTAGTGCTGCCGTGGCTGTTGCTAACTGTCTGCTGGAAGCTGCTTTGCGAACTGACGAGCCTGGCACTGGGGCTCATTACCTGTCTGCTGGAAGCTGCTCTTCGAGCTGACGAGCTTGGCATTGGGCGGTACGTGTCTGTTGGTGGGTCCTACCAAATCGCCCTGCATCAAGTTCGTCGTGGTCAAGCTCATCTTAATCAAGCCAGCTTTCTACGACTGCAAGTTTGTCTTCAGTTACTATCACGCTCAGAGATTTGCGGAGATATTTAAAACGTTCTCGGTTAACCTGCCCTTCACTTTTGTACTAATTTATTGTATTTTTCATTTCATCATTTATTAAATTCATTTTCCCCTAATTACTTTTTTAATGTATAAATCTGTTTACTCCTTTCATCAAGGAATAAGCAAGTTTGTTACAGGGGTCAAAGTTCCAACTTTTGAACAAGTGTTTTTTTAAATACAAGTTTTTAATGTAAGATTTTTACTTTAAACACCTCCTCGACCCCTGTACTATACAATCCGTCCATCAGCACAATGTTTTGAGTGCGTTACATTGAGTTCTACCACAAAACATGATTTTACACCCCCCAACAAAAAAAGGCGTTGCCCAGCAATAATTTTTGCGTAAAGTAACTTAGTTTTATGTACAGAATGCTTGGTTGACGGCTTCGTGATGAGGTGATTTACACGGTGTATAACAGATACAGATTATCGGAAATTAACATTAACAGATACATATTATATTGATACGATACAGGATTATTCTAGTACAAGCATCGAATATTGTAAGACCTACATTGTTTTTAAATTAAGATGTTTTTTTTTTGTATTTGGCCCATTTTTGGTTCTGAATAAAGATTTATTTATTTATTTCTCCGCATCACATGCCCATACCACAACAACCGATTACCACTATTATTATACGAATATAAAAAACAATCAATATCAAAATCAAAATATTTTTTTTTTTACATAGTCCTGCATGGGCACTTACAAAACGTCGACAAAAAGGTGCACGGTTCGGGTTGGTCGTTTCCTATGGAGAAGAACCGGCAAGAAACTCCATGGTTATTATTTAAAATCATTTGGTTTAACAATATTGTCATGTTACAGCGTTAGTACTCAAGTATGGGAGGACATCGTAGGCCAGACAATAAGTCGTTGCTTACTACAAAACGTAGAACAAGATAAAACGTTACCAAGGATCTAGGAATATATAAGGCCTACAATGTCCACACATTCACAAACAATCGGTAAAAAAAAGAGTATACAACAACAAAAAAAAAAAGAAGAAAATCTTACAAAAAGACTAGATAAGTGAAGTAGAGAAGAGAGAAGTAACACAAATGTTGTTGGAGCTAATAGTAGTGCAATAAGAGCCAGATATCGAGGAAATGATTTAAAAAATTACATTAATAAATCGCACTGCCCTATCAACTACTCAATCAAAGGTCAAGACAAATTATAACAAAAGCGGTACATATCAATTACATAAGCACTGGAACAAAGGCACGTTTTGCACCAGTTAATAGGTGTAGGCGAATCAGTCTAGGATTCTAGATCAAGGTTAAATAAGTGTTTTTATTAGATCACTGCATTCTAAGGCGCTTCGCAAAAGTGGACACTTTTGTGTGTTGTGTCGGATACAAGCTACCAATGAATATTTTGTTTACAAGCTGTTGTTCTGCATCCTCGTCAAATTTAAGTAACTATGCTAATGATTCTCGACCCGAACCAATAATAAAATGGGTAGATATTTTTTTATCTACATTTACGGAAATCGGTAAGTGTTAACCACCTGTGTTTTAAACCGCGGATATAGGTATAACCACGCTATCACATATACAAACACTCACAAACGTTTATTGGGTAATTTCTTATTCCCTAAACCACGTTAAGAGGGTTTTTTTGAAATACTTACAAACTTAAACAACAAAAAAAGGCAGGGTTTATTAATAATTAACTAGGTATCGTAATTTTAATTGATTATTTATGTCTTTTGTAACAACCTCCTGTAAATTTCTTCAGTCTTTTGTAAATTTTGACGAGGATGCAAAACAACAGCTTGTATAACCAGTGTGAAATCAGTTACTCCCTGCGCAGATGTAAACATTCTTTTGTCCAGTTGCTTCAACTTGACACATTACTCGTTGCCGATCAAAAAGTGTTCGTTGTCGGTAACTGGCAACTAAAAGTCGTCAGTTGAAGACGCAAGCAACATTAACAAATATCCTTAAAATTGTACTGAGCTCCGCAAACGGACCATTTGCAATCGGTGTCCGCATCCTGTGTGCGAAGCAAGCCACGCACACCGAGCGGGTGTTCTTCATCGACGTCCTTCGTGAAAGTGACGGAAAAAAAGCAACGAATCGTATGTACCAGTGACCAGCTGGCCTACTATGACGTCTTAAAGCAGTATTGTTTTATACTTATTCCAGTGTGTGAAAGAGACGGAGCTATACAGGATGTCTAGCGCCATCTCTATCCCACACCGGGAAAGGAGTAAAACGATAATGTTTTAAGACGTCATGGTATGCCAGCATATGTAGCAACCGGCGACTGTGTCCGATCACCGCTACAGGACACAGAAACTAGCCCCTAAGTGATTTCGTTTTGAGAGGATAAAGTTAGTGTGTTGGTAGACATAATTATGCGCCTGTATTTATTCTCCGAAATCATGAACTAGCTTTCTTAACCGACTTTTAAAAAACGTGGAGGTAATGTATTTGGCGGGCATCATCTGCCTAGTCTTTTCCCAAACAATCTTGGGGTCGGCTTCCAGTCTAACCAGATGCAGCTGGGTACCAGTATTTTACATGAAGCGACTGTCTATTCAGATAGGCAGTCGCTAGTTCTCCAGTGAAGAGAGTTGCATCTACTTTATACGTCTCCAGCACCCTCATGAGCCATGTATGAGGCACCGAAACATAGGCCTTCTTATGTTTGTATTCAATGCCGTAACGTGTAAACGCTTTTAAATCATAACTGGCGAAAATGTTTTTAGTAACTTTTTAGACCTATGTATGCTGTTTATACGTATGAAGTTCCATTATAATCGGTTCAGTCATTTCGGATAATAAGGACTTGAAAGTTTGTATCAAATGTTTTAAGGCGTAAACGCTCTTAAGTCACATGTAATAGGCTGCGAGCCTATGCCATCAACAGG
Source organism: Cerastis leucographa (assembly GCA_963082945.1). Taxonomy (NCBI): domain Eukaryota; kingdom Metazoa; phylum Arthropoda; class Insecta; order Lepidoptera; family Noctuidae; genus Cerastis; species Cerastis leucographa. The sequence goes on along the minus strand of OY720374.1, from coordinate 5,677,698 downwards.
GCACAAATCCAGTCGCCGTGGCTGTTCTTGACAAATTCCTGAAGGAAAAACCCGATAACACTTTTCGCGACCCGGGTATCGAACATAAGATTTCGACCTACTCCGGACTCTTACTCTGGACGCTCTTAACTTGCCCGTATTTCTACATTGTTCTCACATACTTTTAATTCATAACATGAATGATGTAACCAAGATTTTGTAACATATTTTGATTTAAAAGAGTGTCCATGGAGTTTCTTGCCCGTTCTTCTCCATAGAGATCTACGCTACGGAATGGGCAACTACAGTACTTTCACAAGTTATTATGCCTTGTGACTGGGACTGTAGCTTCGCGTTTTATTTTGTTTTGTTGACTTTCAAAAGTGCCTGTAATGGTCTAATTGAAATAAATGCTTTGACTTTGACTTTGACTTTGACCTCATATTTGGCAGTCGAGTACCCATAGACCAACGAGGCAGTCCAAAGATAATAATACACAACACCTTCTGTCTTTAACAACACCCACTGAATGACGTATTCTTCGTCAGGGACAATATATCTTAAGGGGGATACGGTCACGTGGCCCGTCATTGTGAGTAATCTTGACAATCAAGCCATTTGTTTTAAATGTTACAGCACCATGCTGAGATACCTTTTGGACTCGTAAAGCACAAATTTTAGTTTAGTGTATGTCTTATTTTTTTTGTCTTAGTTTTTCTTTCTTGTTTACTTTTTATATTGTTTTGTTTTGTTGTTAATTTTAAACGTTTTCTTTTGTCCTTTTCGAAATGTCTATAAAAAAAAAGATACTTAATTACTTACTTTTGACGACACGGTTGGCGTAGTGGTTGAGCGATCGACTGCTGCGCTGCGTGTCGCGGGTTCGATCCCCGCACGGAACAAATATTTGTATGGCCTACAGATAGTTGTTGCGGGTCTGGCTGTTTGTGTATGTGAGTTTAATGTTTGTAAACGCACCCACGATACAGGAGAATTTCCTAGAGTGGAGCAACGTTTTTAAAAAAAAAAAAAAAAAAAGAAAGAATTAGAAATTTCTGTTTCCATAGATAATTTATAATCGGTCTAAATCAAATAAAAAATGTTTATCTAATTTAGATGTAACAAAATTTTTCGAAAATGGTTTTAGTAACTTTTTAGACTTACGTATCCTGCTTATGAGTATGAAGTTTCATTAAAATCGGTTCAATTATTTCGGAAAATAAGGATAGGAAGTTTGTATGGAATGTCATAAGGCGTCAACGCTCTTTAACATAACTGGCGAAAGGTGGCTGTACTATTAGTACATCTCTGCCTTACCCTTCTGGCATTACAGCCTTGATGTTATTGAAGTGATACTTCTTATGCGACTTCCAACAAGGTTGCGATAAACGTTTAACGCTACCATGGAGGGGGAATAGAAAGAGACAGAGCGAGAGTGAATGCGTGGCACTCGAACGCATGCCTGTAGTATTACGAAGTTACACTTCTTCCGCGCGGAGGGACTCCACGCACTATATTTTGAATGTTATGTAATACTACAATACATATAAGTGCTCGTGACTGTATAAGCGAAAGTGCCAGAACATCGATAAATTAGTGAGTCTTCACGCTTTAATTCGAAACAAGGTCGACAGACTTAGAAGCCATGTAAAAGCATCAGGTTTACTCACACTATGTAACAATACGACTGTATCTCGGGAGGGTAGGCAGTTTTAGCTGTCATCATCAGCTTATAATGTTCCCACTGTTAGGACACAGGCCTTCTCTCCATGAGAGGGAGTGGGCTGAAATCCTCGCGGGCCCAGTGCGGTTTGGTAGATGTCACATGTCTTCGAGTTTTTAGTTCTAGGACATGCCGGTTTCCTCACGATGTTTTCCTCCACCGTTTTTGAGAGCAGCGGTGATGGAATAAATTACACAAAGTAATGCGCCTACCTGGGTTCGAACCCACGGCTTACTGCTCGTAAGTCGGGGCTGCCACCACTGGGACACCGCTGGTCTCAAGTCCTATGTAATAGGGGAAAATATGGAAAAATGGAGAATTTCTTAATAGTCATAATCTTATATATATAAAAGAAAGTCGTGTTAGTTACTTCACTTATAACTCAAGAACGGCTGAACCGATTTAGCTGAAAATTGGCAGGGAGGTAGTTTAGAGCCAGGAGAAGGACATAGGATACGGTAGGGTAGGGTAGGGTAGGGTAGGTAGGTAGGATAGGGTAGGTAGGTAGGGTAGGGTAGGTAGGTAGGGTAGGGTAGGTGGGTAGGGTAGGTTAGGTAGGGTAGGTAGGTAGGGTAGGGTAGGTAGGTAGGGTAGGGTAGGTAGGTAGGTAGGGTAGGTAGGTAGGGTAGGGTAGGTAGGTGGGTAGGGTAGGTAGGTAGGGTAGGGTAGGTAGGTAGGGTAGGGTAGGTAGGTAGGGTAGGGTAGGGTAGGTAGGTAGGGTAGGGTAGGTAGGTAGGGTAGGTAGGTAGTAAGGGTAGGGTAGGGTAGGGTAGAGTAGGTAGGTAGGGTAGGGTAGAGTAGGTAGGTAGGTAGCGTCGGGTAGGGTAGGTAGGATAGGGTAGGTAGGTCGGATAGGGTAGGTGGGTAGTAAAAAGTGCATTGCAACGCATGCTGGGTACAGCTAGTAAGCTATAAATATCTATATATATAAAAGAAAGTCGTGTTAGTTACTTCACTTATAACTCAAGAACGGCTGAACCGATTTAGCTGAAAATTGGCAGGGAGGTAGTTTAGAGCCAGGAGAAGGACATAGGATACGGTAGGGTAGGGTAGGGTAGGGTAGGTAGGTAGGATAGGGTAGGTAGGTAGGGTAGGGTAGGTAGGTAGGGTAGGGTAGGTAGGTAGGGTAGGTTAGGTAGGGTAGGTAGGTAGGGTAGGGTAGGTAGGTAGGGTAGGGTAGGTAGGTAGGTAGGGTAGGTAGGTAGGGTAGGGTAGGTAGGTGGGTAGGGTAGGTAGGTAGGGTAGGGTAGGTAGGTAGGGTAGGGTAGGTAGGTAGGGTAGGGTAGGGTAGGTAGGTAGGGTAGGGTAGGTAGGTAGGGTAGGTAGGTAGTAAGGGTAGGGTAGGGTAGGGTAGAGTAGGTAGGTAGGGTAGGGTAGAGTAGGTAGGTAGGTAGCGTCGGGTAGGGTAGGTAGGATAGGGTAGGTAGGTCGGATAGGGTAGGTGGGTAGTAAAAAGTGCATTGCAACGCATGCTGGGTACAGCTAGTAAGCTATAAATATCTATATATATAAAAGAAAGTCGTGTTAGTTACTTCACTTATAACTCAAGAACGGCTGAACCGATTTAGCTGAAAATTGGCAGGGAGGTAGTTTAGAGCCAGGAGAAGGACATAGGATACGGTAGGGTAGGGTAGGGTAGGGTAGGTAGGTAGGATAGGGTAGGTAGGTAGGGTAGGGTAGGTAGGTAGGGTAGGGTAGGTAGGTAGGGTAGGTTAGGTAGGGTAGGTAGGTAGGGTAGGGTAGGTAGGTAGGGTAGGGTAGGTAGGTAGGTAGGGTAGGTAGGTAGGGTAGGGTAGGTAGGTAGGGTAGGTAGGTAGTAAGGGTAGGGTAGGGTAGGGTAGAGTAGGTAGGTAGGGTAGGGTAGAGTAGGTAGGTAGGTAGCGTCGGGTAGGGTAGGTAGGATAGGGTAGGTAGGTCGGATAGGGTAGGTGGGTAGTAAAAAGTGCATTGCAACGCATGCTGGGTACAGCTAGTAAGCTATAAATATATAATAATACGTTATTAAGAGTGATAATAAGTTATTACATACACCTCTGCCTAACACTTAGGGGTTCACAGGCGTGATGTTATGATAATACAGTCATATAACAATCCTTGTTTAAAAAGTAGGCACATCTAGTATCCATCTATTACATTTGTTTTTAGATAATCGCACGCCATTTTATAAATTCAATTGTTTTGGCATGCGATTTGGCATGAGTGTTTGCGCCATTTTTAGGGTTCCATAGCCGAATGGCAAAAACGGAATCCTTATAGATTCGTCATGTCTGTCTGTCCGTCCGTATGTCACAGACACTTTATTCCGAAACTATTAGGACTACACACCTGAAACTTGGTAGGTAGATGTATTCTGTGAACCGCTTTCAATTTTTGTACAAAAATAAAAAAAATATATATATTAAGGATACCCCCCCCCCCTACAACGAACTGAAACTAAAAAAAAAAAACATCAAACCTATACGTGCGGGGTGTCTATAAATAGGTCTTTAAAAATGACATTGAGTTTCCTAAAACCATATTTTTTCAAAGTCAATCTTTTGAAAGATAGACACTTCCAAAGTGGTAAAACGTGTGTCCCAACAACGTGTGTCCCTCTAATTTCTAAAGTAAGAGGAGAAAAATTCTGAAAAAAATATGGGCATGTAGAACGTAAAAAAAACTATCAACGAAAATTGGTTTGAATAAGATTTGATATTTAGTTTTTGAGATATGGGACTTTTTCACTAAACTGCAGCAGTAACTTTGTATTTCATTAACTTACTATGAAAAAGAAATTTAAAGATTGCGGTTGAGTGGAAGTTCACTAATGAATGACCGTTCAATATATTGTTATTATATTGTTTGGGGCTATGGAACCCTGTGTGCGAGTAGGACTCGCACTTGGCCTGTTTTTTTAGTTCTGGTAAAGGACAGCATAAAATGGCGTAACGTCTGTATTCGATGAAGAGGTAGACAGAGATGTATGAGCGTGATAGCCTAGTGGTGTGACCGTCGGACAGCCAAGTCATAGCTCTCAAGTTCGAACTTAACACGTACTTCTGATTTTTAGGATTCTTGGCGTATTAATAGCGACCCGCCCCGGCTTCGCACGGGTGCAATGCTGATACTAAATACACAACAGAAAAACTGTGAACGTTGTATATAAAAACATAGCGGCCCGTTCTGGCTTCGCACGGTTATAAAATATATAGTTATTATACATATAAACCTTCCTCTTCAATCACTCTATCTATTAAAAAAATCGCACCAAAATCCGTTGCGTAGTTTTAAAGATTTAAGCATACGGGATATAGGGACAGAGAAAGCGACTTTGTTTTATACTATGTAGTGAAAATGACACCAATTTTATCAAAATCGCTTCAACCGTTTGGGAGCTACGATGCCACAGACAGACACACAGATACACACGTCAAACTTATAACACCCCTCTTTTTTGGTCGGGGGTTAATAAAACATTTATTTTCAAGTGATATGGACTCATAACGCTGGTAAAAAATTACTTACAGAGTTAAAATTTACTCATAGAGTTTAAATGTTTGTATATCGCATCCACGATAAAGGAAAACATCCTGGAGTGGGGCAAGGTTTTTTCATCTGCCTAGTCTTTTCCCAAACTATCTTGGGGTCGGCTTCCAGTTTAACTGGATCCAGCTGAGTACCAGTATTTTACATGAAGCGACTGCCTATCTGACCTCCACAACCCAGTAACTGGGGAATACGATACCCCTAGGTAAGACTGGATGTCAGACTTTTGGCTTCTGATTACTCGTAACGACTGTCAAAGATGTACACATGACAGCCGGGACTAACGACTTAACATGCTTTCCCAGGCACAGAGGGAACTCGGTATGTAATTATGGTCACCCATCCACGGACCAACCTCGGCAAGGACGGCTTAACCTTAAAGATCGAGCCGTGCGGCTGTTATTATTTAGCCACGAGCTCCTCCTCCATCTTTTTTAACAACAAAAAAAAATACATACTTTGCCTTACCTGGGAATCGGGCCCAGGCCCTCATACTCAGTAGTGGCTCTTCCGCCCACTCGACCAATGACGCAGTGAGACTGTGTGAGTCACGTTATATCGCATTAGAATTTATTACAGCGGTCAGCATGGGTATCATTATGCTACGTATATTCTGGTTTTTACAGATTAATGACAACTTGCGTGGGGTGTACCGACTTCCAGGTACTTTAAATAACTACGCACGCCGACCAATCAAGCTATAGAAACCAGTTTATGCGGATCTCCCATTGAATGGGAAAAGTATGCAAAGTGAGGCCATTTTACACTGGATATTGTACCTTGGTGTGTCGTGTTTATTCCTTGTCCAGTAGAAATTCCGGCCAAATTCGAGTCGACCTCGCGCACGAAGGTTTCCGTACCATTATTTACAAAAACGAACAAAAAAAACACCTTTTTTGTGTGGGAACCCCTTTAAATATTAATTTTATTCTGTTTTTAGTATTTGTTGTTATAGCATCAACAGAAATACATAATCTGTAGAAATTTCAACTGGCTAACTATCACGGTTCATGAGATACAGCCTGGTGACAGACGGACGGACAGCGAAGTCTCAGTAATAGGGTCCCGTTTGACCCTTAGGGTACGGAACCCTATAAATGATAAGCTAAGGAATTTCCACCGTGTTTTTTTCGTAAAAAAGTACCAACCAATAACCACCTAAAGGTGCTAAAACAAATATTTATTTTAAGTAGGTGCATTATTACGACGATTCATTGTTGTTTTTAAAATCTCTAGTGTTTTCTAAAGCACTCAAATCATGCAGCCTAAAATAATATAAGGAAAAGTATGTCATTACCTTTTTTTAAAAAAAAAACATTAATTGGAAGTATGACTCATTCGGTTGCAATATGCAACATCGAAATCAGGATATCTTCCTACACCAATAAAGGCGTTAGGTAGCTCAAAAATACTGATAACATCATAAAAAATAATAAAATTTCACAACAAAAGTCAACCCTGAGAGGTATGAAAAAAAAAAATCGCCGGCCATCTTAGCCGCTCACTCCCCGCTTGACAGCTGGCATAAAAAGGCGCGAAGCTCAAACCATTGACTCAGTCTTGGTGCGGCGTTGACACGTAACTGTCAAAAAAGAGCGCGAATTCAAATCGTTTTTTTTTTATTACTTTTTTATCTGTCTAGTCGGCATTCGTAAGGTGTTGTTATTCAAAATGAAATACTTCGTAGCTTTTGCCGTTTTCGCTCTTGCTTTTGCTGCTGAAGAGAAAAAGGAGGATGAAAGGCCGACGACGTACAAGAGGCTGATCCCGGCCGATGTGTTAAGAGGTCAGTGCTTATTAAAAACTTTTTATTAAATTGGAACGACGTAAAACGTTAATTACATGTGCCTTAAAAAAAAAGGTGGAATGTCTATTAAAAAAAAAACAAGACTGCGTGTTGCAATCAGTCCCTTTGTGTTTTAAAATGTAATTTTTAAAGGACCACAAAGAATTAAATAATTATAGTGCCAGATTTAAATTATGTGGTATTTGATAAATAACCTCTTAAAATTGTTATTAAATAAAACACATGACTTATTCACTTCATTTACATATTATTTTCCAATAAAACAAGAAAAAATAGGATTGTTCGATTTTTTTAAACGAATAAAAAAAAGAGGAGATTGGGATATCAAAAACGTGATGTTTTTTTTTTTAATTCTGTGATTTGTTTGAAAAATCAAAACTAGTTTTTAAATCAGGAACTCGAAACAAATAATAAACATGGTAAATATCCCGTTGCAAGTGTTATAAATAGTTTTTAAGAACTTATACTTCAGTGTGTGAAAGGTAAAAATACATTTCGTCTGTAGTTGAATCAAATAATCGCAGTGCCGAACATTCTAGCAAAATAGTAAAAGTTGAACGCTAAGTTACGGTCAACTTGTTTTAAGTAATCCGTTGCAGTGATTAACGTCATTATTACTTAATTAGATACATAACATAACAGTAAGTAGGTCGGTTATTCAAGATTTTGATACATTCGGAATTTTGTTAAAAAAACATACACACAAAAAAAAAACTATAAATAAATACAATCGGGCAAGATCTCAACTGCTTAAAAAAAAAGTACTGCCATTTTTTTTAATATTAATTTTGCATATTTTGCTTGCTACAAATGTAAAAAAAACGTTTTAGGTGGTAAAGGATTTGAGTGTACCCCAGATATAATTTATGAATCAAAAACTTATTAATTGCAAATACGAAAGTATTAATGCTTTAATTTCATTTGCTAATCTTAGATTAGGTCAGTCCTATAGTGTATTTGAACGGAGAGGATTATTTTCATAATAATACTGTTACAACGTAAAACAAAGTTCTATCTAGTACGAGTATAGTATTTAGTTACTGTTCTTAGTTTACACTAGCTAAAGAATAATATTTCCATTGTACAGTGTTATAGTATTTTGGTCTTAGGATTTTATCATCTTTTCTTTGTAAATATTTTGTCCTAATTATGTCATGCTTAATAGACTATCATAGAAATTACAATAGTTTGCATTAAGTTAATAACTCACATGAATTGCAGAACAATTATTATTTTCCTGTATTAAAATGCTTTAAATATTTATCAAAATATTTTATTTCACATAGGCCAGCATGGGTACTTATAAAAATCGAGAGAAAAAAAAACGATTGCCTGAATAATTTAGTCTTTAGTTTTAATTTAAATTAACAAACCGAATCTCGTCTTTCGTTTAGTTAATTACTTTACAATTCTAAATAAACTGAATATAAATAACCGTGACAGTAGAATAGGTACGTACTAAAACTTTCTTATTAAACATAAATCTTCATAATTGCTCTCAATATTTCATAAAATGACTTGTTTTCGCCTTTTATTACGAAAACATCATAATTTTAATTCATAAAACTGGTAAAAATGAGTCAATCGTCTTGTTTTATCGTTGCGTGTGTATTTGGAGTGTAAAAAAGTGTCACGATTACGCAACAGATGGCGGTAACGGACCAGTTGGTAAGACACAGGGTTACCAACATTCACAAATTATGATGACATTTCGATTTTTCCAGAAAAAAAATGTCATTTTTGATTCTGTAGTTGAAAGCTCTTAAAAAAAAGCCCGCGCATGATTTTTTTTGAACATAAAACCTGAGACCGACCGGAAAATTGCTAAAAATTTAAGACAATTTGAATTTTGTGGGCCACCCTGTGGTTTCCACCTTGTTGGTAAGGGTTAAAAAAAATATTAATGCTCTATTTTTTATATAAATATTTGTATAAAAAATAAATTGACCTAAAAAACTGTTACAAATTGTAGAATTATTCCTGTAACAGTTTATTTTTCAAGGGAGATGAAGAGTATATTTCTGTGTTTTATGTTTTTTTTTTTAGTTAATTGAGTACATTAATGAATAGTAGCCATGATATTTTACCTATAGTTGCTATATAATTTTTGTTTTCAAGGCCCTCAAAAGATTCTAAAATCTTTGCCTACATTTTACTAAAAAGAACGTTCAAGAAAACTTACCTACTACACCGCCAACCCTAATAATAACAGCATTCACACTAAGTGATTTAACAGTGAAATTGACAAGCAGTCTGGTTTTAACCAGTTTATTGTAATATTGCGTGTAAACACACAGTTCCTGATTAAAGTAACGTTTTTTTGGTAACGTATTGGGTTAGTCTTATTCAGGCAGTAGTGCTTAGTCTGGTACAGGTTTCTTTTCAACTGGATGACCAGGTATTACATTCATCACCTTCCTATCCAAGTCCTATGCTACTTCGGAACAGAGCAACACGTTTTATCTTCCATTCTGCCTTGTCGGTCAATTATTCACTCCTAGCAAGGTATTGTAATGCGGTGAACGAAGTAAGTTAATAATGCAAAAAACATCATCTTTCAAAATAAGAACGTCGTAAAGCTCCACTGCAAAAAAAAACCACAAAACAACAAAAAAAATGACAACCGAAAAAACCGGCCGAAAATAACAGTATCGGCTGGTGATAGAATCCTTTTTGGTAGGTCTCTCCTTATGCGAGTGTTGCCCATTTGTGGAAATATTGATACTCTGTTCTATTCTAAGTATTGACAGGGCCTATGATAAAGACAGAAAGGCTGTAAATGCAATTTTTTCCAAAACAAAGAAGTAAAAAGGTCAGGAGAGAACCCAAATCTCCTTGATGATATAATTGAAACCAACAAAGACATTACATAACCTTTTAAACAAAAAGGGGAAATGAAAAAGATACCAAAATAATAATAAAGGTTAACAACAATAAAACAGAATTACTTACATAAAATCAAAGTTACTAGGTCAAGGAGCTTAAGAAAAGCTTTGAAGCATAACTGGAATGGCAAAAAAGTAAATAATAATAAACATTTTGACCGTGACACGGTTAAAAAGATTTAAAGATGCTTAACTCAAGGCGCGGCAGACCTCTTAAAAGATGGCGGGATGTGGATCTGGACAAGATTAGCGACCTGTAGTCCTCTTTGGCCCTGGGTCGAAACAACTGGAAGTCATGGGGAGAGGCCTTTGCCCAACAGTGGGAATTTGGATGACACAGGTTAACAGTATAAAGATGCTGAAGCTAAAAAGAGAGAAAATACTGGATTTACTGATGATGGGATGAAAAGCAATGCAGGTCTTCACACAAATGAACAAGGGAAGGATTACAATTTCAGTGCTACTAATGAAGAATTCATGATTATCATTGGTCATATCATATGGTTAACAATTATCATATTCTTTACAATTTCTTTTTTACATTCATACTACTCGGGCATGCTGGTTCCCTCACGATGTTCAATAGTTATTCCATCTTTCTTAGCCCTGTTCTCTATAAATAAGTCTTTAGTATCGTTCTGAACTCTGAAATGACATTTAAAATCTAGATCACGCCGCGCCTACAGCAGATTGTTACCTATTAATTTATAATTCGATCAGAGCCTAGTCTTGCCTAACTACTAACTAGTTTATAGTTAAGTCACGATTTAGAATGAAAGGTTTCGTATCGAAGTGTTATAATAATCTTTAAGCCTAAGATTATTCTTCGAAAGATTACGAAGTATGGAGCTAGATTAATAGTAAGTCCATTATCATCATTCACTTGCTTTTTATCCCCAATTCATTTTGGGTCGGCGCCGCATGTTTTCTTCTTCTATACTTCCCTATAACTTGTCATCTCATCAAACTACTCCTTTCTTGCCATATCATCCTTCACAAATCCATCCAGTTTCTTTGATCTTCCTCTACTCTTATACCGTCTTCATTTATACTCAAAACTTTCCTTTCCGTATTTCAAGTATTGTTTCATTATCTATTCTAATAGCGAGCAGTTTTTGGTAGGAGAAAAATCTTTGGGTTCGCGTCACCGATGACCTCGATATGCTCGTGACGTCTTGCGCCCGACTATCGATGCGTAGGATAGCGTCCTAATTGATTTAAAAATTAAAAAAATAAGTGATTCCATTGTTATTTGTTTTTATTTCTGCCGACAGTACTTATGACTGCCCCTGTTTTTTTTTCTAATCTGCTAGTTTTATATGTAGCTAAAATGCTGTTGACAGCACTATGTCCCAACCATCGTTACCGGTATTGCAATAATCACCACGTTTGGCAAACTGATGATATCAGTATGATATTATCAGACCATTCATTATCGTTATTAGAGCATAACCAGCTTTCCTGATACTATGATATAATCATACAGTTTCATCTTACTATACATAATACACTGAAGATTTTTATCATTGCAACCTCTAAACATAACGTTTGAATTTCGAACGGTATCTCGTTGTGAATCCGCGATGATTTACTTTAAAAACAAATGAGTTCGATTTCAAATAGTGTGCGTTCACTTAAGTGAGGTTCCACGGGGCAGGACTTCCCTTGATTGCTTAGTCACCCTCCGGTGATCATTGCAAAGTTAATATCATTTGAATGAAGGGAAGTGTCGTAAGCAGGATTCTTGTTGTTAACTTCATAATCAGGTATTGTCGCAATTTTCAAAGGATGTTTTGCAATATGTACTGTCGGTAATTTTGGCGGATGGCAATTACTAGATTGTGTTTTTAGTGGCACTGGAATTTGAGTTTGAAAAGTAAATATTATAAGACAGGAATTTAGAATCAATGTCTATCATTCATCCAGTTATTGGATTACATAGGTCTGATAGGCTGTCGCTCCTTGTAAATTACTGGGAATCAACTTCAAAATAAAATTTGAAGCCGAAGCTGACGCCAACAAATTTAGGATAACAGCTCTAGATATACGATTAGCATGATTGTTTCGGATTTTAGCAGTAACTCGTAACTTGGGGGTGGTTCTTTTGGCCACAGCTGACACAAATTTAATATTTTAGTTATCACTTTAGTAGTGATACCCAAAAAAAAAAGGTAGCTGCCTTATAGGACAGCCATTTTTTTTTGTCGTTAGTAAACCAAATAGTTATAGCTGAAATGTAAATTGTTCTATTCCTGCATCATTGCTTGTTTTTGCGTAGTGAAATCGCAATCTACTTTCATTTATGTCTTCCGTATGCCATGATCTATGATTCTAAGCCATAGATGTAAGTACTTACTGTTATTATGACTAATGATCCGTCCCTGCTTTGCAAACATTTGATGACTTGAAACATGAAGTATTCTTTATTATGACATGTGTAATATAGATCATTGTGTTTAAACCTTCTCGAACAATGTCTCTGAATAATAATGAAGAGTATAGAGTCCCTGCTTGTCTTTGAAGTTTCATTATTAATTTAGTTTGACTCTGAATGAAATCTTTACGAAATTAATTAGTACTGCTTCTAGAAAGAAGTTTGCAAAAAATTCTGACGATTGATTGATTCATAAACTAATAAAAATCGAATCAAATTATTTTTACGACATCTACTAGCGGTCAATAAATTATAATTTGATGACTTTATTAAAAATATTCATTCAATGAATTTTATTTGAAAAAACATTCTCGTTTTATGTTTGATGTTATGTTTGTTTGCATTGTAAAAATAGTAGTACTCAATTATTGTTTGATATCGTCGATACCTTGTCTAGATAAAAGCTACCAAAGTAATTAATTATGGGATCAACTAAATTCTCTAAAGGATAAAATGAAGGAGAACATCATATGGAAGCCTGAATTTTATAATCTAAAGTTACTAACCAGCTGTGTGAGAAAAAACCTTTTTAGCCAGAATCTGGATTTGAGCCCGGTTGATGTCAAAAGGCTCGTCCCATTACATGAGACTTGACCATCGTCGGGTTTCGGGGGTTACAGGTGATGTTATGTTTGGTTAGGGCTTTGTACTGTTTCCTTTCTGTCTATTAAAAGGTAAGTTGTTCTCTTAAAACTATCGACGATAGATTGTCTGTTGAGAAAGTGCTAATAAAAAGCTGAACAAATTATTTGTGAAAAGATGTTTCCAAAACATAGATTCATCTTCAGTTCTCGCTTTCTTGCACAATATTTGCCTAGACAAGAAAGTTTGCATCACGCCATTTTAAAACATGACAAATCTATTCCATTGTCTGTGGTTTTGGACAATAGACAATATTAGACACACTTTTACTACAGCAATTAAAAAAAAATAGGTTACGCAATTATTCCATTTGTAAAAGGACATTGTTATGAAAAAAATACGTTCAGTATTTTCGAAAATGGAATTTGGTTGATGGTTCTTTGTTTAAATCTTTTGGAGTAACCATAACCACAGGGAGTAACGGACGTTTTTAAATAGGGCGGTGACCGTAAGCTAGGGTTTGCATTTAAAAGTTTTTGAATTAAGAAAAGTATATTTATCATCAAGATGTTAATATATAATGTAGTTTCGATTTTTTTGTTAGTAAGAAATCTATCAAGTTATTGGAATCATTGGCAAATTTTCTCTTAAGTCTATATTCGTCATGCTTAGTGATCACAAACAACAGAATGATCATCCTGAAACATGGCATGTACCGATTTTTTAAAATAAAGTATTTTTTTTTTTATAGAAAAACGTTGCCCCACACTAGGATTTTCTCCTGTATCATGGGTGCGTTTACAAACATTTCAACTCACATACACAAACAGCCAGACCCGGAACAACTATCTGTAGGCCATACAAATATTTGTTCCGTGCGGGGATCGAACCCGCGATACGCAGCGCAGCAGTCGATCGCTCAACCACTGCGCTAACCGTGTCGTCAGATTAGAGATTAAAAAAGAGAAACAACAAAAAATCCACGTTCCTTTTTCAAAATCAAATCGGCTGATCGATCGATAAAAAGAATCCTTCCATAATAATCGATAACCCTAAAATGCATGTTTGTGCTTTTTTGGACGTCAAAACTGGTCTCGAACCGAAATGCGAAATTTATCTTTTTTTTTACATCTTTTGTAACGAGTTACATGACCTGAGTGAGGAATGATTTAATTTTATAACTATAATTATATGTAATTTTAAGTTTTTCAACATGTACCAAAATGTTAATTTGAGTTTTTGTTAAAGTAACTGTGTTTTACAGATAATATAATTAATGGGTATGAATTATTAATATTTACCGGCGATAACATATATAACAGTGAATTTTAATATAAGGCAGCACTGTGTTTTTTGTATTTTTATTTTTTCTTATGCCTGGCTAGTATAGTTTTTTTATGTTGTTTTTTTTTGTATGTTGACGAAATGTTACGTTTTTTTTTCAGATTAATTGGTATTATGAATAGAAATAGAAGAGTACCCAGTACCCATAGACATTAATAAAGAAGTATTTTTATATTGCCATGAAAATGTGTAGGTACGTTTTGCTGTCTTAACGTAAATGACTAGTTACTTTTGTACGTCGTCGTCTAAAATAATTAAATAAACAAAGAGAAAGTTTCAAATGCATACTAAAGAAACAAGTGAAATCTTCACTTGTCAACACTTAAGTGACTTTGCCTATTAGCATAACGTTACATAAAGCCAAACACTGTTGAGTAAATCCCAAATAAACAAATTAATACATAAGAAACTAATTTGACTAAATGTCTCTTTGGCCGAGTGGTTGCAAGCGCGACTGTTGAGCATGTGGTCTTGGGTTCGATTCCCAGGTTGAGCAAAGTGTTATTGGGTTTTTCCATAAGGAATTTCTCAGTAGCAGCCCCGGAGTCTGGATTTTTGCCCAGTTGATGGCAATAAGGCTGCCCCTATACATGAGACTTAAAATATGACTGGCGAAATGTGGGTGTTCTATTAGGTACACCTCTGCCTAACCCTTCGGGGTTACAGGCGTGATGTTATGTTAACCAACTAAACACATCTTTCGAATTAAATACGCCACTCTAAAAACCGGCCAAGTGCGAGTCGGACTTGCACACGAAGTGTTTCGGTATTTAAAAAAACGAGCAAAAAAAAAATCATTAAAAAAAAACCTTTTTTTTATGTTTTTAGTATTTGTTGTTATAATGGCAGCAGAAATACATAATCTGTAGAAATTTCAACTGGGTAACTATCACGGTTCATGAGACACAGCCTGGTGACAGACGAACGGACGGACGGACAGCGAAGTCTCAGTAATAGGATCCCGATTTCCCTTTGGTTACGGCCCTAAAAAACGATTCTCTCAAAATCACACTTGACAATATCTTGTTAAAAACGCGTAAAAATCAATTCAAGTATCTTTTACATTTGTTTTTTTACTTTCCTAGAAGTAGAACGAAATCGTTCCATTATTTAATCTTAGCTCACTTCCTGGTGACCTTAAGCGGTAAGAGGCAGGTAATCAATCGTAATAAAAACACGTTGACTCATTTCATGAACAAAATTATTCAAAAGTGAATGGGTTAGACCTTGGAACTATCTAGAATTCTGCTAGGGCTCTGCTCTTGATTCAAGTAAACTTATGCAGGTTGGATTAGCGAGATCGGCTTGCTTAACTTTGCGTATGTAATCATCATTAGATGTGAACTAAATATTATTCACTAGCTTTTGCCCGCCGCGCCGCCTGCGTGGAGTTCGATAATTGTCCCACGGGAACATACTATCGGGATAACAAGTATGCTATGTGTTAATCCAGGTTATAATCTACCCGTGTGCCAAATTTCATCCAAACCCATTCAGTAGTTTTTGCGTGAAAGAGTAACAAACATCCATCCATCCTCACAAACTTTCACATATTAGTAAAATAAAATGTGTTTTTATTTAATTTTATTTCTTTATTTAATTCGGACCATAGATCCATAGAGTTAGTATAATCTTAAGTTTTTAAACTGACATGGTCACTAACACTATCAATAACACACTAAAAACGGGTTATTTACCATGTTTAATGACATTTAAATATTTATACGAGCAATAGACAAGAAGAATAAATCTGTTACTACTTGGTAACAAATCGTTCTTTCTACTGTCATACGCCCGCTTGTCAAGTAGCATCGTGTGTCAAAATCGAAAATGTTCGATGTTAAAATTTTTATTCTATTACAAAGAAAGAAAGACTGAAATAAATAATATTTATTTTCGCAGGGACATGATGTGTAAAATGACATCTTTCACTCAACCCTTCAACAAATCTTCATCTTTTACAAAAGAAAGACCGAATCTTTTTTTGCAAAACTCTTTTACCATTCAATGGGCACGCACAGAAATGACGTCACATGTCCATGTTACCATTAGAATTACAATGAGATTAAGATGGAAAATAATTACGAAATTGATTTAAAAACTAAAGGTGAAGTGGCACGTTCTTGTTTTGAATTACGTAAAAACGTTGTGGTCTTTGTTTTGTAAGTAAACGTGGGTTGAGTGTATTAAGTAAAAAAAAGATAAAATTGTAGAGGGAAGGACAATGAGATGTTATCTGTCAGTTGCAGCTACGGAGTCTGGATTTTTGCGCGGTAAAAAACTCGCCTTCTAAGGAATGAAATATACCAGCTCATAAACCTACAACAATCTGTCAAATTTCTTTAATAGATTTTCAACTTTATCGCTGAAGAATTAGGTTCAAAGTTTATTGGGAAAATTTGTCAGTTTCGGGTAGCTTCTTGTGCTAGCGTCTGTACCTACACATTATTTTGTAATAATCCCTTAGGTACATACATGTTGCTAGGCAGATTATTACGTAACTTCTTACTAGCTAAAACAATAAAGGAACGGGTGAAGAGGTGGCGTTTTGGTGGAGTTTGCTTTGCAATTTTTAACGTTTCAAAAATCGCTCGTACTCGGTCCAATTTGTATAAATGACATTTAATTTTGATAAAACGTAAACGTTTTTAAACAAGAATTTAATATTCCATTAATTAAATTCTTGTTTAAAAAGGCGACATTAATACAGAATGTTTGCTATAAAGTTGCAGAACCATTTGGAAATGTCAATAGTCGAGTTATTACTAAATATCGAAATGATTTATCTTTAATAGCTTGACATTTTGAGGTTAAAACGACGGTTGAATAAGACGATAACTCATCCATGTGGATCGAAATCATATTTCGTTACTAAAAGTGATTTAAATTTAAATTAGAGCACAAATTGACATCAAGAAAGGTGACTCTGTGTGTTGTGTAATACAGTGTCATTAAAACTTTTCCTAATTGCATTATAATGCCTTAACTATTTGGTTTACCAACCTTGAAAATAATAGGGAACTTCCCAAGGTCATTTATTTATATTTTGCTTTTTCTCTGGCGTTTTAGAGGTAATTAGAAAAAGACATGTGACATTACATTGATACTACCGAGAAAATACCATTTGCCATTTAACATGATAGTATGGAGCCATGTTTTGTCTAGGCTCGTTTCCCTATAAAACATATTAAACACCTAAATATCTTATTAAACCTATAATGACATACCTTCGTCTAAATAATAATAACTTAGCCTTACAATTTAGAATTAGAAGGGATGACATTTAATTCAACATTTAATCCACATGCAGTTTGCACTTTTTGCTACTTAATGCAATCTGAGCAAGGCCACGGCTAAAGAGGGTTAAGTAACAAAGGAAGTGACATTTAAAACGACATTTTGTTTTTTTTTTTTATTCAGCAGTGAGCGGTGACAGATGTCAACCAGCTGTCAGGTTTAAAAATAGAATTAGTTCCGTATTAGTACAAAAATAATAATAGTGCATTAATTTTCCTTTGTTTTAAACTTTTTGGTAGGGTCGTTCTCTAAACAACATTTTAAAGTTCGAACGTTGTTTCGTTGCGAATCTGCGATTATTCACTTTAAAACAAATGAGTTCGCTTTCGAATTGTGTGCGCTCACTTGAGTGAGGTGAACTAGTGAACTTTTAATAGGTACCACTACAGTTTTTTCTCCATAAACTGATCTTCTGTTTTACCAGATGCGACAAAAGCCCGCTTACCACGATCGAATGCACGCTTTGCCTGAATAGCTACAAAGCCTAGGTTTTAATAACTTTCTCTAGGAAACCCGATCTTCAATGACATTTAGCAGTTATTGTCATGACTCAACCTTCCGTGTGCCTTTCACTGTTACAGGCTTGTTAAAACCACAGTAACCTATCGAGAATTAAGGAAATAACCTTTACGTAACTTGCAGGTAATAAGCGGAAATCCTGAAAGTTATTTCAGTAGGAATCGATTTCATAATGAAAATTTTATTTTTCTCGATAGCTGCGCCACATTACTTTACTTTAGTAGCTATCTTCGTTCTTTTGTGTAATCTGTAAACTTAAGTTGTTCTAAATAAACTTTATTTATTTATTTATTATAGTACATTGACTACGAGAAAAGTAATAGTAGTATACTAGAACAATTATTACGACTTTGGAAGCGAATATCTCCTCAACCAATACACAGACAGACAGACCGATTCCCAGACAGACATACAGGCATGTAGACAGACAAACAGTATTCGAAATTAAGTGTTATATTCTTGTCAGCACGTTTTATTTCTACTGTTTACATAATTCGAACTTAAGTTAGTACTTCGAAATTTTCTGGATTCTGATAAATAAGTCTCTGGCTTACTCCTTTGTTGACGGCCACAGCGAAAATCATAAAAAAAAACATTGAAAAATGTTTACGACTTAAATTATTTTGATTTTAGAAAGAACGCCACGATGAAGAAACAAATCGCCACGATGAAGAAACAAATGACAGTCACGCAAATTAAAAAGAAACATTATCCTATTCCCATATTTTCGAATTCCATAATTGTTTTGTTCATTTTTCTATTGTAAGTGGCCAGATCCAGAAACTTTTAGTATGGCCTACGTATAATTCGTGCTTGTTCCATATTCAAAATGTTTTTATTAACGATCTACCCTATTTTTACATCAAAATCTTTGACAATTTTCGCACAGATGTGTCCACAGGGTGTACCCTATTGTACACATTTCGCCAGTTAAGTCTTGGTTCCATGTAATTGATGGCTAGCTAATTAGCCTACGGGACAAAGCCGGACTCTGTGGCTCTGTGACAAAAACACACTTTTCTGACCTCTAGTTTTAATGGCGTATTAAAAGGCAGTGTTCAATTATAATTGAAGTATCTGAGATCTTGTGCTCATTCAAATGAAGTAAATAATTAAGTGACGAAGTTTAAAGTCAAGTGCTGCGGCTGCAATTGCGGTTAACTTGAGGTTTTGAAGGCAGGCAATTTATGATTTTACACTTAAGTATTCATTCATTGATACGAGTTCCTCTAAAGGCTAACTAGTAACAGCCGCACGGATCGATCTTTAAGGTTAAGCCGTGCTTGCCGAGGTTGGTCTGTGGATGGGTGACTATAATTACATACCGAGTTTCCTCCATGCCTCGGAAAGCACGTTAAGCCGTCAGTCCCGGTTGTCATTTGTAGATCTTTGACAGAAGCCATAAGTCTGACATCTAGTATTACCAAGGGGTATCGTATTACCCAGTTACTGGGTTATGGAGGTCAGATAGGCAGTCGCTTCATGTAAAATACCGGTACTCAGCTGCATTCGGTTAGACTGGAAGCCGACTCCAAGATAGTTTGGGAAAAGGCTAGGCGGATGACGATGACGTAGGTATTCATGTTTTGACGATACTGTATTGAAGGTGGAAGGGACACAGACGCTAAAACGCTTACCTTGTATCCAGTACATCATTCTAAAACCCACACAGCTTTGCCCCACAAAATTGCAATACCTACAGGGTCAAAATGTATCGAACAGCAGATTAAAAAAAAACGTCTTGATTCCGTGGTCAGCGTTATAGCGTGTGTCTCTTCTAGCCTTCCAACCCGAATAATGAGAGGATTTAATGCCAAATGTTTCAATGAAAAGACTAAAAATGTATCACGAGTCGACCTTACGCAACCATTGCAAAATTTCGATCCATCGGTGGATAAACTGGTACGGTACGTGTAGACGCAAGGTTGTCACGTCCAAGTGTCAGAGAAATATCATGGTACGGTTGGTATGTGTGGCTAGAATATATTCATATTCATTTATTTGCGTTCTACAAGGTAGATATGCATGGTGTTAGCAAATTGCTTAGAGCTAAGAGCCGTTTTAGACCATGTCAGGGTACAGCCAAATTTTAGGTACATAAAATACTGCTAAAAGTAAAAAAAAAAAAAAAAACTACCATGCCAAAAATTAAAAATCACATGAAAACTAAAGAATAACATTTCATCATATAGAATAAAAATATAAGAAAAGAGAAATGTCAATATACTTTGTTCAGCCAAAATATCTTCATGATAAGTACGTATATTATATTTAATTATAATGTAAAGTAGGTAGATTGTGTGAAGATCATCATCATTGTCCTGCGCTTATCGCAATTTATTTGGGGTACCTAGTTAATTATTATTAAACGCTGATTTTTTTGGTTGTTAAAGTTTGTCAATATTTCAGAATAACCCCCTTAACGTGGGTTAGGGAATAAGAAATTATCGAATAAACGTTTGAGATTGTTTGTATGTGTGTAAGCGAGGTTATAGGGCGAGAACCAGACGAGCCGCGTTTAAAACACGGGTGGTTCATACTTACCGATTTCCTTAAATAAGAAAAAACATAAAAATTACCTACCCATTTTATAATTGATTTGGTACGAGAATCATTGGCATAGTTACCTCCTTGAATTTGACGAGAATGCAGAACAACACCTTGTATAACCATATCATTTACCTTCATATCATATTTGGATATCTCATTATCCTCTTTCATCTTTCTGTCATCTTCTTTGCCCATGTTACTTGGGGTCAGTGCCGCATTTTTTTTCCATTCGTCTCTGTTGGCTGTCTCCATATCATTTACTCATTTGACTTTCATATCATTTCTTACCCAATCCATCCATCTCACAATAGTTCTTTTTCTTTAATTGCTTTTCCTTTTTCCTTATAAGTCGATTCCTTGATTTCCAAATCTCACAAAATTTTCAGTGAGAACTTGTTATTTTGTCCTCCCTCAAATAAGCTGACTTTGATTTAGTTATCACTAGATTCATGTCGCACCACCGTGATGTCAATCTTCAGTTTGTCGCACTAGGGTGATGTCGAGCTACAGTTTGTCGCACAAGCGTGCTTTCGGCCTAAAGTGAGTCGCAGTACAGTTTTGTCGCACAAGCGTTAATCGCGCTTCCGTGTGTCGACCTCACGTTATACACTCCTCTATGAATCTGTGTCTCGTCATCAAATTGTGTTTCGAAATTCGAACGGTGTCTCGTTGTGAATCCACGGCTGCCGTTTGTCCCCAAGTTCCCCAAAATGATTTTTCATACATTAATTCCTAAGTTCCACAAAATGTAGAATTAATTTGTATATAAAGTTCACACTTGGTCATTCCTCGTACTGACGTCTGCAAACCGCGAACAGAGTTCGCTTTCGAATTGTGCGCGCTCACTTGAGGTTCCAACTAAACGGTGTTGTTGAAATAACTGTCGTGTAGTTATTGTTATTAATTATGGTTAAGCAATTATGTATTACAGTTAGTCTGGCACTAGTGTGGTAACCCTGCTTCGTCCCACATAGCGAAATCTAGATGTATGAAGTACTTTCACTTTTGCAATGTCTTACTGCCTTCCGGCTGCACTAAATGCAAGCTTACTCTTTGATCTATGGTTTATAATTTATTGATGTAAGCAGCACTTTCAAGTATTAAATAAATAATAATATGAATCTTGTCATGGGTAAAAATTACCAGTGACTGTTTACATAATCATTCTCCTGCGCTTATCCTTGCATGTCTTCTTTTTCCATACTTCACTATTACTTGTTATCTCATCAGACACCTCCTTTCTTACCAGTGACTGTTTACAAGGTACTTATTTTTTCCATAACGGTTATACAAGGTGTTGTTTTGCATCCTCGTCAAATTCAAGGGGGTAACTATGCTAATGATTCTCGTCCCGAATCAATAATAAAATGGGTAGGTAATTTTTATTTTTTTTCCTTTTTACGGAAATCGGTAAGTGTGAACCACCCGTGTTTTAAACGCGGCTCGTCTGGTTCTTGCCTTATAACCTTGCTTACACACATACAAACAATCTCAAACGTTTATTCGATTATTTCCTAGTCCCCAAACCACATTAAGGGGGTTATTCTGTAATACTGACAAACTTAAATAACCAAAAAAATCAGCGTTAATTAATAATTAACTAGGTACCGTAATTTTAATTGATTATTTATGTCTTTCGTGACCACCTCCTGAAATTTGACGAGGTTGCAAAACAACATCTTGTATGGACAAGAAATGTCAATTAAGACAAATGGAAAGCTGCCTATAGATTTGTCATATCAAAATGCTTGATATGCAGCATATAGGACTTAACGAAAGTCGTCATCTTTTTGTCCTTATCTTAAGTCATACAATAGGTTTTTTGGAACGAAGTTCTTTCCGCGCGTTGCGAAAGCGGGCTAGCTAGACGGAAAAAAATTAAGACCAAAAGTTGTAAGTTGTAACGACACTTTTTGCTATAGTTGTAAGCCGTGCGGCGTGCGTGTGTTTCTCTATCTGTGTCTCTCTCTCTCTATCTCTCTCTCATAGAAAGCAAGTCAGTTATTACTAAAATTGAGCCTACTGATTAAGTTTATATTAAATAACTTGAAAAAAATAGAATTTTATTACAATTCCGCCACTAATTAATCTAAAGGAACTTCGTTCCATCCGGGTGTCCCTTGACACCTCTCAAGTTTTGATATTTGTTCTATTTTCTTCCCTGTCTACTGTCACGCTCTCCTTTTCCTTTATATAGCATTCTTACCAAAGTAGAATCCTAAAAATGGCAGAAGGATTCAACCAAGACCCTATGCCTATCAATATCTTATTAGTCATTTGCTCGGTGAACTATCAATGACTCAAATCTTATGACCAATTTCCGCTGGAACTACAAACATAAAAACAATGAGAATCATATTTCCTAAACCACTTAACACTTGACCATTACCCATTACCCAGAAGGTCCGAATTCAACATTTAAATGATTATGACTCACAGCGTCAAAATGACAAAGACATGTACAAAATCCAGAGACAAAACACCATTCACTTTTAATAAGGAAACAGACAGAATTTAGAGCATTCTTTTAGAACTAGACTGTGTTTTGTCTATTTTTAGGAATTTCGTCCTGTGTGAT
Source organism: Cerastis leucographa (assembly GCA_963082945.1). NCBI lineage: Eukaryota > Metazoa > Arthropoda > Insecta > Lepidoptera > Noctuidae > Cerastis > Cerastis leucographa. The sequence goes on along the minus strand of OY720374.1, from coordinate 5,654,475 downwards.
GCGTAGACATTTTGGCATAGTCACATGTTTATAGATCGTTATCGTGACTTTTTGTATTGTTAATATACATGAAAAGAAAAACCGAACTGAGAGAAGAGTTTAAGGTTATAGAGGAGAACTTTGCCCAGCAGTGGGGCAATATAGGTAAACAAAAAAGCTATGAAAACCGCGATAAAAAAGAAAACATCAGTTTCTCTTTTTCAAACAATTTTCAATAAAGTATATCATTCTGTCGCCTGGAGTTCACATGATAATTTCAACATTGCTATTTTGGTAGCCGACAGCAGATTTTACTAGGCTCTAACGATTCCCTTTAAAATTGTCGTTTTTCTACAAAGAATTTCAACAGGATTAATAACATTAGCTGTTCGGTGGCTTCAGTCAATCCTTTTCGGTAGCTTAAGTCAATCCTTTTCGGTAGCTTTAATCAATCTAATACGTCATTTTGACGTATCCGTCATCGTTATGCCAAATGTTACTGTTGTTTTGGCCCCCAGGATGTACCACCGACAATAGTTACCAAAGGCCTTTCACAACACATTGTACATATAACAAAACATAGACCATACATTCTCACGCAATAACCCTGTTCTACATATTTCGAAAATTTAACGTAAAATGCCCAATTGTTCGTTGTTTCAACAAATATGACAAGCGCCTGAGAATATTTCATACAAGTGTGGTTTGTACAAAAAACAAATGAATTGCGTTCTTCGCATTTTAGTTTTTTGTGAGAACAGCATTGAAACTGTTCCTTTTGTTTACCCAAATAGATTTAGGTACCTATTTGGATTGATATGTGTTATACAAGCTGTTGTTTTGTAATTCAAGGAAGTAACTATGCTAATGATCTCGTCCCAAATCAATAATAAAATGGGTAGCTATTTTTTTATTTACGGAAATGGGTAATTGTGAAGCAGCTGTGTTTTAAACGCGGCCCGTCTAATTTTTGCTCTATAACCGCGCTTCCACACATAAACAATCTCAAACGTTTATTCGAATTTCTTGTTCCCTAAACCACGCCCCCTTAAGGGGGTTATTCTGAAATACTGACAAACTTAAACAACCAAAAAAATCAGCGTTTATTAATAATTAACTAAGTATCGTAATTTTAATTGATGATTTATGTCTTTTGTGTCAATCTCCTGAATTTTGACGAGGATGCAAAATAACACGTTGTTTTACAACTTGGTATATGATTGCCTGAACATATGATTGCTCCGTCATTAAATTCAAATCTCTGTTTATGCTTTCATTTAGATGTGGCTATGTTGGTATACTGACCGCAATAGCGACGGCTGAGCATGAGTTCTGGGTTCGATTCCCAGGTGGGAAAAATTGTTATTAGGGTTTTCCATCAAAAAATTCTCGGTAGCAAACACGGAGTCTGGATTTAAGCCCGGTTAATGGCAATAGGCTCGCAGCCTACTACATGGGACTTGAACATAACTGGCAAAATGTTGGTGTACTATTAAATACATCTCTGCCCTACCTTTCAGGGATTGTAGGGGTGATGTTACGTATGTTTGAATCTCGACAATTTACCTAAAAAATAGAAACTTTGACCGCTGTATAGTAACTTAAGTCGCTTTTCATCATCAGCCCATGTTCCCACTGCTGGGACACAGGCCTCCTCTCTATGAGAGGGAGTGGGCGGTAACCCACCACGCCGGCCCAGTGCGGGTTGGTAGATGTCACATGTGTTCGAATTTTTTGTTCTAGGACATGCCGGTTTCCTCACGATGTTTTCCTTCACCGTTTTTGAGGGCAGCGGTGATGAAATAAATTACACAAAGTAATGCGCCTGCCTGGGTTCGAACCCACGGCTTACTGTTCGTAAGTCGGGGCTGTCACCACTGGGCCACCGCTGCTCTCCAGTCGCTTTTATTTGCCTATAAATACATGCAGACTTACAAAAGATTGCTTAGTAGTAGAAACTATACGCTGAACGCTAGAAATCAACTCTCTAAGTTCAAGCAGCTTACTATATGGTACATTAAGTTGATAGGAAACCAAATAATTATTATTGTTTTCGTTTCATCACTTCAATACAAAGTCGTAAAACTCTTTTAAACTACCTTTTAAATTAAACACTACACCATGAAAGAATACACAAAATGAGATTAACATCTAGAGCAATATAATATTAGGATATTACATTCTTCGATCAAAAACTCGCATCTTTCGACCAAAGACATTTCACCTTTCTACCAAAAAATTCCGCTTGTCGACATAAAAAATCCTCTTGTCGACCAAAAAATTTCCCTTGTCGACCTAAAAATTCCTATTGTCGACCTCACGACCAAAAAATTCCGCGTTTCGACCAAAAACCTTATACTCAAAAACCCTTTCATTTTTCCAGACTTCCCCGGAATGTGCTTCGCATCGACCCGTTGCGCGACCGTGGAGCCTGGTAACACCTGGGACCTGGCCCCCTTCTGCGGCCGCAGCACCTGCGTCGTCAGTGAAGACCAGCCTCCCAGACTTCTGGAGCTCGTTGAGGACTGCGGACCTCTGCCTCTTGCCAACCCTAAGTGCAAACTGGACACTGGTAAGTGGAAAAAGGAAATAAATATGGAGGTTAGAGTCGTTGTAGAACAACGAAATGGTTGACTGCCTTGTTTGTCGAGTCGAGGTCCTGGTGGTTTGATTCCCGGGTCAGGCAAAGTGTTATTGGGTTTTTCCATCAGGAGTCTCTTAGTAGCAGCCACAGAGTCTGGATTTATGCCCGGTTGATGGCAATAGGCTCGCCCCCTATTCCCTCATCATCTGCCTAGCCTTTTCCCAAACTATCTTGGGGTCGGCTTCCAGTCTAACCGGATACAGCTGAGTACCAGCATTTTACATGAAACGACTGCCTATCTGACCTCTACAACCCAGTAACTGGGTAATACGATACCCCTTGGTAAGACTAGATGTCAGACTTATGGCTTCTAACTACTCGTAACGACTGTTAAAGATCTACAAATGACAGCCGGGACCAACGGCTTAACATACTTTCTGAGGTACGGTGGAAACTCGGTATGTAATTATGGTCACCCATCCACGGACCAACCTCGGTTAGCACGGCTTAACCTTAAAGATCGACCCGGGCGGCTGTTATTATTTAGCCATGAGCTCCTCGAGCTCGCCCTCTATTCCATGGCACTTAAAATTGTATAACTGGAGAAATATGGGTTTACAAGAACACTTCGTTGGACTAATTGTCGCCGGTGTTACTGTTGTGCATGAGGTCCTGTGTTCGATTCTATTAATAATCAACCTCTGTGTGACACTTTTGGCATTACAGACAAGATTTTATGTATGCTTTATTAATATCAAATTCTCTATTTCAGACAAGACCAACAAAACGGCGCCTTTCCCCGGTTGCTGTCCGATCTTCACTTGCGAAGAGGGAGTGAAACTGGAGTACCCTGAACTCCCCACTCCCGCCCCAGAGGCTGAGAAGAAGGAAGAAGAAGCAAAGAAGTCTTAAGAAGTTACCAGAAGATAGGGCATTTTACATCAAAGAACAACACTGGCGTCCGTCAAACCAACGCAACGTGTTTGTTGGAACCACGCGATAAATTCAAATTCTGGAATCTCATTAGCTGGTTATTTTTGTAGTGATGGGAAAGTAAAATGCCCGGGATACGTTTTATCGATAAAACGTATGAAATTGGTCTCAAAATATTCCTTAAATATACCAAATTTGTATCTGTTCTGTTTGACTGGGATAAGTTTAGACCACCAACATTTTTTAATATTTTTTTATGTGAAAATACTATTTTTTTCTTGCCTTCTCTGTAAAAATCGCAATAACCGTCATTGATTTTTATCAGTTTTTTACTAAATCAGTCATGCGGAACATATTTTCGTGGTTTGTAAGCACGTTTTTCGGTGACCGAGTCACAAAAGAGTTCAAAAAGTAGATTTCCATTTCCTGTCCTTTATTTACTTTACAAATGGATCTGATAACAGTTTGTTTAGTCATCGAGTGACAATAGAAAGCGTATGTTGACACAAAATGTATGAAACTCTGTTTTTGATTTTGCGCTGTTGGAAAAATTTAGAAAAAATTGAAAAAAAAAAAATAGTTTTTCTTCAAAATTTGACGCGTTGAAACGCTATGAAATTAAGATTTCTTTAAAAAAAAAGTTTTTAATAAATTTTTCCAACATGGTATTTTATTTTTAGAAGTTATCGGCTTTTTTTACTTGAATACCTACCTAATTATAATGTTTTGTGATATTGATAACATAAATATAAATAGAAAAGCTATTCAATAAAAAATACAAAATTTCTATATTTTGGTTTTATTTTTTTCCTACCTCTCAGTAGACGCCGTTGTCAAATTTAAGGTTGAAATACAGGGTTATTTGTAAAACACCGACAACCTCTCAGGAATATGTTACTAACATCATTATCAACAAATTTTGTTCTGACTTTTAAAAATTCGTCATATTTTTTCATCAGATTTTAATACAAAAATAAAAATATTTAAATTGAACACTTTAAATGTTACGAAGTCTATGCGAAGCAAAAGAAAGCGATAGTACAATAGCGAGGGAAGCATAGTCGTAACATTTAGAGCGTTCATTTTAAATGTTTTTATTTTTGTATGATAATCTGATGAACTAATATGACGAATTTTTTAAAGTCATATAACAAAAGATGTTGATTATGATGTTAGTAACATTGTCCTGAGAGGTTGCCGGTGTTTTACAAATAACCCTGTATAATTTATACAATAACTAGTACTACTAAAACGCCTGACCTGTGAGTTTCTGAATGGGTGCCTCAAAACCGTGACACAGGATCGCGGCAGACCACGAGGAGATGGCGGGACAAACTGGATGTATTTCTGGAGTTTTTTTTTTGTTTTTTTTGTTTTTTTTTTAATAAAAAAAATTCCCCACGCTAGGAAGTACTCCTGTATCGTGGGTGCGTTTACAAATATTTAAACTCACATACACAAACAGCCAGACCCGGAACTATCTGTAGGCCATACAAATATTTGTTCCGTGCTGGGATCGAACCCGCGACACGCAGCGCAGCAGTCGACTGCTCAACCACTGCGCCAACCATGCCGTCTTTGGAAAGAAGTAGCACAGAAGCGAGACCGTTGGAAGGAATGAAGGGAGGCCTGTGCCTAGCAGTGGGATAGTATTCGTTAGTTATAATAATAGAATAATTAATGCCCCGCATTTGCTTCGCACGGGTGTATTGGATACATTGCAAAAGATCGACATTTATATGCGACAATAGTCTCACCTATCGGTTCCAAAACTATCCTACATAAAAAAGAAGAAAAAATAATTTTATGTAATATTATATTTATGTACAAGGTGTTCTTTTGCATCCTCGTCAAATTCAAGGAGGTAACTATGCTAGTGATCCTCGACCTGAATCAATAATAAAATGGGAAGGTATATTTTTTTCTTATTTATGGAAATTAAGTTATTTGGTAAGTGTGAATAACCTGTATTAAACAACCACAAACGTTTACTTATTCGACAATTTTTTATTCCCTTAACCACATTTAGGGGGTTATTCTGAAATACTGACAACAACAAAAAAAGTAGCGTTTTTTAATAACTAACTAGGTACCGTAATTTATATTGATTATTTATGTCTTTTGTGACAACCTCCTGAATTTTGACGAGGATGCAAAAGAACACCTTGTATGTTTCTTGAATTAACGATGTCTTATGCGATGACATTATGTTCGCTAGTCTTCTGGATTTCATTATGGCTGCCATGCATTCTTCAGATCAGAAATGAATACAACCTGTAATTAACTCAATATTTTATTCGGGAATAATGAATTTAATTACAATTAATAAATACACAATACATTAATGATTGTCAACACTTTATAATACGTGTATAATATAATAAATTTAATGAACCGTACACCTAAAAACCTTAATTAATCATGAAAAAACATAAAAAAAGACAAAATAAAGATACAACAATGAAGCTATGCTTTACAAAAAAAATATGTTTTCAAAGCGAATACATCCTTATTTTTAAACGTAACAGTCTATAAATACATTTTTTCAACTTCTTCATCTAATCTAAACACTGATTCCTTAAAAATTACCATGATATTACATATATTTAAAACGTTATTATTTTTATAACTATACGATAAAATATAATCAACTATATTTTTAAAATCACATTTTTCCTAATTTTATAACATTTATATTGCACAAAATAGACATAGACCGCGATTATAAGTTACACCGTTTGAGCCGAACTTTACCGAAGCGTCACGACAATTTTTAAAATGGCGGATGACTTTTAAGCGCGATTATTACATATTTTGCAATGTAACTCATTTTCTCGGCCACACTATGATACTTGTGATAACACGATAAAATTCAAATATATTAATGTTATATGATTAAAAATAAATGCGTGCGCCACCAATTTTAGAGGTTACTTCTACAAAACCTTACTAATAGTACAAAAAATCGTCAATATTTCGTCTCAAATTGCAACTTTTTGCATTTTTTCGTTAACTTAGAATTCTGGTGTGATTTTTAGAAGAAAAAAAAACAGTAACTCGTGATTCCCATAGTTATACAAGAGTTTATATATTTTTGAGGATTTCTGTACATAGATAAAAAATAATTTATATGTGCCCAGTTTGAATATAAATAGTTTTTTTCAGAACATTTCACCAAAATATATATTCCTTGAAGGCTTTTAAAATAAAAAAAATGATTGATATGTCATAATTGTACATCACAATGATTTTGAAATCGAAAAGCTTAGAAATAGGCAGGATAAATGAGTGGTTTGACACTAAAAGCTTAAAATATTTTAGAACTTTACCGAAAAATTTAGAATACGATCGCCATATTGAATTTATTTTTTCTATAAAGATTTTTTTTGTTTTAATGTCAAACTACTGGCTTATTCTTTAAAAATATAACTGCAGTATTTTATATATGAAAAAATATATTTTTCGTAATCATAAGAGTTGAAAAACATTTTACTATTCAACAGTGAAAATATTGATCAAGCATAAAAGAGGTAGTAATCGGAAAATGCAAAAATATTTCTTTAAATATTTAATTATGCATTTATTTTAATGAAATACGTTTTGTTAATAGCTCAAACTTTGCATGACGACAATCAATACATTTTTTCCTATTTTATGTACATTTATTAGAATAGTTCCTCTCATTTTGACCTTTCTTTTATACTTACAATATTTTTTTATTATTTTTACCTTCCTACCAATACCTGGATATGCTTTTGTTTTAAAAAACAGCTGAAATTAGTCGTTGTCCTAGTTCTCTAGAATTTAAATTTTTCTGAAAGTTCGTTTTTTTTTTTAAAAGGATTAGTGAAACTGCATTAGTTAGTACAAAGTGACATTTGCGGTAAATTTATAGAAAAAAAAATGTTTAAAATCGAGAATAAGGATTTAGTGGTCACCTAACTAATAAAGCTTTAGCGTACATTTAGTCAAATCAACACAATAATATATAAAAATGCATATAGCAAAAATAATTAAAAAAGCGTTACCGAGGTTTTCGTACCCCATTAAAATAGACATTTATCTTCGCATAAACACGAGAGTAAAAAATATAGTTCTCAGCTATTTTACTAAAATTTCAACGAACTGACTGATTTAAGAGATTTTAAAGTTTTTTTTTCTATTGAATAATTTTTACTGGCACATTTTAGTAGGTTAAGATTGGAGATTGATTTTGTATCATGTGACTAGTTCCAAACCAGGGCCAGTTACATCGATACTTAGTCGAAAGATTTCAAAACGGCAAATTCCTGTGACATAAAAGGAACCAGATTTTTTTTACCAAGTTTCTACTGATGCAATTCTGCATATTTACAAGTAATAGTGACTAATATAGTCTGATCATTAAGTATCGGTGTCTCTAACCGTTTGATTCAACGTTTTATCTCTAAAACTATGTTTTTAAATACATCTTAAAAATTATGTTTTCTTGACTTTTTCACACTAAAATCGGTTTCAGAAGCTCAGATTGAGATTTTTTTCAAGAAAAAAATTGTCAAATGTTTCTTTTTTTTCAACAGATGTTACTAGTTTTTCGCAACTAATTATTATGAACATTGAACTGTCTAACATCTATAACAACAAGCTACATGGTACACCTATAAATACGCTAATTCCTATAAAACTTTTATAAATGTATACAATTGGATTCTGATGATTATTTTTTTTTATTTCGCAATACGTTTTAACATCGATTCGAACTACTTTTACGGAATGTAAGCTTTAACATGTAACAACAAGCATTTCGATACTATTTTTTAATACTTTTATATTTAATAAATATATATATACATATATTTTTTTTATATTTAACAAAAAAATCATTTTTATCAAACAAAGCTATATCCAAAAGTTGCTGAATGATTTTCAAAGAACGGCTTGCAACTTTGGGCATTTGTTACATCTCTTTTTAAATTCTCACCTAAAATTGACCAGCCTCATTCACTTTCAACTCTTCCTTAATTTTTAACAATTAATTTAGAATGTGTTTACTCACTTAATGCATCTTCAATACAAAAAGCAAACTTTTGACACATTTATTTCATTTACTCTGCTGGTTTGATTACCATTTATTAATATTATTCAAAACGTTAAATAAAAAAAAGTTTTTTTTTATTGACTCGTTAATTGAGCAATTCAAAAGCAAATTCTTTGTTAGATGATAAAACATCGAATTTTCATTATATTATAAAACATATAAAAGGAAATACCATTAAAAAGAAAAAATCTACTCTTCTTTGTGCGATGTGAACCCGACTTTTCGTAATAATTACTATATTTTTAACAATTAATTTTATAATTCTAACAATATTTTTTATTAAAATTCTTAACATTCATCATCCAACCATTTCTTAATAAGTAAAACGTCAATATAGCTTGAAGACTCAAGACTAACTTAAAATGCTGTGTCATGGAAATCAAAATGTCATGAAAATATTAAAAAAAGTAATTATAAAAGTAACTTGTACTTTAAGAAGCAAGATTTAAGAATTGAATTTGTATATTTTTCAATTTTATCGCAAACAAAACAATCTTAAAAAAAGCCTCAATTATCTGAGAAAAAGAAAAGTAATCGAGTTGATTTTAGAAAGAAAAACATAGAAAAATCCTACTTTGCTTCATGATTAATGAAATAAATGAACAGCATTTCAAGTAAGTCTAATTTTTAGGAAAAGTTAATGTTCAACACTTTGATTTTTCTTTTTTTAGAAATATCACCAATTTTGATTTTTAATTTAGAAATTTAGATCATTTTTAATATTTTTTCTTTTAAATTTAGTCAAGATTCGAGAAATAGCGTGTGCTTCGATGAAAGAGAAAAGTGTAAAAAATTAAAGTGCATAACAAAACCCAATTTGTGTCTTGCTGTGTTTATAATAAATACGAATAAAAAAAGCTAAGTTATATCTTCAACTTTACGTTTTTACCGACTTAAAAAAAAAAAAAACGCCAAGTATTGGCCGCATCCCAGACAAAAAAGGTTACTTTTTTTATAAAAAAGAAAGAACAGAGAGAAAGACAAAAATATATGCACAACGCCAATACAAGGACAGCTCAGAGAGATTGGTGTGCCATTAAATTTTGTTAACCGTTCAGTCTTATGACGTTTTTTGTATTTTTTTTTGTTTTGTTGAAAGCCGTTCACTCTGGCTTCAAACGATGCCATTGGACGATGGTCTGCCGAGGTTTCGTGATCATGTCCTGCCAGTGTTTCGTTTCTGTCGCGCCGGAACCGTTTTTCCCTGGAAAATACAAGATGGCGGGTTATTTACTGGTAAAAACTTTTGAATATAAAAACATTAAAATTAAAATAGTGCTCAAGGACGTTTAAGCTCAAATGACGTTGAAAGAGTGGGACTGGGAACTGTTGGTAAACATTAGTGAACATTTTTCAAGAAATGCATTGAAATAAAAAAAATGGCGACGTTGTTCCAATTTAGGCCATGTCAAAATTTATACTTATATAGATAGCATATACAAGGTGTTGTTTTGCATCCTCGTCAAAATTCAGGAGGTTATCACAAAAGACATAAATAATCAATTTAAATTACGGTACCTAGTTAATTATTAATAAACGCTGCTTTTTTTGTTGTTGTTTAAGTTGGTCAGTATTTCAGAAAAACCCCGCTTACGTCGTAAGGAATAAGAATCATTAGCATAGTTACCTTCTTGAATTTAACGATGATGCAAAACAACAGCTTGTAATGTTTTCTAAACATTTCATTGTTGTTTTATTTGAAGAACAAAACCGTAGTCTATTTTGTCCAGTAACTAAATTTCGAATCCTGTATAGCAAATAGGACTGTTTTGTCCATTCTGTTATATTGTATAACTAATAGTATAACTAGATGGAGCAGTATAACACATAGGTCTTTTTTTGTCCATTCTGTTATATTGTACAGGGTGTAACGGAAAGGGTATATACATCCTTAAGGGTGTGCTAAAGACCATCAAACTGATCATGTTTCTCAATATAAAAAAAAATCTGCTGGCTATACATAAAGGGATGGTGACTCATTTTTTTTTATTTGTCCATCGGGTAGATTATTAAAAAGTATTTGACACGTATTTTTTCTTTTTTCACGTAATCCTAAAATAACGGAGATATTTTCAGTTGAAATGGCGCATGACGTCAGCAGATATTTTTTTGGCTAAAAACATGTTTTATGATGAGAAACATGTTCAGTTTGATGATTTGTAGCACACCCTTAAGAATGTATATACTCTTTCCGTTACAGTATAACAAGATGGAGCAGTATAACAAATAGGTCTTTTTTTTTTGTTCATTCTGTTATATTGTATAACTACCTAGTTATGCAATATAACAGAATGGACAAAAAAAGAGTCCATCTGGACTGACCCCGACGTTATAATTGGTAGTCAAATAATGGCACGCATGATTTTCATACGGATCGTCATAATCGCGTTATCTAGACGTTGGGGACGTTGTTTTTATTAGCTGAAAGTTTCCCGAACAGCAAAAAATAAAATATCTATAACTCTGGTGGGTACTCAATCCAATTGTAACTTCCGTACCTGGGGTAGGTCAAGGTACGTAGTTCTATAAGAATTGAGTTTCGGGGCATAAAACTTCCCGGAATTATTCCGAGGCTAGTCCAATCAATCGTCTCTGGGGTAACTCAGATTACGTGTGCTGTAATACCGACAGGATTACTGATTGGGTAACGTTACCTGACTGTGTTTGCCTGTTTGAATACCAATAAGGCAGAATATTAATGGTAACCATTTCGTTTTTACACGCAACTTATTGTGTTCAACAGAGAGATGTAATGACGCTCGAAGAGCTGTAATTACTCCAGACTTGTTTAAAAATATGAGTACGACAGTAATTTCTGCCTTCATCAGCTCCTGTGATGTGCAAGCAACAGGACAGGCAGGAAAGTGCCAAATTCGTTGCCAAATTGTGAGCTGACTTAATTTAAATCGTCATCAACGCTCAGAAGAAGATTTCTGTCTCCATAAATAATATTTATTAATTGGCCAAATACGAGCCTTTACGGATGTAACAGTATGAGTATTTTAGTATTTTATTTATTAGATTAGGTAGTTTTTATTTGTCAGAATATTGTTACAGAGTTGTTACATAGTTATAAAAGTTTATAATATTCTGCCATTTCCGGCCTACAAATACATTTTCAGGGTTTTGGGTTTTTTTAGATAACATTGAATTAAATAAATTAGGATAACATTCCAATTAAAATAAAAATTGGTCAAATATTAGGTATGAAAATGTCAAAAAGATTAATTGACAAACGTCAAAGAGAAAATATGAAGAGAAGTTTAGGCTTCACGTCATTAGTAGTAACAGAATTACTATTATCTGATGCCCTACCAAGCTGTCTTAAAACAGTTTTGTTTTAATCTTATTCGAGAGTGGGAAAGAGATGGCGAAGGATGTCCTCTAAAGCGCCGTCTCTTTCCCACACTGGAGTGACATTAAAATATACTGCGACGTCATGATATCCCCTCTGGTCTCTTACTCCATTGAATGCTTAAGATCAAAGTGTTCCCACAGTTGTGTGAGCTTCTGTACATTATTAACCTTTTGCCCGCCGCAGTCATGTATAGATGACAAATTAAAATTTGCCCAGCACGCCATGGTCACGACTACATGACAGTATTAAAGGATGAATTCGTACCTTGGCGCCAAGGGCACAGGGTTAAGGGCTACCTATTTTTTCCAACCAACCTAGGCAAGATTGATCCGAGTGTCTTTTATTATTGAGCCACAAGCTCTTCATAATTCCTCTACATTCATAAAATCAACTCACCAGCCAACAGTATTCTGCCAATCAGCTCATTCCTGCCAATATTGTCGAAGTCCATAACCTGGACGTCCAGAGAGCACTCCCGGATCTTCTCCCAGGGTACGTTGAATGAGAATGAGTCATTGAAGACTGGGTTCAGGGTGCACTTGAAGATGGCTGTCTTGCGTTTCTCTATGCGCTTGTCTCCAAACTGGAGCCAGACTTTCACGTAGGGATCTGGAAATCAGAAGAGTGGTTGGTTAAAAACAAGGAGCATAACATATTTTATTGTTCATCATCATCATCATTTCAGACGAAAGACGTCCACTGCTGGACACCTATGTCCAGCAGTGGACGTCTTCAACAAACAAACAATATATGCATAATATATAGATATAGGTATCTATTATTATGCCTTTATTTAAACCTATACACATAATATACATTTTTAATTAATCTAACCTAATACTAATGATGAAGCTGAAGAGTTTGTTTGTTTGCTTGAACGCGCTAATCTCAGGAAATACTGACCCGATTTAAAAATTAATTTCAAATTTAGATAGCCGATTTATTGAGAAAGGCTATAGGTTATATATCATCACGTTACAACCAATAGGAGCGGAGCAGCAATGAAAAATGTTGCGAAAACGGGGAGAATGTGACGCAGGCGATGTTGCCCGTGACTGCTAGTTCTTTGTCAATTCGTAGGTGTTTTTTTTTTTTCTTATTCTACCTTTTGTAGTAAGCAACTACTTATTGTCGGGCCTAAGATGTCCTTCCATACTTAAGTACTAACGCTGTAACATTCAAATATTGTAAAACCAAATGATTTTAAAAGAGTAACCATGGAGTTTCTTGCCGGTTCGTCTCCATAGGAAACGACCAACCCGAACCGTGCAACTTATGCTGACGTTTTATTAGTGCCCATGTAGGCCTATGTAAAATAAAATATTTTGATTTTGATAGAAAATAATAATATTTATAAAAAATAATAATATTTATAAAAATAATATTTAAAAAAATAATATTTAAAAACAACATATTTTTTTTCTGTGGTCGTGGGGCTTGCTACAGTGCTGAAATATCGGGAACTCAAAACAAAAAGTAAACATGGCAAATATCCCGTTTCCAGTGATATTGATAGATTTTTGCTCGTCTTTTTACACTTGCAGGAACAGCTAAGACGTCGTAAAGCAGTACTGATTTGTGACGTCATAGTATGCCACCACGTTACCTAGAAATCAGCCTAAAGTTATAGACAGTAAAAAAATATGAGACGACTTTCCAAATAAAGATGGCTGACAATCATCGTAAAATACAAGTACCTTGATATTAAAAATATGGCGCCTATAAAAGGTACCTTTAATAATAAAAATCTTAATGAACTTCACGGTAATCAACTAGACATTTTCTTTATGCAAATTCTTCAGAAATAAAATTTCATTCGCCTTAAGTTAGGGTTGGTCTAAGTATGTTGGAATGCTGGAACAAATTCCTCTTGAGTTGAAATTCCGGGAAGTTTAAAAATGTTTTATTCCGGTTTTATTCAAAATAAAAATCAAAATATTTATTTTACATAGGCCTACATGGGCACTTATAAAACGTCGACAAAAGGTGCACGGTTCGGGTTGGTCGTTTCCTAAAGAGAAGAACCGGCAAGAAACTCCATGGTTACTATTTTAAAATCATTCGGTTTTACAATATTTGAAGTTACAGCGTTAGTACTTAAGTATGGGAGGACAGCGTAGGCCCGACAATTAGTCGTTGCTTACTTATAGTATCTGCCTACTACAGACACTCTATACTCACACTTATCATCCATATTCATACTTTTATTGGTTTTACATTAGCATATTACCAATCATTTCGTTTTTATAAATATTTTCTTTATATCCTTTGTTGTGACATGTTTACTTCAAATTTGTCAGATGTCATTTACTTTTATTTTTGATTCTTACCAGCCAAACTCTCTATGAAGGTTTCATTTAGATTATATATTACTAAAAATTATTATCATCAATTCGTTAGTTCAATTGTTGTATTTTATAATTAATTGCGAATATTTGCTGTGTAAAGATATTCTGAGTTATATTTATAAAAATATTATGCGCAAGGTTTTTGACCAATTGCTACTGGCTGCTTTGAATACTGGCAGGTTGCGTCTTACTAGAGCGCAGCAGTTTTGAATCTGAAAAAGAAAATTGGAAGAAAAGAAACGGAAGATCAGGGTATAAAAGGGATTTCTGACGGATGCCCTGGTTCTAGTCTGGAGTTAAGAGTCGGTTCAGTCTGGACACGAGAAATCAGTATAGTCTAAAATCAAGAAAACAGCTAAGTCTAGTTTGGAGTCAAGATCTGTCATATCTTGAGTTTTGAGCACAGCCTGGTGGAGTCAAAGAGCGGCCTTCGTTTAGTGCTGCCGTGGCTGTTGCTAACTGTCTGCTGGAAGCTGCTTTGCGAACTGACGAGCCTGGCACTGGGGCTCATTACCTGTCTGCTGGAAGCTGCTCTTCGAGCTGACGAGCCTGGCATTGGGCGGTACGTGTCTGCTGGTGGGTCCTACCAAATCGCCCTGCATCAAGTTCGTCGTGGTCAAGCTCATCTTAATCAAGCCAGCTTTCTACGACTGCAAGTTTGTCTTCAGTTACTATCACGATCAGAGATTTGCGGAGATATTTAAAACGTTCTCGGTTAACCTGCCCTTCACTTTTGTACTAATTTATTGTATTTTTCATTTCATCATTTATTAAATTCATTTTCCCCTAATTACTTTTTTAATGTATAAATCTGTTTACTCCTTTCATCAAGGAATAAGCAAGTTTGTTACATTTTGGCGCCTAACGCAAAATCGAGTCTTGATCTTAATCATATTCTCTAAATTCTAAAACAACTTCCACAAGAGATTATATTTGGTAACTATTTTTATCATATTACATCTCTTAATCTACTTATACTCTTAAGCACTTAAATCATATATTTATCTATATCATCTACGAATCTCATCAAAATAGGTTTAGTGTCGTGGGCTCGAACTATTATCGGCGCTGGTTCAGCGCAAAAGTATAGACTACCACACATGACAGTCCTTCAACGCTCTTGAATATTTCAAGTAGGCTATTTTAGAATCTTTCTTAATAATAACTCAGACTGTCTTGACTCTCTCTCTCTCCCTTTTAATTTTAGACACTTTATTTTTAACTTTTTTATCTTATACTTACTCATGACTCATCTCTATCCTCTTCCCTTCTTCTAACTGTAGAGTTTTATTCGGTCTATTTAAACTCTATAGTTTTTATTTTCTATGTTCTTTCATTGGTTCTTAAACCATTAAAAGATTATTTTTAATCTTCTTCTATATCTGATCTTATCAGATAACTCTTTGAAGTGCTTTTAGGTACAAGTTACCTAACCTTCTATTATACTATTTTCTTATCAACTCTAAAAGTTGACTGAAGCGGGTTGCGACTTCCTTTAAATAAGCCTTCGCTAATCTTCAACTCTAAAGGTTGATTGAAGCGGGTTGCGACTTCCTTAAAATAAGCCTTCGCTAATCTTCAACTCTAAAAGTTGACTGAAGCGGGTTGCGACTTCCTTAAAATAAGCCTTCGCTAATCTTCAACTCTAAAAGTTGACTGAAGCGGGTTGCGACTTCCTTAAAATAAGCCTTCGCTAATCTTCAACTCTAAAGGTTGATTGGGGTGGATCCCTTATTAAAAGTCTTTATATTTCATCTTATTATGGGTTTTAGACGCGAGCGGATTACAACTCCAAAAATAAGCCTACTGTTATTGATTTATCAGGTGGAGTAGTGATCATTGAATGTGAATCCTACCTGGCCTAACTTCGTAAGATGTCGGTGTGTTTGAATGAGTTATGAAAGTTTTGTGAATGTTGTAATACTTTAACCTTACCAAAATTTTTGTTCTAGGCCAAAAATTTTCTCGGGGTCGTTGGGGAAATATAGTATCTGCCTACTACAGACACTCTATACTCACACTTATCATCCATATTCATACTTTTATTGGTTTTACATTAGCATATTACCAATCATTTCGTTTTTATAAATATTTTCTTTATATCCTTTGTTGTGACATGTTTACTTCAAATTTGTCAGATGTCATTTACTTTTATTTTTGATTCTTACCAGCCAAACTCTCTATGAAGGTTTCATTTAGATTATATATTACTAAAAATTATTATCATCAATTCGTTAGTTCAATTGTTGTATTTTATAATTAATTGCGAATATTTGCTGTGTAAAGATATTCTGAGTTATATTTATAAAAATATTATGCGCAAGGTTTTTGACCAATTGCTACTGGCTGCTTTGAATACTGGCAGGTTGCGTCTTACTAGAGCGCAGCAGTTTTGAATCTGAAAAAGAAAATTGGAAGAAAAGAAACGGAAGATCAGGGTATAAAAGGGATTTCTGACGGATGCCCTGGTTCTAGTCTGGAGTTAAGAGTCGGTTCAGTCTGGACACGAGAAATCAGTATAGTCTAAAATCAAGAAAACAGCTAAGTCTAGTTTGGAGTCAAGATCTGTCATATCTTGAGTTTTGAGCACAGCCTGGTGGAGTCAAAGAGCGGCCTTCGTTTAGTGCTGCCGTGGCTGTTGCTAACTGTCTGCTGGAAGCTGCTTTGCGAACTGACGAGCCTGGCACTGGGGCTCATTACCTGTCTGCTGGAAGCTGCTCTTCGAGCTGACGAGCCTGGCATTGGGCGGTACGTGTCTGCTGGTGGGTCCTACCAAATCGCCCTGCATCAAGTTCGTCGTGGTCAAGCTCATCTTAATCAAGCCAGCTTTCTACGACTGCAAGTTTGTCTTCAGTTACTATCACGCTCAGAGATTTGCGGAGATATTTAAAACGTTCTCGGTTAACCTGCCCTTCACTTTTGTACTAATTTATTGTATTTTTCATTTCATCATTTATTAAATTCATTTTCCCCTAATTACTTTTTTAATGTATAAATCTGTTTACTCCTTTCATCAAGGAATAAGCAAGTTTGTTACATACTACAAAAGGTAGAAAAATATAAATAAATAAATTATTATAATATTAATTAGACAACCTCGTTGGTCTAGTGGACCAAGCGTGACTGCTGAGCATGAGGGTTCGATTCCCGAGTCGTGCAGTGTTATTGGGTTTTTCCATCAGGAATTTCTCAGTAGAAGGCCCGTAGCCTAGATTTATGCCCGGTTGATGGCAATAGGCTCGCCCCTATTACATGGGACTTAAACATAACTGGCAAAATTTGGGTGTACTATTGGGACCTCTGCCTATCCCTTCGGGGGTTACAGGCGTGATGTTATGTTATGTTAATCAATTAGTACTTTGTTTGAGCCTGTTTTATGTAACTGGTTAGTTTCATTGGCCAGATGGCGATACATTGCTATTAAATTCTTCAAGGCATTGCAATTCCTTGCTATGAGAACTTAGAAAGCGTTTATAGTGTGACCAGCATCATCATCTGCCTAGCCTTTTCCTAAATTATCTTGGGGTCGGCTTCCAGTCTAACATGATGCAGCTGAGTACTGGGTCTGACCTCCACAACCCAGTAACTGGGTAAAACGATACCTCTTGGTAAGACTGGATGTCAGACTTTTGGCTTCTGACTACTTCGTAACGCCTGTCAAATATCAAAAAATGACAGCCGGGACCAACGGCTTAACGTGCTTTCCGAGGCTCGGAGGAAACTCGGTATGTAATTATGTTCACCCATCCACGGACCAACCTCGGCAAGCACGGCTTAACCTTAAAGATCGTCCCGTGTGGCTTTTATTATTTAGCCACGATCTCCTCCATTAGTGTGAACAATAAAGGTTAAATAAAAGGCAAGTAAGTTAGAAAAATGGTCCCATATTTATTATTTCCTATAAAATATTCAATCGTTACGTCGAAAAATTTGGCTTTATAGGGTCTAAAATAATAAAGCAAGCACTTTTGTTCTATGGAACATGAAATTCACAAAAAAATAATTTAATGAAATCAACATAGAGTCTAGCAAAATCAACAAAAAAGTTGCATTTAAAAATTAACATCTATCATAATTTTTTTTTTTGTACATTACATGAAAAAAAAGTATCTTGTTGTGTTACATATCTACATTATTTACAAACTAAAAACAGATATAAAATATGTACAAGTATCAAAATTACAGGGTGTCAAAAAATTTGTCGACATCGCTGTCAATAGGAAAAGTGCCTAGAAGGCTGGCCGCATTGCCAAAAAAGAAACAAATTGCTTTCTGTATCAAAATTAAAAAAAAAACAACGTACGGCAAAACCCTACACCGAACGCTCATTAAGAAAAAAAACTCTTCAGCAATATTTCCAAGACTCCAGTTACCGTTGAAAATGGACCCCTCCCTTTCCTTAATTGGACCTCCTTAGATGCGTATCTTGATTTATGGACAGTCCAAGGAAGGCCAAATTAGTTAACTTCATAAAAAGTGGCATTTTCAATTTGAATTTGGCAAATGTTTCAATTTTGGAGTTTTGCGGTAGAGACGGTGTTTATTTTTGTGTGGTATTGCTTATTATTAACATAACATAACGCCTCTAATCCCCGAAGTGTTAGGCAGAGGTGTACGTTAAAGTCCATGTAATAGGGGGCGAGCCTATTGCCATCAACCGGGCCGAAATACAGCCTTTATGGCTGATACTGAGAAATTCATGATGGAAAAACCGAAAAACAATTTACCCGCCTCGGGAATCGTGCCCATGACCTGAAGCTTATCAGTCGCACTTGCTGCGGCCACCAGATCAACAAGGCCCTCAAATTGAGGAAGTTTGCAAATGATAATGTAGATATAATGCCGCCAGCGTGAGCCAGCTTACGAGTAAAAGCGTTTACACTATACGACATTTCATACAAACTCAAGTCCTTATTTTCCGAAATGACTGAACCGATTTTAATGAAACTTCATACGCATAAGCAAGATACATAGATAAGATGCGAAGATATATAAAACTAACCTAACCTACGATTAACCTAAAGTGTTTTTTTTTTTTTTTTTGAATCGGTACCATCCTTGATTTTTCCAAATCGGTTCGTAAATGACGAAGTTATGTGCGAACAACAAAAATGCAATGCAGAGTAAGCGAAAAGATCGTTAACGTAGCCAATGTAGTTTTTTTTTTAAATTTTTGTTGATTTTTCTAAAACCGCTTGTCCGATTTAGATAAGATTTTCCTGGAACCATTTGGGAAGTATATCCTTTCCAACAAAAAAATATTTTTTCAAATCGGTTTGCAAGCGACGGAGTTATGCGCGAACAAATTAAAAAAAAAAAAAAACATTCGAATCCGAGGAGGAGCTTCTCAAAGCTCCTCATTTTTTAGAAGTCGGTTAAAAATACAATATTACAGACCTGATTTCCCATTGATGTCCTTAGCCTTCAGATTCCGTGCCTTCAGCAGGGTCAGGGTCAACACACTGTTGCTAGGGTGATAGCAGAGCGATGTCAGCAGTTCGCCGCATTTGTCCTTGGCTGGTGGCTTCAGAGCCTTCCAGAATGAGGGCTTCTCGCTTAAGTCCACCTGGAAAATGCAGAAGAAGGAATTAAGTTAAATAGAACAGAAGAGCACGCCTGTAATCCCGCGAAGGGCACGGCAATATGATTTAATAGTAAAGCCACATTTCGCCAGCTATGTCGAAGTTCCATATACACCGTGTAAATCACCTCATCACGAAGCCGTCAACCAAGCATTCTGTACATGAAACTAAGTAACTTTACGCAAAAATTATAGCTGCAAAACAACTTTTTTTGGGGGGTGTAAAATCATGTTTTGTGGTAGAACTCAATGTAACGCACTCAAAACATTGTGCTTATGGACGGATTGAATAGTACGGGGGTCGTGGAGGTGTTTAAAGTAAAAATCTTACATTAAAAACTTGTACTACAAAGTTGGAACTTTGACCCCTAATATCTCCGTAACTAGAAGGTTCCCAGGTATGGTGTAGAACAAAAAAATGATGTTAATGACAGGGAGAACCAGTGCCTTTCGGCTTCGTTAAGAGGTGTTTTACACCCTTTAGGTGAACCTATTGCCATTAACCATGCTCAAATCCAGACTCCGTGGCTACCATTGAGAAATTCCGACCCGGGAATCTAACCCAGCACCTCATGCTCAGCAGTCACTCGCTTGTGACCATTAGGCCAACAGAACATTTTGCCTATAATCCCCGAATATCTAGAAATAGAACCGAAGACCTAGAGAAGCTCGTGGCTAAATAATAACAGCCGCACGGGTCGATCTTTAGGGATAAGACGTGCTTGCCGATGTTGGCCCGTGTATGGGTGACCATAATTACATACCGAGTTTCCTCCATGCCTCGGAAAGCACGTTAAACCGTTGGTCCCGGCTGTCATTTGTAGATCTCTGACAGTCGTTACGAGTAGTCAGAAGCCAAAAGTCTGACATCCAGTCTTACCAAGGGGTATCGTATTACCCAGTTACTGGTTTGTGGAGGTCAGATAGACAGTCGCTTTATGTAAAATACTGGTACTTAGCTGCATCCGGTTAGACTGGAAGCCGACCCCAAGATAGTTTGGGAAAAGGCTAGGCAGATGATGAGAACCGAAGACCGAGCTCAGCAGTTTCAGCAGAGCGACCAGCAGGCCAGTCAAATATGCAATGGGTAACTTAGACGCAGTGATAACCAAGTGGTATGGCCTTCGGACTGCCAAGTCACAGGTATCCAGTTCAAACTCAAGACACGCCCCTGTGATATTTCGGATTCATGCGCGTATTATACAAGGTGTTGTTTTACAATCTCGTCAAATTCAAGGAGGTAACTAAGCTCATGATTCTCGACTTAAACCAATAATAAAATGGGTAGGTATTTTTTTTTCTTGTTTACGGAAATCGGTTAGGGTGAATCACCCGTGTTTTTAACACGACCCGTCTGATCCTCGCCTTATAACATCGATTACACACAAAAAAAACTTAAACGTTTATTCGATAATTTCTTATTCCCTAAACCACGTTAAGCGGGTTATTCTGAAATACTGACAAAAACACTGAAAAAACGCAGTGTTTTTAATAATGAACTAGGTATCGTAATTTATATTGATTATTTATGTCTTTTGCCACAACATCCTGAATTTTGACGAGGATGCAAAACAACACCTTGTATAGTAATCACTTGTTTCGGTGAAGGTAAACATCGTAAGGAAACTGGCAAGTCTGAGAGATATTACTTGACGGCATTTACGGCCAAGTCAGAGGCTCATGGGCAGCTTAAAAACTCACCATGACACCAGGATAAGCACTAACTACACGATAAAGAAGAGAGAAGTTAGGTTACAACTTAAGGCCCTAACATACGCCAATGACCTTGATCAAACGAGACATATTCAACATAAGCGCCGGCTATCTACCAACGTCCGTGCGTTGGCCGACGTTTCCGAAGAATAGTAAAACATGAGCAGAACAGACACACAATTTAGTTTTTGCCCACTCAACTCCGTGGCAGCTGAGTCTACGTGGACGATCCGTCTCACAGAAGGCAGGTGTCCTAACGGTGGGAATGTTATAGGCTGATTATACGGATAGTCACGCCAGGAGAACCGGGCAGGGCCGTAGCCAGGAATTTGGTTCGGGCGAGCGGGGGGTTATCCTTATAAGTAAAAAAAAGCAGATCGGGGCTAAGCAACAACAGAAAAGCCCGAAGATATATGAAACTAGAATATTATACTTCGACTATTAACCGGTATTACTACAAAATAAATGACAAAGACTACTCTTCGTTTATTCATTTTGAAATTTTACTTCTTAAATTTTTAAGTATACCTATTAAAAAAAAAATGGATTGTGTGGTTTTATGAAACCAAAAAAAAAACGTGAAACTTTTTTTCACACTATGGCGCGGAGTAAGTAGGCCGTTAAAAGTTCGAGACGATGTAATAAAAGTTTCACTTTAAAAAAAAACATTAAAAATATAAAAAAAAAACAGTAGGCCTCCGGTATCGGGAAAAGGGTCCAAGCTGTGGCGGTCAGGGCTCCAGAGAAAGAAACCTCCTAACAATACGACCCGTGTCCAAGAGTACCGCTTTCTGAATCAAGCCCTTGATCCAGCTGCCTAACGAGAGCCTCATCAGGTATTGGTTGAGTCTCTTGGCCATTAGGCCATTAGGCCATTTGTTGATCCGACTATCGGCACAATGATCGCTGAGTCCACATCCCACATGTCGACAACCTCGTGAGCCTAGTCAAGATTTTGTTTCTTTTTTTTTATTCCTGGCAATAGTATTATGTAAAGAAAATCAAAGAATAATCTGACAATAGTAAGTTCAACAACAATCACCCAGTGCAAAATATTCGTCAAAATAAATGTAAAATAGTAACATGTGTCAGTACATTTGTTAGTGGTTTTATGATAAAAAAATAGTGCGAAACTTCGTAATACTACACGCATACGTTCGAGTGCCACACATTCACTCTCGCTCTGTCTCTTTCTATTCCCCCTCCATGCTAGCGTTAAACGTTTAACGAAAACTTGTTGGAAGTCGCATAAGAAGTTTCACTTCAAAAACGGAAGCGTAACATTTTTTTTTATCATTAAACCAAAATCACATTTCTACCATCTGTTCGTATTAGGACATTAAAAATCAGGCTCCACGCATATAAGACATGATATATTTTCCTGACAGCCAGAATTGATGGGTTAACGTGCTCTCAGAAGCTTGGAGAAATCTCTTAGAGAAAACATTACTTAACATATGCTAGAGAATCAATCGAATGTTGGGTAGACACTGAGGGATTTATTTAATGTACAGTCACGGACTTTAATTGATAAGCCACTTTTAAACTTTCCAATTTTGCAGTTTTATCCCTTCACGAAATTACACGATTAAACCCGAACTCAAACCGCATGCTCGTAAACAAGATGACATATTACTAATAATCGGAAATAGTCTTATCAATAGAGGTTGAAGAAAGTACTTAGTACTTTTATCCAATCTATTTTTTACTGACCTCCTCTGTATTAGAGCTCATTAAATACTCTTCATTTTTGAAAACCTTGAATTGGTTTTCAGACAGTTGAAATGTCGACGTCAGAGACGATTATTTTGAATTTTGGTGAATCGAATAATTGTCGTGAACGTCACCTTGGACGCCACGCGTTCGGATAAAATCGTGGGTGCGAGTTTTTCCGATGTCAAAATGACTAATCATAATTTTCTCCGTACGATAAGCGTTACTATGGCTATGCTAAAACAAATTGTCGCTAGGTAACGGTTGCTAGACTTGCAATTGGTTGACTTTGGGTAGTCACTCTGTACTATGTACGAATATGGCCGACTAAACCCGATTTGCATTACGCGGCTAAAATACGAACAGTGGCAAGTGGCTGATCAATTAAAGTCTGTGACTGTACCTACCTAATGCTTTTACGAGTATATGATCCAAAATTGTTGATTGAAATAAACGAATTGAATTGAATAACTTTTGTAATGTACAGGCAGCACAATTAAGCTACAACATTTTTGATTTCCAACATTATTGTTAAAGTATTAGGTTTTGGCTGGGCAGCGACAGGGAAGCTTCGTCGGGTCTTCTTGTCGCGTATTCCACAGAGCCTAAAGACTAAGGTCTTCAATCAGTGCGTCCTGCCTGTAATGACTTACGGGGCCGAAACGTGGACACTCACGGTATGGATGGTCCATAAACTCAAGGTCACTCAGCGAGCTATGGAGCGGGCCATGCTTGGAGTCTCTTTGAAGGATCGCATCCGGAACGAGGTGATCCGACAGAGAACCAGAGTAGTCGACATAGCCCACAGAATAAGTAAGCTGAAGTGGAAATAGGCCGGCCATATTAGCCGTAGAACCGATGATCGTTGGAGTAGACGTGTTCTTGAGTAGAGATCGCGAATCGGCAAGCGTAAGGTGGGACGCCCTCAGGCTCGGTGGAGCGACGATCTTCGCAGGGTAGCTGGTAGCAACTGGATGAGAGTTGCCATGAATCAGGTTAAGTGGCGAGCGATTGAAGAGGCCTATGTCCAGCAGTGGACTGCGGTAGGCTGATGATGATGATTAAGTTTAAGGTTGATTGGGAAAATCTGACAGTTTCGGGTAGCTTGATTTTCTGGCGTCTGTACTTCGTAATACAGGTTGTAAATGGATTACTCACGAAGCCGTCAACAAAGAATTCCATACATTAAACTAAGTAACACTATGCAAAAATTATTGATGCTGGTAACGACTTTTTTTTTTGTAAAAAATAACGGTTCAGATACGGTAAAGTTCAATGTAACGCACTTATAACACTGATGGATCCATTGAATAGTACAGGGATCAAGGATTTAAAGTTATACCACTCCAAACTTATTATTATTAAAAACAAAAATGAAAAAGTTGTGTCTTTGATTTCCAATATCGCCGTAACTAGAAGGTTTGAAAAAATATTCAAGCGAAGCTTTGCCTATCTTTAGAAAAGTAACTTCACCCCAAATAAACCAAAAACGAATATCAATAGGTACAATAAAAAAATGTTGGGTAAAAGCCTAGAGCGTAGTTCGTGAGCAGAGAAGAACATATTGTTTTAATACACATGTTAACTGATTGAATAACAAGTTGGTATGAAGAGGTTTGAGCTGTGTACCAGTATTTTGCCTGGAGCGACTGCCTATGTGACCTCCACAACCCAGTTAGTACTGGATCATACGATACCCCTGGGTCAGACTGTGAAAGATCTACAAATGACAGCCGGGACCAACGACTTAACGTGCTTTCCGAGGCATGGACGAAACCCGGGATGTAATGGGTGCTCACCTATCTGCGGACCGACCTTGGCAAGTACGGCTTAACTTGAAGATCGACTCAAGCGGGTGTTATTATTTCGCCAAGAGCTTCTCTCCTTCTTAGAGAGGTAAGTTAATATGGGTATCTTAATAATGTTAAAAAGTGTGGTTTTGAACGACTTATTGTCAGGCCTACGATGTTCTTCCATTACTTAAGTACTGACGCTGTAACATTGAAATATTGTAAAACCAAACCAATTTTGTACTATTCAATGCATCTATCAGCGCAATGTTTTTAGAGTTTTACATTGAGTTCTACCGTAAAACTGATTTTACACCCCAAAAAAAAAGTCGTTTCCCAGTAATATTTTTTGCGTAGATTTACTTAGTTGGATGTACGGAATGCTTGGTTGACGGGCGGACGAAGAAATTGTAAAACGTTTTACACAAGGAAGTGGCGTTTTGGGGGACAGTCTCATGAAAATTTTTGACGCTCGAAAACTACTATTAAAATTCGCAGACTAATTTTCATAATGACATACCATGGTTTTAAGTACTAGAACATGGAATAGCGAACTATTTTTTTTGAATTCCACGATCAACTGAGCGATCAAATTAAAGTCTATTCGGTACCCAAATGAGTTGTCATTCATTCACTAATGGAATGGTCGGAAACAAATGAATTCAATCATTCTAGTTCGATGGGATATGTTCATTTGTTTCGTTCGGTCTATTTGGACAGTTATTGGTATATAAATGTGTGTGTATAATAGGGATGATGACTGGGTAAAGAAAACGAAATTCTATTTTGTCCGACAATCAGGTAATACAAAAATATTAGATACGTATTTTTTGTTTTATCGAGTTAACAAAAGAATACTTAGTTAACACGCATTAAAGTTGGAGAGTGGGGGCTTACTACGTCACAACTAGGTATAAAATGTACTGAGCCGTGACGTCATGCGCCATTTCAACTCAAAATATCTCCGTAATTTTACGATTGCGTGAAAAAAGAAAAAATACGTGTCAAATACTTTTTAATAATCTACCCGATAAACAAATAAAAAAAATGAGTCACCATCCCTATTATCCAGTTAAGAGCGTTTACAACTTACGGCATTTCATACAAACTTACAAGTACTTATTTTCTGAAATGACTGAACCGATTTTAATGAAACTTCATATGCATAAGCAGGATACATAGGTTTAAAACGTTAGTGACATTTTCGAAATATCTTTAAAAAAAAGATAATTGGAAATTTCTGTTTCTATGGATAATTTATAATCCGTCTTAATTAGCTGTAACTATTTTTCGAAAATGTTTTAGTAAATCTTTAGACCTATGTATCCTGCTTATGTGTACGAAGTTTCATCAAAATCGGTTCAGTCATTTCGGAAAACAAGGACTTGGAAGATAGTATAAAATGCCATAAGGCGTAAACGCTAGTAACACAAGCGTGTTTTTTTAAATTATTTTATTTTTTATATGTATCTTCGTTAACTAACCTGTATTTTATTCCAATTAAAAACTATTACATAAACTAACAACAAACTATGAAAGCCCTTAAAAAAAATCCTCAACGCTGTCAGCTGGTAACGTGCCCAAGAGACTGGCGGCGTTGCCACGTTGTATATCAACCTTAGCCTCTGGCCAAAGTAAAAGCCAGCTCTTGGATCACGGGAAGCATCAATTACGTATTTCGAAATTTCTTTAAACATACTATGAGCACTTGGACCCCAGAGTTTCAACGTCAAAGGGCTCAAAAATATACCAAAATAAATACCAAAAAAAATAGTTCGTAATGACGGGACAAAACACGTACCTTCTGGCTTTGTTAAGAATCTTTTTACATTTACACCCTTTATCTATATTAATATTATGAAGCTGAAGAGTTTGTTTGCTTGAATGCGCTAATCTCAGAAACTACTGATCCGATTTGAAAAAATCGTTCAGTGTAAGATAGCTCATTTATCGAGGAAGTATCATCACGCTACGACTAATAAGAGCGGAGCAGCAAAAAAAAATGTTGCGTAAACGGGGAAGTTGCGCTGGACAGCTAGTAACCTAGTATACAAGGTGTTGTTTTGCAACCTCGTCAAATTTCAAGGGGTGGTCACGAATGACATAAATAATCAATTAAAATTACGGTACCTAGTTAATTATTAATAAACGCTGATTTTTTTGGTTGTTTAAGTTTGTCAGTATTTCAGAATAACCCCCTTAACGTGGTTTAGGGACTAAGAAATTATGAAATAAAAGTTTGAGATTGTTTGTATGTGTGTAAGCGAGGTTATAAGGCAAGAACCAGACAGGCCGCGTTTAAAACAAGGGTGGTTCACACTTACCGATTTCCGTAAAAAAGAAAAAAATGAAAAATTACCTACTCATTTTATTATTGATTCGGGACGAGAATCATTAACATAGTTACCTCCTTGAATTTGACGAGAATGCAAAACAACACCTTGTATAGCTACCTTTCATATCGAATCGTAAACGTACTTCACGCCTGTAATCCCCGAAGAGAGAGGCAGAGGTGTACCTAATCGCACACCCACATTTTGCCAGTAATGTTTCATCATCATCAGCCTATAATGTTCCCACTGCTGGGGCACAGGCCTCCTCTCTATGAGAGGCAGTGGGCTGTAATCCATCACGCGGGCCCAGTGCGGGTTGGTAGATGTCACATGTCTTCGAATTTTTAGTTCTAAGACATGTCTGTTTCTTTCACCGTTTTTGAGGGCAGCGGTGATGAAATAAATTACACAAAGTAAAGTGCCTGCCTGGGTTCGAACCCACGGCTTACTGCTTGTAAGTCGGGGCTGCCACCACTGGGCCACCGCTGCTCTCAGTAATGTTAAGTCCTATGTAATAGAGGACGAGCCTATTGCCATCAATCAGCTGGGCACGAATCTAGACTCTGTGGCTACTACTGACAAATCCTTGATGGAAAAGCCCAATTTTTGCCCGACCCGGGAATCAAACCTCAAGCTCAGCAGTCGCACTTTCGACCACTACACCAATGTGACAGGCAGACCAGTAAATATAAACTTTTTAAACAAATAAATTAACTAAAACATATGCCTCCACCTTTCTGTTCAAAACAAGAATTTGATAAATTATCTCGCGGTTGAGGGTAGGACAAGAAACTATTCTGTAAGTTGGTTCACGGAAAACTAATGAGTTTTTCGAAGCACATTAATTTGTTGTTTGGCCCTCATTCCGTGCCTTAGAGAAGTTGCTGCTTGGGCCAACTGTACTGTAAATCCATACTTTTACACTAATACAATAATACCCTTAACGATGACGAAAGGCACTTGTTCTCCCCGACATTGCAATCAACTTTTTGGTTTAAACCATACCTGGGAACCTTCTAGTTACGGAGATATTGGAGGTCTCTCCATTATCTATTCTTCGTTAAGCGTCTGTTTTGTGTGCTGTCGGTTGGTTGGGTTGGTTAGAAACTTTCGGTAACAGGCGCGCCCCAAATTAAAACGCAACATGCAACTTAAACAAAGCTCGCGAACTATGTGTTGCACTATTAGGTACAACTTTGCCTTACCCTTCGTGGATCATCGGCGTAATGTTATATTTACAAGGTGATGTTGTAGACATAAATAATCAGTTGAAATAACGGTACCCAGTGAATTATTAATAAACGCAGATTTTGTGGTTGTTTATGTTGGTCTGTATTTCAGAATAATCCCCTTTACGTGGTTTTGGGATGAAATGATCGAATAAACGTTTGAGATTGTTGTGATGTGTGGAAGCGCGGTTTTAGGACGAGAAACAGACACGCCGCGTTTAAAACACGGGTGGACACTTACCGATTTCCGTAAATCATCATCTGCCTAGCCTTTTCCCAAACTATCTTGGGGTCGGCTTCCAGTCTAACCGGATGCAGCTGAGTACCAGTATTTTACATGAAGCAACTGCCTATCTGACCTCCACAACCCAGTAACTGGGTAATACGATACCCCTTGGTAAGACTGGATGTCAGACTTTTTGGCTTCTGACTACTCGTAACGACTGTGAAAGATCTACAAATGACAGCCGGGACC
Source organism: Cerastis leucographa (assembly GCA_963082945.1). NCBI lineage: Eukaryota > Metazoa > Arthropoda > Insecta > Lepidoptera > Noctuidae > Cerastis > Cerastis leucographa. The sequence goes on along the minus strand of OY720374.1, from coordinate 5,625,362 downwards.
AACGGCTTAACGTGCTTTCCGAGGCATGGGGTAAACTCGGTATGTAATTATGGTCACCCATCCACCTATGGTATTTAGCCACGAGCTCCTCCGATTTCCGTAAATAAGCCACATTATAAGCTACCCATTTTATATGGATTCGTGTCGAGAATCATTAGCATAGTTACTTGCTTGAATTTGACGAGGATGCAAAACCACACCTTGTATAGTCAATTTACTTAAGAGCGTTATCACCTTACGGCATGTCATACAAACTTTCAAGTCTTTATTTTCCGAAATGACTGATTTTTATGAAACTTCATACGCATAAGCAGGCCTAAAAGTTACTAAAAAACATTTTCGAAATGTCTTAAATAAAAAAGATAATCGGAAATTTCTGCTTTTATGGAAAACTAAAAGTTTTTTTGTAATTTTTTTTATTTATTTATTTTACAATTTATGTACACACTTAATACAGAGAAGAAGAAAGGAACAGAAAATTGGTACAAAGGTGATGCTTATTTCTAAAGAAATCCCTTCCAGCATACCTGCGAAAGGAGATATTTAAAAAAAGAGATGCAGACATAGTGTGTAAAAGAAGAAGAGAGAATTGAATACATAAAACTTAAAGCAAATAACTATTTAAAATTACAATATAAAAATACACTAACTTACAAAAAAATACAAAGAAAAATATATACCAATAAAATAAATATCTATGCAACTATGACGGAATGGAAAGATAATGTTCTTTTACTCTTCTCTTGAAAACTGCAACAGTTTTTTTTTACTCATTTTTCCTCTTCCTTCTCTCACACACTATCGTCTACATTTCTTTTTCATTACTCCTTTCGTAGGTCTGCTGGCAGATATTTTATATGAAATTTTTGCCTTTGTACTCTAATACCTCATAATGCGAAGAGGAGGTACAGCAGCCTTGAAAAGCTGGTCATTGTTGGCAATACCGAAGGCAAGAGAGCACGAGGCCGGTCGCCAACACGATGGTCCGACCAACTAAAAGAGGCTATATCCTCAAGCAAATTTCAGCAGGTGGTGCTGGCAACTTTGGACCGGAGTCGATGGAGGCAGATTGTCCGTTTAAAGGGGTCCAGTGACCACGATCCTCAGTAATGAGGGACCGATTGAAGAAGAGTAATCTAATATTTCATGTTTTTTCCTGTGTTGTCTACTGTGGGTACATAAAGAGTAAAATAAATAAATAAAATCGGTTAAGTCATTTTGGAAAATAAACACTTGAAAGTTTGAATCAATGGCCGTTAACGTAAACGCTCTTAGGAGCGTTTATACCTTACCGCTTTTCATACAAACTTTCAAGTCGTTATTTTCTGAAATGACTGAACCGATTTAAATGAAACTTTATACGCATAAGCAGGATACATAGATCTAAAAAGTTACTAAAAATATTTTCAAAATGTGTTATAAAAAAAGAGATAATAGGAATTTTCTGTTTCTATGGATAATTTATAATCGGTCTAATTGAGCTGTTACACTATTTTTCTAAAATGTTTTGTTATTAGTAACTTTTAGACCTATGTATGCTGCTTATTCAATTCAATTCAATTCATTTATTTCAGATTTTTTTTATCCATAACATTTGGTTAGTACACTTAAGTCTTAGTTTTAGTACACTTAAAAATAATGTTAGTAATGGTTAATCAAATCAGAGATAGAAACACGCCACATTACGACTAAAAAACATAAAAATAAAAAATAAGAAAATTAAATTAATACAAACATTTATGTCAAATGAAATGTCTACAATTAAATTTAAAAATTAAATGGAAAATAAATTTAATTAAATAATAAAGTAACAATTTTTAATAATAAATAATTGAAAATCTACATTATAAATTAATAAAAAAAAAAAAAAAAAATGCTTAAGTGTATGAAGTTTCATTAAAATCAGTTCAGTAATTTTGGAAAATAAGGACTTGAAAGTTTGTATGACATGCCGTATGGTGTAAATGCTCTTAACAGAGAATTTCCCCGACTGTTCTTGTAATTACAGGTACACAAATGGAACACAAAATCCTCCCCAGACCTCCTTATATCTTAAAAAGAGCATTAACTGACTCGGGTACGAAAAGCTCAGTATTTTACGTAGACTACAATTTACTATAACATAAATTGGTCGGCAAATAAACGTATGTTTTCCTTTACGTTCATCCCTTTTGTAAATTACGGTGACCTACAGTTGGGAACAATTGTTGCTAATTTTGTAAGAAATTTTGTAATGGATTGTTTGATTACTGGGTGTATGACGTATAAGGAAGTGTGTATGTTAGTATTAACGATCTTTACTATTCCCTTTATTTATTTCATAGCCCACGGGACACTCTCGAAAACAGGGTTAAAGCTACCGGTGGTCAGGGCTCCTGAAAATGGGACTTCCAGGAGTATCGCTTGCTGAATCAATCCCTTAATCAAGCTGCCTAACGAGAGCCTTCTAAGGTATTGGTCGTGTCAGTGGTGGCGTATTTTAAGATGTCCCGCAATTTTCGAGCGAAGCGAGCTCGAAAATTTGAACTCCCGATCCGGTACTGGGCAGGTTAGGATTGATTTGATCCCATATACATGACTTGCTTTGCTTGGTTGACATGCACAGTAAGTCAAAATTCATGACGAAGTAGGCTGCAAGAGCGAGCGAAGCAAGCTCGAATTTTTTTTACAAAGTGCCTTTGACTGTTTAGATTTTTTTCGATCATGCATTCAGGAGTTAATTGGTGGACTTTTAGACAAAGTCAAGAGTCAGTGTCACATGGACATACCACCACCCCCCTACTCCCCACCGCTGGCGCTTTTCAGGAACACGATTACCCCGCGTCTTGATGTCTATCAAACTTACTACCAAATGAGCTGTACTTTTTGTTAAGTAAGCATTTTTTCACTTTCTTTAGGCATATAAAGTCGAATGAGCTGAGCGAGGCCATGGCCATTTCAATAAATTATTTGCAGTATACTGATATTTTATTGCACTGAGAGCTTTCTGTTGCCTAGAAGTGTTAGGCTATAAATACATACTAGGTCCAGTAGAAAACCTGCCAGCGACACAGAAATAAACATTTTGAAACAAATGGGGAAACTATGTTATTGCAGCCGAGGCAATAACATATGTAACATCTACCAACCCGCAATGCAATGGGCCCGCGTGGTGGATTACAGCCCACTCCCTCTCATAGAGAGGAGGTCTGCCGGCCTGTGTCCCAGCAGTGGGAACATTATAGGCTGATGATGATGAATTCGCGTGAAACAGATTTTAAAACTCCCGGGTCGAAACCCATTGCTCAGGAAAGACAATGTATGGATTAAATCGCGATAATATTATCTGTTTATCCTGTACAGAGTTTAATTTTCTACTATATTTTATTACAGGTATCACCATGAAAATCTATGTACATATAAAACACAATTTAGCGCCCAGCAAACACCCCGTGAAATTAAACTTCAGCTACAGGTAATATTTATCTGAATTTACTGGTTTATACCTCTTAAATGCGTTATCTCCTTTGTTATCTGCCTAGCCTTTTCCTAACTATGTTGGGGTAAGCTTCCAGTCTAACCGGATTCGGCTGAATACCAGTATTTAGCATGGAGCGACTGCCTATCTGACCTCCACAACCCAGTTAGTGCTGGGTAATGCTAACGATACCCCTTGGTAAAATTGGTTGTCGGACTTTCGGGCCACTGATTACATGTAACGACTGTCAAAGATCTACAAATGACAGCCGGGACCAACGGCTTAACGTGCTTTCCGAGGCGTGGACGAAACCAGGTATGTAATGGATGCTCACCTATCCACAGACCGACCTTGGCAAGCACGGCTTAACCTTGAAGATCGACTTCTGCGGCTGTTATTTTTTAGCCACGAGCTCCTCAGTTACCCAAATTACCTGTAATAATATTCTAGGGCCTCATTTTTTAAAGATATAGGAGAGGTAGGTAAATGGGTTTTTATAAATAACTTTTATTTACATAAAGGGTAAGAAAGGTTATTTTATATGTATTTAAGGCCCTGAAGGAAACTACATGTTAATGGTAAAATTATTATTCTATGCATATTAAACAGTTTTGTGATTAACTGACGGAGAAAATGAAATATTATGTTAGTTACGCCCAGCGACCGATCAAGCTACACAATTTTTTTTGGAAAACAAAAAACCGATTTCTAAAATACACAAAAATAACTTTATTTGCGAAAGTCGGTGACTTTGTAATGTTTGCTTCATAGACTTTTTTGCCACCGACTTCAGGAAGGGAAATTATAGATTGGGCCACAGAACCCCTTCCTTTAATTGTATATTGCAAGCCACGGGAAAATAAGAAGGCTTTTAATAAACTAATTTGTCTTTTTTACTACCAACTTAATATTTCATAGAAAGCGTCAAAATAAAGAGCAAGAATTACTTTTCTCCTTGATTTATATATTACCATCTGAATTACTAACTTAGCCACGGATAAAATCGAAATCTATACACAAATAAATAAAATTGAAGTGTCTGTTTGTAATATTAAAATAACCGCTTTTTACTACATGCATAAGAATGTTGTAAAAAGCGTACGGTACATAAACTAAAAAGTAACATTCTTTACAATTTTTGTCTGTCAGTCTGTCTGTCTGTTTGTTCCGGCTAATCTCTGGAATGACTGGACCGATTGACGGGACTTTCACTGACAGATAGCTGATGTAATAAGGAGTAACTTAGGCTGCTTTTACTTTAGAAAAATAAATGATAATTAAAATAAAAATGCTAAAACGAAACAACTTTTTTGTTAAATTTCCACGAGGACGAAGTCGCGGGCACAGCTAGTTGTAATATACCAAGATATAATGCATGCGGATGGAGTCACATGTCAAAGCAATATGTGATAAAAATATAAGTACATATTTACGTACTACATTTGCGTGTATATTTCCAGACCGAGTTTTCTTACGAGATGGGACGAGACGAAAATGGCTTGGTTTTTACGACCCAAAAAAGTTTATGAGTCTTATGATTTTTTTAAATTTTGGTTACTCTATTGAGATTTAGATGTCAAAAGAATACTAAAGAGAATAGGTACCTATTGAAATGTTGAAGAATATGATGCTACGCCTGTCCCCAAATGATTAACCATATTACATAATTATTTCATACTAGCTGTGCCCGCGACTTCGTCCGCGTGGAATTTGAGAAGCAGCCTAAAATACTCCTCATTACATCAGCTATCTGCCAGTGAAACTCCCGTCAAAATCAGTCCAGCCGTTCCAGAGATTAGCCAGAACAAACAGACAGACCGCGACAGACAAAAATTGTAAAAAATGTTATTTTGGTATATGTACGGTACGCGTATTGCCAAACTGTGTACTGATCCCGACACCCATAGTCTTTACTGAACTACATCGTGTTCATTAATATCACAAATAAATTAGAGCAAAGTGCATACGAGCTCAGAGCAATCTGAGAAGGTATGCATATTGCTCGCAACAAATTGCAGCAAAGTACATACGAGCTCAGAGCAATCTGATAATGTATGCATTTTGCTCGCTTGTATGTAATTCGCAAGCATAGTCGACGTAGCCCCGCTACGCGGGGCTCCTACTTCTGTCTGCAGGGTTTACAGTAACCTAATACGAAGGGGAAGTCGGGGTATTAGTTCGCTCGCTCCGCTCGCTCACTAGACCCCGCCATCCCCTCGGACCTAACCTGACCGAGTTGGGGTGCCCGAAGTCCAGAGCTTGCTTCGCTCGCTCTTGCATCCAAATTCTCATGGATGTGTATAATACAGTACTAGGTTTTGCACATGCACTTTCTTTGAAAATATCCAGGCGAAAACCTAGTCCATTTAAGTTATTTTTTTTACTGAAATAGATTATTATGTTTTATGTTTTGGCGAGTAATATGCATAAACAAGAGCTCATCTATTAGAGTCTGGCTCGTGACTCAAATAGTAGCCTTTGTAAAATCGCCGTCTGGACTCGTATGTATTTTGCTCTAGTATTTTAAAGCAAAATGTATATTGATTCAGACACTTTCTGAATAGGTATACAGTTTGCTCTTCAACTACAAAGGCAAACTGCGATCAAACTCAGAGCAACCCCGGTCTGAGTCAGTATACAGTTTGGCAATACGCGTACGGTACATACACGGTGTCCACGGGTGTAGAACAAAAAAATGATCGCGATGACAGGGAGAACCCGTGCCTTTCGGCTTCGTTAAGAGGTGTTTTACACCCTTTATACCAAAATAACAATTTTTACAATTTTTAGTCATTGCCACCGCCATCATCTCCCTTTCTTCTCTTAACCATGTTGGAATCAGCTTTCAGTATGACCGAATTCAGCTGAATACCAGAATTTCACATGGAACGACTACTTATCTGACCTCCACAGCCCAGTTACTCGATAACAAAAAACCCATAGGTTCGGCCAACGAGGCAGACGCTGAAGAATCTTCTATACAAATAAATGAAGTTGAAGTGTCTGTTTGTAATATTAAAATAACCGCTTTTTACTACATGCATATGAATGTATATACAGTACATATTACGAAAATAGAATTGTTTTAAATTTTTGTCTGTCTGTCGGTCTGTCTGTTTGTTCCAGTTAATCTCTGGGACGGCTGGACCGATTTTGACGGGACTTTCACTGGCAGATAGCTCATGTAATAAGGAGTAACTAAGGCTACTTCTATTTTAGAAAACAATATAATTCCACGCGGACGAAGTCGCGGGCACAGCTAGTATTGACTTAAAAACCGAGCACCACCTAACTAAGTTAAAAACTATCTTCAAAGGTGGTACTAAAGAATTCTTTACGACTTACCTTAGCAGACTTTAATAGATATTGCAAGGGACAGTTGAAGCTTCGTTTCTAACAATTAAGTATTCAAGAAAAGACATAGATTCGTTTTTATGGTTTCCATTAAAAGGGATCTCGCTTTATCTTTAATCAAGGGTCCTTGATGGTTTCTTAAGTGAGAGTAAAAAACCATTACTGTTGGTCTGTATTTTAGGGGTGTGTAATATATGCCATAATAACAGATAATATATTATCACTTGAAATAACGTTCACATGATATAATTTTCATATGCTATAAAAACAAATAACATAATTTCATGTGATCTAATATTACATTTCATATAACTTCTTTTGCTCTAATAACATTTAGTATAGCGTTCAGTTGACCTAATTTTCATTTGACCTAATTTTCATATTTACTCTATTTTTGCCCAAATTCTGTAGTGAATAAGTAAATATCAGAAAACATCATACTGTTATAACCTCATCTAACCCAAATGATAGAAGGGATCAGGCGCTAATGGTCATGCTTCTAACTTAACCTAACCCACATGAATCACCAACCATATAGGGGATCTGACGCAGGAATATACGAGGAATAATATACTAACCTAAAACTAGAACTAGAAAATGTTAATTAATTCATATAAATAAGGTGAACAGAAATTATATCAATAATTCATTATTTCATTTTATCGTTATACTAAACAAAATTATATTAAATGAAATTATGTCATATGATCATTAGAACTTCTGTTGTTATAACAAATGGTACGCACCCGTTTTATAGATACATACAAAAAGCTCACGACTATTTCCAATAGGGGTAGGCAGAAACTATATAAAACCATGTGCTACGATCTTTTTACCATAACATAATTAACGCAAGATCTCCCGTGTCGTCTCTCGGACCAAGATATTGAATAACATTTGTCCCATGACTTTTAGAAAATCAGAACTTTTTTTTTAGTTTTACCATGAATTATGTTAATCAGCTTATAGCGACCTACAAAAAGAGAACTAAAAAAAGTACTACAGCGCCATCTATGACACGACGGAAGAACTAACATCAATTTCCTACATCTCGCAAGCAAAGTTTACATCGACTTAAGAGTATATAGAGAAACCTGACAACAACTGTCGGGCAGTTCCCCACCAGGTATAACACCTGTCTGGTTGGAGGATCCTCCCTTTTCTATGGAGTATCGAGGAACTTCACACCCCGTTCCACGTACCCCTAAAAGCTAATTGCGTCAGTTCCTATACAAAGTCCATTTTGTTTTGCTTATTTTAACCTTGTACGAGTAATACTCCTTTCGCCTCGTCTGCACACGTACCATGACCAGTTATACACGAGCGCTGGTGAATACTTCGACCTGATCTTTCTGTCAGCTTATGCATCATCTACCTAGCCTTTTCCCACCTATGTTGGGGTCAGTTTCCAATCTTACCGGATGCAGCTGAATACCAGTATTTTACATAGAGCGACTGCTTATCTGACCTCCACAACCCAGTTAGTACTGGAAAATACGACAAGCCTGGTTGTCAGACTTAGATGACAGGCGAACTATAGATTTCTGCAAATTTTAACACAGCAAAGTTCTGCTGCGGTAAAAAGATTCGTGGGTGCTTCCAAACGGGGTCCATCACAAACAAAGTGGCACTTTTCAATTATTAGTATTCTTCTTTTGAACTTTGCAAAATACGCGTCACTTGCGTTCTCATTAAACTCTTCATTTAATTTGTTTGCTATTTTTTTTTTACTGTGTCTTCTCCCGGGGATGATTTACTGATGGCGTTGACACGAGCGAAGGTCCCAAATAAGAAAAAAAATACAGCAAATACAAGGGTACACTACCTGACATAGAGGCAGGAACACTTCTCCGATGGAATCATCTCTCGAGAACCGATCGTAGTCAAAAACGTGAAGATGGAGTACCTGCAAGATAGATAATACTGTTAGATAAGTTTCACATATTTACTACTAGCTTCTGCCCACGGCTCCGCCCGCGTTTTTTCGGTTTGTGTCTCGCGGGATCACACTACCGGGATAAAAAGTATCCTATGTGCTATTCCAGACTATTATATATCCGTGTGCCAAATTTAATCCAGATCCGTTCCGTAGTTTTTACGTGAAAGATTAACAAACATCAATCCATCCATACTTACAAACTTTCGCGTTTATAATATTAAAAGTAGGATGATATCGTTGCTGAGAAATGCGTATGTAGCGGCACTACAACTTCACTAGTTCTTGGTTCTGAGTGCGATAGCCACGCAGCCAGCTCTGATTCTTAGTTAGCGTAATCCCTGCTTCCATGCACGCAGTCTTCAGGAACTTGACAGCTAGGGGAGGTCTGAAAGGCGATAGCCCCGCAGTCCCTTTCATCCCTCCACTTAGGGTGGTAGCCCTAAGTTACAATAATTTTATATCATGTGGTACACATGATATAAAATTATTGTAACATACTATAAGATTTTTAAGTAAGTTGCCTATAAAAATATCTACAAGTCATTGGGGCTTTAATTTCACCAACAGTCAAAAGACAAAAGACCTTCTTATTCTAATATCCATTAATTGTTGATGTTCGTATCCAGTCTAACTTTATTATTGCACGACAAAACATTTGAACATTAATTTCAAATATTGATCCGATTACATCCTACCAATATTACAGTACTATGTACTGTAAAGCCACCATTAACTGAGTATCTAAATCTTTCATTGACGCGAATTAACCCTGGCGGTTGAGTGAATGTCATGCTCACTGAAATGTCACGCTGATGGTGGCGGGCGTGTCGGGTCATTTATTTCCCTTCAATATTGTTGAGTTGAATGATGGCTGATACATGACCGTAATGTTTGTGAACGAAGCGCTTTGAATGATTGATTTAATCTTTTACTCTGGACGCTCTTAACTTGCACGTATTTTTACATCGTCCTCACAAATTTATGATTCTCAACATGAATGATGTTACCAAGATTTTGTAACATTACTTTATTTAAAAAAGTGTCCATGGAGTTTCTTGCCCATTCTTCACCATAGAGATCTACGCTTAGGATGGGCAACTACAGTACTTTCACAAGTTATTTTGCCTTGAGACTGAGACTGTAGCATCGAGTTTTTTTATATGTAGAAGTGCCTCTAATGGTCTAATTGAAATAAATGCTTTGAGTTTGAGTTCACAATTAATGCTAAAGTTTGAGAGGATGTATGGATATCTGGATCTATGCATGTTTATAACTCTTTCACGCAAAAACTATTGAATGGACCTGGATGAGATTTTGCACGGGGATAGAAAATAGTTCACAATAAAACATAGTGTAATTTTTATCCCGATAGTGCGATTCCGTGGGACAATTACCGAACAAAACGCGGGCAAAGCCATAGGTATTAGCTAGTAGAAAATAATTAAAATGGCAATGAAGGGTAGGCTGGCGAGCCCCTCACTCCAAATTGATATAAATTGACATTTGCCACGTTGCGTGACGGCGAGTACCTCGGGAGAATAGTAATGGCTGTTCCTTAGTTAACGTGTTTTAATTAAATAAGAATGGTATATTTTTCCGTCGTTATTTTTTGTGTTTGGTAATGGACAGAATACTAAAAGTATGTCAGCTAAAAAAACCAATACTTATTCTGCAACAAACGTATTTTTTTTTCTTGTTCTATACTTTTAACAACGAGATTTTTCAGTAATCGGGTTTTTTTATACACCCAATCATAGCATAGACGTAAGCACGATCTATTTCGTTCGTTTAGTTAAAACTCAAAACAAAATATTGTAAAACAGTTGTGTTTTAATTTTTGAGTACAGACAGCGTCAGTGAGTGCTAACCCCTCAAGTATTAAGAGCCCTTTTACATTTCGGCTTTACGGTAATTTAGGTATTTTACGCACCGAGCGGGCGGCGACTTACGCGAGCGACACTTTCTTTCATTCTATTCTCTCGCTCGCACCATTTTACTGCAAGTATTCCGACTAAACGATCTTGATCTTCCGTTGTACAAGTTTTCAAAAGATGGAATTAATTCATTTTGATATATTTTAAATTATTTAAGATTCTTAGTGTTGACGTATGTATACATAATATTTTAATTGTTACGCAGTAATCGATTGTTAAACTTTATCAGTAGCACAGTAATGGAAATATGGTACTATACACAATAATATGAAAGTACTTTTGTGAGATATTTTAAAAGAGAGAGAATATTATAATCAGCGCTGTTCGTATTAATTAAAAATTCGTTCAAGTCATCTTGGATATCACTTTCCTAACGCGGTCAAAAGCTAACGCACGTGTTTTACAACCCAGGTCCAGGAATCACTACTACCTGCGCGCAAACCATAAAGGTTTACGGACAGTTAATTAGCGCTAATTGTTCACTCTAGTATTTATGATGTATGAATGTTACACTACTGCATTGGATTCGTTACGCATAATCTAAAGAATACTTCAAAAAGAGGTCAATGTTTCGACTTTGATTCGAACCATCGCATCACCGAACTTCGTCATAGTTATCAGTTATGCAAATTAGCTATCGAGCCCATGCGGAATGCGATGAAATTGGTCTTATATACTATCGTCCGAGTCTCTTCATCTTTAGGTCTCTACTTAATCGATATAAGTATAAATTGAAGACCGTAAACCAAAAATCAATCAGCTCTTACCCGACTCTGCAGCTTCTGTATCGGGAACCCTTCAAAGTAGAAGGTCTCGTTCCACCGAGGGTTGAGAGTGCGCCTCTTGATCTTCGTCTCCAGCCGGTGTTTCTTGTCTGGCAGCAGGGTCACCCGTACGTAAGGGTCTGAGGTGCCGCTTAAATCTTTAGCGGGAAGTTCCTTGCCCTGAAAGAAGGACGACGGTTAAAAAAGAAACGTAATGCAGCAAAATCAAAATGACGTGTAGGTGACTATGTCTTTCCTTTCTTTTATACACTGCGACATTCAGTGATTTGACATGAATATTACTTTTGAAGGAGCTCGTGGCTAAATAATAACAGCCGCCCGGGTCGATCTTTAAGTTTAAGCCGTGCTTGCCGAGGTTGGTCGGTGGATGGGCGACCATAATTACATACAGAGTTTCCTCCGTGCCTCGGAAAGCACGTTAAGCCGTTGGTCCCGGCTGTCATTTGTAGATCTTTGACAGTCGTTACGAGTAGTCAGAAGCCTAGAAGAAATCTTTATTTGAACCATAAATACTTGCACGCCATGAAAAATGGCAGACATGTCGTGAGCCACTCTTGAGTAAGATCTTGCATGCATATTATTTTAATTCTGTATGTATACACATGTTTGAGCAAATAAAATTTCTTATTCTTATTCTTAAGCCAAAAAGTCTGACATACAGTCTTACCAAGGTGTATCGTATTACCCAGTTACTGGGTTGTGGAGGTCAGATAGGCAGTCGCTTCATGTAAAATACTGGTACTCAGCTGCATCCGGTTAGACTGGAAGCCGACCCCAAGATAGTTTGGGAAAAGGCTAGGCAAATGATGACATGAATATTTACTTTGTTAAGTATTTTTATTAATTTCTGTTCATTTTATTATTTTGAACTATGCTGATACTTAATGATTTTTATGACCACTTATTTTGTAAATTATCTTTTTTTTATACTTTTAAGTATCACGGCTTATTGCCGGATTTGTAGAATAGTACGGGCTGAAGCCAAGAACTACCCCAGGAGAGTGGTGATATGATGAGATGATGATGTACGTCAATTCTGTAAAATAACTCACATCTCACATCGCTATCCACTGTCACTTCGCGTAAGGTTCAAAATGACCTTGATTTTGTAGCCAAGGGAGCGTCGAAGTGACGGGGGAATTACCTTACAGAATGCCACTTCTTACGTCATCTCATACTTTATCTGTCAAAATCTCCCCGTTAATTTAGTTCAAGTCGCTGACACGCTCTTAAGGGTGGCGCTAGTGTAAATTCGAATTATCAACCGGGTTTTTAGTATACCAATCAAAAAACTCACAGCGGATTCAGATTCGAAGTTCTAAGTGAGGTCTTACAGAATCACACCGATGGTCGGGCTGTGTGATGATGAGTGTCCATTAGACTGTGTCTGTGCGGTGATTGGAGGGCGAGTGTGTGAGGTGGAGATTACCGCCTCATTTTTATTTTGTAAAAAAATTCTAAAAATCCTGCAAATATTAAGGATTGCGGCTTTATGAAGGCTTTGATAAGAGTATGTAAATCAAGTGTTTTTAAGACTGCTGGAGCTGTTTAGGTATTATTAATTTTATTTGATAAGTGTGAATGTGAGGACTATTTTGGTCATTTTAGGGTTCCGTAGCCGAATGGCAAAAAACGGAACCCTTATCGATTCGTCATGTCTGTCTGTCCGTATGTCACAGTCATTTTATTCCGAGACCATTAGGACTATACAGTTGAAACTTGGTAGGTCTATAAGACTGGTGGTCAGACTTTCGGGCCACTGACTACTATTACTGTATTTACTGTCAGAGATCTACAAATGACAGAAGCCGCGACCAACGGCTTAACGTGCTTTCCGAGGCACGGATGAAACTCGATATGTAATAGGCGGTCACCCATCCATGGATTAATCTAGACAAGCACGAATTACCTTGAAGATCGACCCGAGTAGCTGTTATTATTTCGTCTGTGTGTGGCATGTCGCGTGACGGTTGGCCGCGGAGTAGGGATAAAGTGAAAGGCGCTCCCAAAAGTTTTTAGTTAAATGTCTATAGTGTGAAAAAAAGTTTCACTTTTACCGTGGTTTCATAAAACCACACAATCCTTTTTTTGTCATTATTTTTTTGTTTTTCAAGATAAAGCGAGACCATGTAATAGGAAATGATAACATTTTTTTTTCTTTGTCTATCGGTTAGATGATTGAAAAGTATTGGACACGTATTTTTTCTTTTTTCACGTGGTCATAAAATTACGAAGATATATTGAGTTGAAATGGCGCATGACGTCAAATGTAGGTAATTTTTATACCTACTTGTGACGTAGTGAGCCCCCACTCTCCAACTTTAATGAGTTTTAACTAAGTAATTTTTTGATATTTTGATAAAACAAAAAATACGTGTCTAATATTTTTGTATTAGCTTCCTACCTATAATCTTACCATCATCTTATAGTCTTCACCCCTATTGATAAAAATGGCAAACATTATGAACACTTTTCCATACAAAGTCTTATTTGTCAAAACAATTACCACAACCATTCGTGACGGTATAATAGATAACAAATCATTATTATTTGTTTAAATAATAAGCAAGCAAATGCTATTAAGATCTGTAGGAGCATTATGAAGAGATTAAATAAAAATATTTGTTTTTAAGTCATTCTTAGGAGTTTTTGATTGTTTGTTTTAGTTATTAGCATTTAAGCTTTCAAAGATTTTTTTTTTTTTGTATTTTGTATTGCGACGTTATTCAGGTTCATGATTAAAATCTGTTAGTTTTCGGATTCATGTGGCTATTGCATAAATATAACTTGCTTCGGTAAAGGAAAACATCGTGAGGAAACCAAACCAGCATGCCTGAGAGATATTACCACACGAAAAAGAAGAAACTTCGCTTACATTATGAATTTGGGACTTATGGAATGGTAATAAAATCAGTAATCCAGTTCATGTAGACATCAGAATTTGGCGTTTCACTAGCTAATTTGTTTTTTATATTACATATATATATATATATATATTAGTCTGCTCGTACGAGGCCCAAACGGATTTAAGTGGCTTAGATGGTATTTTTAATGAAAAAACCACATAGATTTGAACCGACTCTAATCACTATCGATGGCAAAAAGTTCTAATATGTTAAGCCCAAAACTCAGCCACGCAAATGCCCTTCACTGATGCACTAAATAGAACATCAAGACAAGTATGCAGGTGATAGGACATGGTGCAAGATGGTAGGTGGGCCACTGTCTGCGGGGAGACGACGCAAAGCCAATAGGGATGATGGGATGGTAAAGAAAACGAAATTCTATTTTGTTCGACAGTCAGGTAATACAAAAATATCAGACACGTTTGTTTTATTAATTTAACAAAAAAATCCTTAGTTAAAACGCATTAAAGTTGGAGAGTGGGGGTTCACTACGTCACAACTAGGTATAAAATCTCAACCATGACGTCATGCGCCATTTTATCTCATATTTCCGTAATTTTTTGATTAGGTGAAAAAAGAAAAAATACTTGTCCAATACTTTTTAATAATCTACCTGATAGACAAAGAAAAATAAAATAGTCATCATGCCTATTGCAGGTCCTGAAAAAAATTGAGATGAAAATTTGACTTACCTGGATGATTCTCAATATCAAAGTAGTATTCTGGAAGTCGTACTCCAGGCTGAAGTGGATCTGGCCGACATTCTCCGAGGGTTCGGAGTTATCGATGTACATGTCCACCAGCGAGATGGAGCGGTTCTGAAGAAACGCCATCTGTCAGCACAAATCGGACACTTAAAGCGTTTGTGTGGCTTGGCGCCTTCTTTAAGCGGAGTGGGGACTGAACTTTGACAAAAAATACTTTTTTTTAATTTATCTAAATATAAATATATATTATCATAATATGAAAAATAAATTATCATAATATGAAAAATAAATTACCATAGTATGAAAAATAAACTATCATAATATGAAAAATGTATTATTATGATTTATATTGTTTGATAATTCAAGTAAAGGTAACGGTTCTTAGGAAAATTATGGGCCATGGCGACACCAACAAGAAAAAATATCTACGATAAAAAATGATTAACTGGTACTTAAATGTAAAAAAGTTCGATTAAAGAAAAATAATTAGTATTTTTATCAAAATTCTGTCCATTTACATCGTGCAAAGTAAAATATTGCCGTTCCAGTTTCACTTATAAATAGGTACTTAATAAACAAATTCAAAGTATGATTCTTTTTTGTTAATAAAAGTTATGGTTCTTAATTTTAAATTCATATTGATAACAGACATTATGATTTTTTAACGGCATTTGTAGTCTACAGAATAGTTATGAAAAAAATCATACTTTTTGTTAATTTTGTATTGCGGGACAACGGCACAAAAATTAAAGGGTTTTGGAATTGGTGCATGCAAGATTTTACAGGGACGTAATTTCCAAATAGTTTCTCTGATCTATTAAGAAACCGTCGTTTTAATAACTTTACAAACCTTTTATAGTTTTTGCATAAAACGATTTTATTAAGTTACTACGGGGTTATCTTTAAGATTTTTCAAAAAAAGATGATTTGAAAAGACTTCTTATAAAAATGCATTGTATGAAATAGTTTTGCATTATAAGCAATTCAAACTATTGCTAATCTAGGCTATTTTGGTCTAATACTACAGTATTTTTCATGTTTTATGGATTTTATAAAAGTATTAGTAGCTCAAAAGGATATTTATGCTATAGCATCAAACTATTTAGTTCAAAATTGAATAGTTTAGAGTTGAAATTCATAAAATATTGTGAGATTGCAAAAATGATAATTAAATAAAAGAAAAAACCTGATGGATTATCTTTTACTAAAAACAAAAAGTTATCTTTTTGTAATCTCACACTATGTTATCTGTGTAGCTATTTTACAAATCTTCTAATTAGAAAATTGAAATAATTATATTGTTTTGGGTGTTAAGTGCTAAGCTACACTATTTTCCTATGTACTACTTTACTATTTCTAAAATTGATTTATTGTGAAAAAACCGTGAAATTTAATAATAAAACTTGATTTAACTTATAATTTGTGAATTTTCATTAAAAATTGCTACTCCACGTCTCGTGTGGGATTCAGAAATAATTTAAAATTTTGTGTTTTTGCTATAAAATCATTTTTAAAAGCCAATTTCTTGTGTTTTTGCGCAGCAAATATTTACAAAAATGTTTAAGCTTTTCAGCTGAAACCAAGCGGGCTCACTGAAAAAATTTAAGCATCTTAATAAAATTGAAAAAAAAGTGAAAGCGAATCTTGAAAAGCGTTTCGCCATTTTTTTCGTAAAATTCTCTATTTCTTTCATATACAACCTCTTCTACCTACCATGTTTGAAGGAGAAAGCATGGAAAGAGAATTCATAGTTTAGAAAAAACTCCAACAAAAATTAAATGTAAAAAAAAATAAAAACAATAAGGAGCACAGTTGAAAAAAAGGACAGTTTGGAAACACTTAGCTAAAATAATTACACTTATTACTAAAAAACACTTTTTACTACTAAAAAAAGATACGAAAATATTTTTTTTTTTTTTTTACGAAAAAAGATACTACTTCAAGTTGGAGTTCTACATTTGGGTAGTCTTCGTATGAGACTGCATAAAATCATGACGGGTTAAGATTATTTGATCTGCATTTGCGTCAGATGTTGGTTTAGCGTGAGATCCCAATTTGATAGTAGCATTGATGATACAAGTATTTTATGTACTTACTATAGTTATGTGTTTAGTTCAATTGTTATTAAAGACAGTACAAGCTGTTAACATTTTTGATCCGTCCTGTTGTATTTATAAATATTTTTTGTGCGTTGTATATGTAATGTTTACTTGATTTTTATCATTTTGTATGCTCTTGTCATGTCCCCGCGGCAAATAAATCTTTTTTCTTTTTCAGTAATTGTTGTATTGTTTCGTAGTGATTTTGTTTCTTTTTAACAACATTTTGATGGTTGGGATTTTGTAACAACTGTACAATAGTAACTAGGTTTTGGCTAGGTTAGCGGGGCTGTTTCCGCAGTTAGCCTCTTTAATGGGCCATTGTACGTATAAATACAATAGTAACTAGTAACATTATGTAGTGAATATTGATGGTGATGTTCATTCTTAGTTATTTAGTATATAAGTCTTAGTATATAAGTTCAAAGAGAATAAATATCATTGTGATAATAGGTAAAACTCCCACCATAAATGGAAGAGATTTTGTACTGATGTCGTCAGCTACATTATTTAGCCTAAGGCCTACAGTGAATGATTTTTTTGCTAAACAATAAACAAACGTAATCATCTCAGTAAAAGTTAAAATATCAATTGAAAAAACATTTTTGTAACCGACTTCAAAGATGAAGAAGTTTTGCCAAAGGTTTTGCAAGGGGCCATCCATAAATTATGTCACACGAACGGGTGGGACAGGAGCAAAATCATGCAGAATTTGGCCCCTCTCCCCAGTTCTTATCACAGCTGATTACTTTTGGGCCAAAAACTGCTTTAAAGTTTGGCATTTTCTGTAGTTACCTAATATTATGTCACGACAAAGAAACGCTTCTTTTTTCTTTTAATTTGTGAGACCCCCTTCCCCAGTGTGACGTACTTTAGACATAATTTGCAATTTTACATATTCATACAGATATAGTTGGAACTATGTTTAAGTATTTCGTTATTTAAATAGTTCAAATTTCGTGTTTTAAGACATCACGAAATGGGGGAGCCCTCTCACCCCTTTCACACTTCGTCGACCCCGCTGGCACCAAAAAAGCACTCTAAAAGAAAGTTTACCTAACCACAACAATTACTCCATCAACTATAAAAAATCCTCGGTCCGTTTATTAAATTATTCGCAAACGATTCCCTCTCAATACTATTTCCGAACGAATGACTTTTCAAGTAGACCAGATTTTTTTACTTCTTTTTGTTGAGTTACGCAATACGTAGCTCAGTTGAATAATAAAGATCAACGCATATGTATAAAGCGATAAGTACCTTACCTTACCTCTGTACGGGTACTTTTTAAGCCCCGACCAAAAAAGAGGGGTGTTATAAGTTTGACGTGTGTATCTGTGTATCTGTGTGTCTGTCTGTGGTATCGTAGCTCCTAAACGGATGAACCGATTTTGATGAAATTGGTTTCGTTTGAAAGGTGTTTTAATCGAGAGTGTTCTTAGCTATGTTTCGATAAAATCTGATCAGCCGTTTAAACGCCATCACCTCTTTTCTAGTTAAAGGGAAATTAAGAATTTCCACAGGTCTGATCGATTCGAAATTTGAAATCTTGTCACTTGTCACCATGGGCATTGCCAGGGGGGGGTGGGTGCTAACCCCCCCTCCCCCCAGAAAGTTTCCATTTTTATTTTTTGCTGTTTTCGTTAATTGGCGAGAAGACACGCAACACCGAGAAAAGTGGAAGCAATGGGGGAGGCCTATGCCCAGTATTGGGACAGTCAAGGCTAAGATAAAACAATATAAGTTTAAAAAGCATGAAATAAAAATTAAATTAAAAATTTAAAAACCCCCGACACAAAAAACCTCTAAAAAACCATAAATAAAATAATCCAAGCGTCTTAGCGTCGGGGGTCCGCTTTGTTATGTGCTTCGCGGTCTACTTATTTTACTTCTTTATAGTATGCTTTTTTTTACTTCTTTATAGTATAAAAACAAAGCCGCTTCCCTCCGCTAAGATCTTTTAAACGATCCAACGGATTTTGATGCGGTTTTCATCCATACACAGAATGATTCAAGATGAAAGTTTAAATGTATAATTTATACCTGAAAATCAAAATTTCCACGCGAAGGAAGTCGCGGACAGCAGCTTCTATTATAATACTTGAAGAATGTGTTTGTTTGATTGAACAAGCTAATCTCGGGAAATACTAGTTCAAATTAAAAAAAATCTTTTAGTTTTGGATAGCCCATTTGTCGAGGCCTTCCTCGATAAATCGCCTATATTGCTCGTAGCTTGGTGTTATACAAGGTGTTGTTTTGCATCATCGTCAAATTCAAGGAGGTAACTATGCCAATGATTCTCGTCCCGAATCAATTATATAATGGGTAGGTATTTTTTTTTTTCTTATTTACGGAAATCGGTAAGTGTGAATAACCCGTGTTTTAAACGCGGCCCGTCTGGTTCTTGCCCTATATAACTTCGCTTACGCACATACAAACAATCTCAAACGTTTATTCGATAATTTCCTATTCCCTAAACCACGTTAAGGGGGTTATTCTGAAATATTGTCAAACTTAAAAAACCAAAAAAATCAGCGTTTATTAATAATTAACTTGGTAGCGTAATTTTAACTGATAATTCATGTCTTTTGTGACCACCTCCTGAAATTTGACGAGGATGCAAAACAACAGCTTGTATAGCATGTATAAAGGTAGCCTTCGACATGTTAAATGTTATATGACATCACACTACGACCAATAGGAGCGGAGCATCAATGAAAAATGTTACAAAAACGGAGAGCGTGGGTCAGCTAGTAACTCGTATACTCGTATCGTAGCACGTGGCATTAGTGACAATTATCGATTAAAGTTAGGCGTTCAGTAAGTCCGCTTTTCTTTGAACGCACCTTCAAAGTAAAGACAACCCTTATGCGATTAAGGCCTTTACCACAGCGCCCAATCCGTGTCGCCGATACGATTTGCCGCTGCGATCTGAACACATGCGTTCTCTGTAACCAGCCCGTGTATGCTTCCCACTGCCTGCCGAAGAACGCAACGCGTTCAAGTGATCGCGCGCCACTCAAGCGATCTGTCTTCAGTTATAGTGATCGCGTGATCACCATGGCAACAGGACGCTTTCAAGATGGCGTCTAAACGGGCTGAGGTTAGCTACGCAAAATAACGTGTGCGTAGCAGTTTCGAGTTTCAAAGGTAAATGTAAATTCAGTACTTATACGTGTGCGTTAACCTTTAAAACGAGCGTTTCAATAGAATATACTTCATGGATTTTCAGTTGAATCAGTTCAAAAAGAAAAAAATCGGGGAAACGAATTGAATTATGTAGGGAATGATTTTTATTTGATCCCAGTTTTGGTAATGTTGATCAAAGGAAGTAGGTACCGTCAAATTTATTTCTTATTTACATAACATAACGCTACGGCTGTTAGAATAACATAAAGTGTGTATTTCACCCTTTGAGAGAAATTGGTATTGGAATAAAAATAAAAAAATAAAAATCGAATATCACTTTGTCCAGGACTTGAGCAGAAAAGTTCGTACACGCTAATCTCAGAAACTGTCCAACCGAAAAGAATAAAATTAAATAATTATTGAAGTTCCTGAGCAAAAATAAATGAAAACGTATTTCGGTGTTTTTGGAAATTTGAACCCCAAACGGCAGAAAAGGTGTGGAAACATTAATAAAACAAAAATGGCTGATCAGCTTGAAATTTACTATTTGTGTGTCTTGATTGAATTGATAAACACGTATTTCAACGTTTTTTTTTTAAATTCCACATGTAAGACGTCAAAAAAAGTGGCAATGTTTTTATTTTTGTTTTGAAGTGTCAGCACGTTATATTAAACTTGCGCAGCAACAATCTTGTTAGATTGTTGTAATATTTTTCCCAACCAAAATGAATTCTCTGGCTTCTTACTTTGAAAATCACAGACTTTTACAAAACTATTTATCCTATATTTACACTTACGGGCGAGCGAAGCCGCGGGCAACAGTTTTTATCATTCAAATGACTATTGTCGACATAATTTGCTGGGGTAACGCACACGTGGGTAAGTGCCGAACTCCACGCGGGCGAAGCCGCGGGCCGAAGCTATACTTTATATTCTTGAAGCCTTTCTATTCCAGTTTTACTTTTATTCTTAGAATTCCAATAGCATTACGAATTCGGCCGAAATCAGTAGATTCTATTACTACAAGGTTTCTTTGATTTACGTCTGGTACTCTAGAATTATTTAGGTTGAAAAGAGAACATACTGATTTATTTTTTCCAGATTTTAGCTTAGTTTTCCACAACGTGCTTTTTTTACTTCAACATTATTAATGGGATGTTGTTGGGGCTCCCACGTTACTGTAGCGCATCAGGAATGTTTGCAGAGGCACGTACTGACGGTTTCAGTACCGTCTTACGTAAAAGGATTTATTCTATGATGCGCAGGGTGCGTGGGAGCTGCAATAACATTCTGAAGGTCATTAGTGAAAAGCCGTGCTGCACCATTATGGCGCATTGGGTACGTGTACATGTACATATACCCGGTGCGTCAGGTGAGTGCAGCAGGTACAATATGAATTAAAATCTTTTATTTCGTTTGTTACTAACATAGCTTATAAGTAGTGTGTATTACTAACATCATATATTTATTTTTTTTATTTTATTAAGAGCCATTTCAAAGCTAAATTGGGGTTGTCTTGTTTTTTATCTTACCATATGGGACGGGGATCTTGAATCCATACTTCCATACTAATATTATAAATGCAAATGTCACTCTGTTTGTTTGTTTGTTTGTTACCTTTTCACGACTAAACGGCTGATCGGATCTTAATGAAATTTGGCAAGAAGATAGATTTCAACCTGGGGAAGGACATAGGCTATATATCATCACGCTACGACCAATAAGAGCGGAGCAGCAATGAAAAAGAAGACGAAGTTGCGCGGGACAGCTAGTATTTTATATGTACATGGACTATCGATCTCCTTTGAAGTTATAGTCTGGTAATGTCAAAAAAAAAAAAATGGTTTCAACGTCTGCATACTACTACCTTGTATAACATACTAGCTGTCCCGCGCAACTTCGTCTGCGTCACATTTCCCCGTTTTCGCAACATTTTTCATTGCTGCTCCGCTTCTATTGGTCGTAGCGTGATGATATATAGCCTATGTCCTTCCTCAGGTTGAAATCTATCTTCTTGCCAAATTTCATTAAGATCCGATCAGCCGTTTTGTCGTGAAAAGGTAACAAACAAACAAACAAACAGAGTGACTTTCGCATTTATAATATTAATAATATGGATGGATGCGAAACATGGGCACTGACCAAACAACACAGAAACAAATTGCAATACTGTCAAAGAGCCATGGAACGTAAACATGGAAAAATATTATAACAACATATTATAGTGAATCTGAAATAATTCAGAATAAAGGGCAATTTATTATTATTATTTATTATAATGTCAGCAAGCTCGGTTAACCAGTTGGTTAACATATATACACCACAGTCAACAGAGAGACTATTTTTTGTTTGTGGCCCTACACTAGGAATTTCTCCTGTATCGTGGGTGCGTTTACAAACATATTTAAACTCACATACAGAAACAGCCAGACCAAGAACAACTATATGTAGGCCATATAAATATTTGTTCCGTGCTGGGATCGAACCCGCGACATGCAGCGCGACAGCTGATCGCTCAGTCACTGCGCCAACCGTGACGTTAACTATTGGTTAATTTCAATCGTCATTCTCCAGCCTTTATCTCAATTTATTTGGGGTCGGCGGAGCATGTCTTCTTCCAAACATTTCTGTTACTCGTCATATCTTCAGACACCTTTTGTGTCTGAAGAGTGAAGAGAAGACTCGTCTTCTTGCCATATGATCTTTCACCCAGTCCTTCGATCCAGTCGTTTCTTTTATTTTCATCTACTTTTATACTATTTCGGAAGAACAAAACGCCGATGCTGCGCCGATCCCAAATGAAGGGCAGAAGAATTATTTGACATAGTACATAGTCCGGAGTCCGTTCCGCAAAGTTACTATTTTGATTACTCTTTTCAACATTTATAAGGCACCATATTCACCATCTGCCTAGCCTTTTCCCAAACTATCTTGGGGTCGGCTTCCAGTCTAACCGGATGCTGCTGAGTACCCGTATTTTACATGAAGCGACTGCCTATCTGACCTCCACAACCCAGTAACTGGGTAATACGCGACGATATACGCCTTGGTAAGACTGGATGACAAACTTTTGGCTTCTGACTACTCGTAACGACTGTCAAAGATCTACTAATGACAGCCGGGACCAACGGCTTAACGTGCTTTCCGAAGCACAGAGGAATCTCGGTATGCAATTATGGTCACCTATTCACGGACCAACCTTGGCAAGCAAGGCTTAACCTTAAAGATCGACCCGTGCTGCTGTTATTATTTAGCCTCGAGCTCCTCCTCCTTCTAAGGCACCATATAGTGAGTATAGTATATTTAACCATGTTATATTATAAGTAAATCGCAGTCAAATCATGCATTTTGAAATTGATTACTTTTAAGTGATTTTAATGATTTATTAATTAGTCTGTATGAATAATCGTGTAATATTAATTTATTTGTGATATAAATTTGACAAAGTATTTAAACTGATTGATTTATTCTTTGTTGGTCACTTATTTGACAAATAGTTCTCCACTGAGTGGCGGGACAAATTGTTAAAATAATCGCTTCGTTGTTAATAAAGCAGCGGTTACCCAGTTGTGGTAGCCCCGACTTACGAGCAGTAAGCCGTGGGTTCAAACCCAGGCAGGCGCATTAATTTGTGTAATTTATTTCATCACCGCTGCTCTCAAAAACGGTGAAGGAAAACATCGTGAGAAAACCGGCATGTCTTAGAACTAAAAATTCGAAGACATGTGACATCTACCAACCCGAATTGGGCCCGCGTGGTGGATTACAGCCCACTCCCTCTCATAGAGAGGAGGCCTGTGCCCAGCAGTAGGAACATTATAGGCTAATGATGAATCGCTTCGTCCGCCATTACGAAAAGTTGTTGTTGAACATTGAAGGAAAAAACAAATGTTAGTTTTACTGTGTTTAAATTATAAATGTTATCATAAATGTTATTTTGTGATTACGTCACCTCTTTTATGCCTGGCCAAAAACATTGCAATAGTTTTAATACAAGCCTTACTGAAAATCGTGATGAAGAGAATCCCACGAAATGTAACCCGAAGCGTTAGGTCCTAATAAAGTATTCCGAGTAATTTTGGTCTGGTGCACAGGTCCAGACTAATGAGTTTCAACCTATGTTGAGTTTGACTCGAGTTAGAAGAGGCAGCGGGTTACGTGAAAAAAACAGGTAGCATTGTTTCTTTGGGCGACACTGCCTCGTGAATTTGTATTTTTCATGGAACTAGCTGTCCCGCGCAACTTCGTCTGCGTCACATTTTCCCCGTTTTCGCAACATTTTTCATTGCTGCTCCGCTCTTATTGGTTGTAGCGTGATAACATATAGCCTATAGCCTTCCTTAATAAATGGGCTATCTGACACTGAAATAATTTTTCAAATTGGATCTGTACTTATTGAGATTAGCGCGTTCAAGCAAATAAAAACCGGCCAAGTGCGAGTCGGACTCGCGCACCGAGGGTTCCGTACAAACCTGTAGGTATATAAGTAAAAGATTTAAAAAAATATTTTTATTATATGATATGACTAAAAATTTACGGTTTTCGCAATTTTTCCTTTATCTGTGCTATAAGAAGTTGCTTCGTACCAAATTTCAAGATTCTGAGTTCACGGGAAGTACCCTGTAGGTTTTGATTCCCTTGCGAGTGTCGAAAATTTGCGGAAATATGCGGCATAAACGGCTGTATCTTTTGATTGCGTTGGCTTAGAAGTTTGATTATTTCACAGCTCCAAGGGACAGTAGACTTGAGTATTTGACATAATTTCCAGCTTGATACCTCCACGCATTTCTGAGAAAAGGGGTCTTGACAGACAGACAGACGACAACAAAGTGATCCTATAAGGGTTCCGTTTTTTCCTTTAATGGTACGGAACCCTAATAAAAACAAACAAACTCTTCAGCTTTATAATATTAAGTATAGAGAGATTAATTTGATTTGATGTATCCAAAGAATCGGAGGTGCGTGTCTTGGGTTCGAACTTGGGACCTCATAATTTGACAGTCCTACGGTCACACGACTATCACTGTTTTACCCTCAAAACCTACCCGCCAATCCCGCAGCACTCAGACCAAACGTATATGTACAAAATGAATAATTCAGAATCAACTCTCATTTGTAATGGAACGACTCATTTTAGTAGCAAATCATTGACAATTCCGCTTAACGAGGACTCTCATATAATTTGATGTGATTCTGTTAGAGACTCTGGTTTTTGCGAATGTATTTGACAATTTCGGAATTTAATATAACATTGCAAGAGAGAAGATACATAAAAAAAAGTAAGAAAGAAGATGAACACTAAGGAAACGCTGGATTGTTTGTGTGAGGAAAGATATGAAAGAAAGCGGCCAAGTGCGAGTCGGACTCGCGCACGAAGGGTTCCATTATTTATAAAAACGACCAAAAAAAACACTATCTTTTTTTTGGTCGTTTTTTATTTAAGGGGGCTCCATAGCCCCCTTAATATAATATACATAATATAATCATTACATACCGAGTTTCCTCCGTGCCTCGGAAAACACGTTAAGCCGTTGGTCCCGGCTGTCATTTGTAGATCTTTGACAGTCGTTACGAGTAGTCAGAAGCCAAAAAAAGTCTGACATCCAGTCTTACCAAGAGGTATTACCCAGTTACTGGGTTGTGGACGTCAGATAGGCGGTCGCTTCATGTAAAATACTGGTACTCAGCTGCATCCGGTTAGACTGGAAGCCGAGCCCAAGAGAGTTTGGGAAAAGGCTAGGCAGATGATGACAAACGAATGCTACCTGACAAGCGGGCGTATGACACTAGACAGAACAACTTGTTACTAAGTATTAACAAGTATCGGATTTTGATTAATTTCGTCTGGTACGGGCCCAAATCCGGGATTATGCCTGCCATTAAGAACATCATTGACAATCCTGCTTAACGAGGTCGCTTTACCTACATAATTTGACGTAATTCTGTTACGGCTTACGGAACCGAATGTATTTTGGGATTTATCTATACAAGATAGAAGGTACACCTACGCTCAAACAGATACAGACAGCGTCGACAGCGTATGTGCTAACCCCTCTACAATACCGCCGAGTACGCCAGGGGGGTAACTACTTAATGACCCTGTCTGTACCACGGGTTCAGTACATTATTTCAAATTAAAGGGGTTTGGGTAAAAGTGTTATGATTTTTTTTAAGTCTGCGGCCACTATTGAAAAATATTTCATTATTAAGAAAAAAATAAGACATTCATTTTCTTCTATGAACAATTATTTCCAAAATTCATCAGAGCTGAGATATAGGGTGCAGTGTTCAACTGGGTGGAGGGCCAAATCTGAAACTATGACGAATAGCGAAAATCACTCAAAGGAGTCACGAGCCCGATTTCGATAAAAACTAAAACTGCATCATTGGTTTTTTGAAAAAACAACATTCCTAGCCAATAGAATCGAAACCGGTAATTTTGAAAAAAAAACCCACTGTATTATTACACCATTCAATAGTGTCGCTGCTAAGGATCAAATTCTAGGAAGTTATGACATACGGCAAACGATAGGAAAAAGTTATATTTTGATAAAATACATAACAGTATGCAAACTGTTAGTAGGAAAAAAACAAATTTGACATCAGATATTTCAGCTCTGATATAATTTTCGGCAAAATTAAATAGGAATCATTATTATCATACACGTTAGCAACAATTATCTTTGTGGACGCTGTGAAAAAAAATCATGCCACTGGTCCATACAAACTTACTCAATGCCCTTTATAGATGGCGCCATATAAATTCTACATAATAATTTAAAATAAAACTGATAAAGCCTCTCCCCATGACTTCCGAGTGTTTCGCTCCGCCATCTCATCAAAACAAAAAAATCATCATCATCATCAGCCTATAATGTTCCCAATGCTGGGACACAGGCCTCCTCTCTATGAGAGGGAGTGGGCTGTAATCAACCACGCGGGCCTAGTGCGGGTAGGTAGATGTCACATGCCTTCGAATTTTTAGTTCTAGGACATGCCGGTTTCCTTAGGATGTTTTCCTTTACCGTTTATTTTCGTTCAATACTGAAGAAATATTTGTATGTGCGAATAACCGTTTGTGCTTCCACCCTGTATAGATAAATCCCAAAATACATTCGGTTCCGTAAGCCGTAACAGAATTACGTCAAATTATGTAGGTAAAGCGACCTCGTTAAGCAGAATTGTCAATGATGTTCTTAATGGCCGGCATAATCCCGGATTTGGGCCCGTACAAGAAAATCGAAATCCAATTTATACTTGTTACTACTTAGAAACAAGTCGTTCTGTCTTGTGTCATGCGCCCGCTTGTAAGGTAAATTCGTGTGTCAAAATCGAAAATGTTTACGAAAGGCTAAAATAAAATAAAATTAAATAAAATCTAATCTATAATATTAATATTATAATGCTGAAGAGTTAGTTTGCTTGAACGCGCTAATCTCAGGAACATAGCCCATTTATCGAGGAAGGCTATAAGCTATATATCGTCACGCTACGGCCAATAAGAGCGGAACAGCAACGAAAAATGTTGCGAAAACGGGGAAAATGTGACGCAGACGAAGTTGCGCGGGACAGCTAGTTAGAGAATAAAGAGAATAGGACGTTGATTGCGGTTCCCTACAAAGTAAGAGGATATATTTTAAGATAATCAGGATTATCGGGGTCTCTGAATCTACTACAAGGTGTAGATGAAATAACTAAAAACTGGGTTTGTCCTACAGTAAAACTTGAAAAATATGATGAGTACAAAAGTAAAAGTATTATAGCTGGAAGTTTGACCTCCAATATCTCTGTACAAGTAAGCGTACTACAAGGGTCTCAGGTACAGTCCAGAACAAAATAATGATCATAATGAGGGGGAAAACAAGTGCAATTCGGTTTCGTTATGTGTCTATTTACACCCCACAAATTCATACCCCAAGCACAATTTTTTTCTCTCAGACAGATTTACATTCCTCCTTTTGGCTATGAATGTGCTTCTCTATTTATCATCTGGCTAGCTTTTTCTCAACTATGTTGAGGTCTGCTTCCAGTTTAACTGGATGCAGCTGAATACCAATATTTTACATGGAGCGACTGTCTATCTGATCTTCACAACCCAGGTACTGGGTAATCCGGTACCCTTTGGTAAGACTGGTTGTCAGAGTTTCGGGCCACCTGTAACAACTGTTAAAGATCTAAAATGACAGCTGGGACCAACGGCATAGCATACTTTCCGAGGCACGGAGGAAACTTGACATGTAATGGGTCACCCATCCATGGACCAACCTAAGCAACCAACAACTTAACCTGGAGATTGACGCAAGCGGCTGTTATTATTTAGCCACAAGTCAACCTGTTCTGCGTTAGGGGCCATCCATAAATTACGTCACTCGAATTTCATGATTTTTAACCGCCCCTCCCCTTCCTTATCACAGCTAGTCACATTTGTGAGACTCCCTGGTGGACGTCACACATTTTGCAATCTGGGTTCAATATCAACCCAGTTAGTGCTGGGTAATACGCTACCCTTTGATAAAACTGGTCATCAGACTTTCAGGCCACTGACTACCTGTAACGACTGTCAAAGATCTACAAATGACAGCCGTGAGCAACAGCTTAACGAGCTTTCCAAGACACGGAGGAAACTAGGTATTTGATGTTTGGTCACCCATCCACTGATTGACCTTGGTAAGCGCTCCTTAACCTTGAAGATCTATCCATGCAGCAGCCACGAAAACAGCCCTATACGAGTATTCTTGCTATTGGCTATGAATGTTCATGCTCCTACATTATTCATGCCAATTGAATATCGTCACCATCTTTTCCCAGTGTTTTTCAAACTGATTTAGTTTGCGAGAAAAGGAAATATTATGGTAATCGATTCTGTTTTATATCAATTGGTTTTTGTAAGAGATTCTTGAAAGTGCTTTTTGTGTTCGCGGTAGTTTGAGAAATGGTGTTCGAAGAGAATTTTGTGCGGATGACAAAATATGACTTGAATTTATTGCTGGGGAAATATGTTTTCATGGGGAAATTCTTATGGTTGCCCTTTTGGGGTTACCGAAGAATTGACAATTTACAAATTGATGTTTTTAATTCCTCGTCAAATTCAAGAAGAAGTTTGAGAATCATTAGCATAGTTACCACTATGCTAATGATTCTCGACCCAAATCAATAACAAAATGGGCAGGTATTTTTTTCCTTTTTTTACGGATATCGGTAAGTATGAACCACCCGTGCTTGAAACGCGACCCGTCTGATCTTCGCCCTATAACCGAGTTTTCACAAATACAAGAATCTCAAAACGTTTATTCGATAATTTCTTTTTTCCTAAAACACGTTAAGGGGGGTTATTCTGATGTACTGAAAATTTTAAACAACAAAAAACAGCAGCGGTTTTTAATAATTGACTAGGTACCGTAATTTAAATTGATTATTTATGTCTTGTGTGACAACCTCCTGAATTTTGACGAGAATGCAAAACAACACCTTGTATAGTCGACCTCATAGTTACTTTATCAATTGCTTTTCGAAGGATTTTATCGTCCATGAGCTATTAGATAAGTAGTCAATTTAACATCCTAAACCGCGAAGATTATTCAAAGTTAGCAGTACAAGGTGTTGTTTTGCATCCTAGTCAAATTGTTCAAATTCAAATTCAAATATGTTTATTTGTGACACATAGGTTTTGAATCCTCATCAAATTCAAGAAGGTAGCAATGGTAATGATTCTCGGCCAGAATCAATAATAAAATGGGTAGGTAGTGTTTACTTTTTTTCTTATTTACGGAAATCGGTAAGTTTGAACCAGCTGTGTTCTAAACGCGGGCCGTCTGATTCTTACCCTATAACCGCGCTTCCACACATACAAACAATCTCAAACGTTTATTCGATAAATTCTTATTCACTAATCCACGTTAAGGGGTTATTCTGAAATACTGACGAACATAAAGAACCAAAAAATCAGCGTTTATTAATAATTAAATGTGTAAGTACCGTAATTTCAATTGACTATTTATGTTTTTTGTGACAACCACCTAAATTTTGACGAGGATGCAAAACAACACCTTGTATAGTGGAAGGGGAGAAATTTTCCAGAACAACTTTTAAAGTTCTTGGATACAAATCGGCAGGATCAGTTTCCAATTAAATCCGATCTCGGGATCGGTGGAGACAAACCCAAATCGACAAGATGGTTATTTTCTACACCACCAGCCTTTCCTAAACTAACCTATCTCAACAAATCACCCTGAAACACATATATATATCTATCCCGCTCTAAAATTACTTAGTACAAGCAACGAAGTATGCAAATTTAATTTAAGTTGAAGTTTGAAACTTGATGGAATAATAAAGATTACGTCAGACGGCGACACGTGCGATTTATTACAAATTAGCTTATGTCCACGGCTTCGCCCGCTTTTTGTTCGATAATTGTCCCACAGGATCGTTCTACCAGGATAAAAAGTATCCTAAGTGCTATTTCAGACTATTATCTATCCCCGTGCCAAATCTTATTCAGATCCATTCAGTAGTTTTTTCGTGAAAGAGTTATAAACAAACAGAGTTACTTTCGCATTTATAATATTACTAGCTGTCCCGCGCAACTTCGCCTGAGTCACATTTTCCCCGTTTTCGCAACATTTTTCATTGCTGCTCCACTCCTATTGGTCGTAGCGTGATGATATATAGCCTATGTCTTACCCCAGGTTGAAATCTATCTTCTTGCCAAATTTCATTAAGATCAGCCGTTTAGTCGTGAGAAGGTAACAAACAAACAGAGTGACTTTCGCATTTATAATATTAGTATGGACATCGATAGTATGGATTACGTATTAGTATCAAGTATGATGACGTACTATGGGCGAAACTGTCGCACAAAGTGGGCCGGATAAAAGTCGTTGAGAATCTTACTTCTTACTATAACTGTTCATCATCTGCCTAGGCTTTTCCCAAACTTTGTCGTGGTCGGCTTTCAGTCTAACCGGGTGCAGCTGAGTATCAGCACTTTACATGAAGCGACCGCCTGTCTGACCTCCACAACCCAGTAACAAGGTAATACGAAACCCGTTGGTAAGACTGGATGTCAGACTTTCGGCTGCTGACTAATTGTAACAACTGTCAAAGATCTACAAATGACAGCAGGGACCAGCGGCTTAACGTGCTTTCCGAGGCACGGAGGAAACTTGGTATGTGATGATGGTTACCCATCCACGGACACACCTCAGCAAGTGGCTTAACCTTTAAAATCGACCCGTGCGGCTGTAATTATTTAGCTACGAGCTCTTCATTCTTACTATACTATTATACATGCGAAAGTTAGTGATCAATACCTTCATACATCCATTAGATCATCTTTCTTCTGCCCTTATCATCATCTGCCTAGCCTTTTCCCAACTATAAGGTCAGATTCGAGGCCATCCGGAACCGAATTCAGCTAAATATCAATATTTTACATGGAGCGGCTGCCTATCTGACCTCCACAAAGCAGCTTATCATGGGTAATAAATACGGTACCCCTTGGTAAGACTGGTTGTCAGACTTTCGGGCCACTGACTTCGTCTAATGATAGCCAACTAATTAACAAACTAAAATATGGGTCCAAAACACATCAAAGCAATTTACACTTCAGTAAATTCACTTGCACGAAGTGAATTCAGGATAATTAACGAGAAGTAAATGAATTTTACGTCACTTTGTATTCAGTCGGTTTTCAGTTAACTACCGTCGATTTAATTAATGAAATTTCAGTGGTGCATCGTTGACGGTAATATCATGAGAAGTTAATTAAATGTAATTTAGCTGTCTAAAAGCCCTATGGCTTGGCATGCGACGATTGCAAAAGACCGGACGGCGTGTCTTTGTTTCCTTGGAAGATGGGTAGGCCTTTAGTGTGGGACGCAACTTGCGTCGATACTCTTGCGCCATCACATCTTCCAAGCTCATCGTGCTGTACAGGCGCTGCCGCTGCGGCTGCGGAGACCCTCAAGCGGCGTAAATATAGTAACCTTTATGGTAACATTTTTTCGAGCCGTTTGGGGTTGAAATTCTGGGGTCAGAGCTCTCAGAGCCTTTTTAAGGAAATTTTCAAACACCTAGTTGACGCTTCCCGTGACCCAAGGGCTGAGTTTTACCTTGGCCAGAGGCTAAGTATTGCCATACAACGTGGCAACGCCGCCAGTCTCTTGGGCACATTACCAGCTGACAGCGTTGAGGAGGAGTTTTTTCACAGCCTTTTATAATTTGTTGTTATTTTAGTTTACATTGTTTTATTACTTAAATAAATAAGTAAAAGTTTTATCATAAGATTGGGAGATAACTTGAGCTTGAGGTGGAGCTCGTGGTATATCTGGGGTCTGACAACCAGTCTTACCAAGATCATCGTATCACCCTACTAGTACACTAGGTTGTGGTGAAAGGTGGAGGGATCCGCTGAATGCGAGTAGCACGGGACCGGTCAATTTGGCGACACTTGGGGGAGGCCTATGTCCAGCAGTGGACGTCTTTCGGCTGAAGTGATAATGAAGATGATGAACTGCGTTGTGTAGGTCAGATAGGCAATCGCTCTATGTAAAATACTGGTATTCCGCTGTATCCGGTTGGACTGGAAGCCGACCCCAATTTTTTTTTTGACGGTACTTAATACCATATTCTCTGTGGCAAAACTTCTGAACAATACGCAGGCCAAGCTGCGGGAAAAACTAGTTTAGTAAAACAAAAATATTGTACATAAGGATGCCAATATTATAATAATATGGTTTAGTTTTTGTATGATCGAAAATCAAACAGTCTGTCAGTGAGATTTTCTTTTTTTTTTGCAACTGAAGATTAGTTATCCCGAAAGTGTTAGATCCTAAAGTAAACAAAAGCACTAAAAGGTACCTATCTAGGATTACCTAGCTGACAGACTTTGAGATAGACTGAATTCTAGACAAAGATATACCTACGCATGGCAGCAAGGGATTATCTACGGCCTGTGTGTTGAGGCTTCAACATCTCTCCATGTGTGTTAAACAAAACGTATTTACTCAAGCAAATTACAGCCTTGCGCACGTGTTTGACCAGATGTGCGACCGAAACTGCGTTGAGTATTAACATCGCCAATTCCACAGAGTCTAAAGACGAAAGTCTATAATCAGTGCGTCCTACCCGTCATGTCATACGGTGCCGAAACGTGGACACTCACGGTAGGGTTGGC
Organism: Cerastis leucographa; assembly: GCA_963082945.1. Taxonomy (NCBI): domain Eukaryota; kingdom Metazoa; phylum Arthropoda; class Insecta; order Lepidoptera; family Noctuidae; genus Cerastis; species Cerastis leucographa. The sequence continues at coordinate 5,591,875 of OY720374.1, read as the reverse complement.
CCACAAATTTAAAGTCGCTCAAAGTGCTATGGAAAGGGCTATGCGCGGGGATTCTCTGAAAGATCGAGTTCGTAACGAGGTGATCCGACAGAGAACCAAGGTTATCAGGTGACATAGCCCACCGCATTAGCACCCTGAAGTGGCAATTGGCCGGCCATATAACCCGAAGAACCGATAACCGTTGGGGTAGACGAGTTCCTAAGTGGAGACCACGGATCGGTAAACGTAACGTAGGACGTCCTCAGACTCGGTGGAGCGATGATCTTTGCAAGGTGGATGAGAGTGGCCGAGGATCGTGCTCAGTGGCGTGTCATGGGAGAGGCCTATGTCCAGCAGTGGACGAGTACAGGCTGATGATGATGATGATGACCAGATGTATGAACGTGGATGAGGCAAAAGGAGTTTATAAGGATCGTTGCAAGGGATTATGTAGTTACTGCCTACCTCCACGGGGAACAGACATGAGTGTATGTTTCTATCTATTACAGCTTGAAAAGGGCCTATATTATAATTCGTTCTTAGGATACACTGCTGAGCATGAGGTCTAGGGTTGGATTCCCAGGTCGGGCAAAGTGAGAACGGATTATACTCAGTAGCAGTGGAGTCTGGATTTGAGCCCGGTTGATGGCAATAGGTTCACCCATATTACTAGGGACTAAAATATCTGGCGAAATGTGGGTGATAAGCTCTGCTTAACCTTCAAGTTGTTACAAACGGCACGGTTAGCGCAGTGGTTGAGCGATCGCCTGCTGCGCTGCGTGTCGAGGGATCCCCGCACGGAACAAATATTTGAATGGTCTACAGATAGTTGTTCCGGGTCTTGCTGTTTGTGTTTGTGAGTTTAAATGTTTGTAAACGCACCCACAATATAAGGAAAAATCATAATTTGGAGCAAACGTTAAAAAAAAAAAGAAATGTAATGTGTGGCGTACCTAGAAAAGTCAGCACCATTACCTAGTTTTATTTATTTATTTATTTAACAATTTATGTACACACTTAATACAGAGAAGAAGAAAGGAACAGAAAATAGGTACAAAGGATTACCTAGGTTCCAGCATACCTGCGCAAGGAGATGTTAAAAAAAAAGAGATGCAGACATAGTGTGTAAAAGAAAAAGAAAGAATTGAATACATAAAATAGCAAATAACTGAGCAATTGCCAACATCTAAGGTGATAATCTCTATACCGTTCTCGTTTGAGCACTTGGTGGATAGTATGCTTACGGAGCAGCAAACACTGCGTTACCGTGCTCAGTTCTGGGCCGATACAATTTAGATTGCCATCGACACGCTAAGAAGGAGAAGCAAATAACTATTTAAATATAAAATACAATACAAAAATATACTAACTTAAGTATAAATACAAAACAAAATATATACCAATAAAATAAATACCTATGCAACTATGACGGAATGGAAAGATAATGTTCTTTCACTCTTCTTTTGAAAACTGCAACAGTTAGTTTTTATTTTATTTAGAAACGCTTATTTGACGCTTCCCATTGGCCAAGGGCTGTCTTTGACCTTGACCAGTGGCTAAGTGTTGCCATACAACGTGGCAACGCCGCCAGTCTCTCCGGCACATTACCAGCTGACTGCGTTGATGAAGAGTTTTTAGAATCTGGTTCTTCTAACCTAACAGACAGATGTGTTGCTGTTTGTTCCGCCACGTCTTCTTCCCAGATAAAACACTAGGAAGTGGCGAAGGGCGGGCGTTTTGGGGGACTGTCTCTTGTAATTTTGACGTTCAAAAAGTGCTGATTATCAGCCTAATTTGAATAAATGACTTTTGATGCCTTTTTATAGTCTGTTGATAGTTTAATTATCTTAGTTTATTTAATAGTTTTTAATTAATAATGTACATGCAGCTATTTTTTTTTTTGTTTTTGAATGGCATCTCGCAGTTCAACCTATGAGGTTGTCGTCTGCTTAACCAGACTATCCTGTGGGTGCCTTGAGAGTAAGGCCTCCAGCCAGGGCATAAAAACTTACAAACTAAGCGACTGCACGCTAAGGGCACCCCCTGTGGGGTACGAACCTCGGCTTAGGGCGTCGCTGGGGGATGACTGCATGGGGACAGGCTGGATCTGAATGGTATCATTATTTAGGGGCTGATTTAAAACTACTGGCACAGCATCGCGGGCTGGCTCGAGTGAGGGTCGGGGAGGGCATGGACCGTGACGTCGCGACGGACCTCGACGGCGAGGTCGGAAAGACGGCGGTTTGAGTCGGAACTTTTTAAGAGTACTATAGTCTCTTTGCTACTCTCCTGGAGGAGGGTGATAGCATCATCTGGAGTGACGGGGGTATGCCTAGGACGGCGTACTGTACTAATGCGCGAGGGTTCGTAACGGGCGGCCGCTGCGATCAGGGGATTACGGTGGTTAATGGCGTTATCGAAGAAACGCTTCAAAAGACGTTTCATAAACTGAAGGAACATGCAGCTAGTTTACTCTACTTAATAATATAGACAATCATCATCATCATACTCTTGCCCTTATCCCAATTTATTTGGGGTCGGCGCAGCATGTCTTCTTCTTCCATACTTCTCTATTACTCGTCATCTCATCTGATACCTCCTTTCTTGCCATATCATCCTTCACACAGTCCATCCATCGTTTCATAGACAGTTTGTATAGCAATAAATGATTTTATCGAATTTATTTCAAATACATATTGATCAAGATCTAATTGTTAGTAGGTAAATAAGAACTTTTATCTACTCTATTCGCGTCTAGCTTAGGAGACTACAATCTAAATATAAATTACAAAACAGTAAATACAATTTTATCTATCTTCGCTGTTAATCCTAACTAATATTATAAATGCGAAAACAAGTTTGTTTGTTACCTATTCACGCCTTAACCACTGAAGCGATCATTATAATATTTTGCATATACGTTGTCAGTACAGTGTACAGAAACGGACATAGGGTACATTTTATCCCGAAAAATAGTACTGTTCCCAACGAAAACAACACTAACGTTCTTATCGTAATATATGGCGCCGCGTGTCCATACCGGTTATTGTCGAAGCCGCAGGCAAAAGCTAGTCTTAATATAAATTACAAAACAGTAAATACAATTTCATCTATCCTCGCTGTTAGAACCGAAATAAAGTTAAAATGAGTTAAACCCTAGTGTTCACTGGTTCATAGTTAGTTTTAGTTCTAAACTAGTCTGAAACAGTAACTGTGTAACTGAAGCTTTGTTGTTCTTTTACTGTAAACTTTACAATTTTAATGATACAGTACACCTCTTTTGTTAATTAGAAGTTGGCAATAGTGGGTACAGTTCATTTAGATTTTAGCTTTGTAGTTTACGTACGCGAAGGACATGGAACGCAGTACTTGGGGTTCCTCCAAGTTCACGGGAGTTTGTTTGCAAAGACGGCAGAGTTTTTAGTGGATGCGAGCCGAGGTGATGATGTAAGTGGGGTAGGCATTTTTATTACATAAAATTTTTTTTGACTTCTATTTTTGTAAAAAAAAAAATATTTTACCCTTTTCAGTTGTGGTATATCACATAAATAGTAGTCAAGTATAATTTTTACATTGTAACTAGACACCAGCACATCGTTCATACATACGACAAAGGATAAAAGGCATAATAAAGAGGATGCGATGGTGGGGCTCCCACCACTGGGCCACCGCTGCTTTCACTGGGCCACCGCTGTTTTCAGGGAAGTAATATTTTTATAATAATTTCGACGAAACTCGCGGGCAACATCCAGTTTTAAAATAAAAATCTGCTTACCGAGAATACCTACAGGCTAAAAGTTATCTTATCGTCCACCAATAATCCTACTCAAATAAATTCAGTACACCAGCCGACAACACAAGCAAAAAAAAAACAAAACACATACGCCATTTTGGAACTTCCTGCGTTGGCTAAAAGGTAGACTCTTTATTACTCCAGATGAATTATTTATCTCGTCTCGAACGTGTCTCGGTTAAAAGAGGGCTAATAAAGGCCTATATATGTATATACATAGATATATAAGAAGACGTTCTAAGACGAATTTCAAGCTGAAAATCGGGATTCAGAATCAGTTACGTAAAGGTTAAATCTTATGTCGTGTATGTGAACATCGTCGCTTCGAAATTCGAACGGTGTCTCGTTGTGAATCCGCGATGATTTACTTTTAAAACAAATGAGTTCGCTTTCGAATTGTGTGCGCTCACTTGAGTGAGGTGAACTAGTGAACCTTAGACGATTTTTCATGTGAAACATCTTTATTGCGCGTTTGGCAGTAAAACTGACTCGTATGCCGTGAGGGGAAAAATGAAATGGTGGGTCGCTTCCTCTATGCCACGAAAGATCAACCTTTTCCCATGAAAATAAAGTTTGTATTGGATCGATAGTTGATCTTTTTTTTTGTTTTAAAAAGTTCCACGTTCAAAATTTTACTCAATTAGTAATTTCGTTAGGTCGCATGCAGATTTGATCGATATAATTATATCGATATAAGCATATCATATACAATTATTGTTTAACATTAAAATATAAAGATCCTAACATTCATAAATACTAAATTTATTATTAATTATGTATTTTAATATTAACCTAGATTTTCCACATCTGCCGGGCGTCCAGTTTTGTCAAGCTAGCGATAAAAACGATGATTGTTAAAGTGAAACTTTTATTACATCGTCTCAAACTTTTTCGTTTGTGTGTTGCATGTCGCGTGACGCGCGTTTTATACGTTTTATACCCTTAATGGAATATTATTCCAAAAATTTTTAGATATCTATAGTGTGAAAAAAGTTTCACTTTTACCGTGGTTTCATAAAACCACACAATCCTTTCTTTTAAAATGACGTGACATAAGTTTTTCTCAGAACAATAGCATTTAAACGAAATTTGATTTCTATCTCTTACCGTCGAATTCGTGCCTCAACACACAATCAAATTAACCCTTCTAGCAACAAAAGAACTGTCAATCTCATGTCAGTTACGCACAAGGGAAACAATTTGCGCGCTGTCAAAGTCACTGTCAAAAATGCCAACTTCATCTTTCTTTTGTTTTGGGTTCCATATTGTCGAAAGCAACTCAGATTGATTAGCAACTTGATAGTAGTAACTATAGGAGTGTAAAGAGAACAGGGTGTAATAATCGGTGTCACCTTGTTTCGCAGACAGAAATTTGACAGAATTTCGTTTCCCAGAAAATGTTTCACATAATATTTAGTCCCCGTATTTTTATTTCGAATATTTTTGTTTCGACTACTATTTACTTGAATGAAAAATATTTTACAGAAACACAATTCAAAGAATTTTACAGTCACATTTTTTTATTTGACCAACTTTTCAAACAGCAGAATTATTTTTCAACGAATATTGTTTGTTCGATGTATGTTTCCATGGTATTTTATTTGAACGAAATTATTAACCTTAAATTAAAATATTGTCTTTAAAAGTCAATATGTTGTACTACAAAAGTTAGTGACAGAAACGAATGGCTGCAAAACAGACTCCATGTAGTCTTGTTTGCCCTACCCCTAGAGTGTAATTTAAGCCCGCGTAGGCGCGGAGGGATGAGGCGGCCCGCGAGTTGAGGAGCAGGTGGTTTCTAAAGATCGCCGCCGCGGCTGAGGCTGGCCGGCTTGCCGGCCAGCAAGCCGAAGCTGCGGTGGTGAGCGTTAATACCATCTGCGACGATAAACTTGCGTGGGGCCGCCGGAGCCCCGCAGCGCCGGAGCCGTGACAGAAACCTTGCCTATTGCATGTTACATGCTTGCATGCATGCTGCAAGTTGCATGCTTGCTGCATGCAACAGGCATGGACACCATTAGTGAGAATAACAAGATTGTTTTCCTGCTTGACAATAATTTACCCGCATTATTTTTGTGAACCCGGTGTTGTAATTTTGTAGGAGGGTATGCGTTTTTCAAAGGTTTGAATTTTAGAAACTGTCAGTCGATTAAAATGTTATTCTTCGTAATAAGTTTTATGTGAAACAAACAATATGTGGATAAATAATATTTGATTTGTTATTCTATGATATGAATATTCTAATATTAAACTTTATTTAAAACAAAAATCGATGATTTAAATTTCTTCAAAGTAAGTATTCTGCGTATTGATTATTCTATGAAATGATAATATGAGAAACAATTTATGTGAAACAAAATTCGATCAAACAATTAGCGATGAAACAACGCACAACCGTAATAATCTTTTTACTATTGCCACTCGCTTTTATCTCTTTTACTCTCAGTCTAGTGAACAGGCCCGAAGGCTCCTAAGAAGCCGATTCCTGCCGGCTTCCCTTTGGGAACAAGGCACTATACGTAGTGTCTAGTGTCTACTGTAGTCAAATAGTAAATTATGTACACATCTGAGGTTATCACATCACAGTACAGACATTAAATACATCATAGGATTGAAAACATTACATAAATGCCAGCATTTTTCATGTCAACAAAGAAAGCAACATGTGGCGCCAGTAAGCCGACGCTCGGGTGTCAGAATTCAGAACTAAATTCGTATGAACGCGGACACGTGACTTCGCAGCTATCTGCCCCCCTAGCATGACCGTTCTATCTCTATTCTACCAAGAAACGACAAGAAATCTTTTCTATACAACTCGACATTTCTTCTGGCCGAGCATGGCGCGCACCGTCCACTCGCGTTTCTACGAAGACATAGACACAAATTCTTTCCATAGCAACGGGGACGTATCACGTGATGTTTATATTCCCTGAATATTATTACGTTTAGTTAACAAAAAAAGTTGCCAATTGCTCGAGTTTTTCATTTTTCGTGGGCGGGATGGTGTTGCTGCATCCTGGATCCAGGCCTGGATCTTTTTCGCGAAATTAAACCTAAATATTTTACATAACATTTCAACCTTTTGAACGTAACTCAACGCAAACACGAAACGTATTTCTCGCATTTAGTTTTTAATAAGACTAGTTTTTTTGTATGTGGCATTGCGCAAATAGCGACTTGCCAATAAAAAAAAAAAAAATAAGACTAGTTTGACATTTGTCAGAAGTAATGTTTCTACCACCAAATGTCAAAAGAAGAGAAAATATGGTCGTCATGCTCGACGTTGTAGACTTGTGTCGACAGAAGAAAAGAAACATTTCTTTTCTACATTCTTAATATCGCCATGCTTGGGACGATAGAAATATCTGTCAAATTGTCGATTCTTCCGTAGACATAGCCTGTTTCTACGGCGGTCATGCTAGGCCGGCAGCAGCGTTTTGTAAGGACTAGGTAAGCCGAAGATTTTCGAGTTACGACAGGGAACTTTCAATGTTTGTATGTCTAACAAGCTAAATTAGAACCACTTCCCGATGCCCGATTGAGCTGAAATTTAGCGCACACCTTTGGTTTTAAGAACAATACATTTTTATGACAGACATAACTTAATCCTGCAGCCAGGATCGTCTCCTCACGAGGGAACTCCTCAACGTTTAATAGCACAGACACGAAAATTTGTGTACAAGTTCATATTTGATGGATTAACATTAATTCTATCATGATCTCATCCTGCAGCCAGGATTGTCTTCTCACGAGGGAACTCCTCAACGGTAAATAGCACGGACACGAAAATTTGTATGCACGTTCATATTTGATGGATAAACACGAATTCTATCATGATCTCATCCTGCAGCCAGGATCGTCTTCTCACGAAGGAACTCCTCAACGTTTAATAGCACAGACACGAAACTTTGCATACGAGTTCATATTTGATGGATACACATGAATTCTATCATGATCTCATCCTGCAGCCAGGATTGTCTTCTCACGAGGGAACTCCTCAACGGTAAATAGCACGGACACGAAAATTTGTATGCACATTCATATTTGATGGATAAACACAAATTCTATCATGATCTTATCCTCCAGCCAGGATCGTCTTCTCACGAGGGAACTCCTCAACGTGTAATAGGACAGACACGAAACTTTGCATACGAGTTCATATTTGATGGATGATCATGTTTTGTATCATGAACTTATCCTGCAGCCAGGATCGTCTTTGCACGAAGGAACTCCTCAACGTTTAATAGCACAGACACGAAACTTTGCATACGAGTTCATATTTGATGGATACACATGAATTCTATCATGATCTCATCCTGCAGCCAGGATTGTCTTCTCACGAGGGATCTCCTCAACTTTTAATAGCACAGACACGAAACTTTGCATATGTGTTTATATTTGATGGATAATGACGATTTGTATCATGAATTCATCCTACCGCCAGGGTCCTCTTCTCATGAGGGAACTCCTCAACGGTTAATAGCATAGACATGAAACATTGTATTTATACGCGTTCACTTTTATGAATAAACATATTTTCTATAGTTCCTGTGCATTTAATCGTTACAATACATAAGTTATGAAAAAAAGATCAAGTTGGGTCCTTCGAAAATTTTTGTGTATACTGATCATGAATGACATTTTTGTGGTTTTCGGGGTCGCTGACAATCAAAATGAAATTTAAAAATGCGATGACGAATAAAAGGATTATGTGGTTTTATGAAACCACGGTAAAAATGAAACTTTTTTTCACACTATAGCGCGGAGTAGACCGCGGAATAGGGATAAAGTTTCATTTTATCCCTGCTCCACGACCGATCGTCACGCGACATGCAACACACAGACGAAAAAGTTTGAGACGATGTAATAAAAGTTTCACTTTAAAAACAAAATTAATGATCTCATTTTTTTCGTCGGCTTCCCCTTACAAAATTTTGACCCTTCGCCACTGCTAGTGAATAAAAACATTTTAAATTTGGAACAAGCACGATTTATACGTGGTTTCTAGATCTGGCCACTTACAATAAATTAATGAAAAAAAAAACAATTATGGAATTCGAATATAAAGAACTCTTTGGCACTATGTTACCATTTAATCTGCGAGATTGTCATTTTGTTTCTTCATTGTGTCGTCCTTTCAAAAATTGACTCTCAAAATGAATTTAACTTGTGATCATTTTCGTTCAAAAATGCAAAAACGAAAATAAAACTAAATAAATTAAAAAACTTTTTTGTTAAATTCCACGCGAACGAAGTCGCGGGCACTGCTAGTTATTAATATTATAACGGTATAGGAAGTTATATTTTGGCAAAACCTGCCGAGATTTGTTCAAAGAGCACATATCAGTATTAAAATTAGCAAAAGGTGTGCAACTATAACCATTCTCATGTTTAATAATTACTATAGGTATTTTTTCAGTGGGTGTAACTTTAATTGTTTTATGTTGTTTTAATTTGAGACTTATAGTATTGGACGAGAGTTTTTAATGTTGTTTATAAATTTTAGATATTATAATAAAATTGTGCTTAAGTGTGTGTAACATTTCATATTAATATTTAAGTATAAGTGTTAGTTATAAAAGTGTAGTAAAAGTCGTAAGAAAGTAGTAAAGAAAAGTCATATTTATGAAGTAAAATATAGATATACAGTAAAAGTTTCCAGACTGTCCTCCTTTTGAACGAAACACACATTTATAAGGGAAAGCCTTACATTTTTTTTTGTTAATGAACATCTATGTTTTTGCAGTCAGTCACAGTAAAGTTATTTTGAATACATTTTGTTTACATTGAGGATTTCTTTACTGTAACAGATTTTAAAAGACTTTTTTTTCATTTAATATGAAAAAAAAATCTTTGAAGGATTTTGTTCAATCGGGAGTAGAAAGTTTTGTTCTAGCTATAAAAAAACTAATCTTATTTTTCTGGTTAACGAAGTACCTAACTTATATTTAACGACCAATCAAGCTATGCAAAGCCATATAAAGCTGATCTCTCATTGTACGGGAAGCTCATACAAAGCGAGATCAGGTTATACTGGATATGTATATCCTGCTCGGTCGCCGTGTGTACCTATGGTATTTGCTTCTTGAAGAAGTATGTCCTCATTTTTTTTTTTTTTTTTAGTTTTCTAATGAAAGAATAAGTACCTATCACATTATTTATATATGATACAAACTATGACTGACTACAAAAACTGAACAGTTATAGACACATAATACATATAGTAAAAAGATATTATATATTTCTGAAAAACCTAAAAAGAAACATCTATAACAGCAGCCAGTAACATCGAACATTGACTAAAAACATAATTATAATTATTATAATTTAATTATAAACACTCATAATTATTTATAATTGACATCACTGGTCAGTTACTTACTGTGAACCTAACGTAATTATTTTTTCAAATTGTTTTATTTTTAATTTTATTCTGAGCAAAATGATTTGTTTCTTTTACTCTTCTTTCTTTCTTTTCGTACTACTGAAATATTTTAAATATATTTTCTGTTCCTGAAGTCTGAATAACCTATTGTTCTGATGTTTTCTGCCTAAAAAAAAAAATAGTAGATATGATTCTATGTAAAACGACCTACGCACTTATTTTCTTTAAGTCTTTATCTTTATTTTTGTACTACTGAAATATTTAAAACATATTTTCTGTCCCTGAAGTCTGAATAACCTATTGTTCTGATGTTGTCCGCCTAAAAAAAATAGTATTAATAGATAAGATTCTATTTAAAACGACCAACGCACTTATTTTCTTTAAATTCTAAAAAAAATTGAAATCTATTTTGTTTAATAATTTTCTGAATTTTGTTGTGCAGAAAATTTCAGCCAAATCATTTAAAAAATAAATAAAATAAAACTATCCCCAAAATGGATGATGCTATGGTTAGTGCTTAACCGTGCCTCCTGGCCTCTGACTTGGGTTTTTACGGCCGTCGATAAATAATTCTCCGCCAAAAAAATAAATTGAAAATCTCGCATACCATTAATCTAGCATATCATTGTACCAATTACTACGTTCTACAAGTGTTGTTTTGCATCCTCGTCAAATTCAAGGAGGTAACTATGCTAATGATACTCTACCCGCATCAATAATAAAATAGGTAGGTATTTTTTTTTTGTTATTTCTGAAAATCGGTAAGTGTGAAACACGCGTGTTTTAAACGCGCCCCGTCTGATCCTCGCCCTATAACCGCGCTTTCACACATACAAACAATCTCAAACGTTTATTCGATAATTTCTTATTTCCTAAACCACGTTATGGGGGTTATTCTGAAATACTGACAAACTTAAACAACCATAAAAATCTGCGTTTATTAATAATTAACTGGGTATCGTAATTTAAATTGATTATTTATGTCTTTTGTGACCACCTCATGAATTTTGACGAGGATGAAAAACAACAACTTGTATATTTATATCTATTTTATCTCGTAACCTTATCCCAATACCTACTAGTTTCAAACTATTTACTAACTTTAATCAATGTAACAGTTTTCCAATAAGGTTTTAGCCAAAACTTTTGGTAACAAACCAGCCATTTCAATTTTGTTAGCCACTTAAATCACAGTCTATGTTCATTGTTGTTCATTAATGGCTCCAATTATTTATAATAAATTACCAAGTGGATGGAAAAATTTAAATACCGCGATGTTTAAGAGTAGACTACGTAAATTTTTGATAGATAAAGCGTACTACAGTGTAACTGAGTTCCTGGCAGAAAAATGTATTAGTTAATTAATAGTTATGTTATGTGTTATTTAATTGATATATTATTAATTTTGATTGGTTCTAAAATGTAAATACTTAATTAAGTACATGTCTCATAAACAATGTAAGTAAATGTTTGCATGCCGAATGGTAAAATATGGCTGAGGTTTGATATTATAACAACTATTGTACCCATATTTGCAAAAATAAAATACTATTATATTCTTTGTTGCAAAACTTCAACTTTACATTTATATTCTAAAAATATATCTCTTTTTGTCCACAAAAAAATCTCTAACTAAAATCGTTGGTTTATGTTTAATGCTTTTTAAAGAGTTTTTTTTATAGTCTTATTTATTTATTTTATTTTTTTATACAGACCTATATTTTTTTATTACTTTGTAAAGTTGTATTCCGTTTGATTATAAAAAGTCTAAATGAGTTTGCAATTTAGCTTTCAAAGTGAGAAAATGAGATTTTCAAAAAAATACTTCGAAAGCCGACCCACATTAAAAATGTCTATTTTTTTAAGTTTAACATGGAACATATATAATGTATATATTTCCTTTATTTATTTATATACAATTTGATTAAATAAAAAATATTCCTTTAAAAAATTATTTTAAAATATATAAAATTGTATCCTATTGGTATCGGAAACAGGGTCCAAGCTAACGGCGGTCAGGGATCCAGAGAAAGGAACCTCCTAATAATACGAGCCGTGTCCAAGAGCATCGCTTTCTGAATCAAGCCCGTAATCCAGCTGCCTAACGAGAGCCTCATCAGATATTGGTCGAGGCTCTTAGCAGTTAAGCTATTGGCTGATACGACTATCTCTATATTATAATACATATATACGAGTACAAGGAGCAATATAGACGAGTATAAACGAATGATGTATTATTTTACCACTTACGTGTGGTTTGGAAACAACACTTCAACCTGACATTTTGGAAAGCCTCTCAATTATTCATGTTATTCTATGAGGGCTTTTCGTAGACAATATTTTATTTAAACCGTCTTCAGCAAGAATATACTGATAAAAATTGCATGAGAAAACTTGTGATGAAAGTTTCTTCATTCATCTTGTTAAAGTATATTCATTTCTTAGAAGAAAGACTATTAATGTTAGGTACACACACAATAGGTACAAATAATAAAAAAAACATTAAAACAGGTTTTTTTTATTGCTAAAAGACCAAAAATGCTATCCACTGCGCAACTGCGCCGCTACGCCGCTGCTAATAGGGCTTGAAGTAAATAATCTAGTAATTAATCTATGATTGTCATAGAATTAACTTGGAACAAAATGAAGACCATCAAACGCGAAGAATTTAAATCTAAACAATGGAAAATATAGCTTCAAAATACTAGGCAAGTCCAAGCGTCTATATAAAAAGATTTTTAATACATGGCTTTTAATAATCTTCCCTATTTCAAGTGATTTCTAACTTTTTAATACTCGTATACAGAAGTAAATTACGTTTTAATTAAGTCTCTACCTGATTCACAGAATTCTGTTTTTAATAACAGTACAAGGAAAAAAAAATATGATCTCTAAAAAATATGACATTATTAATTTTCATTTTCTCATATTTGGTTTCCCATTTTAGATCCTCTTTGATAACTAAGCGTACCTACCAAGGTTGAATCTATCTATACAGGAAGAATTTTTAGTCACCGTCCAAATTTTTTCTAGGCATTATGTATCATACAAAAATTCCATTTTTGAAAAAAAAACGTTACGTAAAATTTTCATATTAAATATTTTTCTCGAAATAATTATCCGCTCACTAAGTTAAACGTTAAAATACTACACTTGCCGCGCAAACATTCAATGAAAAATGCAGCGCGCACCCCGCTTGCCCCCCGCCCCGCTACACCTGCGCGACACATAATTATCTATCGTCATCCCAAGTCGGCATCAACTTTTTATAGATAACTTTGTGATGTGATATCTCAATATTTTTGTATTGAGTGATACTAAAAGAAAAAACACGTATTCAATGGTTTTCGCCAAAGATTAATATAACAAAATTTGGATGGTGACTAAAAATTCTTCCTGTATATATATTATAATGGTTACTTTCGCACTTTTATTGTTTACACAAAACCGTCAAACGGGTTTGACGGTTTTGCGGTTTTTATAGATGTTCCCGTACTCCTATCCTACCCTAAGTGTAGCGATCTATCTACTTTTTTAATTTTAATTTCCTTCTTTAGTTTGTTACTTTATATTAGTTTTACTTGCATGTCTTTCACTTACAAATTAATTTATTACATAATTTAAAAAAAAAAAAAAACTAAAGAACCTCACAGGCATTGCAATACATCAGAACGTTTTTGACTTCATTGTTTTCAGACATACTTAGTTATAATCCTACTCCAATGTAATTCTTAACCGATAACTGTGTCCCTACGTCTTCTCTAAACACATATTTCATTAAACCTAAATAAAGAATATTTATCAAAAAATCTACAACACAACATTCAGACTTCATAACTACAAAAACATCAACATAATAAATACTATCCTTAACATCAAGTATCTTTTAAAGACCAAAATCTCCCCTTTTCCATCCCACAAATCCCCCTTTTCCATCCCACAAAATCCCTATTTCCATCCCAAAAACTCCTATTTCCCATCCCACAAACTCCTATTTCCCATCCCACAATCTCCTATTTTCCATCCCAAAAACCCCCCTTTTCCATCCCACAAACTCCCCTTTTTTAGACCAAAAACTCTACTTACAGATGGATGCGGCGGATGGTCCTGGCCCTTGACATTCTGCAGCTGTTTGTTATGGGCTGTCGGTGTCCTTTCTCCAGGCGCTGTAGACGCGCTTGCAGCCGCTCCAGCGCTGCTACCAGCTGGTGACTTCGCTTGAGGAGAGCTTATTGAGGTTGTCCTGTAAGAAGAGCAGAGCAGTTGTTAGTACTGATGTGGTGAAGCTTTGGGAGGGGTTACAGCCGTAAAAGTTGTTGAACCAAGACGAAGTGAGATACTAATAGATTTTGGTGGATAAGCTTCCGGAAAATTAATCTTTTTAATAATGCGGATGAACGAAATGTTATTATGCGTGTCAAGATTTTTAAAGCTGACAGCATGTTTTTATTTAGACACCCAAGGAGACATTGATCTACAATAATTTATTTAGGTGTCCTGTCTCTGCCTGTTAGCCAAAACGGGCATTATTGCCAAGACAATGAGAGATCCGGATAAACTGGTTTTGTATAACTTAATTGGTCGCTGCGTTCCATTCAGTTTGGTTGCTCCATAGCAACCAGAATTTAAAAACTAATGACATCCATACATCCACCATACCATCATGACGAATGTAAATACGGCACGGCCACAGTTGGGGCAGTGTGGTTGAGCGATCGACTGCTGCGCTGCGTGTCGCGGGCTCGATCCCCGCACGGAATAAATATTTGTATGGCCTACAGATAGTTGTTCCGGGACTGGCTGTTTGTGTATGTGATTTTAGATGTTTGTAAACGCACCCACGATACAGGTGAAATTCCCAGTATGGAGCAACGATAAAAAAAACTGGATTTTCAACACTGTTATTGCTAGTTATACTAATAGCAAATCACAAAATAAATATCCCGAGTATGGTTCAATTGTTCAACGCTTGTTATTTTTACGATACGAAAACAAATCGAATTGACTTCGGACTAAAATCACAGCCATACGTTTGGGCAGGGAATGGTAGCTATTTCTACTGTCTATTTATTTATTTATTTGTACTAAAATACTGTTACCATTGTTAGGAGTTTAGGATGATTCGAATGAGAAAAATATCCTATTATCTGCCTAGCCTTTTCCTAACTATGTTGGGTCGGCTTCCAGTCTAATGCCAAAATAATGGATGCAGCTGAATATCAGTATTTTAGATGGAGCGACTGCCTATCTGACCTCGAAAACCCGGTTAGTACTGGGTAATACGATACCCCTTTTTATACGGATGGGAAATTATCAAATTACCCCTCCTGCTCTGGGCGGAGCGGAAGGGAGTGTCAGACTTGTACTGACTAAAATTCATCCATGTTCCTTCTTAGCCCTTTGTATTCCAGGGCCACGGTATCTTTTTCGAACAGTCCCGCAGCCCTGGCAGGCATCGGCCCTCTCGGACCCCTTCCGATTTGCTGACATCTCCTTGAGGCCAGCGTGGAACACGAACGCGCCGTGGACACGGCCTGTCGTCATAAGACGGACGGACGGTGAGCTAGCCCATTACTCACCGTCCACAGAAAACGATACCCCTTGGTTTCAGACTTGGTTTTCAGACTTTCGGGCCACTGACTACCTAAAACGACTGTTAAAGATCTACAAATTAGCCTTTTTACGCAGATGCCAGAGGCTAATTGATGCCATACAACATGGCAACGCCGGGCGGCGTTCGTACCTGTCTCTTAGGGACATTACCGAGGCAATTTTTGATGCCCTTTTATAGTTCAATGTTAGTACAGTTTCGTTATTTTAAAAGACAATTCTTTAAATATTTCCAAGTCATAATAATGAACACCATACCTCAACTTATGTTATTTATAACCCAGATAAAAAATGTGTCCACAAAACCACCCCAAAAAAACTGTCCTTAAAAAACCGGCGAACTGCGAGACGGACTCGCGCACGAAGGGTTCCATACTATTATTTATAAAAACGAGCAAAAACATCACTTTTTTGTATGGGGGCTCCCATACAAAAAAGTGATATTTTTGCTCGTTTAAATATTTATTTTATTCTGTTTTTAGTATTTGTTGTTATAGCGGCAACAGAAATACATAATCTGTAGAAATTTCAACTGGCTAACTATCACGGTTCATGAGATACAGCCTGGTGACAGATGGACGTACGGACGGACGAACAGCGAAGTTTCAGTAATAGGGTCCCGTTTGACCCTTTGGGTACGGAACACTAAAAATGTGCCTTTATAGCTTCAACCACGCAAAAGTTAAAATAATTTCCATGTCAACCTCCCCTGGGCTTCATATAAATGCTTTTAGCGAATATGTGATGAATTAGACTCATTATGTACTGTCCAGGACTGTTTATTTTAAAGTTTGTTGAACTTTTACCTTTGGCGACCAAAATCCCCGGTTTACATTATACATCCTAAGTTTAAGGATCTCGTGGCTAAATAATAACAGCCGTACGGGTCGATCTTTAAGGCTAAGCCGTGCTTGACGAGGTTGATCTGTAGATGGGTGATAATTACATACCGAGTTTCCTCCGTGCCGCGGAAAGCACGTTAAGCCGTTGGTCCCGGCTGTCATTGTAGATCTTTGACAGTCGTTACGAGTGGTCAGAGGCCACAAGTCTGATATCCAGTCTTACCAAGGACTATCGTGTTACCCAGTTACGGGCTTGTGGAGGTCAGATATGCAGTCGTTTCATGTAAAATACTGGTACTCAGCAGCATCCGGTTAGACTGGAAGCCGACCCCAAGATAATTTGGGAAAAGGCTAGGCAGATGATGACACAGAACAAGTACCGATATTAATAAGCAGACTGGATTTTACTACGATAAAAATTTGACAGTCAGAAATCAAAATTATTCTTTCGCTTCTGAGAAATTCCTGGTGAAAAACCCAAAAGCTCTTTACCTGACCTGGGAATGAACCCAGGACCTCATACTCAGCAGCCGCAGCATGCGACCTCATAAGGATAATGAATATAAATCTTATAAAGAAAAGGTTTATACTTACTCAAGCTGAGCTCTGTTATTTTCAGAAGATAGTACATGGAACAAAGAGAAATCATGATTAATCAACAATTTACTAATTAATAAGGATAATCAAGGATTACTTAGATAGATAAATAAAAATAAGTACGTGGCTTAAAACTAACACAGACAATACTAGTAGTGTTGTTCTACAAGGTGTTGTTTTGCAACCTCGTCAAATTTCAGGAGGTGGTCACGAAAGACATAAATAATCAATTAAAATTACGGTACCTAGTTCATTATTAATTAACGCTGATTTATTTGGTTATTTAAGTTTGTCAGTATTTCAGAATAAACCCCTTAACGTGGTTTAGGAACTAGGAAATTATCGAATAAACGTTAGAGGTTGTTTGTAAATGTGTAAGCGAGGTTATAAGGCATGAACCAGACGGGCCGCGTTTAAAACACGGGTGGTTCACACTTACCGATTACCGTAAAAAATAAAAAAAAATGAAAATTACATACCCATTTTATTATTGATTCGGATTCGGGTGAATCATCAGCATAGTTACCCCCTTGAATTTGACGAGGATGCAAAACAACACCTTGTATAAAGTTCACCTCACTCAAGTGAGCGCACACAATTCGAAAGCGAACTCATTTGTTTTTAATCATCGCGGATTCACAACGAGACACCGTTCGAATTTCGAACGTGGTGTTTAGAAGTAACCTTACTCCTGAATTTAAAGCTGTACCCCTTTCGCCGAAGAAAAAAAAAAAGAACAATATCAAGATTTATTATAGCAATGGTTTCTACTAATAGTTTTCATCCATTAGGATCCAAAGGAAGTAAAACTGTCGTTTGTTATTAGAAAAAACAAAGATTCAAGTACTGGTTAAGGAAACATACAAGAAAACCCTTTTAAATGTGTGGAAGACAGTAAGTATTACATGAAACCTATTTGTTCATATTAAAACATATCGGTTTTATTTTCAATTACATTTATGTTGAACGGAAGACTAGAAAGTTTGTGGTTCTGTGAGAAGACCCGGCAAAAGGATTACTATTAAATTATAAATGTAAAAAAAAAAACTATAACTTTAATATATTAATTTCTTATTTATTTACTTATTTCTTTACATATAATTTACATTTTTAAATATTATTATATTAAAAAAAAACCATCCATACTAATATTATAAATGCGAATGTCACTCTGTTTGTTTGTATGTTTGTTTGTTTGTTTGTTACCTTTTCACGACTAAACGGCTTATCGGATCTTAATGAAATTTGGCAAGAAGATAGATTTCAACCTGGGGAAGGACATAGGCTATATATCATTACGCTACGGCCAATAGGAGCGGAGCAGCAGTGAAAAATGTTGCGAAAACGGGGAAAATGTGACGCAGACGAAGTTGCGCGGGACCAGCTAGTTTAAAATAATTATAATTATTCATAATTTTCATAATATATCATTAAATCAGAATATAACACAGACATCATTTCTGTATTTCTGGAGAGAGGAGGTAGATGTGTCCCATACACTCACTTTTCGCCAGTCCCTTCCCGCAACTTAAAAGATTTACAGCATCGGCCTGAAGCTTTTTCTGAGTGTCTTTAAGACCCTTGCCGTGTCGACGTCGAAAAGTGTGGTTACTTCCTGCACATCATCTGCCTAGCCTTTTCCGAATTATTTTGGGATCGGCTTCCAGTCTAACCGGATGCAGCTGAATACAATTACTTTACAAGGAGCGTCTGACTATCTGACCTCCACAACCCAGTTAGAACCGGGTAATACGATACCCTTCGGTAAAACTGGTTGTCAGACTTTCGGGCCACTGACTATCTGTTACAACTGTCAAACATCTACAAATGACAGCTGAGACCAACGGCTTAACGTGCTTTCCGAGGCACGGAGGAAACTCGGTATGTAATTATGGTCACCCATCCGTGTACCAACCTAGGCAAGCGCAGCTTAACCTGAAAATCGGCCCGATTGGCGGTTATTATTTAGCCATGAGCTCCTCACTGGTTTCCTGGGGGGTTACCATGACGCTTAAAACATTATTGTTCCATTCGTATTCCAGAGTGGGAAAGTGATGGAGCTAGACGACCTGTATAGCTCCGTCTCTTTTTCTCTCTGGAATAAGAATGGAACAATAATGTTTTAAGACGTCATGGTACGCCACCTGAACACACTCAGAGTAATTATCTGTCACTCCCTAAGAATCCTATAAGAACTTATTCCTACACACTCCAAGAGCTGAGCGTCAATATTTCCTCGACGACCCACGCGACACATCCACCAATATATTTCCATCATAACATGGCCTCGTTTTGTATAGGTTTCCAGTACAATGGTAGATCCGTATAAACTGGTTTTCTATAGCTTGATTGGTCGCCATGCTTACTTGCCCTACAAAATCAATTATCGTAATTGGAACAAACGTTGGCATACAATTGTCATTTACCACTTGGACAAATAACTGGTTAGGCAAACATGGACCCTAAGACACGTGTCCTTCCGCTAGCGATTAGCGAGTATCTAGAGGCAGCAAATTAAAAACGCCTTTTCTTTGACAAAGTTTGGGCTGGAGATGGGGAACAGGTAACAATTTTTATCAAATCTTTTTTTTTATTTGCAAATATGTGTTAAAATTTTTAGTTCTAGGACAAATGCCGGTTTCCTTAACCTCTCCAACCTTGCGGCTAAACGGTAAAACACCCAGCCGGCCTCACAATGACGTCATCGAGCGTGTCAAGTGTCCTGCGCTCATAAAAAGCTTATCGCGCGAGTTCTATTAGCTCTTATCTCAAGCGGTAAACAGTTTCGGGTTCTTGATTAACGAGACCATGTATTACAATATAAACAACTGTTTTATAACTACTTGAGAATTATAAACATCGCATAGAATTCAGAGAGCTCGCCGCAAACATACTGTTGTCGTAGTTTGTTTTTTTTTGGTAAAACTACTGAATCAATTTACACGAAACTTTAGATCTAACATAACAAATATACAAGTAATCTAATGACAGTGTTTTTTAGGAGTCCTACATAAATTATTCTTGCAAGATTCCAATTCAAACGTCTTATTAGAATCGGCCATTTTCTAACTGCGCAGTTCAATGCATGAAAATACTTGAAATATCAATAAATATGAATAAATATGCCTCGAATGCATGAAATTATGAATTATCACTATTTTTTCGCTTATTACTAATGTTTCCAAGACCATATTTCATTGTAAAAGAGTCAAATTCATATTTTCAATTTCGACTGACGAATTTCACAACAAAGGAATTTTTGGAGAAATTTTTGGGTCAAAAACATAATTTTTAGATATTTTTTCCAGCAAATGACTATCTAAAAAGTTACATTATACACTTATAACATACTATACATTTACTTACCAAAGTTTAACAACACAAAACACAAAAATTTCACTGCATTCCAAAACAAAACACCACCGTTCCACACTGGCCGCCATGACTCATTTTGACAGTCGACAAAGACGCGTTTCTTTATTTTTTTAATAATTTTGTGCAGTTGTTAGGTTGGTATGTTTGGTTTCATTTTAATCGAACTCTAGTTGGCCAGAGACGTAAATTTTTACAAACGAATTAGACCCTTACTGTACGTACGATAAGGGTTTAAGTTTGCTTGTACGAGGCGTTCCCATATGGGAACCTCGGGGCTCAACCGAATTGTTCGGCGTTCCCATATGGGAACCACGGGGCTGGAGAGGTTAAGATGTTTTCCTTCACCGTTTTTGAGGGCAGCGGTGATGAAATAAATTACATAAAGTAATGCGCCTGCCTGGGTTCGACCCCAAGGTTTACTGCTCGTAAGTCGGGGCTGCCACCACTGGGCCACCGCTGTTCTTATCAATAATTGATAATCACGGAAAATATCCAGTAAAGTGTGTTTAAAAAGGTACTACAAATGGTTTACTCGTCCCACTTACACGAACATCAGTCCTGACTTAGTGAAGGAAACTAAAGCCTTCAAAGCGTATTTGAATCTGAACAATATATCTACACTTGGAAACGTCAATAGGGAAAAACACATTGCAAAGAACCGTTTATATGCAACAGCAAGAAAAGCATACTCCGAAATACAATATGGCATTCACATAACAAAAACAAAACACGCTCGAATTCGCCATACATCCAGAATTTCTAGACAGAGTGTATAACAAAGAGACTAGTTTGAAATCACGTACATGTCATAAAATTTGGTCGCGTACTGCCAATATAGTTTAAAGCTACGGCTTTAAAAAGACGGAGCGATGAGCGAAGCGATTTAGGGCCATGTTGGCTTGAGAGTCGTCATGAGTTGTGTAAAAAGAGTCTCCACTAGTGACAGTACTTAAAATTTTAAATTTAATAAATATTATAATTTTATTATATATATTAAAATATATATATTAAAATTATATATATTTATTAAATTTAAAATTTTAAGTAATAAAATTATAATATTTATTAAATTTAAAATTTTAAGTACTGTCACTAGTGGAGACTCTTTTTACCAGTCTTACCAGGAAGTATCGTATTACCTAGTACTAACTGGGTTGTGGAGGTCTGATAGGCAGTCGCTCCATCTTTCGGTTAGACTGGGAGCCGACCCAAACATATGAGGGAAAAGGCTTGACAGATGATGACCAGTGGAGACTCTTTTAGTTACAGTTGCTAATAAATTGAGTAATGTTTTTTTTCCTCCACACATAATACACATCATCATCATCTGCCTAGCCTTTTCCCAAACTCTCTTGGGGTCGGCTTCCAGTCTAACCGGATGCAGCTACCAGTATTTTACATGAAGACACTACCTATCTGACCTCCACAACCCAGTAACTGGGTAATACGATACCCCTTGGTAAGACTGGATGTCAGACTTTTTTTGGCTTCTGACTACTCGTAACGACTGTCAAAGATCTACAAATGACAGCCGGGACCAACGGCTTAACGTGCTTTCCGAGGCGGAGGAAACTCGGTGTGTAATGATGGTCACCCATCCACGGATCAACCTCGGCAAGCACGGCTTAACCTTAAAGATCGACCCGGGCGGCTGTTATTATTTAGCCACGAGCTCCTCTTATTTAACACTAAAAAAAAAAAAAAACTTAAAAATGTACAGAAATAGAAAAAAAAAAGAAAAAGCAGTCTCACGGCTGCGGCAAACAGACCCAGTTCAGCAAACTGCCAAGCAGCTGATGCCCGACGCTGATTTTCACCTGGATCTGAGATAGTGATGTGACGGACGTAAACCAGTTTTGTAAATTGTGTTAATAATTATGTAGTGTGGTGTAGTGTATGAATCACTGTGTCCATCCCCAAACTCGTCACCCCCGCTAAACGCTATCTCTAAAACCCCAGCCTTATGTACTGCGTCTCAAGTTAACTCCGAAGCAGTCATACTCAGGTATTGAGTTATCTAACTTAAGATGAAGTACCTACCGCATTTATCTACAATCGTATACCCTAGGGGGGTAAGCAGGAGTCCAAGTTGTTAGGGAGTGAATCGTGTTCAATGCAGGTATTGGATGATAACTTTGCTGTGGGTTACTGTAGTTTTAATTGCATAATTTGTTAAAACGTAGTCGTAGTTGAAGTTCTAACACCAGGTAAATATAATCTATACTAATATTATAAAGCTGAACAGTTTGTTTGTTTGTTTGCTTGAACGCGCTAATCTCAGGAAATACTGAACCGATTTAAAAAAATATTTCAGTGTTAGATAGCCCATTTATCGAGAAAGGCTATAGGCTATAATAATATATAATCTCGCTACGAATAATAGGAGCAATGAAAAATGTTGCGAAAACGGGGAAAAAGTGACGCAGACGAAGTTGCGTGGGACACTTAGTCATAAATAGGATCTTTACAGGAGAGTGGAATAACTGCATATACTTAGGTAATGGTACAATGCCATTATATAATTTGTGTTCACTTCAAATTAGATAGAAACGTTGCTTGTTTCGGTGAGTGGCTAAAACAACGGGTCTTCCGATTCTTTAGCTAATGGCGTCAAAAATAAAAAAAGATTAAAAACCGCCAAAAAATTCACTTATTTGGTGTTAGAACTTCAACGACGATTTACGGAATAAAGAAGTATTATCACATCTTGTTAGCTTTTTCTTCTTTTTTGAGAGCAGCGGTGGCCCAGTGATGGCAGCCCCGACTTACGAGCAGTAAACCGTGGGTTCGAACCCAAGCAGACGCATTACTTTGTGTAATTTATTTCATCACCGCTGCAGCTCTCAAAAACGGTGAAGGTAAACATCGTGAGGAAACCGGCATGTCCTAGAATTAACAATTCGAAGACATGTGACATCTAGGCCCGCGTGGTGGATTACAGCCCACTCCCTCTCATAGAGAGGAGGCCTGTGTCCCAGCAGTGGGAACATTATAGGCTGATGATGATGATGATGATAGCTTTTTCCCAACTACGTTGTTGTCGGAATACAACTAACCAGATGCAGCTGATTACCAGTATTTTACATTAAGTGACAGTCTATCTGACCTACACAACCCAGTAAGTACTAGGTAATACGATACCCCTCGGAAAGAGGTTGTCAGACTTTCGGGCCACTGGCTGACCTGTAACGACTGTCAAAGATCTATACAAAGTGTTGTTTTGCATTCTCATCAAAATTCAGGAGGTTGTCATAAAAGACATTTATAATTAATTAAAATTACTGTACCTAGTTAATTATTAATAAACACTGATATTTTTAGTTGTTTATGTTTGTCAGTATTTCAGAATAACCCCCTCAACGTGATTTAGGGAATTAGAAATTATTGAATAAACGTTTGAGATTGTTTGTATGTTTGGAAGCGAGGTTATAGGGCGAGAATCAGACGGTCCGCGTTTAAAACACGGGTGGTTCACACTTACCGATTTCCGTAAATAAGAAGCTATGTAATAGGTGGTTACCCATCCACGGACCAACCTAGGCCAGCGCGCCTTAACATGAAGATTGGCCCGAGTGGCTGTTATTACTAGCCACGAGCTCCTTAAAGCTACCGATCATGTTTATGAATTTAAAGCAGTTTCAAACACAAGTAAGGAATTAACCAATACCTAGGGGATGATCACTATTTTTTTTTTCTTTATGTGTCGGGTAGATTATTGAAAAGTATTGGACACGTATTTTTTCTTTTTTCACGTGGTCATAAAATTACGGAGATATATTGAGTTGAAATGGCGCATGACGTCACGTGTAGGTAATTTTTATACCTACTTGTGACGTAGTAAGCCCCCATTCTAACAACTTTAATGAGTTTTAACTAAGTATATTTTGATATTTTGATAAAACAAAAAATACGTGTCTAATATTTTTGTATTACCTGTCTGAGGGACAAAATAGAATTTCGTTTTCTTTACCCAGTCTTCATCCCTATTCTTTTATTAATCAAAATATTCTAAATCCAGATTCAGTATCAGCCTAATTCAATCCATAAAACCGACAAATAGTCCCCAATAGGATCAGACAGCCAATCACAAACAAATAAAAACGGCCATAAACGGCCAAAGGTCCATCTGATAGCCTTATTCCGACTATTATTGCCAAAGGGGCACCAGGGTTGCATTTAAAGGGTTTATGGCCAAAACGTGGACAAGCTTAGGCTACGATTATTTTGGATTTGCAGAACTGGAGGAAAATTTGCGGCCATGTAGGAATAATAATTTTGTAAAACATGTCTTGTTTGGGTAAAATTGAATTATAATTTTCTTGATGGGTTATTAAAAGTGACCTTTTCGCCCTTAAACATTTTTTTTTTTTTTTTTTTTTTTTAAAGATTATATTCTGTTTCTATAGATAATTTATAATCGGTCTAATTTAGCTGTAAGACTATTTTTCGAAAATCTTTTTTAGTAACTTTTTAGACCTATGTATCTTGCTTATGCATGCTTGAATGAATCTAATATCTAATTATATATTATAATAATATTATTATATATAATATATAATTATATTTTATTATTGTTATCCTTAAAAATGAAGTTTAAGAAGTGTTAACACCTAAATTGTTTTTAATAAAATTGTAATTTAACAGAAAGTAAGGCACACATTTGCATGACTCAGTGTTATAATTTTTTATAGTTTGTATCTTTATTTGTGTAAGCTAATGGAATTAAAAGGCTTTTTTATTTTTTATTTATTTATTTTATTTATCTTGCTTATGCGTATGAAGTTTCATTAAAATCGATTCAGTCATTACGGAAAATAAGGATTTGCAAGTTTGTATAAATGGTCGTAAGGTGTAAACGCTTTTAAGGGGGTCATTTATTCTGTAATACTGACAAATTTAAACAAAAAAACTTGAGAGGTGTCAAGGGACACCCGGATGGAACGAAGTTCCTTTCACGTACATAATATCAATACATTTTAGATTTAAAATAGTGTGCGAAAAAAAAAAATTAATTTAAGGAAGATTAATCCTTAATTAGAAGCAATACGTCTTACTTAACTGCACAACCGAATTTGTACTTTGTAGTTCGGTCACCCAAAATAATAATCATATCTATCCTTACTCACATACACAACCCAATTGTACGTAATTTAAGGAAATTTCAACTTTATTTTAAAGAAATAAAGCTTACAATAGCTTACTATAGCAAAAAGTGTCGTGACAACTTTTCGTAAGATTTTTTTCCGTCTAGCCCCCTTTCACAACGCGCGATAAGGAACTTCGTTCCAAAAAAAGCAGCGTTTTTTTAATAATTAACTAGGTACCGTAATTTAAATTGATTACTGATGTCTCTTGTGACAGCCTTCTATATTTTGACGAGGATGCAAAACAACACCTTGTATACTTATACAAGGTGTTGTTGTGTAGGTTACCTAAACGCTCCACAGGAGTCATAATACCACGTAAATACAATACCTTCTCCACAGTTCACAAACCTAACATCACATATTCCCTTAGCTTCCAACATAGTGGACACAGATGCTATGACAAACACGAGACAAGTCAAGCTAAACCACCTAGTATTAGCTGACCTGGCACTGTATTCAATTTCAATAGAATAAGAGGTCGTGTTACACTGGACACATGACAACTGAAGCTATACCGCCTAATATAAGCTGACCTGGAATTGTGTAACTTTTCAGTAGAATGACAGGTCATGTAACACTGGATAATACACATGATAACAGAAGCTAAACTGTTCAGAGTAAACTGACTGCGTATTGTATAGGCTTTTCATGCAATGAGAGGTCAGGTTATATTGGGAAGGGTGTAGCTTGATTTGATGTGTGCATATTCGGATGTGTTGGACTAGTGAATAAACACGTTTTGGTCATTGTAGAAAGCTATTCAAATAATGTTATGTTATTTAACATAGCATAATATCACGCTTGTAATCTCCAAAGCGTAGGGCAGAGGTGTATCGAATAGAGCACCCATATTTCGTCAAGAAGTTTCTTGCCCATACTTCTCCATAGAGATCTACGCTTTGGAATGGGCAACTACAGTACTTTCACAAGTTATTATGCCTTGTGTCTGGGACTGTAGCTTTGCGTTTTGTTCTGTCATTTGAATTAAAAAAGTGCCTGTAATGGTCTAATTGAAATAAATGCTTTGAGTTTGAGTTTATCGCAAGAAATAAGGTGTCTGATAAGATGATGAGTAATAGAGAAGTATGGAAGAAGAAGACATGCTGCGCCGACCCCAAATAAATTGGGATAAAACAGGAGAAAGATGATGATGATGTTTTATAAAGTATTGCATAGAAATCATGAGAAATCCAGATGTTTTATCAAGTCGAAACCATGCGAAGCAGGAGCCGGTCGCTAGTGTAAAATAAAAAATCTAGGCAAGATTATTATAAAAGCTGAGAGCTTTAATCAATTTAACTCTGATAAAAGATATATTCGCGACCAAAAACTTAATAAAAAAATTAAAATTCCATTTTCAGAAGCCAAAGAATGTTTTCAAATCCAATAAAAAAGTCGAAATGTCTTTCTTTTTGCGCCAAAAATTTTGTCCCACAAACACTTTATTAGAAAAGCAAAGAACGTTGTTATCATTTTATATCAAAAGCCCATCTATTTTATATTAAAAATAAATCCACGCTGATAGAAGCTTTAGTTCGTTAGATTTTAAGTTTAAAATCGCTTGTCGAGATTCCCAAATCCTTTGGGCTGAAACTAGTATCAAGATGCAAGATGAAAACAACCTTATTCTATGAGGCGCAGAGTAGAAATTCCTGTTTAAATTTATATTTAAATTTCGAATCTCGCCGCCTGGGACCAATAAGCCTTTTATTAATTTTTCAAAACTTTTTTGATTTATTTTCAATCATCGGAATTGAGATTTGTTTTCTTTAATTATGTTTGATTTATTTGTTTATTCAGATTGTTAAAAACGTACTGATTGAACGTTCTCCTTCGTCCTAACCGTTATTTATTTATTTTTTAACTTGCAAAGGAAAATCCCCGCCAAAAAAACATGCCAGCCTTATTTAATTAATGGGGGATTGGTTATAGCTGTCTATGGTGTTCTTTTCTGCTAATAAAAAAAAAAGTCAGAAACGTTATGAATCAGGTGATTTCATTGGGAAGCTTACATTTAAACCGTTTAAGGTGAAACCACCAAAGAAGCCCACGAAATTCATTTTTTTTAATGTTTTTTGCAATTTGCCGGTTAGTGTTAGCCTGAATATTGAAAGAAATATTATTCGTGACCGTGACAAGTATGTAGTTACCTACACAATTATATTATTTAAAATCATCAATACAACCCTCTAAGTTCACTTAAATCTCATTTTTCATGACTATTTCATGGAAAAGAGTGGTCTACAACACTACAACAAGAAAAAAACTCCAAAAACAAAACATTTTATTTTACATAGGCCTACATGGGCACTTATAAAACGTCAACAAAAGGTGCACGGTTCGGGTTGGTCGTTTCCTATGGAGAAGAACCGGCAAGAAACTCCATGGTTACTCTTTTAAAATCATTTGGTTTTACAATATTCGAAGTTACAGGGTTAGTACTTAAGTATGGGAGGACAGCGTAGGCCCGACAATAAGTCGTTGCTTACTACAGAAGGTAGCAAAAAAAACAAAGCCTACAATGTCCTCACATTCACAAAAAATAGGTAAACTCTCACTCCCACTCGACAAAACGCTGCAATCTGTTAAACATCAATTTGAGAAAAACGAGTTAAAAAATTTACATCTTTAACTAGTTACCAAAATATAAAGGGTGTAAAACACCTCTTAACGAAGCCGAAAGGCACTGGTTCTCCCTATCATTGCGATCATTTTTTTGTTCTACACCATACCTGGGAACCTTCTAGTTACGAAGATATTAGGGGTCAAAGTTCCAACTTTTTGACAAGATTTTTTTTAAATACAAGTTTTTGATGTAAAATTTTTACTTTAAACACCTCCACGACCCCCGTACTATTCAATCCGTCCATCAGCGCAATGTTTTGAGTGCGTTACATTGAGTTCTACCCCAAAACATAATTTTACACCCCCCAAAAAAAAGTCGTTTCCCAGCAATAATTTTTGCGTAAAGTTACTTAGTTTCATGTACAGAATGCTTGGTTGACGGCTTCGTGATGAGGTGATTTACACCGTGTATAATCAGTAAAGATATCAGCTGTTTAAATTGACTCATACCAGATGTAAAAATACATGTATTAAAGATATTGCAGATAGTAGACATTGTATAGATTAGCAGTCCTACTACTCTGTACTCTTTCTAACAGGTACTTATTTGTAAGATAAAACACTAAGTTTGCATTGTTTTAACAAAATACAAAGACGTAAAACCACTACATTGATGTGCGCACGCCCCACTTGCGCGCCCGCAACCATCTACCTATCACAGTAAAACGCTGAAATCTAGCTAGATTACAGCGTTTAGACAAAACATTTGTATCCAAATTTCGTGTTACAGTGAAATGTAATATTGAGTTATTTTGATAATAGAACCGTTATTGAACTGTAGATCGAACCCGTACTAAGCTAACATCGCGTAGATTGTTTTAAGTTGTATTCCCAGAAAACGACATTACCCGGGTTGCAGCGTTTTGTTCTGACAGGGTTGCCCGCCAACCAATAAAGCTATAAAAAACCAGTTTATGCGGATCTCTCATTATACGGGAAATCAATACAAAAGCGAGGCCACGTTATACTGGAAATGTAAAGCGATGTGTCGCGGACCGCGGTGTGTACATTTCTAAAGCGTTCATTGCTAACTAAACAAAGATGTCTGCCTTGAAATAGACACAATACACGCCAGCAATTGTCACAGTTTGATCGGCACAAGGAAATGGAGACTGCCATATAAAGCCCATGTGTTTCTTTTGTTTTAGAAGACTTTTATTGTAGACTAGCTTCTGCCCGCGGTTCTCGTTGTGAACGGAAATTAACCCACGGGAACGTTTTAAAAGTAGCCTAAGATACTCGGGGATAATGTAGCTTCCCGTTAATGGAATTGAAAATTGTAAGGAGAGTTCAATAACCGAATTTTATTTATTTTTTATAAAACTATCTATATTTCCAAAGTGGTAGCTCAGATGAAAATCTTTTCTGGAAAGAAACTGCTGCTCTAGAAGAAAACTATGAGATGGTGTACAAAAAACCAAAATAATTTGAAAAAAAAAAAAGTTTGAAAATTTTTTCTAAGTCCTCGCGCCATAGCGCCGCTAAGGCCTTCCGCTCTTCCGTCAACATAACTCGTTTCTACAGGAGTATAGGCTTGGGAATAACCTTTCGAAGAATCTTCTTCTTTTTGCAATCGATTAAAAACTGGAATGTTTGTACTTGTCTACTCTCTGATTCTGCAAGATTCAAATAAAACCTGTTTAAACTCACCTTTCTCCACCCTCCATTATTACAGCACTTACTTATTATCTTTAATTAACTTAATTAAATACATAAATTAAATTACTATTGCAAATTGGAGCTTTCCTTAATTAAATGTCTTAAGGAAAAACGTTAGTCACGGAGTCTTGATAATTGTGCCTTGCGAAAGGCGCTTTAAAGGATTCTTTTTGGGGTTTAAAAATTCCAGGGGATTAAAAAAGAAGATTTTGCAAGAATTTCTACTAGCTTATTTTTTTGCTATATTGCAAGAAATTAAAATATAAACCAAAGTAGTCCTAATCATTGCTGCGGGTTGTTCGAAAGAGATACGGTGGCCCTGGAACACAAAGGGCGAAGAAGGAACATGGATGGGTTTTAGTCAGTACAAGTCTGACACTCCCTCCCACTCCGCCCAGAGCGGGGGGGTCATTTGATGATTTCCCATCCGTAAAAAAAAAAGTAGTCCTAATCATAACTTCTTAACTTATATCTATACAAATCTACAAGGTGTTGTTTTGCATCCTCGTCAAATTTCAGGAGGTGGTCACAAAAAAAATAAATAATCAATTAAAATTACGATACCTAGTTAATTATCAATAAACGCTCATTTCTTTGGTTGTTTAAGTTTGTCAATATTTCAGAATAACCCCCTTAACGTGCTTTAGGCTATAAGAAATTATAAATTAAACGTTTGAGATTGTTTGTATGTGTGTAAGCGAGGTTATAGGGCAAAAACCAGACGGGCCGCGTTTAAAACACGGGTGGTTCAAACTTACCGATTTCCGTAAATAAGAAAAAAACTAAGAAAAACCTACCCGTTTTATTATTGATTCGGGACAAGAAGCATTAGCAAAGTTACCTCCTCGAATTTGACGAGGATGCAAAACAACACCTTGTATATCTAAACACAAATAAATAAAATTAAAGTGTCTGTTTGTAATATTAATAGAACCGCTTTTTCCTACATGCGTATGATTGTATATACGGTACATAATAATAAACAACAATATATTTTTTTTGTCTGTCATTAAAATTGTCTCTCTGTCTGTTTGTTCCGGCTAATCTCTGGAACGGCTGGAACGATTTTTACGGGACTTTCACTGGCAGATAACTGATGTAATAAGGAGTAACTTAGGCTACTTTATAAATTCCACGCGGATGAAGTCGCGGGCACAGCTAGTTACTGTTTGGTAGACTTTTGGGCCACTGTAACAACAGTCAAAGTTCTATAAATGACAGCCGGGACTAACGACGTATAGGCACGGAGGAAACTCTGTATGTAATGAATTGTCACCCATCCATAGACCGATCTAGATCAGCGCTGCTTAACTTTGAAGATCTACCCGTGCGCCTGCGGATCTATTTCCATCCAATACCAAGAGCTAATACCGTTTGGTATTAGTTTATTTCCGAATTTATTTTCTATTCCCAACGAGTACCACATTTTTTTAAATAAAAAATCTATTACTAACGAATACCAAAACGTGACTTTTTGTACACTCAGCTACACAAATGGATCACATACTGACCAACTGCGTACTGAACAGAAAATTAGCGTTGGTCACTGTTTAGAAAAATTAAGGGTCTAACTTCTATTTAGTGAAATTTTAAAATTAAGCTGATTATTACCTACTTAAAAATGCATACTACTTTTAAATGTTAGCAAATTATTTATATTTGATGTCTGTGCAAAAAAAAATGCTGATTTATTACTACTAAGCTACATAATTATTTTAAAAGTTGATTGTCTGTGATATTTATAACTATTGTTAGATTGTAAGTAAAATCACCATTTTTGATGTTTTTTGCCAAAAACATTGTTACATTTGAAGTTGATTATCTGTGATATTTTATAATTTTGTTATATTTTTAACCCCCGACCAAAAAAGAGGGGTGTTATAAGTTTGACGTGTGTATCTGTGTATCTGTGTGTCTGTCTGTGGCATCGTAGCTCCTAAACGGGTGAACCGATTTTGATGAAATTGGTTTCGTTTGAAAGGTATTTAATCGAGAGTTTTCTTAGCTATGTTTCAAGAAAATCTGCTCAGCCGTTTAAAGGTCATCACCTTTTTTCTAGTTGAAGGGAAATAAACAACTTCCACAGAACTGGTCGATTCGAAATCATGGGCATCGCCGGGGGGGGGGGACTGCACCCCCCCTCCCGCCGCCCCCCATAAAAGATCAGGTTTTTTAAAATTTTATAACTCCTTGCTTTCGTTAATTAGCGAGAAGAAGCGCACCACCGAGAAAAATGGAAGAAATGGGGGAGGCCTATGCCCAGGATTCGGACAGTCGAGGCTAAGAGACAATAATATAGGTTTAAAAAGCATGAAATAGAATTAAGTAAACCGCATAGTACAAGCACAAAACAAAGCGGACCGGCGGGGGTTTTGTAAATTTTTAATTTAATTTTATACGTAAATTATTCATATTCAATTTTTTGTTTTTTTTTTACGTGAGGGGTTATTATGAATATACGCAAATAGTTACATTAAAAGTTGATTATCTGTAATATTTTATAACTATTGTTAGTTTATAAGTAAAATATCCATTTTTGAAGTTTTCGCCAAAAATATTGGTACATAAAAGTTGATTATTTGTGATATTTTATATTTTTTTTGATTTTCAGTACTTTAACTATTCATATTCGATTTTAAACAAAGGAGAAACCCGTTTCTGGGCCTAGCCGTTACACGAATCGGATATGTACCAAACAAATCTACTATTTTGCTTCATTAACCCATTTAAATCTTAGCCTAAATTACAATGGCCAAATGTAGAAAATAATTCGATTTCTATTTTGTGTTTTAAACAACCTTTGTAAACCGTTACAGCACTTATTTCATTATACTTTGTGTTAATATCACTTACTTCGTAAACGCTGTCATTATGACAATAGAGCTACCCTAAGAATATGATCGATTAAGTGGATATCGAGAGTTACAAATAATTGAATTGTACTCCATTGTTTTGGTATAATTATTTTTTAGATATTGAAATCAATGTAAAATAATAAAATCTTGAATCTAATTGTTATTTAACGCAAACACAACTAAAAAATCATTAAAAGAAATAAATAATCGATAAAATCGATTACAACGCGCATTGCACATGGATTGCACTAGTAAACGGCAAATGTCAATGTCAACGTCTGACAATTGTTATGGGTTCAACGTCATTCGCTTTTCGTATGCGCAAGTGAATGTGTTTTTCTCTTTCTCGTGATTTAGTACAATATTATTTCATAAGACCTCTGCTCGAATACTGGACTCCGAGATTGATTGCCTTCTGACTGACCCTCGCTTGAATATTGGATACCCTACCCTGCCATCCCTGCTGACCTTTGCTAGAAAACCGGATCTGAATATTGCTCTTTTAACGACTGGTTAATACGACATCATGAGCTTGTGCATTAATTGCGGAATAGCAACGGACCGCTGCAACACAATAGGAAGGCGAAGATTGGAAGACGAAATGATTCTTTCAATTGTACAGGAATGGGTCGCGCCTCAATCGGTTAGTATTCGATATTTCTTTATCGTAATTTTTTTGTAATATTCATTTGATATCACCAATCTGAACTGAACCTGCTTATTTAATGACGGCCTATTCCTTCTTTTGGAGAGGATGCCTGTGTCCTTGCTGTGGAAATGTACTTAATAAGGCCGCTGTTTACCCAAATGTGCTACTCAGATGTTTATTGCTAAATGCTAGTGCTAGAACCAATAGTCAAATGATAAATGTTTTCTTCAGGTAAATGAAAATGACTTTATCTGCCAAGTTTGCTGGAATCATGCCAATGATGTATCTCTTGGTGGAAATCGACCAGAAGAAAATGAAGAAACGCCTATAGGACACCGACGAGTGTGTATTCACTGTGGTCATTCTCTTCTGAGAAGAGTTCGTTGCTATCAACTTAGAACTGGACCAGTTCCTAAGTTGATGGCAACGAACTAACTGATACAGTGCAAGAACGCAGAATACACAATGTTATAAGAGAATGGATCCTACCACGCTCTGTTAGTATATTAGTGTTATTCACGGTTTATTCATAATATTTTTTAGTTTTTTTAAGGGCATTAAAAATGTTATTTGGGATTGCTAAAACATTTAAGTGAAATAGAAAGACGGTGTGATAACAGTCAAGCTCCTACAGACAGGCAGCTCTTTAAGTGGAAGAGATGCTATAATCCAATATTATTGCACCTGTATTGTTGGCAAAAGAACGGTTGGTTGCTGTGCCCACACCATGAGCACAATATGGTATCTTGGTTGGGCACGGCACCAGGGTAATCAATTACCTCCTGCACAATTCCTAGATACTGTATTATTATATTATGATAATCTTAACGAAGAAGGTGGTTAATAAAACCCTATCTCAATTATGTGCTTTTTTAATTTTAATATAGTTACCTATTATTGCAATCTCATATTACTGTAATCTGAGATAGCATCAAATCCCCTATTCTATATCCCTATACGTAGAATATACAATGATTGCAAATGCAAGCAAATAGTGATGTAAGTGAGCCTTTAATAAACATAGTTTTTAGTAACATCTTTCAGATTAATCTGAATTTACTGCTTTTTATGTAAGTAGGTACCTAAACCTCATCATGATAGGCAACAGGCACTTCAGCTCAGCGCATATGCGTTCCAGATTTACGTAGAAAACAGAAACAGCCTCAAAAACATATTTTTTTATTTAAATAACTCGTATAATAAAATAACCTAAAATGTACCTAAACATTGTCCAATTTTACCAATTTGGCCATTGCTGGGAAACGTGAAAATTAGGCTCGTGATACCTTCCTAGATGTTCTAATTTATGGCAAAATTCCAGACCTGTAACGCCAGGCCCAAGGTTCAATGGAGTTTGGGTTTCTCCTTTCTACGTGATTTATTATTAAGATACGTAATTATATCATCACCATATTATACAAGTCGATTGTCTGTGATATTCAATACTCGAGCATCGCTCTATACTTTAAATACTTACTAGGTAAGTATCACAGTTTATTAATAAGTACTGAAAATTGCTACTATTTGATTGTTTGTATATAATATTATAATTTTTCGGACTAGGAATAGTAAAATAAAAGTATCTAATATCTCTTAATCTATAATAATGACAAAATAAAAGAAAAAATCAATATGTGATTTATATTCAAACCCTAATCTTGATTAAACACTACTTAAAATCACTCAAAGCATTTTAATTTTACTGAACCTGACTGTACCTAATTTCTTCAAACATGTTTTGGTATTGGTTTTAAAATGTGGTACTCGTTGGGAATAGAAAATAAATTCGGTAATAAACTAATACCAAATGGTATTATGGAATAGATCCGAGCGCTATAATGGAGCAAAAATGAGATTATTTTTTGACGTCAAATGTGACATTTTAAGATCAATTTACATTTTAACCCCTCGCTTCGCTCATGATTGTACCCAGAACTTTATCCTTTAATTCTATCCTTCGCTGCTGTCAGGATCCAACTTAGTCTCTCGAATTAAATTCCCTTTTTTTCACATAAGATCACGCCTGTAATCCGCTAAGGGTTAGGCAGAGTTGTACCAAATAGTACATCCACATTTTGCCAGTTATGTTTAAGTCCCACGTAAAGGGGGCGAGCGTATTGCCATCAATCGGTCACAAATCTAAATTCCGTGGCTGCTTCTGAGTAATTCCTAATGGAAAAACCCAATATAAATTTGCCCGACCCAGGAACCTCATGCTCAGCAGTCGCGATTGGGACCACTAGACCAACGAGGCTTGTTGTATAACCTACTAGCCTATGCCCGCGGCTTCACACGCGTAAAGTTCGATCACTGTCCCACGGGATTGTACTATCGGGATAAAAATCCTATGTAATCCAGGTTATAAACTACCCCTGTGCCAAATTTCATCCAAATCCATTCAGTAGTTTTCGCGTGAAAGAGTAACAAACATCCATCTATTTATCCATCCATAATTACAAACTTTCGCGTTTATAATACACACATCAACACGGTCTAGGGATATTTCATACTCAATTTAATAACTCAAAAAGTACTGGCCGCATTGGAATCTTTTATACACCGGTTTGTTTGTAATTTATCTCAGACTAATTCCAAATTCAAATTTTTGAAAATTATTTTGTTTCGTTGGCATAAAAATGTCTTGATGTGTAGGAGAGGAAATTTTCATTTGTGCGAAATTTAGAAAACAATACGAATCACGTTTAGTTACAGTTTTTTTTTTCATTTTTAAACGAAAGATATAGTTAAAATTGAGGTATTGTAGCCATGCAACGCCAACATTTGACGACGGCGGAGATGTTACGAGCTGTGGGAATGCTGGAAGCTGGGTCTAGCGTAATGTTGCTGAGGCTATAGGGACCCACCAAAATGTAATTTCAAGATTGTGGACACGCTATCGTGCCACAGGTGAAGTAGCGGAGAGGCCCCGGGGGCCAAGTCGCATCACTACCCCCAGACAAGACCGATTTTTGAAAATTACTGCGCGAGCTCAACCAAATGCAACGGCGACTCAATTGGTCCAAAGGCTGCGAGTGGAACACCAAGTGCTTGTGAGTGACCAAACTGTAAGAAGGCGACTGCATGAAAGCAATTTACGCTCTCGTAGACCACTCCGGGTCCCACCTTTACGGAGAGGCAATCGTGGACGACGATTAGAATGGGTTCGGAACCACTTGGACCGGGGTCGTGAGCAATGGTCCAATGTGCTGTTCACGGATGAATCCAGGTTCGGCTTCCATCCAGATTCACAAAGGACGCGTGTTTGGCGAGTTTCTGGACGATGGAGCCGTCTTCAGAACCCTCAGGAAGTTCACCCATACCAAGGAGGAACAATTATGGTTTGGGCAGGAATTCGTCTTGAAAGACGGACGGATCTCGTTTGGGTGCGGGGCAATATGACGGCAGAACGATA
Organism: Cerastis leucographa; assembly: GCA_963082945.1. Lineage (NCBI taxonomy): Eukaryota > Metazoa > Arthropoda > Insecta > Lepidoptera > Noctuidae > Cerastis > Cerastis leucographa. The sequence goes on along the minus strand of OY720374.1, from coordinate 5,554,947 downwards.
CGTCCAACAGGTGCTGGGGCCTGTAATCTTGCCCCACAGAACACAAATGGGGCAAGATTTCCTGCTCATGCACGACAATGCCCGGACACACACGGCGAGAACGGTAGCAGCTTGGTTACATACACACAATGTTAGGGCCTTAGACTGGCCTGTTCAATCGCCAGATCTAAATCCCATTGAGCATGCGTGGGATATGCTGCAAAGAAGAGCTCTGAAGGAAGTTCCTGAAAATCTGGCTACAGAAGATCAACTTTTTGCGCACCTCAGAAGGACATGGGACAATATTCCGCAGCAAGACATTGACAACCTTGTTCTGAGCATGCCGAATCGTTGCCGATGTGTTATGAACATCATGGGCGCTTTCTCAGACTACTAACTTCAAGTTTATAAACACAAATTAATTATAATAATTAAATATAATAAGATTCCTACTAAATATAATTACAAATTGTACGCTAAAAAGCACAAAAGCCCATAGGTACCAACCAAACTGCTATATTCACAAAATCGTCGTGACAGAATACGTTATAAGATATTTTTAAGGGTTGTAACACGTCGTCACGTTTTACTTGACAAGGGTCGTTTTATATCAGCGTTCTTTGTATATATATATATATATTATATATCTATACACTAGCTGTCCCGCGCAACTTCATCTGCGTCGCATTTTTCCCGTTTTTGCAACATTTTTCATTGCTGCTCCGCTCCTTTTGAACGTAGCGTGATGATATATATGGCCTATAGCCTTCCTCGATAAATGGGCTATCTAACACTGAAACATTTTTTCAAATCGGACCACTAGTTCCTGAGATTAGCGCGTTCAAGCAAACAAACAAACAAACTCTTCAGCTTTATAATATTATAAGTATAGATTATAGTATAGATTGTTATTTTATTTAGAACTAGCTGTTGTCGTCCGGAGACGCTTGATCTAGACTAGAGTCAAGAGCAAACCTATCGCAAATAAAAGAAAAATACTTTCCTTTTTGAATCGGATTTTGTTTACATGAGTTTTAACTGATTTTGCACGGAACCCTAATCCATTTTCTAAAATAAAAGAGGCTTATGTTACTTCTTTGACAGCCAGTAAAAGTCCCGTTTTAATCGGTCCAGCCATTTCGAACATAAGCCGGAACAAACAAACAGACAGAAAAAATAATATAAGTACTGTGTATACTTTCATAATATGCATTCAGTAAAAAACTATTATTTTGAAATTACAAACAGACAGTACAATTTTATTTATTTGTTTATCTTACCGAAATGGTTTGTGGTAGATTTAAAAAAAATGGCGTAATTCTAGTTTTTTTCCTGTGGGTTTCAAATTTCGGCACCAGTAAACGTCCTATCTTTTTTATTTGCCAAACATCACAAAAAAACATGTAAAAGTCCCTTATAAAGTATATTTAGACTTTAACCTTCCAGTTTAAAGCTTCAGGTGCTTCGAAATTACCCTTTATATAGCAAACGTAAAAAAAGTACTCTTGCTAAGAATAAAACGGTTTCTCATCGCTTCACTTGAGGAGGTTTTATGTACTCAACTGGGGTACATTAAAATAACGCCCTATAATATCAAGCATCCTGGCATAATAATAAAAAAAAAACGCACGGATCGATTTTCGATCTTCTGCAAGAGGCACGCCAGAAATGACTAATTCCATCGGAAGTGCAATGCGGATAAAAGAAAAAAAAAGAATATACTCCTTTTTTAATTCTGTGGGGTGCCCTTAGCGTGCAGTCGCTTAGCTTGTAAGTTTTTATGCCCTGGCTGGAGGCTTTACTCTTAAGGCACCCACAGGATAGTCCGGTTAAGCAGACGACAACCCCATAGGTTGAACTGCGAGATGCAATTCATAAAAAAAAAAAAAAAAAAACTGTTAATAAATCATATATCAGTCAATCCCTAATTACTGCCAGTTAATTTTTATTCAGTAAAAACCTCATTATAAAAAGAAGTATTGAAGAAAAAGACATTCTGCGCTGACCCCAAATAAGTTGGGATTGGTATACATCAATGACATTTTCAAATAATATTTCTTATGTTCCTTTTTATTTTTCAACATTTCATGTTCAAGAAAGAAAAATATTAATTAAACCTCATTATAGTCTAAAAACCGTGTCCGATCCGAAAGGGGGAAATGATAGATACACCAATGACATTATAAAATAAAATAAGAAACGTGAAATGATCAAGGAAAAACGGTTTATGAATTTTAAAATGATTATTGTCCCAAATTTCAACCATTTCCCTAAATACTAACAAAACTTTTAAAACGTGACAACACCATCTTCGGCCTTGGTATGTTCGATCGTCAATTGTTTGTTTATTACATAATTACCCGAAGAGTAACTCCGCCGCCCTCATCCCTGTGTTACCTTGTAAGTTTCCTAATTTTAGTACATTTTTAGGGTTCCGTACCCAAAGGGTCAAACGGGACCCTATTATTGAGACTTCGCTGTCCGTCCGTCCGTCCGTCCGTCTGTCTGTCACCAGGCTGTATCTCATGAACCGTGATAGGTAGCCAGTTGAAATTTCTAAGTAATGGTACGGAACCCTTCGTGAGCGAGTCCGACTCGCACTTGGCCGATTTTTTATTTAATTATCATCCGAGTTTTTTTTCAACATCATTATCTCGATTCCTGATAATGCCCTCACAAATCGGACAGTTTTTTTAACATAATGTGAAGTTCAAACATTTGAAACTCGAATATTAAACGAAAATGTGTTGGCAACACCAAGTGAAGCTACTGAGAGTGGCGGTGAGGGAAGAGGGGCCGAGGTGACGCCGGTGGACACGGCGGGAGGATCGCCCCTTTTCAGCGACCGACCTCGACGCGAACGCTTGTGCTGTGCTTACCTTTACTTAATTTTGATATAATAAGTTGATTGTCTAAATTTATGGTTTTAATATACACAAGTTATATATCTAGTTTGTTTTGCTTTAACAGCCTTAAATAGTAGAATACCTACATAAAGTTAACATCAGAAGTGTGCTAAATACCTAGTATTTAACCCAGCCCACATAATGGGGAAAACAAGCAAAAGTAAACGCAAGCATAAAGCCAAACGCGCTAGACACACGTCAAGTAGCAGCAGCTCAAGCACGGAAAGCAGCAGCAGTGGCACGGAGACGCCGCCACTGCCGTCGCGATCTCGAAAGAGGGTAAAGTCAACAACGACTGTGAGTACAAATTTGAATACCCTCCATAATATGATACCTGAGTTTGAACCTTTGAATGATAATGTTACCTCATGGCTGAATGTAATCGAATCTTATGCATCAACTTTTAAATGGTCTGATAGTATCGTTCATTATCAAGCTCTTAACAAGCTCAAAGGTTCCGCTAAAACGTGGTACGAGTCTATATTACGTAATGATCACATGTGGACGGCTTGGTTATGGAAAGACTGGAAAGAACGGATTTCTATAACGTTCAAAGTCAAAAGGAATATGTTTGAATTATTGCGAGAAATTATTGACCGAAAACCCGTCGATAATCAATCCTTATACGATTTCTTTTTTGAACAAAAGGCAAAAATTGATAATTTGTGTTTAAATTTCTCCGAAAATGATATTATTTCTATTATACTAGGAAATATAGGCGATAATAATATTACAGCATCTGTCGAAGCTAGTAATTTTAAATCATGTGATAGTTTGGCGGGCTTTCTGCATAGTCGTGTCTATAAACCCAAAATAGCTAGGCAAGCAGTCAATCATAGTGGATCAAGTAATCGTGAAGTAAATATCAAAGGCGCAACGACAAATAATGTTCCCCAAACCGTAACGTCTGTTCCACTACCCACAAGTTCGTCAAATCAAAACAACACTAATGCATCATTAGGTCGTAAATTAATAGAATGTTACAATTGTGGCGGTAATCACAAAAGAATTCAGTGCACAGTTAAATGTGAATATTGCGGTAAAAAGGGGCATTCGGAAAGTTCTTGTTACCATAAAAAGAATGCGAAGGTAGAAAAATCAAATTCCACCACAGATAAACAGGAAACAAAATTCGTGCAGCAAATAAATACCAAAGATAAATTTTGTAAGAAAATAAGTATTTGTGGTCTCACACACGAAGCGTTTATAGATACAGGCAGTAGTTGTTCGATAATAAGGTCTGATTTCGCTAAGAAATATAATAATTTTGAGATACCTCAACTACCCTCTCCTGTGATTTTGCAAGGGTTTTCGAAGGATAATGTTAAAACAGTGACAAAGAAGGTTCGAGTGAATATCAAGTTAGATTCGGCTTGCATTAATGATATAGAAATGTATGTTCTCGACGAATTATCTGGTTGTGACGTGTTGATTGGTCGTAACGTAACAGAAATATCTGATTTGATGTATACTCGAATAGGCGATACACTGACATTTCAAAATGTCACTGATCTAGAGAACATTTGTAGTATGGTAAATGATAAATGATGTTTATTTTGCAAGTAGGTTTTTACAAACACTTTTACACGTCATTTTTTTTTAACCTAGATGGGGCCGGTGTTTCGTACCTGACTACTCTGAGAAGAAACAGCCGAAACAAACTCAGAGGTTCTCTGTTAACTTGTTACTCTTTTAAAGTCCAGACATTGCTCAATTTACATGAGGACTGTGCAGATTAGTATCTGAAATGGTCTTTTGAAGAAAGAACCACACAGATTTGAGTGGACCTGTCCAGTCAGTGCAAGCATTTGTCAGTTATCGTGTAGCTCGACTTATAACTCAAGGAGCTCAACGAAACGACGAACAATACCAAAGAAAGGACATTTGGGTAGGTCGCTTAAAGTACTCAAACTGTCAGATAGTGGTGGGAGAAAAATAATGTGACCTGCATGGTCCTCACATTCACAATAATTAAATGTAATTAATCATAATTTACGAAATTAATTTTAAAAATCACGAATATCAATAAATGTCACAATAATAATAAAAAAGTAAATATGCATGTCAAATAGACGAATCACTTCTAAACTTGGATACTGGTTCGCGTAGTAACGAACTAATGTTACTATTAAATAAATATAGGCAGTGCATAGCCTCAACTATAGGACAATTGGGTAAAGTAGAAGGTCATGAGATGGTTATTAATGTGAGTGATGATAAACCAGTTCAATTTAGGCCATATAGAACGTGTAATTCAGATAGAATCATTATCAGGGAGATGGTAAATGAACTTTTAGAGAACGGTATCATACAAGAGAGTAAATCATCATACGCTAGCCCGGTTTTACTTGTTAATAAAAAGAACGGTGAGAAAAGATTGTGTATTGACTACAGAGCTTTAAATAAATTAACCATAAAAGATAAATACCCAATGCCACGGATAGAGGATTTAATTGACAGACTTCAAGGTTGTACATTTTTCTCTTGTTTTGATTTAAAAAGTGGGTATTATCAAATTAAAATGGCCCAGGCGTCTATCCATAAGACAGCTTTCATAACGGAAGACGGGCATTATGAATTTTTGCGAATGCCATTCGGCTTGGCCAATGCCCCTTCGTGTTTCCAACAAATGATGGATAAAGTGATAGGTAACATGAGATTCGGTAATATCATTAATTATCTTGACGATACTTTGCTTATAAGTAAAACGGCGGAAGATAACTTAATTCTTATTGAAAAGGTACTCCGCATTTTTAAGGAAAACGGTCTAACAATTAATTTTAAAAAATGTCATTTTCTCAAAAGAGAAATAGAGTTTTTAGGGTACCGAGTAAATTTCGAAGGTCTCAAACCCTACCCCCAAAACGGTTCACCAACTTCGTCAATTCCTGGGCCTTATTAGCTATTTTCGTAAATTTATTAAGAATTGTGCCGTGCTTTCTAGTCCTCTTACTAAATTGTTAAAAAAAGATATCCCATGGCAATGGACTTCCGAACATGATAATGCTTTTTTGGTTTTGAAAGACGCTCTTATCTCTGACAATGTTTTAATAGTTTATGACCCCAATAAACAAAATGTACTGTACACGGACGCAAGTAGAGACGGAATCGCTGGTATCTTGATGCAAGTTACCGATCACGGTGAGAAGCCAGTACATTTTTATAGCCGTCAGACTACAGAAGGTGAAAAGAAATATCATTCGTTTGAACTAGAATTATTGGCTATCGTACAATCGTTAGAAAAGTTTAGGCATTATCTACTAGGCACTCATTTTCGTATAGTGACGGATTGTAATGCAGTACGTTACGCACTGACAAAAAAAGATATAATTCCCAGAATATCTCGATGGGTTTTGTCTACACAAGAGTACTCGTTTGACATTGTTCATAGAGAAGGTAGTCGGATGCAACATGTGGACGCTTTAAGCAGGAATCCATTGGATTCTGGAGAAAAATCGGAGGCTGAGGTAGTTATGTCCATAACCGAAGCCGACTGGTTGCTTTCTGTTCAGTTGCAAGACCCTCGTATAAAAAACATTCGAGAAACCTTAGCATTAGGTGAAGTGTACAAAAACAAAGAAATATTTGATAAATATGAGCTCCTAGGTAATAAAGTTTACCGACGTACCAGTCAAGGTCGTCGTTGGGTCGTGCCTAAAAAATGTATATGGCAAATCATTAAATACAACCACGATGACGTTGGTCATTTTTCAGTTGACAAGACGGTAGAAAGAATATCATGTAGATATTGGTTTACACGCTTACGACATATAGTAAAAAAAAATATTAAAAATTGTTTGCACTGTGTCTTCTATAAGTGTAAGGGCGGGCCAAAAGAAGGCGAGTTACATTCGATACCAAAATATGCGCAGCCGTTTCACACCCTACACCTAGACCATCTGGGACCTTTTGTCACTACGCAAAATAACAATAAATATTTGCTAGTTATAGTAGATTCTTTTACAAAATTTGTATTCATTACGGCGGTACCTAATACAGAGTCTAGTAATGTAATCAATGAACTAGGAAATATTTCCAAAATATTTGGTAACCCTCGGAGACTTATCACAGATGCTGGATCGGCTTTTACATCTAAAATGTTTGATAAATTTTGTATTTCTAAAAATATTAGGTTACACACGATCGCTACGGGCATGCCCCGATCTAACGGCCAAGTCGAAAGATTTAATAAGACTATATTAGAATCTATGAAAACTATGGGAGCTAATTTAGATGAGGATCATTGGGATAAATGTATACCGCCATTACAACAAGCTATAAACAGTACTTACCACAAAACAATAAAAGCTGTCCCTTGTGAAGTGTTTTTGGGCTATAGACTACGTACAGATAGTGACAGTTTAGGACCTGAGCTAGGAGACGTTGATGGCCATACTATTGACGTGACCAAATTACGTAAAGATCCATCTGAGAATATAAATAAGAATGCAATATCGCAGAAAAAACGATTCGATCTAAGCCGCACCAAAGCAAAATTGTATCACGAGGGTGATCTAGTACTCGTTAAAATCCAAAGTCAAACTAACGATAAGCGGAGCAAGAAGCTACTACCAACATTCAAGGGCCCGTTTCAAATAAAGAAATACGTAGGACAAGACAGGTATCAAATAGAAGATATGAGAGGAAGTCAAAGGTCAAAAAAAAAATATGAAGGAGTGGCCGCTGCGGAGAATATCAAACCATGGATCAAAATCGATAATTGGTCTATAGAGTAGGACGCGTGTTGGCAAGGTACATGATTTATACACTTATTTACAGATACCTCTTATTATGTTATAAGCTTATGTGAAATAGGGTAAACTATAAATGAGTATGTGTGCTGGTTTGCCAGAAACAGTGTTCACTATCCAGGGTAGAAGTGGTGTGCTGAAGCAGTTACTGCCTAAGACTAAAGGAGTAAACTGGAACAGGCACTTCTTCGGACTAAAGAAGTGAACAGCTGGTTTACAGAGTTTTTCTAAGCCTAAAGACAATAAGCTGTAAGTTGGGCAAATCAGTACTATAAGGAAACAGTGAATCTGTTTCGCAGTTTCCTAAGCCTAAAGGAGACTTTGATAAAGTTCACTGATTAAAGGCAACACAAGTTCAAAATTTCTAGAATACTTTCTAATACTTGTGTTTTATTTCTAGATGTATTGATGCCGGTCTGCAAAGATCGGTATTGGTTGGAGCGTGCCTGAGGACATGCACGATGCAGGAGGGCCGTGTTGGCAACACCAAGTGAAGCTACTGAGAGTGGCGGTGAGGGAAGAGGGGCCGAGGTGACGCCGGTGGACACGGCGGGAGGATCGCCCCTTTTCAGCGACCGACCTCGACGCGAACGCTTGTGCTGTGCTTACCTTTACTTAATTTTGATATAATAAGTTGATTGTCTAAATTTATGGTTTTAATATACACAAGTTATATATCTAGTTTGTTTTGCTTTAACAGCCTTAAATAGTAGAATACCTACATAAAGTTAACAAATGTGACATTAAAATTTTGTAGTGTAAAAATTTCAACTAACTTGAAGCCCGATTGGCGTTAGTGATTTTACGTCGTTTAGTACAAGTTTCTTGCCTGAACTTGAATAAACTTAGAAACTACATCGGGTTGTAAAGGTGTTAAGTACATTGAAACCAATTTAAAATAACATAACTTGAAGCTAAGCAAACGGTCTGAGTGTAAAACTTTTCGTTTCACTTACGCTAACGTAAGATACTTTTAGTAATTTTGTTTGTGAACTTTCAAGGTTTTCTCGTAAGTATATAAAGGGCGTAAAACCCCTAACGAAGCCGAAAGGCACTGGTTCTCCCCGTCATTGCGATCATTTTTTTGTTCTACACCATACCTGGGAACCTTCTAGTTACGGAGATATTAGGGGTCAAAGTTCCAACTTTTTGACAAGTATTTTTTTAAATACAAGTTTTTAATGTAAGATTTTTACTTTAAACACCTCCACGACCCCCGTACTATTCAATCCGTAGATCAGCACAATGTTTTGAGTGCGTTACATTGAGTTCTACCACAAAACATTATTTTACACCCCCCAAAAAAAAGTCGTTTCCCAGCAAAAATTTTTGCGTAAAGTAACTTAGTTTCATGTACAGAATGCTTGGTTGACGGCTTCGTGATGAGGTGATTTACACGGTGTATGTATTTTTTGTCGAAGAGAAATGTTGCTTGTTATCATGTAGCTTTTTTCTGTTTTTGCGAGGTCATATTTATAATGTATGTAGTTAGGTGATTTTATTTCGTTAGACACGGTCTTCATGTGGGCAGAACATGGGTTTCGTGCTATGAAAACACACACTACACAAAGTACACTGCTTTTATCGAACTAACAAATTACTTGAAATTACAATCCAACACAATAACACTAGGCAACATGAGTCGGAGTACAGTTTCGGGACGTCTTCTTGACGCCGCGATCAGACACTCTCTGTCATTCTTGCAGCGAACTCGAAACATCACGACTCTTTAGAAGCGCGCTTAGGTGTGGGTAGACTGGTAAGTAGGTCGCCTTTGGCGCGCTTTCCCGATTGATGCCATTTTCTGTCCGTAATAATGACTGGATCCGACATGTATATATATTATCATCATATTTCTGCTCTTGTCCAATGTTACTTTGGGTCGGCATTCTTCTCTGTCAACCGTCACGCTATCGTAATAATGTAACCCACAGCTAAATGTTCGTAAGTCGGGGCTGCCACTATCGGGCCACCACTGCTCAGTCGGGGCTGCCACCACTGGGCCACCACTGCTCGCTCTCGGCTAGGCTCCATGTACTGCATATACACGGTGTAAATCACCTCATCACGAAGCCGTCAACCAAGCATCCTGTACATGAAACTAAGTAACTTTACGCAAAAATTATTGCTGGGAAACGCCTTTTTTTTGGGGGGTGTAAAATCATGTTTTGTGGTAGAACTCAATGTAACGCACTCAAAACATTGTGCTGATGGACGGATTGAATAGTACGGGGGTCGTGGAGGTGTTTGAAGTAAAAATCTTACATTAAAAACTTGTATTTAAAAAAATACTTGTCAAAAAGTTGGGACTTTGACCCCTAATATCTCCGTAACTAGAAGGTTCCCAGGTATGGTGTAGAACAAAAAAATGATCGCAAGGACAGGGAGAACCAGTGCCTTTCGGCTTCGTTAAGAGGTGTTTTACACCCTTTATTCAATGCCTTGACTGCCCTGTTGGCTCGTGGTCGCAAGGGCGGCTGCTGAGCGTGGGTTTCTAGGGTAAGATTCCTGGGTCGGGCAAAAAGTGCTACGATAAGCCGTTGGTCCTGCGCCTGCGCCTCCTGTTGTGTCGGATTGCCGTCCCATTGGACTAAGAGAGTAAACGAACAGAGCCGATGGCTAATATCCACCAAGATTGGCCGCCGGGACAGAAAACGGTCATGACATCCCAGTTTTCAATCACAAAAACTATTGATTAATCTTTCTATATCTTATCGGCTCTCGTGTAATCTGGCTTATTCGTACTTATACAAGGTGTTGTTTTGCATCCTCGTCAAATTCAAAGAGGTAACTATGCTTATGATTCTCGTCCCGAATCAATAATAAAATGGGTAAGATTTTTTTTTTCTTATTTAAGAAAATCGGTAAGAGTCAGCTCAGTATTTTGAGTGCGTTACATTAAGTCTTACCGTAAAACGTGAGTGGCCTCAAAAAAAATAGTGTGTGGAGTCCCTCCGCGCGGAAGAAGTGAAACTTCGTAATACTACACGCATGCGTTCGAGTGTCACGCATTCACTCTCGTTATTTCTCTCGTTATTTTATTGAGCTTCTAAATAATATTTTATTGTTTTATTGTTGTACACTTTTTATTACATAAGTTTATCGAGGTTATTCTACTCATGGAAATTGAGTGAAGGCTGGTCACACCGAAGAGTCGAATGCATGACTGTTTGCACGCCATCTTGCGTACCTAGTAGAACTACGTAGTCACAAATCTTGTAATAGCGCCATCTCTTAGTGGGTAATAGAAAATATTCCCCTTCCATTAGAACGTTAAACTTGTTGGAAGTCGCATAAGAAGTTTCACTTCAAAAAAAGTTTCGTTTCCCAGCAATTTTTTTTGCATAGAGTTACTTAGTGTGGTGTTCATAATGTTGGTAGACAGCTTCGTGAGGGTTCCGTTTATATCTTGTATATTATGACATCTACCACCGCACACTGGGCCCATGTGGTGAATAGGGGTGAAAACTGGGTGAAGAAAAAGACATTCTATTTTGTCCGTCAGACAGGTAATACAAAAATATTAGACACGTATTTTTTGTTTTATCAAAATATAAAAAAATTACTTAGTTAAAACTTTAATCAATACTGGTAATATTTCTTTATTATATTTTACAAATTAATATTATTTTTAAAACTAGATGACATAAATAACAAAAAAAAGTAAAATTAAAAAAAAAAAATTAATTGTATTACTTAGTTAAAACTCATTAAAGTTGGAGAGTGTGGGCTCACTAAGTCACAAGTAGGTATAAAACTTACCTACATGTGACGTCATGCGCCATTTCAACTCAATATATCTCCGTAATTTTATGACAACGTGAAAAAAGAAGAAATACGTGTCCAATACTTTTCAATTATCTATCCGACGGACAAAGAAAAAAAAATGTGATCATGCCCTATTACCCCCACTCCCTCTCATAGAGAAGAGGCCTGAATCCCAGCAGTAGGAATATAACAGGCTGATTATTAAGTTCATTATACGTCCCCAAAATTAATACACACGTAACCAAAGCCTAATTCTAAAATAACTTAAGTTACGAAACAAAAGGGTTTCACCCGTGAAATGTATATTAGGATTACAACCTAAGTCCCAAAATATCTAGTTATTTGACTAGTTTATTTGTCTAGATTACCTAGGTCTAGTCTAGACAATTTAGCTTAGTTCTAAGTGGTTTAACTTATTTATGCTCGTGGGACCAACGGAACATTATTTTAATATAAGTAGGTTTTGTTTGGCTGTTTATAGTATTCTATTGCGAAAATTGCAAAAAATGAACCCTTACAGATTCATGTTGTCTGTTGCTCTATCTGTCTGTCTGTCCGTCCGTTTATCACAGTCATTTCTGTCACTCCGAGACTGTAATTACCTCAAAGATGAAATTAGGAAAAAGGGTGTCGTGCGAAGAACCGCTACACAAAAGTGATGTGAAATTATGATTTATAGGTATATCAATGACATTACCAAATAAAATAAGAAACATAAAATATTGATGAAAGTAAACATATGAATGGATTTTAAAAACCCGATTTCTGTTCCCAAATTAACTCAATATCCCTAAAATCTAAGAAACTTAAAACGTCAGAACACCATCTTCGGCATGAGAATGTTCGATCGGCAGTTGTTTATTTATGACATCACTACTCGAGAAGCGAACGGAGTGTTGTCCTGTGTTGCCATGTCAGTTTCCTCATTTTATTTTATTTTTGTCGGGGTATTTTTTTTGACTTGTTATCCAAAAAGAACTACATAAATACAATCTAATCTCGATGCCTAATAACACCCTCGCGGATCGGCCAGAGGTTTTTTAAAATATTGTATAACTGTGTGGGGTGCCAATCGGCAGCTCCTAAAAATAATATCGAAGTTCGAATCCTGTGTGTGCGGCACTGCCGGCACTGTGTGTTTTATTTATTAGATACACCTCTGCCTAACCCTGTGGGGATGACAGGCGTGATGTTATATTATGTCTACAGCATTAAACTTCACTATTTTCAATCACAAAAACGAATGATTAATCTATCTCTTACCGACGTTCGTGTAATCCGGCTTATTCATACTTATGTTAAAAACAGTTTCAATTAAAACGAAGTAGCGTTAACAAAATAATAGTATATTCATTGTTTGAGGTAACACGTAATCCGTGGGTAGGGGATTATCTATAATTGGTCGCGAACTAGTATAGGATGAAGGTAGACAGAAGATTAGTTTGTAGGTAGGTAGAAATAAAGGTAGGCAGAAATAAAAAGGTTTAATATTAAAAAAAAAAACTGTTATTTTATTTATCCGACTTCTGAAAAGGAGGACGTTCTCAATTCAGCGTTTTTTTTTAATGTTTCTTACGTCATCACTCCGTGATAACTGTCCGATAACGTTCTTATTTTTTCATTTGCTAGAGGAATCATACGTCAGGTGTTGGTCCCATATCAATTCAAATCAAATCAAATCAAATCCATTTATTTGTCAATGTAGGTGTCGATAATTACAGGTGTTAACAAGCTTAGGCCAAATCTTTACAGGTATCACTACATTCTACCCACAGGGCGTACAAACAATACGTTATAATAATATTATTCATTACATTAAATTATACAATAACAGATTAAATAAAATAAGTTATTACAATAAATTCAATATTTGTCTATCATGTCAAAATCATCATATTAAAATCCAAATCAGTCAAGTAAGTATAATTATGATAAATATAACAACAACATTCTGACATTATCAAATAATATTAAAATTTTCAGATCGACTCGTCTATTGTATAATATGTTTTATCTACCAGTAGTTTAAAAAGAGCCTTGTTGAAATTAACTATGTCGTCTAGTACTTTTATTTCTGTAGGCAGCTTGTTATAGATCTTGGGTGCCATACCGAAAAAACTTTTTGAGTAGAGTGCAGTGTTATGTGAAATTGCTTGGGTAGTTTATGAGTTTTCTATCTTCTACAACCTGTTTTATTTTTTTATATTCCATAACTCTAGGATATGATTGAGACCATTTCAAAGAATCAAGTGGGTGTCACCTTGTTTCGCAGACAGAAGTTTCACAGAATTTCGTTTCCCAGAAAATGTTTCACATAGTATTTGGTCCTCGTATTTTTATTTCGAATATTTTTTTTTTCAACTACTATTTACTTGAATGAAACATATTTTACAGAAACACACTTCAATGAATTTTATAATCACATTTTTTTATTTAACAAATTTATCAAACAGTAGAATTACTTTTTAACGAATATTGTTTGTTCGATGTATGTTTCCATAGTATTTTATTTCAACGAAATTATTAACCTTAAATTAAAATATTGTCCTTAAATCCAATATGTTGTACTACAAAAGTTAGTGACAAAAAAGAATGGCTGCAAACCAGACTCCCGTAGTCTTGTCTGCCCTACCCCTAGAGTGTAATTTAAGCCCGCGTAGGCGCGGAGGGATGAGGCGGCCCGCGAGCTGAGGAGCAGGTGGTATCTATCGGTTTCCGCCGCGGCTGAGGCTGGCCGGCTTGCCGGCCAGCAAGCCGAAGCTGCGGTGGTGAGCGTTAATACCATCTGCGACGATGAACTCGCGTGGGGCCGCCGAAGCCTCGCAGCGCCGGAGCCGTGACAGAAACCATGCTTGTTGCATGCTGTATGCTTGCTTGCACGCTGCATGTTGCATGCTTGCTTGCATGCTGCGTGCAACAGGCATGAACACCATTTGTGAGAATAAAAAGACTGTTTTCCTGCTTGACAAGAATTTAACCGCATTATTTTTGTGAATGCGGTGTTGTAACTTTTTAGGAGGGTATGTATTTTTCAAAGGGTTTTAGAAACTGTCACTCGATAAAATGTAATTCTTCGTAATAAGTTTTATGCGAAACAAACAATATGTGGATAAAGAATATTTGATTTGTTATTCTATGATATGAATATTCTAACGTTAAACTTTATTTGATACAAAAATTGATGATTTAAATTTCTTCAAAGTAAGTATTCTGCGTATTGATTATTCTATGAAATGATAATATGAGAAACAATTTATGTGAAACGAAATTCGATGAAACAATTAGCGACGAAACAACGCACAACCAATCAAGTGGCATATGAATTATGTTTCAATAAAACTTTTTTTTTGTTGTTATTTCGCATTTTCTTAGCTGTAAATATGAATTATTGGGTTGAATAAAAAGAATTACTCGTAATTATCAATGAAACTACTACTATTTTACTATACTACAGCGAAGTTTGGCAACCTCGTAAAAGTAAAGATTCGTCATACTGGTAATAATTTTTGATCTAAGTAAATTATGATTGAAAATATCTCCGAAACTATGCATTTTTGGACCACCTATTCTAGGAGTTTTAGTATTATTTTTACCTACAGATTATAACCCTAGCTAGAGTTATGTGATATAAAAAAAACAGGTTATATATTACATATTTTTTTCTTCTTAGTTTATGTGGATGATCTGCTTATTACTTTTAGTTAGCAATGTTAAATTAATACTGGAAAATAATGTGTATAAGATTCCATCATACAAATTTACTCACACTCCTTCTAGGAAGCGTACTCCACCCTAGGCCTTCGGTTCACATCTGCTGGCCTACCATGACCTCTTAAAGCAGTATTGGTTTACTCCTTTTCCAGTGTGGGAAAGAGATAGCGCTAGACATCTTGTATAGCTCCGTCTCTTTCCCACACTGGAATTACGGTAAAACAATATTGCTTTAAGACGTCATGGTAGGCCAGCAGATGAGTTGCGGCCAAACGCAAGACCGGACTCGCGCACGAAGAGTTCCGTACCATTATTTATAAAAACTAAAAACTTAAATATTTAGTTTATTCTGTTTTAATATTAAAATCAGAATAAAATTGGTTTTTAGTATTTGTTGTTATAGCGGCAACAGAAACAAATAATCAGTAGAAAATTCAACTCGCTAACTATCACGGCTCATGAGATACAACCTGGTGACAGACGGACGGACGGACGGATAGCGAAGTCTCAGTAATAGGGTCCCGTGTGACCCTCTGGGTACGGAACTCTAAAAGGCCCATTAAAAGGACCCATCCCTACCCAATGGGATAACGCGTGGGTTTATATATGAATGTTATAGTGCATGTAACACGAGAAGAGCCCATTGCCATTTTCAAGAAGAGGGTGAAAAATACAAGTAAAAACCATTTTGGTTATCTGCATAATACTTTCTGTTGGTAAAAATGGTGTCAACATAAAAATGTAATTTTATTCTATTTGCATTTGTATGATGGAATATAAGAACAAAAGGGAAAATAACTCAGTGTTGGGGGTGTTACAGACTTTTTCAGGTCGACATATTTGATGCGGCAGTATTTTGTTGAACAAAAAAACCGATTCGAGGCAAACTTAGTTGGGCATCTACCTTCGCTCATATACCAGGTGCTGTTTTGCATCCTCCTCAAAATCCAGGAGGTGGTCACAAAATACATAATTAATAATCAATTAAAATTACGGTACCTAATTAATTATTAATAAATGCTGGTTTTTTTGGTTGTTTATGTTTGTCAATTGTTCTGAATAACCCCCTTAACGTGGTTTAGAGAATAAGAAATTATCGAATAAACGTTTGAGATTGTTTGTATGTGTGTAAGCGAGGTTATAGGGCGAGAATTAGACGGCCCGCGTTTAAAACACGGGTGGTTCACACATACCGATTTCAGTAAAAAAAAAAAAAAAAAACAACCCATTTTATTATTGATTCGGATCGAGAATCATTAGCATAGTTACCTCCCACCCATTACATACCAAGTTTCCTCAAAGCCAGCCGTCATTTGTAGATCTTTGACAGTCGTAACAGGTAGTCAGTGGCCCGGAAGTCTGACAACCAATCTTACCAAGGGATATCGTATAACCCAGTACTAACTGGGTTGTGGAGGTCAGATAGGCAGTCGCTCCATGTAAAATACTGGTATTCAGCTGCATCTAGTTAGACTGGAAGTCGAAGAATAGTTGGGAAAAGGCTAGGCAGATGACGATGGGTCAACAAAATTCTAATAATGTTATAGTGTTGTTTTTTTTTTGGTCTTTGTAATTGGGTTGGGAGAGGAAGGCCAAAGAGAAGATAGGTGGATTGTATGAGCTATACGAAAGAGAAAGGACTAAATGAAGCCGTGACGTGTGACAGGGAAAGAGAAATGGAAGAAGAAAACGACGACGTCAAGTAGTAAGGTGATGATGATGAATATCACCATCATCATCATCAGCCTATAATGTTCCTGCTGACACACAGGCCTCCTCTCTATGAGAGGGAGTGGGCTGTAATCCACCACGCGGGCCCAGTGCGGGTTGGTAGATGTCACATGTCTTCGAATTTTTAGTTCTAGGACATGCAGGTTTCTTCACAATGTTTTCTTTCACCGTTTTTGTGAGCAGCGGTGAAGAAATATATTACACAAAGGAATGCGCCTGCCTGGGTTGAACGCGGGGCTGCCACCACTAGGCCCCCTCTGCTCGATGATGAATATCTTATATTTGATTATACTGCCCAGTAGTGCAGATGCTTTCCGAGGCGATCAGTGTGAACAGCCCTTACGTCAAAACACCTCCGTTTATTCAAAATTCTATGTCTAAATTTCCATTTGTATTTTAAAAAGGGTTAAAGTAGAGTATCTTTTGCAGGGTAACATTTTCATGTCTCGAGTGTTGAAAAGAGTTATAAAGTTTTAAATAATTTGCTACAAATGTCTTGACGTGTTTTATTTTCATATATAATTTTATAGAATATAAATGCAAATGGAAAAATGCTCACCGTTATGTCAAAACACAGAGGGCCTTTGACGTAACGTAAAGCATTTGCAGTTCATTATATTATAATTTTATGTTAAAAACTCCATTTGTATTTTAAAAGGGTTTGAAGTAGAGTATCTTTCATGGCATAACAGTTTTATGTGTTTACATGCAGACGGAAATAACAATCATTTCGCCTTTTACAGTTGTTGTAAATAAATGCATAAAACTTAAGTTTTATCTACTTACGTCTTTTGAGGTCGTCTAAAATAACGCGACCGTGGGTTAAGTCTGGGACATGGTAAAATTATTGTAACGTAATTTTGGATATTTTTGAATCGGAAAAACACCTAAACTTCAAGAAATTTGTTTCGTTTTAAAACGAAGTAAATAATAGTTTGTGGGAAAGACCAGTATGACCAAAAATAAAAAGTAAGTAAAATGCGATGAGGAATAAAAATAAACATTTTTTACAACGAGAATCTACCGTTTCTTTTTGTTATTATTGAAATTACAAAAACCAAAAATCATTCTTTTTTTAAACTGTTTTAGGCATTCAGAATGTGTTAACCGTTCCGCTGCTATTTAACTTAAAACTTAGATAGAAGCGGAAGGGTTAATAATTTGTTCACAACTTATTAAAGTTGTGGAGAAATTGTTTGCCTTTGATTTTATAATAAATCGTCCGAAGTTACTTTACGTTTACTCAGCGCGTATGTGCTATGAATATTGGATGTGACACATAAGAACGTCTGTCAAATAAAGAACGTTGCTTCAACCTTTTCATTTTGACAGACGTCAAATATACTACGTGATCATCATATTTGAAAGTACAGTCACGTACGAAAAGATGAACAACATGTAGGCAAAATACGAAAGCGATTTTTGCGTAGAAAATCGATTGATGTAACGATGTATGTACGTCGGCT
The DNA here is from genome assembly GCA_963082945.1 of Cerastis leucographa. Lineage (NCBI taxonomy): Eukaryota > Metazoa > Arthropoda > Insecta > Lepidoptera > Noctuidae > Cerastis > Cerastis leucographa. The sequence continues at coordinate 5,536,635 of OY720374.1, read as the reverse complement.
TTGATTTTATTGTAGATGTTTCAGAAGGTGAAAGAAATTACAGAATGTTTTACTTACTATCTTCTTCTTTATCGTGCGATTAGTGCCTAGCCAGGTGTCAGAGTTTTTGTGCCGCCCATGGGCGTCTGACTTAGAGAGACATATCTCTCAGGCATACTGGTTTACTCACGATGTAATCTTCACCGAAGCAAGTGACTTGGCTTTACATGTCTTCGAGAAATAGCTCCACTAATTACTATGAAATCAACTCGGTTTGGACGGAATGTCTGCTGTTTTATGGCTTTTTAATACAAAAAGTCTTTGCGATTTTCCATGGACAAAAGTGACAAACTGTTGTATAGATCTATTTTTTTTTTTTAACTTAACAGACTATGAATTTATCCTGCATCGTGGGTTTCAAGCACAAGCACACAGGGTGACAAGCATTTAAACTCACATAAACAAACTGCCAGACCCGCGACAACTATCTGTAGGTCAAAAAATATTTCTTTCGTGCGGGGATCGAACCCGCGACATGCAGCGCAGCAATCGATCGCTCAACCACAGCACCAACCGTGCCGTCAAACGTCGTCGTGTTCAAACTTCATGACGGTTGGGAAGTTAGCTGCAAATGTCAGTCTATGACTTTCGAAAGTTCAGATATTTTGGACTTGTTTTGGTTGTTTTAGTTGGTAACGTAAATTAGTTCTTAAACATCAAAAGCTACTACTATCTCAAGAAAGCAATAATTCAAGTAATTTAAGGACAGCGTGTATTACAAATCCAGAATAGTCCACTCAAGGTAATAAAACTTTAGTTTATTTTATGAGGTACATTTATGAAGCTCTAAACATAAAATAAACTAAAAGGACAATTGTCACTAAGGTAGTTTAGGAGCCCGTAAACTAATAGTTAAAGTAAACAGTTAAAGTTTATGTTGATTAAACAAATTAACGGGAGTTTTGTGTCCACCAATCAACACGGAGATAATGTCATTAACGCGGGTTTTTGTTTACACTATTAATTAAAATAGTCCATAAATAAAAGGGACTAATGTCCTTTTTAGGGTTCCGTACCCAAAGGTTCAAACGGGACCCATTGCTATTACTGAGACTTCGATGTCCGTCCGTACGTCCGTCCAAAAACGGTTCATAAGATACAGTATGGTGACAGAACACCATACTGTGTGTGTGATAGTTAGCCAGTTGAAATTTATATAGAATATGTATTTCTGTTGCCGCAATAACAACAAATACTAAAATTAGAATAAAATAAATATTTAAGGCGAAAAAAAATTAATACATTTTTAAATATTCATACAAAAAAGTTATTTTTTTAAGCTCGTTTTTATAAATAATGGTACAGAACCCTTCGTGCGCGAGTCCGACTCGCACTTGGCCAGTTTTTTTATAAACGTCAAGCAAAATAATGCTTTAACCAACCTTGTCCATGGAATTTCTTGCCCACTCTACTCCAGAGAGATTTAAGCTTTGGAATAGGCAGATACACTTCATTCACAGTTATTTTGCTTTGTGACTGGAACTGTAGCTTTATATTTTTGTTTCTTTAAGTGGACTAATTGAAAAAAAAACTGAATTTGATCCGCGATGACTTACTATTAAAACAAATTAGTTAGATTTGTTATTAGAATTGTGTGCGCTCACTTGAGTGAGTGGAACTAGTGAACGCTACAGAATAGCACACGATTTCCTTAGACGTCTGAATACGTGGGTTTTGCAGACGCTAGCTAACTTAACAGACAAAGTTGAAATGTCTCACGTGCTGCTAATTTCACCGACAACGGTGCCCATTTAAAGATGAAGTTTAAACGTCTAATGTGCATGTCATTTCGCTACCTACTAGTTAACAAACTAGAACACTGCGATGCTGCTTGGTGACGTAATCGGTAGATATCCAGGGTAGGTAAGATATCTCACCTATTGTGGTACAAGGTGGAAGTGACACCAACGTACAAACGGTTTACCACGTACGATGGTTACGTTCAGTACGTGTACCATGAGTTTTAACAATCTATACTCGCCAGCGTCTGTAGTTAAAATAATGTATGAAAACTTTTACAGCCCCTCTAGTGGATAGTTGGGTACTAAGATGCGCAGTATGAGTCACTATAGTTATCTATCCTACGTCACCGTGTAGTAAACCAAACTACAGCGACTGCAAGTTTGGGCTTCATTTGCTTAGAATTTGGTAGTAAGCACAGACACAGCTCATGGTACCATTGAAAAAGCTAACTATAGTATTTGGGTATTGACGGAACTATTGCCGTTACGTCAAGCGATTTAACTATGACAACTCATGGTAGACGTACAGTCCATCATTCTGAACCATAGATATTTTGCTTCGATAATTTGAAAAAAAATTCTGCTTCCTACAAAAGTGCAACACTTACTGATGTTAGCTGCAAAAGTTCAGTACCAAGTATACCAACACGGTCAAAATGTATGGAACAACAGATATTTTTGTTTTGTTGTATGTCTTGTTGGACTGTCAAAATGCAGCAGCATTGAGAGTTTTGAGTGTGAAATGTAATTATTCCACATAAAATACCTAACGTGAAAACGATTAAATATCAAAAACTAATCAGACTATGCACAAGGTAGGTACTTAATTAAGGTGGAAGCGGCAGGGTGTGACGCGAAATTAATTTTTTTAAATGTTTTTTTGTATTTTGCCAGTGCCAGTTTTTATGTTGGAAAAAATTATATGAACGCGGCCGTAAATAATATGGCTTTGCTGAGTTATAATCATTAAAGTCATAAATACAAGCCCTTTAAGTTCATTTAAGCCCACAGAATGACTGTTTCATGAAATAATCATTTTTTGGGATTAAATTAAAGGGGTTGTGTTGAAGATTTTAATTCAGTTCAGTGAGCGGACATTTTGAGGGAAAGAAAAGAAAGAAAGAAAATTGTTTTTATTTGGCATTAGTAACACTTTAAAAGTTACACAAAATAAATAAACAAACAGGACTAATAATGCCAAAAGGGCCTCAGCTCAGCATAATGCCAGATGGCAACGCAAGGTGTATCACCTGACGCTGATTTTCAGCTGCAGCCCACGAGTGCCATACGCTCGAAAACATAAACAAACACATAATTAAAGTTTTTTTTTTTTGGCCAAATTTCAATCGACTTATATTTTATTTAAATATGTAAATAAAGAAACAATAAGAAGACTGGGGACTGTCTCTTGTAATTTTGATGCTGATTATCAGCCTAATTTGAATAAATGATTTTGATTTATAAAATGATTTTGATTTATAAAATCCTATTAAATGGCTTTTTCATCAAATTGTCATTCTTCCTTCCACCTTAACTACTACTTAATCCTTATCTGCAAGTTATCAGGTTTCAAAGCTTACCTACGTACCGAGGATTAAGTTACAAAATATGACTCTAACTAAGATATCCCATCACGAGTACCTACCTAAGTTTAAGTAGGTGCTAGGGTGAAATTTAATGTGACACGGTGAAAGTATGGTAGGGTAGTTTAAAGGAAGTTTAAATTAGGTACTTACTTGAGAATTGGGAATTTATTGTTATTTTTCTTGTAACTAGAAAACTTAAGTTATAACGAGTTAAGTTAACCTACACAAGGAAGGGACATCGACGTACAAGTAACCTGAGTTTCTCCTTAAAGCATCAGCTATCTGCCAGTAAAACTCCCATAAAAATCGGTCGAGCCGTTTTGGAGATTAGCTGGAGCAAAGAGACAGACAAAAATTTAAAACAAAATGTGCTTAGTTGTAAGTATTGTACTTAAATGCTTTCGTATGCATCCAGCTGTTATTAAGAAATAAAAAAAGGTTTTTTTTTTTTCGTTTGTATTGTAATATAACGCCCAACATCACTTAATCCATAGTATATGTTGCTAAACCACTTGAAATTGCACTAATACCCAGCCATTTTAAAATTTAACGCTCTAACTCGAAATAACCTAAGTTATAACGTACTTAGCGACGCTACCAGGGTGTCAGATGCTTTAAGCGTCTGCGCGATGTAATTCTGCAGCCTAATGAAACTGAGTACGCCTAACAGACGTATTTAAATTAGCAGCTTTACGTGTTTATTGCTAAGCTTTAGTTTAGCTTGCTGGGGTAAACAGAAGCTGTGTATGTAAGCCGAAGATGCTTCTAAGACAAAACATTATAAAAATCACTTTTTTACACAAAATAATAACCGACTTCCAATAAAAAGGACTTTACTTTTGGAAGTCTGTGACTTTTGACTTTTTTGCCACTAAATTCCGAAAGTGAAGTTATTTTCACTTTTTAATAGTTCTTTTGGAATTTAGTTTTTATTTTGCTAAAAAGTTTTTATTTGTGTCTCTTCTGATACAAAGAACAGCCATTGATCACTACGCCAGCACATTCCGTACTGGCTAGCTAACACAACAATAAAAATAAACTCTGAATCGCAAATGAATCATTATACAAACAAATATTTACAAAACGGACGAGTTACATCACTGTAAACAAAAATTAATTAAAAAAACCTCACTGAAAGCAATAAATTATTGGCGTTGGAAAGAAAAAGCTAAACGCCCATAAATAAGGTCGAAATCAAAATGAAGGTTATGATGTACGCAGTCGTTCTCTTGAAATTATGGTTTTAATACAAAAAATAACAATCCATATAGTCTGTCAACCAGTTTACCAAAGGTAACCGAAGGTAGGTTAACCTTTGGTAAACTTGTTCTTATTGACTGAGTTATAGAGGTTGTGGATTTGGACAAGATAGTAATTTGGGAAACAGATATAATTTCCCATTGGGGTAGGCAGAAACCACAGAACGCCACCTACTACGCTCCTGACACACACCTTTTGCTTCATCCACGTTCATACATCTGGTCATACACGCACGCCGGTTGCATGTCCTACGACCCTGACTTTTCTGAAGATCCTCATCAATGAGGTCAGTGTATGCCCTTCTAGGGCGTCCCGTCCAGGCGTTGCCACTCACATCTGCCTTGTATTTTGTTAGGTAACTTTAACTCAACATCTCCACAAAAAAATGGGATAAGGCAGTTATCGGTAAATTCGTTAATCAATTCCGATTACTACCACGACTGGGAGTACGTGAACGTTAGCAAAGCGAGTTCTAATCTAACAGTGAGAGTTATATCTATTTCCTTTGAGAGAATTATCACTGTGTGTAATGTGCCAACTACTACGGAACCTGTTCTGACGGTGTGTACGTAAACCGTACACTGTGCTTGGATTTTGGCTTAAAATTCGAATTTCGACGTCCCGTGAAGCATAAAAAATGGACCAAAACTGTTTAAAATGCATCATCATCTAGCCTTTACAGTTTTCTTGGGGTCGGCTTCCAGTCTAACCCGATGCAGCTGAGTAGTAGTATTTTACATGAAGCGACTGCCTATCTGACCTCCACCACCCAGTACCTGGGTAATACGATACCCCTTGGTAAAGACTGGATGTCAAACTTTTGGCTTCTGACTACTCGTAACGACTGTCAAATCTACAAATGACAGCCAGGACCAACGGCTTTACGTGTTTTCCGAGGCACGGAGGAAACTGGGTATGTAATTATGGTCACCATTCAACCATTTAAATCATCAATCACAATCTCGGCAAGCACGGTTTAACCTTAAAGATCAACCCACGCGGCTGTTATTATTTAGCCACGAGTCCACCAAACCTTTGAAATGCCCGGCACGAATTGCGCCTATCTTACCTACATATCTAGAGACCACCTCAATATAAATTTTCAATAGTACGTTTGCAGAAGTCCTCGCTCGGGTCCTTCTGACCCCAGGCAGCCCCCGCCGACCCAAGTGATAAGCAACTGGAGGAAAGTCAGCGAAAAGATGAAATCCACCACTTCGTCTCACCTGGAGGCCATCCCCGGCCAACCTCATAGGTTGAACTGCAAGATGCCATTCACAAAAAAAAAAAAAAAACTTGCAGAACTTATACTTGTTTTTTAATGTTACGTCCGTCAGGGTGGAGAAGATGGCGAAACGAATTCGATTCTTATCTAAAGATTTGCTAGAAACAAAAATAGGTAGGGATACATGGCTGGATTAGACTGGATGTAGAAAGCAAAGGTCAGGGTGATGTGGCGCAGTGGGGGTTTCCAGTAGGCTACGATAGGCTGAATTAGTTACAGTGGAAGGAGGGTAAACAGGTTTATCCCTGCTATCAGTGGGATACAAAAGGCAAATAAAAAAAAATAGTGCATGGAGTCCCTTTGCGCTGAAGAAGTGAAACTTCGTATTACTCCACGCATGCGTTCGAGTGCCACGCATTCACTCTCGTTATTTTATTGAGCTTCCTAATAATATTTTGTTGTTTTCTTGTTGTATTATTTTTATTACATAATTATAACATTAGTTTATCGAGGTTATTCTACTCATAAAAATTGAGCGAAGGCTGGTCACACCGAAGAGTCGAATGCATGACTGTTTGCACGCCATCTTGCGTACCTAGTAGAACTACGTAGTCACAAATCTTGTTATACTGCCATCTCTTAGCGAGTTTTAGAAAATATTCCACCTCCATGGTAGCGTTAAACTTGTTAGAAGTCGCATAAGAAGTTTCACTTCAAAATGTTGCATTGTGGAAAAAATAACAACAGATTTCGTTACAATACTTTGGCTAGAGTGACGTTTTACTTATACACTTAGGAAGAACTCTTACGAAACTTTATATGTAGACCTTCGAATATGAGTTTATAAGACCCTAAATTAGTTTTTCACGCTCCGTATAAAACTTGGGAGACGAAATCTTGTCACGTCTCGATTGTGTTATAAATAATATATTGTAAACGACATGGTTACCTTCGTGCTACCGAATTTTGTTGGTTAAAAAATTTTTTAATCCATACTATGCATATAATTCGTAATCCATACTATAATAATATTAGAAGTGACAAAGTATCTTTGTTTATATGTTTGTCTGCTTGATTGTTTTTAGCTTATCACACCAAATTTTGTTGGGGATATGGAAACCATGAACTGGGTTAAGATATAAGATTCGCAGCATGATTCTTCTATTACTCTTCATATCAGCAGAAGCGTGGTATTGCAGATGTTTATGCAACGCTTTTATGTTTGTATATGTCTGTTTACCATCCAAGATCATTAAAAATATATTAGTTACGTTACGTAGCTATTCCCTGAAGTCGTTAAGTGTCAGATGTAGGAAAGTTTGACAGCCAGTCTTACTAAGGAGTATGTTGGCCCATTAACTGGGATCCGGCGGTCAGATAGGCAGTTGCTTCATGCAAATTATAGGTTTATAGTTAGGTACAGGCTAGAAAAAAGAATTGTGTGGTTTTATGACACCACGGTAAAAGTGAAACTTTTTTCACACTATAGACATTTAACTAAAAATTTTTGGGAGCGCCTTTCACGTTATCTCTACTCCGCGGCCGACCGTCACGCGACATGCAACACACAGACGAAAAAGTTTGAGACGATGTAATAAAAGTTTCACTTTAATAATAACACGTATACTGCCTGCCTGGCTTACTGTAGACGTACTTAAGTACCATCACTTATGCTCTTTTCACGCTTCCAAAAATGTGATAAAACTGTCAGCTGCCGAGAAAAATATCCATTTGAATACTCTCCATTTTGGAGTTAGCATCTCCCAGCCTACATGTCATTTGGGCGCCATTGGCCTCGACTAGGGTGTTAAGCTTACGCGGGCGCTGAAGCGGGAGCTAAATCATCTGCCTAGCCTTTCCTAACTATGTTGGGGTTGGCCTCCAGTCTAACCGGATGCAGTTCAATACCAGTATTTTACATAGAACGACTGCCTATCTGGCCTCCACAGCCCAGTTATTACTAGGTAATACGGTTCCTCTTCGAAAGATTGGTTGTTAGACTTTCGGGTCACTGACTATCTGTAACAACTGTCAAAGATCTACAAATAACAACCGGGACCAACAGCTTAACCTACTCTCCGAGGCACGGAGGAAACCCGGTATGCTATGATGCTCACCCATCTACAGACCAACTTAGGCACGCGTGGCTTAACTTCGAAGATCAACCAGTGCGGCTGTTATTATTCAGCGAGTGAGTGAGTAAAAATCAAACATAATGGGAGCATTGTAATATGGAGTTTCATAGAAAATATCCTGATCGGTTCGAGTTGAGCCGACTCTTTTTTTGGAACGAAGTTCCTTATCGCGCGTTGTGAAAGGGGGCTAGACGGAAAAAATTCTTACGAAAAGTTGTCACGACACTTTTTGCTATAGTAAGCTATTGTAAGCTTTATTTCTTTAAAATAAAGTTGAAATTTCCTTTTAAATTACGTACAATTGGGGTGTGTATGTGAGTAAGGATAGATATGATTATTATTTTGAGTGACCAAACTACAAAGTACAAATTCGGTTGTGCAGTTAAGTAAGACGTATTGCTTCGAATTAAGGATTAATCTTCCTTTAATTAAATATTTTATTTTTCGCACACTAACTTAAATCTAAAATGTATTGATATTATGTACGTGAAAGGAACTTCGTTCCATCCGGGTGTCCCTTGACACCTCTCAAGTTTTTTTTTTGTCGCTGGTCCACTTAAGGGCATATCGGCTGGTGAACTAGGCAATCATATGGATGTCTTCTTATTAAGAGCGTTTACATACAAACTTTTGAGTCCTTATTTTCCGAAAAAACTGAACCTATTTTAATGAAACTTCATACGCAAAATCCAGAAAATCTAATCCAGCACAATGCTTGTAACTTTGCGTGACCTCTACCGCGCCCGCTTCCGCGCCCGCTACCGCTCAAGCCACCATGCAATCACCTTTAAACCCATTATCATATCACTCGTCGAGCTAAGTACCTCTGCAGGTAATCGTCAGGACCTTTTGTATGTAACGAGATATATAAATTAATGTTATCAAATGGACCGGGGTTAAAAGGTGGGATTAAAGGGGTTAATTTTAGAAGAGGCATGGGGTGATGATTTGTGTTAATAGTTATTTATAGTAGAACTAGCTTATGCCCGCGGCGTCGCCCGCGTGGAGGTCGATAATTGTCCCACGGGAACATACTATCGGGATAAAAACTATCCTATGTGTTAATCCAGGTTATAAACTACCCGTGTGCCAAATTTCATCCAAATCCATTCAGTAGTTTTTGCGTGAAAGAGTAACAAACAGCCATCCATCCATCCATCCTCACAAACTTTCGCATTTATAATATTAGTGGAATTTGTTTCAGTAGAGGTTATTTCTTCATTTAGCTATTACTTAATTAATGCCTACAGTTATTGAATAAAGCTACATTAGACAGTGAGGCATTTTTTTGTTATAATTAAGAAAATTTATGGACAATTTTTTTTTAACCTTTTCGTATTTTGTTTGTATAGTCGTGACTAGCGATGCGTTTATGAATTAGGTAAACACCTATTATTATGCAAAATGATCAATCTCTAGACAATCTAGCCCAGGCATTAAAAACAAATAAGCTTTTTCATAATGTCTAAAGTATTTACATTACACAAATTCATTCACGTATAGTCGATGCAAACTTTGCATGCGTGATTCAGACCATATTAGTTATTCTGTTTTCTCATAGATGGCGCTGTAGTATTTTTTGTTGTAAGTTGCTTTTTGTAGGTCGCCACAAATCTTAAACGATCGTTTTTTTTTTATGAACAGCTTGTCCATCGACAAAGGCCACCTCTAAATTTTCCCATTTCTGCCTGTCTCTCACTGTCCTCATCCACTCTTATGTCTTATTTTTATTTTACTTATGCCTGGTAGCATTAGTAAAAAAATAACACATTAATGACCTTACAAACCAGGTTTTAAACCTCAAACCCATTTAGACACTAATAGATTAGATTTAGTAGACACTTAAAACTTAGGTCCAGAAACTTCCAGACCACTAATTCAGCTAAAACTAGCCATAAATCAGAGAGCTATCTGCTAGGCCGTTGACAGGCAGCCTTGCAATAATTCCCAAGTTTCAAATTGATTAATTTACCCTCGAAATTCGGTTATTTATGACACCTGTCAGAATGTTTGCCGATCTTACTTACCCCTTCGCGTAGGAGAGGGTAAGATTACTTAATGGATTTACAATCGTCTTGCGGATCTAGTTTTGCATTTGCGATGACGCATCATCGTCAATCAATTCATTTGGGGTCGGCGCAGCATGTCTTTTTCTTCCATACTTCTCATCATCTCATCAGATACTTCCTTCCTTGCCAAGCTTTACAGCTTGGCTCATCGCCGCAAGGTTGCCTGCTGGTCGGTCTTCTACAGGCTGTACTTCGGAGAGTGTGCCAAAGAACTCCACGACCTCATCCCACCAGCCCCCTTCTACCATCGGACATCTAGACGCACTGCAAGTTACCATTCCACCAATTCGCACTGAGCGTTTTCAAACGTCTTTCATAATGCGCACAGCAAAGGAGTGGAACTCTCTGCCTGCGTCTGTGTTTCCGAACGCTTACAACCCTAATGTCTTCAAAGTTAGAGTGAACAGGCTTTTTCTGGGTAAGCTCGTACCATCGTCGACTTTGTCTCTGTCATCTCTGATCTAGACTAGAGTCGAGAGCAAACCCATCGCAAATAAAATTCCCTTCAAAAAATCCTTCTCACAGTCCATCCATCATTTCTTTGGTCTTCCTCTACTTACCCATCTATATTCATGATCAAAACTTTGGAGCGGAGCTACAATGACAAATGTTTCAAAAAAGGGAAAAATGTGACGCAGGTGGCGTTGCACGGGTGAGCTAGTGCAAGTATACATTGCAAAGGCTAGTTTGCCATAGTTACGAAACGAATGTGATTCATAATAAAATTCAAGGTACAAAATCATTAGAAATAAAGATTGATTAATTATCAACTGTTCTGTAAAATAAGCTTGTCTTAAACAACAGTTATATGGCAAGTGAAAATACAAATGATGTCATCACTAAAGATTTATCATACAACATCAAACCCCAGACAATCAGAACATTAACTAAAAATATATGCAAAACAAAAAAATAAAAACAAAACGAAAAAATATTTCAGTAATTTTCAACTGAAACTCGCCTCCAAAGGGACGGGGTAGCAATGTCACAAAAGCCACCCCTTTGTGTCTCCAATATTACTGAGCGCTTCGGCTTTCATCCCCTGTTTATTTTCAATTTCAACCCTCAAAAAACTATTGTTGGTTGTCATTTTGGTTATAGCAAACAGAGTCCCTAGCACGAACGCGTATTCTTAACGTTACATTATAGATAAAATAAAATAATATAAATATTTATTGGATATAGACACTATATCCTATAGCTTTCTGTATTTTTTTTAGACAAACACAATTTAAGCCATCATTTACCTAGGTAAATGATGGCTTAAATTGTGTTGTGAAGCCGAATGGAGCTGAACACCTGTATTTTACATAGAGCGACTGCCTATCTGACCTCCGCAGCCCAGTTAGTACTGGGTACTATGAAACCCCTTGGTAAGACTGGTTGTCAGACTTTCGACCTGTAACGACTGGCAAAAATCTAGAAATGACAGCCGGGACAAACAGCTTGACGTGCTTTCCGAGGCACGGAGAAAACTCGGTATGTGATGGGCGGTTATCCATCCACGGAACAACCTAGGCAACCGCGGCTTTACCTGAATATCGACCCGAAACCCTGTTGCTATTTAGTCAAGAGGTCCTCTCCTCACTTTGCATAAAGACTTTCATGAGAAAGTCTAAAGTGGGTGATAGACGTGCAAACTTTATGTACGCGGTTTTTAAGATCGCGCATCTTACTCGGCTCGACGTCGGTGACACACGATAAGTTGGATTTTTACAACACAGATGATTATAGCTAAAACAACAAAAAATACACAATTACGGTAGGTGGTTACCCTCCTCGTGCATCTGCATGAACTGACGAAAAAAATGGCGGCTCGCGGCTCGCAGTGCTGCCACACACGTACGAGTCGAGACGAGCTACGAGTAAGATTTCAAACCGGTTGGATCGCCGACGAACTTGCGCGTCAATTTAAAAGTACGCGTTTTTAAGGTAAAAAACACACAGGCGAAAAAGGTCGTCGAGCCACAAGTCTGCGTACTTACTCGCACGTCTATCACCCACTTTATACTAGGTAAATAGTATCAGCAAAATGAGTATTTATATTCCTCTGAATTTACTTTACAATTAGTCTGCCCTTTTGTGCAAGGCCCACATTGACAGGCGTAAAAAACATTGGCTGTATCTCTTTTGTTTTTCAGTATTGTTGATTGACGCGAATACGGCAATGTTTGAGCATTTAAAACCTGCACAGGTTTTTAATTAGCTGTGCCGTGTTGTTCACTGGTGTTTTTTATTACGCATTTTTTTTTTGTGGTAAACAAAAGTGATTTTCTTCTTTGTGATTGGAATTTATGTTAATAAAAACAAGTTTTTTTTTTCACACGAGGAATTTCTCCTGTACTTATTGTGGGCGCTTTTACAAACATTTAAACTCACATACACAGACAACCAGACCCGCAACAACTATCTGTAGGCCATACAAATATGTGTTCCATGCCGGGATCGAATCCGCGATACGCAGCACTGCAGTCGATTGCTCAACCACTGCGCCAACCGTGCCGTCAAAATTTGGAACTCAACATCCTATTCTTGTCCTTGTCCCAAGTTACTTGGGGTCGGAGCAGTACGTTTTTTTCTTCCATTCTCCTGTGTCAACCGTTACGCTATCATTTACTCCTTATTATTTCATATCATACCTCACACAATCCATCCATCGTTTCTTTGTTCTTCCTCTCCCTCTCCATCCATTATTCTATGTATATACTAATATTATAAAGCTGAAGAGTTTGTTTGTTTGCTTGAACGCGCTAATCTCAGGAATTACTAGTCCGATTTGAAAAATTCTTTCAGTGTTAGATATCCTATTTATCGAGAAAGGCTATATATCATCACGCTACGACCAACAGGAGCGGAACAGCAATAAAAAATATTGCGAAAACGGGGAACATGTGACGCAGACGAAGTTGCGCGGAACAGCTAGTAATTTATATTCATCCCTCTTAAAGGCAGTTACGAGTATTTTAGAACATAAATTAGTACGAAAAAGGTCTAATCTCAAAGTTGAAATCGATATTTCATGAGAAAAACGCTTTTGGATCTTGCTACGTGTATAATGTTACAGTCGAAACGCTTAATCGGACGAAACCACTTTTGACCAGTGTCAGTCATCTCATCATCTGCCTAGCCTTTTCCCAAACTATCTTGGGGTCGGCTTCCAGTCTAACCGCATGTAGCTGAGTACCAGTATTTTAAATGAAGCGACTGCCTATCTGACCTCCACAACCCAGTAACTGGGTAATACGATACCTCTTGGTAAGACTGGATGTCAGACTTTTGGCTTCTGACTACTCGTAACGACTGTCAAAGATCTACAAATGAAAGCCGGGACCAACGGCTTAACATGCTTTCCGAGGCACGGAGGGAACTCGGTATGTAATTATGGTCACCCATCCACGAACCAACCTCGGTAAGCACGGCTTAACCTTAAAGATCGACCCGTGCGGCTGTTATAATTTAGCCACGAGCTCCTCAGGTCTCCATATGATTAAAAAACCTAAATTACTTTCAAGTTCAAATAACACTAGAAACTAGCATTTACTTAGATACTTCATTATGATAGCTTTCTTAGTTAGTCAGTTAATTAGTTTGAATACTAATTAAAGTCTAGTTTTAGCTCAAAGTGTCATGTAACTTGAGTTTAAGGACTGTTTGAAATTAACTTCAAATGTTTATTAGCAACGATAAATGACGAGTGTTCGTCAGTATTTCAGAATAACCACTTAACGTGGTTTAAATATTAACAAATTATCGAATAAACGTTTGAGATTGTTTGTATGTGTAAAAGCGTGGTTGCAGGGCGAGGATCAGACAAGCCACGTTTGTAACAGGGGTGGTTCACACTTACCGATTTCCGTAAAAAATACCTACCCATTTTGCTGTTGATTCGGGTCCAGAATCATTATCATAGTTACCTCCTTGAATTTGATGAAGATGCAAACCAACAGCCTGTATAAGATTACATAAATTTTGAAGTCTCATCGAGGAATATGTACAAGCAAGCCAAACACAAAAGAAAAATGTTACTCAAAGAACTTCTCAAAATAAAAGAAAATCTGCTCTACTCAGCCTACCATTTTCACATTGACCGAAAGACATAAAAAGTTCCGAACGAAAACGAATCTTTCCGAACTTTACCGAAGTTCTAATAGCACCTATCACGAAGGCAAATCTCAGTGAGTACCTTCTTTATTAACGTAAATCATCTGCCAAAAAGTCGTTTAGCAAACGCCCCGCAAAAGCCACGCATTCGTCTTAGTACAAGATCCCGGCTAAGATTGACCTTCACCCATCTGATTACCGAATATAAAACCTTTGTAGAAATAATAATGCATTAACAAACACATTGCAAATGGGTTACCTAGTGAAATTAATTAAAATTAAACTAAAATTTCAAAAATAATTAGGTTAAAGTTTTTCTCTAGTTTTTAACCAATCGAAGTCATATTAATAGAAAGTACAAAGTATAAGGAAAAATTAACTGTCAGGTTATCTTTGTGTCTTTACTACAGGCATTTCAGATACAAAGACGTGTTATTTTGCATCCTCGTCAAAGTCAAGGAGGTAACTATACTAATGATTCTCGACCCGAATCAATAATAAAATGGGCATATAAGTAATTTTTATTACTGTTGATTCTCGCCCTATAACCGCGCTTTCACACATACAAACAATCACAAATGTTAATTCGATAATGTTTCATTCCCTAAACCACGTTAGGGGGGTTATTCTGATATACTGCAAAACTTGATAAAAAAAAAAAAAATTGTGCTTGGAGGCCCTCCGCGCGGAAGAAGTGAAACTTCGTAATACTACACGCATGCGTTTGAGTGTCACGCATGCACTCTCGTTATTTTATTGAGCTTCTAAATAATATTTTATTGTTTTATTGTTGTACACTTTTTATTACATAAGTTTATCGAGGTTATTCTACTCATGGAAATTGAGCGAAGGCTGGTCACACCGAAGAGTCGAATGCATGACTGTTTGCACGCCATCTTGCGTACCTAGTAGAACTACATAGTCACAAATCTTGTAATAGCGCCATCTCTTAGTGGGTAATAGAAAATATTCCCCCTCCATTAGAACGTTAAACTTGTTGGCAGTCGCATAAGAAGTTTCACTTCAAAAAAAAAAACTGCTTTTATTAATAATTAACTAGGTACCGTAATTTTATTGACTATTTATAGCTTTTGTGACGACCTCCTGAATATTGACGAGGGTGCAAAACAACGACTTGTATAAATAAATGATTTTATAATTGTACAACCATCTGATTTCTTATTATAATATCAGATATTAAAATACAGATCATTTTACTACAAAATGAAATAAATAAAATATGTTTATTCAGAATAAAACCAAATAAGTCACATTAAATTGGGATAAGGGAAGAAAAATAATAATGACAGTTGTTCATACTAATATTAGACTACACTTTTTTCCAAACTAAGTTGGAGTCGGTTTCCAGTCTAATCGGATGCAACGGATTCTAGTATTTTACATGAAGCGACTGCCTATCTGACCTCCACAACCTAGGAACTGGGTAATACAATACCTCACGGTAAGACTGTTGTCAGACTTTCGGGCTACTGACTACTCGTAACGACTGACAATTGTCTATAAAGTGCTTTCCGGGGCACGGAAGAAGCTTAATATGTAATTATGATCACCCAACTATAGGCAAACCTCGGCAAGCACTGCTTAACTTTCGTTATCGACCGTCCCGTGTGGCTGTAATCATATAACTACAAGCTTCTTCACGAACATGTTTATTTATTTGCGTTGTCTTTGCTCTTGACTCTAGTCTAGGTCGGAGATGACAGAGATATAAGTCGACGATGGTACGAGCTTACCTTTAAGAACCCTGTTCACTCTAACCTTGAAGAGATTAGGGTTGTAAGCGTTCGGCAACAGACGCAGGCAGAGAGTTCCACTCCTTTGCTGTGCGCATTATGAAAGACGTTTGAAAACGCTTAGTACGAATTGGTGGAATAGCAATTAGGTAGGGTTGTTAACTTGTTTGTACATGTTAATTGCTAAAACATATTTTAAATTCGGTTTACAAATGAGTGAAGGTTGATCTTAGTCGGGATCTTAGACTACCACGCATCCGTCACGCGCACGCATATCCATTGTCTCCCACTCTCGCCCTTTTAAAACGACGCCATTTCCTTTTAATTTTACAAAGAGCGCCATTTACACTTGAGGACAAAATTAATGGGTCACCACTTAAAATAATTTATTTCTTATGTAAATGTGCCTATGTTGTGCTAACATAATTTTAAGGCTGTTTTGTTAGTCAAAATGTTGTTAAGTTAATTAGACCAAGACAAGTAAGTCTAAACGGCGGGACACGTCCTACAACACTGAAGTGCCCTTATTGATGATGTTCTTCAAAAAGGTCAGGTGTGTGCGTTTGAAACCAGAATCGATCAATCAATATGTTTATTGTGGATCATAGATAGGTACATAATGCAGGTCTTAAATAATGAAATTGTGCTCAGGTACGTCCCGTTTTATACATTAGTTTCATTACAATATTAAAATTACATTATAGTTAAAAATTAATAAGATTTTACATTAAATATAAAAATAAAACAGAACGAATTATGGAAGGCACATCAGTGGACCACCGAACGCATCATGACTGAAGGGGACTATATTCGAGCAGTGATTGGTCTCGCAGAAAGTCTTTTATAGAGTAGTAGCACTTGTATACTAGCAGATCATGGAGATTTTTTTTTATTTTTTTTCATGTCCGTAATTTTTTTAATAGGCCCCAGAATATTATTAAAGATGCGTGAAGCTGCACAAAAGATACTTTCATGCATTAGATGAGTCTTGCTAGCTACTGGGCGCAATTTGTCCTTACGCCGTATACGCGTGTAGTAATTATACATGTCAATATAATTTTGACAAATACTGAAACCTCAAATATATAGACACATTGCAGTCTGAATACGTTCATCTTTAAAAAAAAAAAGTTAAATGTATGAACGTGGATGAACCAAAAAGATCGTTGCAGATGGCGTTCTCTAGATAGTACTTATCCATGCATATCTATTTCCATACATAACACCACGCCTTGTAATCCGCGAAGGGTTACGTAGAGGTGTACCAATAATAATAAACAATAAACAATATTTAACAAACAAGAACACTCACGTTTCGCCAGTTACGTTTAAGTCCTATGTAATAAGGGGCGAGCATATCGCCATTAACCGGGCTGCTACTGAGAAATTCCTGTTGGAAAAACCTAATAAAAAAAATAGTGCGTGGAGTCCCTCCGCGCGGATGAAGTGAAACTACGTAATGTGGAAGTGAAAATAAAAACCTACAACGAAATATGAAGTAAAAGAAAGAAGAGAATTTGAACGTGGAACTTTCAAAAACAAAACAAGATCAACAATCATTCCAAAACAAACTTTATTTTAATGGGTAAAGGTTGATTTTACCATTATAGGTGAGGAGAGGAGGAGAGATGATCACATTTTTTTTTTTAGATTATTGAAAAGTATTGGACACGTATTTTTTCTTTTTTCACGTAGTCATAAAATTACGGAGATATATTGAGTTGAAATGGCGCATGACGTCACACGTAGGTAATTATTAAACCTACTTGTGACGTAGCCCCCACTTTCCAACTTTAATGAGTTTTAACTAAGTAATTTTTTGATATTTTGATAAAACAAAAAATACGTGTCTAATATTTTTGTATTACCTGTCTCACGGACAAAATAGAATGTCGTTTTCTTTACCCAGTCTTCACCCCTATTCCATGGTAGCGTTAAACGTTTAACAAACTTGTTGGAAGTCGCATAAGAAGTTTCACTTCAATAATTTGCCCAACCCGCGAATGGAACCCAGGACTTCATGCTCAGCAGTCGCGCTTCTGACCACTAGACGAGGCAGTCATACAAGCGTTTAATTCCAAGCTAAAGAAAAAAAGCTTGAGTTCATGTATATTTTTTATACGAAGGGCGTCCCAGAGTGAAAATGATTGACAGTAGAAAAACATTTCCTGTGACCTTGTGTTAATTTGATAAGGTTGGCTTTCCAAACAATTGAACAGGTTATTTTTGACAGCTGTCAAAATATCAAGCCAGTTGTTACGCATAGGAAACCATAGGAACGAACCTAATAAACAGTAACCATGGAGTTTCTTGCCGGTTCTTCTCCATAGGAAACGACCAACCCGAAACTTGCACCTTTTGTGTCGTGACCTTTTGTCGACGTTTTATAAGTGCCCATGTAGGCCTATGTGAAATAAAATAGTATGACTTTTTGATTTTGATTTTAATGACTCAACGTTGTTACATCATATCACAGAAATATGTTAATGCAGAACGAGTCTGACAGACCCCTCCGCTATCTCTAGTGCGGAGGACATCCATTGAGAATATCTATCTCGAGAGAAAAAAAATAAGGATTACCTATTTAAATATTAGTGTTGACGGTGTAATTGTTGAAAATAAAAACCAGCTAAGTGCGAGCTGGACTCGCGCACGAAGGATTCCGTACCATTATTTAACAAAATAAGCAAAAAAAATACACTTTTTTGTATGGGAGCCCCCTTAAATATTTATTTTATTATGTTTCAGTATTTGTTTTCATAGCATCAACAGAAACACATAATCTATAGAAATTTTAACTGGCTAAATATCACGGTTCATGAGATACAGCCTGATGACAGATGGACAGCGAAGTCTCAGTAAAACCCTAAAAATGAAATCTGACGCTTATGAATGTAGTGGTCGCAGGCGGTACTGCTGAGAATTGAGGTCTTTGGTTCGATTCCCGGGTCGTGCAAAGTGTTATTGGGTTTTCCATCAAGAATTTCTCAGTAGTAGCCACGGAGCCTGGATTTATGCCCGGTTGATGGCAATAGGCTCGCCCATCACATGGGACTTAAACATAACTTGCGAAATGTGCGTGTACTATTAGTACACCTCTGCAGAACCCTTTTTTTTCGGATGGGAAATCATCGAATGACTCCTCCCGCTCTGGGTGGAGCGGAAGGGAGTGTCAGACTTGTACTGACTAAAACCCATCCATGTTCCTTTTTAGCCCTTTGTGTTCCTTCCTGGGCCACAGTATCACTTTCGAACAGTCCCGCAGCCCTGGCAGGACCTCTGTAGAACCATTCCGTTTCGCTATGCTAATTATTACTGGAAAATTGCCAGCAGGTTTGTGGCAATCAGCTCTGTATCGAATTTTGAAAGTTTACAACTTGGACGAGAACCAATTAAAAGTTGCTGGATGTATAACAAAGTGCTCTATTTTCCACACTAGATGTTGTTTGAAAGCTGATACATTGAAGAACTATGTTTTAGTAATATTCTGCGTAAGATAAGCATTATTCTAGGAAGTACTAGCTCATGTCCGGTAATTTTCCCATGGAATCTTACTACCATTATGTACGTTGTTTATGGTCCTTCGAGCCGGATCATAAACAGGAATGGGTATATTCTCCAGGTGGTAGGAGGACTGAAACTGGATGGCTAGTGGATTGTCTATTACAATAAGTTTAACAAAGAAGAAAAAAACGGTCGACAGATTGAATTGGCGAGAATGAAAAATGGTAAGCGCTCAGTAATGTGGATGATGACGCTGTGCCGAGCCAGCCGGTGCGCGGTCACAGCTCGATTCCCCCCGCCGCGCCTCAGCTCCCTGCCCGCGGTCGCCCGGCGTGGCGTGATATTCTCAACAACAATAAAAAAGTAAGTGTACTGTATGTTAATGCACGTCATAAACTATCCCTGTGCCAAATTTCAAGCAAATCCGTTCAGAATTTTTTGCGTGAAAGAGTAACAAACATCCAACCATACTATAATCTCTCTTTGTGGCAAATACAAATCCGTTAAGTCGTTCTGGTGTCATTGTGTGACAAATATCCATTCATCGAAACTTTCCCATTTAAGCCAAAGTTAATAAATTTACGCAAAAATGTGGAATCGACTTTTATTTTGGGGTAAAAAAGCACGCTTTGCGGTAGGACTCAATGTACTGTGTTTATGGATGAATTGAATAGGACGGGGGTCGTGGAGATACTTAAAGTAAACTACTAGTAGTAATATTAAAACGTGTCAAGGGTTCGATCCCCACACGGAACAAATATTTATATGACTTACAGATAGTTGTTCCGGGTCTGGCTGTTTGTGTATGGGAGTTTAAATGTTTGTAAACGCACCCACGATACAGGAGAAATTCTTAGAGTGGGGCAACGTTATAAAAAAAAAACAGACGGTTCCCAGGTATGGTCTAGAACAAAAAAAAAATCGTAATGACGGAGAGAACAACCTTTCGGCTTAATAAAGGATGATTTAGTTATTGAAAACCGCCTGTTGAAGACAGCGCCATCTGTGATCACCAACGGGAGAAGCGACGAGAGCCGGGGAACTTTTCCAGATAATATACATGCGCCTGCGACACTCGAAGCTACGTAGTTCGTCCACCTACCAAGAGAGGGCGGCGACGCAACAATATATAAACCCATGAAGCACATTGCGCGGCCCTTCTTTTCTGCCTCGACCTTCCTACTACTAACTTGTTTTATAATAATTGAATTGCCTATTAAATCTATGTGCCACGAGGAGAATAAATCAGTCATTTTGGTTGCCATTTAAACCCTGAATCTCAAAACCCCTGAAATTAAGGACGCACCTTAACATTGGTCCTTCCAAGCCGCATCATCTGATCACCACGCTACCAGTGAAAGACTTCAGGAGTGCCTGGCAATCTTTTCTCCTCTCCTACTCATTCTGTGTGTGCTAAAAACGTGTTTTTATATTCAGGAACGCATAGACCAGCTTCGTGCGCTTTGTTCACCGCGCCCGTGCTGCAGGAAAACGTGAGTACTCACTCTTTCCATAAATCGCCACAATGAGTTTGTCTGAGGATCTCAAAAAGCTAGCAGATTTAAAAAAGAAACGAGGTACCATTAAAGGTATGCTCACCCAATTCGAGAAATGTGTAAATTTGTTAGTAGGTAGCCAAATTAATCCTAAGCAAAAAGCAGAATTAGAATTACGTATAAAGTCTGCTCAAGGTTTGCATCAGGAATTTAGTAAAATTCAATCGTTAATCGAGGAATTAGTGTCAGAAAAGGACATGTCGGAACAATTAGAGTATAGGGAGTCTTTTGATAATTCTTACTATGGTTCTGTCGCTGAAGCTAATTGTTTAATAAATAATAGTAGAAGTAGTAACAAACATGAGTGCAATTCAAATAGTTCAGAACACACGTGCAATTCCAATACTTTGGTAAAATTGCCAACCATTTCGCTTCCCAACTTCGACGGTAGTTTCGATAATTGGTTGGAATTTAGAGATATGTTTTTATCCATGATTCACAATTCTAAGCAACTAGACAATATCCAAAAGTTTCATTATTTAAGATCATCTCTGTCTGGAAATGCGTTGCAAGTTATTAAATCTCTGGAATTCTCTTCAGACAATTATAGTGTTGCATGGGAATTGATTGAGAATAGATTTAATAATAATAAGTTGTTGATACGCAATCATGTCAAAGCGTTATTTTCAATGTCAGCCGTATTTAAAGAATCGTCTGCACAAATCAGGAAACTAATAGATACGGTACTTAAGAATTTACGTGCTTTAAAAACACTTGGTGAGCCTACAGAATCGTGGGACACCTTGCTGATTCATATCATAACCACAAAATTAGATGTATCGATTGAAAAAGAATGGGAACAGTTTAAAAATACCAGTGCAGGCAATTCAAATAAAATATTTGATTTAGATTCGCTCATACAGTTTTTAAAATATAAGGCTGACACTTTGGAAATGGTTAAAGTTAATACTTCTCAATCTTCTCAGTCTCATGCAAGTCAGGATCGTGTTAAAAAGCAATCTCACAGTTTTGTTGCTACTCAAAACAAGAAAAAGTTTTATAAGTCTACCCGCACATGTGTTAAATGTAACGAAAAACATTCATTATACGGGTGTCAACAATTTTTGGATTTAAGCTCAAAGGATAGGCTTCAGTTTGTTAAGAATAAGAATCTCTGTATTAATTGTTTATGGACTGGGCATTCAGTCGGTGATTGTCAGGCCGGACCTTGCAAGCAGTGCTATAGCAAACATAATAGTCTTTTACACAATGAGTTTAGTAGAGATGGCACTGTGCCCTCTGCGGTTCAAACACAGGATAAGACAACAGATCCGCAGCATAGTTCGTCGTCAGTAGTTCAGACTCTTCACACAGTCGTAAATTCACACAATAACAATTGTAAAAGTTTACTAAGTAAACACGAATTACAACCTGTTTTACTGTCGACAGCTATAGTTGAGGTCGTTGGCAAAGACAATAAATATTATAAAGCTCGTGTATTGTTAGATAACGGCAGTCAGCACTGTTTTATCACAGATTCTTTATGTAAGAAACTAAACACACAACGTATACAGTCCACTTCTCAAATTAGCGGAATAGGACATTCAGTCACACAGGCAATCCATTCCTGCGAAATTAATCTTAGATCGTTATACGGCGATCATGATGTTCACATTAAATGTCTGGTTTTACCTAGTATTACGTCGACTATACCGGCCACAAGTATAGACATTAACAATATTTTTATACCTAAAGATATTAAGTTAGCCGATCCAACTTTCTGCATACCCTCACACATTGATTTATTAATCGGTGCAGATTGTTTCTGGGACTTAATTATTAATGGTAAAATTCGTTTATCTTCCGGACCTTATTTAGTAAATACCAAATTAGGATGGATAATTTCGGGTCCGTTATACACTGAAAACTTACACACAAATAAAGTTCAGTGTCATGTTGCTCAAACCACACAATTAAATGAGCAATTAAGAAAATTCTGGGAAATTGAAGAAATTTCTTATTCAGGTCAGCATCTTTCTATAGAAGAAAGTTCATGCGAAAACCTTTTCACACAAACTACCAGGAGGGCAGACAATGGTCGGTTTTCGGTTCAGATTCCACTAAAGGAATCAGCGGAATCACTAGGCGATAGCTACGAACTTGCTAAAACCAGATTTCTATCATTAGAGCGTAAACTTGAACGTAATCCACAATACAAACACATGTATAGCGACTTCATGCGGGAATACTTAAGCCTAGGACACATGACCCGCATTGATAACGATTATAATATTAAGCTGCCACATTATTTTTTACCACATCATGGCGTTCTCCGTGAAGATAGCGTAACAACTAAATTACGCGTAGTGTTTGACGCTAGTCAAAAAACATCTACGGGAAAATCGCTTAATGACATTCAGTTTATCGGACCTGCATTGCAAAACGATTTATTTTCTATTCTCTTACGTTTTCGTCAGCATAAGTACGTTGCGTGCGCAGACATTGAAAAAATGTTTAGACAAATTTTAATTAGCAATGAGCAAAGAAATCTTCAATTAATCTTGTGGCGAGAAACACCGTCAGATCCTCTCAGTGTGTACCGTCTTAACACGGTGACATACGGAACGGCGTCAGCGCCGTACTTGTGTATTCGCTGTGTTAGACAATTAGGATTAGAGTGTAACGACGAATTAGTTTCTCAGACTATATTGGAAGATTTCTATGTCGACGATTTAATTACCGGAGCTGATTCAGAGGCACAGTTATCATATATATGTAAAAAGGTAACAGAGGTATGTCAATCCGGTTGTTTTCCTTTACGAAAATGGATAACGAACTCGTCGAACATTGTTCTAAGCACAGCACAAAATGCTAACAGTTCGAAGTATTTGTCATTAGGTGAAAATGTATCTAGTAAAACATTAGGCCTTGGCTGGTACAACAGCAAGGATGAGTTTCATTTTACATCTAAAATAAATAATTTCTCTAACGTGACTAAACGTTCGATTTTATCTGCCATTTCACAAATATTCGATCCTTTGGGGTTCTTAAGTCCGGTAGTTATAGTAGTCAAAGTTCTTCTTCAAAAACTGTGGCTTACCAAAGTAGGTTGGGACGATGCTCTGTCTCAAGATATAGTGTTATATTGGAGGAAATTCGTTGAGTCAATATCGAATTTACATAAATTGCGAATTCCTAGATTTGTTATGTGTGATTTACCTAATGTAACTGAGTTACACATATTTACCGACGCAAGTCAAACTGCATATGGTGCTTGCGCATATATTCGCACCTGTAATGCTAATGGTGAAGTCACAGTGAAATTGCTATGTGCTAAAAGCCGCGTAGCTCCTGTCAAACCAGTTAGTGTTCCTCGACTCGAGTTGTGTGGCGCGCTTGTAGGAGCGAAATTACTAGATAAAATTAAAAAATCACTCCGCGTTACTTTCAATAATATTGTTCTGTGGACAGACTCCACAATAGTTTTAGGTTGGCTTAGAATGTCTCCTAATCAGCTCAAAACTTTTGTACAAAACCGTGTTGTGGAGATAAATGAGTTGACAAGCAATGTGTGTTGGTTTCATGTGAGCGGAATAAATAACCCGGCAGACCTGTTATCACGCGGTAAAGGATTGTGCGAACTAAGTGCATTACCCTTGTGGTGGAACGGACCGTTATTTTTACATGATAAGGTAAACAATTGGTCACACAAACAAAATAACCTAGATCAGATTCCAACCAATATATTACCCGAACTAAAATCAAACATTGTTAGTGTACCAACCTGCGTCACTAGTTTAGATAGCGTCATTAATTTTAAAAGATTCTCTTCGTACAATCGACTTCAACGCGCTTGTGCATTTGTGCGTCGATTTATAAACAATGCGAGAACCAAGGATCACACTAAACGTTATACAGGTTTCTTAACAGTTGACGAGCTAAAGAATGCAACAACATTACTCGTACAACTAGTACAAAGAGAATCGTTTCCCAATGAATTAAAAGCGTTGATGAATAACTTACCTATTAAACCATTACGTAATTTGTCAAGCTTAAACATATTTCTAGATAAAAATAAGATAATACGTGTGGGTGGCAGGTTAGGAAATTCAGATTTTTTATATGATAAAAAGCACCCAACATTATTGTGTAGTAAGCATCACTTTACTTTATTATTATTTAATTTTCAACATAAACAATTATTGCATGCAGGACCACAGCTGCTCTTATCGCACATTAGAAACACTTGGTGGCCGCTAGGTGGCAGGAATTTAGCAAAACAAGTTGTTCATCAATGCATTAAATGTTATCGTATGAAGGCTATCACACCACAACCAATTATGGGTAATTTACCTAACGAGCGATTGCAGCCTGGTTCTCCTTTTCTACAGTGTGGAGTAGATTATGCCGGGCCTATGTACATACTTAACCGTAAGGGTAGGGGCGCGAAATTAGAAAAGTGCTATCTATGTTTATTTGTTTGTTTCTCAACTAAGGCTTTGCACTTAGAACTTGTTACTACATTATCTTCTGAAGGTTTCATTCTGACACTAAAAAGATTTATTTCACGAAGAGGTAAACCTTTACAAATCTTCTCAGATAATGGTAGGAATTTTGTGGGTGCAGCTAGGGAATTTACACACTTCTTAAATAAATGCTCTGATGACATCAGTAATTTTAATTCAGAAAATCATATTGAGTTCAAATTTATTCCTACGTATTGTCCTCACATGGGCGGTTTATGGGAGGCGGGGGTGAAATCCTGCAAGCACCATATCACTCGCGTAATAGGCAACGCACATCTTAATTACGAGGAGTTCAGCACGGTTCTAGCACAGATAGAAGCTGTCCTGAATTCCCGTCCCTTATATCCTATCTCTTCAGATCCTGATGACTTCGCTCCCCTCACGCCTGGGCACTTCCTGATCGGTCGACCACTAACAGCGCCTTCAGAGAGGGACGTCATGACAGTAGCCACACATACACTGTCACGCTACCGCCGCATCGAGCAGCTGAGACAACACTTCTGGGCTCGATGGTCAAGCGAATATGTTTCAGAGCTACAGAAACGTTCTAAGTGGAAGACTACCAAGGGAGTTCTCACACCAAACACATTAGTCTTGGTGAAGGAGGACAATTTGCCACCTCTTAAGTGGCGATTAGGACGAATAATGACTGTGTTCCCAGGCAAAGATGGTGTTCCCAGGGTGGCCTCTATTCGCACTGCTACAGGCGTCATTGAGAGGGCCTTCTCCAAGATCTGCCCTCTTCCAGTACCCAGGGACGACGCCGACGCTTCAGACTCGCCAGCGACGGTCACATCACCAGAATAACATGGCAATTGTTGAGAGCTATCTTGAAGCTCTCAAAACCCCGGAGGATGTTGAAGACAGCGCCATCTGTGATCACCAACGGGAGAAGCGACGAGAGCCGGGGAACTTTTCCAGATAATATACATGCGCCTGCGACACTCGAAGCTACGTAGTTCGTCCACCTACCAAGAGAGGGCGGCGACGCAACAATATATAAACCCATGAAGCACATTGCGCGGCCCTTCTTTTCTGCCTCGACCTTCCTACTACTAACTTGTTTTATAATAATCCTATTGGAGCAAATTTTTTGTTACTTACAATTAACAGCGATATTACCATTTTGGCTACGTACAGATCTCCGTCAATTTATTGCATCGACAACTTTTTGAATTCGATTGACAGCACACTTCGTCCTATTAATTGCAATAATATTATCATTATTGGTGATGTTAATATAGACATTAAGCCTGATAATAGTGACAGAAATAGTTCACCTTATTTAAATCTCACTGCAGAGCTGGGACTTCTCCCAGGGCATACATTGCCAACTAGATTAGGCAATTGTCTGGATCACATCATGATCAAAACAAATAGATCAGCCATAGTCACTGTTATAGAGTCCACAGTTACAGATCACGATTCGGTTCTTGTTAGTTTATCGTGTAGGCGTAAACTAATAAGTAAATCGAACATAATTGTTAAGACAGATTTTAATGCAACAATAAAACAATTAGAATCTATGGATTTTTCTTTTGTTTCTCCTTCAGCTAATGCTGAAGAAGCTGCAACTACGTTTACTGAAAACTTGACTTCTGCAATCAAATCAAACACAACGTCTATTATTGTTTCCGGTCGTAAAAGAAATATAAAACCATGGATTACACCTGGCTTGATTCGGTGTATCCGACACCGTGATAGGCTACATGTCAAGGTAAGAAAAAATCCCAATAACTCGATTCTCGAAGTCACTTACAAGCGCTACAGAAATTTCTGTAACGCTCTTTTGCGGAAGCTTAAAAGAAATTATGAAAAAACTCTTTTACAAAATGCAAGAAATAGTAAGGAAACGTGGTCAGCTATAAAATCAATCACTGGCACGGCTAAGAACAAATCCTCAGCTGATGATTTACTAAAGAACAGAAGCCCCCACGATGCCGTTGAATCTGTGAACAATTTTTTTGCGGATGCCGGAAGGCTACTTGCCGATAAGATGAAATGCTCTGACAATCCCGAAATTACTTTACCTACTTTAAATGATTTCAGTGTACCTCGCGTCAAAAATTCTATGGTACTGCTCCCACCAAACGAATCAGAAATTGAATCCCTTATCATGAACCTTAAAAACGACTCTGCAACAGGTTGGGACTTTATTTCGAACAGATTCCTAAAAATGTCAAAACATATTATCGTCCCACACTTTACCACGATCGTTGGGCTATGTATAGAGCAGGGCGTTTTTCCAACTGTATTTAAAAGGGCGCTCATCACTCCCGTCTACAAGAGTGGAGCTCGAGACAGCGTAACAAACTACAGACCAATTTCTGTGCTGCCAGCGCTCTCTAAAGTACTAGAAAAAGTATTGAATAACCAACTCATAAAGTTCTTAGAAAAAAACAACATCTTATCTGACTCCCAGTTTGGTTTTAGGGTAGGTAAAAGTACTGATGCAGCCGTTAGCTCGTTAGTAGATTATGTTACAGCCTGTCTAGATAATAAACAAAAGTGTGTAGGAGTCTTTATTGATCTGGCCAAGGCTTTTGACACTGTCTCGACCTCTGCTCTTGTTGACAAACTGGAAAGGTGTGGAGTAAGGGGAACGGTACTTAAAATCTACAAAGATTTTCTTACTGGCCGTCTGCAAAAGGTTAAAGTGGGTAGTGCTATTAGTTCAGATGCCGCAGTCGTCTATGGAGTCCCACAGGGTAGCATTCTCGGTCCCAGTCTCTTCCTGATTTACATTAACGACTTGTGTCAAATGACACTGAATAAAGGCAAAATATTTACCTATGCCGATGACACAGCCTTGGTGTTTCAGGCAGAGACTTGGGATGCAGTTCAACAAAATGCGGAGATGGGGCTTCATAAAGTCTGTTTGTGGTTGAAGCATAACTTGTTAACACTTAATATATCGAAAACCTCATTTATACAGTTCACTAACGCTCGCATAAAACAGCCGAACGTGGCTGTCCGGATTCACACATGCAAATCACCATTCACTGAACAGTGCTCGTGTACAACTCTGACCAAATCTAAGACGGTTAGATACCTTGGGGTTCTCTTGGACGACAAAATATCCTGGCAACCACATATCGAGATGGTTTCGTCGCGAGTCAGGAAACTTACATGGGTTTTTAAAAATCTGAGGCACGTAGCTGACAGCGAACTCATTCGTTCAGTTTATTGTGCATTAGCACAATCGGTAATTGGTTACTGTATTGGGGTTTGGGGAGGTGCATGTAAAACGCATCTCTTACGCCTGGAGAGAGCGCAACGGTCCCTGCTTAAAACAATGTCATTCAAACCATACAGATTTCCCACAAAAACATTATACGAGTTGTGCCGGGTATTTACAGTGAGACAACTTTTTATTTTCCAGATAATTACAAAAAAACACGTATCTACCCCATATGATCCAGGTAAACTTCAAAACAAGCGAACAACTCCAAACGTAATTGAATCTGTGAAGTGTCGCACGGCTTTTGCAAGACGACAAAATGCTTTTCTTTCTGTATATTTATACAACAAAATCAATAGAATTTTAAATTTTTATCCGCTAACACTACACGAATGTCAACCCATACTAAAAAACTGGCTCTTTACTCTTGATTATGAGGATGTGGAGAAAATAATACATAATTAATCACATTCTAAAAGTAACACACACATAGAACATACTTTTCATTCATACACCTACTCTTACACAATCACGAACGGGAATCCCACCCACACGCACATGTACACACCTCCCACACACACACACACACAGCGCGATGTTTGTATTAACTTAAGAATAAATTATTTTAATTTTTTTTTCATACTTTTAATTTCTTTTGTTTTTCATTTTTTATAGTTATTATTGTTTTATTTTGTTATATCACTTCTTCTAATATTGTTTTTTGTAGCACATTTGTTTATCTATTCCTATGTTGACATTAGTATTTAGGCCAAATAAAATGGGAGAGGGCGCTGACTCCTGACATACAGGTACACCTAGTTCAGGAGTCAGAGGCTTCAAACAAGTTTCTGTAACCTATTATGTCAATGTCAATAAAGAATTTGAATAATTGAATTGCCTATTAAATCTATGTGCCACGAGGAGAATAAATCAGTCATTTTGGTTGCCATTTAAACCCTGAATCTCAAAACCCCTGAAATTAAGGACGCACCTTAACACCGCCCAAAGTAATTATTAATCACCTTGCTAAGTGGCTACTTTTGATACATGCCTACCGACATCACCACTCATTAGTTTTTTTTTTTTTAATATTAACATTTATTTATTTATTAAAAACAATGTTAATACAAATCTTTACTTAAGAACTATGCCCCACAAAACCGTTTTCACGGTTTGTCTATGGGAACGGAACAAACGGTATATATTTAAAGATATAATACCAATACTACATATAAGTAACAATCAATAAAACTTAAAAACTACTTATTTACCCTCCCCCATTAAACTGCAAACCACTTCCCTAAAAATATGGTATACAAACTCTTTAGAAATAACAGTTTAAGCAATTTGGCAATCTTACTTTTCATTTTCTGACTTCTTATATCAGCAGGCAATCGGTTGAGAAGGTATGGTACTATTTTATCAAGCGTTCGGTCGCCAAAATAATTACTGATTTTAGGTACATCAAACTTGACTGCTGATATTGACCTAGTAGCATGTTTATGGTAACAAGCGAGTGGCGCCCCCAGCTGCCATGACTGTTAACTAGAAGTGGGTCTTTGTTTGTTTGTTTGTTAGATTTAATACAACGTTACAAACACAGCAGCAGAACCTTTTTGCCTAAAACAACCACCTAGATAATTCTAACCACATGTTCTATTACTATGAAGGAGCTGGTAGCTTAATAATAACAGCCGCCCGGCTCAATCTTTAAGGTTAAGCCGTGCTTGCCGAGGTTGGTCCGAGGATGGATGACCATAATTAGATACCGAGTTTCCTCCGTGCCTCGGAAAGCACGTTAGGCCGTTGGTCTCGGCTGTCATTTGTAGAACTTTGACAGTTGTTACGAGTAGTCGGAAGCCAAAAGTCTGACATCCAGTCTCACCAAGGGGTATCGTATTACCCAGTTACTGGGTTGTGGAGGTCAGATAGGCAGTCGTTTCATGTAAAATACTGGTACTCAGTTGCATCTTGCCGACCCCAAGATAGTTTGGGAAAAGGCTAGGCAGATGATGATGATGTTCGATTACTATGCAAATGCTAAAAACATAATATCATTATACACTATAAGCCTTACCTAGAATAAATAAGAATCTTCTTATTCTATTAAGAAATGCTTACTACACTAAAGAGGCAGAGAAGGGAAATTGTACCTACACCTTAAGTTTGGCATTCAATTTGGGGAAAATTCAATTTATATTTTCGCTTCATTGGCTAAAATACGAAGTAGGTAGAAAATATCCCGGGGTAAGGCAGAAAACTTTATACATTTACAAGAACACTGTTCAATTTTGTATTTTCGTTACAAAAAAAAAAATTGGACAGACTTGGGAGGGCTGGCAGGAAATAAACAACGGTTGTAGACAGAAAAGAAAATCTTACCTAGTTATTTAATAAATGGTCCCTTTTTTTTCGGATGGGAAATCATCAAATGACTCCTCCCGCTCTGGGCGGACCGGAAGGGAGTGTCAGACTTGTACTGACTAAAACCCATCCATGTTCTTTCTTAGCCCTTGTGTTCCAGGGCCACGGTATCTCTTTCGAACAGTCCCGCAGTAATAGAACATCATCATCATCATCTGCCTAGCCTTTTCCCAAATTACCTTGGGGTCGGCTTCCAGTCTAACCGGATGCAGCTGAGTACAAGTATTTTACATGAACCGACTGCTTATCTGACCTCCACAACCCAGTAAATGGGTAAATCGATACCCCTTGGTAAGACTGGATGTCAGACTTTTTGGCTTCTGACTACTCGTAACGACTGTCAAAGATCTACAAATGACAGCCGGGACCAACGGCATAACGTGCTTTCCGAGGCACGGAGGAAACTCGGTATGTAATTATGGTCACGCATCCACGGAATAACCTCGGCAAGCACGGCTTAACCTTAAAGATCGAACTGTGCAGTTGTTATTATTTAGCCACGAGCTCCTCCAGTATAGTACTACAGCGGCTATAGTTAAAGAAGTCACTTACAGCATGCAACCAGTCATCGCAAGGCGACTTGTGAAGCATCAGACGCAAACTAGTGAAGCATGCTGATTTTACTCGACAGAAGTCGATAGCCTTTTTTTTTTTTTTTTTCGGATGGGAAATCATCTAATGACTTCTCCCGCTCTGGGCGAAGCGGGAGGGAGTGTCAGACTTGACTGACTAAAACCCACCCATGTTCCTTCTTAGCCCTTTGTGTTCCAGGGCCGCGGTATCTCTTTCGAACAACCCGCAGCTCACATAACCAACCCTGACATCAAAATCATAAAGCCCAGTTACTAAGTCTAAAAAGCTAGGCACTTATAACCTCAAGGCTAGACACGGGGCTTAAATTATTGCGCTACACTGCAATATACCCACCCAAAGTGTGCACCCTTCTGTTGTTCATCGTACCGAGAACATTTCAAAAAGATGGGACAAGAAAATGGCCGCCGAGAGGCTTCCGGACGCCATGTTGTAAAAAGACAGCGTCCGGTCGTCTAGGGGAAAGCCACGTGCTGCATCGCCGGCGATTAGCGAGAAGCGTATACAGCTAGATTGTGGTAAAGAAATCTGCAAATATTAAATATCATAGGAGTCTAAAAAACGGGCCAATTGCGAGTCTTACTCGCACACAGGGTTCCGTAGCCCCAAACAATATAAGAATATTTTGATCGGCATTCATTAGTAAACTTCCACTCAACCGCAGAACTAAATTTGTTTTTCATAGTAAGTTAATTAAAAACTAAGTTACTGCTGCAGTTTGGTGAAAAAGTCCCATATCTCAAAAACTAAATATTAAATCTTATTCAAACCAATTTTCGTTAAAAGTTTTTTTTTACGCTCTACATCCCAATATTTTTCAGAATTTTTCTCCTCTTACTTTAGAAATTAGAGTGGGACACACACGTTTTACCACTTTGGAACTGTCTATCTTGCAAACTATTGACTTTGAAAAAATAATGGTTTTAGAAACTTCGATGTCATT
Organism: Cerastis leucographa; assembly: GCA_963082945.1. Lineage (NCBI taxonomy): Eukaryota > Metazoa > Arthropoda > Insecta > Lepidoptera > Noctuidae > Cerastis > Cerastis leucographa. The sequence continues at coordinate 5,504,059 of OY720374.1, read as the reverse complement.
TATAAAGACCTATTATCTATAGACACCCCGCACGTATGTGGCTCTTTATAAATGACAACAAAAAAACCATCAAACCTATACGGTTTGATGGTTTTTTTTTTAGTTTCAGTTCCGTGTGGGGTCATATCCTTAATCTATATTTTTTTTATTTTTGAAGAAAAATCGTAAAGCGGTTCACAGAATACATCTACCTACCAAGTTTCAGCTGTGTAGTCCTAATAATTTTGGAATAAAGTGGCTGTGACATACGGACAGACAGACAGACAGACATGACGAATCTACTAGGGTTCCGTTTTTTGCCATGCGGCTACGGAACCCTAAAAATAGGAGAAGTGACTACGAGACGTGTCTCTCTCTCTCTTTGCTTAAGTAAAAACAACCATACAGGTCAATATTCAAGGTTAAGATTCTCTTGCAGGGGTTGGTACGTGGTTGTCCATCCATTTAATACCGAGTTTCCTCCATGAGGAAAGCACGTTAAGCCGTTGTTCCCGGCAGTCTTTTATAACTCGTTGACTGTCGAGACAGGAAGTCAGTGTTCCTAAAGTCTGACAACCAGTCTTACCAAAGAGTATCGTATTACCCAGTCCTAATTGGGTTGGAAAAATAGTTGGGCAAAGGCTAGGCAGGTCCTCTCGTCGGCAGTGAGACAGATGCCTTACTAAGAGTATAAAGTTAGAAATGGAGGCTGTTCTACAAAGTGTTGCCTTTAACTTTGAAACTACAATTTATTAGTTTTTATGGAGTGACATTGGATGGGTCTAGTTTCTTGATAGTGTTTTTGTTTAGCTACTATTTAATGGAGGTAGTTTTTTTTAACGAGAAAAACTGGACAAGTGCGAGTCGTACTCGCACAGACAGGGTTACGAAGCACCAAGGAATATAATAACAATATTTTTAACGATTTTTCATATGTTACACTCAACAGCAATTTTTTTTTTTTCATAATAATTTAATGTTAATGAAAAACAAAATTACTGATTTAGTTTGAATAAAAAATCTCATATCTCAAAAACTTCATATCTTATTCGAACTAGTTTTCGTTGATATTTTTTTTTACGTACTCTAAGCCTCTTTTTTTAATAATAATTTGGGTCGGCGCAGCATGTCTTCTTCTTTCATACTTCTCTATTACTCGTCATCTCATTAGACACCTCCTTTCTTGCCATATCATCTTTCACACAGTTCATCCATCGTTTCTTTGGTCCTCCTCTACTCCTATAACCATCCACATTCATACTCAAAACTTTCCTCATGACGTTTTCCTCATTCCTCCGCATCACATACCCATACCACGACAACCGATTACCACACATCTTTTCAGTCACCGGCGCCACTTTCAGACATCCTCTTATGTTCTTACTCATTTCTTACTTTATCCATTCGCGTAACACCACATATCCCCCTTAGCATTCTCATCTCAGCCACATGCAAATGCCTTTCTTTCTTGCCTTTTGTGGCCCAACATTCTGATCCATACAATGCGGGAGTCGCAGAAACTCCCCGTGAGCTGCCGCCATATGATCCATCCAATGTTTATTCTGTACTTTACACTACGATCTATTTCGCCATCGCTTTACACGAGTGAACCGAGATACCGAAAGTCGGAGCAGACAGGAAGAAGCGCGCCATCTAGTGCTATGATTCCAGAACTGGAGAGACCGCCAGAATCGCAGAACATAATATATTCGGTTTTAGTTCTGCTGATTTTCAAGCCAACATTATCCAGCTTCTGTTGTCATTTCTCCAACTTTAACACACTGTCAAATTTAAAAGTTGAACTCATTTTCCTTTTCTTCAAATAACAATAATATAAATACCCATCCTTCCATCTACGAAGCAATTGAATCACATACAATCAAAGAAAACCTACACAAACACAATCTGGAAGAAATCTGTTTTAATAAAGGAGTAAGTGATCGTGCGTGACCAGACTAATGAGAGGGACCGAGATATCGTTATAACGAGGATAGGAAACGAGCTAGTACCGACAGCTAAATTATATCTTTGTTGTTAAGAAACTAGCTTTTGCCCGCGGATTCGCTAGTGTTATTCTAAAAATTATTCCACTGGAACGGTTTACATGAAATAATCCAATGCCACATTGGATTTTCCTGGGTCCAGAAACCAGATACTCATTAAAAAAAAAAGACAAAAATTTTTGAATCGGCAAAGTTTTAGTGTAGAAAAACGGGGGGATACTAAACGTTGAAATCGTCAAAATTTTCTTTATATTATCGGTCTTAGCTACAGCTGGTCCCTATCTCACTGTCCGGGGGCAGGCAATAGTAGCGCGACGGCAATAGTTTTTTCGAATACATATTTTTCGAACTTCTCGCAGGCCCTGTTCCCTCTTAAAATCTCTTCCACCCGTACGACTCTATTCACCCCGTTTTAGACGATACTTACTTTCTTAATAATATACTAGGTTTTTATAGGTCCAAGGTCTGCGTTTCAGTAAAGGATTCAGACTGAATTGACATGAATGCGATATTAAGGTAGTCTTGTAGATAGTCTTACCAAACTCAAAGATAAACTGGACACTTACCTGAAAAGATAAAAGAAAATATTATTAGTTTGCCAAACATTATTTAGGAGACAGTCGATATCAAAATTTGATATTAAAAGTTGGTACTTATAGTACGGTAAAACCACTGAACGGATTTGGATTCAATATGCCAAACAAACAGTTCATAACTTGGATTAAAAGCGTTTACGCCATACAAACTTTCAAGTTTCTTTTTCCGAAATGACTGAACCGATTTTAATGAAACTTCATAAGCATAAGCAGAATACATAGATCCAAAAAGTACGTTAAAAACATTTTCGAAAAATAGTGTTACAGAAAAATTAGACCGATTATATATTAACTATAGAAACAGAAATTTTCAATTATCTTTTTTTTTAAAGACATTTCGAAATGTTTTTAGTAGCTTTTTAGACCTATGTATCCTGCTTATGCGTATTATGTTTCATTAAAATCGGTTCATACATAAATGTTTTACAGATAGTATACTTTTTGTCCTGGTAGTAAGATCCCGTGTGACAATTAAAAAACTACACACGGGCGAAGCATGCGGGCATTGATGATGATGCCATCTAGCCGATTTCAAATTAAAATTCATTTATTAATATTGTGAATACGTGGTACAAAAATGATGTTGTATGAAATGTTTGGTCCATCCTATGTATATTCCGCCGAAAGGCATACAAAATAGTGACGTTACAGTGACGCTGAAGTCAATATTATCAAATTTAATTATAAAAGTACAAAATCTCATATGTCAGCAAATGAAATTTGTCAAAAATAAAACAAACATCGCACAAAAAAGAAAATACAATGTCAGCAATATTATAATTGTCAAATAAAAGTTAATTTAAAAAGTACAAAAAATCATGAAAAAATAAAATGTAAACAAAATTTAAAATTATCAAAACTAGTTATAACAATTATTAAAATTAAATTAATGTTCGGCCACAGCGACTGAACTCGATGGCTTTCTAGGGTGGTTGTCGAGAGCTTTGGTGTGCTGCTTTTTCATGTACTCTCTCTCAACTGGCTAACATATCCAACTTTGCCCGAAAACTCCGAGGACAAAGAGGACATTTCAGAACACCATTGACGAGGCTAAGTGCGGAAACAGCCCGGCTAACCTAACCTAACCATTGACGACATTGTAGGGCAGGGATGGCGAACCAATGGCACGCGACACAATATTTTGGGCAAGCCATCGATATTAACCATATTTTCATCTAACGTATGGCCTGCACTCATTATTTTCAGAAATGATTAATATTATAGATTCACTTAGCTACCATGCATTCTACTAAAAGTAACCTCTTACTCAAGCCTCTACTTCAAGTTATTTGTCGTCTAATCTGCAACACAGAAGTCATACTAATGTTACTTTCATTTAAGTTACACGTATAACAGAAATCTTTAATACTATACAATGCCAAAACTTATTTTTTGGTAGTAAATAAAGAGTTTTGAGAATAAAGACTTTAGTTTTCCTATAACAATCATTATGTCAAAATTATTTGGCGGCACATCTGTGGCCTCATCAAACATATCTTTAGAAAAAACGGGCCAAGTGCGAGTCTTACTCGCACACAGGGTTCCATAGCCCCAAACAATATAACAACAATGTTTTGAACGATCATTCATTAGTAAACCTTCACTCAACCGCAAAACTAAATTTGTTTTTCATAGTAAGTTAATGAAAAACAAAGTTACTGCTGCAGTTTGGTGAAAAAGTCCCATATCTCAAAAACTACATATCAAATCTTATTCAAACCAATTTTCGTTGAAAGTTTTTTTTACGTTCTACATCCCCATATGTTTTTCAGATTTTTTCTCCTCTTACTTTAGAAATTAGAGGGGGGGGGACACACTTTTTACTACTTTGGAAGTTTTTCAAAAGATTGACTTTGAAATAAAATGGTTCTAGGAACCTCAATGTCATTTTTAAAGACCTATCTATAGACACCCCACACGTATAGGTTTGATAGTTTTTTTTTTTTTTTAGTTTCAATTTCATGTATGGGGGGATATCCTTGTCTATATTTTTTTTTTGAATTTTGTACAAAAATCATAATGCGGTTCACAGAATACATCTACCCACCAAGTTTCAGCTGTGTAGTCCTAATAGTTTCGGAATAAAGTGGCTGTGATACGGACGGACAGACATGACGAATCTATAAGGGTTCCGTTTTTTGCCACTCGGCTACGGAACCCTAAAAATGGCACGTTGATCCCTAAAGGTTCGCCACCCCTGTTGTAGGGAGTTGTAGGTGACCTAGCTTCAAGGTCATCTCGCTTAAAACCCTTTTGCGGGCATTCATAAGCTAGTAAAAGATACATAACAATCAATCCAAAGAACATTAGCACTACTTATCTTTTTATTAATGTTCGCTGTTTGATCCACTTTGACAATTCAGTCATGAAATTCAGTTAATGGTGTGAATGACATCATTTAGTCACTTGTAATTGAACATTAGCCTTAATGGCTATTGAAACAAGGTTGTAATTAACATTGTGACGGTAATCAACTGTAATATGATCTTGTTTGAGCTGTTTCAGAGCCAATGAAAGGTCGCGTGTTTTTGATAATTCTTCTACCGCAAGAGTTAGAGCTGAGCTGGAGCATGATGTTCTGGGTTCGATTCTCAGGTCGCACCGTGTGTTATTGGGTTTTTCATTGTCAACTCGGAGATTGGAATTATGCCTGGTTGAAATCAATAGGTTAGCCCCTATTATGTGGGACTTAAACATAACTCTCGGGCCACTGACTAATTATAACGACGGTCAAAGATCTACAAATGACAGCCGGGACCAACGGCTTAACGTGCTTTCCGAGGCACGGAGGAAACTCGGTATGTAATTATGGTCACCCATCCACGGACTAACCTCGGCAAGCACGGCTTAACCTTAAAGATCGACCCGGTCGGCTGTTATTATTTAACCACGACCTCCTCTCGCGAATCAGGATATAAATCGTTAGTATTCCTATGCAAGAAAAACCCATGCAAGAACCGTCTAAACTTTTCTCCAAGCAAACAATTCTGAATGCACGTTCCTCGCGCTGCTGATGACAGCCGGGGCTGGAAAATGGATTGCAGATAGCAAACAAAACAAACATCTAACTACCTAGTTTTATATCTCCCTGGTTTCACTAACAGATGTGTCATGCGGAAAGACATACCTTTTCCTTTTTGCTATATTCTTTGTATCTGGGCAATGAGTTCTTATTTAGAAGAATTTGTCTCAAACTACTGTCTGTGCTTGTAAGCACAGTAGACAAACGAGCTTGTAAGTTCTGAGAATGAGCAAGTTTTATATTCATTTTCCCTTTTTATTTGTGGCATCTCACACAAATTCTTGTCAAGTATAAGTTTTAAATTTTAGCATATCATCCACGCAGACGAAGAAGAAAAAATGCATATTATTATTATAGAGGATAATCCAGAGTATCGAAGCAAAGTTAGGAAGCTTCTTCAACCAAATGAAAGAAGAATCACTTATATTGGGATTAGTAATCACAGATATTGGCGAACATACATGAAAAAGGATACATTCTGGTGGAACACATATCCACCTACTCACTCTTTTTTTAGAAGTCTTGTCCACCTTTTACAATAGGTACCTTTATATGCTCTGAAGTAGGTGGAACCGCAGATAAAAGCTAGTAAGACCTTTGTGTTTAACATAAGGCTGAAGGCATTTTCGAATTTTCATGTCATTGCGGCTCAGTGAACTGAAATACTTTACTAAAAAGTGGCCTAGAGTTAAGAGGAGGCTGCGATTCTCCATACAAATGTATTCCCCTTTTTAGGGTCTCGTAGCCGAATTCCAAAAAATCCGAACCCTTATAGTATTTGTCATGTCAGTCAGTCTGTCATGTCTGTCTGACAGCCTGTCCGTTTGTCTGTCTGTCCGTATGCCACAGCCTGTTTATTCCGAAACTATTAGAACTACACAGATAAAACTATGTAGATAGATTTGTTCTGTAAAACGCTTTACGATTTTTATACAAAAATAAGAAAAATAAAAGATTAAGGGGGGCTCCCCATACATGGGAAATTCAAATGAAATTTAAATATTTTCATCAAACGTGTGGGGTGTCTATAGATAGGTCTTTAAAAATTACATAGAGGTCTCTAAAACAATTTTTGTCCAAGTCAATCGCTAAGACAGACACTTCCAAAGTGGTAAAATGTGTCCCCCCACTCCAATTTCTAAGGTAAGACGAGGAAAATTCTGATAAATTGTAGGTTTGTAGAACGTAAATAAACTTTCATCGAAAATTGGTTTGAATACAATTTGATGTTTAGGGTGTCACCTTGTTTCGCAGACAGAAATTTGACAGAATTTCGTTTCCCAGAAAATGTTTCACATAATATTTAGTCCCCGTATTTTTATTTCGAATATTTTTGTCTCGACTACTATTTACTTGAATGAAAAATATTTTACAGAAACACAAATCAAAGAATTTTACAATCACATTTTTTTATTTGACCAACTTATCAAACAGCAGAATTATTTTTCAACGAATATTGTTTGTTCGATGTATGTTTCCATGGTATTTTATTTCAACGAAATTATTAACCTTAAATTAAAATATTGTCTTTAAAAGTCAATAATGTTGTACTACAAAAGTTAGTGATAGAAACGAATGGCTGCAAACCAGACTCCACGTAGTCTTGTCTGCCTTACCCCTAGAGTGTAATTTAAGCCCGCGTAGGCGCGGAGGGATGAGGCGGCCCGCGAGTTGAGGAGCAGGTGGTTTCTAAAGATCGCCGCCGCGGCTGAGGCTGGCCGGCTTGCCGGCCAGCAAGCCGAAGCTGCGGTGGTGAGCGTTAATACCATCTGCGACGAAAAACTTGCGTGGGGCCGCCGGAGCCCCGCAGCGCCGGAGCAGTGACAGAAACCTTGCCTGTTGCATGTTACATGCTTGCATGCATGCTGCAAGTTGCATGGTTGCTTGCATGCATGCTGCAAGTTGCATGCTTGCTGCATGCTGCATGCAACAGGAATGGACACCATTAGTGAGAATAACAAGATTTTTTTCCTGCTTGACAATAATTTACCCGCATTATTTTTGTGAACCCGGTGTTGTAATTATGTAGGAGGGTATGCATTTTTCAAAGGTATGAGTTTTAGAAACTGTCAGTCGATTAAAATGTTATTCTTCGTCATAAGTTTTATGTGAAACAAACAATATGTGGATAAATAATATTTGATTTGTTATTCTATCATATGAATATTCTAACATTAAACTTTATTTGAAACAAAAATCGATGATTTAAATTTCTTCAAAGTAAGTATTCTGCGTATTGATTATTCTATGAAATGATAATATGAGAAACAATTTATGTGAAACAAAATTCGATGAAACAATTAGCGACGAAACAACGCACAACCGATGTTTAGTTTTTGATATATTATGGGACTTTTTCACCAAACTGCAGCAGTAGCTTTGATTTTCATTAACATTACCTATATGAAAAACAAATTTAGTTTTGCTGTTGAGTGTAAATTTACTTAGAGTTGTACCCATATTATTTGGTGCTACAGAACCGTGTGTGTGCGAGTAAGACTCGCACTTGGCCGGTTTTTTCTTCCTGAATATTACATCTAGTGCAATCTTTTTTATTTTCATAAAATTAAGGTCTACCTGATTATTTCACTACAATTTTGACGGTGACTCATTTTTTTTCATTTGTCTATCGGGTAGATTATTAAAAAGTATTTGACACGTATTTTTTCTTTTTTCACGTAATCGTATAATTACGGAGATATTTTGAGTTGAAATGGCGCATGACGTCACGGCTCAGTACATTTTATACCTAGTTGTGACGTAGTGAGCCCCCACTCTCCAACTTTAATGCGTTTCAACCAAGTATTTTTTTGTTAACTTGATAAAACAAAAAATACGTATCTAATATTTTTGTATTACCTGATTGACGGACTAAATAGAATTTCGTTTTCTTTACCCAGTCATCATCCCTATTATACATAATCTCTATCATTAAAAAAAAATCTTTATCTTATCGTTGACACTAACATTTTAAGACAGAGTATGTCTAGATTCCTATCAACTTCTTATAATTATGTCAAAATCTTTTCGAATTTGTCTGGTGGTCCTCTAATCAGGGCGGTAAAAATGGGCCATTTTTTGTAATTATTGGTGGGTCATATTTTCTTTACTTCTTAGGCTGGAAAGAAAGAAATAACTGGAACGTGTATACAGCACAGACACTGATTTGAAAAAAAAATGATTGCTCTATTGTAGAAGCATTATTCACGAAGAAAAAGGGGAACACATTTATTTACAAAATCGCAGCCCCTGTTCAAGTCCTACTACTTAATGGATGACGATTCACGACGTCAAAAGGACCCCACAAAAAGCTTCACTTTCGCAGTAACACTATTAATATCCTCATCTCCAATTCACTTTGACATTGAAAAGTCTACTTTAAAGTGGGGCGAACACTTCGTGGGGCGAAAGATAACCCAATTATTTTGTCCTCAATTGTACGGAACATCATAAAAAAATCCCTTAGAATACGACGCAGCTTCACCCCTATTGTTCCCTTCCCTTTTACTGTACCTGTAATTTTGAAAGGAAGTGTAATCTGTGGCTGTGTAGGCATGTTTTTTTTTCGTTTTGAAATGGGGCAATTTTGCTGTACCCAGCAATTTTGCGAGGAAGTGTAATCTTTCTGCTATATCCGTTTTTAGTACACCCATATAAAAACTATGATACTTGATTTTGATAAGTTAAAAACTTGTTTTGATGAATTTATTTTATAATTTTATTTCATAGTTTCTAACAATTCTTCATTCAATTCAATAATATTTAATTAATAACAATAAAAAACGTAATATTTGATAGAGATATGACACGAGACGTTGCCAATTTTTGGAATGCATATTTTTACTTTACCCATAATTTCGCAAGGTAGTGTAATCTGGCCCCCACGCCTCGGTTATGCATTGTTTGTTTACTTGGTTCCGTTTTCCTGTACTTATTTGTAATTTTGAATAGGCATTCAATCTGCTTGCAATATACAAGGTGTTGTTTTGCATCCTCGTCAAATTTCAGGAGGTGGTCACAAAAGACATAAATAATCAATTAAAATTACAGTGCCTAGTTAATTATTAATAAACGCTGTTTTTTTTTGGTTGTTTAAGTTTGTCAATATTTCAGAATAACCCCCTTAACGTGGTTTAGGGAACAAGAAATTATTAAATTAATGTTTGTTATTGATTGAATGTGTGTAAGCGAGGTTATAGGGAGAAAACCATACGGGCCGCGTTGAAACCACGGGTGGTTCATACTTACCGATTGCCGTAAATTAGAAAAAAAAAACCTATACATTTTATTATTGATTCGGGACGAGAATCATTAGCATAGTTACCTCCTTGAATTTGACGAGGATGCAAAACAACACCTTGTAGATAGGCATATATGTACAAGATTTTTACATTTGGGCAAAAATAACCCCTTTTTTATTTTTACAGGTTTCTTAAAGGGCGATTCTAAGATTATATTCAGGTAAAAGGGTGTAAAAGTACGTACTCGACAATGTAGTGATGTGCATCGTTAGTTTTTATTGATATTTTCAAGGAGCTTGGGTGCTATTATAATACCCTTTTTTCATCGGCCAGGTAGCAGGTAAATTAAATAGTAAAAAAAATAAATTAAAAATTTAAAAAAACCCCGACACAAAAAACGTCTAAAAAACCATAAATAAAATAATCCAAGCGTCGTAGCGTCGGGAGACCGCTTTGTGTCGGGGGTTTTTTAAATTTTTAATTTAATTTTTATTTCATGCTTTTTAAACTTATATTATTTTATCTTAGCCTTGACTGTCTTGTTCTCGGTGTTGCGCCTCTTCTCGCTAATTAAACAAAACATTGAAAGTTATAAGTTAAAAAAAAACCCGAGCTTTTAGGGGGGAGCGGGGGGGCATGCAGTCCCCCCCCGGCGATGTCCATGGCTACAAGTAACAAGATTTCAAATTTCGAATCGACCAGACCTGTGGAAGTTGTTTATTTCCCTTCAACTAGAAAAGAGATGATAACCTTCAAACGGTTGAGCAACCAATTTTATCAAAATCGGTTCATCCGTTTAGGAGCTACGATACCACAGACAGACACACAGATACACACGTCAAACTTATAACACCCCTCTTTTTTGGTCGGGGGTTAAAAAGATTTTGTTCGAAATTCATCATCTGCCTAGCCGTTTCCCAACTACGTTGGTGTCCGCTTCCAGTCTTACCAGATGCAGCTGAGTACCAGTATTTTACATGAAGCGACTGCCTATCTGACCTCCACAACCTAAGTAGTACTGGGAAATACGATATCCCTTGGACTGGCTGTTAGACTTTCGGGCTACCTGTAACGACTGTCAAAGATCTACAAATGACAGCCGGGACCAACGGCTTAACGTGCGTTTCGAGGCACGGAGGAAATTCGGTATGTACTGGGTGGTCACCCATTGACAGACCAACCTAGGCAAGCACGGCTTATCCTGAAGATTTATACAAGCGGCTGTTATTATTTAGCCACAAACACTAGTTCGAAATTATAAGACACAAAAGAGTGGATCTTACAAATACTGGCTACCACGCGAATGAAGCCGCTGGAAAATGCTTGTAGAAGATAAAATTATAGCTTTTGATGTTAAAGCCAAAAAGACGAACGAAACAAGGCGAGCGACGTAAGAGAGAATAAATTCATTGAAGTAAAGTGAAAATAACTTCTCATGGAACTAAAAGTTAGTAAAATATTTTAAGAGTAACGTTACACTTACTTATTTGAATTTATTATCATACTAGTTTAGCCCACGGCTTCTCCCGCGTTTTGTTAGGTAATTATGCCACAGGATCGTACTACCAGGATAAAAAGTATCGTCATCATCATCATTTCAGCCGAAAGACGTCCACTGCTGGACATAGGCCTTCCCCAAGTGACGCCACATTGACCGGTCTCGTGCGCATCGCATCCAGCGGATTCCCGCAACCTTCACCAGGTCATCGGTCCACCTAGTAGGAGGCCTTCCAACGCTTCGTCTTCCGGTTCGCGGTCGCCATTCCAGAACTTTTCGGCCCCATCGCCCATCCGTTCTGCGAGCAATGTGCCCTGCCCACTGCCACTTAAGTTTGGCAATTCTTCGGGCTACGTCGGTAACCTTGGTTCTCTTGCGGATGTCCTCATTTCTGGGGGTCTACTCTCTAAGCACGAAATCCGTAGTTTCGGCCGAAGTTACGGTTGTTTCCTACTCCGTATCACGTACGGACATAAGATTCGTTAGGAGTCCGAACTAAAAATTAATGACAACACAATTAGACAGTTGCCATTACTCGCGATGTGTTTTCAAAATTCATGAATCCAAAAATATTAAGGAGTAGGGTTCATTTCGAAGTATAAAGTTATTTACGGACGGACATAGAGAGTAGACCCCCTGATTCGATCACGCAAGGAAACTCCGAGCATAGCCCTCTCCATTGCCCTTTGGGTGACTTTAAGCCTTCTGATGAGGCCCATTGTGACTCCAGACGCTGTTAGATTCCGTCATACTCGAGGGGAAAACGCCACAGGCATGGTGCAGGGGTGTGGTGGTTCTCTTCTTCAAAAAGGGCGGCAATGCCCGGTTGAAGAACTATAGGCCCATCTCACTTCTAAGCCATGTCTACAAGTTGTTTTTTTTTTCAGCAACAAATTCGTAAAGAAACTATAATCCACCTAAAATTACATTAAATGATCCAATTTTACGGCCATGACTCATGACTACCAGACAAATTCGAAAAGTTTTTATGATAAAAGAAATTAATGAGAACCTAGACAATACTAGACATACTCTTTCCTACAATTTTAATGTCAAAAATAATGGAATGAGCCAAGTTTTCGGTTAATTCCCGTCTACCCTCACCGCTCTGCCACCACTGGTGGCCAAGGGGAAAAAAGGGGAATACGAATCGCCGACCTTGTCAACATTTTTGTGATATAATCGGTCTGAGCTGCAGCTGTCCCTATCGCACTCTTCGGGGGCAGGCAATAGCAGCGCGACGCAATAGTTTCTTCCAATTCCTTGCAGGCAACGACCAATACAATAATTATACCAAGCGAACTGAACGCAAAACAAACAGTTGATCCAAATCTATCCATAGTAATAGACTGTCCACAAAGTTACAGCGTTTCACAATATTTGTATACACTTAACAGGATTGGGTTTGAAGTACCAATGGCACTTGATAGTCGGGTTTAAGTACCAATGGCGCTTGATAGTAGGGTCTTAGTACCAATGGTAGGTACTAGATAGTGAAGACTATTGTTTGTGTTCAATTAACTCTGTAAGCTTTAGTTTGTGTAACACCGGGGTCGTTTTAGGCGATTGTTCCTATAAAATACAGCTTGCCCGTGGATGGGTGACCACCTAATACATAGGTACAGAGTTTCCTCCGTGCCTCGGAAATCACGTTAAGCTGTTGGGTCACGGCTGTCATTTGTAGATCTTTGTCATCCGTTACAGGAAGTCAGTGGCCCAAAAGTCTGACAACCAGTCTTACGGAGAGATATCGTATTACCCATTACTAATTGGGTTGTGGAGATAGGATAGGCAGTCGCTCCATGTAAAATACTGGTGTTCAGCTACATACGGTTGGACTGAAAGCCAACCCCAATAAAGTTGCGAAAAAGCTGCGCCGTAGAACACTTAGGTGAACCACTTTGGTGTTCCACGGGTCAGAAAGGGACTATTCGTGCCTATATCAGAAGAAAAAGTCAACACATAGATGTGTTGACCTTTTGACCAATTTGACCTACTCGAAAGAATCAAAGAGCCAAACAAAAAGGAAATACATATTTTATTTTACATAGGCCTACGACTGACCTACTGACGACTTTTTATAAGTGCCCATGCACTTATAAAAAGCCGTCAAAAGGTGCACCGGCAAGAAACTCCATGGTTACTCTTAAAATCATTTGGTTATACAATTTTTCTATGTTACAGCGTTAGCACTTAAGTACGAGGGGACATCGTAGGCCCGACAATAAGTCGTTGCTTACTACAAAAGGTACAAAAAGATTTAAAAAAACCCTGGGAAAGTACTCTTTCTCAAAGTTGCCAACCGTAACTTAAGAATTTCCATTAACCGAAGTGTTAGAGAGTGATAAAGCAAATTAATATTACCGTCGTTAGAGTGAGACAGAGTATGATAATGTTGTCATTATTTAGGGGTATCGCAACAGTTGGAGTAAGTATATTTAATGTTGAATGTAGACCCGATTCGGGTATTTAGCTGCGAGCCCTCTCAGAGGCATGAATAAAGTCGCAGGCCTGTGGACGGTGAGTAATGGGCTAGCTCACCGTCCGTCCGTCTTATGACGACAGGCCGTGTCGACGACGCGTTCGTGTTCCACGCGCGCCTCAAGGAGATGTCAGCAAATCGGAAGGGGTCCGAGAGGGCCGATGCCTGCCAGGGGCTGCGGGACTGTTCGAAACCGTGGCCCTGGAACACAAAGGGCTAAGAAGGAACATGTCTGGGTTTTAGTCTGTACATGTCTGACACTCCCTTCCGCTCCGCCCAGAGCGGGAGGAGTCATTTGATGATTTCCCATCCGAAAAAAAAAGACAAGAATAAAGTACGATCTACAATTTAAATTCTTACAAGCAAATTGTAACGGTTCTCAAAGATAAATCCCTACGTTTAATACATTTGCATAAACCTCATATATTTCAAAAAAAACTTTTCCAATAAGACAGCACATTTGCCAATCCTTGTACATACCTAAAGACAATAAATGTAACTTTTACATTTCTTCGTAACAGGATAATTTGAATAACCACCAGAAACTTTGCACAAGAAAGATTCAAGAGTATAGGTATACATTATTGCTCTTTTTGTAGGTTTTTTTTTAAAGATTTTATTGAACTCGCTTTTTCATTGGTTGTATGTCAGTTAAAATATACAACCTATAAAAAAGGAGTTACATAAAATCTTCAAAAAAAAGCTCGTGTCTAAATAATAACAGCCGCACGGGTCGATCTTCAATGTTAAGCCGTGCTTGCCGAAGTTGGTCCGTGGATGAGTGACCATAATTACTTAGCGAGTTTCCTCCGTGCCTCGGTAGCACTTTAAGCCGTTGGTCCCGGCTGTCATTTGTAGATCTTTGATAGTCGTTACGAGTAGTCAGAAGCCAAAAGTCTGACATCCAGTCTTACCAAGGGGTCGTATTACCCAGTTACTGGGTTGTGGAGGTCAGATAGGCAGTCGCTTCATGTAAAATGCTGTTACTATGGTCACCCATCCACGGACCAACCTCGGCAAGCACAGCTTAACCCGCGAGGCTGTTATTATTTAGCCACGAGCTCTTCATTGTCATATTGCACTGGCATTATTTTTAAGAGATTTCGATTTTTTTTTTAGTAACTTTTTAGATCTATGTAATCTGCTTTTGCGTATTAAGTTTCATTAAAACCGGTTCAGTCATTATGGAAAATAAGGAATTGAAAGTTTGTATGAAATGCCGTAAGGTGTAAAACGCTTTTAAGTTAAAACGTGTAAAAAAAAATCTTCTAAGCTCGACTCTATCCATTTTATTGTTACACATTATTAAAAGTTCGCGACCTTACCCTATTGTTACATTTAAAATAAGGGTACGTGGGTTTGAGTCCGGTCTCCGGAAGGCGTTTCAGCTTAAACTAGGCATAACTGTGTGGTTTTCATATTTTATACTGGTTAACGTGACCTTCCTTAAAAAGTACCTTCAGTAAAAAGGTAAGGACGAGGGTAGTTTTGTAGGTGGCCACTTTTGGGCAATAATGTTATGAAAAACGGTCGTTTTTACCGACCGTAAAAAAGAGTGTTATGTTTTCTGGGTTCGTAAGTGTGTGTATGTTTGTGAGTTTCTTTATTGCACCATAACTTCTAAACGCCTTAATCGACTTCATTAAAAGAGCCTTTGCAGTTATATCCAGTAACATAAGCTAAATAATATTTGGCACAAACCGCGCGCAAATCCAGCCTCCGTAGCTGCTACTCTCACTGAGAAATTCCTGAGAGAAACCCAATAAAAATTTGCTTGACCGAACTCGAGCCCAGGGGGTCTACTCTCTAAGCACGAAATCCGTAGTTTCGGCCGAAGTTACGGTAGTTTCCTACTCCGTAACACTTACGGATATGAGATTCGTTAGGCACCCGAACAAAAAATGAATGACAGTATGATTGGACAGTTGTCCTTACACCCGATGTGTTTTCAAAACTCATGAATTCGAAAATATTAGGGAGTAGTGTTCATTTCGAAGTATAAAACTAGTTACGGACGGACCCGTATCTTCGTTGACGGATTTAGAGAGTAGCCCTCCAGGAGCAGATGCTCAGCAGTCGCAATTGCTGCCACAAGACCAGCCACACAAATATCTTGTCCACCACTTTGTACTCGTATAACCACAAATAAATATCTTGTCTTGTCTTGTCAAAAACCAACCAGGCAGTTAATACTTTTACGAAATTATCAGAAATAGTGACAAAACAAATATTTAAAATACTTGCTTTATATTGTCTTCTAATTTTCTGTTAAATACCGTTATCTAATAATAATTTATCGAAATGTTATTGTTAATATCTATGTCTGAGATACGCGATCATCATCTGCCTAGCTTTTCCTAAACTATGTTGTGATCGGCTTCCAGTCTAACCGGATGCAGCTGAGTACCAGTATTTTACATGAAGCAACTGCCTACCTGACCTCCACAACCCAGTAACTGGGTAACGATACCCCTTGGTAACACTGGATGTCAAATTTTTGGCTTCTGACTAGTCGTAAAGACTGTCCAATGGGACCAACGGCATAACGTGCATTCCGAGGCATGGAGGAAACTCGGTATGTAATTATGGAACCCATCCACGGACCACGGCTTAACCTTAAATATCGACCCAAAAGAATTAGCCACGAGCTCCTCAGCCGGATCATTATACAATTGCTTTTTAATATCATTGATATGCCACCAAAACACAATCAGTCTCTTTCAAAAGTCATTCCAAGTTTGAGGACGGTACCGGCTTAAGTTTTGCAATTTTGACCCAGAAACTTTGATTTGGGAGAAACAAGGGGCCGGCGCCGTCTTAATTTATTATTTCTGGTCATACCCTTTTACACGAATATATGTATAGGTATACGTAGAAAACTCCATACTCCATGCGAAAACTCGTAGAAGCACTCATAAAGGAGCTCGCGGCTAAGTAATTTAATTATATTAAATATTTCATCATCATCATCAGCACATAATGTTCCCACTGTTGGGACACAGGCCTCCTCTCAATGAAAGGGATTGGCCTTTAATCCACCACGCGGGCCCAGTGCGGGTTGGTAGATGTCACATGACTTCAAATTTTTATTTCTAGGACATGCCGGTTTCCTCACGATGTTTTCCTTCACCGTTTTGAGAGCAGCGAGCGGTGATAAAATAAAATACACTAAGTAATGCGCCTGCCTGGGTTCTACGACTTACTGCTCGTAAGTCGGGGCTGCAACCACTGGGTCACCGCTGCTCTCATTAAATATTTAATTTGTATTAATTTCATTATTTAATTTTCATAAATTTCATATTTTTTTTATTTTGATGTTTTCAGTCGAAATGTGGCGTGTTTCTGTCTTTGATTTGATTAGCTATTACTAACATTATTTTTAAGTGTACTTAAACCAACACTTAAGTGTAATAACCTTATGGATATGTAGCGACCACAAAAAGCAACATACTACAAAAATTCTACAGCGCCATCTATGATACGACGGAGCAACTAACATCAATACTATAATAATATAACAACTTGTAGGAAACAAGTCGCAAGCAAAATTTACATCGACTTCAGTAAATATAGAGAAACCCGATAACAACTATCGGGCAGTTGCCTGCCAGACATAACACCTGTCTGGCCGGAGGATCCTCCCTTTTCTATGGAGTATCGAGGAACTTTACACCCTGTTCCTCATACCCCTAAAGATAAATATTCTGAAATTAATAAATTTAATGAATAACAGCCGCACGGGTCAATTTTCAAGACTAAGCAGCGCTTTGCCAATAACAGGCTTGACCTGGGAATTAAACCCAAGACCCCATGCTCAACAGTCCCTAGAGAACCTTCCAACCTTCTCTGTAATAATCTATTTTGTGCTGAAGCCATGATGTTTGGGGATTACGGTTAACGTGAATAATGGGGATTTCCAAATTGTTTAGAAAATATAACGTCCAGGTTAAATTTGTTTTCGTTTAATCTTATTAGGGGTCGGTAAATCCCTTCCGAGTCGATAATGGTTCACAGGTTATTTTAGACATGATCGTTGAGTGAAAATTCAGAGTATCCGTACCACAAATAAATAAAATTAAATTGTGTGTTTGTAATATTAAAATAACCGCTTTTTACTACATGTATATATGAATGTATATTCGGTACATATACCAAAATATTATTTTTTACAATTTTTGTAAGTCTGGTTGTTCCGGCTAATCTCTGGAACGGCTAGACCGATTTTGACGGGACTTTCACTGGCAGATAGCTGGTATAGTAAGAAGTAACATAGGCTACTTTTTAAATTTCACGCGGACGAATTCGCGGGCTTAGCTAGTGTTATATTATTACAGTTTAGCTTACACTTAGATTATGTCCTCATCATCATCCGCAGCCTGAATTCACTCACTGCTGGGTTTACGTCTCTCTTTTCTTGTGCAAATCAAAAGGTATTTGCCTCGAAGGCCTTCCCTCGGCCGACCAACACTTTTATATTTTTTTCCAGTTCTTAGACGCTATTCGGTGATAGCCTTAGTCCACCTGTCATCACTGCGCCTTGCTAGATTTAGATTTTTTTCATTTGACTATAAAGGGTGTAAAACACCTCTTAACGAAGCCGAAAGGCACTGGTTCTCCCTGTCATTGCGATCATTTTTTTGTTCTACACCATACCTGGGAACCTTCTAGTTACGGAGATATTAGGGGTCAAAGTTCCAACTTTATGACAAGTATTTTTTTAAATACAAGTTTTTATTGTAACATTTTTACTTTAAACACCTCCACGACCCCCGTACTATTGAATCCGTCCACCAGCACAATGTTTTGAGTGCGTTACATTGAGTTCTACCACAAAACATGAATTTACACTCCCCAAAAAAAAAAGTCGTTTCCCAGCAATAATTTTTGCGTAAAGTTACTTAGTTTCATGTACAGAATGCTTGATTGACGGCTTCGTGATGAGGTGATTTACACGGTGTATAGAAAGTACTTTTACGCAAACTTGAACCTAAACAAGTGTCATAATGCAAGCAGTCTCTATTTCTATATCGACATTCAACAGGATTGTCGGTATCATTGACATAAGTTTAACATAACGTAACATCACACCTGTAATTCTAATAGGGTTAGGAAGAGTTGTACCTGATAGTACACTTTTCTTTGGGAATGGCATGTCGCAGTTCAACTTAAGAGGTTGTCGTCTGCTTAACCGGACTATCCTGTGGGTGCCTTGAGAGTAAGGCTTCCAGCCAGGGCATAAAACTACTTACAAACTAAGCGACTACGCGATAAGGGCAACCCCTATGGGGTATGAGCCTCAGCTTAGGGCGTCGCTGTGGTTAGACAGCATGGGGACAGGCTGATCTGAATGATATCATTATTTAGGGGCTGATTTAAAACTACTGGCACAGCATCGCGGGCTGGCTCGAGCGAGGGTCGGGGAGGGCATGGACCAAGACGTCGCGTTCATAGTACACTCGCATTTCGCCAGTTGACATAAGTCTGACGGTGAAATATGTTAATCCGTTGGATATGGCGAAGATTTGGCCCATAAAAGATAAGTTGTGTTAGCGACAATGAAATGTTCCATCATTGTAATCTCTCATAATATGTCGATTTTTGTTGGCCCTTTATTAACACTCCAGTATTTTTTGTAAATTCTCTTAAAAAGGCTTACAACAAATAAGACAACAGAGTTACACAAAAAACAACTAAAGACAAATGAACCAAACATCCCCGATTCCCCGAAAATCAAAATGGCGTCCTTTCTTACGTCATTCATTAGAAGTCGAAAAGAAACGTCAATATTTATCGAAACGATTACGAATCCATAGTCATTCAATTGTCTATTCGATTGGAAACCCAGAAATTGTTCACTGGGTTTCTCACAAAGCATTGAACGTGAAGTGAGTTTGAAAACTAGTTTCAATGATTTTATTGCACTATTGGAGTTCGAAAACCGTTTGAGCACTTTCGAATTTTCAATTGCTTTGTTAGAAATGTGTAAAGTTTAATTTTGTTGACTGGTGCTAGTATGTTGGGCGTTTGAGAACTATTTTAGGGATATTTGATTAAATACTTTTTTTTTTAGCATTTATTTTGTATATTACATAATATGTACATTATTTACAAACAACAAATAAATATAAAATAAAAATAAAATATGTACAAGTATCAAAATTACAGGGCGACAAAAAATTCGTCGACATCGCTGTCGACAGGAAAAGTGCCCAGAAAGCCGGCCGCATTGCCACGTTGGATGGCAATGCTGATTCTTTGACCAAAAAAGAGGCCAGCCCTCTGGTCCCGTGAAGCGTCGACCAACCGCTTGGCGATATCCCGAAACACAAGATGGGCACTCGGGCCCCATGGCTCAAATACATAATTACCAATAAAATTATTGTATTTGCGCCGTTTAAGGTTTTCAGCGCCTGCAGCAGCCGCCCCAGCGCAGCTCACCGTGCTAGGAAGATGGGATGGCGCAAGGTGGTCGACGCAAGTCGCATCCCACACCAAAGGCCTATCCAACTTTCATGGCATTATGGTCATACCATCTGGTCTCTTCCCATCGACACGTGCCAAGCCATTGGGTTCTAAGACAGCTGGCACCCCGGCGGTGGCAAGAGCACGATGAATGAGATCATTAATGCTAGCGTGCCGCGCTATCCGACCTGCGCTCTTATTACAGGAAAGGCCATGGTGTCCGAGGCCATCGACTGCTTCACCACATCGACAGCGATGTGGAGCCCCGCAAGGAGCGCCCAATCGCAGACATGTAGCGAGCCGGAATGTTGTGTCACCTAGCATAGTGCCTATGTTAGGTGACGGTAGTGCCTGAAGCCAGAGACCCGACTCCCACTCACCCACAGCCAGCAGGTGGGCACGCTCAGCAGTATTGGTAGACGTAAATAAGGAATACTTAGTTATACTTATGGCTTAATAATCACAGCTGCACGGGTCTACTTTCATGGTTGAGCAACGCTTGTAAAGGTCGGGTCGTAGATGGGCAATCATACATTGAAACAAATACCGGTGCCCGTTGATTCCAGCAGTTATTTTTAGATCTTTGTCAGACTTTCGAGCTACCTGACCCCCTATTCACAAACGCATGGATTCTATTTCGATTCGATAAGTCGTATGTCTATCTTGTTTTGGCATTACCAAAGCAAGCGAGATAGACATACGACTTTCCGAATTGAAATCGTATCCGAGCGTTTGTGAACACGGGGGCTTATCACACGTAACGTCTTACCATAGATTACCTTGTTTTCTAGTATCTGGAATGTGGCAGCTAAATAGGCCGTCGCTCCATGTAAAATACTAGAATTCAGCTGTATTTTGTTAAACTGGAAGGCGACTTTAATATGCTCCGGACGAGGCTACCCAGATCATCTGCCTAGCCTTTCATGTTGGGGTCGCTGGCTTTCAGTCCAAGCGGATGCAGCTGAATACCAGTATTTTAATGTAACGAATGCCTATCTGACCTCCACCACCCAGGTCATCATCAGCC
This sequence comes from Cerastis leucographa, assembly GCA_963082945.1. Lineage (NCBI taxonomy): Eukaryota > Metazoa > Arthropoda > Insecta > Lepidoptera > Noctuidae > Cerastis > Cerastis leucographa. Next base: position 5,482,749 of record OY720374.1, on the reverse strand, counting down.
TATAATTTTCCCACTGCTGGAACACAGGCCTTCTGTCTATGAGAGGGATTGGGCTGTAATCCACCACGCGGGCCCAGTGCGGGTTGGTAGAATGTCACATGTCTTCTAATTTTAGTTCAAGGACATGCCGGTTTCCTCACGATGTTTTCCTTTACCGTTTTGAGGGCAGCGGTGATGAAATAAATTACACAAAGTAATGCGCCTGCCCGGGTTCGAACCCGCGGCTTACTGCTTGTAAGTCGGGGCTGCTACCGCTGCTCTCTCACACGCTCACATTCCAGTTTGTACTGGGTAATACGATAACTCTTAGTAAAACTGACTTTGGGATTTTTAAATTTACATTAATCTACTTTACAAATACATTCACACCAAAACATAACAAAATCCAGACCCTCTGTTAACAAAAAATAACGTAAGTACGTATTTAACCATTTTCAAAGCCTTAAATATTCGTTTTCCCAAACTTTAGCCATTATCTTGCAAAGTTTTTTATTCTCATTATACTGTGAAGCTGCCTTGGGTGGCAGATGTAGATTTCAAAATCTTACGAAAACAATAATCTTTGGTGATGTCGCTTTAGGAGCTCGTGGCTAAATAATAACAGCAGCACGGGTCGATCTTTAAGGTTAAGCTATTCTTTCCGAGGTTGGTCCGTAGATGGGCGACCATAATTGCATACTGAGTTTCTTCCGTGCCTCGGAAAGCACTTTAAGCCGCTGGTACTGGCTGTCATTTGTAGTTCTTTGACAGTCGCAGTCTTACCGAGAGGTATCGTATTATCCAGTTACTGGGTTGTAGAGGTCAGATAAGCAGTCGCTCCATGTAAAATACTGGTACTCGGCTGCATCCGGTTAGACTGGTATCCAACCCCAAGATAGTCTGGGATAAGGCTAGGCAGATGCTGATGATACTTAAGTCGCTTGATAAAATTAGGTCTAGTATCGCCTATGTTGATCCATCTATCAGCACCAGTTTTCATTCAAAGTAAGATTGCGTCGTTTGTCTACTGGTGGTAAGCACAACTGCGTAGCATGAGGTACTGGGTTGGAGTCCCGAGTTTTCGGGCGCGGGAGGGAATGTCAGACTTGTACTGACTAAAACCCATCCATGTTCCTTCTTCGCCCTTTGTGTTCCAGGGCCATGGTATCTCTTTCGAACAGTCCCGCAACCCTGGCAGGCATCGGTCCTCTCGGACCCCTTCCGGTTTGCTGACATCTCCTTGAGGCGCGCGTGGAACACGTACGCGCCGTCGACACGGCCTGTCGTCATGAGACGGACGGACGGTGAGCTAGCCGAGTTTTCGGGCCTGCAATGACTATTAAAGATCTACAAATCACAGCCGGGACCAAAGGCTTAACGTGCTTACCAAGCCACGTAGGAAACTCAGTATGTAATGGGTGGTCACCCATCCACAGACCAACCTCGGCAAGCACGGCTTCACCTAAAGATCGACCCGTGTGGCTTTTAATATTAAGCCACGAGCTCTACTTGAACAGATTATCACCTTTATTGGATCTAATAATCATATTACACCAGGTAAACTGGTTTTGACATTTCAAGACATTAAAGCTATGAAGTCCTATATCTAATTAGCTTCTGCACAAATCAAACTCAATGCTAATCAACTCACATAATTTTAATTTACTGTTATTACGACTCACTACTTAGTACAATTATAAGCATCAATAAACAAGGTGTTGTTTTGCATCCTCGTCAAATTCAAGGAGGTAACTATGCTAATGATTCTCGTCCCGATTCAATAACAAAATGGGTAGATAATTTTTATTTTTTTTCTTATTTACGAAAATCGGTGGTGTGAACCACCCGTGTTTTAAACGCGGCCCGTCTGCTCCTCGCCCTATAACCGCGCTATCATACATACTAACAATCTCAAACGATAATTAGATAATTTCTTATTCCTTTATCCACGTTGAGGGGGTTATTCTGAAATACTATCAAACTTAAACAACCAAAAAAATCTGCGTTTATTAATAATTAACTAGGTACTGAATTTTAATTGATTATTCATGTCTTTTGTGACATCCTCTTGAATTTTGACGAGGATGCAAAAAAACACCTTGTATATGCACTCAGCAAAAATTAAAATTATTTTCTCCCAATCAATGTATTGACTGTCGTTTTTAGAACGACGAAATAGGTCTTATTTCGAAGTTACAATAATTATTACTCGAGTAAATTCCTTTCGAAGTTAAGCAAGTCTTAGTGTTCGTGACTGTACACACTGTGCTTTGTCTACAAGCTACTAACATGTGGAGCGAGTGTCGTGGAACAAAAGGGATAATTACATCGCGTACAAATATAGCACAACACTGCGCTTGTATCCCTGGATGGGTAGGCAGAGGTTCGAAGAACACCCTTACTTTGCCAGGACCTTACACAGACATCGGAATTCTACTAAGAAATACCTGATGAAATGCTTTTATCAGGTATACACCGTGTAAATCACCTCTTCACGAAGCCATCAACCAAGCATTCTGTACATGAAACTAAGTAACTTTACGCAAAAATTATTGCTGGGAAACGACTTTTTTTTGGGGGGTGTAAAATCATGTTTTGTGGTAGAACTCAATGTAACGCACTCAAAACATTGAGCTGATGGACGGATTGAATAGTACGGGGGTCGTGGAGGTGTTTAAAGTAAAAATCTTACATTAAAAACTTGTATTTAAAAAAATACTTGTCAAAAAGTTGGAACTTTGAACCCTAATATCTCCGTAACTAGAAGGTTTCCAGGTATGGTGTAGAACAAAAAATGATCGCAATGACAGGGAGAACCAGTGCCTTTCGGTTTCGTTATGAGGTGTTTTACACCCTTTATACGAAAAAAAAAAACTAAATAACTTTTTTGTTAAGTTACTCCTTATTATATCAGCTATCTGCCAGTGATCAAAATCGGTACAGCCGTTCCAGAGATTAGGCGGAACAAACAGACAGACAGACAGACAAACATTGTAAAAAAATGTTATTTAGATATATGTACCGTTTATACATCCATATGCATGCATGTAGTAAAAAGCGTTTATTTTAATATTACAAACGGACACTTCAATTTTATTTATTATTAGTATAGATGTATAGATAAGGCTCCATATCATTACGTCCGACCTTGGAATCGCACCCATGCAGTGGCGTTTGAGTCTGACCAACGAGCCGGTAATGGCATTGCAACTAGGCTCGCTGCCAAGTACATAGGTACGGTGCCTTGTCTATAATAATATAGTACTAATCTCCTAATCTCAAGTAGATCAAATGCCTTAGAACAACCTACATGACAGTCAGGACCTACGAGGGCATTTGCGAATGTATGAGTTTTGATTTTATTATATTATACGCTTACTAGCTTATGCCCGCGGCGTCGCCCGCGTGGAGTTCAATAATTGTCCCACAGGAACATACTATCGGGATAAAAAGTATCCTATGTGTTAATCCAGGTATAAACTACCCGTGTGCCAAATTTCATCTAAATCCATTCAGTTGTTTTTGCGTGAAAGAGTAACAAACATCCATCCATCCATCCTCACAAACTTTCGCATTTATAATATTAGTAGGATAATGTAGCTGTGTTAATTAAACTTTTAGGTCAATCATTAACTTCGACGTATTACTAAGACGTCATAAGTCTTCGACTAGTAATCTTAAAATTTTAAAAGACACTGAACCCTTTCTTTGTCAGAAAACCATATCCAGATTTAAATTTTCTCGTAATGCCCACCAATACCCTTCTCAAATATAATCACCAAGCATTCACCACCTCGACTAGAGCAGCGGTGCACGGTGGTCCAGTGGTGGCAGCCCCGACTTACGAGCAGTAAGCTGTAGGTTCGAACCCAGCCAAGCGCATTACTTTGTGTAATTTATTTCATCACCGCTGCTCTCAAAAACGGTGAAGGAAAACATCGTGAGGAAACCGGCATGTCCTAGAACTAAAAATTGGAAGACATGTGACATCTACCAAACCACACTGGACCCGCGTGGTGGATTACAGCCCACTCCGTCTCATAGAGAGGAGGCCTGTGTCGCAGCAGTGGGAACATTATAGGCTGATGATGATGTACCCAACACCAAGGTAACGAAATAATATCGAAAGCCGATTATTATACCCGTCAGGCTAAAACCTCATTATAGCCGATATCGGCCACAGCCGCCAGTCATTACAGTATTATTTTATAGTCGATTATGGGTTTAATATATCGGAACAGATGTAACAGTATCGAACGGTCCGAAAGGCAGTTTTTTCGATTCATTGCGATATTTTTTTTTGTTCTATACCATTACTGTGAATATTTTGGCTATGAAAATATCAGGGGTCAAAGTTCCAACTATGTCACAATAGTTATTTGTGCAACAAAAGAGCAAAGTCGTTTATTGCTGCGAGTGCTGATTTTGAATCCGGAGCAAGCGACGGATTCTAAAGTTGAATCATGAGTGTGGCGAGTGATTCTAAAGTTGAATCATGAGTGTGGCGAGTGATTCTAAAGTTGAATCATGAGTGTGGCGAGTGATTCTAAAGTTGAATCATGAGTGTGGCGAGTGATTCTAAAGTTGAATGATAAGTGTGCGAAATTACCCTGGTGGTTGAGTGAATGTCATGCTCACTTAAATGTCACGCTGATGGTGGCGGGTGTGTCGGGTCGTTTAGTTCCCTTCAAAATGGTTGAGTTGAATGATGGCTGATACATGCGTCATGTTCGTGAACGGTCGCTGTCAGTTGTGACTGGTCATCTCTTAGCTGCCACGGTTTATTTTAATTACTTTATTTTTAATTACTGATTTAATCTTTTACTCTGGACGCTCTTAACTTGCCCGTATTTCTACATTGTTCTCACATATTTGTAATTTTTAACATGAATGATGTAACCAAGATTTTGTAAGATATTTTGATTTAAAAGAGTGTCCATGGAGTTTCTTGCCCGTTCTTCTCCATATAGAACTAAAGTACTTTCATAAGTTATTATGCCTTGTGACTGGGACTGGTAGCCTCGCGTTTTATTTTGTTTTTTTTTTTTACTTTCAAAAGTGCCTGTAATGGTCTAGTTGAAATAAATGCTTTGACTTTGACTATAAGTGTGGCGAGGGATACAACGGCACGAGATGCAAAAAACTTTGCTCTCGTGTAACACACATAACTTTTCACTTAGCGAGAACACTTTAGGAGATAATTAATATTTACAGGTTAAATATCAGTTTTATTTGCAGTAAATACTTATTTTTGTTTAAATATAATAATAAGTTAAAAATTCGATAAATTAAATTAAAAGACATAATTATTTTTTGCAAAAGTTCTTTAGTTAGTACGAAATTCCGAACGTGTTTGTCTTTGAGGTCGAATTCAAAATTGAAACTTCTAAAGGGCTGATCTTTGTCTCCCTTTGTTTGTAATGGCGGGAAAGAGATAGAGTGTGAACGTTTCGAATTGTGTGATTAACCCAAGGCTGAATAAGATATTCGCGGCTATCTGAAAAAAAAAAGTTACTTGCATACCACTTGGTTACTTCTAGTTGATCAGTATCCAGAAGCTAATGAGTAATGACGTTTTATTTAGGAGTTTGCTAAATATTTTAGTACTAGATGCTATGTTTTGGGATATTTTATTTCCAAAGTTAGTGGATTCTATGGGACCTGATTTAACCTGTAACAATTTTAAGTTCTCTGTTTGTGTTTTATTAGTAAAAGTGATATTATTACAAAGAAGTATATTGTATTTAATAGCGTTAGTAATTTGTACTTTATTATATTTTCTTTTTAACTTTTTAATGAAATTATTGCAATGGTTTCTATTCCGCGTTTATGTTATTTTGGCAATTTGATTGTGAGAATCATTTCTTGCCTTTTTCTGTAACGCGTTGCGATTCCGAATATACATCTCAGAATACCCTGGGCAATCCAGGGTTTTAATAAACGTTTACTGCTTGGTATAGTAATAGTGCGTGGTTTAGCAGATTCTTAATAAAGAGATTGTCACTACACTTGGGTCATCAATAAATAGAAGTTCGGCTAAATTTTAATTCTACGAATATAGGAGAGAATTGTTACTGAAAATCTATAGTTATTTTAGTTTTATCTGGAGTTATTTAGTCTTTTTGTTTTTGTCAAAGAAAGAAAGGCGGTATAGTGGTCTTTAGTGGTATTGCGATACCTATAAATGCAGATACTTTTTTCGGATTAGCATAAAATGGTATGTGTATGCCCAGCCAGAATCGATCGTATGACGATAACAAAGTAAGGTTTATCCTATTTTTGTCTTCGTAGTTCGCTGTTAAGTTTCTCTGGGTCTCAAGTTAATATTTATATCTATATCTAGCATTAAACAAACTTAAATGTCACAGTTTTTAGGGTTACATACCCAAAAGGTCAAACGAGACCCTATTACTGAGATTTCGCTGTTTGTCCGTCCTTCCTTACGTCTGTCACCAGGCTATATCATGAACCGTGATAGTTAGCCAGTTGAAATCTCTACAGATTATGTATTTCTGTTGCCGCTATAGAAACAAATACTAAAAACAAACGAAGACACGGTTGGCGCAGTGGCTGAGCGATCGACTGCTGCGCTACGTATCGCGGGTTCGATCCCCGCACGGAACAGATATTTGTATGGCCTACAGATAGTTGTTCCGGGTCTGGTTGTTTGTGTATGTGAGTTTAAATGTTTGTAAACGCACCCACGATACAGGAGAAATTCCTAAGGTGGGCAAAGTTTAAAAAAAAATGGCCATTTTTTTGTTCGTTTTTATAAATAATGGTACGGAACCCTTCGTGGGCGCGTCCGACTCGCACTTGTTTATTTAAATAGTTTAGGCTGCCTCGCTGGTCGAGTGGTCGCAAGCGGAACCGCTGATTATGAGGTAATGGGTTTGATTCCCGGGTCGATTTCAGCTTTACAACTCTCATCTCCCTACCTTTCTTTAGTAAGTTAGAACAAACTGCTATTTTCTTTTTAACTCCAGTTTTATTTTAAAGGCAGACTAAAAATAAACCTATAAACAGCCTACTCCAAAATTTACAAACTTTCTTGAATATTAAAATAAATTCAGTCAGCCGAGCGTAGCCAGGATCTATAAATAACTCTTTGGGAAGTTACATCACAGAACAATTTTCAGATTTTACAATAACTAACTGAAATAAAAGTGTTATTAAATTTGCCAAGAAAATTAAAAGGACAGGTTAACGAGAAATTCGTTAAATTTTGTGGTTTTATAAAATTAAGTATTTACCCACTTCACAATTAAGGGTCAATTCACACGTACCACAACCACACCACGTCGCAGCGACAAAATGTGGTTAAGCTGTGGTTACGTGTGAATAGTGTCGCAGCGGCTTTTTGCAGTTGCGTTGTGGTACCGACAAAATGTCGATGTGGTTGCGTTGTCGCTGTCGTTGCGATGTAACCACGTGGTCACGCAGAATGAAAGGGGGGAGCGCAGGCGTCAGCTAGGTGTGCGCTGTTGATGACGTCATGTCGTGGCGATGTGGCCGCGGTGCCGCCGCCGGTGGTGGCGTTTCCGTCGCGATGTGGTTGCGATGTGGTCGTATTACACAGGTGGTCGATAACAACGGCAAAATGTGGTATGTGTAAATTGTAATATTCATTTTCAATACAAAATATACGCCCCACCACATGGCGTCGTTGTGGCTGTGGTGTGGTTGTGGTACGTGTGAATTGACCCTAAGCACTACCACTAATTGAGAATTCATAATTCAATTTAATTCGATGGAAACTAGTAATTATCGCTTCGTTGGTTTAGTCATCACAAGAGCGACTGCTGAGCATGAGGTCATGGGTTCGAATCCCAGGTCGGGCAAAGTGTTTTGGCTGATGGCAATAGGCTCCCCTATGTGATCTTTGGCGGGAGTTGCTTAAGCCCCCTGACGACTTCATCCAGCCTTCCGAAAGCCTTCCACTTGGGCATGCTTTGCCATGGCCGACCTGGAAATCTCTAAATAGACTCCGAACCCAGGTCGGCCGTAGCAAAGACAATCTCTTTAGATAGGGGTTCTTCGACGGCTCAGATCTCAAGTGTGTATGCGGCGTGCCTCCACAGACAATGGCCCACCTTCTATCTTGCGCTGCATGCCCCGTCACCTGCGCACTTGAGGATCTTATGACTGCGTCAGCGAGCGGAGTTCTCTTGGCTGAGTTTTGGGCTAAACAAATTTAGCGATTTGCCATCGACACGTTAAGAAGAATAGGCACCTATTAAACCACACTTAAACATAACTAGCAAAATGTGGGGTGAACTCTTAGGTACACTTTAGAGGTTACCAGGCTCGATGTATACAAGGTGTTGTTTTGCATCTTCGTCAAAATTCAGGAGCTTGTCACAAAAGACATAAATAATCAATTTAAATTACGGTTTATTATTGTTAATAATAAATAATCAATTTAAATTACGGTTTATAATTGCAGTTAATTATTGACAGACGCTGATTTTTTTGGTTGTTATGTTTTTCATTATTCAGAATAACCCCCTTAACGTGGTTTAGGCAATAAGAAATGATCGAATGAACGTTTGAGATTGTTTGTATGTGTGAAAGTGCGGTTATAGGGCGACAATTAGACGGCCCGCGTTTAACGGCGCACCGAGGAAACGATACGTAATTTCGAAATAATTCCGTTCGTATGATCCCCTGCTGCATCATTATTACTTAACCTTTAGTTATGAAATTATTTTGTAATATATTCAAGGATTCACTCTATAAATCATACACTTTAGAAACACGATTACTTGTAGGTTTCTCGATAGAAAATAATGCCAAAGTAATGTCTAAAAAAGAAAATAAATCCTCAGTATGGCGTAAAACCTTCACGGAAGGTCATCAGCTTTTAAATAATAACAAAACTACATGTTTTCGATAACGTATACATTTTATATTTTCAAAATGTGTACCTATTTGTTTAATAATATGAAAAAAACACTCTTCCCGGAGCGTCGCGCGCGCCTGTCTTACACACACATACACGGAGCGCATAGATACCTACCGCCAGAAACTCGGTGTTCAGTAAGGGTCAGTTCACACCGAGACGCGACGCGACGTGACGCTGCGCACACACTTTTAAAGAGCGATTCAAAATATTACTTTATATTCTACACGAAAGGATACACATTTCTTTACAGGCGTCACGCGGCGCAGCGCTGCGTGGCGCAACGTATTCTCACAACGAAATGTGTATCTTTTCGTCTAGAAAATAAAGTTAAATTTTGAATCGCTCTTTAAAATGTGCGCGCAGCGTCGCGTATCGGTGTGAGCTGACCCTAAATGAGAAAAAAAAAATTACCTACCCATTTTATTTTATATTATATTTGGGTCGAGAATCATTAGCATAGTTACCTCATTGAATTTGACGAGGATGCAAAACGACACCGTGTATAACAGTAGGTACAGGAAGACCAAAGAAACGATGGATGGACTGTGTGAAGGATGATATCGCAAGATACGAGTAGAAGGTTTAAGATGACGAGTAATAAAGAAGTATGGAAGAAGAAGACATGCTGCACCGACCCCAAATGATTTGAGATAAGGGCAGGGGAAAGATGATAAACAAGCTTGATGTTAGCTATGTTTTTATGTTATATTCAAGATTGAGTTCTTTCACTTACAAAAATAAACATAATAGGGATGGTGACTCATTTTTTTTATTTTTCTATCGGTTAGATTATTAAAAAGTATTTGACACGTATTTTTTCTTTTTTCACGTAATCGTAAAATTACGGAGATATTTTGAGTTTGAAATGGCGCATGACGTCACGGCTCAGTACATTTTATACCTAGTTGTGACGTAGTGAGCTCCCACTCTTCAACTTGAATGCGTTTTAACTAAGTATTTTTTTGTTATCTTGATAAAACAAAAAATACGTATCTAATATTTTTGTATTACCTGATTGACGGACAAAATAGAATTTCATTTTCTTTACCCAGTCATCATCCCTATTCTAATACTTCAATTTACGAAATTGTATTTGATACCTTGAGTGATAGTCATTTGTTACTGCAATCTTGTAATAATTAATCCAAACCCTTTTACTGCTTCGTCAGGCTGCTTGTCTATTAGAGGCAAGAGAAGCGGAGCGATGCTGAGCTAAGAAAGGAATAATTGATAGAGTATGTGATGAGACGACGAGGAGCTCGTGGCTGAATAATAACAGCAGCACTGATCGATCTTTAAGGTCAAGCCGTGCTTGCCGAAGTTGTTCTGTGGATGGGTGACCATAATTACATACCGAGTTTCCTCCGTGCCTTGGAAAGCACGTTAAGCCGTTGGTCCCGGCTGTCATTTGTAGACCTTTGACAGTCGTTGCGAGTAGTCAGAAGCCAACAGTCTGAATTCCAATCTTGCCAAGGTGTATAGTACTACCCAGTTAATGGGTTGTGGAGGTCAGATAGGCAGTCGCTTCATGTAAAATACTGGTACTCAGCTGCATCCGGTTAGACTGGAAGCCGACCCCAAACTAGTTTGGGAAAAGGCTAGGCAGATGATGATGTGATGAGATGACGAGTAATGGAGAAGACGTATGGATGAAGAAGACATACTGCGCCGACCCCAAAAGAAATGGGATAATAGCAAGGGAATGATGATGATGAAGTTATGAGACATGTCTGACATTTTTTGCTCGAATGGCATCTCACTGTTCTACCTAGGAGGTTGTCGTCTGCTTAACCGGACTATCCTGTGGGTGCTTTGAGTGTAAGGCGACCAGCCAGGGCATAGAACTACTAACAAACTATGAGACTACACACTAAGGGCACCCCCTGTGGGGTACAAGCCTCGGCTTAGGGCGTCGGACGGGGAGGACAGGCTGGATCTAAATGATATCATTATTTAGGCGCTGATTTAAAACTACTGGTACAGCATCACGGGCTGGCTTGAGCGAGGGTCGGGGAGGGCAAGGACCGGGTCGTTGCGAAGACTTCGACGGCGAGGTCGGAAAGACGGCGGTTTGCGTCTGAACTTTTTAAGAGTGATATTCTCTTTGCTACTCTCCTGGATGAGGGTAAAAGCATAATCGGGAGACAACCAGTCTTACCAAGGGGTACAGGTAAGGGGTATAATCTTGTTACAAGAAAACTAAGCACAAATTAAAACAATCTCAAATAAGTAAGGACTTAAATAAAACTTCCCTTAAAACTACCCTACCATACTTTGCTGTCATCTTAAAATGAATCCTAGCACCTACCTAAACTAAGGTAGGTACTCGTAATAGTATACCCTAGTGCAGGGATGGCGAACCAATGGCACGCGTTCCATTGGTCGCACACGACAAAATATTTTGGGCACGCCGTCAATATTAACCATATTTTCATCTACCTACGGCTTGCGCAGCTACCATGAATTCTACTAAAAGTAGCCTCTCATAACCCTAATTCAAGTTGTCATCTTATCTGCAACACAGAAGTAATACTAATGTTACTTTCATTTAAGTTACACGTATAAAAGACACCTTTAATACCATACAGTGCCAAAAGTTATGAGTGTGATGTGAGGTTTGAGAATAAAGAGTTTAGTTTTACTAACAATCATTAAGCCAAAATTATTTGACGGCACTTCTATGACTTCATTTAACATTATTTTCTTTAGAAAAAATGGCGCGTTGATTCCTAAAGGTTCGGCACCCCTGCCCTAGTGAGAGTCATATTTTGTAACTTAATCTTAAGTACTTACGAAAGCTTTGAAACCCGATAACTTGTAGTTAACGGGAAGTTCCAGTGTGCTGTAAAATTTCAGGTTTAAGTAGTGCATAGTCTGTCAAGTTTTCAAGGATCTCGTGGTTAAATATTAGCAGCCGCACGTGTTGATCTTCAAGAGTAAGCAATGCTTGCCAAGGTCAGCCTGTAGATGGGTGATTAACAAAGTAACAGTTATTCAGTATTTTCTTAGTGATTTTAGTGTTTTGAATTATATTATTATGGTATTGGTACGCCCTTACACTAGTGCACAAAAACTTTTATTTTTTGTAATCGTTCCAACTGTTTGTAAACCTACACGTTTATTTGACAAATAAATATCTCTTATATCTCTCTTATTATTCATGTTGAGAACAAACAACGTTCCCGAAACGTTCTCGTCGGATAGTTTCTGATCAAAATGCAAGTGAAGCTGCGGTCAAAAGCTAGTAATACAAGCTCTTTCGCGTCGATAAGTATGGTTAACAGTCACTGCTCAATTAAAAGAACAGCCGAGATGCTTTTTTTTTGTGGATTTCTCATTTTTCCATTCCGCTCCGCTCTGCATTAAAACACAAGCATCTTAACGCAGACATTTTAGACAGTCCATTTTCACGAAATACCCGCAAAAAGCTGAGTCATTACCAGAAAGTTAATTTGATTAATGAACTGGTTTAAGAGAGATCATTTAGAACGGAATGGGCTGTCGATTTGTCGGGGAGATGAAAAACCTTGGTAAATTTATACCCGACTTGCCTGCCCATGGATTTGCCAGCGTGGATGTTGGAAATTATACTACGAGTGGATACCCGTAAGATAATTTCTACTAACGTTATAAAAAGAAACAAATTATTGAAAAAAATGTAAACACGCCTGCCATGACAAAAAAATTAATAAAAATTTAAAAAAAAAAAAAAAAAACCCTGACACAAAAAACCTGTTAAAAACCAAACGTCGTAGCGTCGGGGGTCGCAGTCCTCCCACTCCCCCCCTGGCAATGCCCATGGTGACAAGTGACAAAATTTCAAATTTCGAATCGGCCAGACCGGTAGAAGTTGTTTATATCCCTTCATAAACTAGAAAAGAGGTTATGCCCTTCAAACGGCTGAGCAGATTGTCTCGAAACATAGCTAAGAACAGTCTCGATTAAAACACCTTACAAATGAAACAAATTTTATCAAATTCGGTTCATCCGTTTAAGAGCTACGATGCCACAGACAGACACACAGATACACACGTCAAACCATCGCCCACCGACATCGCGTTGGTTTAAATTTTAATTTTTAGACACAATCGTAGTTTATTACTTCAATATTGTTTTTTTAAATTTTACTTCACTCTTAGTTACTTGTGTTTTTTACGAAAAGATTCTATACTACGTGGACTTATATTATGTTCGATTGTGTTTTGTTTCATCACTAATCATCTATATATATAAAAGAAAGTCGTGTTAGTTACTTCACTTATAACTCAAGAACGGCTGAACCGATTTAGCTGAAAATTGGCAGGGAGGTAGTTTAGAGCCAGGAGAAGGACATAGGATACGGTAGGGTAGGATAGGGTAGGTAGGTAGGGTAGGGTAGGTAGGTAGGGTAGGGTAGGTAGGTAGGGTAGGGTAGGTAGGTAGGGTAGGGTAGGTAGGTAGGGTAGGGTAGGTTAGGTAGGGTAGGGTAGGTAGGTAGGGTAGGGTAGGTAGGTAGGGTAGGGTAGGTAGGTAGGGTAGGTAGGTAGGTAGGGTAGGTAGGTAGGTAGGGTAGGTAGGTAGGGTAGGGTAGGTAGGTAGGTAGGGTAGGGTAGGTAGGTAGGGTAGGGTAGGTAGGTAGGGTAGGTAGGTAGGGTAGGGTAGGGTAGGTAGGTAGGGTAGGGTAGGTAGGTAGGGTAGGTAGGTAGTAAGGGTAGGGTAGGGTAGGGTAGAGTAGGTAGGTAGGGTAGGGTAGAGTAGGTAGGTAGGTAGCGTCGGGTAGGGTAGGTAGGATAGGGTAGGTAGGTCGGATAGGGTAGGTGGGTAGTAAAAAGTGCATTGCAACGCATGCTGGGTACAGCTAGTTATTTATGAATAAACCTTGGTTTTACACGTAGCCCTCATATTTTCATTGTAACGCGACATACGTCGACATAACTCGTGAGATATGTCACCAAAACATAACAAATGTTATTACTATTTATTGTGAATTTCGTGTTTTTCTTCAATATTTCCTTTGGTTTTGTGGTGATAAAGATTGGGCGTGGCAAACTTTTTGTTTCTGTTTTTTATAACCTATAAGAGATGGTTTATGTGAGTTTATTCTATTCGTCCTACAAACGATGGAGCACTTGATAGGTGTACAGTGTCTAATTGTTTAGTATTTACACGCCAACGCCGACTTACTTAGAGGAGACACGCCAAGTAGAAGATTGGCTTTCAAGCCTTACACACCGTATCTACAAGGTGTTGTTTTGCATCCTCCGCATAATTCAGGACGTTCTCAGAAAAGACATAAATAATCAATATAAATTACGGTTCCTAGTTAATTATTAATAAACGCTGCTTTTTTTTGTTGATTAAATTTATCAGTATTTCAGAATAACCCCCTTAACGTAGTTTATGGAATAAGAAATGATCCAATAAACGTTTGAGATTGTTTGTATGTGTCAAAGCTCGGTTATAGGGCGAACATTGGACCGTTTAAACACGGGTGGTTCATACTAACCGGTTTGCGTAAATAAGAAAAAAAAAATTACCTTTCTCTTTTATAATAGATTCGGGTCGAGAATCACTAGCATTGCATAGTTACCTCCTTGAATTTGACGAAATTGCAAAACAACAGCTTGTATAGTCAAGTTTACGTACATAATTACTTCAGTCTAGATAATTACTTATGCAAACATTGTAATGTAATATACAAGAGTTAAAATAAAAAAAGTGTCGGATACGATGGAGTAGCGACTAATGTGGTAAAATTCGTAGCAGATGAAATAGCTTCTCCCTTAAGCCATATAATGAATCTGTGCATAAGCCATGGCACATTTCCAGATAGCCTAAAAACTACAATTGTTATACCAATACATAAAAAAGACAGTAAGGAAGAAATGTCAAATTATAGACCGATAGCTCTTACTTCTGTGTTTTCTAAAATACTCGAAAACCTGATGTATGAATATATATATAACTTCTTTCTTAAATAAATATAATATCCTTTGCAATGAACAGAAGGGGTTCAGAAAAAATAAAAATATAAACATGGCTATTTATGACTTGCTACATAACATAATGTTCAATATCATATGGCCGTTTTTCATAAACCACAACATCTTGACTCTACCATCTATTTATATTTTGGAAATCGCAATATTTGTTAAATCAAATCCTGCGCTATTTCCCCGCATGGCAGACCGGTTTCCTAGAAATAGACGTGATAACAGTCAACTCTGTCAACATATGTCTCGGACTGCACTTATGCGCAGGAGTGTTTTTTGTATGGCTCCCATTATTTTCAATAAACTTCCCAATGGCTGGAAAGAGTTAAGTGTAGAAGCATTTAAAAGGAAAATAAAATCTTTTTTAGCTAATAAAGCATATTATGATGTCAATGATTTTTTAAGGGAATCATCTTTTTAAATGACATGTTTTATTTATATATGAATTAAATTTGAAATGTTATGTTGCGCAATAATAATTTTAATAATGTTATTTGTATTTAATCTTTTGGACCTAGGTTGACATAATTGTATTTTTTTTTTTTTTTTTTGGTAATTGTTTATTTGACATTTTTGTATGGCTCTATCTATTTTTCTATATGTAATCAGTCAAGTTAATTTAATTTATCTACCTAAGTCAGTATTGTCAATTTTAATGAATGTTGTTATTATTTCGTTTATTTATTTAAAAATTGCAAACTTTTATTAATATTTGCACACCATGCCAATATGGTAAACATGTTAGCACAAGTCCATGTATTTATAACACCTTGCATGCATCATTTTTATAAAATAATTGTATGTACACACATGTTTGAGCAAATAAAGTTATCTGAATCTGAATCTGAATCTGAATCTGAATATCGACAATAAAACACCAGTTTGTGCAATATATACTGACATGACTAAAGCCTTTGACTACGTTAAACATGACATTCTTCTGCACAAACTTGACAGGTATGGTATTAGAGGAAACATCTTAAAACTAATTGAATCTTACCTAAGCGATCGCAAACAACAGACAGAAATCACTAGGATATGCCCCAAAAGTAAGATACAATATAAATATTTATCGGAAAGTAGGAAAGTTAAATTCGGAGTACCGCAAGGCACTGTTGTCGGACCCTTAATGTTTTTGCTTTACATAAATGACTTGCCTAGACAAATTCATCAGCCAATGGTATTATTTGCTGACGACAGCACGGCTATTGTTAAATGTACAGAAAAAGCGAATTATGAAACAGATATTAATGACACATTAAGTAACATTATAAATTGGCTTTCTATCAATAACTTAACCATTAATTTGAAAAAAACAAAAGTAATGCACTTTTACCAGCGCTTACGTCCAGACGCTTTGACTATCGCATACAATGGACAAACAGTTGACAATACAAATGTTGCAAAATTTTTAGGTATAATTATAGACAATCAACTGACATGGAAACCACAGGCCGAGGAGATCTGCAAGAAACTAAGCAAATCTGCATACATTTTATATAATTTGACAAAAAAAATTAACACTGACACGATTATTACAGCTTATCATGGTCTTGTCGTTTCTGTTTTAAGATACGGAGTAGTTTTTTGGGGTTATTGCAGTGAGAGAGAAAGGATTTTCAGAGCCCAAAAATATTGCATTAGATCAATGACTGGAATAAATTCAACAGACAGCTGCGTTCCTATGTTCAAATCCCTGAACTTACTTACCTTTCCGTCTCTCTATATTTTGGAAATGGCACTGTTTGTAAAAGTTAATCAAAATTTATTTTGTTCAAATTTGATCACTCAACGAGGCCAACATAAATAAGATCTCAATATAAAAATTTTTTGCATACAGGTAAATTAAAAACAGCACTGCTGAAAAAGAATATAATGCATATGGGACCAGTGGTATACAATAAAATACCTGATGATATAAAAAATTGTACATTACAAATATTTAAAAAGAAATTAAATAAATTGCTAGTTGAAAAATGTTATTATACAGTAGATGAATATTTGAATGACAAATCCATATGATTATTTATAAACAATGATTTTCAGATTGAGATTTTATTTGTATTATTTGACTAATTGATAACCTATTATTGTCATTGTATTATTGACTAATTATTAACTTATTATTGACTAATTATTAACTTGTTTTTGACATTGTTTACCACTGAATGAATTTACAAATTGAATGATTTATATTTTTTATTGACTATCTTACTCATTTGAAATTAGATAAATTTTTGTTTTTATAAATTATTTCATTATTAATTCTACTTCAAAACATTTTTGCATGCCTCACGGTAGAATGTATTGGATCCTTCTCTTACTTAA
The DNA here is from genome assembly GCA_963082945.1 of Cerastis leucographa. Taxonomy (NCBI): domain Eukaryota; kingdom Metazoa; phylum Arthropoda; class Insecta; order Lepidoptera; family Noctuidae; genus Cerastis; species Cerastis leucographa. The sequence goes on along the minus strand of OY720374.1, from coordinate 5,465,565 downwards.
CACCATATGTTTGTACCTGCATTCTTAGCAAATAAATTATTTCATTTCATTAATTTCATTTCATTTCATTAAAACAAATGAAGAACGTTCAAAGAAAGCAAAGCTAGGAATTTCAACAGATTTTTGGATAATATTAAACAAGAAACTTAACAATCAACAAAGAGTGCAAAATAAATTACGAGACCTAGAAAGCTCATGAAATCGTATTTAATCATCATCTTTGCAATCTAACATACCTATAAAAATTAAGTTCAATATTCAATGTCAAAAGCTGTCCTCGCTCTGTTACCTTGCCTAAAAGTTAGACTAAAACTTTATCCATGGACAGAGCAATAAAAACCAATATCCTTCAAATATTACTGAAGTATATCATAAAACGTCCAAGATCGTGGCGTTCTAGTAAATAATTTACACTAAATTGACTCGAATGTGTTATGTAGGTACAATTGACAGTCTTACCCAACCCAACTCAAGAAGAAGCTTTCGAAACTTACCTGAAAAGATAAAAGAAAATATTGTTAGTTTGAGACAGTTTAGTTTTAGATATTCAGGAGAAAAGTCACTTATAAAATTCAGAAGCAATTGTTTTTATAGTAGGTCGCAACAAGTCAACACTTATACACTTATTGTCGTTTTTTTTTTAAACATGTCATAAATATAACATCACGACTGTTATCCCCGCAAATATTGGGAACTCAAAATAAATAGTTATAAATCATCATCATCAGCCTATATTGTTCCCACTGCTGGGACGCAGGCCTCCTCTCTATGAGAGGGAGTGGGCTGTAATCCACCACGCAGGCCCTGTGCGGGTTGGTAGATGTCACATGTCTTCGAATTTTTTAGTTCTAGGACATCCCGGTTTCCTCACGATGTTTTCCTTCACCATTTTGAGAGCAGCGGTGATGAAATAAATTACTCAAAGTAATGCGCCTGCTTGGGTTCGAACCTACGACTTACTGCTCGTAAGTCGGCCCAGTGGTAGCAGCCCCGACTTACGAGCAGTAAGCCATAGGTTCGAACCCAGGCAGGCGCATTACTTTGTGTTATTTATTTCATCATCGCTGCTCTCAAAAACGGTGAAGGAAAACATCTTAAGGAAACCGGCATGTCCTAGAACCAAAAATTCGAAGACATGTGACATCTACCAACCCGCACTGGGCCCGCGTGGTGGATTATAGCCCACTCCCTCTCATAGAAGAGGAGGCCTGAGGCCCAGCAGTGGGAACATTATAGGCTAATGATGATGAATGAAGGTACTTACATAATAAGAGTTGTTACAGTAATAATTATTTGTTCCTGGTACATTCTACCATTTGGCATGCATTTATACTATTATACAATTGTACAGCTTCAATTTAAAAACTTTTAGAACAACTCAACAAACAATCTTGTAAGAAAAAAAAAAAACAAAATAAGGTAACATAATAATACAGCTATATTTTATCTGTTAGGAAATCTGATACAGAATAATAACATTTTTCCGTTAACAAATTGAAAGCTGTTTTTTAAAAATTCTCAAACGTGCTCCTTGATGCTGTTTGGAATCTTATTATAAATTACAGGCGCCATGCCTGAAACACTTAAGACTGTATAATTGTGTTTTGCGGTTTTCAATATCGTGGAGGTAGCTCGTGTACCATTTTAAAAGATTTTATGGTTGGGTGCTTCGATTTTCAAGTATACATACATACGGCCAACCAGGGCTTGAAGTGAAAATAAATTATCTTAACGTGCTAATCACAAAAATCAAAAGACAGTAAAATTAATACAATTCACGTGTATCCGAATGTGATATTGCATTGTGTGAAAAATCGGCTGTTTCATATTTTTTGACCACGTTTGCACTTTTGTAGGAAAAAAAAGTTTTATTTGTTAAATAGCACTTCGCCCGCGACTACGTCCACGATAATTGTGACATAATATAGCCTATGTTACTTGGTAAAGATGTAGCTTTCTAATGGTGAAAGATTTTTTTTAAATCGGTCGAGTAGTTTTTGAGTTAAATCGTAACAAACATTCAAATCTTTCCTCTTAATAATATTTTTCTTTGTTCAAAGGTAATCTAAACTATTATACACGGTGTAAATCACCTCATCACGAAGCCGTCAACCAAGCATTCTGTACATGAAACTAAGTAATTTTACGCAAAAATTATTGCTTTTTTTTGGGGGGTGTAAAATCATGTTTGGTGGCAGAACTCAATGTAACGCACTCAAAACATTGTGCTGATGGACGGATTGAATAGTACGGGGGTCGTGGAAGTGTTTAAAGTAAAAATCTTACATTAAAAAAAATTGTATTTAAAAAAATACTAATAATCTATATATATAAAAGAAAGTCGTGTTAGTTACTTCACTTATAACTCAAGAACGGCTGAACCGATTTAGCTGAAAATTGGCAGGGAGGTAGTTTAGAGCCAGGAGAAGGACATAGGATACGGTAGGGTAGGGTAGGTAGGTAGGGTAGGGTAGGTAGGTAGGGTAGGGTAGGTAGGTACGGTAGGGTAGGTAGGTAGGGTAGGGTAGGTAGGTAGGGTAGGGTAGGTAGGTAGGTAGGGTAGGGTAGGTAGGTAGGGTAGGTAGGTAGGGTAGGGTAGGTAGGTAGGTAGGGTAGGGTAGGTAGGTAGGGTAGGGTAGGTAGGTAGGGTAGGGTAGGTAGGTAGGGTAGGGTAGGTAGGTAGGGTAGGGTAGGGTAGGTAGGTAGGTAGGGTAGGGTAGGTAGTAAGGGTAGGGTAGGGTAGGGTAGAGTAGGTAGGTAGGGTAGGGTAGAGTAGGTAGGTAGGTAGCGTAGGGTAGGGTAGGTAGGATAGGGTAGGTAGGTCGGATAGGGTAGGTGGGTAGTAAAAAGTGCATTGCAACGCATGCTGGGTACAGCTAGTAATATTATAAATGCGAAAGTCACTCTGTTTGTTTGTTACCTTTTCACGACTAAACGGCTGATCGGATCATAATGAAATTTGGCAAGAAGATAGATTTCAACCTGGGGAAGGACATAGGCTATATATTATCACGCTACGACCAATAGGAGCGGAGCAGCAATGAAAATTGTTGCGAAAACGGGGAAAATGTGACGCAGACGAAGTTGTGCGGGACAGCTACTTGTGATATAAATGAATGATTATAAAAATAAAAAAAACTTTGGGAAGGTTTTTGTTAGCATGAGTACAATCACGTGATAAAGTATCGATCACTGATTACCAGTCATCCTATATGTTTAGAGCAGAGAAATAGGGTGCATTAAAGTAGCCTCCACGAGGTGTGATATCTACTTAAATAAACGTCTTGCAAACTCTCGACAGTCAGCCTTGTAAACTTACTGGCTGGTTAATTTAATACTAATAATAAAGCAGAAGAGGTTGTTTGTTTTCTTGAACGCGCTAATCTCAGGAACTACTGATCCGATTTTGCAGTTTAAAAAAATCTTTCAATGTTAGATAGCCCATTTATCGAGAAAGGCTATAAGCCTTTATATTATCACGCTACGACCAATAGAAGCGGAGCAGCAATGAAAAATGTTGCAAAAACGGGGAAAATGTGACGTTATGTGCGCGGGACAGCTAGTATTTTCATAATAACGGATCACTCGTAGCCTATACGGGAGAAGGAATGGGTTAAGTACCTATAAATTAGTAAGAACCCAGTGTGAATGTCTAACAATTCAATAAGGAACATGTAACTCAGTCAGCGATATAAAATAACGCGCGGAAGACAGGACATCTTTAGGAAATTGCTAAATGGGTCAGGACAAGCGTTTTGACCAAAGCACGCTAATCAAATTTATGACATAACGTTCGAAATGTAAACACTGTCTCGTTGTGAATCCACGATGATTTACTATAAAAACAAATGAGTTTGCTTTTGCATTCTGTGCGCTCACTTGATTGAGGAGAACTAATAAACTTTAGAGAATAGTACTGCGGTTAATATTTCGCATGCTACGAGTATTTTTTCACTCAAAACCATACGCTCTTGATCGTTTTTATCTCATTATAATTTCATCCGCGTGTTCCAGTTTAAATGCAAAATATTGTATAAATTTTAACAGCTTTGAAAGCACTCTAAATGTTAGCTGAATTTTAAGTATTCATAGTATACATTCATTTTAATTTGGCGCTGAATTGGGTGTCACTGAAATACAGAGTGTCTGATGGAAATTGGTATCGTTGTACGTAGATACTTGCAATATTAAAGGATTTTGTGACGTTTTTTCTTTCTTTTTAGACATATATACATAAACACACAAATAAATAAATTTGAAGAAATATAAATTTCAGAAGTGTCTGTTTGTAATATTAATATAACCGCTTTTTACTACATGCATAATGTATATACGGTACATATACCAAAATAACATTTTTTACAAATTTTGTCTGTCTGTCTGTTTGTTCCGGCTAATCTCCGGAACGGCTGGACCAATTTTGACGTCACTTTCATTAGCAGATAGCTGATATAATAAGGAGTAACTAAGGCTACTTCTTAAATTCCACGCGGACGAAGTCGCGGGCACATCTAGTGTTAAATAAAGACAGTCGCACGGGTCGATCTCCCTAGATTAGCCTTTCTGAGTACCTAGGCCCCTTTGTGTCACAGAAAGCACGTTTTGCTGTTTTAATTCGTAGATCTTCACACAGTTTATACCACTGTATCGATAACTATCAAATCAAATCCGAAGGCCTCTTGGCAAGGGGTACCTATTACATTTAATTACCCAGTAACTAGGTTGAGAGGTCACAAAGACACTGGCCCCGTGCGAAGTACATGTAGACAGTAGGCTAGTACTGACTACATGTACTTGTACAGGGTCGGCTTCTTGTCTATAGGGTTATTTGTAAAACACCGACAACCTCTCAGGACTATGTTACTAATATTATAATCAACAAATTTTATTCTATGACTTTTAAAAATTCGTCATATTATATTTCATCAGATTTTACAAAAATAATAATATTTAAATGTAACGCTCTTAATGTTACAAAGTCTATGCTCCCCTCGCTATTGTACTATCTCTTTCTTTTGCTTCGCATAGACTTCGTAATATTTAGAGCGTTCAATTTAAATATTTTTATTTTATTATGATGTTACTAACATAGTCCTGAGAGATTGTCGGTGTTTTACAAATTACCCTATATACTAGACGTCGACCCTTTTTTTTTTTTTGGGGATGGGAAATCATCAAATGACTTCCCCCGCTCTGGGCGGAGCGGGAGGGAGTGTCAGACTTGACTGACTAAAACCCGCCCATGTTCCTTCTTAGCTCTTTGTGTTCCAGGGCCGCGGTATCTCTTTCGAACAACCCGCAGCCCTGGCAGGCATCGGCCCTTTCGGACCCCTTCCGGTTTGCTGACATCTCCTTGAGGCGCGCGTGGAACACGTACCTACGCGCCGTCAACACGGCCTGTCGTCATGAGACGGACGGACGGTGAGCTAGCCCATTACTCACCGTCCACAGGCTCGCGCCTACGGTGGCCGGGGGCCACTGGTTGCCCCCCGACGCCCGGGGCGTCTCCCGCGGCGGCTGGGACGTGAGGTTCTCTCCCTCTCACGTTCCGCCAAGACGTCGATCCTAACATAGGAAAAGGCAGATGATGCTTTTTCGTTTTTAAAATTACCACAACGATCCTCTCAAATTAAGCACTTCTACAAATTATCTTCTACCAGTAAAATACCGTCTAATCCAATATTAATGACGGGTCAAACTTATAATTTATTCATCGACACGCGGTGGCCTGGTTTGGTAAATTAATAAGTGGAAGGCGTCATATCTATGGCCTCTACTTAGAATGAGTGTGTTCTAGTTACGGTAATAAAGGGTGTACTAGACCCTTGATGAAGTCGAAAGGCACTTATTCTCCCCAACATTCCGATCATATTTTTGTTCTAGACTATATCTGGGAAACTTCTAGCTTCGGAGACATTTGAGGTCAAAGTTCCAACTTTAACCAACTTTTTTTTTTATACTCGTTTTGATGGTTGCAAAGGGCATTGGGTAAGTATGTATGGACTAGTGGCATGATTTTTTTTCACAGCGGCCACAAAGATAATTGTTGTTAACGTATAGTGGAATATATGATATTAATCACTCCTAAAAGAATTTTGCCGAAAATAATATCGGAGCTGAAATATCTGATGTCAAAGTTGTGTTGTTCCTACTAACAGTTTGCATACTGTTACGTATTTTGTCAAAAAATAACTCTTTCCGATCGTTTGCCGTATGTCATTACTTCCCAGAATTTGATCCTTAGCAGTGACACTATCGAATGGTGAAATAATACAGGGTGTTTTTTTTTTCAAAATTAACGGCTTCGGTTCCTGGCTAGGAAAATTGATTTTTCAAATAACCAATGATGCTGTTTTAGTTTTTATCAAAATCGGGCTCGTGTCTCCTTCGAGTGTTTTTCGCTATTTCTTATAGTGTCGGATTTGGCCTTCCATCCACTTGCAAAGTTCACACTGTATATCTCGGCTCCGATTCATTTTGGAAATAATTTTTCATAGAAGAAAATGAATGTCTTATTGTGTTCTTACCAATGAAATATTTTTCTTTAGTGGCCGCAGACTTAAAAAATTATGCCACTTTTACCCAAACCCCTTTACTTGAAATATCCATGACCCGTTTACTATGCAATGCTTCCATCAGCACAATGTTTTGAGTGCGCTACATTGAGTTTTACAGCGAAACGAGATTTTTCTCACAAAAAAAGGCGTTCCTAGCAATAATTAATATAATTTCGTGGGGCTACTTAGTTTGATGGACAGAATGCTTGGTTGACGGCTTCGTGAAGGATCCTGTTGAATATTATATCTAAAAGGTATTTTTTGGTTACTACTAACGCCATCTATTGATAATACTATGTAAACTTGTAAGTGTGAAACATTCAAAGATGGAATAAAGGTTCAGTTCGATTTAGTTCAACAAGCACGCCGCCGTTTTATTATAGATCCGTTTACGGCTTGTATGTGGTCACTTTGTGATCATTTTGTGGTCACTTTGTGTTCGATAAATGGACACTATGTGATTGAATTGTAGTTGCTTTGTGGACGCTGAGTGGTGACAATGTAGTCGCTTTGTGGTCCCTATTTGGTCACTATGTGATCGCTATGTGGTAGCTAAGAAGGCGCTATGAGGTCACTAAGAGGTCACTATGAGGTCACTATGTGGTTACTTGGAGGTCACTATCTGGTCGCCTCGTGATAACTGTGTAGTCACAATGTGGTCACAATGCGGTCACTATGTGGTTACAATATGGTCACAATGTGGTCACAATGTGGTCACAATGTGGTCACAATGTGGTCACAATGTGGTCACAATGTGGTCACAATGTAGTCACTATGCGGTCACTATCTGGTCACTATTGAGTCATTTTGTGGTAACTTTGAGGGCACTATGTCATCACAATGCAATCTGTAATGGGCAATGTGTCACATGTCCGTTTAGATTGGCCACGATGACTGTGGCGAGTATTGAAAGTAATCCGATTTATTTCTACATATTATTGCTATCAAAATTTGGTTGACCAATCAACAACCAATACTGTTAAAATAGTGTAATAAACCATTCCAGAAACTACTAGAAAACGTGGCCTTTAAATCCCTCCAACAACAATTAATACAAATCTAATAAACCATAAAATTATTTACAAGCAAAAGTCCTCAAGAAAAATAATATCTTTGAATTAGCTCTTTCCTTTTCAGATTTTCAATAACAACATAAAACCGTTTTTGTAGAAGTCTTATATAGGTACTTTTCATTCGTAAAATCCACGTTTAAAATACATGGAAAATGCAGTGCTGTAGATTTCCAAACTGTTTCAAAAGAAATTGCTTCAAGCGTTAAAGTAATATTTTTCAATATGGGGATTTGGTGTGTAAGTGAGTTTGGTAAATACATTTATAGTAAGTCAGAAGTGTCTAAAAGAGGATATTTTTAGGGGCACACAAAGGCTCTTAACATTATTGTGCCAGCAAAATTCTATTGGTTAGCTTTCTCAGTCTGTCTGCCTGTACGTCTATCTGTTTTGTTTCTTGAAAACCGGAATATAAAATTATGCCATTTATTTGTAATCAGAAATACGCTTTTCTAACTTTTATTTCAATCAATCAATATATTTTATTTTACATAGGCTTTCATGGGCACTTATAAAACGTCGACAAAAAGGTGCACGTTTCGTGTTGGTCGTTTCCTATGGAGAACAACCGGCAAGAATCTCCATGGTTACTCTTTTAAAATCATTTGTTTTTAAAATATTTGAATGTTACAGCGTTAGTACTGATGGGAGGACAGCGTAGGCCCGACAATAAGTCGTTTCTTACTACAAAAGGTAAAACAGGATAAAGAAAATAAAAATAGGAATTTAATAAAAAACCGGCCAAGTGCGAGTCGCACTCGCGCACGAAGGGTTCCGTACCAATATTTATAAAAACTGCCATATATGATCTGCAAATGAGACTCGTTTTTAGTTTACATTTCTATGGAGTTGTTCGAAATTTTCGAGTCAAATACAACTGATCGACTATTACTCGTAAACTTGTAAAGCCCACTTTGTGATAGTTTTCCTTTAAACTTCGTTATATAGGTACTACTGCCGTGACATTTGAATTTCTAACTACAACCGTTTATTTGGTAGAGGAGGGGGGGGGGACACTTGACTCTAACGAAAATTGGTACTTTAAAGCTTGATAAGTCACAAACGGTTTACTTAATCAAAAAACGGTCTTCCCAAACCCCTAATATTTTGTATTCAAAGACCTATTTAATGATATCCCACACTATGAGAAGGACGAAAAAAAAAACATCATCGCTATTTTACATGTAGGGGAGGTACCCTAAATAACTGTTTTTACAAAATTTTATTTTACCACTTTTCCAGCGTCATTCACGTGTATACTCATGCCAAATTACAACTTTCTAGTAGCAACAGTTTTGAGCTAAACCGCGGACAGACAGACGGACATACCGAAACTATAAGAGTTCCTTGTTGACTACGGAACCCTAGAAAAGGAAGGAAACGGGGTATTTTAAATTGGAAACAGGCCGCCGCACTATTCCAAAACCACTGTAACTCCTCTAAGACAGAATCAGCAGTGGCGACCACCAGAACAGCGCCGAGACAATGAAGCTCGACGAAAACCCAGTGAAATAATTTACCTGTCTTGGATCCCGCAACGAAAATAATGCAAAAAAAAAGGAGCAGAGGAGTAGGAAAACATAATTACTCCTTCGGCGTTAGTAACTTGCTGCCTGTGTGCTTCTAAAATAATCAAACGGTAGGTTTTAGTTTTGGTGTTACGAAATCCATTTCCAATCCATGCATTGTGCATACGATTACAGGTACTAATCTGACACTTATTTAAAAAATCCTGATATTAAAACAAGAACCAATAAAATCACACAAAAATCAACTCTAAGGGGAAGCAGTTATGAAGTAGTTTGAACGTACATCGTTGCTGCAGAAAGCAAAATAATGTTGCTTTATTATATAGTGTTGATTCATCGAACCACCTACATTCAGAGTGATTACAAAGCCTCCACACAAACTATGACGCATTTGCTATCTTGCTATATTCTGTAAAGTACACTAGTTCACCTCACTCAAGTGAGCGCACACAATTCGAAAGCGAACTCATTTGTTTTTAAAGTAAATCATTGCAGACATGCACCGTTCGAATTTCGAACGTGATATTTTCATAGAACGTCCAGCGAAAGTGTATTTTGGCGTAGTTACTTAAGAGCGTTTATACCTTACCGCTTTTCATACAAACTTTCAAGTCGTTATTTTCCGAAATGACTGAACCGATTTAAATGAAACTTTATACGCAGAAGCAGGATACATATATCTAAAAAGTTACTAAAAATATTTTCAAAATGTGTTTAAAAAAAAGAGATAATTGTAATTTTCTGTTTCTATAGAAAATTTATTATCAGTGTAATTTAACTGTAATACTATTTTTCGAAAAAGTTTTTTTGTAACTTTTTAGATCTGTGTATCCTGCTTATGTGTACGAAGTTTCATTTAAATCGGTTCAGTCATTTCGGCAAATAACGACTTAAAACTTTGTTTGAAAAGCGGTAAGGTATAACCGCTCTATAGTCACACCGTTCTTGTCAAAATTGTAGTTAAAAACTTCTTGGCAATAATGCCTCTAGATGGTACATGAATTGCGATATTTTTGTTGCCTGTGTAAATTCTTCTCTATCTTCTTGTATGCTTCTGAAACCTGGACACTGAAATCACGCATTCGTAACAGAATTGATGCGTTCGAAATGTTGTGCTGGCGCAAAATGTTAGGCATTCCCTGGACGGCGCGCCGCACAAACGCCTCGATTCTGAACGAGCTCCAAGTTAAATCTCGCCTATCCACTATCTGCATGAAACGACTCCTACAGTACTTCGGACACGTGGCAAAGAAGGAGCCTGATAGCTTGGAGAAGCTTATTGTCGCTGGTAACGTGGAAGGAAAAAGGGGTCGTGGAAGATCACCAACCCGATGGACAGATGCGGTGAAGGAAGTCTGTAAAGGGAATTTCCAGGCATCTGTCCGCATGGCCGAAAACCGTCAAGCATGGAGAGCTTTGGTGGAAAAGGCGACGACCTAATGTGGTCACGACCCTCAGTCATGAGGAAACGAGGAAGAAGAAGAAGAAGAAAATTCAGCTTAAGGCGAGACCGAGAATATGTATTACAACTAAGTCATCAACAAATTAAGGCCCGCTTAGGACATTTTATAAGACTTTTAATTTTTGTTCAAGAAAACTTGTGCTAAGATAAAGGAGAAGATTAATGACTAGTTTTTAAAAAATAATCTTCGATTTTTAGGTCATTGGTTTCTTTGAAGGATGAAGATTCATTATTTTAAAGGCTTTTCATTGTTTTTAAAGATGAATTAATGTCGATCGCGACTTTAATGTGAGAGTTTAGCATTGAACTGTTTGTGACTTATATTTATGTATGTTTTAGTGAGTAAGTCGTTGAAGTGCCATAGAATAAATAAATAAATAAATAAATTGAAGTTTTTTTTCAAGTGGGTATCGTCGGAATCGGCTAAGGAATTACGAGTAAAATAGACAGATGTAAAATAGATTGGATTTGTGGACTTTTTTTGGGGTTCCTTAGTTATACATCGTCTGCCTAACCTTTTCCCAACTATGGTGGGGTCAGCTTGCAGTCTAACCAGATGCAGCCTATCTGACCTCCACAATCCAGTTAGTGCTTGGTAGTACGGTACCCCTTGAGAAGACTGGTTGTCAGACTTTCGGGTCACTGACTTCTTGTAACGACTGTCAGAGATCTACAAATGACAGCCGCGACCAACGGCTTAACGTTCGTTCCTAGGCACGGAGGAAACCTAGTATGTCATGATGGACACCCACCCACAGACTCACTATGTGTAATTTATTTCTTAACTGCTGCTCACATAACTGTACTGATACTAATACTTTTAGCCTGCGGTAAAGGCCTCTGCCCATGACTTCCTATTGTCTCGATCCAGGGCCAATGTGGACCACTGGTCGTTGGACCAACAAACTGTGTAAGAATAAAAAAAACTGCTTGCGTGGTAGCTAAGCCAAGAGAGAGAGAGAGAGAGAGAGAGAGAGAGAGACTAAGAGAAGATGAGAGAGTAAGCTGAGAGAGAGTGGATCAAATCCACTCTCCCTGACAGATTGATAATACTTGTTTTAGATGGCCTGCCAACATCAAAATGACTTTTCAAACAACCGACACTGCATAGTACTTTTACAAAAATTTTACTCAATAACTTTTTTCACAAAATTCCAGTAGGTAAGTCTAAATCCCAAAGGGACCAAAAGCGATCTAGATAATCCAATCTTTAGCATTACTATGTAATTTCAAGGACCATAGACCCCGATTTTATTAGTCTTTCCTTTGCTCGACAGAATTATGAAAACATTCAGCATTATCATACTAATGCCTTCATTAGACCTTTGTCTTATCAAGGAGACTATCTAGGAAGGTCACATTATGGTCACTCGTTAACTATTCAGTATTTTGTACTATTGTAAGGCAACAGGGTTTTCGAAATGCAAAGAAAGAACCATTGCTGAACAGCCCATCATCATCATCAGCCTATAATGTTCTCACTGCTGGGACACAGGCCTCCTCTCTGTGAGAGGGAGTGGGCTTTAATCCACCACGCGGGCCCATTGCGGGTTGGTAGATGGCACACTTCGAATTTTTAGTTCTAGGACATGCCGGTTTTCTTACGATGTTTTCCTTCACCGTTTTGAGAGCAGCGGTAATGAAATAATTACACGAAGTAATGCGCCTGTCTAGGTTCGAGCCAAGGCTTACTGCTCGTAAGTCGGGATGCCACTACTGGGCCATCGCTGCGACAAGCTGCTGAATAGCCCATTGTTAGTCTTTGGCCGTTTTTGATAATTGAAGGGCTTCTGTTATTTTGATTGCCTGAACTGTCCCACTTCTGGGCGAAGGCTCCTCCCCCACTTTTTCCACTTTTCTCGATGTTGCGCTTCTCGCCAATTAACGAGAGAACTATCCAAGGCGTCCCGCCAGTTTTTTGATATATGGGCCGACTAGCCCCACAGCTTTGCCAGCGTCTGGCAAGTATGGCCAGCCCCGTCCCATTTTAATTTGGCAGCTTTATAAGCTACGTCGGTAATTTGAGTTCTGGAGCGCAGCCATCATCTGCCTAGCCTTTTTCCCAAACTATTTTGGGGTCGGCTTCCAGTCTAACCGGATGCAGCTAAATACCAGTATTTTACATGAAGCGACTGCCTATCTGACCTCCACGACCCAGCAACTGGGTAATACGATACCCCTTGGTTGGTAAGACTGGATGTCAGACTATTGTCTTCTGACTCGTAACGACTGTCAAAGATCTACAAATGACAGCCGAGACGTGCTTTCCGAGGCACAGAGGAAACTTGGTTTGTTATTATGGTCATCCATCCACGGACCAACCTCGGCATGCACGCCTTAACCTTAAAGATCGACCCGTGCGGCTGTTATTATTTAGCCACAATTTCCTGTACGAGCTGACTCGAAGCACGCTTCTAACAACTTGTTTCATTTGTTTTCTCAGTATTCATTGCCTCAAGACATATAGCTCGTAGCCGAGTAGTTCGGTGTGTTTTCGAATAAGTCTGGCGCCGACTGAAACAGGTCAAACTAAAAAAAGTTACATTACCAAAGAAATAAGTCTTCATGTCGCCATAAAACTAGGTCATAATAAATGTGTTTATCGATAATTTATTAAACCTTGTCACCACACTAAGACCCCTACCTAATGTCATTGTCTACGGGTCACTGCATCGAATATCGATAGCAAAATATATAGAAGGCATCTCACTATTAATTTATGGTGAAGGCTTGTCGATAGAGGTTAGAAGAAAAATAGTTTGCCAGTATTGAAAATGTGTATTTTTTATTTAATTTATTTTTGTAGTGGCAAGGGGATCTGGCTACGAGTTTTTCAGTAGAAAATTCATTGAACGAATTATTTACAAGGTGCTGTTTATTGCTAGGTAGAATATGAGCTTCAAGCTAAATAATACCAGCCGCACGGGTCTTCAAGATAAGTTGAACTTGTCAAGGTTGATCCGTGGATGGGTGACCAACCATTACATACTGAGTTACCTCTGCGCTTCAGAAAACATGTTAAGCCCTTGGTCCCGGTGTTCATTTGTATTTCTTTACAACAGTTACAGGTAGTCAGTGGCCCGAAAGTTTGACAATCAGTCCTACCAAAGTGTATCTTATTGCCAGTATTTTACATGGAGCGACAGCCTATCTGACTTCAGAACCGGGTAATACGATACCCCTTGGTAAGACTGGTTAAGCGCGGCTTAACCTAAAGATCCGTGCAACCGTTAATATTTAGCCAGAGAGCAATCAACTACGAAATAAAAACAATGTATGTATACACATAAAGGGTGTAAAACACCTCTTAACGAAGCCGAAAGGCACTGATTCTCCCTGTCATTGCGATCATTTTTTTGTTCTACACAATACCTGGGAACCTTCTAGTTACGGAGATATTAGGGGTCAAAGTTCCAACTTTTTGACAAGTATTTTTTTAAATACAAGTTTTTAATGTAATATTTTAACTTTAAACACCTCCACGACCCCCGTACTATTCAATCCGTCCATCAGCACAATGTTTTGAGTGCGTTACATTGAGTTCTACCACAAAACGTGATTTTACACCCCCCAAAAAAAAGTCGTTTCCCAGTAATATTTTTTGCGTAAAGTTACTTAGTTTCATGTACAGAATGCTTGGTTGATGGATTCGTGATGAGGTGATTTACACGGTGTATACGCTCGTTGTACAAAGAGTATGAATACTTTTAACGAAAGTAGCTGACCCGCACAACTTCGTCTGCGCCACATTTTCCCCGTTTTTGCAATATTTTTAATTGATTCTCCGCTCCGATTGGTTGTAGCGTGATGTTATATTGCATGTAGCATTTCTCAAAAAATGGGCTATTCTACACTGCCGTCCTCTCACTAAAAAGCCGTTAACCCTCAAATAGTCAATTTTCACTTTTTGATGCTACCTGATAGAGTTCAAAATTCTCTATCTTTCTGTCTAAGAAACATTTTTATAATATGAACAGTTCCAGAGATATAAAAAAATTGTAGGCCGTTAAGTAACAGAATTTGTGACAATTCCGTCACTTGAAAGCGTCTAACCCACATTTCTTCGCTAAATGTACGTTAAAATACCTTAACTGCCGGATCTGTCGATTATTTTCTGGTCTTTTACTTAACTACAAATACGTTATCTGATTTTTTTTGACTATAAAGACGCTAAGGGATTATAACTACTTTGTAATTCAGTATTTTCTTATGCACAAGTCTTGAAAAGCTAGATTAGATGCAGTTATCCGCCCGTAACGGCGTTTTAGTTAAGTATTTAATAATTTGGTTGTAAATTATGCTTAGCTACAAAGCAGCTAAGCAGCATTACTTAGCTAAAAGGCAGTTTTCCGACTCTTGCGCTTCGTTAACGGTTCGGTATTCTACGTATTATTCCAGATCATGTTCTACCAATGTGCCGAATTTCTATGAAATCCGATCAGACGTTGAGGTATGATGGATGAATAAACATCCTAAATCATCAATATCAAACTCTAATTATATATACTAGCATACTGACTGTGAATTGATGATGATGCCGTCCAGCCGATTTCGGCCACAGCGACTTTGTTCGACGTTTTTGTAGGTGTTTTGGTGTGATGCTCTTTCATGTGCTTTCAAGTTATTAGCATATCTAACTTTGGGCGAAAAACTATGAGTTCAAAGCGGACATGTCAGAATACAATTGAAGACATTGTAAGTTATAGCAGTTGGTGGTCTAGCTTTAAGGTCATCACGTTTAATGCAACTTGCCGCTGCTCATGACGTCGAAATTAAGGTCCATTTCGTACCCACATTTTTTTAGTAAGTATCTATTTTTAACTTTGAAAGTGAGCTGGACGAAGAAAGTCATACATAACGAAATCTTAACTAGCTGGCGTCTCCTCAACCAGGCCTTTATGCCAAGGACTTTGGCTCGCTTTTAGAGTTGCGCTCTTTCAAACTCTTGTAAGTGTCCGCCAGGAAGCACAAGTCATTAGCGTACTTAGATAATCTTTGTATTGCCGGTATAAGAGCGGGTTTTTCGTGCGGGTAATACCAGTAAGAAAACGAATTTAAAGGCCTTCTGAAGTACGTTTTAAAGTTTCCTGAATGACGACAGCAAAGAGTGTAAACACAAGTTTTCAGAACATTCTTGTTTTATCAACAGCTTCTCGGAAAATACTATCAAAAGATTTTTCAAGATCGACAAAACAGAGGTACCAACAGAAGTCGACTTTGTCCTTTTCTTTACATTTGAAGCTGGCGAATAGAAAATATAGCTTCAAAAGTTCCGCTTCCAAGACGAAAACCAAAGTGGGTCTCTGGAAGGATTGATTCTGAATAGAGCGGTTGAGATGGATTTTCGCTCAATCCCACGATTAGAGTAACACTCTGATCGGTCGCGTTTGTTCTTAGTATATAATGCGTTTATTGGAGGTACTTTTAAAGAATGCGGTGATCCACATGGCTCACCATGGCTCTTCGTTCCACATGGCCACGAAGAGATTCCTGATGACGTCATGAAATCACTCACCTTCGTACTTAAGTAGTTCCTTTGGGATGTCATCTATATTATATACAATTTTTTTATAAGTTACATCTTTGTTTTCTTTCAAAGTACTTTTGTCTAGCCCAGTGGCTGTGGTAGTGGCAGCGTGGGCAAAAAAATAACGTAATATCATATTTATTTAAACTAACTTTGCATTTACCGTTAAAATTTTGATTCACATTTCAGATTTTAACAAGAACTTGTCAATAAATCTCACATTTTCCTTATTATTGCTAAACTAAAAAGACGTTAATCTACAAACGAAATACTTTTAGTCGCCTTTTAGTTAAGTAAGGTTGTTAAGATTTTACAAAACTTCCATATAAAATTGGCATAATTAGCTTAAAAGCAGCTAAAACCCCGTAACCTCTCTTAAGGAAAGTTATTGTTACTTTAATCTGAGCGAATTCCATGGCTATAAAGCAGTTAAGATCACCTAACAACTTTTTTGTTAAGTATTTCTGCAAAAATATTAGCAACTATTATGAACGTTAATATGTAAAAAAAAATACTTCACTAAAAAGCCGCTAAGGTATAGTTAACGGCCTTTTAGTACAGAAATAAGGTGCAATAACTAAATTATATCCTTAACTAAAAAACATAAACTAGTTTTAAAAGAAAGTAATAAGAGTTTCTGGACAGACATAATTCTTAACGACAAGCAGAAAGAAATACCAATCGATGTGTCCAACAATCATTAACCTAAGTATCATAGTTTTTAAGAAGCAACGATTCGCACCTTTTTTGCCATTATCTCGAAAACTACTTTTTGGGCTTAACGGCTTTTTAGTGAAAGGACGGCAGTACACTATAATATTTTTTCAATTCGAACCAGCAGTTTTCGAGATTTAGCTATATTTATGAATATAGCGCGTTTGACCAAACAAATAAACTGTGTAGGTTTATAAATTTATAAAACGAGTATTTGTAGATTATAAAGCTGAAGAAATAAGAAGAATTTGTTTTTTGCCAATCTCGGGAACTGCAGCTTCGAGTTGAAAATTATTTTAGTTTTGAATAGCCTATAACATCACGCTACGACCAATAAGAGCGGAGCATCAATGAAAAATGTTGCAAAAACGGGGCGGTGACGCAGACGAAGTTGTGTGGGTCAGCTAGTCAAATATAAAATCAAAACAATTCATACACATGACACTCGGTATAAAAAGCTTCAGAGTATGAAATCTACAATGAAATATACGAACACGTCCCAAAGCGGGGATAATGGAGTATAATCGACATAATTAGTAGAATTCGGATCAAACGAGCTAAATTACAGAATAGCTCGTTCGACATGACAACTCGGTAATGACGTTCATTTGTGACATCAATTTGTGGCATTATATCTGTTTTTATTGCGTCAATGTCGTTTTTGGTGAACTCGTACGTGTCATTTATATCGTGTCAGATATTTTTGACTGATTTTTGTCTCTGGTCGTGTTGGTTATCGGGCCCATGGTCTAATAGGGGATTGGACTGGGTAAAGAAAACGACATTCTATTTTGTCCGTCAGACAGGTAATACAAAAATATTAGACACGTATTTTTTGTTTTAACAAAATATCAAAAAAATACTTAGTTAGAACTCATTAAAGTTGGAGAGTGGGGGCTTACTACGTCACAAGTGGGTATAAAACTTACCTACATGTGACGTCATGCGCCATTTCAACTCAATATATCTCCGTAATTTTATGACCACGTGAAAAAAGAAAAAATACGTGTCCAATACTTTTCAATAAACTACCCGACGGACAAAGAAAAAAAAAAATAGGACTATCCCCTAGAGATGGCATTAAACCTGTGTTTGTGCTCATGCTTGTGAATATGTATCACTTGTTTTGGTTTTTGTCCTCTGGTTGTGGTCCCACTAAAAAAAACGTGATTCACCCCCCCCCCCTTTTAAAACCTAACGTGATTAATGGATGATCCCTAAACATTCATTCATTCATACATCACGCTTGTAATCGATAAAGGTAAGGTTAGACAAAGATGTTGTTATGCTTAAGTTATGTTGTCTTTGTGAGTTCATTACTAATTACTAACATTACAAAACACCACGCCTATAATTCCTGAAGGGCAGCATGCTCAGCAGACGCGCTTGCTACCACTGGACCAACGAGGCAGTCTCATCATCATCATCAGCTGCCTAGCCTCTTCTTAAACACTAACTGGGTAATACGATACCCCTTGGTAAGACTGGATGTCAGACTTTCGGCTTCTGACTACCTGTAACGACTGTCGAAGATCTACAAATGACAGCCGGGACCAACGGCTAAACGTGCATTCTGAGGCACGGAGGAAACTCTGTATGTAATCATGGTCATCCATCCACGGACCAACCTCGGCAAGCATGGCTTAACTTTATAGATCGACCCTTGCGGCTGTTATTATTTAGCCAAGAGGCAGTATAATACTATGAACACAATACTACTAGTAAGGCATTTAACATAAAAAATTGGTTGTCTGTAAAGTCGGTTTACTGACGATAGTTGAACGTGACAACGCTATAGGGACGCGTGCCTCTCACTCGCTCTCATTGTGAGCGCATAACGTGAGCGGAGCGTAACGCAGTTTCTTGAAGTGTCACCCGGCAAACCAATTTATAAGACGTTGTCACGTCAAAAAATCATCACCATTCCTTTTCCGTATTTGAATAAAAAACAAATTCTTAACTACTACAAACACTCAAGTATACAGTTGAATCAATTTTAATTAAAAACTGTTCCGCTCCGGTGCGACTATTTGACGTTTTCTATTTCCTAGCGGCCGCCATCTTGGACGTTAGCAAAGTTGCTTATGTCAGAATGTTTCCGTGTATTGCAACTTGGCATTGGAGCAGTTATAGGAAAGTGAATGGAATATTTTTTGATTTTTACTAAGAAATAATCTAGTAGGACGCTTTGTAAAAAAGTTCTTTGAAATTTCTTATTCTTAGCGTGTCGATGGCAATCTAAATTGTGTCGGCCCAGAACTGAGCCACTACTTTGGCCCAGCAGTGGGAACATTATAGGCTGATGCGGATGATGACTTCTACAAATATTAAGCGTCTTCAAAAATTTCACACATTTCTAAAGTATGCTCTTTTTTATACGCACAGCCCTCTTACTCACTAACTCAAGAGGGTCTCTCCAAAGCGGTAATAAACGGTTAATCTTTTATCGAATCCGGTTATTACTACCCAAAAGATTAAATATATCGTTAAAAGACGATATACGTTAAGGGTGAGTTCACGACAAAAACGTTTAAGTGCGATCTTATCCTTATACTTTACCTACTTTAGATAAAATATAGGTAATGAGTTTTGTGCGTTGTTTTAACTTTGGAATAAGTTAAGTTAAATTGGGTGATAAACATCTGGGCTGGAGTTTTGGGAAGACTATGCTGAGTTGTATATTCGTTTATGTACAGTAAGTAAAGTATGTAAGGAGGAAGTATTTAAGGATCTCTATGGGCAATGCCGTGAGTTTATGTCCTTGTATGTGAATATAAAGTAAAAGAAACAAATTCTCTAAACATCATTTCAAAATTCGAACGGTGTCTCGTTGTGAATCCGCGATGAATTACTTTAAAAACAAATGAGTTCGCTTTCGAATTGTGTGCGCTCACTTGAGTGAGATGAACTAGTGAACGCAACAGAATCGCAGTACCAGTTGCCGCAATTTGCAAAAACTGTAATATTTCTATATTTTTACAAAAAAAAGGGTACAGGTGTACGCTGTTAACTTAAACATAGGAATGAAAGTAAAACGCCAAACTGGAAGAACCATCATCAACATAGCCTTTTCCCAAACTTTCTAGTGGTCGGCTTCCATTCTAACCGAATGCAGCTGAGTACCAGTATTTTACATGGAGCGACTGTCTATCTGACCTCCACAACCCAGTAACTGGGTAATACGATACCCTTTGATAAGACTGGATGTCAGACTTTTGACTTCTGACCACTCGTAACGACTGTCAAAGATTTACAAATGACAGCCGGGACTAACGGCTTAACGTGCTTTCCGAGGCACGGAGGAAACTCTTATTATGGTCACCCATCCACAGAACAACCTCGGCAAGCACGGCTTAACCTTAAAAATCTACCCGTGTGGCTGTTATTATTTAGCCACGAGCTCCTCCTCCTCAAACTGGAAGACTAGATTTGGTAAATATACATTGGATATTTTTTTTATTGCAAAAAATTTACTTGATATACTAGACACTTTTGATAATGTATTACGAATCTTTAGCACCTACCTATTCCTTTTATCTAAAAAGCACAAAAAAGAGCCTACAATAAAACAAACCCTTATTACCTTAGCAAAAGATAAATAGCACTAACATTTGTAATATCTTATTGTACGGGACCCAGCCGCCTGTGAAGTTATCGCGCCTTACGTAATCTTGTGAAAAATAGATTCTGTGCCGCATTAAGGTTCCCTGGCAATGGATCATTTTGCTTTGAGGATATTCGGGGTATTTAGTCTGAACGGCCCAAAGCGAATGGACCGCGAGCCATTCGACCGTAATCAAAAATTGGCTACGTCCGAAAGGACCGGTGATAGAATGATTTCAAAATTAATTTAAAGGGACTGTCGCATACATTGTGATAGCCGCATATTTTATGAATTTTTTATCTATTTAAATATTTACTTATTTGATATCATCAAAATTAACAGAATACATCATAATTGGTAGGCACGACTTCAGGTAGCCTAGCACAACAATAAACCATTCTTGTCAAACAATTAAAACAGGCTGCTGATCTGTGACGTCAGAGGACTGGCGAAAAGTATGTGCGTATTCAGCCTTGTACTCACTTTTCATTTTTCTCTTCGCCCCATAGGTGAAAACCCCGTTTAACCCATTGGTGAAAATTGACAATTCATACACGGTGTAAATCACCTCATCACGAGGCCGTCAACCAAGCATTCTGTACATGAAACTAAGTAACTTTACGCAAAAATTATTGCTGGGAAACGACTTTTTTTGGGGGGATGTAAAATCATGTTTTGTGGTAGAACTCAATGTAACGCACTCAAAACATTGTGTTGATGGATGGATTGAATAGTACAGGGGTCGTGGAGGTGTTTAAAGTAAAAATCTTACAGTAAAAACTTGTATTTAAAAAAAAACTTGTCAAAAAGTTGTAACTTTGACCCCTAATATCTCCGTAACTAGAAGGTTCCCAGGTATGGTGTAGAACAAAAAAATGATCGCAATGACAGGGAGAACCAGTGCCTTTCGGCTTCGTTAAGAGGTGTTTTACACCCTGTATAGGGCGAAGTCATCACTACGACCGTACCTATCTAGGTTCATACATTTCAGGGCAATTTACTTCAATTATCACTTTTTTATCAACCTTGAAAATTAACGCATCTCATTGTTGTTGCTCGCTAATTAAAGGTAACTCTTCCGTGCGGTGTTTGTGTTCACTGATTTCTAAGTATTTTGTGGTGTTTGTAGTGTGGGATGGAAATCTAAGAACAGGGTAAGTGTTATGTGAAAATTATGTTATACGCATTTATTTACTTTTCGTTTGATGTGGTTGCTACGCCAACCTACTTTTCCCAGTATTTTTTTCTGTTACTGTAATTTAAATATACAGTATGTTAGGTTAAACCAGGGACATATTGAGGGAGGGTATTCAGTATTCGATTCTCGTCCCAAATATGTAAAAAACCTATAACGTATATAGAAGAATTTTTAATGTTTTATTTAGTGCCCAGATATTTTGGACTGTCCGAAGCCAGGTAAGTTTAAAGTATGAAGGGAAAATGGATTATACCTAAGAGTCATTGACCCGCTCACATGTTCTGCGATAGTATTAAGTCGCTAGCGCAAGGGTGTATACACGTTGCGTGATATTTGCGAAAATTTTGGTATGGTTCTGTCTGTTATTTATCAGTGTTTTTTTTTGTTTATATTTTTATTAGTATCATGTTAGCATGTACTATTATGGGTTTGAATATGTCCCTCGTTTAAACTAACATACTGTATGATTGATGAGATATGTGTTAAAAAGTTTGGTCCAATATCGTCATCAGTACGATCATTGTCCTGCACTTATCCGATTTTTTTGGGATCGTCGTAGTATGTCTTCTTCTTCCATACTTCTCTATTACTTGTCATCTCATTAAACACCTCCTTTCTTGCCATATCATCCTTCACACAGTCTATCCATCGTTTCTTTGGTCTTCCTCTACTGTTATAGCCATCAACATTCATACTCAAAACTTTCCTCGCTATGTTTTCTTTATTCCTCCGCATCACATGTCCATACCATCATCATCATCATCATTAGCCTATTATGTTCCCACTGCTGGGACACAGGCCTCCTCTCTATGAGAGGGAGTGGGCTGTAATCCACCACGCGGGCCCAGTGCGGGTTTGTAGATGTCACATGTCTTCGAATTTTTGGTTCTAGGACATGCCGGTTTCCTCACGATGTTTTCCTTCACCGTTTTTGAGAGCAGCGATGATGAAATAAATTACACAAAGTAATGCGCCTGCCTGGGTTCGAACCCACGGCTTGCTGCTCGTAAGTCGGGGCTTCTACCACTGGGCCACCGCTGCTCTCATGTCCATACCATGACAACCGATAACCACACAACTTTTCAGATACTGGCGCCACTTTCAGATTTGCCTCTTGTGTACTCCTGTACTGTACTGTTCCTTATTTAACCCATTCGTGTTACACAACACAACCCCTCGGCATTCTCATCTCAGCCCTATGCAATAGCCTTTCATTCATCCCTTTTGTGGCGCTACAGAAAGTGCAGTCTAAAAAAAGTACATAAATATAAATAGCTCGCCATTCTACCAACCCCTATGTCACATACACGTTAAGTTATAAATAGGACCGTTCATCTCCCTCGCTATAAGGGTGTACGAGCATCGCCACATGACACAAATTGTTTTAGTTTTACCTGAACTAGCAGTTGCTAATTCACCGATTATTTATGTACATTCGCTGACTAGGCGATTACGCCCGCCACAAGTCACCTACTTTAGGTATTATATACTTTAATTATCTACCTAATAAACTGTCAATCATTAACGGACACAAAACAGTGATTTTATTGGTACACATCCCGTGTGATTCGTGCATCTACATACTACATCTCAGTGTGCGGAGCCAATGTCCGTACATTTTTGGTCCTTCGAGCCGGATCGCCACTACTGGAGCAAACAGTCCTGCAGGTCACACGGGTACGAAGTGAAATAGCGAATCAGTTTGGCTGGTCTTCCACAAGCGGATCGCCCCAGTCAGATTGAGAAGGCGAACAATATCGTACAGAGAGATTTCTCCGGACCCTGCGATTGTCACAGGAAACATCAACATTTGGTGGTTCGGGAACTACATCCTAACAATTCAACAGTGAAGTCAACAGGGCTAACGTCCGTCAACAATACGCATACATACTCGTATAAAAATCATTATGGACGCTAGAAAACAAGAACTTCTCAAGTGGCAGGTTATCATCGCAGAGGGCATTCGGAAAATTGTTCCTATCATAAATATTATAACTGTATTGTTAACAGTGTTACCAATTTTAAATACAATCATGCGATGGGTCCATTAGGAACTTATGTGTGTGTGGATATGAAGTACAAGATACAGAGAAAAGCCACCAAATAAAGACCAAACATGACAGTAGCTTTTGCTCGTGACTTTTTTAAATATAGCTTCCCGTTAGAGAAATAATGTTTTGTATTAAGTACAAGTTTTGTACAAGTACAGTTAAGTAGAATAACTACTTATCTGACCTATCTACTCACTGGGCCTAGGCATATTCTTTCTTAAATTTTAACATCATCATCATCATCAGCCTAAAATGTTCACCACGCGGGCCCAGCGCGGGTTGGTAGATGTCACATGTCTTCGAATTTTTAGTTCTAGGACATGCCGGTTTCCTCATGATGTTTTCCTTCACCGTTTTGAGAGCAGCGGTGATAAAATAAATAACACAAAGTAATGCGCCTGCCTCGGTTCGAACCCACAGCTTACTGCTCGTAAGTCGGGGCTGCCACCACTGGGCCACCGCTGCTCTCCAAAGATTTTAATATCAAAGATAATTGAATCGGCATAGTTTTCGAAGAAAAAAAGAAGAATACGAAACGTTGATCTCTTCAACATTTTTGTAATATAAGCGGTCTGTGAGCTGCACACATCCCTATCGCAGTTACCGGGGGCAGCCGGTATTTTTTTGTAATTCCCCTTAGGCCTGTTCCCTCTTAAACCTTCTGCTGGCTTAGCTACAGGGAATTTCAAATAATTATATAGTAAGAGGGCAGTTCATACGTAGCGTTACAGCCCACTTAACTGAATGTTCAGCGCACCCTTGATACTAAATTTATTAATGCCAAGTACAGCTGGTTTAAAGCTTCTTAAATTTTAACAATTCGGTGGAACAAAAACTACTTGTACCGAGCAGTGTCATAATGTCTTGGCATGTTTTGTGTGAGCTTATAAGCAGACACAGAAACAAATGATGCTCATTTATCTAGCCTTTTCCCAGTTCTAGGTTCTGGTCGTCTTCTAGTTTAACAATGTGGCATAAACTGCAATATTTTACATGTATCTTAAAAAAATCACCCTTGCCATCTAGTGTTCTCCATCAATTATTACTAGTAATATAGTAGTCTCTCCATCAATTATTTACTCAACCTTATAAAGCAAAATAATTGAATCCATTTTAATTTAATTTATTTTAATCTAATCTAATTTTTTTTTTTTTTTTTTTAACAAAAATTACTGATTTTTTATTTTATTACATTTTACAAATTAATATTATTTTTAAAACTAGATAACTAAAATAACAACAAATTATAAAAGGGCGTCAAAAAACTCCTCCTCAACGCTGTCAACCGGTAACGTGCCCAAGAGACTGGCGGCGTTGCCACGTTGTATGGCAATACTTAGCCTCTGGCCAAAGTAAAACCCAGCCCTTGGGTCACGGGAAGTGTCAACTAGGCGTTTAGAAATTTCCTTGAAAAGGCTGTGAGCACTCGGACCCCACGGCCCCAGAGTTTCAACCCCAAACGGCTCGAAAATATAGTTACCACAAAGGTTACTATATTTACGCCGCTTGAGGTTCTCCGCAGCCGCAGCGGCAGCGCCTGTACAGCACGATGAGCTTGGAAGATGTGATGGCGCAAGAGTATCGACGCAAGTTGCGTCCCACACTAAAGGCCTACCCATCTTCCAAGGAAACAAAGACATGCCGTCCGGCCTTTTGCCATCGTCGCGTGCCAAGCCATTCGGTTCTAAGATAGCTATTTAATCTACGTTATTTAATTTAATTTAACTCGGTGTTTGAAGATAAAGAAATGAAATTGTGTGCGCTAACTTGAGTGATTTGAACAAGTGAAGTTAACCGAATAGCTAAAGTTTCGGTCCGTAACGACTGTCATTGATGTTTGAATGAAAACCGAGATCGAAAACTTAACTTGCTCTCTATGGCACAAAGCGATTTCGTGACAAGACAAAAACAAATGACGTTGAAATCGCAACATTTCTCGATGTTGGGCTTTCTAGATTTTGTTCGCTTTAGAGTGTTTTTAAAGAATGTTTCCATATTGAAGAAGAAGAATAAATTTTTCCACTACGATAAATCTCTTGTATTATCGAACCGCAAAAAGCTCAAGACTAAGAAAAAACAGTTGGAATTTATTAACTAGCTGTACCCGCGACCTTCATCTAAGAGATTATTAAAAAAAATGGTATTTTTTTAACAATATCATTGTTTTGCACGAAACCCTCGAAATCCTATTTCTAAAATAAAAATGGCTTAAATTACTCCTTATAACATTAGCTATCTGCCAGTAAAAGTCCCGTCAAAATCGGTCCCGCCGCGCCTTTTTCGAGACTAGCCGGAACAAACCGACAGACAGACAAAAATTTCAATAAAATATTATTAGTACCGTATTATTATACCTTTCATCAGCGGTCAAGTAGGAAGCTGTTATTTTGATATCACAAACAGACACTTCAATTTTATACATTTGTATACAAGATGTTGTTTTGCATCCTCGTCAAATTCAAGGAGGTAACTATGCTTATGATTCTCGTCCCAAATCAATAATAAAATGGGTAGGTAATTTTTTATTTTTTTTATTTTTTACGGAAATCGGTAATTGTGAACCACCCGTGTTTTAAACGCGGCCCGTCTGGTTCTTGCCTTATAACCTCGCTTACGCACATACAAATATTCTCAAACGTTTATTCGATAATTTCTTATTCCCTAAACCACGTTAAGGGGGTTATTCTGAAATACTGACAAACTTAAACAACCAAAAAAATCAGCGTTTATTAATAATTAACTAGGTACCGTAATTTTAATTGATTATTTATGTCTTTTGTGACCACCTCCTGAAATTTGACGAGGTTGCAAAACAACACCTTGTAGATTTGTTCCAGCAGACCTGCGACAGGAGAATTAAATATGCCAGGTAGACTCAAAAACAATACAGAAGCATTGCCTATTGTGCTTGAAACTCATAGAAAGCTAGACGATTTAAATTCAAAACGAGAAATAAAATATTCCCCTTTTGCCAATGCGCTCAATAAGAAAAAGAGGATAGCTTTTATTCATACCAAAGTGTCGCACGACTGATTCCAAAATGGAAACTCTAACCAATATGGCGGCCTTAGGCTCTCCGTCCATTGGAGCGATCAGAAGGCAGGAGATAAAGGGCACTCGTGTGGCGAATGTGAATTGTCATAGCTTTGAATGCATTGTGCGGTTGACTTGAAAAGGCTTTTCCCGGCTACTAAATACTAGTATTTTACATGCAGTAACAGCTTTTTTAATTTCTACAACCGTTGTCGTGGCATGTGATGCGGAGGAATGACAAAATGATAGAGAAGTATGGAAGAGGAAGACATGCTGCGCCAACCCCACGAAAGAAACTTTTAATAAAGTTATTGGTACTTTGGAGTATAAAATAGAATTAATGACAGGTCATTTTGTGTTGGGTAAAAAATTTTAAACTCGCGTCAGGTCACGTGTCCTGATCGAAAATTCGTAAGACGGATTGACGTTAGGTTACGAAGGAATTTGAACTTTATGACCTTCGGTTTCTCCAAAGAGGTAAAATCTTAAGACGGATTGTAAGAGTGAAGTGTTAAAGAAGGCTGGCGAAAATGGACCCAAAGAATCTGAAAATTAACTAAACTCCGTTCCAGTGTAAATATAAAATAATTATAACTACAATTTTATGAGATATTTATTTATTAAATATTGATTTTTTAGGACTCGGGAATCAAAAGTTATAAATAATTTTCAATTTACTAAAATTAAGTAATCGTGCACTTACAAAACGCAAGATTTTTCCGATTACGTTCCAATCCAATGACATGTGTTTTTGTTCATGGGTTTATTACCACAAATGGATCTTTCTCTTAGTTTTTATACATTCAATTATGTCAAAAATTCATAAAAAATAACATGCAAACCTGATGGTAAAACGCCAATTAACAATGCAAAAGCATCTAATAAAAATGGTACTGTGGCGATTTTATAGTATTTCTAATAAAGGAACGTTATCAATGATGATCCATTGAGTCCCGTCACTACTGTCACTGTCAGATCTGTGATGATCTAGTCCATCGTTATGTTTGTATTTTTGTCTGGGATTTTATGTTTATCATTGCGATTTTGTAGATTCTCGACGACTTGGCCTTTACATCTTGAAATGTAGATAATGCACTTGTCTTAGACTACCGCATTCTTCTCTGGACATTGGACAATTAGTTGCTTTTGATTTGGACTTTGATTTTAACCACAAACATGCGTTGCGTTAATTTCTTCTTCTCTTACGACTTGCGCTCTTACGGAGGCGTCGTCTCTCTGATGAAGGTGCTCAGAGCTTTGAAAAAGTTCAGAGATGGGTGTATCCACGTGATGTAAGTATATTCGTAAAAGAACATGTATTTATATCATAAGTAAAGAACTTATTTAGGATATCTATCTGAACAACAAACTAAGATTCGTTTAGCTTTTATATGCATAAATACATACTGTTGTAATCTTATATTAGGCTCATTCTTACTGTTGCCCAATACTTTATCGGACTAAAACAGTATACAGTAAAAGACTAGCCGAGGTGGCAGTAGAAGTAGTGTATTTTACTGAGATGTTTCAGTCATCAAAATGGAAGATGGGTGGCTGTTGCATTTTGTCTTGAAATATTTATATACCGCTCCACAGGTATCAGAGGTCATATTATCTTTCATATCAAACTACATTTCCGTTTTTCTTTTCGTGGGGACCTGGATACACTCTGCGAGTCAGGCACTTTTGTTACTTATACATGGAACTCTTTATGTTTATTACACTAAAGGTGAATTTATTTATTTTAACATATTTAATTAATTCCAGATAACAGGAGACAACTACCTTTGTCACTCATGTTGGGGGCTGATAAGCTGCGACCCTGAAAATGAAACCCGACAGCAACTTGGCCATCGTAACGTCTGTGTTGCATAAAATAAAAACTATGTAAAAATACCAAAAAATAAGATTTATTACTCATCGTTTTTTTTATTCAACAAACCCTGCTTTTCAATAGCTGTGCACAGCTAGTCAGCTCTGGCTGTTATAATTTATGTAAAACAATATTATCTACTCTCAGCGTAACAAGAAACGTTTTACTTGACTATAATTCGCTTATGGATCAAAATCGTAACAACAAAGTTTTTATAGTGATTGAACTAATTACAGGGTTGGTAATCAGTTTAGTCTCTAGCTGCAGTCTAGCAGTTTTATGATTCATCAATTAGGTACAGGCAATGAAGTAAAAATTCTGGTTTTGGCTTATGACGAGAAGCAAAACACGTAAATTCAGAACTAAAACTGCGAGGGAAATACAGTAGTTTATTCGAATCTTCTTTTATGAGTCGTCTTAAATATTATTATATTTTGATTCATCTTAATTACGGAGTCATTCCACTGTTAAAAACCTTAATCGCAAGATTTTTAGGTTATCTTGTGAATAGACGTATATCTCTTTTCTCCCAACTTTTCCGTCTTACTTTCCATTTACTTTTCTGATAGTCTTTAGTCGTTTTACAACTACGTATAAGTTGTTATGATGAATGCTATCTCTAAGAGTGGGTCCCAAAATACATGTAGTCTCGCCCGTCTCCTTTGTAATGTAATATAAATTGTCATGTTTGTGTACGATAGCGCAATAAATGAATATTGAATTTTCCCACTTAAATGATAGTACTTCTATACTGATAATTAAAGCAATTCGTGCAAATTATTCCCTAACCATTCCAAAATATCAAAAATGCAAAATTCAAGTTTTCAGTGTGCAACCCTTTTTTTTTAACTTCTGGAGTGCAACCCTTTTTTTTTTTAAATAGTCTTGCTTTTAGCCTCAATTCGTCTGATGTGAAGTAATGATGCGGCCTAGGGTGGATCACGCTTGCCTAAAAGAAACCGACTCACTCGAACTATGTAGTTTGCACAATAGTGCGTGCTAGCAGGCATGTGACATTGATTTGATGTAATGGATTCTTTGGTTCTATAAACTTGAACACTATTGTATAGAATCTGGTTCTTCTAACCTAACAGACAGATGTGTTGCTGGGGAGTTTGTTCCGCCACTTCTTCTTCGCAGCTAAAACACTAGGAAGTGGCAAAGGGCGGGTTTCGGCTCAAACCGCCGTCTTTCCGACCTCGCCGTCGAGGTCCGTCGCGACGTCCCGGTCCATGCCCTCCCCGACCCTCGCTCGAGCCAGCCCGCGATGCTGTGCCAGTAGTTTTAAATCAGCCCCTAAATAATGATACCATTCAGATCCAGCCTGTCCCCATGCAGTCCTCCCCCAGCGACGCCCTAAGCCGAGGTTCGTACCCCACAGGGGGTGCCCTTAGCGTGCAGTCGCTTAGTTTGTAAGTTTTTATGCCCTGGCTGGAGGCCTTACTCTAAAGGCACCCACAGGATAGTCCTCATAGGTTGAACTGCGAGATGCCATTCATAATAAAAAAAAAAAAAAAGGGCGGGCGTTGTGGGGGACTGTCCTTTGTAATTTTGACGTTCAAAAAGTGCTGATTATCAGCCAAATTTGAAGTTATTCAAATTAGGCTGATAATCAACACTTTTTTTTTGGAATAAATGTGTAATCATAGCGCTTACGTCCGTCACATTTTAATGTTACCGGGCGTAAACTTGCAATCTCTCAACTCCAATGGACCAACGTCCTTATTCTGCTACAGCCAGAATCCATTAAATGGATTTTTCACATGGCTGGAGTTTCTAGTCTGTGGTCTAACTTCTGAACTGGACTATAAGTCTAGTTTTAAAGTTAACACATAAATAAGGCTTTAGAATAAGAAGTTTATTGTTTTATTCAGTAGGAAATATTATTATAATACTTAAGTGTTTTATTAATAAGTGGTCAGTTTATCAAATTAAGTGGGTTGTGAATTTTCTGTCTGTGTTCTAAATGGGTATTCTTGTACACTGGTAAATGTCTTATTTTAAGAAATTCTTTGTAAAACAGAAAAATACTGAGGGCTTCAAATGGCCGCTTTCTACATATTACCAGGATAATAATAAAAAATACCTTACAATCCGTAAAATGGCCACAGACGAAATTTAAGTTATAAAATGGACATTCCATTTTATAATTTAAATTTCGTATGTGACTATTTTAAGAATTTTAAAGCGAGTCATATTATTATATAATTTTTTCAATACACTTCCTCGAAAATTAGCTCTTATTGCACTACAATTAGGTTCGACATGCAACATATTTCGCACGCGTGCGGTAATAAGATTACAGCACGCGTGCGGTACTTCGATTAAAACATAAGAAATTAAAAAAAAAAACACCACTGACTGTTATAGAGCAAGCGTGTTTTTTTTTTTAATCTCATCATTTTGATTTGCGTCTTTATAGCGTAAATATTTTTTGAATATTTAAATTGTGTTTATGAAAAGAATACTACTAATAAACATGATTATTTTAAACAAATATTACTTTTATGAACTAGTTAACATTTTATTTGTGTTCTTAATTAAAATATATTTGAATTTTATAATTTTTCTGTGAGGCAGTTTAACGGCTTCATACCTTTGCTTCTCCTTTAGCCTGCGAACATAAAGCGCGGGGAAAAAAGCAAAGTTAGTCTTAATAATTTAAGTTATTTGTGAAAAAATATCGAATTTAAGTTTTGAAGAGAATTCTTTAGATGGTACTCCGCCGGATATTGTGATTGAGGCATAAAATGCTATAGCGATAGCCTGTTGCCATCTAAATCTAAGGTGAAATATATGGCAGCTTTGCAAAGTTTTCTTCAGTGGAAAGTTACTAAAAAGGTAAAAATACGTATTATTATTAGTTTTATTATTTTATTTCTTCGAAAGTGTATTGTAAGACGTCGTTTGATACACGTGGGAATTTGTTATTGCGTATCTCGGCCCCATAACACCCTCGCCTTACGGCTCGGGTGTTTATTCGGCCTCGTACGCAATAACAAACTTTCCGCACTTGTATCAAAATGTACTATTATGAGAAAGCAGATCTCTTTACTACCCAGCGAAAATAATAATTACTAAATATAATAACAAATATAACGAATAAGTAAGTATTCATAACAACTTCACGACCATTTAAGTGTTCATAACAAAAAAAAAATATACAACCTGTTTTTTTCGATATCCTATAACTCTAGGATATGATTGAGACCATATCAAATAATGGCATATGAATTATGTTTCAATCATACTTTTTTTTTTGATTTTTCGCATTTTCTTAGCTTTAAATATGAATAAAAACAGGTTGTATAGTCACAATATCTATAAAAAATAAAATATCTATCTATCTATGTCTCGAATTATACCCTTTACTTTTACTTTTACTTTTTGACGGCACGGTTGGCGCAGTTGATGAGCGATCGACTGCTGCGCTGCGTGTCGCGGGTTCAATCCCCGCACGGAACAAATATTTGTATGGCCTACAGATAGTTGTTCCGTGTCTGGCTGTTTGTGTATGTAAGATTTAAAGCTTGTAAACGCACCTACGACACAGAAAAAAAAAAACAAAACAAAACTCTTTGCCTACTTATTTGACGACTACCATAACTGCTTATCCACCAAAAAAGCCACACCCCTACGTATTTGTAAACGTCGTAAAAAAATGACAAAAGGATTTATATTCTCCACACCTGTATACAGTACCTATAGCATTATGCTAACATACTGCGTCACAGATTTCCCTACGGATGTGAAGGTCAAACGGGTGACTGCATAAAACAGGAATGTCACTTGTTTTGAACGTAAGAACTTCACTCGAAGGGATGTTTTGCAAGTTCTTAACTAAACACCGTGTGTAAAAAAACCCCGACAGAAAAAACCGCAAAAAGAAAACAAAAATAAATTAATCCAAGCGTCGGGGGTCCATTTTGTTTTGTGCTTGTGTTGAGCGGTGTACTACTTCATTTATTTTTGGTTTTTTAGAGGTTTTTTTTCTATCGAGGGTTTTTAAATTAAATAACAATGTATATTATGTTCATCATCATCTACCTAGCTTTTTCCCAACTATTTTGAGGTCGGCTTCCAGTCTGACCTCCACAACCCAGTTAGTACTGAGTAATACGATCGATAACTTCATACTTTAGGGTTGTCAGACTTTCGGGCCACTGACTACCTGTAACGACTGGCAAAGATCTACAAATGACAGCCGGGACAAACGGTTTAGCGATGTTTATGCTGAAGCTACGAAGGTATTAGCAACTTCACTATAATTATGATTGTACTTTTGACCGCGGTTTCGCTCGCGGTAATTCGAAATTTGACAATAACCGGCTCGGACACGTGGCGCCATTTAATTTCATATGACCGTTATTATGGTTTTCCTCGGGGACAAAGATTTTTTTCGGGATAAAAGGTAACCTATATCCGTTTCTGTACACTTGACAACGTATATGCAAAATTTCAGAATGATCAGTTCAGTGGTTTAGGCGTGAAGAGGTAACAAACAAACAGACTTACTCTTGCATTATTATATCTCGCATAATTTATCTAAAGGGTGTTTAAATTATTAGGTCTGTCTGGAGGGTGTAACTGTGGTGGGCTTAAGTGTGTATCTGATGGGGTAAGTTGAAGGGTTGGTAAGTTGTAGTGATAAATAGGATGTTTAATGGTTCATGGAATAATAGTGTTTACTTGAGATAGCTGGTAATCGTTCATCTTTAAAGTATTTAGTATGAAGTTGTTTACTTCGTCCTGGTCTTAGAATCATTCGCATTTTAACAGCAAACACAGCAACATAACTCTGACATTTCATGCATGTAATTTTAATTTTGACATTATAGCTGACATTTTATGTAATGTAATCTTATTTGATGATTTTAATGATTTAATTAACTAAATTGTATTGTTCTTCACTGAGATTATTATTTTCTTGATGGAAATTTAATTTCATGTACCTACCTAATTTATAGAAACATTTTGTATGGTTAACAGCGGAACATAGATAGATTCTGAATGTTATATATTTTAAAAGCTTTTTTACCACCTATTTTTAACATATGTTCACAAAATAAATGAATTTGAATTTGAACAAAAACCAGTCAAATGTGAGTCGTACTCGCACACACAGGGTTCGGTAGCACCAAACAATTTAATAACAATATTTTTAACGCTCATTGATTTGAAAAGGAGATGTTTGATTTTGGGCTACCACTATGTACACTAGATAGATAAGTAGGAAAAAAATAGGGGAATTTCATAAAAATGCTAACAAATTATTTTGAAGAAGGGTACAGTCGTTTAATAATTTTCATTTAAAAAGTTTTTTACTACGATAACTCTTTTTTAGGGCAGCCATGACAGTTGTTTGACGTTTGACGACTTTTACAGTTTCAAGAAGTGCCGTCTTTGAGTCTTTCTTTGCTTTGACTTTGGCCACGTCAATCAAATGTCATTGTCAAAATGACATTTTTCGCCTGCTCGTGATCTGATCCACCATGTTTAATTTTTATGTTGTGTTGCTCTCTTTGACCAAGTTAATTTGACTGTACGTTGAAACGAAGTGAAATTAAAAAAAAAATGACGATAAAAAACGGTTACAGTACTATCTAGCAATATTTACATATAGTGTACATTGTGCTGGCCCAGGCTCCATACATTTCTGGAACATCTGCTTTACAGTCAATAGCCAAGTTTGTGTCTTATTATGCTTCAGTGTGATGAAAAAGTTTCATAGTTCAGAAACTAAATATCAAATTTTATTCAAAACAATTTTCGATAAAAAGTTTTTTCCTTTCAACACAAATCGGTTACTGCTATCAAATTTTACGCGTGCGAAAAAGTTAGTCATTCATCTTCATTCTCTTGTCCTTATCCCAATTTATTTGGGGTCGGCGCAGCAAGTCTTCTTCTTCCATACTTCTCTATTATTTGTCATAGAGAGAAAAAAAGTTAGTATACAAGGCGTTGTTTTGCATCCACGTCAAAATTCAGGAGATTGTCACAAAAGACATAAATAATCAATTTAAACTACAATACCTAGTTGATTATTAATAAACGCTGATATTTTTGGTTGTTTAAGTATATCAGAATAACCCCCTTAACGTGGTTTAGAGAATAAGAAATTATCGAATAAACATTTGAGATTGTTTTTATATGTGAAAGCGCAGTTATAGGGCGAGAATCAGGCCGCGTTTAAAACACGGGTGGTTCCCACTTACCGATTTCCGTAAATACGAATAAAAATATAAATTACATACCAATTTTATCACTGACTCAGGTCGAGAATCATTAGCATAGTTACCTCCTTGAATTTGACGAGGATGCAAAACAACACCTTAAGTATATAAATAAAATAAAAACTTATAATCTAATCTTACCTCTGCGCATAATACTCGAAGAAAGCGACCAGTATCTCAATGGACCGAGTCATAGCAGCCCACATTTCGTGCGGCTTGCATTTTGGGTTCAGGGCAGATGGCAGTCGGGACGGACCCTCAGACATTTAGCTCTCGGGTTCTGACATAATTTTGGGCACGAAAAATTGGTTGAAAATATTTTGGGTTTTAACTCACTTGCACTTCACTACTTTTTTGTTTTAAACGATTTCGTTTTAATTCATTCTGTGATTAAAATAAAGTTTTTGACTCCACTGTAAAATTTTCTCAAATATATTAACACTTTTTATCAACTTATTAAAAGTGACTATCAATTTTCTTTGGATCAATGCACCTGCTTGAATTCTTCTAAATATGTGATGTTCTTTAAATAAAAAAAAAATAATAATAATTAAAAACGATTAAAATAATTATAAAAGAGCATTAAAAAAATCCTCCTTAACACTGTCAACTGGGAATGTGGCGTTGTCACGTTGTTTGTTCACATTTATCCTCAGGCCAAGGTGAGAGCCAGCCTTCGGGCAATGGCAGGGCCGTCTTAAGCATAAAGGGTGTAAATCACCTCTTAACGAAGCCGAATGGCACTGGTTCTCCCTGTCATTGCGATCATTCTTTTGTTCTACACCATACCTGGGAACCTTCTAGTTACGGAGATATTAGAGGTCAAAGTTCCAACTTTTTGACAAGTAGTTTTTTAAATACAAGATTTTAATGTAAGATTTTTACTTTAAACACCTCCACGATCCCCGTACTATTCAGTCCGTCCATCAGCACAATGTTTTGAGTGCGTTACATTGAGTTCTACCACAAAACATGATTTTAGACCCCCCAAAAAAAGTCGTTTCCCAGCAATAATTTTTGCGTAAAGTTACTTAGTTTCATGTACAGAATGCTTGGTTGACGGCTTTGTGATGAGGTGATTTACACCGTGTATTTGGCGCCGGGGTGCAAAAGTCAGCCTGCCCCCCCCCCCCCCACTCTAGCTCTAAGTATATAATTTTTATGAATAATTTATTATTTCTCGAGCTCGTGGCTAAATAATAATAATCGCACAGGTCGATCTTCAATGATAAGCCGCACTTGCCTAGGTTGGTCTGTGGATGGGTGGGATCTATCTTAGCGAGTTGAGGCGATGGTCCCGGCCCCCGGCTGTCATTTGTAGATCTTTGGCAATCGTTACTGTTAGTCAGAAGCCCAAAAGTCTGACAACTAGTCTTACCAAGGGGTACAATCGTATTACCCAGTTACTAATAATAATGAACTAGCTGTGCCCGCGGTTCTGCTCGCGTGGTCTTGGTGTAGTAGGAACCTATCGAAATTGATGGTGGTCGGCTTGCGCCCCCTAGGACTCTGCGCCCGGGTGCACCGCACCCCTTGAACCCCTGGGTAAAGACGGCCCTGGGCCATGGGAAATATCTTTGATATTCTTCCTTCTTTCTTAATAGTGTGGTTAAGGCGTTACCTCCTGTCAGAGTTTTCATGCCGCTGATGGGCCTCTGACTTGGCTTTACATTGCGTCGAAGAATATCTCTCAAGCATGCTGCATTCCTCACGATGTTTCCCTTCACCGAAACAATGATAATTACACATTACGCACATGAATCCGAAAAATCAGAGGTGCGTGACTTGAGTTCTAACTTGAGACCTATGACTTAGCAGTCCGACGGTCACACCACTGGGCTATCTATGCTAGTATATACAGACAGCCTCATTAAGTAGTTACCCCCCTGGCGTACTCGGCGGTACGGTAGAGGGGTTAGCACAAACGCTGTCTGTACGTATCGTGCTAGTAGCATATGTTAGATGATTTGTAGCGATGGATGAAAACATCTTATAGAAATCGATATGTTTTAGAACCACAACCTCGATGACATGTGATTTGGACATCTACCAACCCATAATGAGCCTGCGTTGTGGAATATGTCCCCACTCCATCTAGAGGAAGCATGTTTCCGTGTTGTAGGAATATCATTACGTCTATTTTATCCTAATAGAACGATTATAACTGCAGGGCTGTTTTAACAGCAATGAAAAATGAAAGCTAAAAGGAGTCTACCTGCAGATGTGTATGTATTTTAGGTTAGGCAAAGGTGTACATAATAGTACACCCTCATTTTCCAGTTATTTTTATGTAGGGAGCGAGCCTATTCCCTATACCTGGCCTAGAATCCAGACTCCGTGGCTGCTTCTAAAAAAATCTGAATGGAAAAACTCAAAAGCACTTTGCCCAACCCGGGAATCAAATCCAGAACCTCGTGCTCCGGCGAGGACAACGAAAAATCAATATTACTGAATTGAATTATTTATAATATCACTCCTTTTTGCACTCACATATTGAAGAAGCAGATCAATAATAAGACTGGATAAGGATTCGCAAACAATTTTGTTGTAAAAAAAGCATTATGAAGATTTTTAAAACCTTTTTTTTTAACCTTAACAGGCGAATTTCCCTACTTCCAGAACTCACACGAAAGAAACAAGCTTGTGACACACGCGCGTTCCTCGTCGCAAGCTTCGTCAAACATTAATGCGAGCCAACCTTCCGTCAGGTAACATTAACGTAACCCACGCCTCGCTAGATGATTCCATTTATAAGTCGGTGGCTCCCATAATCTTATGAGACACTCTATAATAATATAATCTGTCACAACGTCTTGAAGTGGTTAACAAGAATTTGTTAAATAATCTTCAATTTTTGGTAGGTTTAGGTAACTTAAGATCAAGTGCTACTATTCTGTAAAGTTCACTTGGAACTTCGCTCAAGTGAGCGCACAATTCGAAAGCGAACTCATTTGTTCCATCGAGAATTCACAACGAGACACCATTCAAATTTTAAACGTGATGATTTAGAAAATAGTGAAGAGTAAACGTTTTAGGAGACAGTTTTTGTATTTTTTACGTTTAAAATTGTGATACTAACTTAAAAATAGTTCTGCCAAATTGAGCCAACACACAACTGCAATAATTCATTTAAATACGGCGTAGGTACACATAGCTCCATTTAGTAGCTACCCCCCTGGCCTAATTGACTGGAGTGTTGAGGGATTAGCACATACTGAGGCTGTCTGTACTAATCCAACATTCTAAATGTGGTACAGTAGGATCCCGTAAAATCTGCTTCCCATATACATCCAAAACGTGAGCTTGCAACAAATATAAAATAAATCAGCGATAGCTATCCAAAATTATTACAATAACTGTAGGAAACTAGAGTTTTTATTTACCATGTGTCTTGGTACTTTTCGACAGAACTACGCACTTTTGAATAAATTACTACTGCTTTTAAAAAAAAAATATTAAAGCTTGTGAAATCCTCTATCAAAAAAGCATATAAAGCAAACCTCAATAAATCTACCCATACAGCATGTGTCCTTTTTTCCACGTGGTGACGAATTAACAACGTAATCAAAACGACAGGATGGGGTGAAAAGAAATAAATAAATGTCGGAAAACATCTGATACGGGTCGTTCATTCCAACCTTCTGTATCCGTTGAATTATTGATAAGAGATATAGTGAAAACCTTTTAAAATGGCTGTTCATATCATTAAATACTAAGAAGGTGCATGGGTTTAAATTTGGCATAGGATTTGAAGTCGCTTGAAATGATTTTAGCGGTGTTGATCGGATTTGAATTTGATTGTTTATTATTGTTATAAGTAATTAGATCTACCGTTACTCGAAATAAAGTACTAAGTTTAGTTGTTTTTATGAGAAACAAAATTTTCTTTCTAATTTTACTATTTGTGTTGACAAATTATTGTAAAAATCTTATCTGCTAGGGTCTAATGAGCATAATCAGCCTACAATGGGCGTGAAAGTACCCTTAACGATACCCAAAAGCACTGGTTCTCGACCTTTGCGATTGTTTTTTTTTTGTTCTAGCCCATTCCTGGGGGACACCTTCACGGAGATAATGGGTTTAAAATTTACAACCTACTGCCAATATTTTTTTATAATTAAATTTCTTTTAATGTTATAAATTCCACTTATACAAGGTGTTGTTTTGCAACCTCGTCAAATTTCAGGGGGTGGTCACGAAAGACATAAATAATAATTTAAAATTACGGTACCTAGTTAATAATTAATAAACGCTGATTTTTTTGGTTGTTTAAGTTTGTCAATATTTCAGAATAACCCCCTTAACGTGGTTTAAGGACTAAGAAATTATAAAATAAACGTTTGAGATTGTTTGTATGTGAGTAAGCGAGGTTATAAGGCAAGAACCAGACGGGCCTCGTTTAAAACACTGGCAGTTCACACTTACCGATTTCCGTAAGAAAAGAAAAAAAAGAAAAATTACCTACCCATTTTATTATTGATTCGGGACGAGAATCACTAGCATAGTTACCTCCTTGAATTTGACGAGGATGCAAAACAACACCTTGTATATTGAATGAATCAATTGGAACTTAAAGCGACATTGATTAGAATACAATATTGAAAATCACATTGTGTTTGCATGAAATATCAATTTACCAATGAATATAAATTGCTTTAGCAATGAATATAAATTGAAAACTATTGTGACCATAATTGATTAATAATGCCAATTGTTAAGCTTGATAATATTCGTTTGTCTTGTGAGGTTATTGGGTTATTCGCATTTCAAATGCTATTCGATTTGACGATTCAACCATATTGGATATGTGTGATTCTAATAAGTGTTGTCGAGTAGATCCAGTAAGAGGAGTTCGCGGTTTAATAATAATAGCCGCTTGAGTCGATCCTCAAGTTAAGCCGCGCTTGCCTAGGTTGGTCCGGGGATGGGTGTCCACCCATTAAATATCAAGTTACCTCCGTGTCGTGAAAGGAAGCTAAGCTGTTGGTCTCGGCTGTCATTTAAAGATTTTTGACAGTCGTTACAGGCCGAAAGTCTGACTACCAGTCCAAGCCAGGGTAACGTATTACTACTAACTATTAGTACTAACTGGCTTGTGGAGGTTATACAGGGTGTAACGAAAAGGGTATATACATCCTTAAGGGTGTGCTACAGACCATC
Organism: Cerastis leucographa; assembly: GCA_963082945.1. NCBI lineage: Eukaryota > Metazoa > Arthropoda > Insecta > Lepidoptera > Noctuidae > Cerastis > Cerastis leucographa. The sequence goes on along the minus strand of OY720374.1, from coordinate 5,425,554 downwards.
AAACTGAACATGTTTCTCATCATAAAACATGTTTTTCAGCAAAAAAAAAATCTGCTGCCCCATAGAAAATTACAATACCTATTCGACCTAAATGTATCGGCAGCTGATATTTTTTTTTGTGTTGATAAACATGTTCAGTTTGATGGTCTGTAGCACACCCTTAAGGATGTATATACCCTTTCCGTTACACCCTGTATAGGCAGTGGCTCCATGTGAAATTCTGGTATTCAACTGCATCTGGTTAGATTGCAAGCCAAACTCAACAAAGTTGAGAAAAGGCTAGACAGATTATGAGTAGATCGAGTGAATTTACAAGTAGAGTACAAATTATTATAGAGAAGAACAAATTATTATGTAACAGCGTACTATGATTCATTGTTGAGCAGCCTAAAGGTGCGTACAGACTATGTAACATATTATATAACTTGTGTTTTATAACACGTCCACATTATGTAACCTTGTTATTCAACATTGCAACATAAAACAATACTGTACACATTAGAATAACAATGCAATATAACAAAGTTATATAACCATTGTCGTTTGTCGTTCTTCAGTGCTATCCACAATGTCGAGTTATACAGTATGTTAGTTTAAACGAGGGACATATTCAAACCCACAATAGTACCTACATGCTAACATGATACTAATAAAAATGTAAACAAAAAAAAAACACTGATAAATAACAGACAGAACCATACCAAAATTTTCGCAAATGTCCCGCAACGTGTATACACCCTTGCGCTAGCGACTTAATACTATCGCAGAACATGTGAGCCCGCTCACATGTTCTGCGATATTCAATGACTCTTAGGTATAATCCATTTTCCCTTCATACTTTAAACTTACCTGGCTTAGGACAGTCCAAAATATCTAGGCACTAAACAAAACATAAAAAATCTTCTATATACGTTATAGGTTTTTTACATATTTGGGACGAGAATCGAATACTGAATACCCTCCCTCAATATGTCCCTCGTTTAAACCTAACATACTGTATAACATTGTTGTACATTTCAATAACATGTTATTATGACATGTTTTATAACATTCAGTGTCCACATTATCTGAAACATGTTATGTAGCAATGTTGTATAACATGTTATGTTATATAGTCTGTACGCACCTTAATAATAAATCAATTTTTCAAATACATATACGGAGCAATGGTTTACGTATTTCTTTTAAGACCCTTTGGACCGTGTTACCCAATCCGGGTGACGCTTGTCAAGCGGTTTAAAAATGGCGGTTGCATTAACGAGCATTGATTTATTCCACTCTTTGTAGGCTAATTGAGATAATTTATTTTAATCTTTCACATCACGAGGGTTTTTTAGAGTTTCTTATGGAAAATTCTTTACTATAATAGGGTCAGCTTCCAGTCTAACCAGATGCAGCTGTATACCAGTATTTTAATGGAGCGACTGCCTATCTGACCTCCACAACCCAGTTAGTACTGGGTCTACAATACAGTGCAGCGTCCCCCTGGTGACAAGTGACCGTATCGACCAGAAAAGAGGGCATGACCTTCAAACGGCTGAGCAAATTTTCTCATTAAATAGCTTCAAACACTCTTGATTAAAACAACTTTCAAACGAAACCAATTTTATCAAAATCGGTTCATCCATTTAGGAGCTACGATGCCACAGACAAACACACGTCAAAGTTATAACACTTCTCTTTTTTGGTCGGGGGATAAAATCAAATTAATTCGTTTTCGAATTGTGTGCTCACTTGAGCGAGGTGAACTAGTGAACTTTACAGAATAGGACTACAGTTAATTATGTACTAATCGATCGTTCAATGAAATATAGAGCAGTGTTAACCGCCACCGCAAGCCTAAATTCGACGGTTGGTGGTCCTGCGGTTAACGAAGGTAGATAGGAGCTGGTTACATGTTGTAGCCTAGATACGGAAGACGACCAATAAAGTTATGCATAACCAGTATAAGCGGATCTCTCATTGCACAGGAAATTAACACAAAGCCAGGCAATATTAGAATTATTAAGAGCAGCGGAGGCCCAGTGGTGGCAGCCCCGACTTACGAACAGTAAGCCGTGGGTTCAAACCCAGGCAGGCGCATTACTTTGTGTAATCTATTTCATTACCGCTGCTCTCAAAACGGTGTACAGTGTAAGTACAAGGGATAGAGTGAATTTCTTCTTACTTGTGTGGTTACAGAACAAAAGTAAGTTTTAGCTATATTTTGTCGCTAATATAAATTATTGAATCGTTTCTAGGTCATTATTTTGTTTTATTTTTTATTAAACTTAAAATTGATTTTTTTATGGTGCAATCTTATATTTATATATATATATATATTATATAGTCTTATATTTATTTGAAAAGCTCCTCATGCAACGGTGTTATTTGTTTTCCCAGATAATTATGTTTTGTCAAAACGGGGCAAAAAATGGCCACTTAAGCAGAAATGGCACGATAATAATTTGAATAACGTTTAAAATCGTAAAATGGTCACATAGAGAGATTTCATAATATTAACTACGTCTGTGATCATTTTAAGAATTTTAACGTGTTTGTTAAATTATATTTATATTGAAATAGGTTTTACAAACATTTTTACACGTCGTTTTTTAAATAAAACTGGATGCGGCTGTTGCTTCATTTCGTGGCCGGTGTTTCGTTCCTACCTGACTACTCTGAGAAGCAACAGCCAAAATAAACTCAAAGGTCACACAGTCTCTTTTAAGGTCAACTCACACGAAGACCACGCAGATTAGTGTCTGAAATGAGTGTCTGTTGTTTCATTATGATTCTGCTAAAGTTGTTGATTTGGTTACGCAGAAATTGCAAAAGAAGTATTTCAGATCATATAGAGAGGCGTTCCATAGATTCAACTCACCCCAAGGGAAAATGCGTAACTTTAAAACCGTCGTATTATGTTTCCCAACGTTAGACACGTCCATAGTAAACTAAAAACTTACTCTGTATAAACTAGAGATGCCACGAATATTCGGCAACTATTCGGTATTTGGCTATTTGGCCGAATATTGCATACTATTCGGCCAAATACCGAATAGTAAATCATGAAATAAAAGAACGCAATATACAGTACGTACAGTGTGATGCACCAACAATCAACAAATAAAGTGTGTTGTGACACGACCGCGACCTAATCTCAAATGAAACAAAACTACCTGCGCCTTCGTACTACTTTAGCGATGCAAGTTTAATCTCGTAAGTGACGGACGAGTTGTGACTTGACTACCTCGGAAAGTACTAAGTAAAATAGAACTTCATATAAGCACACCAATAACTACTATATTTCTATATTTTATTCGATTAATGTCAACTTCACCATTCCACGGTCACCGAACTACTGCCTCCGCCATCCCCAGCTATCGCCGCCATTGGCAGTATGGAAGGGATGTCCCCTTCCAAGTTTACTTAAATCAACACAGTAACTATACTAAACCTCTTAAGATGGTGTACCTTGCACTATGCCAATCAGTGATTGGCTATTGCATAGTTGCGTGGGGCGGTGCTGCTAGGACTAGGTTTCTGAGGGTGGAAAGAGCACAGCGTGCTATACTTAAAGTCATGACGAAAAAGCCCTACCGGTATCCAACAACTGAACTGTACTCTGACTGTAAACTACTTACAGTTCGTCAGCTTTACGTGCTTAAATCCACTCTTAGAAAGCACGCAGGCCTTCCTCCTCTTGTTACTAACAAACGCACATACGTTCCACCAAATATACAACACAAAACCTCCTTCGCCAAACATCAATATTATATACTAAGTACTCATATCTATAAAAACATTAACAAACATCTCAACATTATAAATCTAAACTCACATGCACTAAAAGCTAAAGTAACAGAGTGGCTGCTCCTTAAGGAGTACGCTTACACGGAGTCTTTACTCACCTACCTTGTATAATATACTCACACACACACACACACACAAACACACACTTACACCCAAACACACACTCACAACTTCACATACACTACTCGCACACACAACATACAATTCTACTCTTTATACCATACAGTAGAATGACACAGTCCATTTGAGATATAAGTTTTTGTTGACTATTGACCGTAAACTAAACTACCTCTTATAATACAGGTATATCCTAGCTTAAGAGGTAGAGTATTATTCTTGTACAGAATTTGCAACATATAACTATAAATGTATTTTCTTAGCCAAATATTAACTGTATTTCAAACTCTGTATGTTTTTTGGATAAATAAAGAATTACTATTATTATTATTATTATTATTAAACATGATTTTAATAATAAATATCTAACAATCATAATGCTTACTAATAACTGAATTATTTAAAATGCACAGTATGAATTAGGTACTAATCTTATCAAAAATTATCAAGATTTTATAAACTTTTTGTATCCGTTCAAATTTAAAGTCATAACAGCTACTGATACGGAACAATTATTACAACATTGCAAGAATTTATAAAGAATCACGACATAAGTATTGTGGAATATTCGGCGGCCGAATATTCTGCGCTTTGGCCAACAGCCTTGCCGAATATACGGTAATCGGCCAAATAACTATTCATGCCATCTCTAGTATAAACACACTAGATTTATATCAAAACTTCTACGAATAGAGTCGAAAACGTTCGCCTTTCTAGAATAGCAAAAGTTTCCGTTGATCAACTAGGAGCATACTTTGTAAATAGAAACTAAACAAATAAAACGTTTTATTTGAAAACAGCATTACGAAGCACTGACAAGACAGTTTAGTGTTTTACTGACGAACGAATACAATGTTAGAAACAGATTTCAGTTAAATTTGTAACAAAACACCAACTGTGACTGCTACGTTGGTCTTGCGAGCGCGACTGCTAAGCATGAGGAGCTCTTGGATATCAACGAAAATATTTCTAAAATATTAGCATTAATTTTTACAAGGTGTTGTTCTTCTCTCACTTCAAATTTCAAGAGGACATCACAAAAGACATAAAAAATAAATAAAAATTACGGTACCTAGTTAATCAATCCTTACTAATATTATAAATGCGAAAGTAACTCCTTTTGTTTGTTTGTTACCTTTTCACGACTAAACGGCTGATGGGATAGTTATGAAACTTGGCAAGTAGATAGATTATATCCTTGAGCCTATGTCCTTCATAGGCTATTTTTTGTCCCTAGATAAAACATCAAAATTTTCTCGCGAACGAAGTCGCGGTGAGTAGCTAGTTACTAATAAACGCAATTCGTTTAGGTTTGTCAGTATTTCAGAATAAGCCTCTTATCGTGGTTTCATCATCATCATCATCATCATTTCAGCTGATGGATGTATTGTGGTTTAGGTAATTATAAATTATCGAATAAATGTTTGAGATTGTTTGTAGAAGTATGGAAGAAGAAGACATGCATGAACAAATAAATTGAATAAGGGCAAGAGAATTATGATGAAAGCATTATTTTCAGACTTTATATATTCCTAAATGATTTGAGTGAGTATGACTCTATTCCCGATACGTAATTGAACGCTTATTTTTTCATCATCGAGAAACCAAAATACAAAAAAAAAACCGGCCAAGTGCGAGTCGGACTCCCGCACGAAGGGTTCCGTACCATTATTTATAAAAACGAGCAAAAAAAATCACTTTTTTGTACGAGAGGCCCCCTAAAACATATATTTAATTCTGTTTTTAGTATTTGTTGTTATAGCGGCAACAGAAATACATAATCTGTAGAAATTTCAACTGGCTGCCTATCACGGTTCATGAGAGACAGCCTGGTGACAGACGGACGGACAGTGAAGTCTCAATAATAGGGTCCCGTTTGACCCTTTGGGTACGGAACCCTAAAAATGCGGTTTTTTTTCCCAAACTACAACGAAATATCATAATTCTCTTGAAGACAAGTCTCATGAAATACTTTTACGATACCCGATAAAGTATGGGTATTAAGAAGATTGTCCACTTTCTTTGACACGGTATTTTCTTATCCCAGATACGTATTTCTATTCCTTGGGGTTTTTTTTTGTGTACAGATGTATTTTTGTAAAGAGGATTTTGTTGCTTGTTATTTTAATGTATGTAAGGTTTGAATCCTAACTAATATAAGTAGTTTGTTTGTTTGTTACCTTTTCACGACTAAACGGCTGATCGGATCTTAATGAAATTTGGCAAGAAGATAGATTTCAATCTAAGGAAGGACATAGGCTATATATCATCACGCTACGACCAAAAGGAGCGGAGCAGCAATGAAAAATGTTGCGTAAACGGGGAAAATGTGACGCAGACGAAGTTGCGCGGGACAGCTAGTATAACATAACATCACGCCTGTAATCCCCGAAGAGTTAGGTAGAGGTATATCTTATAGTACACTCACATATTGCCAATTGTTTAAAAGTCTCTTGATAATAGGGGGCGAGCCTATTGCCATCATACGGGTGCAAATCCAGACTCCGTGGCTGCTACTGAGAAATTCCTGATGAAAAAAACCAATATCACTTTGCCCAACCCGGGAATTGAACTCAGGGCCTTGAGCTCAGCAGTTTCGCTTCGAACCACTAGACCAACGAGGTATTCAGTTATTTTGAGAAATACTTAAAGCAAGATGGCGGGTTGAGTTCCTATTTTGGCCACATGCCAAAACATTATAACCGGCCACTGTCCCCTAAACAAACACCTATAATACCATAGGTGTGACAGAAAACCCTCTGTGCAGAGAATGCATTGAGGCGAAAGAAACAACACAGCACGTGCTCATGGAATGCAGCAGCGTGGCAGATCAACGGGCACGGACTCTTCAATCGCCGGCATCACTCCCGGAAGCCTGCAGCAGCCTGAAAAGGATGCTATTTTCTGGGAGGGCCTAGGATGGTTGAGTAACAAGAGGATTTTTAGACGTACAATGGCCCAATAAAGAGGCTAAGTGCGGAAACAGCCCAGCTAACCTAACCTAACCTAACATGCCAAAATATCATTGTAAAGCTATAAATTACATGTATTTTTGACTTATATTGAGAATGAGATCTGAAATAAAATAAATAATAACTAGTTTATTTAGGTGCTAAAGTTAAAAACACTTTTCATTAACCAAGTTTATTTGCTAACCTATTATAGGAAAACGATATTCCTCTAAGGCGGTTGGAGAAAAATAAAAAAGTATTTTCGCTTAAGTTCGATTCCTAGGTAGAACATTTTCAGCGTACGTTTTTATGTTACACTATTTGGTGCAATAAAATCCTTTTCGATAAATTGAGTAAGGTGTACCTAAGGGAATGATTTGAGATAGAAGATCAGTACTTACTTTTATTTGGTGTATGTTAACTTAGTTAATCCTCTTAAGGTTTTAGTGAAACTGTTTTATATCTTTTTAGGGTTCTGTACCCAAAGGGTCAAACGGGACCCTACCGAGACTTCGCTGTCCATCCGTCCGTCTGTCACCAGGCTGTATCTCATGAACCGTGATAGTTAGCCAGTTGAAATTTCTACAGATTATGTATTTCTGTTGATGCTACTGATCATCATCATCATCATTAGCCTATTATGTTCCCACTGCTGGGACACAGGCCTCCTCTTTATGAGAGGGAGTGGGCTATAATCCACCACGCGGGCCCAGTGCGGGTTGGTAGATGTCACATGTCTTCGAATTTTTAGTTCTAGGACATGCCGGTTTCCTCACGATGTTTTCCTTCACCGTTTTTGAGGGCAGCGGTGATGAAATAAATTACACAAAGTAATGCGCCTGCCTGGGTTCGAACTCACGGCTTACTTCTCGTAAGTCGGGGCTGCCACCACTGGGCCACCGCTGCTCTCTGATGCTACTCGTATAACAACAAATACTAAAACAGAATAAAATAAATATTTAAGGGGGCTCCCATACAAAAAAGTGTTCTTTTGCTCTTTTTTATAAATAATGGTACGGAACCCTTATTGCGCGAGTCCGATTAGCACTTGGCCGGTTTTTTTTAATTTTTCTCGCATTGGAAATCATCAAATGACCCCTCCCGCTCTGGGCGGAGCGGAAAGGAGTGTCAGACTTGACTGACTAATACCCAGACATGTTTCTTCTTAGCCCTTTGTGTTCCAGGGCCACGGTATCTCTTCCGAACAGTCCCGCAGCCCTGGAAGGCATCGGCCCTCTCGGACCACTTCTGGTTTGCTGACATCTCCTTGAGAATACCTTGGAACACGAAAGCGCCGTCGGCACGGCCTGTCGTCATAAGACGGACGGACGGTGAGCTAGCCCATTACTTACCGACCATAGGTCCACGCCTACGGTAGCCGGGGGCCATTAGGTGGCCCCGGGCGCCCGGGGCGTCTCCCGCGGCGCCTGGGACTTGAGGCCCTCTCTCTCTCACGTTCCGCAACCTTCCTCGCTAGCATGACAGCTTCGCAGAAGGAGGCGACGTCTCCCCATTCCCTCTCACTCCGGACAATGGATTGAACCAGGGCCGGACGAACTGTTTTATACCTTAAACCAATTTGATGATGTAACTGTGAAGATCTATATTTTCGTGACAGTTATAAGAGTGGAACTCTCTGCCTGCGTCTGTGTGTCCGAACGCTGACAACCCTAATGTCTTCAATGTTAGAGTAAACAAGCTTCTTCTGGGTAAGCTCGTACCATCGTCGACTTTGTCTGTCATCTCTGACCTAGACTAGAGTCAAGAAAAAAAAAAAAAAAACGTCACCCAAGTATTGGCGATTTTGACACTTTGCTGCCGTTTGCTAGAGAATCGGAAGACGTGACGTGAACACAAATTAAAAAAATACTTTGTGCTGTTATTGTCATCATCTGCCGCTCATCATCTCTGTACAAAAAGCTTTAAAATATACGTTCTGCAATTTTTGAGAAAACCTAACTCCTTAGGTAATGTTACGTCTTAAAACAACGCAGATAGGGGTATGTTTATTATCTAAAGAACGATATATTCTCTGTTCATCATCATTTGCCTAGCTTTTTCCCAACTATGTCCACGTCGGCTTCCAGTCTAACTGGATGCAGCTGAATACCAGTATTTTACAAGAAAAAACTGCCATCTGACCTCCGCAATCCAGTTATTACTGGATAATAGGACGATGTCCCTTGAGAAGACTGGTGGTCAGACTTTTGGGCCACTGACTACCTGTTACGACTGTCAAAGATCTTGATGTCGGCTTCCAGTCTAAACGGATGCAGCTGAATACCAGTATTTAACATGGAGCGACTGTCTATCTGACCTCCACAACCTACTTAGTACAGGTAATAGGACGATGTCCCTTGAGAAGACTGGTGGTCAGACTTTTGGGCCACTGACTACCTGTTACGACTGTCAAAGATCTTGATGTCGGCTTCCAGTCTAAACGGATGCAGCTGAATACCAGTATTTTACATGGAGCGACTGTCTATCTGACCTCCACAACCTACTTAGTACAGGTAATAGGACGATATCCCTTGGAAAGACTGGTGGTCAGACTTTTGGGCCACTGACTACCTGTTACGACTGTCAAAGATCTACAATTGATATCCGGGACCAACGGCTTAACGTGCTTTCCGAGGCATGGAGGAAACTCGGTATGTAATGGGCGGTGGCCCATCCTCTGACCGCTGAAGATCGGACCGAGAAACACTAGTTAGATAGGCTTTAGAATAAAACCACGGATTGATCAGTACGTAGATGAATTACTTTAAGGGAACGTGTACTCGCTGACTGGGATACGTAACTACTGGACCGAGCGATAATTATTATTATGACACGAGCTCCTCTATGTTACGGTTTTGATAGTACTGGTGATTAAATAATTTACACAGAAGAAAATAGGTCGTTAGGCCAACGACCTCACCAGTGTGGGCTGCTTCCATTGGGCCAGCAATGCCCAGCAGTGCAAACATAAATAATCATAATGTTAGTGGCAATAGACTCGCCCTATATTACATAAGACCTAATAACCGGCAAAATGTAGGTGTGCTAAACACATCTGTGCTTACCCCTCAAGGTATAACAGTGACGTCATATAACAAAAAAATCGCGTGTTTCAAAGGCCAACACAATTATAAATTCTCTCCTCCGTGACGTGACACGGAGCCCATAAATTAATTAAAAAGTTTTGTTTTTCCTAATCAAAATGAAATTCTACGAAGGTGGAATCTTCACTAATTTTAATATAAGTATAACAAACTTTATAAGTATATTTTTTACCGTGACAGGTCGTTTTTATTTAAAGTTTTGGCAAGGTTTTTTATTACGAAAGAAAAAATACAACGAGGAAAATGCTGTTAACGAAACATCGCGCTTGCATTTTCCTCGAAGGAATAGGCAAAAGTCGATAGTAAGGAAAGAAAAGAAAGAATAATATTTGTTTTCGCAAGGACATGACTATCACATAAAATGACCAAAAAAAAAAACATACAACGCATAATAAATATTTATAAATACAACAGGACGAAACAAAAGAAGTTGCTAGCTTGCCTTGCCTTGATGTGGTGACTGCGACAAGCAGGTTACCACTCAGCACGATGCTGTGCTATGAGGGGCCCACCGCAAAGCGCTGGTTTTCAGTGGTCACACAGCGCTGCTCATGTTTAAATCCTATGTAGTAGAACTCGTGAATGTTGGTATTACCCTGACAAATAATATCCTAAGAACCGAGCGACGATTGCACATAGAAAAAATGCCTTAGAAACGACGATAAGTATTATCGTTTCAACCGTGGACCTCTTCCAAGAAGAGAGCAAATTGCAGGTAATCGCTTGGCAGGTTATCCGACCACATAAAAACCTGTTCTCTGGTTTTTCTGTGGTCGGATAACTGGTCCAGTTTTATCTCAAACGAGGGAGCCAAAAAAGAAAATACTGGCAAGAAAAATGTAGCTTGCATTCTTACTAGCCACGGGCAACATAAAGTACTGAGTACCGAGTACTCGTAAATTCCGCACAAAGGAATTGAAAAATTCTAGCTATCTTGTACTGAAAACAGAAGAAATTCAAAGCGCATCAGTAAGATTCCTATGCCTTTGCATGAACTAAAACTAGGTTAGGAATACAATAAAGATATAGTTAATTCTATAGGTGGTAACAACTGCGAACCGTTGCGGTGAGGGTAGGCATCCTAACGCAAAAGAAACGCAGTTACAAGACACAACTGGTTTACTAAAGTAACTCTATGAAAACAGCCACGGGCTGTAATGTCACCCTCAGAAATGTTTGCAAACACCTCATCTGCCTAGCCTTTTCCCATAATGGGGTCGGCTTCCAGTCTAATTGGATGCAGCTGAATACCATTATTTTGCCTGACAAACCTCGACAGACCAGTTAGTACCTACTGAATAATACGATTCTTCTTGGTAAGACTGCTTGTCAGACTTTCGGGCCACTGACTGCCTGTAACGACTGTCAAGACACGGAGTGCTTTGCAAGACACGGAGGAAACTCGGTTTCTTGCCTGTTCTTCTCCACAGAAAACGACCAACCCGAACCGAGCACTTTTTGTCGACGTTTTATAAGTGTCCATGTAGGCCTATAATATAAAATAAAATATCTTGTTTCTGACTTTTGGTTTTAACTAATGATCGACCAAAAGTGGCTGTTAATATTTAGCCAGATAGTACAGTAAAAGTATTTTGAAACATAAAAAAAAATAGTGCGTGGAGTCCCTCCGCGCGGAAGAAGTGAAACTTCGTAATACTACACGCATGCGTTCGAGTGCCACGCATTCACTCTCGTTATTTTATTGAGCTTCTAAATAATATTTTATTGTTGTACACTTTTTACAACATAAGTTTATCGAGGTTATTCTACTCATGGAAATTGAGCGAAGGCTGGTCACACCGAAGAGTAGAATGCATGACTGTTTGCACGCCATCTTGCGTACCTAGTAAAACTACGTAGTCACAAATCTTGTAATAGCGCCATCTCTTATTGGGTAATAGAAAATATTCCCCCTCCATGAGAACGTTAAACTTGTTGGAAGTCGCATAAGAAGTTTCACTTCAATAATTGACCTACAATATCTCCATACCTAAAAGGTTTCCAGGTATATAGTCGAATATTAGTTTGCACTTCGAAAAAGCATAGCTACATTAAATTGCAAGAGGAATTTATGAAAATCTCCCGCAAGCAGAACCACGACCAAAACAAGATAGGAAAAGTAATATTATTTACATAATCTCTTCCTTTATTAACACCTTACTAAAGAGTTCTGTTTACCCCCGGAAGGGATTAAAACTGAAGTTTTAATCCAGCACGGTTTGAGGGAGAATCCAAGACGTTGAATATTTGTATGGAACAATAAAAGTATTGTTTACCTCGTTACGTTGCGTCTTTATTTCGGGGTTATTTTTAGCTCTGAGAGTAACTTAGTAATATTAGCACCAAAAGGAAACAGCGCAAACGTAATTTACAAAGAGGTGATAGGATAATTCATTATTAATATAGTTTTCTAGAAGTTAAATTGTTTTGTTTAATTTGAGTATTTTTGATTGTGTGGTTTTATGAAACCACGGTAAAAGTGAAACTTTTTTTTCACACTATAGACATTTAACTAAAACATTTTGGAATAATATTCCATTAAGGTTATAAAACGTATAAAACGCGGAGTAAAGATAAAGTGAAAGGCGCACTGACGAGCGCCTTTCACTTTATCCCTACTCCGCGGCCGAGCGTCACGCGACATGCAACACACAGACAAAAAAGTTTGAGACGATGTAATAAAAGATTCACTTAAAAAAAAATGTAAGAATTAAAAAGATTTTTTTAGTGCACTCGTGCGAAGCTAGTTACTTAGTAAAGACAGACGACTCAGGAATCGGTTTCAAGACGTTCAAATACATTCAGAAGACGCACTTTTAGATAATAATTTTCCATAAGCAAGCAATAAAACGCATTTCCTCAAAGTTCTGTGGATACGTGTATAACTTGAAGAAAATTAGACCGATTCTCATGCAAATTCCATCATTACCATAATATTTACTTTACGTTAGATATTCCATAGAATTTGTGAAACATAAAATTTTCAAAGGGATTCATGATCCGTTATGTAACTCTATGTTTGTTTCGAAAACGCATGACTTGAGACGCATGTATGCCCCTTTCACTCATAGCCAGCTTGGACCAAGCGAAATGGGTGGGTGGGTGCGGTCAATGGGTCATTTTTTTAAATCGATTTTTAAAAAAGGAACAGGTTATTTATTCCACCAGCATTTTTATCTCATTTAATTTCACAGATTGGTCCATGATTAATGGTTCAATTTAAGTAATTTCTTTTTTCATATGGTAGAATAAATTTGCGCGGTGCCGGTGGTCCCATATAAATTTATTGACATTGCTTCGGTGCAGTATGAGTTCTCCTCTATATTAAATGCATTTTTTCGCTTCGCCGTTTTTATGCGTCTTTTTTTTGCTTCGTCTTTGTGGATGATATTTTCTAGTTACAATGTAGGTTTGTGTGAGGCATCAAAACTGAAAAAGTGGGTAACTTTAAAATTGCATCGCAAATCGCGTTACTATGATTCGCGGGCACACTTATAGTATTTGTTTTTTTTTTCTAGTCACTGTTGCAACATGCATGTGACTTGAGTATGTATTGTGGCAAAGCAGTTATGCTTCAAAAATTAATTAAGATGAAAAACAAAATGGATGCCATTAGTATCAATCAAGCAATCTCTCTTACTAAAAAGAAGAAAATGAAATTTGAAATTCGAACGGTGTCTCGTGGTGAATCCGCGATGATTTACTTTAAAAATAAATGAGTTCGCTTTCGAATTGTGTGCGCTCACTTGAGTGAGTGGAACTAGTGAACTTTATAGAATAGGACGGCTGGACTGAAATCGACAACATTTTGCAAGCATGGTAATCAATGCTCGTTCTGTATAAAAATACTACATTTTAGCAAGAAAGTTACAATTTTCAATTCTGATCCATACAAAAATGAGCTCTATTCTCATACAAATAAAGCCCACTCTACGCCACGCTCGATTTCCTTTTTTTCTACTTCAATATTTTTCCTGATCGAAATTAAAATTTCATTCCAATAAAACTATCTTCGACAGGAATGCTTTTATTGTTTCTTAAAATGATTTTATCGGAGAGACATAGTACTTTGCTTACTTTAAGTTTTATTTAACGTTTTTTCAGTATTGGTTAGACCTAACTAGCTTACCGGCGCAACTTCATCTGCGTCACATAAGAAAAAAAAACTCCGTTTTTTGCAATATTGTTCATTGTTTTTTTTTAATTTTATATTGCTTTGCCCTTGGACTCTAGTCTAGGTCAGAGATGACAGAGGCAAAGTCGACAATGGTACGAGCTTACCCAAAAGAAGCCTGTTAACTCTAATTTTGAAGAGATTAGGGTTGTAAACGTTCGAAAACACAGACACAGGCAGACAGTTCCTTTCCTTTGCTGTGCGCATTATGAAAGATGTTCGAAAACGCTTAGTGCGAATTGGTGAAATAGTAATAAGGTAGGGATGGTAACTTGCAGTGCGTCTAGATGTCCGATGGTGGAAGGGGGCCGGTGGGATGAGGTCGTGGAGGTCTCCGCTCCTATTGGCCGTAGCATGATGTTAAAGATGCCTTCCTGGATAAATGGTGTAACCGAGTTACTGGGTTGTGGAGGTCAGATCGCTCCTTGTAAAATACTGGAATAAATCTGCATCTAATTACACTGGAAGCCAGCTCCAGTATTGTTGAAAAACGCTGGGTAGATGATGATTATGATCAAGATTATTTTGCTAGGAAATAATTACTACATATATATATATATATATATATATATATATATATATACATATATCCATACTAATATTTTAAATGCGAAAGTCACTCTCTTTGTTTGTTTGTTACCTTTTCACGACTAAACGGCTGATGGGATCTTAATGAAATTTGGCAAGAAGATAGATTTTAACCTAGGAAAGGACATAGGTTATATACTATCACGCTACGACCAATAGGAGCGGAGCAGCAATGAAAAATGTTGCGAAAACGGGGAAAATGTGACGAAGTTGCGCGGGACAGCTAGTATATATCTATATATATAAAAGAAAGTCGTGTTAGTTACTTCACTTATAACTCAAGAACGGCTGAACCGATTTAGCTGAAAATTGGCAGGGAGGTAGTTTAGAGCCAGGAGAAGGACATAGGATACGGTAGGGTAGGGTAGGGTAGGGTAGGTAGGTAGGATAGGGTAGGTAGGTAGGGTAGGGTAGGTAGGTAGGGTAGGGTAGGTAGGTAGGGTAGGTTAGGTAGGGTAGGTAGGTAGGGTAGGGTAGGTAGGTAGGGTAGGGTAGGTAGGTAGGTAGGGTAGGTAGGTAGGGTAGGGTAGGTAGGTGGGTAGGGTAGGTAGGTAGGGTAGGGTAGGTAGGTAGGGTAGGGTAGGTAGGTAGGGTAGGGTAGGGTAGGTAGGTAGGGTAGGGTAGGTAGGTAGGGTAGGTAGGTAGTAAGGGTAGGGTAGGGTAGAGTAGGTAGGTAGGGTAGGGTAGAGTAGGTAGGTAGGTAGCGTCGGGTAGGGTAGGTAGGATAGGGTAGGTAGGTCGGATAGGGTAGGTGGGTAGTAAAAAGTGCATTGCAACGCATGCTGGGTACAGCTAGTGGTATATAAAACAAAGTCGCTTTCTCTGTCCCTATATCCCTATGTATGCTTAAATCTTTAAAACTACGAAACGGATTTTGATGCGGTTTTTTTTAATAGATAGAGTGATTGAAGAGGAAGGTTTATATGTTAGTTATTATAACTATATATTTTATACCCGTGCGAAGCCAGAGCGGGCCGCTATGTTTTTATACAAGGTGTTGTTTTGCATCGTCGTCAAAATTCAGGAGGTGTCACACAAGACATAAATAATCAAATAAAATTACGGTATCTAGTTTATTATTAGTAAACACAGATTTTTTTGGTTGTTTATTGTTGTCAGTATTTCAGTATAACCCCCTTAACGTATTTAGGGAATAAGAAATTATCGAATAAACGTTTCAGATTGATAGTATTTGTGGAAGCGCGGTTATAGGGCGAGAATCAAACGGCCTGCGTTTAAAACACGGATGGTTCACGCTTACCGATTTCCGTAAATAAGAAAAAATATAAAAATTACCTCCGTCCGTTACCGTCCCGAATCAATAATAAAATGGGTATTTTATTATTGATTCGGGACGAGAATCATTACCCCCTTGAATTTGACGAGATTGCAAAACAACACCTTGTATACAACGTTCACAGTTTTTCTGTAATTTATTTAGTATCAGCTTTGCACCCGTGCGAAGCCGGGGCGGGTCGCTAGTATGCAATAACCAAAAGAAATATAAGCAAAATTAATAAACATAACAACAAGCCTGTAATCTCCGAAGTTTAGGCAGAGGTGTCGTAATAGTACACCCACATTTCAGAAGTTATGTTTAAGTCCCATGTAATTGGGGGCGACCTTATTGCCATCAACCGGGCTCAAATCCAGACTCCATGGCTGCTATTGTTCTCAGTAAATTTAAAATTATTTAAATTCAAAGGAATTTCTATACCTGATCGAAAAACCCAATAAAACTTTGCCCGACCCGGGAATCAAACCCTAGACCTCCTGCTCTGCAATTGTCCTCGCAAACGCTAGAACAACGAAGCAGTAAAATTGAATATTCCCTTTTATTTGCATATCATGCTTTTAAAATACTCTCAGATAGATTAAACACAATACTAGACACTAAATAAAAAATCCCTCAAAAACGGTGAAGGAAAACATCGTGAGGAAACCGGCATGTTCTAGAACTAAAAATTCGAAGATATGTGACATCTACCAACCCGCACTGGGCCCGCGTGGTGGATAACAGCCCATTCCCTCTCATAGAGAGGAGGCCTGCATCCTTTTTTTTTTTTTTTTTTTGTGAATGGCATCTCGCAGTTCAACCTATGAGGTTGTCGTCTGCTTAACCGGACTATCCTGTGGGTGCCTTTAGAGTAAGGCCTCCAGCCAGGGCATAAAAACTTACAAACTAAGCGACTGCACGCTAAGGGCACCCCCTGTGGGGTACGAACCTCGGCTTAGGGCGTCGCTGGGGGAAGACTGCATGGGGACAGGCTGGATCTGAATGGTATCATTATTTAGGGGCTGATTTAAAACTACTGGCACAGCATCGCGGGCTGGCTCGAGCGAGGGTCGGGGAGGGCATGGACCGGGACGTCGCGACGTACCTCGACGGCGAGGTCGGAAAGACGGCGGTTTGAGTCGGAACTTTTTAAGAGTGCTAGTCTCTTTGCTACTCTCCTGGAGGAGGGTGATAGCATCATCTGGAGTGACAAGGGTATGCCTAGGACGGCGTACTGTACTAATGCGCGAGGGTTCGTAACGGGCGGCCGCTGCGATCAGGGGATTACGGTGTTTAATGGCGTTATCGAAGAAACGCTTCGAAAGACGTTTCATAAACTGAAGGACGGTGGGCATTCTAAGGTCTACGTGTAGACGGTCATTACGGACATAAAAAGGGGCTCCCGTGACTCTGCGTAAGAACCGGTTCTGTAAAACTTGCATCCTATGGATGTACTTAGGCTTGGTGTGAGCGTACACGACGCAAGCGTACGTCATAATGGGGCGGATCACCGCGGTATAAAGGCGCAACTTGCACTTGAGTGACAACTTGCTTTTTGCCGAAATCATGAAATGAAGCCTACCCATAGCAAACGCAGCTCGGTCGCGAGCTGCTTTGATGTGCGCCGCGAAAGACAAGTGGTTGTCAAGTATGACTCCTAAGTACTTGGCTTGCTTCTCCCAAGGGATAGGCTTACCGTACATAGTGATCGGGCTGAGCGCGGGTGGCTTAATTTTACGCTGTTTAGAGTAAAGAACTGCCTGGCTCTTGTCGGGGTTCACCTCGATTCTCCATTTCCGGAACCAAGCGCCTAAGACGTTGGCTGAGGTTTGGAGGGTGCTATAGATAGCGTCGTGACTGCGGCCAGTGTAATAAATGGCCGTGTCGTCCGCGAACAGGGCTAACCGAGCCTTCTTGCTCTTGGGGATGTCACTGGTGAACAGAGTAAAGATAAGGGGAGAGACGACGGAGCCCTGAGGGACTCCGGCTCTAATGGGGTGGGGGGAAGACAGTGCCTTCCCGATGCGATAGCGGAAGGTGCGATCCGACAGAAAGTCTCGTAAGATGAGCACGAGACGGTCCGGCACTCCCAGTTTGTACAGCTTATATAATAAGCCGTTGTGCCAGACTTTGTCGAAAGCCTTTGCTATGTCGAAGTACAACACACCCGTCATCGCTCCACGCTGGAAGCCAGCGCTCAAGTGTTCTACGATGCGATGGGCCTGTTGAATGCAGGAGTGTCCGGTCCTGAAGCCAAACTGCTCGTTGGGGATGAGACTCTTAGCCTCGGCGAAGTCTTTGAGTCGCTTATAAATAAGTCTTTCGTAGATTTTGCCGAGTGCGTTCAGGAGACTGATAGGTCTGTAGCTCGAGGGCTCAGACTTGGGTTTGCCTGGCTTGGCGAAACCGATGACAGTGGCCTCTTTCCATATTTGGGGAAAGGCGTTGTTGCTCAGGGCGCCATTGAAGATGGCCGCCATTAACACGACGAGCTGAGCGGGGAGGAGTTTTAACACCCTATTGGTGATTCCGTCGGAGCCGGGTGCTTTCCGCGGTTGAAGCTTATTAATGATGTCTTGCACTTCGTCAGCTGTGACCGAAGGCAGAGGATCATCAGGGTCTTCTACGGGAGGGAGGGCGGCTTTACGTTCGACGAATGCGTTCACCTCATCGAGATGTCGCTTGTCTACTGGTTGAGAGCTGGGGGAGCACTGGGACTCCAGGCTGTCGGCTAGGCATTCGGCCTTCTCAGAGTCGTCGAATGCGACGCTCTTATCGGGTCGGGTGAGGGGAGGCATCGAAGCCTCTTCGGTGGAGCGCAACTTGCGTTGGAGCTGCCAGAAGGCTAGGTGGGTAGGCTCGAGCTCGCTAAGCGTTTTGTCCCATTGATCTGAACGATG
This sequence comes from Cerastis leucographa, assembly GCA_963082945.1. Taxonomy (NCBI): domain Eukaryota; kingdom Metazoa; phylum Arthropoda; class Insecta; order Lepidoptera; family Noctuidae; genus Cerastis; species Cerastis leucographa. Next base: position 5,406,652 of record OY720374.1, on the reverse strand, counting down.
CTCACTAGTGCGCTTCTTTACAGCACGCTGTAAATAACGCATGTGAGCTTTGTTCGCGTCGCAGGGAAAGTTGCTGTAGGCACGGATGGCCGCGTTCTTCTCGGTTATCAGTTCACGTACGTCAGCGGGTAGAATCCAGCGTTGATCGCTCATTGCTGGAACTTCCCGTGAGCAATCCTTTAGTACGGATTGCACGTGTTCTGTAAACGAGTTGATGGCGGCCGTCGTGTCTGCGACTGAGACAATGTGGTCGGGGATGGCCTCCAGGTGAGGCGACGTGGTGGATTTCAGCTTTTCGCTGACTTTCCTCCAGTCGGTTATCACTTGGGTCGGCGGGGGCTGGCTGGGGTCAGAGGGACCCGAGCGGGGAACTAAGTGCATGAGCACTGGTCGATGGTCTGAGTTAAGCTCATGTAAAGTCTCGATGGAATGCAACTTAAGGTTGACATTCTTGAGTAGCGCTATGTCGAGAACGTCCGGACGTTGGTCGGGGTCGTGGGGATAGTGAGTGTGCTCCATAGGAGCGATGGGATCGAAGTTGAGGGACTCACCCAGGTTATACACGTGACGTCCTCTGGCAGAGGTCGTCGTGCTGTTCCAGGCGGGGTGTTTGGCGTTGAGGTCGCCCGCTATGATAACGGAGTCACTCAAGCCGAAGAGGATGGCAAGGTCTTTGGTGAACAGAGTGTGCTCCTCGGACGTGCCACCGGGAGGGATGTACGCGGAGGCGATAGTGATCGATTGATGACCGGTCATGCCTAGTCGACAAACTGAAGTCTCGAGCAGAGACTCCATGGGAGGGGGATCTAAGGGGATGCAGTGCAGTTCCTTTCTATAATAGATTAGAGTACCGCCCTTGTGGCAACGTGACCGATCGTTGCGAACTATGCGATAGTTGGCAATTCTCGGATCGCGGTGACTGGGCTTGAGGAAGGTCTCCTGTATGAGGAGGATATCAATTTGATGGTCACGGAGGAAGGTGGCGATTTCATCACGCTGGCCTCTAATGCCATTGGCATTAAAGTACCCTAATTTAAGGGATCGGGGTTTGGTACACGTTAATCTCGTATTATCCATTGAAATTAAAGATTAATGCCGCTGAAGGCTTCGCCTAACTTGATTAGGGACTTGAGGATAATTTTAAGCTTATCACCGTCAGTGTTAGCCTCCCTGAGATTTGCCGCCATGCGGTCTGCTTCGGGGGTGACTAACTTTGCTAACGTTTCTAAAGTTACGTTAGGAGAGGAGACCGCGGCCGCGGGGCCGGGAGCCGCGGGACGAGCGGGCGCCGGTGCGCTCGCTTGGGCCACGGGAGTGGGGACAGGGGTATCTAATAGCCCGGGAATGGGGCTGGACTTTGCTTTGCCGAGTGCCGGGAAGGCTCTCTGGTGGTTCAGCGAGGTCCAGGGAGAGGGCCTCTGAGGGCTGAGTCTCTCCGGCATCTGTGCAGTTGGTAGCCTCACCGATGGGCTTTCTCTCTGCTGGCGGGCGTTTGCACGCTTCGCCAGTTTAGAGGAGGAGCCTTTGGGGGCTTTCGGGCAGCCGCGGTAGTTAGCCGGGTGGCCCGACTGGCCGCAAAGCACACAGCTCGGTGGCTCCGTGCATAGCGATTTGTCTTTGGGACGGGGGCAGTCTGCCGTACCATGGTCGCCTAGACACTTTACGCATCTGTGCGGCGCATGGCAGTTGGCTTGGCTGTGTCCGTACAGCTGGCAGCGGTGGCACTGCCCTACTACGGTTGAGCGGTAAGGCTTCTCTATTGAGATGCCTGTGAGGGAGCATACCGACTTCACTTTGAAGATCGGGTGGTGTCCTTCTACTGGGTCACAGATGACCAGTACCATATCGTACTGGTCTCCACCTCTCGCCTTATGAAGGCGGTGGACGGCTGCGACCGGGATGTCCTGGCTTTGGAGGTCATTTAGGATGTCCTCCGTGGGGATTTCCTTCGGGAGAGGCCTGCATCCCAGCAGTGGGAACAATATAGGCTGGTGATGGTGATGGAAATAAAAAATATCGCAGTCTAGCCCACAGAATATAAAAAGAAAAAAAAAGGTTCTCCACAAACAAGTACTAATATTCTTCGTAAAGAAAAAAAAAAAAAAAGTTTATAGCAATTTTTATATCTGAAGTTTTTTCACTGCGTAATATAATAGGGATGAGTTATTTTTGATCTGAATAACCTTGGGAAAGGTGACAAAAGCTTTTTGGAAACAAAACAATGAAATGTGACCTTTATACAGCCTTTGGCGGATCATTAACCGACTTTTGCTTTGATACAAGATAAAATTCTTGTTTTATTACAACCTCTTTCTCAAATTCTTCAACGTTGTGAGGTTTCCTTTAAGAATTGAAACTCGAAACTTTGAGTCGAAAGTCAAACAAATGTTCATACGGCCTGTCAAAATTAAAAACAAGTAGTTGCAGAAGCTCATGTTATATTAAACTTTGCGTCTCATCATTGTCTGCCTAGCCTTTTCCCAGCTCTGACCGGATGCAGGTGAATACCAGTATTTTACATGTAGCGACTGCCTATCTGACCTCCACAACCCAGTTTGTACTAGCTAATACGATACCCTTTGGTAAGACTGGTTTTCAGACTTTCGGGCCACTGTAAAGACCCAGTTAGTACCGGGTAATACGATATCTTTGTCTTTGATACGTCTTTATTATTAATAACGAAACTATTACTAACTATTAATGAGCTTGTGTATATTAATAATGTGGATATAACAATGTTGTTTGCTTGCTTTAATGATATCCATACTTCCATACTAATATTATAAATGCGAATGTCACTCTGTTTGTTTGTTCGTTACCTTTTCACGACTAAACGGCTGATCGGATCTTAATGAAATTTGGCAAGAAGATAGATTTCAACCTGGGGAAGGACATAGGCTATATATCATTACGCTAAGACCAATATAAGCGGAGCAGCAATGAAAAATGTTGCGAAAACGGGGAAAATGTGACGCAGATGCAGTTGCGCGGGACAGCTAGTTTGATATATTCCATAATGAGGTTTGCAAAAGGGAAAAAAAAGTAGTTGATTTTTTATGATTGAGTGTGTGTGTGTTTTTGCCACTCCTTCAAGCCTCAATGGCTGAACGGATTTGGATGAAATTTGGTATGTAGACAGTTTATACCCTGGATTAACACATAGGTACACACTTTTTATCCCGGTCTGAGCGGGTGAAACCGCGGGGCACAGCTAGAAGAAAATAAACTATAGTTGAAACAAATGCCAGTGATATTAATTAGTTTTACAGCCGCAAATGTTTAATTATTCACTAAATTATGCATTACAGCAGCAAAACTGGAGTGAAGTTCATTAACCTAGTAATTACGTCAGGCACCGTTCGACATTTATAACTATAAATATTATTTACAAAATAATCGTACGACGCGATACTGGCAAATCATGCATTTCATTTTCGATTTAATCTTGTGTCAATTCTTAATTGAAAAAAAAAACACGATTTAAAAGAAATTAAATACGTTTTTTTTTTTTTTTCTGGCAGCAAAAGTCATCAATTGTTTTATAAAAGATTTTCACCAATGACCATGCTTCTCTTATTTTTAATGTACTTACAATAAAGTATTTAATCAGTAATAAAATAGAATACTGGAAGCTGAAATTAATTATTCCTTTTTCTAGTATAAATTAAAGTCAAAACAGTACCTGTACTTTTCAGGTAACAATAGGTAAGTAACATTGCTACGAAAAAAGAACAACAAAGTAATCCTTTCCTATGTTCTTTTCAACACCTTTACTTCCCACATAAGGAGCTTTCGACCGCGTTAAGCCTACGCCGCTACGAGCTACGAGAATTTGTTACTTTTTTTCACCCCAACGTAGTACTACACACCTACGCTGCTACGCCGTAGTCAACAGGTGCATTGACCCACTTACACAAAATAACACTTTATAATATAAAACACGAAAAATAACAATTATTTTATAACTTAACACTTTTAATAAACCACTCACGATTTATTTTCTCTTTCAATTTTTTTTTTTATTTGTCCGACCGACAGCGATGAGCGTTCGAACCGTAGTACCGACTTACAGCAACTGGCCATACTAGGGAACTCTGCGCATGTTCCTAACAAAATTGTATAGACAATGACCAGGACACAAGACCTCTGACCCCTCTCTTGGTCCGTAGAATTCAGGAGCTTTGCAGGGAGCTGTGGTCTTGAATGAGAGATCGAGAAAAACTGGTTATCCCACTCATATAGAAATGGAGGCAGGTATGTGAAGCCACAGTTGGTTTTGTATATTTTTCGTGGTCGCATTATACGAGTCTTTTATTTGTCTGTTATATAAGATAGTTGGCGAAAATGTTTTGTTAGTAAGACGGTTTCGTTTTATTATTATTTTTTGCGGGAAAGGAAGATAGTGATGTGTGAATAGAATATTATGAATTATTATGTGGTTAGGGAACAATATATTGTGTTGTGTATTTTGTTTATTATTGCCTAGAGTTATTAGATATTTTTGTGATTGTTTTTTAGTTCTGTTTATGTCATTTTATCAAGTAAATAGAAGATATTATAATGTCCAAGAGAGCAGCAAGAGAGCATCGGTGGCCCAGTGGTGGCAGCCTCGACTTACGAACAGTAACACATAACATTCAAAGCTTAATTTGTAGACATTTGTCGAGATTTAATTTATTGACATTTCTATTTGATTTTTCTGTTATTGACATTTGTATTTCATTTTTTGTCTTGCATTTTTAAAAATTTAATTAATTGATTTTTGAATGGCAGAAAAATCAAGTACTTACTATTTGATTTTTCTGCCATTCTCTAATTTCTCTAATTTAATTTATTGACATTTTGTATTTCATTTTTCTGCCATTTTCAATTTAATTTATTGACTTTTGGTAATTTTGCACGCCGTAAGGCAAAATGTATCGGGACGCTCATCAAAATGACCATCAAATTCTGTATACCTACATTATTGGCAAATAAACGATTTCTATTTCAAAAAAGAGATACCGTGCGTGGCCCTGGAACACAAAGGACTAAGAAGGAACATGGATGGGTTTTGGTCAGTACAGGTCTGACACTCAATTCTGCTCCACCCAGAGCAGGAGGAGTCATTTGATGATTTCCCATCCGTAAAAAAAGCCCTATCCGTTTTTGGATTAATTAGACATGTATACGGAGCTATGGCGCAGATAAATAACTTTAAACTCAAAATCCAAAATCACTTTTAATAAAAATAACGTTTTCTGCATCGTCAGTCTAGTAGTTGCAAGTGTGACTGCAGAACATGAAGCCCTGGGTTCAATTCCCAGGTCGGGCAAAAGGTTATTGGGTTTTTCGATCAGTTTCCCAGTTGACGCCACGGAGGCTGGATTTGTGCTCGGTTGATGGCAATAGGTTCGCCCCCTATTACAAGAGCCTTAAACATAACTGGCGAAATGTGGGCGTACTAGGCAGACTGTGTAATGGGCGTCTGCCTAACCCGTCTGGGATGAGGGACGTGAAAGTCGTTGTGTCTATGGACCAAAATAGCCTGAGTATAAATTAATGTTATACTATGGTTTGTTATTCGGTTTTGGTACTAGCATGCCCTGGGAATCGATTGCCAAATTTCATTAAGATCCGATCAGCCTTTTAGTCGTGAAAAGGTAACAAATAAACAAACATACAAACAGAGTGACTTTCGCATTTATAATATTAGTATGGAAGTATGGATGTCAGTAGACAAAGTAGACACACCTTTTTTTACGCACGGGAAATCATCTCACCCCCCAAAAAAAAAAATCCCCAAATACCAAACTACCAAAAGTACCAAAAAAAAAACACCAAAGTAGACACCTAACTTTGGATCAAGCCAGATTCGAACCTGAGGCTTAGTGCATAGCCAGGGCTGCGGGTTGTTCGAAAGAGATACCGCGGCCCTGGAACACAAAGGGTGAAGAAGGAACATGGCTGGGTTTTAGTCAGTACAAGTCTGACACTCCCTCCCGCTCCGCCCAGAGCGGGAGAAGTCATTTGATGATTTCCCATCCGCAAAAAAAAAAAGGCTTAGTGCATAAATAACCAGTTCATAATCCTCTAATCTACTAAGATATAAACGTTTAAACTGTGATAATAAAACCCGGTAAAATCCTAGTTTACATAGAAACACGTGTCATCCGAGTTACGTGCTTCGTTTTCATTTTATGTCATTTTTCTTTCCATTCGATTTCAACTGAAACGTGTTTCCAATTTGGTCCTGTTTTTTTTTAATTCAGACCTAAATGACTATCTATTGAGTTCGTTCCGTTTTTTTGTGGTACCGAGTCCAATTCCTAAGCTAGGACCGATTTTGGTATTTTTCCCTAAAAGTACCAAAACCGGTCCTAGCTTAGGAATTGGACTTCCATGCAAAAACGTGATATTGTTGCTCGTTTTTACGGTTCCGTACCCAAATGGTCAAACGGGACCCTATTACTGAGACTTCGCTGTCCGTCTGTCTGTCACCAGGCTGTATCTCATGAACCGTGATAGTTAGCCAGTTGATATTCCTACAGATTATGTGTTTCTGTTGCCGCTATTACAAAAAATACTAAAAACAGAATAAAATAAATATTTAAGAGGGCTCCCATACAAAGAAGTGATTTTTTCGCTAGTTTTTATAAATAATGGTACGGAACCATTCGTGCGCGAGTTCGACTCGCACTTGGTCGGTTTTTATTTTTCATTAGAAACTTTTCATGAAGCCCGGTGTCTGTATTCGTGCCCAGATAAGGGCTATAATCACAATGTCTATTCAATAATCCATTATATTCTATATGTATAACATAGCCAGTAAAATGCTTATGTTAAACACCACTGCCGACACCTTGGGGATTACATTCACTAAGATAAATATCACTTTGTTTAAAAACTGACACCACAAAATTATAAAACTAGTTGTAAGTAAGCCAAATTTCAATGAACACGATAATCTTTGACAAAGATAGAAACCTCATCAAAGAAAAAAGAAAAAGTAATCGAGAACGTAAGTAATCCTCCTTACTCAGGTATGGACTCCTACTCTGGGGGAACTCAACAAATATAAATGAAGCATTCATTGTTAAAAAAAAATGCCTAAGAGCAATATGCGGTATCAGCCCATTAACATCCTGTCGACCACTGTTTAAAAAATTGAGGCTATTAACTCTAACAGGCCTTTTCATAACGCAGGTTGGTATTTTTGTGAAGGAGCACTCAAATTTTTTTATAGCATGCGACCTGCATTCGAAATACACTCGTCGTGACCCCACAAGATTAAGAATACCTTCACATCAAAGCACATTATGCCAAAAAAATAGTTTAATCACTGCAATAAAAATTTACAACAACATACCAAAAGAATTAAGAGAACTCCCTTTAAAATATTTTAAATCCAAATTGCATAAATGGTTCATTGATAATTGTTTTAGTGTAAAAGAATTTTTAGAAAAAAATGTGACTGATAGATATGGTTCATGTATGGTTATGGTGAGCTCTACAAAATATTTCATGTTGCTGCGTTTAATTTTATTTTTTATTTTTAAGCTTATATTTATTATTTAAAGATTTCGAATAGATACGAATCCTTAAATTGTAAGCGTTATTACCTAGACATGCTATAGTATTAATATTTTAACAAATGTATGTCTCGTATTAAAATTCATGTTTAACATGTTCAAATATTTGTATGCCATTCTATGGTAAAACATGTAAGTTCACAAACCTATTTATAAGACCTAAATTTACCATGTTTTTATTCTATAACGTTCCATTTTCAAATCGATAATAAATTAATCGTTTCAGCACGTGTAAGGCTGGAGGTGTCATTAATTCCAGCGTAAGTTATTTATAAGGGTACTTTATATAATGTATAAGTCTATTAACATTAATTTTAAGATAAATATCAAAAGTGTTAATCTTAAGGATATAATATTTTCCTACATACAAAAGCATCTTAAAAAAAAGGCCACGAAATTTAACACTTTATTTGAAAGTTTGTTCATGAAAATGAATAATAGTCTTTTCTCTGACTTAGCCGCGCTTCCAACAAATGACATTATCATTCCAAAGAATTTACTAACGAGTATACCTACTCACTAAAGGAATACAAATGATTCCCTTGTAACAAGAACAGGATAGAAAAAAAAATAGTGCGCGGAGTCCCTCCGCGCGGAAGAAGTGAAACTTCGTAATACTACACGCATGCGTTCGAGTATCACGCATTCACTCTCGTTATTTTATTGAGCTTCTAAATAATATTTTATTGTTTTATAGTTGTACACTTTTTATTACATAAGTTTATCGAGGTTATTCTACTCATGAAAATTGAGCGAAGGCTGGTCACACCTAAGAGTCGAATACATGACTGTTTGCACGCCATCTTGCGTACCTAGTAGAACTACGTAGTCACAAATCTTGTAATAGCGCCATCTCTTAGTGGTTAATAGAAAATATTCCTCCTCCATTAGAACGTTAAACTTGTTGGTAGTCGCATAAGAAGTTTCACTTCAAAAAAACTTAAATTGTAGTACTTGTGTGCATCTCTTTGTGAGCTCACGTTTTTGAACCGTCTCGTCTGTGTAGATTCTTACACCGTTGACTCCATACTTGAATCAATTGCGTCTCCCTCTATTTTTATGTAGTACTTTATACGGAAAATAAATTGTTTGGATATATATACGCTCACATCGATCAGCAATGTTACTCGGTTCAAAATTGGTGAGCTCTGTCTAACTCTTCGGGGATTATAGGCGTGATGTTATGTTGTTGATGTTATCCTCCTTATTGAATAGTAAGAGTTACTAAAATTATGCCCATATCTGAAAATTAAATGGTAAATCTGACGGTTATAATGGTTTTAAGTAATTCTTAAAATTTTTAATAGAAAGAGGGACTAAGTTTAAAGCACATTCATGTCCTTTATGAAAGAAAAAAAATACACATAATACATATGACAAAATAACATCCGCTGTTGGACGCCATATTTGTTTTTAGACTCATACTCAAAATTGAAACGAAAATTATGATACCGTGGCCCTGGAACACAAAGGGCTAAGAACAGTACAAGTCTGATTCCCTTCCGCTCCACCCAGAGCGGGAGGAGTCATTTGATGATTTCTCATCCGTAAAAAAAAGGTAAACTTTGCTTGCGACTTGTAGGAAATTGATGTTATTTCTCCCGTCGTGTCATAGATGGCGCTGCGAAAAAACAACTTACAATAAAAAGTACTAACTTTTTGTTATAAGTTGCTTTTTGTAGGTCGCTGCAACAGCATCATCTCATTTGCATAGGCCTTTTCCCAAAAATTTTAGGGTCGGCTGCCAGTCTGTCCAGATGCAGCTGTATTCCTTTGCTTTACATCAAGCTACTGTATACACCGTGTAAATCACCTCATCACGAAGCCGTCAACCAAGCATTCTGTACATGAAACTAAGTACCTAACGTACTTACGTAAAAAATATTGCTGGGAAACGACTTTTTTTTGGGGGGTGTAAAATCATGTTTTGTGATAGAACTCAATGTAACGCACTCAAAACATTGTGCTGATGGACGGATTGAATAGTACGGGGGTCGTGGAGGTGTTTAAAGTAAAAATCTTACAATAAAAACTTGTATTTTTTTTTTAAAGTCAAAATGTTGGAACTTTGACCCCTAATATCTCCGTAACTAGAAGGTTCCCAGGTATGGTGTAGAACAAAAAAATGATCGCAATGACAGGGAGAACCAGTGCCTTCCGGCTTCGTTAAGAGGTGTTTTACACCCTTTATTTGACCTCCACAACAAAGTTACTAGGTAATAGGTCAGCCAACTAGTTAGCCTTAAATGGCTGTAATATTTTCGGCTTCTTTTTTCATCTTATGGTTATTACCTATCCTGGTGTTGTTTTTATGCTACCCATAGGCCTCTGACTTGGCTTCACATACCATCATCTGCCCAGCCTTTTTCTCAAACTATCTTGGGCTCGGCTTCCAGTCTAACCAGATGCAGCTGAGTAGCAGTATTTTACATGAAGCGACTAACTATCTGACCCCCACAACCCAGTAACTGGGTAATACGATACTGTTGGTAAGTCTGGATGTCAGACTTTTGGCTGCTGACTACTCCTAACGACTGTCAAAGATCTACAAATGACAGCCGGGACCAACGGCTTAACGTGCTTTTCAAGGCACGGAGGAAACTCGGTATGTAATTATGGTCACCCATCCACGGACCAACCTCGGCAAGCACGGCTTAACCTTAAAGATCGACCCAAGCGGCTGGTATTATTAAGCACCACTTGGCTTTACATACCGTCGAAATATTATATCTCTCAAGTTGCTAGTAACATTTGCAGCAGAAATCGATAAAACAGCGAGATTCGCTCTCCCTCGACATTAAAACTTTCACCCTACGTCAAGTATCTGTTACAGATCTTCTTTTTATTTTCTATACGTAAGGAAAGTATGGTAGGTAATGCAAGCGCCAGAATATTGGAATTTCGAAACAAAGAGAATGTATCTGTATTGATTTAGAACTGTTATGAGAAGAAGAATTTATGAGAGTGGAGTGTTTTCACTGCATTTTACTTTAAAAGCTTCCCATACATAACATCACGCCTCTAATTCTCGAAGGGTTAGGCAGAGGTGTACTTAATAGTAATGATAATGATAAATGATGTTTATTTTGCAAGTAGGTTTTTACAAACACTTTTACACGTCATTTTTTTTTAAGCTAGATGGGGCCGGTGTTTCGTACCTGACTACTCTGAGAAGAAACAGCCGAAACAAACTCAGAGGTTCTCTGTTAACTTGTTACTCTTTTAAAGTCCAGACATTGCTCAATTTACATGAGGACTATGCAGATTAGTATCTGAAATGGTCTTTTGAAATGGTCTTTTGAGTACACCCGCATTTCGCGAGTTATGTTTAAGTCCCATGTAATAGGGGGCGAGCCTATTGCCATCAGCCGGAGACAGATGCAAACTCCGTGGCTGCTACTGAGAAATTCTTGATGGAAGTACCCTATAACAATTTCCCCGCCCTGGGAATCGAACCCCAGACCTCCTGCTCAGCAGACGCGCTTGTGACCACTAGACCAACGAAGCAGGCAGGCTTTTATTTAAAACAAAATTCTGTATGTGATGATAATGACCCAAGTTATCGAATAAGTGGGCAAGCATAATAATGTCTGTGTAAAGAGACAGACAGACACACAGACAAAAATTTAAAAAACTTTGCAGTCTTTTTGGTATAGGATATACTTTCATTACTACATACCGAGTTTCCTCCGTGCCTCGAAAAGCACGCTAAGGCGTTGGTCCCGGCTGACGTTACGAGTAGTCAGCAGCCGAAAGTCTGACATCCAGTCTTACCAAGGGATTTCGTATCACCCACTTACTGGGCTGTGGAGGTCAGATAGGCAATCGCTTCATGTAAAATACTGGTACTCAGCTGCATGCGGTTTGACTGGAAGCCGACTCCAAGATAGTTTGGGAAAAGGCTAGGCAGATGATGAAGAATAGGACAAGTACGGTTTCCACAAACACTCCTGCCTTAAAAACAGTTAACATGAGAACAAGCAACCGTTTTGTTTGACCTTCATGGAAACCGCTTCACAACTAACTTTCAAGGTAGTCTTTAAGTTCTGTGACACTTAATTATAATAATTAAGTAAGTTCTTCTATTGTACGTCAGGCCTGTTATCCGTGACGGGATAGGCTAAGGTGATGTATGTATGGAAGGCTGGATTTTTGATACTCTTTCACGCAAAAACTACTGAAAAGATTTTCACACAGTTTACTTTTTATCCCCGTGCGATATGTGGGACAGTAACTATCTCTACGTGGGAGAAGCCGCGGACATAAGCTTGTGGTACATAAACATTACTGGCGAAATACAGCTGTACTATATAGGTTGACTGGTAATTAGTGACCGATACTAAAGCACGTGATTGTACTCATGATAAGAAACAACTTTTCCAAAGAAACATTTTTTTTTATACTCTAGCCCTTTTATCACAATAACACAACAGTCATATGAAATACCCCGGGTGCGAGCCGTGCTCTGCCACTGTGGCACAGTAACGAAACAGAGCGCCGACACGCGGCTAACAGCTGATAGGTCACAGGTATACGCGCGCCCGAATTTCATACGGCTGTTGTGTCAGAATCAAAATTCAATTATTCAAACTAGGCTGGTAATCAGCACTTTTTGAACGTCAAAATTACAAGAGACAGTCCTCCAAAACGCCCACCCTTCGCCACTTCCTAGTGTTTTAGCTGGGAAGAAGAAGTGGCCGAACAAACTCCCCAGCAACACATCTGTCTGTTAGGTTAGAAGAAACAGATTCTATACAATAGTGTTCAACAAGTTTATATAAACAAGGAATCCATTACATCAAATTAATGTCACATCACATCAGCTACCACACACCAATAATAAAATAAAATATTACAAAATATACTCAAGAATAAATAAAGCCTTCAGACAAAAAGGGCGTGCTCGCTTACACGTGCATACAGACGAATAAAAAAAAAAAAAAGTTATTGTGATAAAAGTAAATGAGTATAAAAAATATATTTATATGGAAAAGTTGTTTGTTATCATGAGTACAATCATGTGTACATCAAGTATCGGTCACCCCATACATACACCTCTGGCTAACCCTTTAAAGAAACAGGCGTGAAACAGGCGTTATGTAAACAATACAATTACGTTTGTCCTTGAAGCAAACCGCTTTGCAACGAACTTTCAAGGTAGTCTGTATCACTTAATTATAAAAATGGCCAGGGGGGGTACTATGACGCTTAAAACATTATTGTTCCATTCCTATTCCAGAGTGGGAAAGAGATGGAGCTAGACGACCTGTATAGCTCCGTCTCTTTTTCACTCTGGAATGAGAATGGAACAATAATGTTTTAAGACGTCATGGTACGCCACCTGTTGTGTCTCTTTTTAATGAGTTATAAACTGTATTGTATTTTTTCATTTTGCAATTCAGACTGCAATTGTTGGAATAGTCGGAGATAGAGCCTATACAAGTGATTATCATCATCGTCTACCTAACCTCTTCCAACTAAGTAGGGATCGACTTCCAGTTAAATCAGATACAGCTGAGTACTCGCAATCTACATAGAGCAACTGAACTCCACAAACCCCCTTTCTTGGATACACTAAACCCGAAAGTCTGATTACTAGTCTTGCGAAGGGATACTTTGGATTCAGCCTACCAGTGATGACCGTTAAAGTTTGAAAGAGATCTAGAATGAGAGCCGGACCAGTGGTATCTAAACGTGCTTTCCGAGGTACAGGGTTATCACATCCCGACTTAATTCCAGAGACATTAAAGAAATATTACAAACGATTTTTTAAACCTAAAATTTATTTACCTAATTTTTGTGAATGTGTGGACACAGTAGGCTTTGTAAATTAGAAATTAGTTTTTTTTTTTTTGCTTTATGCCATATTTGCCATGGGAAACGACCAAGAGGGACCGTGCACCTTTTGTCGACGTTTTATAAGTGCGCCCGTGTAGGCCTATGTAAATTAATTAAATAAAAACTTTTAAAATAGATTGATTTTGATTGTAAATTAAAAATTTTAAAAACCCCCGACGGACGAAACCTCTAAAAAACCAAAAATAAAATTAATCCAAGCGTCGTAGCGTCGGGGGACCGCTAGCACAAACACTCAACAAAGCGGACCCCCGACGTTTTGTCCGTCGGGGGTTTTTAAAATTTTTTATTTAATTTTTATTTCATGCAAAAGTCTAAAAATAGACTTTAATTATTTTTTCTTATCCCACTTCTGGGCATAGGTCTCCTCCCATTCCTTCCACTTTTCTCGGTGTTGCGCCTCTTCTCGCTAATTAACGAAAACAAGGAAAGATATGAATAAAAAAAAAAAAACTTGAGCTTATAGGGGGGAGGGGGGGTGTGCAGCCTACCCCCCTTAGCGATGCCCAAGGTGACAAGTGACAAGAAATCAAATTTCAAATCAACAAGACCCGTAGAAGTTGTTTATATCCCTTCATCGACTAGAAAAGAGGTGATGAGCTTCAAACGGCTGAGCAGATTCTCTCGAAACATAGCTAAGAACACTCTCGATTAAAATACCTTTCAAATGACATCAATTTTATCAAAATCGGTTCATCCGTTTGGGAGCTATGATGCCACGGACAGACACACAGATACACAGATACACACGTCAAACTTATAACACCCCTCTTTTTTGGTCGGGGGTTAAAAAAAATCGATATCAGTTAAGCCTGATCTAGAAATCTAAAGCAGGACCCCAAAATCAGCATTTGTGCTTAAGATGACCAGACCAGCAAGGGAGCCGAATAATGACTATCAATCATGTAACTAAAAAAAAAACATGATCCCAGTAAAAAGAAAGCCTATCTTGCGATAAGAAGGCGCCAATGATGTACAAGAGCGTAAACACTCCTTGGCAGTGAGCCAAGTAATTGTTGAGCTCGGGACAAATCCGTTATTTCTTGAAAACAAGCCTCTTTTATGTTTGTCCTTCTTTTCGTTGCTCGCTCAACAAGTTCTAATAAAATGACGGTAATTTATTTTATGTGGCACTATTAGACATAGGCTTCACTCAAAGTGCTAAAAGTAACATTTTCGGGGTATTTGGGAACAACGTTAAAACTCTGTTTCAAGCTTTCACGGTTTTTAAGCAAACTTACTCTATCACTTAGGGGACATCTTCCGTGATTTTCAATTATTGTGAGCTCCCGATATTTAGACGCTTTTGCAAGCGCGATGACTGCAGAATACGGGTGGATAGTTAATAAACTATTAGGTGCAGATAAATCTGTCTACCTAAGAAACAGAGCGGGCATGCTGTAACACGCGGCAGCATCGAGGATGCCATCGGCAGACCGCTCTGTTTCATGGGTATGTTTCGTAGGTGCGGGCCTGTGGACGGTGAGTGTTGAGTTGGCTCACCGTCCGTCCATCTTATGAAGATAGGCCGTATCGACGGCGCGTTCGTGTTCCATGCGTGCCTCAAGGAGATGTCAACAAATTGGAAAGGGTCTGAGAGAGCCGATGCCTGTCAGGGCTACGGGACTGTTCGAAAGAGATACCGTGGCCCTGGAACACAAAGGGCTAAGAACGAACATGGATGGGTTTTAGTCAGTACAAGTCTGACACTCCCATCCGCTCCGCACAAAGCGGGAGGAATGATTTCCCATCCGTTAAAAAAAAAAGACTCATTTCTCGCAAATGAAGGTTCTGAGCGACAGAACAGAAAAGGAGTATGGAAAAGTACGAATCCGTGCTGCCAGATGAGGTTCAAACCCAATGTTTCCACTGCTGGGACACAGTCTTTTTCTCAGGGATGTCAAATCGCTTCGATTATTTGGTACATGCCAGTTTCCTCACGATGTCTTAATACATCATTTTGAGAGCAGCTGAATACTACTTATATAAAATAAACCGGTACTAGCTAACTGGCAATAAGCCAAAATCATACAGAAAGACAACGTCACAACTTGTAACCTTTGAACCAGTTGATATTTTCTTCCAGTATCTGTTACAAATATCAACAAGTTGAATATCATGAATTATGTACAAAACAATACTTGTTGAATACACTCTCACTGCTGTAAGACAGATGGGCTGTTTAATTTATCTCGTTTGGGCCAGAGAAGAATAATATTTCGAACTTGAACGAGTACACCAAACGCATTATAATGTTTAGTTTCAGGGTGTAAGGTTCAGTTCAACGGAGTCAGAATCATAATATTTGTATCATCCTTTTTTTTACGGCTGGGAAATTGAAAAATCATCAAATGAGTCCTGCAGCTCTGGGCAAAGCGGAAGGAAGTATCAGACTTGCACTGACTAAAACCTATCCATGTTTTTTCTTAGCCCTTTGTGTTCCAGGGCCACGGTATCTCTTTCGAACAGTCCCGCAGCCCTGGCAGGCATCGGCCCTCTCGGACCCCTTCCGGTTTGCTGACATCTCCTTGAGGCGCGTATCGAACACGAACACGCCGTCGACACGGCCTGTCGTCATGAGACGGACGGACGGCGATTTATATCATCTTTGCGTATAAAACCTGCTGTACCTCGACGTAATTGTAAACCTTTGATAGTCATGATGCGGACTGCAATGTTGTGTTCACTAGTTACACTAGTTAAGGTTTAGAATAAAACCACCAAATTATCAGTAGGTAGATGAATGACTTTGGGGGAACGAACTCTCGCTACCCGGGTTAATTGTTGACTGGTTGAGACGTTACCTCAAAGCAAACGCTACGTTTATTAGAATACCACATCGGAAAGTTTTACAACTAGTCTTTTGTTACTGAACGTGCTACACAGTTGCTGCTGTGGAAATTAGATGGACAGTCGCTCCATGCAAATACTGGTACTCAGCTTTACCTGAAGACTGGAAATAGACCCCAAAATAGTTGGGAAATGACAGGTCAGTTGATTTTTTGTGTAACTGGTAACTGCGTTATTCTGGTACTCAGCTGCATCCGGTTTAGACTGGAAGCCGACCCCAAGAAAGTTTGGAAAAAGCCTAGGCAGATGATGATTGTGGGATTGGTAATAACATAAGTTTTAAGTTTTTAAACTGAAATGGTCACTAACACTATCAATAACACTTGGAACAAACAAATCGGTCTACAATCGAGTTGTGAGTGACAGTGGTAGTGGTACAGAGTGTAAAAAAACCGGCCAAGTGCGAGTCGGACTCGCGCACCGAGGGTTCCGTACAAACCAAAATAACTGAAGAGAATAAATAAAAATATGTGATCTAACTAAAAATTTAAGGTTTTCGGAATTTTTCCTTTATATGTGCTATAGAACATTGCTTCATGCCAAATTTCAAGATTCTAGGTCGACTGGAAGTACCCTTTAGGTTTTGATTCCCTTGCGAATAGTTGCGAGTTTGAAAATATGCGGCTTAAATTGCTGTTTCTTGTGATTGCGTTAACATAGAAGTTTGATTTTGTAACAGCTTAAAGGTATTATAGACCGGAGTATTTCATATGAATTTCAATTTAATACCTCTACGCGTTCATGAGGAAAAAGGTAGTAAGTTTAAAATTATTTTTATTATATGATGTAACTAAAAATTTACGGTTTTCGCAATTTTTCCTTTATCTGTGCTATAAGACGTTGCTTTGTACGAAATTTGGGTTTTTGGAACAGCGCCAAACAATCAGGAACTCAAAACAATTAATAAACATGATAAATATCCCGTTAATATTGTTATCGATAACATAAGTTTTGATTGGAATTAAATATAATGAGCACCAAAAAATACTTTGAGATCATAAGCTACGTTACCCAAAAAAAAATACTAAACACCAAAAAAATTGTATTCAAAGACCAAATATAGTAAATGATCACCAAATTTTGTGGCAAGAAGAACTTAGGAAGCAAGTGCGAGCAAAGCGAGCTCGGGATATTGGGCACCCCGACTCGGACAGGTTAGGTTCGAAGGGGATGGCGGGGTCTAGTGAGCGAGCGGAGCGAGCGAACTAAGACTCCGACATCCCCTTCGTGTTAGGTTACTTTAAACCCTGCAGAGAGAAATAGGAGCCCCGCGTAGCGGGGCTCCGTCGACTACGCCTTAGTTCGGAGCTGTGATTTTCAGGTTTTTAATTCTGGTGATCATTTACTATTTCTGGTGATCATTTACTATTTTAGGCAGTATAAAAATGTTTTTTAAGGTTATATTTACTTTATCTGGTGTTATGTTAAACATAAGCCGTTTTGATTCTACAAACTGTTAACTGTTTTATTATTCCATGGTTAGCGTCAAGTCTTGTCTAGATCTACCTTAGTTTTCTTGTTTCCATATTAACATTTGCTAACTAATCATGATGAAAACAATATAATGATGGCAATAGGCTCGCCCCTTATGGCGTATAACCACCCTTTAGCAGTTTCCGATTATTTCAAAGACACTCTGTTATTTCTGCTGTGTATACAAGGTGTTGTTTTCAATCCTCGTTTAATTCAAGCAGGTAATTATGCTAATGATTCTCGTCCCGAATCAATACTAAAATGGGTAGGTAATTTTTTCATTTTTATTTACGGAAATTGGTAAGTGTGAACCACCCGTGTTTTAAATGCGGCCCGTCTGGTTCTTGCTCTATAACCTCGCTAACACACATGCAAACAATCTCAAACGTTTAATTGATAATTTCTTATTCCCTAAACCACGTTAAGGGGGTTATTCTCAAATATTGACAAACCAAAAATATCCCGCGTTTACTACCGTAATTTAAATTCTTCTCGTCTTTTGTGACCACCTCCAGAATTTTGACGAGGATGCAAAACAACACCTTGTATTTTTCAAGGTCCGTGGCACAGAAGAAATACGTTATCAAAATTTAAGTCAATCATCAGAACTCCAAACAAATGAAATGTCTTATCAGAAAATACAAGTAGGTACTAACGATTTAATAAAGATCACTTGCCATCGTTCCTTTGTTTTCATTTCAGTTCGTCCTTCGGCGTTTTTCCGATAAGGAAGTAAGTATCGAAACACAAAATAATTTCCCTGTTTTCTTTTGTACGTACTTATTGTACTGTAAAGTTCAACGTAGAGTTATAAGCAGTAGTCGGAGTAAGTAGTTTATTTTTATTTTTATTATCAATAGGCTCGCGCTTGACCACTATCTCACCTGATGGTAAGCGATGATGTGGTCGACGGTGAAGCACGCTTGCCTAGACAGACACAGTTTGGTTAGGGGTCATCTGAAACGTATAAAGAGTTGAACGGACCCACGGAACCGTCAACCGAGCATTCTGTACATGAATTTACTTTTTTTTTGACGTGACAACGTCTTATAAATTGGTTTGCCGGGTGACACTTCAAGAAACTGCGTTACGCTCCGCTCACGTTATGCGCTCACAATGAGAGCGAGTGAGAGGCACGCGTCCCTATAGCGTTGTCACGTTCAACTATCGTCAGTAAACCGACTTTACAGACAACCAATTTTTTGGTGCTTAGGAGCGTTTACGACTTACGACATTTCATACAAACTTTCAAGTCCTTATTTTACGAAATGACTCAGCCGATTTTAATGAAACTTCATACGCATAAGCAGGATACATTATAGATCTAAAAAGTTACAAAAAAAAAACATTTAGCTTATGCGTATTAAGTTTCATTTAAATCGATTTAGTATTTCTTTTTTTAATTTTAATGTTAGTTCAATTGTTTATGTAATTGTTTATTTTTTTATGTTATTGTGTAAATTTTTATGTAATTGTTTAATTTTTACGTAATTGTAGTAAGTAACATAGTTTTCCTTTTTTTAATGTCGTTTTAAATTCTAACACACGTTATTGACCAATGTCTGAAATAAAAACATTATAGCGGTGTTATTTTATTTTTTAAATTTTTTATTTCGGATAATAAGTAGGTACCTACCTAAAAGTTTATATGATACGCCGTAAGGTGTAAATGCTCTTAAGGTAACGCTGTCAAAACATTGTTCTGATGGATACATTGAATAGTACACGGGACATGGAGGTTTTCAAAGTAAAATAACATTTTAAACTTTTATTTTTTTAAGGAAGTGTGCAATAACTTGGAACTTACACTTTTAATAGGAAGAACACCGAGACAAAAATTAGCTTTCGGCTTCTACTACAGGTAGCCCGAAAGTCTGACAACCAGTCATACCAAGGGGTATCGTCTTTCCAGTAGTAACTGGGTTGTGGAAGTCAGCTATACAGTCATCATCATCTGCCTAGCCTTTTCCCAAACTGACTTGGGGTCGGCTTCCAGTCTAACCAGATGCAGCTGAGTACCAGTATTTTACATGAAGCGACTGCCTATCTGACCTCCACAACCCAGTAACTGGGTAATACGATACCCCTTGGTAAGACTGGATGTCAGACTTTTGGCTTCTGACTACTCGTAACGACTGTCAAAGATCTAGACAGCCGGGACCAACGGCTTAACGTGCTTTCCGAGGCACGGAGGAAACTCGGTAGTTATGGTCACCCATCCACGGCCAACCTCGGCAAGCACGGCTTAACCTTAAAAATCGACCCGTGCGGCTGTTATTATTTCAGCTCAGCTATACAGTCGTTCCATGTTAAATAATTCACCTGCGTCCATTTAGACTAGAACTCTAAAAGCCTAGCTGGGCAGATGTTGAAGTGCGCGTTGATTTTTATTTTAGTCCTCCTCCTAAGCGAAAACAGGCAAGATATTGCTGTTCTTTCTTTAAAGACTTTTATAAGCAAAATTGCCATTTTCAAGTTGTGAAAAGTTTTTATAAGAAACTTCGAATAACGAGCAGTCTTTATTCTGAATGAACCTTTTGTAACCGGAGTAGGTGATTTGCTTTTAGGAATTATGTACTTTATTTGCTTTGTCTCTGTTTCCGCCTCCTTGTGAAATCTATACTTTGAAAATTAAAAAAAAGGTAAGTATCTAAAGTTTGAATGTTTATAAGTTTATCTGTACGGGATAATCTCCCGAATAACTGGTCCGATTTTGAAAATTCTTTCACTGATGGAAAGCTACAATATCCCCGAATTTATTAAATACGTTGTCCTGGGATAAATTCTGACCACAACGGAGGTTCGAACCCATGACTGACGATGTGTACACACACATCGTCAGTCATGGGTTCGAACCTCCGTTAACATCCACACGGATGTAAACAATATTTTAAAACACTTTGAATGAAATAGAAGAATACACGGTGCTTCCCAGTAATTAGGCCAAAGCCGTTTCATATAAATGCTAGCTGTCCCGCGCAACTTCGTCTGCGTCAAATTTTACCCATTTTCGCAACATTTTTCATTGCTGCTCCGCTCCTATTGGTCGTAGCGTGATGAAATATAGCCTATGTCCTTCCCCAGGTTGAAATCTATCTTATTGCCAAATTTCATTAAGATCCGATCAGCCGTTTAGTCGTGAAAAGGTAACAAACAAACAGAGTGACATTCGCATTTCTAATATTAGTATGGATATGGATTGATATTCAGCCACATTTGGTTCGTCTGAAAACCATCTCAACACCTACCATTTAAGTAAAAAGGAAAATTCTAGATGGATAAAAATATCACTTAGGTTACAAAAATATTAGTAGGCACTATTGTTATAATATTTGAGTAACACTATTTGACAGGTGTTATTTGTCAAAGTCATTAAGTTAATGGATTATTCCCTGGCCCTTGAGTTTCGGGTGATATTTTTGTTACTTTTGGTCTAGAAAAATGTTTAGGTATTTTTCCATATTTGCCTAACGTGACTGTGAGATTATGTGTATAATTATGATAGTCTAATGAGGACATCCGCAAGAGAACCAAGGTTACCGACGTACCCCGAAGAATTGCCAAACTTAAGTGGCAGTGCGCAGGGCACATTGCTCGCAGAAAGGATGACCGATGGGGCTGAAAAATTCTGGTATGGCCACCGCGAACCAGAAGACGATGCGTTGGAAGGCCTCCCACTAGGTGGACCGATGACCTGGTGAAGGTTGCGGGTGGATGCTGGATGCGAGTCGCACGGGACCGGTCAATGTGGCGTCACTTGGGGGAGGCCCATGTCCAGCAGTGGACGTCTTTCGGCTGAAATAATGATGATGTTAGTCTAAATACGATACTCTTTTGGTTTTACCAGCTTATGCCATAAATTATATACAATCATGGTTTTATACGAACTGTAAGGGACACCGACGCAAAAACCACATACTCATCATGCTCATCATGCTGAACACTCCGGTTCAGATTGATACACTGAGTACATGGTACGAGTGGTATGAGAAATTTTCCCCTTGCCATTCAAAATATAACAATAATCAAGGTTATTTGTTCACTAATATGAAGCCAGTTAAAACTGTTAACTTTAAAGGTCACACAGTTTTGGAAGAAACAGTAAAATGAATAAACGAATATTAGCAGCATAATCAGCCTGTATTAACTGTTATTATTTGGCCTGAGGAGCTCGTGGCTAAATAATAACAGCCGCACGGGTCGATCTTTAAGGTTAAGCCGTGCTTGCCGAGGTTGGTCCGTGGATGCGTGACCATAATTACATACCGAGTTTCCTCCGTGCCTCGGAAAGCACGTTAAGCCGTTGGTCCCGGCTGTCATTTGTAGACTTCATTATCTTTGACGGTCGTTACGAGTAGTCGGAGGCTGAAAGTCTGACATCCACTCTTACCAAAGGGTATCGTATTACCGTAAATCAGATTTTAATAACAACTTTCAAGGATTTTTGTTTTGCACGGAGCCCTAGTCAGCTATCTGCCAGTGAAACTGTCGTCAAAAGCGGATCAGCCGTTTTGGAGATTAGCCGAAGAAACAAACAGACAGACAAAAATTTAAAAAAAAGTTTTGCTATATGCACCGTACCTACACAAGGTCAAATTTTCAAGGGGGCGTGGATGGCCAAATCTGATACTATGAGGAATAGCAAAATACACTCAATGCAGTCTTGAGCCCGAATTTGATGAAAACTAAATCTGCATCATTGTGTTTTTGAAAAATCAATATTCCTAGCCACGAAACAAAAACCGCCGATTTAAAAAAAAATACAACCTGTATTAATACACAATTCGATAGTGTCGCTGCTAAGGATAAGGATTAAATTCTAGGAAGTAATGACATTCGGCAAACTAAGGGAAAGAGTATTTTTTTGATAAAAGATGCAAATACCTAGTAGGATTCAATCAAACCTCGAACAAAATCACTAGTGACACCAACTCACTTGTAAATTCCAATCGTATTCATTTACAATTTTCTTTGTTTTACTGTTGCCTTTACAGCGAAGAGGAAATAATAATTTGGAATAAAAACAAAATGTTGTGAAAATAACTGCGCTGCAGATGTCATAAACATAAAATTAAATATTTTCCTTGAGTTTGCCGTTTATCGTTAGTTCCCAAATTAGATCCTTAGCAGCTACACTATCGAATGGTGTATTAATACAGGGTGTGATTTTTTTTCCAAAATCAACGGGTTCAATTCCTGGCTAGGAATATTGATTTTTCAAAATGCCTATGATGCAGTTTTAGTTTTCATCAAAATCGGGCTCGAGACTCCTTTGAGTGTTTTTCGCTATTCCGCATAGTTTCAGATTTGGCCATCCACGCCCACTTGATAAATTCACCCCGTATACTTTAAAAACGTCGTAAACCTGTGAGCGGTAAGTAATACATCTGCACACTAAGAAATAACTAATCAAAACGTATCTCAAGCAACTGAGGACTTGACAACATTTTTGTAGTATGTGGGACATTTTTTATCTTTCAAATCTATTTTGCTGTCACACACACATGAAGCTTTCGTTTGAAAAGTTCCAGATGCTTTTAATCTTGGTAGGCGGATATTGGCTTCAGTGATGAAATAAGTAACTTCTTTTAAAGAAAACTGGTAAGCCTAAATATTGGCTTTACAAAAGGAGCAGGAAATAGTTTTTTTTGAGCTCAAGGCTTCTTTGACATATGTTTGTAGGGTTTAGAGTTCACTTATAAAGGGTGTAAAACACCTCTTAACGAAGCCGAAAGGCACTGGTTCTCCCTGTCATTGCGATCATTTTTTTGTTCTACAACATACCTGGGAACCTTCTAGTTACGGAGATATTAGGGGTCAAAGTTCCAACTTTTTGACAAGTATTTTTTTAAATAAAAGTTGTTAATGGAAGATTTTTACTTTAAACACCTCCACGACCCCCGTACTATTCAATCCGTTACATTGAGTTCTACCACAAAACAGGATTTTACACCCCCCAAAAAAAAGGCATTTCCCAGCAATAATTTTTGCGTAAAGTTACTTAGTTTCATGTACAGAATGCTTGGTTGACGGCTTCGTGATGAGGTGATTTACACCGTGTATAGTACAATTCTGTAAACTTCACTTGTAACCTCACTCAAGTGAGCGCAGAGAATTCGAAAGCCAACTCAGTTGTTTTTAAAGTAAACAGTCGTGGATTCACAACGAAACAGCGTTCGAATTTCGAAAGTTTTTTTAAGAATAAAAAATGCAGTTATTCTTTTTCAAAACTCAGCGAGCTAAATAAATCGGCTTAAAAAACATTCAAGGCAAAAATCTTATCAATTTTTTTCCACTCCAAAATGATAAAAAAACCATGGACAGCTATTTGAGATAAAATTTTACTACACTATCAAAATATTTTATGACCAAATTCACACTACTTCCATATAACCCAATCGGCTTGAAAATTGACGGTACACCAAAATAGGTCCCCAGATAATGCTCTTAAGCGCCGTGTACCTAATTTTATGCCTGAAATGTTCGTGTATAATATTATCAGCCGGTTATAATCCTACTGAAGGGCAAAAGATTAATATTATACAAAGAAGGAACGACCATAGACCATCATGCTTGTTCACTGCTTTTTGACATTTCGGCCAGTTATGTCATTCTCTAAACTTAAGTTCGAAATTTGAACGGTGTCTCGTTGTGGATCCGCGATGTTTTATTTAAAAACAAATGAGTTCGTTTCCTAATAGGGGATGATCACTATTTTTTTTTTGTCTTTGTCTGTCGTGTAGATTATTGAAAAGTATTGGACACGTATTTTTTATTTTTTCAAGTGGACATAAAATGACGGAGATATATTAAGTTGAAATGGCTCAGGACGTCACGTGTGGTTAATTTTTATACCTACTTGTGACGTAGTGAGCCCCCACTCTCCAACATCAATGAGTTTTAACTAAGTATTTTTTTGATATTTTGATAAAACAAAAAATACGTGTCTAATATTTTTGTATTACCTATCTGACGGACAAAATAGAATTTCGTTTTCTTTACCCAGTCTTCACCCCTATTGTGTGCGCTCATTGTGTTTCAAATGTTTTACAGAATCAATAAAAATAAAATCATCGTCGGCCTAGCCTTTTCCTAACTATGTATATTGAAGTCGGCTTCCAGTTTAACCGTATGCAGCTGAATACAAGTATTTAACATGGAACGTCTGCCTATCTTCCCTCCACAACCCAGTTAGTACTGGATAATACGATAGCCCTTGGTAAGACTGGTCGTCGGACTTCTGGGCCACGGTCTATCTGTAACGACTGCCTAATATCTACAATTGACAGCCGGGATTAACGGCAACGTGATTTTCGAGGTTTGGTCGAAATTCTGTATGCAATGGGTTGTCAGTGTTTTCACCCATCCACGGACCAACACAGGTAAGCTTGGCTTTACCTGAAGATCGTCCAGAGCGGCCTTTATAATAAAATATAAATACACCGTGTAAATCACCTCATCACGAAGCCGTCAACCAAGCATTCTGTACATGAAACTAAGTAACTTTACGCAAAAATTATTGCTGGGAAACGACTTTTTTTTGGGGGGTGTAAAATCATGTTTTGTGGTAGAATTCAATGTAACGCACTCAAACATTGTGCTGATGGACGGATTGAATAGTACGGGGGTCATGGAGGTGTTTAAAGTAAAAATCTTACATTAAAAACTTGTATTTAAAAAAACACTTGTCAAAAAATTGTAACTTTGACCCCTAATATCTCCGTAACTAGAAGGTTCCCAGGTATGGTGTAGAACAAAAAAATGATCGCAATGACAGGGAGAACCAGTGCCTTTCGGCTTCGTTAAGAGGTGTTTTACACCCTTTATAATAATATTATAATAAAATATCCAATAATTTCTCTGACCTTAACGAAGTCTGTTCATCTCAAATAATAACCAAAATATTATAAATAAGCGTTTAATTCCAACTTCAAATTGTAGAAAGAAGTTACCGAGATCTCCCCCAACTTCGACAAAAGGTAACTAATTGTCTACCGTTTCTACCAAAAGTTGTCTTTCAAAGTCTTTGATAACTTTGAAGTTAAGACAGGATTTAAGCTAGTTTTGTGTGAAAGTTTTAATAGATCATTAACAGTGATAATCTGATTGTTTTTAAAAGAAAGAAATTCGTTGGTAAATTTTACTACATCATCATTATCTGCCTAGCATTTTCCCAAACTATCTTGGGGTCGGCTTCCAGTCTAACCGGATGCAGCTAAGTACCAGTATTTTACATGAAGCGACTCCCTGTCTGACCTCCACAACCCAGTAACTGGGTAATACGATACCTCTTGTTAAGACTGGATGTCAGACTTTTGGCTTCTGACTACTCGTAACGACTGTCAAAGATCTACAAATGACAAACGGGACCAACGGCTTAACGTGATTTCCGAAGCACGGAGGAAGTCGGTATGTAATTATGGTCACACATCCACGGACCAACTTCGGCAAGCACAGCTTATCCTTAAAGATCGACCCGTGCGGCTGTTATTATTTAGCCACGGGCTCCTCCTCGGGTAAATTTTACTACAACAGTAGATTAATAATAGTTTGCGGTACTTACTCTACCTCAAGAAGGTACATGCAGAAATTAGTTTTTTAGCGGAAACGTAAGTTGAAGTACTTCAACAGACTTTGGGGCGCTCGTACGCTAAAACTTCTAGGTACTAACAAAAAAAATGTGTGACAAAATTTGTAGGAAATGTTATCAAGTTTAATTTTGTAATAAATGTTTTTATCTTACCTTATGAATATGAAAGGAAACAATGACGCCTGGTGGCACTATTTTAGTCGAAATAGTGCCACCAGGCGCCATTGTTTCAATATGGCGGCTCGAGCAGCAAAAATTCGAGGTGGCAAAGTTAAAATTCGGAAAGAGCACATCAAAATCTATAAGAATACCAACTTTCAAAACTCCCAGTTCTTCAGAACTTTCCAGTTCAAAATACCAAGTGACTGGGCTAATAAAGCACAATGACATAATTGCCAATTTGTGATGTCCTGAGAGTATAGGACCACGATCACATTTATTTTTTTGTAAACACATTGAGGAGCTCCCAACCTTTGGATCAAATAATAACCTATTCCGCGAAAAGCAGCTTTTTGTATGAAATTGACTTTTTTTTTATGACTAATGTAGTATTATTTATATTTAATCGACATTAAACTATTGTAATATAATTAAGTTGACATTTAATAATTTTATTGTATTTTTAATTTGTTTGGTTCATTATTCTAGTTTTTGGATTTAATTATTTGATAATTTTTAATTGTGTTACTTTTTAATTACGAATGTTTTTTTTTTATTTTTTTAACCTTTATAATTTATTATTGTTATTTCAAACACAATGTAAATTGTTTGTGAATAAATTGAATTGAATTGAATTGAAAACAAAACAAAGAAACTGAAACGTATTCTTAGCTCGAATGGCGGGTCAAAAGTTTACCTACGTTCCAGTAAGTCAAACGCGTTCCAGTACTACAAAACATTAAACGACAGTGCTTTAAATCGCAAAAATATGTGAAACTAGCAGCTGTCCACCGCAACTTCGTCTGCGTCACATTTTCCCGTTTTCGCAACATTTTTCATTGCTGCACCGCTCCTATTCCTTGTAGCGTGATGATATATAGCCTATGTCCTTCCCCAGGTTGAAATCTATCTTCTTGCTAAATTTCATTAAGATCCGATCAGCCGTTTAGTCGTGAAAAGGTAACAAACAAAAATACAAACAAACAAACAGAGTGACTTTCGTATTTATAATATTAGTATGGATTGCACAATAAGTGAAATTGTCACGTGATAATTAAAGGGGTTTGGGTAAAAATGGCATGATTTTTTGAAGTCTGCGGCAAAAATATTTCATTAGTAAGAACACAATAAGACATTAATATGTTATTTCCAAAATGCATCGGAGCCGCAATGCATGCACCCTGTATTTACCGGAAGAAGTTAGTTTATTAAGTGGAGTTGCAATTGTGCTGAAGTTGGGAATAAAACGACGAAACCAGCTACAAGTTCCAATAAATTTTCTCACTTCTTTACGAGTAGTGAGAGTAGGAAATTCGAGTATTGCATTAATTTTAGTCGGATCTGAGCGTAAACCATTTTCATCTACAATATATCCTAAGTATTTAAGTTCATTTTTATTTTTAAAGAATTGACTTTTATCAAAGTTAAAAGTCAATTTAGCAAACGTTAGTTTCTCAAGAACTTTAACTAAATAAGAGATATGCTCTTCAAATGATTCTGAAATGATTATTATATCATCAAGATAACAAAAGACTTTATTATCGAATTCAGGAGTGAAGAGCATGTCCATAAGTCTTTGCTGAGTCGCTGGAGCATTAGTTAAACCAAAAGGCATGATAACAAAGCGATACATGCCTCGACCAGGGACATAAAAAGCTGTTTTATCTTTATCTGTTTCTTCTTTCAAAGGAATCTCCCAAAATGCTTTAGAGATATCGATGCTTGAGAGAAATTTTGCATTTTTGAGGTTGTCTAAAATTTCGTTAACATATGGATGGCTGTATGCATCTCTACGAGTAACTGAATTTAATTTACGACTATCAACACAGAATCGCCATTCACCATTCTTTTTAGGTGTGATGATAACCGGAGAAAGCCAAGGGCTTTCGCATTTTTCAATAACACCCCATTCCAACATTTTATCGACTTCTATAATGAGAGCTTTTTGTTTTTCAGGAGACAGACGGTAACAACGTTGTTTAATTGGAGGAATATCACCAGTATCGATATGGTGACTAATAAGATGAGTGCGTCCCAGTACTCCTCTACTTTCGAAGGATATAGCTTTAAAACGTTTAATCATGTCATCAGCGATAATTTTTTGCTCTAAAGTGAGATTATTATAAGGGAGTAATCTATACAGGGTGCATATTTGAAGTGAGTGGAAGGCCAAATCCGAAACTATGAGGAACAGCGAAAAACACTCAAAGGAGTCACGAGCCCGAATTTGATAAAAACTAAAACTGCATCATTGTGTTTTTGAAAAATCAATGTTCCTAGCCAGGAATCGAACCTGTTGATTTTGAACAAAAAGCCACTCTGTATTATTACACCATTCGATAGTGTTGCTGCTAGGGATCAAATTCTGGGAAGTAATGCCACACGGCAAACGATAGGAATGAGTTATTTTTAATAAAATACAAAACCGTATACAAACTGTTAGTAGAAAAATAGTGCGTAGAGTCCCTTTCCCAACTATACATGACACTTTTTTTTTACCTCAAGACGATTCCCATTCCTACAAAAAATCCACAATAATTTCCTAAATTATCATTGCTATCATATTTCAAGTAAAATAATAAGTATTGTCATATTTCAGAGCAAAATACGGGCGAACCCATGCTCAAATCCAAGCGCGATAAATCACCCCGATTACTGTACAACCTATCTTAAAGATTTCGCCTGTAAAACCTTTTACTACCAACTGTTCTTACCGTCAAACTTGTGTTGTAAGCTGTACCGTTGCCATGGTAACCTGATCGATTGATGATACAGCTATGCTTTTCTCGCTTGCACTTTGTAGTAAGCGTGTAACTCCGTCCTTTTCGCACAGTTATTATTCGACATTGGTGCCTGCAAAGTGGCTTTTTTATTGTTTTTAAATTGAAAAACACTTCTGATATTGTGCTTTGTGACTATTTGACTGTTGCTTTTCTGTGGAAGGATTTTTCCTTTCAAATTTTCAATATTTTTGATGGAGATGATGTCAATATAAGTTTTCATACTGACATGGTCACTAACACTTTCAACAAAACTGGAAACGGGATATTACATGGTAAATAACCGATAGTGGACAAATTAATTATGTCTCTCGATTTCGGTTTGTTTAGAGCTTTAAGAGAACCAAGGTTACCGACGTAGCCCGAAGTCTTGCCGAACATAAGTGGCAGTGGGCAGGGTGCATTGCTTGCAGAACGAATGGGCGATGGGGCCGAAAATATCTGGAATGGCGACCTCGAACCGGAAGTCGATGCGTTGGAAGGCCTCCCACTAGGTGGACCGATGACCTGGTGAAGGTTGCGGGGATCCGCTGGATGCGAGTCGCACGGGACCGGTCAATGTGGCAACACTTGGGGGAGGCCTATGTCCAGAAATGGTCGTCTTTCGGCTGAAATGATGATGATGAATGATGATAGCTTTATTAAAATTTAATTGTATGTACCAAAATAAAGTACAATGAACTAGTTACGGACGATAGCAATGTAACATTTAGGATATTGACAAGAGGTTTCGTGTAACGTAGGCACTATAGTTTTTGAGGTTACATATCGACTTCGTGGTCGCTCCATGTCATCATCTGTCTAGCCTTTTCCCAAAATTGGTTCGGGTCGGCTTCCAGTCTAACCGCATGCAGCTGAGGATCATTATTTTACATGAAGCGACTGCCTATCTTACCTCCACAACCCAGTAAGTGGGTAATAAGAAATCCCTTGGTAAGACTGGATGTCAGACTTTCCTTTCCGAGGCATGGAGGAAACTCCACGTACCGACCTCGGCAAGCACAAATTAATCTTGAAGATCAACCGACGCTGTTAATATCTAGCCACGAGCTCCTCAACATCGAGGTCGCTCCATGTAAAATACTAATATTCAGCTGCATCCAGTTAGACTGGCAGCTAACCCCAAGATAATATTTGGAAAATTCTAAGCAGATGATGATAATAATTTTGTGTAGCAGTACACTAAACTGCCTACCGACTTTTTATTGATAAACGTACACCCTCGTACACTACCACTTACTGCCGTGACTATTATTGTGATCTCACAAAAAATAATAATTGTGGAGCTCGTGGCTAAATAATAACAGACGCACGCATCGATCTTTAAGGTTAAGCCGTGCTTCCCGAGGTTGGTCCGTGGATGGTTGACCATAATTACATACCGAGTTTCCTCCGTGCCTCGGAAAGTACATAAGCCGTTGGTCCCGGCTGTCATTTGTACATCATTATTTATTTTAATTGCGTTGTTAATCCAAAACAAATAAAAAAATATGTAATTAAATAAATCTTTGACAGTTGTTACGAGTAGTCAAAAGTGTGACATCCAGTCTTACTAAGAGGTATCGTGTTACCCAGTTACTGGCTTGTGGAGGTCAGATAGGCAGTCGCTTCATGTAAAATACAGGTACTCAGCTGCATCCGGTTAGACTGGAAGCCGACCCCAATATAGTCTGGGAAAAGGCTAGGCAGATGATGACAAAAATTAATAATCACGTAACCCATCCATCCCGTTAGTGACAGAGTGTAATTCTAGTTTTAAACTGTGAAAGCTTTCGTACAGTCCATCCAAATTTTGTCTGGAAAATATCGAGATCAGCTCTAAGAATAAGAACTAAGAAGTATGTGGCCACAGAATTAGTAATATTGGTAAATTCTGTTTTAATTTTTGTGTGAAATAAAGTATATTCTATCCTATTAGCAATGGTTTATAATTAAACTTGGATCCTAAAATTAAAATAGCATTTGAAATGGTATCTGCACTTAATTCTTAGGCAATAACTTCATAAATTATATTTTTTATTTACACGAGACTGTTTTGTAGTAAAAAAACCGTCCAAGTGCGAGTCGGACTCGCGCAAGAAGGATTTCGTACCATTATTTATGAAAACGAGCAAAACAATCACTTTTTTGTACGGGAGCCCCCGTATTTATTTTATTCTGTGTTTAGTATTTGTTGTAATAGCGGCAACAGAAATACATATTCTGTAGAAATTTCAACTGGCTAACTATCACGGTTCATAAGATACAGCCTGGTGACAGACATACGGCGACGTCTCAGTAATTGGGTTCTGTTTGACCCTTTGGTTATGGAACCCTAAAAATGGTAAATTTCATACCAATTTATTCTCCACAGTTTGAAACCAATCCATAATAGCTCGTTTTTTAGCACACATGGGATCTATGTGGACTATTGTCAATTTATTTCTACTTGTGTGCCCAAGTTCTCTACCGAAATTCAGCTTGATAGGAGTTTTTGTTAGTTGAAATGTCTATTTTGACCGGACTAATAAAAAATAATAGAAAAGTTAAACTTATTTTTCTTTCAATATTTTTGAAGAATGAAATAAAATGAACGGCCCCTCAGGGTGCGTTAAATAATTTTTGCATACGCCTTTACACCTTCATTTTATTAAGGTTTTCTAGAGAAAAATGTTTTATTCCACAAAGAGAAATGATGAAAAAATTTGCCAGATATGTAGAAGGAGTGCGTCAAAGTACTGTTATTACCCGACTGCGGCGAAGCCCAAAAGAAGGGTAATTTGTTTAACCTGTATGTATGTATGTCCGTTTCTGTTTCCTCATAACTCCTAAACGGATGGACGGATTTCGATAAATTATACGTCGTTATGTTCGTCTTAGTGGCGCTAGTGTCACTGGTTACATGAAAAAAAAAAAACAGAAAAATGGCGGATTCCGGGTGCCATATCGTAAAGTTCGTTTTTTTTTTTGCTTTCAATACCATCGAATGGGGTATCAAAGTGAAGGGTTATAAAGGGTGATTACAACAATGTGTACAACTATATGTTTAAAAGTAATTCGAAAAAATCTAAAAAGCTGATAATAAAAAAATTCTTATTCAAAATTAAAAAAAAACAGTCTGCGGTAAAAAACAAAAGTTATAATTTATCCACTGAAAAGCTAAAAATAAGCACATTCATGCTTTCAATCTGACCAAACTATGTTACATATCTGAGCACTTCATAATCTGCCGAGCCATTTCCCATGAATACCAGTGTTTTACATGAGCGACTGCCTATCTGACGTCCACAACGCGGTTAGTACTGGGTAATACCCCTTGATAAGACTGGTGATCAGATTTTCGGGCCACTGACTACCTGTAACGAGTGTCAAAGATCTACAAATGAGAGTCAAGACGTTGGCCTTGACTCTCATTTCTAATTGGCTGCACATGCTGTCCGAGCCACGGAGGGCACTCGGTATGTAATGGGTCATCATCAACCCATCCACGGACCAATCTAAGCAAACGTGGCATAACCTGAAAATCGATCCCAGTGGCTGTTATTTAAGGTTTAGTCTCACTCTTTTCAATCTCTCTTTCAAAGTCACACCAGATTATATTATACAAGGTGTTGTTTTGCATCCTCGTCAAATACAAGGAGGTAAATATGCTAATAATTCTCGTACCGAAACAATAATAAAATAGGTAGGTAATTTTTATTCCTACACACATCAAAAGTGTCTAGGGATCAAGCATTTTTATGCGGATTTCTTGAGATTGAGATGTGGCTTTGTAATAAAGGAGAACGGCATTTATCGTACCGCATGTTTTTGTTGTTGTTTTGTAATAGAATTTATACCACTTATTAAGACAACTTAGCCATTTATTTTCATGTAAGTGTTTTATTTTTAAAACATGGGGTTCATTAATAATATCAATAAAAAGATTTGAATAATTAAACGTAATACAATCGTAAACTAAACGCAGTCATGTTTTTAGAAGTTGCCATATGCAAAATAACACAAATATCGAAACAATAATTAATTATTTAGAAAGATAAATGACCTTAAATATAATTAAACATTTAAGTATTACACCTAAAAATGCATAATTGTTGCATAAAATCATAACAGTTAACGGATTAATGATTGGGATGATTTTCGTTTTAAATCTTTTTTTTGTTCATATGGCAATTATTTATTGACAGGTAAAGAAAATCTGTCATTATTTCTTGTCAACAATAGTCAACATTTGAATGTCTCTTTCGACTTTCAGTTCAGTTCTTTGCTGTTGTTTTGGATTGTGGCTTTTGACTACGTCTGAGCAATTTTACGTTGAGTTGAGCATCTACTCCTCCATACTCTGTCTAATAGTACTAGTTTCGCGAAAGGACGCTTTTTTAACTGTGCTGAGTGTGTACGTGCTTCGATTAAAATGACGAGTTTGCAATGTGTTCATTGCAACATTCGCTTGTCCAGATTAAGAAGGCACGCTTTATCCGATGAGAGCGAAGATCTTGTCAATACTATTCGACCGTGGACATATCCTAGAGATGTAAGTAGTTTACGAAAAACATTAAACTTAATGTGAGTGGGCCGTGGACGAACTCTGTGATAAGTTTTACGTTTTGAAAAGTAGTCCTTATCATTTAAACCACACCATACCACTAAAATATGTATGTCTGCTAAAACTAATCTTAATACTATTCGAAAAACTAACAAACACGGTTATTTGTATGTTATTATGTATATCATACAAATTGATAATTACATGTATCATACTTGGTTTGTCTAACAGCTTTTGAATTGGTATTACTCTGATGGTATGACAGCTGAAACAGAAAGTAAATAAAATAATCACTTATTATTTTTTTTCTAGACAACAGCTACTGATCATGTTTGCCATGAATGCTGGCAGCTAGGTTCTCATCCACATTCATCTGATAATGTGCCGAGAAGACGAGTTGGCCATCAAAGTGTTTGTGTTGTATGCGGAAGATCTATACTAAGAATTAGTCGACGCAGGATTTTGATTGACGGGGCAAATGAAGAAGGACAAAGAGTGGCTAATGTAGTTTCTACTTGGATTCAACCACGAGAGGTATTAAAATCATGTACCTACTGTAACTATTAATAATTATCTTTATTTGATTTAAAATAAGAAACAAAATAAATTATTTCCCGCTATTTCACACACTATTACAAGCATGTTTGAATGCGAGCTTTTCTTTATTTATGTTTTATTATTTTAGCTTCGTTCTGAAGATGAAGCTTGTGTGCCATGTTGGCTAAGAGCTACTAGAACTAGGTTTGCTCCACCTGTTGAAGACATTCAACCCCTTCACCTGATCATGTGGATGGTGATTATTCTGTTTTGATGTGTGCTGTTTGTGGTCAGTCTGTCCACCACAATATTAGATGAAGATTGGAATCCTGACAACATTGCCCGTTTGTTCGGTCACCAGCAGGTACATAAATATGATATAATATATTTATAGTAACTAGCTTATTAACACTTGCCATGCAAATGGCATTAATCTTATATGTTATTAACTCTGGGACACTCATGAGGTTGGCTACTAACAACAAAAGGAGGGTCCTTCCATTGTCAAATGAGTTTTTTTCCTCTACTCCAATGAGCAATAAACTTATTCACTCATAGTAACACAACATAGCTATTTGGTAAAGGTTTTCTATAATTTGAAGGAAACCAATTATTGTCAAATTCAATCAGGAATCTCGCTGTGTCTTACTTCTTATTTCTTTTATGTGTGAACATGTATGTATCAAAGCTACTTTGATATTTATGGCCATCTTATGAAGTGAATTATTTACAGATGTCATCCATGAATGAAGTTTGTGGAGTTTGCTGGGTCCAAGCTCGAGATTTAAGCTTACATGTTCCAGAAGAATCACAAGAAAGACCCGAGCAAATAGTGTTAATAAAACCCATTTTTTGTGTTAACAATTTCTTGTTTTAATTGGTAGTTATTTTGATGGAAAAGCCTTTTTTTATATTCTTAGATTTTTATAACTTGGGACGTAAAAGTTATTACCAGTTTTATTTTTTTGCATTATCTTTGTTATGTATGTTTTATCAAATTGGTAGGTAACCACTTTGATCCAAAATCAAAGCATTTATTTCAAGTGGGTCAGTTACAGGCACTTTTGAACTACATACAACAATTGAATGTAGCTACAGTTGCAGTCACAAGGCATAAAAACTGAAAGTACTGTACCTAGTTGACCATTTCAAAGTGTATCTAGATTTTTATGGAGAAGAACGGGCTAGAAACTCCATGGACACTCTTTAAAATCAGAATATTGTTACAAAACCTTGGTAAATAGATATTTTAGATTGCTTGTCACTTAGTAGTTTTTTTTACTTACCATTAAGTTGTAAGATCGTACCTTCCAGCAACGAAGTGCAACAGTTTGATAATGATGAAGTTCTGATGGGGCTTTGAGTGTAGGTCAATAAATAAATACTTTGTTTTTTTTTTTAAGTACATTTATTTTATTAATAATTAATGGATTCTTATATTGTATTGGATTGGGGGTGGTTTCCGAAACTCCACGTTTAAAGCTCGTATTTTGCGTACGGGTGGGAACATTATCCGATCCACCCTAGTTCCCCGAGAAAGGGCCAGCAGTTCCTTGGTGATGCTGACGATCACGCGGAGATTACCTGGGTTACCGAAGTACTTTTCCCTGTATGGTGCAATCTATGACAATCTCCAGCCCCAAGCTCTCGCAATGTCTTACGGGGCGGACGAGGTCATGAGGCGGTGGCTCCTCGGCCTCAGGCATAGGTGAAGACGACTGCTACCTCCGTGTCGTCACGCTGTATTGTAATCCTTGCTGCAGAGATATCCTTCCAACAAGTCTGTTAGTGGCTGGCAAATATTGCCTGTAGTATAAATTAATGCATGTTGTTGAAGTGAAAACTTCTTTAGCGGCGTTGTGCACTTTTGTGATGGGTAAAAATTGTTAAACTCGCGTCAACTGTCACGTGATACTGATCCTGATCGAACGGATTGATATTAGGTTACGAAGGAATTTGAACTTTATGATGTAGTACTTAATGACAGTTGTCATTGAGTTTTTTATCAGTCAGTTATAATCTTGTCAAGGTAAAGCAACGGTAGCCGAGGTCAGTATGTGGATTGCTGCTTGAGGCAAAGGTCAATCCACAGACTGATCACCCATCCACATACTGACCTTGGCAACCGTTGCTTTACCTCGATCACCCATCCACAAACCGGTCTTGGCAGCCGTTGCTTAACCTTAATCACCCATCCACATACTGACCTTGGCAACCGTTGCTTTACCTCGATCACCCATCCACAAACCGGTCTTGGCAACCGTCACTTGACTTGATCACCCATCCACAAACTGGTCTTGGCAGCCGTTGCTTAACCTTAATCACCCATCAACAGACTGACCTCGGCTACCGTTACTTTACCTTGATAACCCATCCGCAGACTGATCTGGGCAACCGTCGCCTAACCTTGATCACCCATCCACAAACCGGTTTTGGCAGCTGTTGCTTAACCTTAATCCCGATCGAGGTAAAGCAACGGTAGCCAATGTCAGTATGTGGATGGGTGATTAAGGTTAAGCAACGGTAGCCGAGGTCAGTCTGTGGATGGGTTATCAAGGTTAAGAGACGGTTGACTAGGTCAGTATGTGGATGGGTGATCAAGGTAAAGCAAAGGTTGGCCAGGTCAGTATGTGGATGGGTGATCAAGATAAAGCAACGGCTGGCCAGGTCAGTGGGTGGATGGGTGATCAAGGTTATGCGACTGTTGACTAGGTCAGTATGTGGATGGGTGATCAAGGTAAAGCAATGGTTGGCCAGGTCAGTATGTGGATGGGTGATCAAGGTTAAGCGACGGTTGACTAGGTCAGTATGTGGATGGGTGATCAAGGTAAAGCAAAGGTTGGCCAGGTCAGTATGTGGATGGGTGATCAAGGTAAAGCAACGGCTGGCCAGGTCAGTGGGTGGATGGGTGATCAAGGTTAACCGACTGTTAACTAGGTCAGTATGTGGATGGGTGATCAAGGTAAAGCAATGGTTGGCCAGGTCAGTATTTGGATGGGTGATCAAGGTTAAGCGACGGTTGACTAGGTCAGTATGTGGATGGGTGATCAAGGTAAAGCAAAGGTTGGCCAGGTCAGTATGTGGATGGGTGATCAAGGTAAAGCAACGGCTGGCCAGGTCAGTGGGTGGATGGGTGATCAAGGTTAACCGACTGTTGACTAGGTCAGTATGTGGATGGGTGATCAAGGTAAAGCAATGGTTGGCCAGGTCAGTATGTGGATGGGTGATCAAGGTAAAGCAAAGGTTGGCCAGGTCAGTATGTGGATGGGTGATCAAGATAAAGCAACGGCTGGCCAGGTCAGTGGGTGGATGGGTGATCAAGGTTAAGCGACTGTTGACTAGGTCAGTATGTGGATGGGTGATCAAGGTAAAGCAATGGTTGGCCAGGTCAGTATGTGGATGGGTGATCAAGGTTAAGCGACGGTTGACTAGGTCAGTATGTGGATGGGTGATCAAGGTAAAGCAAAGGTTGGCCAGGTCAGTATGTGGATGGGTGATCATGGTAAAGCAACGGCTGGCCAGGTCAGTAGGTGGATGGGTGATCAAGGTTAACCGACTGTTGACTAGGTCAGTATGTGGATGGGTGATCAAGGTAAAGCAATGGTTGGCCAGGTCAGTATGTGGATGGGTGATCAAGGTTAAGCGACGGTTGACTAGGTCAGTATGTGGATGGGTGATCAAGGTAAAGCAAAGGTTGGCCAGGTCAGTATGTGGATGGGTGATCAAGGTAAAGCAACGGCTGGCCAGGTCAGTGGGTGGATGGGTGATCAAGGTTAACCGACTGTTGACTAGGTCAGTATGTGGATGGGTGATCGAGGTTAAGCAACGGTAGCCGAGGTCAGTATGTGCATGGGTGTTCAAGGTAATGCAACAGTTGGCCAAGTCAGTATGTGGATGGGTGATCAAGGTTAAGCAACAGCAGCTAAGGTCAGTCCGTGGATGGGTGATCAATGTAAAAAAAAAGGTACTCAGTAATTCCATTGTTTTGAGCTTTCACTTCTGTCGGCAGTCCTTATGACTGCCTCTGTTTGTTTCTTTTTTTTGGTGAAAAATGCCTACCGTCCGGGGAGACGGTAGGTTGGTTGGTTTTCAGGTTGTTTTGAATGTCCTCATAAGAGATGTTAATAGGGCCTTCCATTAATACAAAAATAATCTCTTCCATGTGTGAAGTATAGAGGCTTCCATAACTTGCCTCCTGCCTATGCAGAGAACAAATACGAGCACCTCTTGGTATATAATATTGATACCTAATTAATACTCCTTGCCTGGTTTCTTAGGGCACAACATTTAGCTCTGGTTCCATGCATTCTTGGAAAATGAAATGCCTTGGTGTTTCAGCTGCTCTTCTTATACTGGGCAACACAACATGCTCAGGTCTTTCTTGTGGTTCTTCTGGAACATGTACGATCAAATCTCGAGCTTGGACCCAGCAAACTCCACAAACTTCATTCATGGATGACATCTGTAAATGATTCACTTCATGAGATAAGCATTGCAAAAATAGCATTGATATATACAAATTAAACACTGAAGTTCGATGGACACAATGTGTGCCCAACATGTTCAAGCATAAAAGAAATAAGAGGTAGGACACAGCGAGATTCCTGATTGAATTTGACAATAATTGGTTCCCTTCAAATTATAGAAAACCTTTACCAAATAGCTATGTTGTGTTACTATGAGTGAATAAGTTTATTGCTCATTGGAGTAGAAGAAAAAGGCTCATTTGACAATGGAAGGAACCCTCCTTTTGTTGTTAGTAGAGCCAACCTCATGAGTGTCCCAGAGTTAATAACATATAAGAGTAATGCCATTTGCATGGCAAGTGTTAATAAGCTAGTTACTATAAATATATTATATCATATTTATGTACCTGCTGGTGACCGAACAAACGGGCAATGTTGTCAGGATTCCAATCTTCATCTGATATTGTGGTGGACAGACTGATCACAAACAGCACACATCAAAACAGAATAATCACCATCCACATGATCAGGTGAAGGGGTTGAATGTCTTCAACAGGTGGAGCAAACCTAGTTCTTGTAGCTCTTAGCCAACATGGCACACAAGCTTCATCTTCAGAACGAAGCTAAAATAATAAAATATAAATAAAGAAAAGCTCGCATTCATAGCAAACATGATCAGTAGGTGTTATCTAGAAAAAATATATGATGTAAGTGATTACTGTTCAACATTATTTTATTTACTTTCTGTTTCAGCTGTCATACCATCAGAGTAATACCAATTCAAACACTCCAAGTAAGATACTCATGTAAATAACAATTTATATGTTATATACTCACATACACATAACCGTCTTCGTTAGTTTTTCGAATATCATTAAGATATTATATAGGTTTTAGCAGACATACATATTTTAGTGGTATGGTATGGTTTAAATGATAAGGACTACTTTTCAACACGTAAAACTTATCACAGAGTTCGTCCACGGCCCACTCATAATAAATAGAATGTTTTTCGTAAACTAGGTACTTACATCTCTAGGATATGTCCACAGTCGAATAGTATTGACAAGATCTTCGCTCTCATCGGATAAAGCGTGCCTCCTTAATCGGGACAAGCGAATGTTGCAATGATTACATTGCAAACTCGTCATTTTAATCGAAGCACGTGCACACACAGCACAGTTATTATAGCGTCCTTTCGTGAAACTAGTATTAAGAGACCGAGTACGGAGGAGCAGATGCCCAACTCAACGTAAAAACGGCCAGATAATTCGCTAAATTGCTCAGACGTAGTCAAAAGCCACAATCCAAAACAACAGCAAAGAACAATATTATTGGTCCAAAAAAGTCATTCAAATGTTGACAAGCAATACATGACAGATTTTCTTTAGCTGTCAATAAATAATTGCCATATGAACAAAAAATATAAGATGACGAAAAACTTTTTTATCATTAAATCGTTAACTATTATGATTTAGCGCTACAATTATGCATTCTTAGGTATAACATTTAAGTGTTTAATTATATTTAATGTTATTTATATTTCTAAATAATTAATTATTGTTTCTATTTTTGTGTTAATTTGCATATGGCAACTTCTAAAACCAAAACTACGTTTAGTTTACGATTGTATTACGTTTTATTTATTCAAATCTTTTTATTGATATTATTAATGAATCCCATGTTTTAAAAATAGTACACTTACATGAAAATAAATGGCTTAGTTGCCCTAATAAGTGGTATAAATTCTATTACAAAACAACAACAAAAATATGCGGTACGAATCTCCCATACATTTCTGCCGATGTTCTTTATGATTTTATAAATTTATATGGATCCTTTTTGGTGCATTTCATAATTTTAATCAGGAACTGTGAATCAAATTCGAGTAAAAGATGAAAATCAGCTGTCAATATTTTCCCTATAAAAACATACAACGCATTGAAGACATTATTAGTGCTACTGTTTCCCTACTACTGATTAAAACCAACGTTATTATGGAGCGGCGACGTCATTTAAGCAGGGAAGAAATGCTCAGAGCCGTGGGAATGATAGAAGCTGGTTCCCGGCAACGTACTGTGGCTTTAGCTCTGAATACAAGTCAGAGTGTTATCAGTCGACTTTGGACACGTTACCGAAGCACTGGTACCGTGGCTGAGCGCCATGGAGGACGGTATCGCTGCACCACACGGAGACAAGACCGATACATTCAAATCTTAACTCGAAGAGCTCCAACAATAACCGCCATGATGTTAGCCGTGAGGCTTCATCACTCTTCATGGAACTTAATTAGCGACCAAACAGTCAGAAACCGCTTGCATGAAGTGAACCTTCATTCCCGAAGACCGCTACGGGTACCACCTATAGCAATGCACAATCGTAGGATTCGATATCAATGGGCTCTTGAACACAGAAATTGGGCAGAAGAACAATGGCGTTTCGTGTGCTTTTCTGATGAGTCTCGTTTTGGTATGAGACCGGATACAAGACGTATACGACACTGGAGAACCCCTGTACGCCAACAGCGATTAAAATCCTGCCAGGAAGTCCATCCTTATAGTGGTGGAACCATCATGGTATGGGCGGGTATTTGGATCGGCGGAAGAACTGAGTTGATTTGGATCAGAGGCAACCTCAACGCTCAAATTTATGCTGAGACGATTGTATCAGACGTCATCGTTCCTCTACAAGTGCAAATCGGTCCCTTATTTCAGTTAATGCATGATAATGCACGACCGCACACCGCAAGAGTTGTAAGACAGACTCTCGCCGCAGCTAACATCAATGTCCTGCCCTGGCCTGCTCAGTCGCCAGACTTGAACCCGACACATGCATGGGATATGCTACAGAGAAGAGCTCTGCCGAATATGGAGGGTATCCAGTCGCAAGAAGACCTTTTTTTGTTGTTGCAACGAACATGGGCGGCCATTCCACAGCGTGATTTGGATGAACTCATTTTGAGTATGCCAAACCGATGTTCTTGTGTTGTTAGTGTTCGCGGTAGAAACACGGATTATTAATTGTTTAAGTTACCCAATAAAATTTTAAAGAAAACTGTTATTTCAGTCTTTTTTTCGAACTTTAATGTTAGTGGTTCAAATGTCAAAAATCCCTTTATTAGAAAATGGCAAATTTCTTTATTAATGCAAAGGTGACTTGGTTTATCGTTACTGTGACAAACGAAAACACTTTATTTGATGAATCCTTAAAGAAAATTTTAATTAATATCAATCAGGAGAAAAGTTATTGCAAAAATATATGTTGATCCCTAGACACTTTTGATGTGTGTATTTACGGAAATCGATAGTGAACAGCCCTTGATTCAAACGCAGCCCGTCCTGATCCTTGTATATTAGTTGTCCCTCGCAACTTCGTCTGCGTCACATTTTCCCCGTTTTCGCAACATTTTTCATTGCTGCTCTGCTACTATTTGTCCGAGCGTGATGATATAGCCTATAGCCTTCCTCAGTAAATGGGCTATCTAACTCTGAAAGAGTTTTTCAAATCGGATCAGTATTTTCTGAGATTAGTGTGTTCAATCAAAAAAACTCTTCAGCTTTATAATACGCGTATTAGTACAGATTTTTTCAACACACAACAACATTGGAATTTTTATATTTCAGAAAAATACTGTCACACAGTCACACAGGTAAAAATAAAGTAACTAAAGAAACTCACAAATCCAAGCTTTTTTCTCCAACTTTTTATCATGTAACCCACATTGCTAGTAATATATTAACAAAAGAAAATCCATAGCCAGCCTTCAGCAGAAAAATAAAAATACAACAATATCTAACAAATTCCTTCTTCAATATTACAGATGTTGAAGCAATTTGTGTCTTATTGCGTGTGAAACATAAGTGTTACAAGGGTTATTTATTGGGGTACCTGGGTTAGAGCTTCTTATTCAGGTTTCCTTTCAGTGGGGTAAATATTGGAATCTATAAGTAGGTCTTTTCGCAAGTGTAGGACCAATTTTATTTTTCAGCTATTGGTATTCTTTAAAGTTCACTAGTCCACCTCACTCAAGTGAGCGCACACAATTCGAAAGCGAACTCATTTGTTTTAAAAGTAAATCAACGCGGAATCACGACGAGACACCGTTCGAATTTCGAACGTCATCACTTTCACAGTGACAGCTGGCTGTCTATAAAAATTAGAGCTACTCAACCTCATTTTTAACCCTAAATTTACTCATAACAGAAAGAACGAAATACATTTGTATATTTTTTGTCGTTATTATTTCTTCACAAATTGATTACTTAAAAAAAAAACATTTAGAAATATAAAATTGGGGACACCGGTATCGGGAACAGAGTCCAATCTACCGGCGGTCAGGGCTCCAGAGAAAGGAACCTCCTAACAATACGAGCTGTGT
Source organism: Cerastis leucographa (assembly GCA_963082945.1). Classification (NCBI taxonomy): domain Eukaryota; kingdom Metazoa; phylum Arthropoda; class Insecta; order Lepidoptera; family Noctuidae; genus Cerastis; species Cerastis leucographa. The sequence continues at coordinate 5,363,467 of OY720374.1, read as the reverse complement.
CCAAATTTACCGCTTTCTGAATCAAGCCCTTGATCCAGCTGCCTAACGAGAGCCTCATCAGATATTGGTCGAGACTCTTGGCAATTAAGCCATTGGCTGATACGACTATCGGCACAATGATTGCAGAGTCTACATCCCACATGTCAACAACCTCGTGAGCCAAGTCCAGATACTTGATTGGCTTATCTTTCTCGGCTTTAACGAGGTTCTCGTCATGCGGAATCGTTATATGAATAATCATTGCGCGCCGGTCTTATCGATCCACCACCACTATATCAGGCTTATTGGCTACAATAGTCCTGACAGTGATGGTGGATTGATCCCAATACAGTGCAAGTATATTGCCATTTTCGAGAACTGGGTCGGGCACATACCTATAGTACGGCACTTCCGATTCCACAAGGCTGTATTTCAGAGTAAGTTGCTGATGCATAATCCTGGCTACAAGATTTTGTCCATGCAAGTATTCTCCGTCCACTAGATGAGAACACCCGGAGATAATGTGACGGATCGATCGCCCGGACGGTGGCATGGGTCCGTGGCTTACGCCCCCAGTGGTCGAGGCACCTTTTGCGATTTTTTAAATTCAAAGCATTTTTTGATCAAATGTACTGTCAGGCACAAAAATGTTTAACAAAAATAAGTATATAAGTGGCTTTGTTCTCGTTGTGAGACATATAGTTTGATAGAAAAGAATCGTCCTCTGCGCCATCCTTCACACAATAAATCTCCTTATATATCCTTCGTAGTTATTCGTCATCATAATTTCATGCATATTTGCACAAACAAAACCTTCGGTTTCTCCAAAGAGGTCCCCGGAACGTAGCCAGGCACGGTCGCTGATTGGTCTACATCAGGCCCATGCAGGGTCCTGAAGAAGCGTCCGTGAAGCTGCTTACTCTGCCATCCTTCCCTGCGGTCATGTGTTTTTTTATTTTTTATCTATAAACAAGTCAAAGTGGGTACTTGAATAAAATTGATCACTTTTTATTCTGTAATTTAGAAATTGCTGCAAATTAGAGCCGTCAAAACTTTTAATTATTAGATGTGCTGTTTTTGACGGGTACTTACTTCGTTCAAATGCTTGTCTATAGCATACAAATGGTAACATTCAAGTAAGTAATGACTTTAAAATTTGACTATAGATACCTAAAAATGTTAGCAACTAATTTTCAAATTGAAAAGCTCAATATGGCCTCTAGATGTTCCTAAAAAACTTATTTGCAGGGTCTTGAAAAAGGCCACCATCTCATTTCATTTAAACTTTTTTCACTCAGCCAGAGGCTATCCACTAATCAGCTGTCAATTGTCCTATCTCCAACAGACAATGACAAGACGGAGCTGTCAAATTAACAAAGTGCACTTAAGAAGCACCTCTTAGGATCGGACTACAGATTAGGTCAGGTCGGAGTTTGGCACAATGATAAATTGAGTTGCGTCGTGTTGGTATTAGGGAGGTTGGTTTTCGGGGAAAGTGTTTCCTTGCATAGGTTATGTTAGATTGGGTTTATGCTTGTCACTTCATACTACGTACTTGTCGTAATTGCCAGCTGATTTATATCGCTTCACTAATCCTGCTAATGCGAAAGTTTTTTAGGTGGATGGATGTTTGTTACTCTTTCACGCAAAAACTAGTGAACGGATTTGGATGAAATTTGGCATACAGATAGTTTATAACCCGGATATTACAATTTTTATCCAGATAGTACAATCCCGTGGGACAATTACCGAACGCCAGTCGTGCGAAGCCGCGGGCAAAGGCTTGTGTCTTATAAAAACGCAGTATGTTAATGCTATTGCTCAGAAGACCAAAGTCAAGGTTTGCCAAAAGACGGCGCGTTTGTGTTCCACGCGCGGCGCAAGAAGGTGTCAGTAAATCGGAAGGGGTCTGAGAGGGCCGATGCCTGTTGTCTTGTTGCCCGATGACTGTTCGAAAGAGATACCGTGGCCCTGGAACACAAAGAACTAAGAAGGAACACGGAAGGGTTTTAGTCAGTATTTATATAAGTCTAACACTCCCATCCGCTCCGCCCAGAGCGGGAGGAGTCATTTGATGACTTCCGACTGGAGGCCTTACATTCAAAGCACCCCACAGGATGGTCCGGTTAAGCAGATGACAGCCTCCTTGGTCGAACAGCGAGATGCCATTCACAACAAAAAAAAGATCGAATCCGCAACACTACTATACGATCCAAGACAGGCATCGCGGATGTTGGCGATAAGTCTGCGAAGTTAAAATGGGACTGGGCGGGTCACTTTTCCAGGATGGATCAGTACATGGAATGGGCCAGAATCTTCACACATTGGGAGCCTAAAGACGATCGTCGTCACCGAGGGAGGCCCAAGAAACGCTGGCGTGACGATTTGGACTCGTTTCTGACTGATTGATCAGAGAAGGGCAAACACCGAGAGAGTTGAAAAGGAATGGGGGAGACCCTAGCCCAGCAGAGGGACAGAATAGGTTAATAGAAAAATGCTATTGCTGTAACGAGCCTATGTCCCAGTTCTCTCTTTCCCCTTGTTTTCCAAAAAAATAACTGACTCCCAAAACAGCATTAATAAAGAAGAGTAAAAACTTGAATTTTAACGACGTGCATTTTTGATATTTTGGAATGGTTAGGGAATAATTTTGCACGAATTTCTTTAATTATCAGTATAAAAGAACTATCATTTATGTGGTAAAATACAATATTCATTTTGCGCTATCGTACACAAACATGACAATTTAAATTAGTTTAAAAATGTAATACTTCAGAACTATTACAATCCGTCTTACGAATTTTACCTCTTTGGAGAAATCGAAGGTTTTGTTTGTGCATAAGATAATTATCCAGTTTTGGAAACCCAAACTCAATGACAGATGTCATAAAGTTTAAATTCCTTCGTAACCTAATGTTAAAACCCAAACTCAATGACAGACGTCATAAAGTTCAAATTCCTTCGTAACCTAGTGGCAATCCGTCTTACGAATTTTCGACCAGGGCACGTGACCTGACGCGAGTTGTCCATGTTTTACCCATCACAGAAGTGCACAATGCCGCTAAAGAAGTTTTTACTTTAAAAATAAAGTTACTTTCTAATTTTCTGTGTATTTTATTCGGTGTATTTCTTTTCTAATTCCGGCATCGGAGACTATAAGCAGAAGCCGTATTTGCGACCGCTAGAATAAATTAGCAATTTGTAAAATGCACCGTGTAATTATTATTCATGTACCACGAACCGCAACCAAGTTATTTCTCAAAATCCACATGCTTGGAATCCTCTAACCGCCACATCAAAAGCTTCGTCTGTTTGTATGTGCAAAACAAGAAAACCGCTCGACTGCTTCAGGTGAAACTTTTGCTCAGTTGCAAGTTTAGAGTGCTAAAGAACTTTATGTTGTTGGGTTTATTCTGGGTATTAGTTTCCACACCTTTAATCCCCGATAGGTTAGAGTCCAACCACCCTCATGACGGCATTTAGATTCAAGTAGTTCCAAGTTTATTATTGGTGTGTGCTAGCTGACATGTGAAATTTGTTTAATGTAATGGATTCTTTGTTTATATTTACTTGAACGTTGTTGTATAGATTCTGGTTCTACTAATATAACAGACAGATGTGTTGCTGGGGAAATTGTTCTGCCACTTCTTCTTCCTAGCTAAGAAGTGGAGAAGGGTGGACGTTTTGGGGGACTGTCTTTTGTAAATTTAGACGTGCTTAAGTGCTGATTATTATCAGCCTATTGATTTAATGTCTTTTGATTTTGATTTCGAGTTCCATGAAGTAGAGGTTATATTATTTGTGATAAAGTTATTCTGTAAAGTTTACTTGGAACCGCAATTAAGTGAGCACAAACAATTCGAAAGCGAACTCATTTGTTTTTAAAGTTAATCATCGTGGATTCACAACGCCGTTCGAATTTCAAACTTGATGTTTAAAAAGAGTTTGTAAATATTAGTGAACTTTATACTTTTATGTAACATAGGCAACTAAGGGTCAGCTCACACCGAGATGCGACGCGACGCGTCGCTGCGCGCACACTTTAAAAGAGCGATTCAATATATAATTTTATTTTCTACAAGGAAAGATACACATTTCGTTGTGAGAATTCAGAATACGTTGCGCAACGTATTCTGAATTCTCAAGGTGCGCGCAGCGTCGCGTCTCGGTGTGACCCTAAGTCCAAAATTAAAGTTTGAGACTAAGTTATTTCTATAAAAGTAAAATAAACTACCTGTGAAAATCAGACTGGCCTAGCAACAGTATAAAGTTACTACCTACCAAGGCACGTCCAATTTCTTAAAGTTTGACCTTAAATCGTAAAACGAAGATGAAAAATAAGGCCGTAAAAAGTGCCAAAGTGTTCCTACAAGTTATATTTCAAAAGAAAGTAATTTGTGTACCTTTTGAATTTTTACTCATTTTAATTCCGCCGTTTGAAACTCCACCGTCCTTGTATCAAATATTTCGTGAAAGAACCTTGAAATCGGAGTTTCTTTTCACTTTGTTGGAAAGTCAAAGATAATATTGACTTCTTATCTAAAGTATGTATTTACGTTCCACGATAAAAAAAGCTCGAGGAGCTCGTGGCTACAACCAGTATTTGCTAGGGGTACTGTATTACCTGTACTAAGTGGGCTGTGTAGGTCATTATAGGCAGTCGCTCCATGTAAAATACTAGTATTCAGCTGCACCCGGTTAGACTGGAAGCCGAATAGGAGCGGAGCATCAATGTAAAAAGTTGCAAAAACGGAGAAAATGTAACGCAGTAGAAGTTGCGCGGGTCGGCTACTAAATTGTAAACTAAAATTGACTGTAGAAAAAGCCTAGAGCCTGTCTTTGTTCAATTTTGTGCTAAAAAAAGGTGGAAATTCTAATATTAGCAAAGATTAAGTAAGTACTGAAAAATATGATAAGGCCTTTTCAATCTATCTGTAATTCGTTCAGATCAAGCCCGTCCCCATGCTGTGGGACCCAGCGACGAAACCAAGGCTCGTACCCCACAGGGGGTGCCCTTAGCGTGTAGTCGCTTAGTTTGTTAATAGTTTTTATACCCTGGCTGGAGGCCTTACACTCAAGGCACAGGATAGTCCGATACAGCAGACGACAAACTCCTTGGTTGAACTGCAAGATGCCAATCATAAACAACAACAAAAATATCTAGCTGTAACCAATGAAAATACGACTATTTTTCTTGCAAGCGGAGAAATACAGTGATGCGAAAAATGGACAATAGGGTAGCAAAACAATAGACGGAGAAAAACATTATCATCCTTTTGTATTTGTAGTTGATAGTAACGATAGATGGACAGCTTGATTATCTGTCTATAGAACAGGAGGTTCCACAGAACCAGTTAATCACAGGCATTTAATTAATTAGGTAATTTGACTGATGTAGTCTCATTCATCACATACGCCTATAATAAAAATAAAAATATTTTATTTAACATAGGCCTACATGGGCACTTATAAAACGTCGCCGAAAGGTGCACGGTTCGAGTTGGTCGTTTCCTATGGAGAAGAACTGGCAAGAAACTCCATGGTTACTCTTTTAAAATGATTTGGTTTTGCAATATTTGAATGTTACATCGTTAGTACTAAGTTCGTTAGCAAGTATGGGAGGACATCGTAGGCCCGACAATAAGTTGTTGCTACTACAAAAGGGAGAAAAGAACAAAAAAAAAAACCCGAATGTTTATGAAAATGTGTATCTAATAGTACCCCCACATTACGCCAATTATGTTATTAGTTCTGTAGCGACCACAAAAAAGCAACATATAACAAAAAGTACTACAGCGCCATCTATGATACGACGGAGGAACTAACATCAATTTCCTACAAGTCGCAAGCAAAGTTTACATCGACTTCAGTATATATAGAGAAACCCGATAACAACTATCGGGCAGTTGCCCGCCAGACATAACACCTATCTGGTCGGAGGATCCTCCCTTTTCAATGGAGTATTGAGGAACTTTACACCCTCATACCCCTAAAGTTCCATATAATAGGGGGCAAGACTATTGCCATCAACTGGGAATAAATCCAGACTCCGTGGTTGCAACTGAGAAATTCCTGATGCAGAAAACCACAAACATCACGTTCAAAATTCGAACGGTGCCTCGTTTTGAATCCACGATGATTTACTTTAAAAACAAATGAGTTCGCTTTCGAATTGTGTGCGCTCACTTGAGTGAGGTGAACTTTACAGAACCTTGCAATTGTAATCAATGCTCGTTTTTAGAGGAGTTAGAACAATGTAAAGACCAATATCGCTAGTAAAACTAGGATAAGTAAACGTGCAATACTTACTCTACAGATGAATAGGGATCTTTAGTAAAAAACTCCGCCTCCATAGATCAAAGTTCAGGCAGAATTGCTGACCTTTCTAGCTGTCTGTCGACCGTTCGTCAGATATAAGACTCGGGTAATTGACTGTCACTTTCACGTCTACTGTTCTAGTTTTATTTTTTAGGGAAAAAACAAAGAGTTCGTTTGTATGGGATCAACACCTAAAGCCTTGCGTCCTTAGTACGTTTTCACTAGTAGATCAGTTTTTTTTGCAATGGAATGGTATAAGATCGCGTTTATTAAAAAAAACACTATGGCAAATTTTATATTTCACATAGTCCTACATGGGCAGAGGCACGTCGAGAAAAGGTGCACAGTTCGGGTTGGTCGTTTCATGGAGAAGAACTGGCAGGAAACTCAATGGTTACTCTTTAACAAATGATTTGTTTCAATTACTATAAATATAATAAATAATTATCCCCGAACGGCTAGAAAGGAGTATAATGTGCGTTAAAATTTTATAAAATCGAAAAGCAGCTGTTCTCCCCTTCATTGCGATATTTTTTTTATCACACCTTGGATGCTTCTAGTTACAGGGACATTGGGAGTCAAAGTTCCAATTTTTTTACAAGTTTTAATGTTATTTATTTACTTATAAATAATATACGATCCCCGCACTATTCATTGCATCCGCATTGTATAACTAAGTTATTTCAACCAGCACTTACATTAGATATGTATAAAAAAATAGTCCAGAATACCGAGACATTCAGATATACAATAAATTACCTGAAAAAATACGGTCCACGGAAACACTATGTGAAAACATTGCAACAGTTGCAATATTTTAAAGTAACGTTTTAGACCTATGTATCCCGCTTATGTGTATGAAGTTTCATTAAAATTGGTTCAGTCATTTCGGAAAATAAGGACTTGAAAGTTTGTATGACATGTCGTAAGACGTAAACGCTCTTAATAAAGGTACGAGCCCACTGTCACCATCGGGGCACGGATGATAATAGTGCAAATATTAACTATTAAATATTATGGCGGCCATGTGCCTAAAAGTTAATTTCCCATAGGACGGCTGCCCTTTGAAATGATGGGGTTACAGAAATAGTGGTTGATAAATTAAATTGTGATAGACGGGGTTTTGTGTTATTTTGTGGTTATTTTATTTGTATTTGTAATGCAGTCTTATTGTTTTCATAGCTGGAGTCAAGAATTAAAACCACAATAATATTTTTGCATTGCCGTGGGTTCGAACCCAGGCAGGCGCATTGCTTTGTGTAATTTATTTCATCACCGCTGCCCTCTAAAACGGTGAAGGAAAACATCGTGAGGACACCGGCATGTCCCAGAACTAAAAATTCGAAGACATGTGACATCTACCAAACCGCACTGAGCCCGCGTGGTGGATTACAGCCCACTCCCTCTCATAGAGAGGAGGCGTGTGTCCCAGCAGTGGGAATATTATAGGCTGATGATGATGATGATGATTTTTGCGTGAAAATGTGAAATAAAAATATTTTGATTTTGAATACATACAGCTCCGACCCTAAATACAAGTAAATTGCGCAGGAAAAGTTTAGAATGATGATTTTATTATCTTCAAGCCAATGAATATTTTGAAGCAATAGATAAAAGTCCACATTTTCATGGAGAAATATACACAAAGGTTATAAACTTAATTATAAGTAAAATCCTTCTTACGTGCGTGAAGAAAATTCCGGTATGCAGAATTAGATAAAATGTTGACTTACCTGAAACAGAGAAAAAAAAATTATAAGTACAAAGTTTAAAGTAAATAAAAATACATATTTCTTTGCAGTTTTATTCTGGACTGGTCTGATCAAACCAGTATGGACAATAAGCGGACACGGAGCTAACTTTCAGTGTCCGTACACTAAGAGTTAGTTCAGGAAGTTTTTTATTTGGAGTACTAGCTGACCCGCGCAACGTCGTCTACTCTGCTCCTTTTGGTCGTAGCGTGATGTTATACAGCCTCTAGCCTTCCTCAATAAATGGACTATCCAACAATAAAATATTCTTTCAATTCGATCCAGCACTTCCCGAGATTAACGCGTTCAACCAAAGAAACAAACAAACTCTTCAGTTTATAATATTAATATAAATAACCAGCTACTGCCGGAAATTTTTATGGGTTTTAGGGGTATGAAAAATAGATGTTGGCCGATTCTCAGACCTACCCGATATGCACACAAAATTTCATACAAATCGGTTCAGCCGTTTCGGAGGAGTTTGGTAACAAACACCGCGACCCGAGAACTTTATATATTAGATTTTATAGATTGGACATGTCCATGTGCCAGTTTGACGAACGTGTCCTTTGGAAGTCCTCAAAATTTTGTTGATCTTCTATTAGGAGCTTCATACCGAATAATTGTAATGCCAGATTTTCCCAAAAGAAATAAAACTTACATAAAGCAATAAAAATAAAACAACATCACACAGAAAATAGGTCGTAAAAAGTCCAGTACAAAATATAGAGTGGTCATTTTAACAGTTGTAATACACCAATTAAATTTTAAGAGCCCATACTACCTCAAATAGCTTTGCTTGATCCTCCGTTACGCCGAAAATACTGCAGCATTAATTTTGAAATAAATATATGTTAAAGTTGAGGATTAATGTTAAGTACTATGTTAGACGAAAACACGATTCCATAAAATTGACTCGATAGAAAAAAAATCCAAAGTTACCTCTAAACCGAACAATTAACCGCTGGTATTCAAAAAATACTGCAAATTACATCATGAAACTTTGCATACTAACTGAACTAACTATAACGCAGGGCTTATGTTTTTTATTTTTCTTTAATTACTATTATTTTCACCGTAAAAAGAAAATACCTAAACTATCGGCGGCGTCTTGAAGTTGTTCACTGCCGCCCAACCCCCGCTCAGTCTCGCTTCGGCTTTCGAACGGGATAGCTGTGTCGCTTGCGCACAGAACACACATTACGCAACAGGACGAAAACGTAAAATGAAAACATTGAAGTGCTTAGGTTTTTAGTGTTGGCGCAATGGGAAATAAGCGTAATAAAAATAAGAAGCGACTAGGTTGGCGTAAAGAAACAGGCAAACATATGATAAACGTAATGAAGTAAGTATCTATTTACGTATCTACTTACAGTATTATTGATTACAAACATGTAAGTAGATAGCATATGACACGTTTGGTGCAGTGGCTAAGTGATTGGCTGCTGCGCTAGGGGTCGCAGGTGTTTCTGTATTTGTGAAGATCTGTGTTTGTAACTTTGTAAGTTTACAAACAAAAATGAAGCGTCCACGATTCAAAGGAAATCCAGTGTGGGGAAACTTTTATAAAAATATAAAAAGTTACATAAGTAAATAGGTTTGTGTTTGTATCATGACAACAAAATACAGGTATCTACATAAATGTAGTAATTATTTTTTTTATAATTTTGCCCCATTCCAGGATTTCTCCTATATCCGGAGACTGTCCGTTTACAAACACAAGTCTTCACAATTACCTATCTGCACGCTATAAAAATATTTGTACCGTGTGGTATCGAACCCGCGACCCGTAGTGCATCAGCCAAGCGCTTAGAAAGTATTAAAAAAAAAGTAAGTATCTTCGGTAAGTGGTACCTGCAGGAAACAAAACTGTAAATTACTTATCCGACTGTAGTGCTACCTACCACATACCTACATACAATTTATGAACTTACTGACGCGGACGTACCTTGGTAGTTTAGCTAAATAATTATTATGTATCCTTCCAGATGACGTTGATTACACAGTACTGAAGGCGATGGTGATAAAGAGAATATTCGGGTAAATTCGTGAGTATCTTCTGCCGACCTAAAAATTTTTACTGATCTGTTATTAGTACACACGGCTACATAATTATCAAGCTATACTTATCCAGTATAAGCTGATTTCACATTGTATAGGCATTCCGTACAATGAGAGGTCAGCTTATACTGGAAAAGTATAGCTTTGATATGTAGCCACGCGTAGTCTGCAGTTCTGCACCCAATTTGTATTTCCAATATACACGTAGGTAGGTATTCATTGTTATTCATGCGGCAAGACTGCTTTTATCGAAGATTTCGTTGATTTCGTCTTGTTTTGTATATTTATAGGGTTCCTTATCCAAATGATAAATAAAAAGATGTAAGGTCTACGTAGGTATTAACTTGCCACGTGTAATTGTTACAGGACCCAAATACCTTCGGATGATGTAGGAATAAATTCGGACGAAACAAATCTTCATAATATATTACAAAATATAGAATTGTAAGTTATACATGTTTGATCATATCACAAAATTAACTGTTCCCCCTAGGGCAGTCACTACCGCTTGGTACTACTTACGCGTAACGGTACTATCACGAAACTGGCGAGTTCACGATAAAACTTTTCATAATGTTGGACTTTTTAGGGTTCCGTATTATTTATTCATGTTGACAAAATTGTACTTTTATAATCAAGATTGTGTTTTCTTGTAGATCACAAGTACCACCTGTGAATATGAGCTGTTCACTGAATATACATAGTGACGAAAGAATACTGGATGCGTAAGCTGTTGCCCGCGACTTCGTTTGCGATACAGGATAAAAAATAGCCTATGTCCTTCTCCAGAACATGGTCTACCCATGTGCCAAATCACATCCAAATCCGTTCAGCCGTTTTAGTATGAAAGGGTAACAAATAAGAAACTCACTTTCGCATTATTAATAGTTAGGAAGTTAGGATTATAATTTCTTACTTCATATACCAAAACTATCTTTTTTTTTCAGATTTTTACACAACCCTCCGCAGTACGACACATCAGAAAATGAATGTGATGATGATGATACTAATTGGTACTTACTAGATTTTTTTTTTTAATGAGAAGGTTGTATGTTGAAATGCAGATTTGCAAGAATTCATCAAATATTTTTATTCTGGTCATTTCAGGTACGAACTGTACGAAGTGAGTTTAAATAATCCTGTAGAAGGGAAAGTTGATTTTGTGTAGTAATAAATATGCCAATTATAGATTTAAGTGAAGTAAAATAAATGTTGTATAACTTTGACGATGTTTAATTACTTTCTAACAACGTATGGTATATCCCATACCTACCTAACCTACTCTAACCTACCTACCTATCCTACGTACGTACCTACCTATATTACCTACCTATCCTACGTACGTACCTACCTATATTACCTACCTATCCTACGTACGTACCTAACTATACTACCTACCTATCCTACGTACGTACCCACCTATACTACAAACCTTCCTACGTACGTACCTAGCTATCCTACGTACGTACCTACCTATCAGTGTTCGGAACTATCATACAAGCCGAAAAGCCCGGCTTGCCTAACAATAAAACACAACAAATAAGAAAAAAAAAACATTCCAAACAAAAAATGTATGTCAAAATAATAATAACGTCAAATTTCGCGCGCATTTATCAAGAATACACGATGCGCGACGTTGCCAAAAAAATTCTAATATCTCCTATACCTACCGGCCGCGAGACTGGCTCGCTCTAACACTGAACAAAAGAAGAGGTCAAGCTTATTTCGCTATGTTCGTTCGGATGCTCCCACTCGCACTCACTGGCTTCTGCATTTGGCTTATCGGACCTCTCTGTTTTTCCTAGTAAAATGTCTCTTGTTTTGATAAAATTGATAGGTACTTATCTGGGAATTTGTATGGAGTTAAAAGCCGGGCTTTTCTTTGAATGTGTGCGTGTATGTCAGTGTAATGTTGAGAGAGAATGTGTGTTCGGATTCGAATTGATTTCAAATTAGTTCATATTTGTTTTGAGCGATTACTACGTACGTACCTTCCTATACTACGTACGTACCTACCTATCCTACGTACGTACCTTCCTATACTACGTACGTACCTACCTATCCTACGTACGTACCTTCCTATACTACGTACGTACCTACCTATCCTACGTACGTACCTTCCTATACTACGTACGTACCTTCCTATACTACGTACGTACCTTCCTATACTACGTACGTACCTTCCTATACTACGTACGTACCTACCTATACTACGTACGTATCTACCTATCATACGTACGTACCAACCTATCCTACGTACGTACCTTCTTATACTACATACCTATCATACGTACGTATCTACCTATCATACGTACGTACCAACCTATCCTACGTACGTACTTTCTTATACTACATACCTATCATACGTACGTACCTTCTTATACTACATACCTATCATACGTACGTATCTACCTATCATACGTACGTACCAACCTATCCTACGTACGTACCTTCTTATACTACATACCTATCATACGTACGTACCTTCCTATACTACGTACGTATCTACCTATCATACGTACGTACCTACCTATCCTACGTACGTACCTTCTTATACTACATACCTATCATACGTACGTATCTACCTATCATACGTACGTACCAACCTATCCTACGTACGTACCTTCTTATACTACATACCTATCATACGTACGTACCTTCCTATACTACGTACGTATCTACCTATCATACGTACGTACCTACCTATCCTACTTACGTACCTTCCTATACTACATACCTATCATACGTACGTAACTACCTATACTACATACCTTCCTACGTACGTACCTACCTATACTACACAAGTACCTATTCCACGTACGTACCTTTCTACCTAAACTACCTACCTACATACTTACCTACAAAAAATATAGTATTTTAGGGGATTTTTCGCTGCGGGTGCGTACCAGTCACAGTTTAATACAAACAAGTGTGATAATTGAATTAGCGATGTAAATATAGTATTTTTCGTACTATATTATTTTTCTATATTATATGTATAGTACAATTGACTATAATATAGTACGGGTGGCAACCACAGTCACATTACACACATACACGGCGAAAACTATAAAACACAAACTTACTACTAAACCAATGGGCGGAACCCTCAGCGCAAAGTTGGCTCGCGCTTGACTGTAATTTTGTAGCAGTAGGTAAAATAGTTCGCACGGTAACGACATCAAGCTATAAATTTCCAGTATAAGCTGATTTCGCATTATATAGGCTTTCCATTCAATGAGAGGTCAGCTTATACTGGAAAATATAGCAAGATGAGTAGCCGTTAGTAGGTACAACATTGAAATTAAATTTGCTATGTATAATTTTATGTTCATTTATTGACAAGTTAATATTATATTCATTTGATAATTTTATTACTTAGTACCTACTCGTCCGATAATCCAGTTTACTCTAACAAAATCGCTTCAACCGCGTGCGCCCGCGTGACCGCGAGCAGTAGTGTGCGAGCGAGATAAAGAGTGAATGTGGCGCGGCGAAGTGGGGGCCAAATTAGAATTTGAGCTGAGGTTGTATAGGCTCTTAACTGGCAATTTCCTGCTACAAAAGTTTTGTGTTGCTAGTTAATTAATTATATTTGAAAACGTACCTACGTGATATGGTAAAGTATTGTGGCTGCTAATTGGGGCTTGATGTTTAATCTATTATGTTCCTCATCAGCCTATAATGTTCCCACTGCTGGGAAACAGGCCTCCTCTCTATGAGAGGGAGTGGAGAGAGTGCTTTAATCCACCACGCGGGCCCAGTGCGGGTTGGTAGATGTCACATGTCTTCGAATTTTTAGTTCTAGGACATGCCGGTTTCCTCACGATGTTTTCCTTCACCGTTTTTGAGAGCAGCGGTGATGAAATAAATTACACAAAGTAATGCGCCTGCCTGGGTTCGAACCCACGACTTACTGTTCGTAAGTCGGGGCTGCCACCACTGGGCCACCGCTGCTCTCTATTATGTTGTTTGTTATGAAATATTATGTCTAACACATTTGTAATACAGTGAGGAGCTCATGGCTAAATAATAAAATCCGCACGGGTCGATCTTTAAGGTTAAGCCGTGCTTACCGAGATCGGTCTGTTGAAGGGTGACCATAATTACATACCGAGTTTCCCTGCCTCGGAGAGCACGTTAAGCCGCTGGTCCCGGCTGCCATTTGTAGACCTTTGACAGTCGTTACGAGTAGTCAGAAGCCGAAAGTCTGACATGCAGTCTTACCAAGGGCTATCGTATTACCCAGCTACTGGGTTGTGGAGGTCAGATAGGCAGTCGCTTCATTAAAAATACTGGTACTCAGTTACATCCGGTTAGACTGGAAGCCAACCCCAAGATAGTTTGGGAAAAGCCTAGGTTGATGATGAACTTTCCATTGTAACTAGAAAATATTAGCACCCCCTCCACATAGGCGGAGAGGAAAAAATGCATATTAATATAAATGATCAAAGTACCGCAGCAAAGTAAGTTGCCCTGGCTGGAGGCCTTAAATTCTAGGCATCCACAGGATTAGACCGGTTAAGCAGAAGCCAGCCTCAGAGGCTGAACTGCGAGATGCCATACAAAAAAAAAAAAAAAAAAATCAGCAAAGTAAGTGAAAATATATATGGGACCACTACGCAAGCTTCCTCCACCAAAAATAGAAATCACTCAAATCTGACCTGTAATAACGGAGAAATCGTTGAACGTTCATGAAAAAAGATGCATTTGGAATACATAACCACTTGCCATTTTTTTTAGAAGTCGGTTAAAAAGTACTAATCTTATTCCTATGAAAAGAGCTATTATACCAGTAATAGTACCATTTTGCACTCGCTTTAAGAAAATTGGTGACAAAGATTTAGAAGATATAGGAACGTTATAAAAACTTTGCCTTGACCCAATTTTTGTACAACAATATTTTTGTTATTTATTGTTTGTTTTCGTAAACAAGTGTCTCGTAATTTTCATATTGAAAGTAAATTAACTGTCACCAAATTTAGGTGAAAAACAATGACCCTCCTGTTTGTAAATATTGCAATCACCAGAATCTCTACCAAGGTGGTGGAGATTGCAACAATAACCCTTTAATGCTACTCAAAATGAATGGGAAGGCGACATCCAAGATATCGCGATCAACAATCCAACGCTAAGTATGGTGATTACGAGAATGTCAAGCATTCGCATTATTGGCGTTTATGTTAAGCAGCCCGTGTAACGAGGTCATGAAAAGTATCGCACTTAATGATATATACCCGGTGTAAATAACCTCATCACGAAGCCGTCAACCAAGCATTCTGTACATGAAACTAAGTAACTTTACGCAAAAATTATTGCTGGGAAACGACTTTTTTTTTGGGGGGTGGAGATTCATGTTTTGTGGTAGAACTCAATGTAACGCACTCAAAACATTGTGCTGATGGACGGATTGAATAGTACGGGGGTCGTGGAGGTGTTTAAAGTAAAAATCTTACATTAAAAACTTGTATTTAAAAAAATACTTGTCAAAAAGTTGGAACTTTGACCCCTAATATCTCCGTAACTAGAAGGTTCCCAGATATGGTTCATCATCTGACTAGCCTTTTCCAAAACTCTCTTGGGGTCGGCTTCCAGTCTAACCGGATGCAGCTGAGTACCAGTATTTTACATGAAGCGACTGCCTATCTGACCTCTACAACCCAGTAACTGGGTAATACGATACCCCTTGGCTTACCAACTGACTGGATGTCAAACTTTTTTTGGCTTCTGACTACTCGTAACGACTGTCAAAGATCTACAAATGACAGCCGGGACCAACGGCTTAACGTGCTTTCCGAGGCACGGAGGAAACTCGGTATGTAATGATGGTCACCCATCCACGGACCAACCTCGGCAAGCACGGCTTAACCTTAAAGATCGACCCGGGCGGCTGTTATTATTTAGCCACGAGCTCCTTATCCTTATGGTGTAGAACAAAAAAATGATCGTAATGACAGGGAGAACCAGTGCCTTTCGGCTTCGTTAAGAGGTGTTTTACACCCTTTATGTTACGGCTAAAGGTGGATGTGAACATAAACATAAGATTAGCCGGCTAAACTTAGGTCTAACTTCGAGGAGGTGTTAATGTTAGTTTCTTCAATCTTTAGCCGGCTAAACTTAAGTGTAACCGCAGGCCCTTGGCTAAAAATGTAGAAGGACACACAAACACCTATAAATGGTGTTTAGGGGTATGAGGAACAGGGTGTAAAGTTCCTCGATACTCCATAGAAAAGGGAGGATCTTCCGGCCAGACAGGTGTTGTGTCCGGTGGGCAACTGCCCGATAGTGTTGTTATCGGGTTTCTCTATATATACTAAAGTCGATGTAAACTTTGCTTGCGACTTGTAGGAAATTGATGTTAGTTCCTCCGTCGCATCATAGATGGCGCTGTAGTACTTTTTGTAGTATGTTGCTTTTTGTGGTCGCTACATTGCTCCCCCCTCGAATGTCGAATGAGTCATCTTTTAGGTATTTAGCCATGCCAGTTGGAAACTCGTTGCCGCATTGTTCACGGTGAGTCGGAACAGTCTGCGGTGGTGAGGCGAACCCCAGTGAGTCGGGGCCGACGCTGCGTTTGCTCCGGTGTGTCGGACGTGGTACAGCGCCGCGATGTGGCAGACAGCTAGAGAGGTGTCGACCGGGAGGTAGATGCTCTCGACCGGCCGAAAGTGCAGTGTGCTGTGCCATGGTCGCTTGATGAGAGGCTGAGGGTGCTGACCAGGAATGTGCTTTTGCTGCATGCTGGTGGTCAGGTTTACCCAGTAGAAGCTGGCTGGCAGTGAGAATCGCTGCTCGAAAGCTGGAGGAAGTGATGATGATGACGTCACGTTGCTCGAAGGCTGCGCTGACGTCCATTTCGGGGTCACCAGTTTAGGGGTATGAGGAACAGGGTGTAAAGTTCCTCGATACTCCTTAGAAAAGGGAGGATCCTCCGACCAGCCAGGTGTTATGTCTGGCGGGCGACTGCCCGATAGTTGTTATCGGGTTTCTCTATATATACTAAAGTCGATGTAAACTTTGCTTGCGACTTGTAGGAAATAGATGTTAGTTCCTCCGTCGCATCATAGATGGCACTGTAGTACTTTTTGTAGTATGTTTTTTTTTGTGGTCGCTACAGGTGCAAATTTCGTAATAAAAGATAAAACTAGTTCAGTTTTTAGCCTTTTCTTTTTCATATTTATTTCTATACAAGGTGTAAATCACCTCATCACGAACCCGTCAACCAAGCATTCTGTACATGAAACTAAGTAACTTTACGCAAAAATTAATGCTGGGAAACGACTTTTTTTTGGGGTGTGTAAAATCATGTTTTGTGGTAGAACTCAATGTAACGCACTCAAAACATTAAGCTGATGGACGGATTGAATAGTACGGGGGTCGTGGAGGTGTTTAAAGTAAAAATCTTACATTAAAAACTTGTATTTAAAAAAATACTTGTCAAAAAGTTGGAACTTTGACCCGTAATATCTCCGTAACTAGTAGGTTCCCAGATATGGTGTAGAACAAAAAAATTATCGCAATGACAGGGAGAACCAGTGCCTTTCGGCTTCGTTAAGAGGTGATTTACACCCTTTATAATCTAGTCGTTTCTGGTAGTAGTCGTAGGAGGTCGCAGTTCTAACCTAACCTAACCATTTTCTTTTAATAACTCACCCCGTCTAACTAGTTCGGTTCTCGATAGCCTCGATAGACTGCTGGTCCATCGAATACATTTTTAGCCGTTTTTTTTCGGTTAATGTGCACATTAGCCGGCTAAAGATGGAATATCACGACACAAAATAACATGATATCGAACTTTAGCTGCTTATCGAAGATAATCCTAAGTTTAGCCGGCTAATCTTAAGTTTATGTTCACACCCACCTTTAGCCGTAACATATACATACGATAATATAAGCGAAAACATTACTCTGTCTTTGCAATAAAACATACAACTGCTTAACCATTTCATAAATACATGCTTCCAGTCGAAGTAAATGAAGCTAGTGACTACCTATCTGATCTTCACAGATCAGACAGTTACTGGGTATCACGACATTCCTAAGAAAAACTGATACAACTTAACAACCAAATAGCAAAAATATTTCAAGAAGAATTTTGATAACCTATAGATAATCGAAATATTGGGGCGGAAAATATTGTTAAAAGTTAATGAAAACATAGCTCCAATCGATATCCTATAAAAACAACAAGGCACTGAAAACTAATATCGTTACGCAAAGAAAATATTGACCAATTTATCTGAAGTGTTTTCTTTGAAAATATTGCAATACGAAATTCCAATAAATAATATTAAACGGGCGATAGGGAAACAGCGTGTTACCAATTTGTAGCATCCTGGACTTTAATCGGTGCTATTTATCTTTTAATAAATGAAACATAGGGGAAAATACTGAAACTAACAAGCTGGTTACATAAATCGAAGCCAAGTGGAAGCTACAAGTAGTGACATCTTACGACAGTTTAACGTAACAGTCCACAAATGACCTGTGGAAAAGCAAGCGAGAACAGACAAGCGGCTGTAAAGAAAATTGCCGCATCTACTAATAAGTTACTTTAAGTGCTACCATCTACTAATAAGTTAAAGAAGCTCTAAAGACGTATTTGTTACAACGCCATCTATCAACTCACTAACGAATGAAGACATAAAGTTGCTTTGTACTTATGCAGTGACAACAGATGCTTGCCGAATTAGACTATTTGTAAAGAGCTCTGCCATCTAGTGAATTTTGTTAGAGACTGAAATATGTCACAGTTTCATGAGCCAACCAACAGTTGCTTTAAAACAGCCACAGATGGCGCTATTATCAATTACAGTCTAGTTACAGTTTTTGCCACCAGAGGCGACACAAACAGTTGATATATACATAAAGAGATGTTTAGGTTATTTCGTACCGGAATATTTCGACTTTTTCAACGGCATTTATAAAGAGGCAGTGCCCTCCCTGGGAAAAGGGCTATGAATTTCAACAATTCCGGGCTATATTTGTGGCCACTTTCACCAGAGTCTCGGTTATACCACGATTTTGATAAAAAACTTTGTTTTAAAAGCTGAAGTTCTGCGCACGTTTCTCGGGTTTGTTAAGAATTTTGCGGCCATTGTAGTTTTTTTCTGATTAACCTTTGCAAGAAAAGAAATGAAAACATGGTCGAATGAATACGATGTTATACATTCAAAGAGTCTTATAATGTTGTCTTAGCTTCCTTTATGAAGTTAACAACATACCAGATGGTATGACATATATTCTATCAGCATTAAAGATGATGCAATAGCAACTAATTTGTGTGTGTTTTATCTATATTGTATTAATTTATTTTCGTGTGATTTTGTATTTATTATTGAATTATTTTAAGACGTAAATTGTTAAGGTCTCAAATCAGTCAATCAATATCCAGTAAATCGGTTGGAAACTGTTTCGGTTTTCGGTATCCTAAATCGGATTGATCCAAGCTACCGAAAACCAAAACAGTTTCAAACCGATTTTTACTATTCCAGACTCATTATATAAAACCAGAACAGATTTTTTTGTAACGAGATAAAGGGACCAGCTGAAAGGGGTACAATAAAACCTCGTTGCTCTAGTTTTTCTGGGAGGTTAGTCAAATAACTGAGCCCAAGTAGTTAAACGGTGTCAATGAGGTTCATATTTGAAGAACCTCAATTTTGTGCGCTTTTTGCCTTTGAGCGGTGTTACCCTTTCGCAGTATTACCGGATGCTGTCTTAATGAAGCCAGCATCTGTAATTTATAGGAGCAAAAGACGCTTTCACGAAGCCAAGAGTGAAGAAACCGTGACTTTTCACACCAAATATTAATAGCCAACCAGTCTTAAAAGGTAACTCAGGACTAACTGGGTTGTGGAGGTCAAATAGGCTGTCACTCCATGTAAAATACTTGTCTAACGACCTACAAAAAAACAACTCACAACAAAAAGTACTAAAGTGCCATCTATAACATGATGGAAGAACTAACACCAATTTCCAACAAGTCGCAAGTAAAGTTGACTTCAACTTAAGACAATACAGGGTGTAATGATGGAAAGGGTATACATACTGAAGGGTGTGCCACAGACCATCAAACTGAACATGTTTCTCATCATAAAACATATTTTTAAGAAAAAGAAATTATCTGCTGCCCAATACAAAATTGCAATACCTATTCAACCCAAATGTATGGGACAGCTTATATTTTTTTTCGCTATAACGATGTTTGCCTTTGAGCGGTGTTACATGAGTCTTTTCAGTGTTACCGGATGCTGCCTAAATAAAGCCAGCATCTGTTTTATACGAGAAAAAGACTCTTACACCATGACTTTTCACACCAAATATTAATAATAGCCAACCAGTCTTAAAAGGGATATTGCATTATTCAGGACTAACTGGGTTGTGGATGTCAAATAGGCAGTCGTTTCATATAAAATACTTGTCTAGCGACCTACAAAAAACAACTCACAACAAAAAGTACTACAGTGCCATCTATAACACGAGGGAAGAACTAACACCAATTTCCTACAAGTCGCAAGCAAAGCTGACCTCGACTATATTGAAACACCCGACAACAACAGCTGTCGGGCAGTTGCCCAGCAGACATAACGCCTGTCTAGTCGGAAGATCCTCATTTTACTATAGGGGATGAAGAACATTACGCCCTGTTCTTCATACCCCTAAATTCAGCTGCATCTGGTAAGACTGGAAACCAACGTAAACACAGTAGGGAAAATGGTAGGCAGATGATATCGGTTTCACGAAATTCTGTCATCCTGGTAAACTAAACATAAGATACCTATACAAGGTGTTGTTTTGCATCTTCGTCAAATTCAAGGAGGTAACTTTGCTAATGATTCTTGTCCCAATCATGTGTGAGCACATGTGTGAGTACCATGTACTGTAAAGCCACCATTTAATGAGTACCTAAATCTTTCATTGACGCGAAATTACCCTGGTGGTTGAGTGAATGTCATGCTCACTTAAATGTCACGCTGATGGTGGCGGGTGTGTCGGGTCGTTTAGTTCCCTTCAAAATGGTTGAGTTGAATGATGGCTGATACATGCGTCATGTTCGTGAACGGGCGCTGTCAGTTGTGACTGGTCATCTCTTAGCTGCCACGGTTTATTTTAATTACTTTATTTTTTTAATTACTGATATAATCTTTTACTCTGGACGCTCTTAACTTGCCCGTATTTCTACATTGTTCTCACATATTTTTAATTCTTAACATGAATGATGTAACCAAGATTTGAATAAAGAAGAAGAAGAAGTTTTTTTTTTTTGCAACATATTTTGATTTAAAAGAGTGTCCATGGAGTTTCTTGCCCGTTCATCTCCATAGAGATCTACGCTACGGAATGGGCAACTACAGTACTTTCACAAGTTATTATGCCTTGTGACTGGGACTGTAGTTTCGCGTTTTATTTTGTTTTGTTGACTTTCAAAAGTGCCTGTAATGGTCTAATTGAAATAAATGCTTTGACTTTGACTTTTGACTTTGAATCAAAAATAAAATAGGCAGGTAATTTTTTTTTTTTTCTTATTTTTGTAATCGGTAAGTGTGAATTACCCTTGTTTTCAACGCGGTTTATCTGATCCTCGAGCCCTATGACCACGCTTTCACACATACAAACAGTCTCAAACGTTTATTCGATAATTTCTTATTCCCCGAACCACGTTCAGGGGGTTATTCTGGCTGCGGGTTGTTCGTTGCTGCGGGTTGTTCGAAAGAGATACCGCGGCCGTGGAACACAAAGGGCTAAGAAGGAACATGGGTGGGTTTTAGTCAGTCAAGTCTGACACTCCCTCCCGCTCCGCCCAGAGCGGGAGAAGTCATTTGATGATTTCCCAACCGCAAAAAAAAGGGGGTTATGTTGAAATACAGACAAACTTAAACAACCAAAATAATCGGCGTTCATTAATTAATCAACTAGGTACCGTAATTTTAATTGATCATTTATGTATTTTGTGACATCCTCTTGAATTTTGACGAGGATGTAAAACAACAGCTTGTATACAGGGTGTAACGGAAAGGGTATATACATCCTTAAGGGAGTGCTACAGACCATCAAACTGAACAGGTTTCTCATCATAAAAAATATTTTGCAGCAAAAAAATTATCTGCTGCCCCATAGAAAATTGCAATACCTATTCGACCCAAATGTATAGGCAGCTGATATTTTTTTATGCTGCAAATTTTTCTTTATGATGAGAAACATGTTCAGTTTGATGGTCTGTAGCACACCCTTAAGGATGTATATACCCTTTCTGTTACACCCTGTATAACCTACACGATAGCGATGGAATAGTAAAATCAGAAGAAAATACTGGCATTCAACCGCAAGTAAATATTCGACCTCAACGCAGTTGGCAAAAAAGCCTAGGCAGATATTTTTCTATCAATCCTAAGAGGCTTACATAAACAAGGAAAAAACTAGAATCGGATATATTTTTGCAATATACTTACTGGTGGCTTTTGGTGGCTGGAGTCAAATATCTTAGAATAATGCTATTTTTATTTTACCGAATTCAAGTTTTTTTTTGTTTATCTTATAGAGATTTTTGTGTAAGTATAGTAAACACGGCACCGTAACATACTTTACGTAGGTACTTCTGCAATATCAAAATATGCATTGGTTTCCGCCTCTAAGACGACACACTGACCATTGGCTTTGTTGCTGTTGCAGATACAAATCTAAAAATCTCATGTGCTTGTTACGTAATTGGTGCTTTTTTTTTTAAACGTTGCTCCTACTAGAATTTTTTTCCTGTATCGTGAGTGCGTTTACAAACATTTAAAGTCACATACACAAACAACTAGACGGGGAACAACTATCAGGTATCAGGTAGGTCATACAAATATTGAACCATCGACACATAGCGCAGCAGACAGTCGCTCAGCCACTGCCCCACAATACCATACTAAAAATATACTAAACATTACTGCCAACCCCTTCTTCTTAGCGGGTCGGTCGACCCAGAGCTTATCCAAACAGTTTGGAGCCATCAATAGCGTCCATCAATTCTTGTACTGTTCAGGGATTAGGGCATGAACACGATCACGTGGCCCCATTGTTTGTGAGCCGCACAAACAACCCTTGATGTACAGGCGTGATGTTATATCAAATCAACAGCTTAACGTGATCTTTATTGCATGGAGGATTACTACTCAAGCACGACAAGACGGCAGCAAGAGTGCCTATTATTTACTTTTTATTTTATTGTATGGCATCTCGCTGTTCAACGTAAGAGGTTGTCGTATGCTTAACCGGACTATCCTGTGGGTGCCTTGAGTGTAAGGCCTCCAGCCAGGGCATAAAACTACTTACAAACTAAGCGACTACATGCTAAGGGCACCCCTTGTGGGGTACGAGCCTCGGCTTAGGGCGTCTTGGGTGAGGACAGCATGGGGACAGGCTGGATCTGAATGATATCATTATTTAGGGGCTTAAATTACTGGCACAGCATCGCGGGCTGGCTCGAGTGAGGGTCGGGGTCAAATTTTCTTCTTTCAGTGACTGTCTTTTATGCAAGTCAACCAGTCTTACCAAGTATCACCTAGTATTTACTGAGTTGTGGAGGTCAGAATCCGGTAAAACTGAAAGCCGACCCTCACATAGTAGGGATAAAGGCTTAGCAGGTGATGGTGATGATGACTATCTTCTATACAAATTAATAAAATTGAAGTGTCTGTTTGGGTTGTACGTTATTTTACAGCTAATAGTTTTATAGAATTTAGTTTACATATTTTTTTTCTCATAAATATTATCATTACATAAAGTAATTAATACGCAGAATACTTTCTTTGAAGAAATATAAATCATAGATTTTTGTTTCAAATCAAGTTTAATGTTTGAATATTCATATCATAGAATAACAAATCAAATATTCTTTGTCCTTATATTGTTTATTTTATGCAAAACTTATTACCAAGAATAAAATTTTATCGAGTGACAGTTTCTAAAATTTATATCTTTGAAACATGTATGCAAAAATAATGAAAGTAAATTATTGTCAAGCAGGAAAACAATCTTGTTATTCTTACTAATAGTGTCTATCTAGGTATAGTCTACTGAAGGTGCTAAGCTCATGGCGATAGTACTCGCGCGCCTGCACGAATGGCGCGCGGAGGCACTACGCCGGGGGGAAACTCCGCTGCCGCGGCAAATTGTCGCTCAGCGGACAGACCTCCTGCGCGATCTCATGGCGGCATGGAGACAGCGACTTTCGCAACCACGTGCAGGGCACGCCACAATAGGGGCGATAAGTCCCCTCTTTGAGGAGTGGCTAGAGAGGCGCCACGGCACTCTCACCTTCCGCCTGACGCAGGTACTCACCGGACACGGTTGTTTCGGGAGGTTCCTGCACCGAATCGGGCGGGAGGAAACGCCCGGGTGTTACCATTGCGAGGATCGGCCGGAGGACACGGTGGACACTCCCTCCCGCTCCGCCCAGAGCGGGAGAAGTCATTTGATGATATCCCATCGGTAAAAAAAAAAAAAGGTGCTAAGCTCATCGCCAAATTTTGGGCTGACTCAATTTGAATTGACACGCTAAGAAGAAGATAGTGTCCATGCCTGTTGCATGCTTGCTTGCATGCAGCAAGTATGCAATAAGCATGCAGCATGCAAGCCAACATTCAACAGGCATGGTTTCTATCACGGCTCCGGCGGTCACATGCGACTTGCTGGCCGGCTAGTCGGCCAGCCTCACTTACTAACGTACCGTGCTGTGGGCACGGTAGTTATATAAAAAATATTTTATTTCTGTCTATATGTCTGTTTGTTCCGGCTAATCTCCGAAACGGCTGGACCGAATTTCACGGGACTTTTGCTGACAGATAGCTGATAAGTTAGTAAGTTATAAAGAGTAACTAAAGCTAAGCTAAGCTAGGCTAAGGTTTTGTTTTAGAATTAGGTTACCGAGAAAAAAAAATGAAAACTATTGAAATTGTTAACAAAATCCGACGCGGACGAAGGTCGCGAGCAATAGCTAGTAAAACATAAAATACAAGAAAAATAAAAACGATACTTTTTCTTAAGAATTTCTTGAAAGTCCTGTTGAGTGCTTTTAAGCATTTGTTCAAAAATTTCTTCCGCTAAGGTTTTGAAATGCTCGGAATATTCTTACGGAAGAAAATAAGCTTTGGAAATGTTTGGATGATTGTAACGTTGATTCCGGCTGAGAATGGTTTTCTTACCGCTTTTCCTATTAATTTTGGACGTCTTAAAAGGGCTTATTGGCTCATTCGCAATGTGTTTATTAAACTTTTAATGTTCCATTAACTAACGGCAATCAGGGTGGTGTTCTGTATTGCCAGTTAAAGAATCATCATTCTCCTGATAATAAATATTCCAATTCATTTGGTGTCGGCGCAGCATGTCTTCTTCCATGAGAAGTATGTATTACTTGTCATCTAATCAGACACCTCTTTTCTTGACATATAATCCTGCACACAGTCTATCTATCTCTATCATTTATTTGGTTCTACCTCTACTTTAAAGACTTCTTCTCATAGAAAGGAACGAACATTGGTTGAAGTCGAGAATTCGAAGAAGTCATTGCAGTAGCAATTTCAGAGAAAATATAACCAATTTCTCCTGCACTGTGAGGCAGGTCAAATTTTCAATTTAAAATGAGATTGTAAATTGGGGTTTACAGGATTTGGAACGTATTCTTAGTATTTACGGATATTTGTAAAATCTTGCTTGTAGGTCCAATTTTGTCGGTAAATCTCTTAAATCTATATATTTATACTATACAAGTTGTTGTTTTGCATCCTCGTCAAAATTCAGGAGGTTGTCACAAAAGATAAATTATCAATATAAATTACGGTTCCTAGTTAATTATTGATAAACGCTGCTTTTTTTTGTTGTATAAATTTGTCAGAATTTATACAATAGTGGTTTAGGGGATAAGAAATTATCGAATAAACATTTGCAATTGTTTGTATGTGTGAAAGCGTGGTTATAGGGCGAGAATCGGACGGGCTGCGTTTAAAACAAGGCCTCAGACATACCGGTTTCTGAAAAAAAAAAAAAAATTGCTACCCAATCTACCCATTTTAATATTGATTCAGGTCGAGCATCATTAGCGTAGCGTATTAGGTGTAGTTACCTCCTTGAATTTGACGAAGATGCAAAACAACAGCTTGTATAATATTAATATTATAAAGCTGAAGAGTTTGTTTGATTGCTTGAACGCGCTAATCTCAGGAACTACTGATCCGATTTGAAAAATTCTTTCAGTGTTAAATAGCTCATTTATTGAGGAAGGCTTTATATCATCACGCTACAACCAATAGGAGCGGAGCAGCAATGAAAAACGTTGCGAAAACGGGGAAAATGTGACGCAGACGAAGTTGCGTGGGACAGCTAGTTAATATTATAAAGCTGAAGAGTTTGTTTGATTGAACGCATTAATCTCCTGAACTACTGGTACAAATTCAAAAAATATTTAAGTGTTGGGTAGCCTATTTATCGAGGAAGGCTCTATATCATCACGCTAAGACCAAAAGGAGCGGAGCATCAATGAAAAATGTTGCAAAAACGGGAAAACGAAGACGACGAAATTGCACGGGTCAGGCAGTAAATGATAGATTTCGCTCTCTAGTTTATTGATAGCACGAATCAGACTTTTTGTGTGAGGTTGAAATGGTGAAATCTCACCATATTACCAACTTACTACAACAAAACTTTTCAATTTTAAAATCCTCAGAATTATTAATGATGAGAACCTTTTATCTACTCAAACCACGTAATGGAATAAAAATATAGTAATTTTTACCTCGTTCAGTCGTAAAAAACGATTGGAAAATTGCAATTGAACATTCCTGAATCGTGCACCGGTGCTCTCAAAACTATTCTGTATGCAAAATGTATTTTTAAGATTATTTTTCTTTTTCAATCAGCCCTGGAGCTCTTTGTGAAGGAGCTCGTCTGGGAATCACTTTTACTAGTACTGGGAAAGTACTCACAGTGCTACACCTACCTAGTAATAGAGTGCCCGTTGGTCTAGTGGTGGCAAAGCGCGACTACTGAGCATGAAGTCCTGCGTTCGATTCCCAGATTGGCCAAAGTGTTGTTGGCTTTTTTGATCTGGAATGTCTCAGAGCAGCCACGGCGTCTGGATTTGTTACCGGTTGATGGCAATAGGCTCGCCCCCTATTACATGAGTCTTAGACATAATTGGCGAAATGTGGGTGTACTATTAGGGACACTTCTGTCTAACCGTACATATGAATGTTATGTTTGTGTAAGTATATTCAACGTTGCCTATGTGTTGGCTTGGCAACGAAATTACGATGCTTTAAGTGTTCTAAAAATGGCAGAGAAAAATTACTATCAAGAGGGCGCCACCTGCTCTTTGCAACACAATAACAAAAAAAAAATACTGTTAAAAAACTTAACGAACCGTACCATTCACACGTCACCTAACAAAAGAATTCACCCGTAAATATCCAGCATTTCTACGTCCTACAACCCATGGTCACAGAATAGATACGTACAAAAGGTTAGTTCTACACAATCAAAACGCACGCACAAATACACACGCTTCACGTACAACGAGAGCAAGCGCTCTCGCGACTGGAATTTGTTTGAGATCTCCTGGTTCACATAGACACGCTTCACGTAAAGTGAGTGCAAGCGCACTCACTGTACGTGAAGCGTCTTTTTTTTTATGGGAAATCATCAAATGACTCCTCCCGCTCTGGGCGGAGCGGAAGGGAGTATCAGCCTTGTACTGACTAAAACCCATCCATGTTCCTTCTTAGCCCTTTGTGTTCCAAGGCCACGGTATCTCTTTCGAACAGTCCCGCAGCCCTGGCAGGCAGCTTTAAGACCTTCTCGCACACTTAGACACGATTCACGTACAGCGACGCAAGCGCACTCGTGACTGGCATTTGTTTGTGATAGCTGTACGTACTCGTTTATTAGAGCGTCTATTTTCGCTCTTTGTGTGGACCAGACCTTTTCATTATCTGTTTAGCCCTTTCCCACCTATATTGGGATCGGCTTCTAGTCTTATCGGATTTAACTGAATGTATGTATTTGAGTACACTACATTACTGAGAACTGGGAACACAATACCCCTTTGCAAGACTGGTAACTCTGACTTACTGTATTTATTCACTCTGTGTCCCATTGTCTGGTTTAAACGAGGTCTGATGTCTGTATCAATATTGTTCGGGAGCATTGACGCGTTTTATGAAGTCTCACACAATATTGAAGGGTCTACAATACTGTTATAAAACGATGCGGACACAATGACGTTATCAGATACTGTTGGGTCCTTTTGGTAGATTTATTGAGGTCATTTATTGTATGTTATTTTTTTTTTCTTAAAGTGTATAATAATATGTGGGAGGTTCAATGTTTGATTAATCACAACGCTTTGATGATCTATTTATAAAGGTCAAGTCTGCAATATTATGTGGATTTGCTTTTTGCCTGAAAAGTATAGCAAAACACGGTACATCCATAACTAAACACACTTTTAATCCCCGAAGGATTCAAAATATTTTATTTGACATAGGCCTACATGGGCACTTATAAAACGTCGACAAAAGGTGCACGGTTCGGGTTGGTCGTTTCCTATGAACCGGCAAGAAACTCCATGGTTACTCTCTTAAAATCATTTGGCGTTAGTACTGAAGTATAGGACAGCTTAGTCCTGACAATAAGTCGTTGCTTACCACAAAAGGTAGAACAAGATAAGATAAAAAAAAAAACGGGCCAATTAGTGCGAGTCTTACTCGCACACAGGATTCCATATCCTCAAACAATATAATAACAATGTTTTAAACGGTCATTCATTAGTAAACTTTCATTCAACCGCAAAACTAAATTTGATTTTCATGTTAATGAAAAACAAAGTTACTGCTGCAGTTTGGTGAAAAAGTCCCATATCTCAAAAACTACATATCAAATCTTATTCAAACCAATTTTCGTTGAAAGTTTTTTTTGCGTTCTACATCCCCATATTTTTTTCAGAATGTTTCTCCTCTTACTTTAGAAATTAGAGGGGGGGGGGGGCACATTTTTTACTACTTTGGAAGTGTCTATCTTTAAAAGATTGACTTTGAAAAAAAATGGTTTCAGGAACCTCAATGTCATTTTTAAAGACCTATCTATAGACACCCCACACGTATAGGTTAGATAGTTTTTTTTTTTTAGTTTCAGTTCCATGTATGGGGGGATATCCTTAACTACTTTTTTTTTAATTTTGTACAGAAATCATAATGCGGTTCACAGAATACATCTACCTACCAAGTTTCAGCTGTGTAGTCCTAATAGTTTCGGAATAAAGTGGCTGTGACAGACGGACGAATCTATAAGGGTTCCGTTTTTTGCCATTCGGCTACGGAACCCTAAAAAGGTTAGGCAGAGGTAATAGAACACTCGTCATTTCACCAGATATGTAAAAGTCCATATAACAGAGGGCGAGCCTTTTGCCAGCAACGGGGCATGAATCCAGACTCCGCGGCTGCTAATGAAAAATTCCTAACAGAAAGATTTCGCTTGGGACCACTACACCAACGTGGCAGTCATATAACTTTTGCTACTCATCCATTGGATAAAACCCTTCTATTTTCTATTCAACTTATAATGAATGCCAACTAAACATAAACAAATAAATGCAAGTAGAGGATACTTGCATTTGCAAAGCAAAATTAAATACAGAACAATAAAACTAAAACAAAACTGGTGGCTCAGTCAAGCATTCTAGCAAACTTTTAATCCAGTTCGAAAATGTCTCCGTATCCCAAGTAATTCTATTTTGACGTCACAAAAAGACTTTACCGGAATATCCCTGACCTATTTACAAAGCATAGGAGCACTGTACAGGTTGGTGCAGAAGTGTAGCTCCATACAACTAGCGAAAACGCACGCACACATAGGCACGCCGTTATATTATTATTATTTTTTTAATTATAAGAACTATTAAATAAATTGGCCCTCATTTAAACTACATCGTTGCATTAAAAAAAATACAGTTAATAGGGGATAATCCAATTTTTTTTTCTTTGTCCGTCGGGTAGTTTATTGAAAAGTATTGGACACGTATTTTTTCTTTTTTCACGTGGTCATAAAATTACGGAGATATATTGAGTTGAAATGGCGCATGACGTCATATGTAGGTAAGTTTTATACCTACTTGTGACGTAGTAAGCCCCCACTCTCCAACTTTAATGAGTTTTAACTAAGTAATTTTTTGATATTTTGATAAAACAAAAAATACGTGTCCAATATTTTTGTATTACCTGTCTGACGGACAAAATAGAATGTCGTTTTCTTTACCCAGTCCGATCCCGCAATTAGCGTAATCAGTACATTTAAACCTGTTCGGAGCTTCCTTTTGAGCAAAACACTGCCTGTAAGAGATTCCACTCTTGTGTAATGTTATGGACATTGCTGAAAACTTACACTAATATTATACAAGGTGTTGTTTTGCATCCTCGTAAATGACAAAAACTGATCTTCTGTTCCGACTACCCAGTGGCAAGAGAAGTCTAACACCTAATATTCGTTCCATTCGCTGAAACACCGACATTTTGTGAGCCTCAACGGTTTCCGATGACTCTGCAGTTTCGCTCCTACGGATTTTTGTAAAAGGGGAATTTTATTTTTGGTTGGTGATTTGGGTTAGGATAAATCATGGTTTTTATGGAGTTTTTCTGAGTTGATTAGATACTTACGCTATTTAAGGAACATTCAAAATGCTTGGTTAACTTTTCCCTCTAATCTAAAGGTTGGCTTTTACTTTGGCCATAGACTAAGCAGAGTCACAGACCGTGGCAACGACGCTCAGTCTTTTGGGACATTACCAGTTGAAAGTGTTCGACTAATAGATTTTTTACCCCAGTTTTTAGTCTCCTGTTAAGTTTATTACTTAAGATTATTTTAATTCATGAAAGTATATTTATAATATTGTTATGAAATGAAGTCCATTTACAAAGTTGTACTGTATACCTACTGGCTGTTAAAATACCTAAAGGTACCCGCCCCATCGGAATCACATATGATATGAGGCACCAGATTTAATTATACAGACGTCTATCAGTCAACGCCTTGTTACGCGGCACCTTCCTTGAAAACCACACAAGTCAATAGGCTGTCCGCAACGACTTAACGTTCCGCCAGAGAGCATTGTAGACCGCTTCTCTCTTGTCTGTGGTCAAAGTTTAATTCGCAACGTTATTCAGAACGCAATTAATCTTTTCTTCATTGCGATAGTTTCAGAGATATTGGAGGTCAAAGTTCTAAATACATACACGGTGTAAATCACCTCATCACGAAGCCGTCAACCAAGCATTCTGTACATGAAACTAAGTAACTTTACGCAAAAATTAATGCTGGGAAAACAACTTTTTTTTGGGGGGTGTAGAATCATGTTTTGTGGTAGAACTCAATGTAACGCACTCAAAACATTGTGCTGATGGACGGATTGAATAGTACGGGGGTCGTGGAGTTGTTTAAAGTAAAAATCTTACATTAAAAACTTGTATTAAAAAAAAAAAAAACTTGTCAAATAGTTGGAACTTTGACCCCTAATATCTCCGTAACTAGAAGGTTCCCAGGTATGGTGTAGAACAAAAAAATTATCGCAATGACAGGGAGAACCAGTGCCTTTCGGCTTTGTTAAGAGGTGTTTTACACCTTTTATATCACATAAAAAAAAAAAATATCTTTACTTTGAATACTTTCACGATATATTAATATATAATTATGCATCCATCAGCTCATTGTTTTGTGTGCGTCACATTGAGTCCTACCCCAAAACGTAATTTTTCTCCACACCTAAAAATGTCGTTTCCCAGCAATCATTTTTGCGTAGATTTTTTACTTAGTTCGATGTACAGAATGCTTGGTTGACGGCTTCCTGAAGCATCCGTTTACTGACACCTTAAATTACATATTAATGGAGATCGAATTTTCTTTTTAAGTATGTAGAAGGATGAACAGTTATAACAAATAAATAATAACACATCGGAAAACTTTCAAGTAAATATTTTTAACTAAAAAATATGACGCTTTCACATAGTGTGATATGACGCTTTCACATATATATGTAGTGAGCCCCCACTCTCCAACTTTAATGAGTTTTAACAAAGTAATTTTTTGATATTTAGATAAAACAAAAAATATTTGTCTAATATTTTTGTATTACCTGTCTGACGGACAAAATAGAATTTCGTTTTCTTTACCCAGTCTTCATCCCTATTCCATTTGCGCTAAATTAATTTTATTTTAAAGAACAAAAGTCTAGCTGGAAACTAGAAATCTCGAACGAAGCCGTTGTGGCATATAAGCTGCTTTTAGCCAGAGCGCGGGAAAATACTTTTCGTTCCAATGACAGTGTCTTTGAAAGGAAAAAGTGGAAGTCTGACTTATTTTTCTTTTTCGACAGATTGTTGTAATATTATTGCGAACAAATAGTAAATGCCTGGTCTAATCCACTTTTAGGTTTTGTAGAGAACAATACTATTTTTAACCAACTTCTAAAAGGAGGAGGTTATCAATTTGACGGAATGTTTTTTTTATTTTTTTTTATAAAACTAATTTTATTTCATATATTATTTTGCTATCGTCACAATTTCACAAACACGTTAAAAGTCATGGTTAAAAATCATTGCACATATAATACCAATTTAAAACATAATCGACCATTATGAAAGACCTAAATAAATAAAATAGTGGAATGTTTTAAAAAATAGGTATTTATTCGGGATCTAAAACGCAAAAGTGCTGTCCGTAATCTGCAAAAACCACGCCGATGCCATTAAATTTTCTTTTTTTTACATATCTTTCTACTGCATTAATAAATGGCCTTCATTTAGTTTTTCAGTGGTTGTGGCAAGCATTACAAGATGTGTTATGAAAGATCTAACTCGTGACAGCAATTTAGAAAAGCATTTTTCAGGACCGAGTAAATTATTGTTGGCTTGTTTGTCTTTCCTCCATTTTATTTGCTACTGTAGTCCAGCATGGCCGATTGTGTATCAGTAATTAAATTATTATAAACCTTCGGTTTATTTCTGCAACAACGAATTGATGCACATGTTTGAAAAGTTTATCTGCAGGAAAATCGTAAGATTGAATATTTTTTTCGATTGCCATTTTACCTTTTTCATGACGGAAACGACACCCTTTAAAATAAAATTGTCATTTTCACGTCCAATGACTTTAAATATTGATTACCAATACCTCCACAAACCGATATATATCCGGATGTATACCAGGAGTTCCGACATCCGCTATTCCGGAATGCGTTCCGATTCAGTATATCTCTATGGTTATTATTCGTATATTCGCATACCGAAACGGTCGGCCATGAAATTCGATTGGAGCCGAATTACCACGAAGATGACCGAAGTGCGAATCAGGTTAAGTGTTCCAAAATGGTGGACGACACGATTGAATTTAGAATTATGGCTGAATGTTTTGGCTTATCATGGTAACAACGTACTGTCCTTTAATTCGTATTATCCTCCTATTTTGCGCTACAGTGACCTTTATTTTCATTGACATAAGGTTTATCAGAAGTAAAAAAAATAACTGTGACAGTTAAGGGTACGGAAGTTTTTTACCTCTGATATTGCATAAATTTCAACTTCACAGTGATCTGTATTTGTTTTGCGATAAGGCTGCTATTGGATTGCTTTCAGAGTTAAAAGAAAGGATTGCAATGTATTCTTTTTGCACATCTGACGGAACCATGTCCTCACTGATTATTTATTTATTTTGTTTTAATTAAGCGTTTTTTTTTCGATTTCTAGGTCGAGCTCGTGTCTGAATTATAACAGAAAACTAGTCTTTGTCCAGCTTTCGTCGGTTATAATAACAAAAACGAATTTTCTAAAATTTCCTTCCTCAAACTTTATTTACTGTTACGCTCTAAGTGATTTATAAATCAGTTCCCAAGAGCTTGTTGGCCATTTTCTTTTTTTTTATTCATGTACTTCTGTAAGTATTTCTGGTAGACCGATGA
This sequence comes from Cerastis leucographa, assembly GCA_963082945.1. NCBI lineage: Eukaryota > Metazoa > Arthropoda > Insecta > Lepidoptera > Noctuidae > Cerastis > Cerastis leucographa. Next base: position 5,329,381 of record OY720374.1, on the reverse strand, counting down.
AATAGCTCATCGACATAATTCATAACCGCAACGAGTTTGCCATTATATAGTCAATCTCGGATACTATCTATTAATAGATAACTTTGTCTTGCGGCTGGCAACACCGACAGAGTTTAGCCCGCTTTGCCGATAGACAGTTTGAATAGTAGTCGTTTTATACGTAGGTAGGTAGTTTTGTAGAATTAGACGGTAGTTTGAAACTGTAGGTTGCCAGTTAGAAATTGAGTTTAGCACGATTTCTGCTTGATTTGGTCGTGTGAGCCAATCGAGCAGAAATGCACGTCAGCTTCAAACTCAATTTCAGTACTTTTACATTTGAGCAATAGCAACGCAACATATTTTTTTATTTTTATTTCAGGTACTTTACCTGGTCTATAAAATTTTTGTTTGTTACCTATGTTAGTATAATCGACTGAGACACATAATAAATATGAACAATTCACTTTAACAATAACAATTAATGATGTCATCTTTCCATGTCTCGCAGATCAGAGCGAGCAAAATAAACAAAAGCAAACATAGTGTATTTTATAAATTCTCCATATTAGCTAAATGTGCTTATAGTTGTTCATTGTAACAAAATATTTCCTTGCAAGCTTGCTGTGGCCCAGAGGTGGCAGCCCCGACTTACGAGCAGTAAGCCGTGGGTTCGAACCCAGGCAGGCGCATTACTTTGTGTAATTTATTTTATCACCGCTGCTCTCAAAAACGGTGAAGGAAAACTTCGTGATGAAACCGGCATGTCCTAGAATTAAAAATTCGAAGATATGTGACATCTACCAACCCGCACTGTGCCCGCGTGGTGGATAACAGCCCATTTCCTCTCATAGAGAGGAGGCCTGCGTCCCAGCGTCATGATGATGATATCGTTGAGTGCCAAAATTGGAACTATCACAATTTATTTTACAACTCATCAAAAAAAAAAAAACAAGTCATGTTTTGTTTGTGACGACATTGTCGGAGGGGGCGTTTTCGGTCAAGTTCAAGCGCTGAAATATCCCCATAACACTGTTTTAAAAAAAAAAAAACCGACTTAAAAACTCCTTGGTACCGGCTGCCAGTATTTCGAACGTTCCCAGAATTCAAATCGCCAGATTGTTTGTTCGTCGAGTTTGTATTTCGAACGGAAGTTACCGCTGCCGATACATTGATGACATTCCTAGCTTACGTTGGGTTGTGTTACGTAGTTCGGATATACAAGCGAGTGCATTTTGTTGCTGACTGACGAATTTGGATGATAAAAGGAATTTAGGTGAAGATATTTGAATTTCTCAGTACATAGATGGGAATAGACTTGCTCCCTATTACGTGGTACTTAAAATATAACTGGCAAAATGTCGGTGTACAATGGTAAACTTCTGCCCGGCCTGGCTTTATAAATTATTTATATATAATTATTATTAATCACCATCATCTTCTTGCCCTTCTCCCATTCTACTTGGGGTCGGTGCAGTACGGTTTCTTCTTTTATACGCTACGGAATGGGCAACTACAGTACTTTCATAAGTTATTATGCCTTGTGACTGGGACTGTAGCTTCGCGTTTTATTTTGTTTTTTTTTGACGTTCAAAAGTGCCTGTAATGGTCTAATTGAAATAAATGCTTTGACTTTGACTTTATTCTCCCCTTTTCGACGCAACAGCATCATGTACTCGTTTCCCTTTCACATGATTCCTCACAAAATCCATCTTTTTTTTTGCGTTCCTCTGCCTTCTTTCTCTATCCTTCTAATGTGCAACAAAAATACAAGAACCATTTTTGAAATAAAACAGTTTCACTGTAGAAAGCAGGACAGAACAATAAATATTAAGAATAGCCTTTGTTAAAAACTAGTGCAATCTGTTTGAGTTAGCTGTTTGGGTTGGTGGAAAAGTTGGAGTTATGGCACAAACTTGCAGAGTTAAGGTTTGTAGACGACTGAGATAAATAGGGTGAATACCATCGAAATACTACGGATACCATGGGCTGAGCCATGGTTCAGTAAAATTTATATTTAACTGGGTTTTGCGGAAGTGATCCCATGGGAACGTAATAAACTGCAAACATTGATATCTGCTCAGTCGTTAAGGTATACAAAGGTTACAAACAAATGTGGTAGACCGAGAGACCCACGATACAGGAGAAATTCCTAGTGTGGGGCAACGTTATTAAAAAAAAAAGAAAAAAAAAAAAGAAAGAAAGATACTTTTAATTTTTATTTATATTGAGAATGGATTTAAACAAAATAAAATAATATTTTACCCTACAGGCACTTATAAAAATAAGAGATAAATGCATATTTTGGGTTGGGTGATTCCTATAAAGAACAACTAAGAAAGGCAAGGCAAAAAACTACATATTTTTCTTTTAATATACTAGATTTATCTGGTCGCAAGTGCTACTGCTGAGCAAGAGATCCTGGGTTAGATTCCCGGATTGGACAAAGTGTTATTGGGTTTTTCCGTCAGGAATTTGTCAATAGCAGCCACGGAGTCTGAATTTGTGCCCGGTTGATGGCAATAGGCCCGCCTCCTATTACTGCCTAACCCTTCGGGGATTGCAGGCGTGATATTAAGTAACAATCTAAAGTTTTGATTTAGCTCGATTACAGAACTGTTATTTTCATATCGAAAATTCCTTAACAGCCCACGCCCCCTAACCATTAAATAGACTTATAAAATTAAATAATACTTATACGACATACAATATTGCCTACGTAACATTTTACGTAATTTGCTGCTATCTGCATGAGATAATATCGTAATTAACGTGTGCCGACGGTTAATAACTTGATTATAAAGCTCGATACTAATGAGGGTTTACGCTCAATGTATTAAATGGGGCGTCGTGTTGGTGGCGGGGGGTGTGTTGGGAATTTACTTGGGTATCAACTGAATGCTACAAAAATGCTGAATGCTGTCTACTTTATACTAGGTAGAAGGCACACCGACGCGAAACAGTTAGTACATCTTCTGAACACATAGACATCATCCGAAAAAAAAAACTTTAACTTTCTTAAACACACAGTGATTGCGCCAATGAGCCCCTATACGACGTCTAAAATGAATGACAAAAGCGGTACGAAAGCCATTCCCAGCCGGGATCAACGTAACGTTGATCCAAACATTTCAAAGCTTATTTTCTTCTGTAAGAATATTCCGAGCATTTTAAAACACTAGCAGAAGAAATTTGTAAACAAACACATTTTTTTCAATAAAATTTAAAAGGACGTCAGAAATCAATAAAAAGGCCCCTGAAACTGACTAATTTAAGGATGCTGCTCAAGAAACTTACACTGTTAGACATTATAATTATCGAAGTGTCTGTTTGTGTCCGGTTCCAGAGCTAGTTCGTAATTTGTCCTTATCTATTGACCGAATCTCCGAATTTTACGGATTCTTGCCCATGCTTCTCCAATCTCCATTTGATGCTTTTGGAAGACTAAACTAACTTGTGGCCTTTCAAAAATAAAATAAATAGATATTTAACTTTTTTATCTTTGAAGGCATTCTGAACCCATTATCATCATTTGGCATTTTATTATCATAGCAATAATCTTATCTCCATATCATTTGGTTTCTAACCTAACAGACAGATGTGTTGCTGGGGAGTTTGTTCCGCCACTTCTTCTTCCCAGCTATAACACTAGGAAGTGGCGAAGGGCGGGCGTTTTGGGGGACTGTCTCTTGTAATTTTGACGTTCAAAAAGTGCTGATTATCAGCCTAGTTTGAATAAATGACTTTTGATTTTGATTTTGATTAACAAGGCCTTCACAAAATTCTCACATTATTGTATCGTACCGAATTTTCCCAGCGCTACTACGTCAAATTCTTAACATAGCGTAACCTAAACATATTTTCTGCACACGGCGATCGTTCGACAATGATAAGTAGCTTCCCGTTTTGAATTTCGAATTATTTCCTTCTCGCTCTTTTTCAAGTTACGTGACTCTTTTGTTTTGAATCGTTTCGCCATTCTAAAACGATAAAAGAACGCGTATTAGAATTTGAAAAATGTTGAGATTGTTTTGAAGAATTTGGCGTTTTATTGGGGCAGAAAAATATTGTTTTTTTTTCTTTAAGTATTTGCCATTTTATTGAGAATAATGTTTTATTTTTGGAGATATTTTTGAATTTAAAAAGGTTTATAAGTACGTCAAAGGCATTCGTTGTTAGTAACAGCCGCGCGGGTTGATAAAAATTTAATCTACGCTTGCTGAGGGTTGTGTCTTGATAGGTTGCATGGAATCGTTGGTCCCGGCTATCATTGGCAGATCTTCGACGGTCATTACGAGTAGTCAGATCAGAAGCCTGAAAGTCTGACGATCAGTCTTACCAAGTGTCATCATGTTGCCCAATAACTGGGTTGTGGAAGTTTAGTCAGTCGCTCCATGTAAAATAATAGTATTCAGCTACATTAGGTTAGACTGGAAGTCGAACCCAACATAATTGGAAAAGGGTCGGCAGACCACCCAAACCACCTAAGTTCCAAGAATTAGCCAAAAAATATACTGTTATCGCTCTTTAAACCACTATTTAAGTATCTTAACATAATATTACATCACGCCTGTAATCTCGAGGATTGAGGCAGAGGTGTACTAACAGTCGAGATAAGACGAAGATGACGCACGTGCATTCGCAACAGTGGCGGACAACTCGAACAAGATTTGTGATTTCTGAATTAAAGTTTTTTTTAAATTTGAAGTTCTTAAAAAGTTGATTCCTGCTTGAGAAAGAGATAGGACACTACGCACAAGTGACATAACAGTATCTGTCTACTTACTTGAGGCATGTTATTTATGCTAAAACTACTGTTCTTACTGTAATTTCGAATATCAGCCTAGTGTCTCGATTACACATTTAGTTAAAAATGAAAAGGTATTAAACGTTTTTGGACATATTGCATACCGTTGGAAAGGAGACAGCCTAGACAACTTTTTAAAAGAATTCGAAGATACCGATCGCTTTTAGTTTTTTTTTTTATAGCCATTTAAAGTTGAGTTTTAAGTTTACTTTTCTTTTACAAAAACTTTACGAGCTATCAAAAACGAAAGTAATTATTCCTAGCAAGTAATTTTGAATTTGATAGAATCATACAACAGTAAACATCAAAATTAAATCGAAATTTTAAGTTTAAACAATTTTTTTATTTGACCTAATATGTTGAATTTAGGAATTTTTCAAAATTTTAATTAAAAAGTTGTTTTAAAAAACCGGTGTGGCAAGGGATGAGTTAAAGTGCGTGGAGAGATAGCAAATGACCTCTCCTTTCGGCCTATTCGATTTGGCAAACGATGCGCCAAACACCCTATATATATGAATATATATTTTTATTTATATTAGCATTATGTATTTATATTTAGTTATATGCGTATTTCTATTTAGTAATAGTCTAGGTTAAGTTAGATAAGGCACAATAACTCATTTTTCTCTTCCTTCTCTCACACACTATCGTCTACATTTCTTTTTAACCGACTTCTAAAAAAGGAGGAGGTTCTCAATTCGGATGTTTGTATTTTTTTTATTTTTTATTTCTCCTTTCTCAGGTCTGCTGGCAGAAATTTAATATGAAATAAGCAGTACCTTTGTACTCTAATATTTTGTATTTTTTTCCTGTGTTGTCTACTATGTGTACATAAATAGTAAAATAAATAAATCCTAACTAATATTGTAAATGCAATGAAAGTAAGTTTGTTTGTTACCTTTTCACGACTAAACGGCTGATCGGATCTTAATGAAATTTGGCAAGAGGATAGATTTCAACCTGAGGAAGGACATAGGCTATATATCATCACGCTACGACCAATAGGAGCGGAGCAGCAATGAAAAATGTTGTGAAAACGGAGATAATGTGACGCAGACGAAGTTGCGCGGGACAGCTAGTATGTAAATAAAATCACTTTGACCGACCCGGGAATCAAACTCACGACCTTATGCTCACAGTCCCGTTTGCGATCTATAAGGCAGTGCTAAAATTCTTACATATACAATACTTCGCCCAAATCTTTATCTTTTTAAAAATAAACGTTGCCCCACACTAGGAATTTCTCCTGTGTCGTGGGTGCGTTCACAAACATTTAAACTCACATACACAAACAGCCAGACCCGGAACAACTATCTGTAGGCCATACAAATATTTGTTCCGAGCGGGGATTGAACCCGCGACACGCAGCGCAGCAGTCGATCGCTCAACCACTGCGCCAACCGTGCCGTCATAAATAAATCCCGTTTACCTATTTTCTGTAGAGTTACGCTCGTAAACCGTACCGAACCGTTTCATGGGCCATAAAACGGTTCGAGAAGAGAATTTTTGGCCATACAGGCATAGACTACTTTTTAGACTGAGATTTTAGGATAAGAAAAAAGGGAGAATCTAGGTTATTAAAATATATTTGTGGTTTTTTAGATTTTTAGGGCCTATTAGGCACGTTAAATAAGCCTTTTTTAGGGTTCTGTATCCATCCAAAAGTGCCAACTTGAATCTGAATTACTAGGGACGTCTGTCTGTCCGTCTGTCACAGGACTTTATCCTGAGAGACTCTTGTAATTTTCATTCCACTGACTACCTGTAACGACTGTCAAAGATCTACAACTGACTGTCCTTTCTAAGGTACGGAAGAAACTCGGTATTAGTCCACGGAGTGACCTTGGCGAGCACTCCACCACAGGCAAATATACCGTTGTTTTGAAACATTTTGATCACAGGGCGCTTCTATTTATTTTGGTATAATCATTATTCTCTAATCTTTATACAGGCTTTAACGGAAAGGGTATATACATCTAGGGTGTGCTACAGACCATCAAACTGAACATGTTTCTGATCATAAAAAAAAAATTGCAGCAAAAAAAAATATCAGCTGCCTATACATTTGGGTCGAATAGGTATTGCAATTTTCTATGGGGCAGCAGATATTTTTTTTTTGCTGAAAAACATGTTTTATGATGAGAAACATTTTCAGTTTGATAGTCTGTAGCCTGTCCCTTAAGTATGTATATACCCTTTCTGTTACACCCTGTATACATACATACATATACATACAAATAAATAAAATTGAAGTGTCTGTTTGTATAAAATAATCGCTTTTTACTACATGCATAATGAATACAGTCCATAAACCAAAATAACATTTTTATAATTTTTGTCTGTTTGTTCCGGCTAATCTCTGGAACGGCTGGACAGATTTTGACGGGATGTACTAAGGAGAAACTTAGGCTACTTCTTAAATTCCACGCGGACGATGTCGTGGGCACAGCTAGTCATCATATAAATTAAATCAATCATAATAAGATACTAAGTAGCAAAGATTTGGTGTACTATAATACAAAAAAAAAATAACTTTAACGAAACCAACAAAAATACAATATTTTGTTTTCCTCCAAAGAATGCGAATGACCTATTTACCATCTATCGAGAGGCGGGAACCGAATGACAGTCATGTTCATTTTATTTCATTTGAATATTTTATAGATTTTTTTGGGGGGAATTGATCCCAATTTTTTCCTTCCGTATGTAGAGGAAATGTCGTTTCCTTATCGGTGTAGGTACTTAAATAGGGAGTATTTTTCTTTAATCAGATAAAAATGTGTTTTGGTGTTGGTATGTTTAAGTTACCTTAATAACATCATCATCTGCAGTATACAAAAAAAAATATGTGATAATTCCAATCTCGGCGAGGGGGGCCAGGAGTCCATAGCACAGGGTATCCTAGTTTGGATTCCTGACTCCCACAAACCTGTGTACCTCCAGTATTTGTAACATCTGTATATTGTATTTGTACTTTGTGGGAGAAAATAAATCGTTATTATTATTATTATTATTATTATCTGCCTAGCCTTTTCCCAAATATGTTGGGGTCGGCTTCCAGTCTAACCGGATACAGCTGAATACCAGTATTTTATACAAGCTGTTGTTTTGCATCCTCGTCAAATTCAAGGAGGTAACTATGCTAATGATTCTCGACCCGAATCAATCATAAAATGGGTAGGTAATTTTTATTTTATTTCTTATTTACGAAAATCGGTAAGTGTGAAACACCCGTGTTTTAAACGCGGCCCGTGCTACTGCCTATCTGTCCTACACATTCCAGTACATAACATAAATAATAAATATAGCGTGACTGGTAATTAGTGACCGTAAGAGTCAGCTCACACCGAGACGCGACGCGACGCGACGCTGCGCGCACTTGTGAGAATTCAGAATACGTTGCGCAACGTTTTCTGAATTCTCACAACGAACCCTTACTTATACACGTGATTGTACTCATGATAGCAAAAAACTTTCCCAAAAAAACTTTTTTTTTTATTACGATCCACTTTTATCATAAATCAATAACACAACATGAAATCCTGTGACCTTCCTTCCGGGATGCACACCCCTCCGAAAAGCTCGGGATTTTTTAAATCGATAACTCCTTGATTTCGTTATCAGAAGAAGAGGCGCAACACCAAGACAAATGGAAGGAATGGGGGATGCCTATGCCCAGGAATGGGACAGTCAAGGCTAGTAATTTAAAAAGCAGGAAATAAAAATTAAATTAAACATTGAAAAAACCCCCGACACTAAAAACCTCTAAAAACCAAAAATAAATTAATCCAAGCGTCGTCGTTGCGTCGGGGGTCCGCTTTGTTTTGTGCTTGTGTTTATCGGTCCCTGCGGTGAAGATAAAGATATACATAATATGGCCTATCTTTTAAAGGAAAACAATAGAACAGCCTTTTGACAAATAAGTGCCCATAACTTCTGGAGGGATCCCCATAAAGTATGGGGTATCCGTAACCCCATCGGCTTGATATTTGATAACGTTATGAAGGCACATGTCAAAGGTGACTTGGTTCTCAATTTGTTAGTATCTTTAAACTTGAATTGGACGAAGGAATCGTGGGAAATCACATAAATATAAAATATTTTTATGTGTCGACATAGAATTATAATATATCATGAAAATGGTCTTTTAATAAAAAGTTGTTATTTATGTCATCTGCCTAGCCTTTTCCCAAACTATCTTGGGGTCGGCTTCCAGTCTAACCGGATGCAGCTGAGTACCAGTATTTTACATGAAGCGACTGCCTATCTGACCTCCATAACCCAGTAACTGGGTAATACGATACTTAAGTGTACGATATTTATGTGTGTAATCATAATTGAAAGAGGTGTGCATCTATGCACATGGACATGTTTAATTAACCGGGTATTAATATTTTTACTGGGTGTCATCATCATCATCATCATCAGCCTATAATGTTCCCACTGCTGGGACACAGGCCTCCTCGTTATGGGAGGGAGTGAGCTGTAATCCACCACACTGGCCCAGTGCGGGTTGGTAGATGTCACAACTCTTCGAATTTTTAGTTCTAGGACATGGCGGTTTCCTCACGATGCTTTCCTTCTCCACCACTTTTTAATAACTGATTGAAGAAACACCTAACACCGAAATCGCGGTTTAAAAGATACGATCACCAACTTTGAACAACGGAACATTACATGGTTTAGTCATGTTCCTGATCTTTAAGGTTAAGCCGTGCTTGCCTAGGTCGGGTCGGGTCCGAGGATGGGTGACCACCCATTACATACCGAGTTCCCTCCGTGCCTCGGAAAGCACGTTAAGCCGTTGGTCCCGGCTGTCATTTGTAGATCTTTGACAGTCGTTACAGGTAGTCAGCAATGGCCCGAAAGTCTGAAGCCCAATCTTATCAAGAGGTATCGTATTATCCAGTACTAACTGGGCTGTGGAGGTCAAATAGGCAGTCGCTTCATGTAAAATACTGTAATTCAGCTAAATTCGGTAAGACTGGAAGCCGACCCCAACGTACTTGGAAAAGGTTAGGCAGATGAGACTTCTTAATCCGTCTTATAGCTTATTAAGAAACTTTGTTTACGTACTGAAAGTTATGCTAATTTAACCTTTACTTATATAGCTTACTCAATCAAAAGCGGTCATCCAGACCCCAATAAAAGGTAGCTATTAACTACAACAGTTATCAAAACCAATGGCCATAAATAAATTTTATATCCGGCGATAAAACACAAAAGTTTGACCATAAAAAATAACCTACAATGTAGATACGGTCAACAGAATGTCATGAGAGACTTGAACTACAAAAAACGGGCCAAGTGCGACTCGGACTCGCGCACGAAGGGTACCGTACCATTACTTATAAAAACGAGCAAAAAAAACATTTTTTGTATATATATTTTATTCTGTCTGAGCCCCCTTAAATATTTATTTTATTCTGTTTTAGTGTTTTTTTTTTTTATAGCGGCAACAGATATACATAATCTGTAGAAATTTCAACTTGTTAACTATCACAGTTCATGAGATACAGCCTGGTGACGGACGGACGGACCGACGGACGGTCAGCTAAGTCTCAGTTATAGAGTCACGGTTGATCCTTTGGGTACGGCATAAGCATCACATGCTTAGCCATTTCTGAACCATGCTGTACATGAGATGCTGAGGAATGAGGAAAAAGTCAAAAGGAAAGTTTTGAGAATGAATTTGGATGGCCATAAGAGTAGGGGAAGACCAAAGTAACGATGGATGGACTGTGTGGAGGTAAATATGAATGGAAAGGACACATTCTGCAGAACAGCGGTGGCCCAGTGGTGGCAGCCCCGACCTACGACCTACAAGCAGTAAGCCGTGGGTTTTAACCCAGGCAGGCGCATTACTTTGGGTAATTTATTTCATCACAGCTGCTCTCAAAAACGGTGAAGGAAAACATCGTGAGGAAACCGGCATGTCCTAGAACTTAAAATTCGAAGACATGTGACATCTACCAACCGGCATTGGGCCCGCGTGGTGGATTACAGCGCACTCCCTCTCATAGAGAAGAGACCTGTGTGACCTAGCAGTGGGGACATTATAGGCTGATGATGATGATGATGACATGCTGCGCCGACCCCAAATAAGTTGGGATAAGGACAAGAGATTGTTGATCCTGTGAAAACGGTGCCCTGTGTGAGCGGTTGGTTATACTAAGGTGATTAGTCTGTTTTTTTGTGTTAAATCGTGTCGAAGAATGAGTTGTAAATTATGCAAGATTTAACTTTATGGTTTGGCTATTATTCTTAATGCTTTTAACCTATATTAGATGCTAGGTATTCAAAAGGACTGTCTCGTTGTCTAGTGGTAGTAGGCGTTGCTGCTGAGTATGAGGACCTGGGTTCGATTAGATATTGTAGCGACTGACACTACAAAAAGCAACTTACAACAAATTTTCTGCAGCGCCATCTATGACAAAACTGAAGAACTAATACGGTCTGAATCTCGCAAGCAAAGTTTCAACGACTTAAGAGTATAAATAGAAAACCCGACAGCAATTGTCGGGCAGTTGCCCACCAGACATAACACCTGGTGTTCGGAGGATCCTCCCTCAGGTATGGGATATCGAGCAGCTTTACACCTAGAGTATCATAATCTGCCTTGCTTTTTCCTAACTATGTTGGATTCGGCTTCCAGTCTTACTAGATGCAGCGGAATACCAGTGTTTTACATGGAGCAACTACCTATCTGACCTCTACAAGTAGTAGTTAGTACTGGGTAAAACGATAACCCATGGTAAGAGTGGCTGTACGACTTTTTTTTTTTAACTTTGCCCCACACTAGGTATTTCTCCTGTATCGTGGGTGCGTTTAGAAATAATTAAACTAACCTACACAAAACAGACAGACCCACAACAACTATCTGTAGGCCATACAAATATTTGTTCCGTGCGGGGACCGAATCCGAAACACGCAGCGCAGCAGCCGATCGGTCAACCACTGCGCCAACTGTGCCGTCAGTAACCGCTTTCGGCCCGCTATCAAAAATCTACAAATGACAGCCGAAACCAATGTTTTAACGTGCTGTCCGAGGCATAGAGGAAACTCGGTATGTCTTATGGATGGTCACCCATCCACTGAGCAAGCTAGGCAAGCGAGGCAAAACTAACGATCTACCAGAGTGGGTTTTATTTAGATAAGATTAGTTTTTAGGGATATGAGGAACAGGGTGTTATAGTTTTCGATACCCCTTAAATAAGGAACGATCTACCGACCAGACAGGCGTTATGTCTGGTGGGCAACTGCCCGACAGTTGTTGTCGGGTGTCTCTATATAGTCTTAAGTCGATGTAAACTTTGCTTGCGAGTTGTAGGAAATTGATGTTAGTTCTTCTGTCGTGTCATAGATGGCGCTGTAGTACTTTTTGTAGTAAGTTGCTTTTCAACGTCGCTACAAGTTAGTATAATGAAGAATAAGTTTATAGTCATTAAACTAGAGACAGTCAAACTTTAAACTCTACATAGAGACTAGACCAACGATGAAAATCTAGAACTTTGTAGAGATAACGTGGTCAAAACTTATTTCTCTACCAGACATGTTTCAAAGTTTTCACAGAGCTCTACATTTCCTGAACAAGTTATAACAAAGCTCTACCGTCTCTTTGTTATGGTATGTAGAGTTGTTGTTTTAAAGTGGACTCTTTTGCTCTGCTATTTTGGTAAATAGAGTTTTTGGTTAAGAATTTTTAAAAGCATCGTGGTTGCAAATATGGAACATGAAGAATTAGATTTCAATTATCCTTAAATATCACATGGTCGATATTTGTCAATGTCAATATGCAGTCCCACACACAGTCCCAGTCACAAGGCATAATAAGAAAGGCAAAGCGTAGATAGAGAAGAATGGGCCACCATGGACACTTATTCGGTTTCCATACCCAAAGGGTCAAACGGGACCCTATTACTTAGAGACTTCGCTGTCCGTCTGTCCGTCTGTCATCAGGCTGTATCTCCTGAACCGTGACAGTTAGCCAGTTGAAATGTCTACAGATTATGTATTTCTGCTGCCGCTTTAACAAGAAATACTAAAAACAGAATAAAATAAATATTTACGTATAACTTTGTGTATGCCTCATGTACTACAATCTCCTTTTTTTTATCAAATAAATTTACTTACTTATTACTATTTAAAAATCACATTTTTGTATGGGAGCCCCCATACAAAAATGTGATTTTTCTTGCTCGTTTTTATAAATAATTGTACGGAACCCTTCGTGCTCGAGCCCGACTCGCGCTTGGCCGGTTTTTTTTAATCAAATTATTTCAATTTTTTTAAATTATCTTGGCCACATTATACATGTTGTGGTTATACACGAACTGGGGAAAATATCTCCTCTTCTGCAGTGCTAGAACGAGCATTGATAACTTTGCTTGCTATAATGTACTATGCAGTATTATTCTATACAGTTCACTAGTTCACCTCACTCAAGTGAGCGCACACAATTCGAAAGCGAACTCATTTGTTTTTAAAGTAAATCATCGCGGATTCACAACGACACACTGTTCGAATTTCGAACGTGACGTTTGATGATAAAATAAACAATTGAATTTAATTTTGACTTGCATTTGTCGAAGTTTTACAATGAAAGACACCTTTTGTAAACCGTACATTATGTTGTCAGTTGATAGGGACAGTCAGTGGCCAGAAAGTCAGACAAGTCTTGATAAGAGGTATCGTATTACCCAGTACTAATCAGGTCGTGAAGATCAGATAGGCCGTCGCTCCATGTAAAATACTGGTATTTACCTGCACCCGGTCAGACTGGAAGCTGAACCCAACATATGGGAAAAATGCTCAGCAGATGCTGATGTTCTTGTTGTCTTGTGTTCGCACACGTAATTTTATCAGCGAACAAATGCTTTATTGTCTGACACTGGGTATTTAATTTTAAGTCAAGTTTATAATTTTAAGTTTTGTATGATAAACGAGCGCTTCTCGCCATCAAACTGTAAAGTTTGGCGAGTAAAAACTGTAAAAAAATTACTTGTATTTTAAATATTAAGATTAACAAAGAAAAAAAAAAAATATTTTTTTGTCATCGTTAATGATGTTTCAGATTACCTTTAAAAGCTCATTCGAATCATATCAATACTTGTTAGATTTCACATGAGTAGATTAAATCCAGCATCGGTTTTAATCAGCTTAAGAACATTTGAAGCCATCGTATATATATAGCTCCTCCCAAAAGTATAAAAAAAGGATCGTAAAATTAACGATACCGTAGATACTTTGTGTTGAAAAAAAAAACCGTTAAATTGGATGGTCAGTAAAAATAATGCAAAGTTGTTGGAAAAAGTGCTGATATTTGTGCCGATACTTGTTTTATTACCTAGTCCCTCAAAATAAGGGTGGAATGGCTTCCAGAGCTTAAAAATTTAAACGAAAAGCTTACCACTAGGTAGGCTGTGTTTTTGTCATCACGCCGAGGACGGATCTTCTACTTCAATAAACATTTTTAACACCCGACCAAAAAAGAGGGGTGTCATAAGTTTGACGTGTGTATCTGTGTGTCTGGCTGTGGCATCGTAGCTCCTAAACGGATGAATCGATTTTGAGAAAATTGGTTTCGTTTGAATGAAAGGTATTTTTATCGAGCAAGGCATATGAAAATTCTTGAAAGTATTTTCAAAATTCTTCCGCTAAAGGGGGGGGGGGAAGGAAGGGTTATATTTTTCGCGGGTAATTTCTTATTTATTATTGTACTCTATTATAAAGCTGTGTTGACCCAAAAGTTGACTAGTAGTGAATGCCTTGTGGCATTAAGTCCGCCTATGTACCACTCTTGTAAATGAATTTAAAATAAATAAATAAGCACGATATCAACACTACAAATACCAACCTAGAAATCTGTGGACTTAGCTTTGCCACAAGCTAAGCCAACTTAAACGAGTTTGTCAACCTGTCATCCCTAACTATTTATAAAAGTCAACCAAAGAAAAGGGTTTCGCAATTTATTATAGACAACACAAAAGGCCAGACTCGCCTAGGACGATTGAGGTTGCAGATTGGAATGAAACCTAGGTCATTTAATTTAGAGGCAAAATGTTTGTACTCAGAAAATGGCCTTGTACACTACTAAACCGCACCACTGGTGGTATCGTGGGTATTTTTTTTTACCTTCTACACTATTACTGGTCCAGTGGTACCGTGGGTAATTGTAAAATACATATACAGTATGTTAGTTTAAACGAGGGACATATTCAAACCCATAATAGTACATGCTAACATGATACTAATAAAAATATAAACAAAAAAAAAACACTGATAAATAACAGACAGAACCATACCAAAATTTTCGCAAATGACACGCAACATGTATACACCCTTGCGCTAGCGACTTAATACTATCGCAGAACATGTGAGCGGGGCAATGACTCTTAGGTATAATCCATTTTCCCTTCATACTTTAAACTTACCTGGCTTAGGACAGTCCAAAATATCTAGGCACTAAACAAAACATTAAAAATTCTTCTATATACGTTATAGGTTTTTTACATATTTGGGACGAGAATCGAATACCGAATACCCTCCCTCAATATGTCCTTCGTTTAACCTAACATACTGTATATGCGTTCCCTACTACACTACCAAATTTATTTTCGCTACTAGATACAGGTAAGTAAAAAACACAATCCCTATGAGTTTATCTACCAGACCTCGGAACCTATAACCTTCTGCAGCGAGGTGTGAGACAGGGAGACGTCATATCACCGAAACTGTTAAAACTAGTAATTCAATGCTCCCACTGGTAAGTGCCAATGAGATATAAATAAATAAAATTCTTGCCTATTTTTCTGGTGTTGATCAACCCAACCTAAATTCAAAATAACTAGGTTCCAAAATATTCCACTTTCTTTTCAAAAATCACCATCTGCCAAGCTATTTCTCAATTATGTTGGGGTCCGGCTTCCAGTTTAACCGGATTCAGCTGAATACCAGTATTTTACATGGAGCGACTGCCTATCTGACCTGCACAACCTAGCTAGTACTGGGCAATACAATACTCCTTGGTAAGACTTGTTGTCAGACTTTCAGGCCACCGACTACCTGTAATGAATGTCAAATATCTACAAATGACAGCCGGTACCAATGGCTTAACGTGCTTTTCGAGACACGGAGGAAATTCGGTATTAATTTTTTCGGCTTTTTTTTTCGGCTGGTCACCCATCCACAGGACAACCTAGGCAAACGCGGCTTAACTTGAAAATCGACCCGTCTTTTATTTCAACAAAAAATAATAATATCATATTTTTTTCCTCGAAAAGAAAAGTATTTAACTCCACTTCAAAAAACTCAGCCTCTCCTTTGACAATCCAATTTGTGAACACTCCTGAAGAAATGACTGAAATATGTTTACTTTTTATGTTAATGACGTTTCAGGCAGAACGGTCACGTTTCGAATTAAGATGTTGTTAGCGTCACAAAATATTGTTCTGAAATAAATTGTTTACGCTTTGGCAAAGGGAAGTGTATTAAGAAAACTTTTTCTTTTTTTTCTTTTCAACATTAACAGTGGACTGTTGCTGATGCTGAAAGCCAGAATAAATAGTGGCGACCACCAAAAAAGCGCCGAAACAATGAAGCTTGACGAAGTACCAGAGAAACAATTAAACCGTTTTGGATCCCACAAGAGTCCCGCAGTGAGAGCAGCGGTGGCCCAGTGAGAGCAGCGGTGGCCCAGTGGTAGCAGCCCCGACTTACGAGCAGTAAGTCGTAGGTTCGAACCCAGGCAGGCGCATTACTTTGTGTAATTTATTTCATTACCGCTGCTCTCAAACGGTGAAGGAAAACATCGTGAGGAAACCGGCATGTCCTAGAACTAAAAATTCGAAGACATGTGACATCTACCAACCCGCACTGGGCCCGCGTGGTGGATTACAGCCCATTCCCTCTCATAGAGAGGAGGCCTGCGTCCCAGCAGTGGGAACAATATAGGCTGATGATGATGGATCCCGCAACGAAATTAATTTTAAAAAAAAATCGGAGGAGTAGGAAAACCATAATTTCCACTTCCCTCCATATCAGCAAGAGGCAGAACGAAACGAGGTCAATAGGCACAAAGAGACGTTTACACCTGGGATAAAAACAGTTGCCTAGCACCATGGATATTAATGTTAATAACTCCTAAGTTGTATCTGACCTCTGTCTATCTTGGCTTATCCCAATAGGTACTTGATAAAAGTATATTTCATACAAAAATACAATCATCAATAAAGTCATCAAAAACTCGTTTTTAGGGTTCCTAACGTCGAAAGGAAAAGATGGAACCGTTGTAGGATCACTTTGGTGTACGTCCGTCTGTCTGTCAAGACCCTTTTTCTCAGGAACATGTGGAGGTATCAAGCTGGAATTTATATCAAATACTCAAGTCTACTGTCCCTTAGAACTGTGAAAAATTCAAACTTCTAAGTCAACGCAATTAAAAGATACAGCCGTTTATGGCCCAAATTTCCGCAAATTTTCGACACTCGCAAGGGAATCAAAACCTACAGGGTACTTCCCGTGAACTCAGAATCTTGAAATTTGGTACGAAGCAACGTCGTATAGCATAAGTAAAGGAAAAATTGCGAAAACCGTAAGTTTTAATGTGTGTAATATTTTTAATAATTACGGTTTTAAAAGTACGGAACCGTCGGTGCGCGAGTACGACTCGCACTTGGCTGGTTTCTTTTCACCCAAAAAGGGTGTAATATTTACCTTGTTACCATGGAAAGTGGGTTTCCACTTAAGCCTTTGTAAGATAGAAAGCCAGACGGTCTCGAGGGCCACTAAATGGCACTCGAGAGTGTATCGAGTAGTGTAGGGCCCTCTTTCTTGGCCTTTTTAAAGCCGTTGTCTTAGAGACGGGTTTTTGTAGGGATTTTGATAAATTTTTAAGGACGTGGTTAATATATTTTTCATCACACTTGCACGTAAACAGTGTCATAACATACAGGTTAACTTGGCCGTAATGCCCCATTGAAAACCCTAGGGCGGTAAGTATTTTTTTTTTTAATTTTCATCACACTTGCACGTAAACAGTGTCATAACATACTGGTGAACTTGGCTGTAATGCCCCATATAAAACCCTAGGGCGGTAAGCAATTTTTTTTTAATTTACAGCACAGCATGACAGCACACAGGTCATGCAAATTCAAGCAAGGAGTTTACACGCAATTGAAAAATTGTCTTAAAATGTTATTTAAACAGGAATTTCATTCAATCTCGCTACATGTGATTTAATTACTCAACGAATGTTCTAAAATCTAAATAATCGATAGGTTTTTGTATCAAAACGTCGATTTTTGTTTATTTTTTTTTACTCTCCTTCATGGCTGTAAACCTAGGTAAGTATTTGCCCTTAACGTTTCTGAACAAAACATTTGGATAATCTGTGGTGTGGGCAAACAGCCCGCCATCCGCTTAAAAATCAGTTCACGTATTTCGTAATAATATTTGTGCTGACTTGTCTAAAATCATAATTATTAACTCGCAAATGTGATGAAAAACATTGTATGTTTCACGGGCGGTACGGGAATTACGAACCTCGACTCAGAAAGCCCTCCACTAGAGCCTCGATCGTAATTCCTTACTTACTGCCCTTAATACACAATGTACTATTGATGTCAATAAGGCAGGCTAAATAGACACATTGCTAGCAGATGGCTGATGAGGTCGAAAGATTCTGGAGTGTAACCTCAGCGGAAGGCACAGCGTTCATTCTTTTTCATATGCTATTTACATGAACGCGAAAACACTTAACTCAGTGTCAGGGATTCTATGCCACCCATGGGCTTCTGACTTGGCTTTAAGTGCCGTCGAGAAATATCACTTATGCTTGCTGATTTTCTCACGATGTTTCCCGTTTTCGAAGCAAGAGATAAACAATAAGACATTTAACTATGATGTTTTCTTCATAACTATATCTGTCTCTGCTTGTAAGTCAAACGAAGCTACAATTATTGACGTGACAACGTCTTATAAATTGGTTTGCCGGGTGACACTTCAAGAAACTGCGTTACGCTCCGCTCACGTTATGCGCTCACAATGAGAGCGAGTGAGAGGCACGCGTGCCTTTCACTTTTTATGTCTGTCTCTCTCGCTCTTAGGCGGGCTAACCATGCCCGAGTGGAAGGGACGCGTGCCTCTATATATGTATATTTGTATATAAATACGTATGTGTAAAGGTAAAAATAAAATTTTGTTAATATGAAATTCAGTGCGAGATTCTTTGTATAAATTAATGTTTTAAATATAATTCTTTGTATAAATAAATGTTTTAAATTGTTACTATTATTTCATCCTTCTTCCTACTATACGAATGAATATTCACATTAAAATTATTTTACCACTCAAAGTCGTTGTCACGTAAAACTTTCGCCCGTATACCGACTTTACAGGCAACCAATTTTTTTTAGTTTCCTAAATGCACTTCATAAAACTTCTATAAAGGAAGCATAATGTTCTCTTAACTAACTTTAGTGTAGTTTAACTTATAAAAGATATTATCCTATTAAAATACAAAGTAAGTTGAAAGGAATCTTACTCCGCTCATAAAGTCTTGAAGTAATGCGGTATTTAAAGCTAAAAGAAAGTAAACGAAGCATCAATAGTTATTTTCATTACTGTCATTTGCATAGTTATTTCCAACTATGGTGGGGTCGACTTCAAGTCTAACTGGATGCAGCTCATCATCTGTCTAGCCTTTTCCCAAACTCTCTTGGGGTCGGCTTCCAGTCTAACCGGATGCAGCTGAGTACCAGTATTTTACATGAAGCGACTGCCTATCTGACCTCCACAACCCAGTAACTGGTTAATACGATACCCCTTGGTAAGACTGGATGTCAGACTTTTTTTGGCTTCTGACTACTCGTAACGACTGTAAAAGATCTACAAATGACAGCCGGGACCAACGGCTTAACGTGCTTTCCGAGGCACGGAGGAAACTCGGTATGTAATGATGGTCACCCATCCACGGACCAACCTCGGTCTGATGAACCAATGATGGTCACCCAAGCACGGCTTAACCTTAAAGTTCGACTGGATGCAGCTGAATACCAGTATTTTATATGTTTAGGGACAGCACTGATGACAACATTTGTGTTAATTATTATTTAATTAAGTCACTTTATAATATTTTATTTTTACTTTTGTACTTATAATTGTTATTTACCGATTTTTATGACTGTTTGGACATTGTAGGATTTGTAAATTCCTTTTTTTTTACTTTATCTTGAGCTACGAGTACCTTTTGTAGTCAGCAACGACTTATTATCGGGCATACGCTGTCGTCCCATACTTCTACATCGTACTTTTTCTAGTGCTGCTACATACAAGGTGTAAATCACCTCATCACAAAGCCGTCAACCAAGCATTCTGTACATGAAACTAAGTAACTTTACGCAAAAATTATTGCTGGGAAACAACTTTTTTTTGGGGGGTGTAAAATCATGTTTCGTGGTAGAACTCAATGTAACGCACTCAAAACATTGTGCTGATGGACGGATTGAATAGTACGGGGGTCGTGGAGGTGTTTAAAGTAAAAATCTTACATTAAAAACTTGTATTTAAAAAAATACTTGTCAAAAAGTTGGAACTTTGACCCCAAATATCTCCGTAACTAGAAGGTTCCCAGGTATGGTGTAAAACAAAAAAATGATCGCAATGATAGGGAGAACCAGTGCCTTTCGGCTTAGTTAAGAGGTCTTTTACACCCTTTATGTAGGGTCTGACTATCTGATGACCATAACACCTCTAGTGGGTAAATATAGAATTGTAATAACGAAGAGGTAGTTCGTTGATCACAAACACGGCTTTTAAAAATGGAGGCCTAGATCCCCAGATTAAGATCTTTTCTGGACTTTCCATTCGTAAATCTTATCAGAGACTGCCCGGATGTAGTATTTATACATAGTTGACGGTAATAGGCACGCCTCCTTTTAAATACCCACATACAAAACTATAACCTCTTCGTAAACTTAAAACTTCTTACTTTAAAACTCTTTAGTATTTTTTCTGTCACGCAAAACGTCAAGACAAGCCCTCTACAATAAAATTATAAGCCTTACATCAGAATTCCCGACAACCCCTCGAAAAAAGGCTCTTATCAACTTTTCACCCCGCTAGTTCCCTCATAACTTACAAGAAGGGGTGATAACACACCCCTTTCACCTTCCCTTTCGTATGTTGATATGGGGTACAAGAATAAAAGGGCATTAAAAGCTATGATATTATTTTGCGAAGATTTTATTCGTGGGGCAATAAGATTGTGATTTGTTTATTACTCGCGTTTGATAGGAAACTCTCGCTCTCTGGTTTGATATTTATAGTTCTTTATAAAAAGTGTTGTTTTGCATCCTCGTCAAAATTCAGGAGGTTGTCACAAAAGACTTAAATAATCAATTTACATTACAGTACCTAGTTATTTATTTGTTGTTTAAATTTGTCAGTGTTTCAGAATAACCCCCTTAACACGGTTAAGCATTATAAAATTATCGAATAAACGTTTGAAATTGTTTGTATGTGTGTAAGCGCGGTTATAGGGCGAAGATAAGACGGGCCGCGATTAAAACACGGGTAGTTCACGCTTACCGGTTTCCGTAAATAAGAAAAAAAAGACGCCCCGTCTCCACCCAGAGATACCGTGGCCCTGGAACACAAAGGGCTAAGAAGGAACATGGATGGGTTTTAGTCAGAGCAAGTCTGACACTCCCTTCCGGTCCGCCAAGAGCAGGAAGGGTCATTTGAAGACTAACCATACGTAAAAAAAAAGGTATACAGGGGGTCTACTCTCTAAGCATGAAATCCGTAGTTTCGGCCGAAGTTACGGTTGTTTCCTACTCCGTATCACTTTCGGACATAAGATTCGTTAGGAGTCCGAACTAAAAATTAAAGACAGTACAATTGGACAGATGTCCTTACTCGCAATGTGTTTTCAAAACTCATGAATCCGTAAATATTAGGGAGTAGGGTTCATTTCGAAGTATAAAGCTAGTTACGGACGGACCCGTATTTTCGTTGACGGACTTAGAGAGTAGACCCCCTGACGTGATTTTATGTAAAAAAAAAGGAATAAGGTAAAGGAAATAAGCCTTAATCAGAACGTAAAAACATAATCTTTTATCCAAAAGAAACGACAATTGACATACAAAACCTCAACCATTATCAGCTACTACTAAAAAGCGATCGAAAGCTACCTAAGCGAGAATTGATAGCTTCCACAGGATCGCATCAACATAATCCTGTAGCCTTATCTTTTCTTTTACGTACTCAGGTGTGTTCATAAAATAGATAAGGACAGAAGTTCCGTTTTTTCGATGTTAAGGACATGCTGATAAAAATATTATCATCTTCCTTCCCTTGGCTGCTTAGGGTCGGCGATACATGTTTTATTCTTTCACTCTCCCCTGTCAGCTGTCACGCTATGATTTACTCCTTTTTCTTTTACATCATTTGCACCATTTTCATCCATCGTTTCCTTGGTCTTCCTCTCCATCCATCAACATATAACAAAATTAAATATTTAAACAGGGAAAGTTATAAATTTAAAAAATCCCGAACCTTTAGTCAAGTGGCAGAGAGGGTGCAGCCCCCGCCTGGCGTTGCCCATGGTGACAAGTGACAATATTTCAAATTAAGAATCGACCACAACTGTGGAAGTTGTTGAGAGCGTTAACACCTCACGGCATTTGATACAAAGTTTCAAGTCCTTATTTTTCGAAATGTCTGAACAGATTTTAATGAAACTTCATACGCATAAGCAGGATACACATGTTTAAAAAGTTACTAAAAACTGTTGGGGCTGCGCCGCATACGGGGCAGCCCCAACAGTTTTCTGCAGCTTATTGCTGGGAGAATGGACATGAAGTGCTCCTTCATGGAGCATTGGACAAAACTGCATGTACGAGTAGTCCGGTCCTAATTCAATGCTTCCATTTCCATTTTTAATTTGTTATCATTGTAGTGTTAATTTTATTTATATTAGTAAACTAATTATTTTTAATATATATTTACTGTGATTGAAATTGTAATTTTTATTATTGTCAATTTTATTGATTTTTAATTATTTAACTTTTAATGATAGTAGTTTTAATTTTAATTTTAATTATTGTGTAAATTTTTATATACTATTTTGATTCTAAATTTATAATAATGGTATTGTGTTGTGTGTATTCATTGTCTCTGATTTTTGAATTACTAACAATATTATTAAGTGTACCTACTAACAAAATTATGGATCATTGTGTCTGAAATAAATGAATTATTATTATTATTATTATTAAAAACATTTTTCGAAATATAGTGTTACAGCTAAATTAGACCGATTATAAATTATCCATAGAATCAGAAATTTCCAATCATCCTTTTTTTAAAAGACATTGCGATAATGTTTTTTAATAACTTTTTAGACCTATGTATCTTGCTGATTCGTATGAAGTTTAATAAAAATCACTTAAGTCATTTCGGAAAAAAGGACTTGAAAGTTTTTATGCAAAGCCGTAAGGTGTAGCTCTTAAAATGAGATACAGTATTTACTGGGCTTCCAAGGGATGTTGAATAGGGGTGGTACTGTGGTACCAGCCTCAGACTTAACATATTTAAGATATCATCACACCTGTAAACCTCGAAGGGGAAGACAGAGGTGTCCCTAATAGTACACCCACATTTCGTGTTTTAAGGACCATGTAATAAGGGGCGGGCTTATTGCCATCAACCGGGCATACATTCCAGATTCCATGGCTGTTACTGAGAAATTCGTGATGAAAAAACCCAATAGCAATTTAACCGACCTAAGAATCGAACCCAATGAGGCAGAATCCGACTTATGAGCAAGAGAGAGAGAGAGTGTACATCATCTGCCTAGCCTTTTCCCAAATTATCTTGGGGTCGGCTTCCAATCTAACCGGATGCAGCTTAGTACCAGTATTTTACATGAAGCGACTGCCTATCTGACCTCTACAACCCAGTTACTAGGTAATACGATACCCCTTGGTAAGACTTTTTGGCTTCTGACTACTCGTAACGACTGTCTAAGATCTATTACAAATGACAGCCGGGACCAACGGCTTAACGTGCTTTCCGAGGCACGGAGGAAACTCGGTATGTAATTATGGTCACCCATCCACGGACCAACCTCGGCAAGCTCGGCTTAACCTTAAAGATCGACCCGGGCGGCTGTTATTATTAATTAAGCCACGAGCTCCTCACATGGTAATTAAAACATTACTATAGCAAAATGTGAATGTATAAAGTAGGTACTTAATGATAAACTAAACGGAAACTTCTAATAAATAAAAGTTTCAAGCTTATAAGCTTACTTTCTCAATAAAAAAAGCCTATCACACGAAACTTAATTAAATCAGAACGCCTAATAAAAGACAACCATGAAATCCAGGGTATTAAACACACGTGGTCTTGAACTAGCCTTTAATTCGGTTACGTTTCGGTCCGGTTCGGATCCGGGGCCGGTCGGCCGCCATCTTGTTTCCGGTCCGGACCGGTCAGCCTCTCATATCCGTTGAGACAGGATGTGACGTAATAATGAAGAGGAGATTTTATATTTTTCTCGTTTTTTTTTTTTTGTGCGAAAATGTTGTGTTTAAAATGTTTATAGTTTTGTTTTGATTTGGTTGATGTTTTGGTGTAGCAGTCACGCGACGTTTATTTATTAGTATAATTATATGGGCCCTTCTGCCTCACTGGTCGAGTAGATCCAAGCGTGATTGCTGAGCATGAGGTCTTGGGTTCGATTCCCGGTTTGTTTAATACCTTGGATTTCATGGTTGTCTTTTATTAGGCGTTCTTATTTAATTAAGTTTCGTGTGATAGGTTTTTTTTTATTGAGAAAGTAAGCTTTTAAGCTTGAAAGTTTTATTTATTAGAAGTTCCCGTATAATTTATCGCTAGGAGCGTTTACACCTTACGGCATTTCATATTTAAACTTTCAAGTCCTTATGTACCGAAATGACTAAACCGATTTTAATGAAACTTAATACGCATAAGTAGGATACGTAGGTCTAAAAAGTTATTAAAAAACGTTATCGAAATGTCTTTTCAAAAAAAAAGATAATTGGAAATTTCTGTTTCTATGGATAATTTATGATTGGTCTAATTTAGCTGTAACACTATATTTAAAAAAATGTTTTTACTAACTTTTTTAAACATGTGTTCAGTTAAATCAGTTCAGTTATTTCGGAAAAAAAGGGACTTCAAGATTTGTATGAAATGCCGTAATGCAATGGAAGTCAGATTGACAGTATTACATTACACAAAATTTGAGAAGCATAATGCTTATGTTGAACATAACACCAGATAAAGTAAATATAACCTTAAAAAACATTTTTATACTGCCTAAAATAGTAAATGATCACCAGAAATAGTAAATGATCACCAGAAATAGTAAATGATCACCAGAATTAAAAACCTGAAAATCACAGCTCCGAACTAAGGCGTAGTCGACGGAGCCCCGCTACGCGGGGCTCCTATTTCTCTCTGCAGGGTTTAAAGTAACCTATTACGAAGGGGATGTCGGGGTCTTAGTTCGCTCGCTCCGCTCGCTCACTAGACCCCGCCATCCCCTTCGAACCTAACCTGTCCGAGTCGGGGTGCCCAATATCCCGAGCTCGCTTTGCTCGCACTTGCTTCCTAAGTTCTTCTTGCCACAAAATTTGGTATGGTTTGGATCATTTACTATATTTGGTGATCATTTACTATATTTGGTCTTTGAATACAATTTTTTTGGTGTTTAGTATTTTTTTTTGGGTAACGTAGCTTAGGATCTCAAAGTATTTTTTGGTGCTCATTATATTTAATCCCGAAACATAATAACTGGCTGATACTTAATTAGGACGTCATGTTTTTGTGAGGCTTTAAAAGTGAAATATTTCGCTATACTTTTAGAGGTTTCTTCTCCTTAATTAAATGGTCATTCGTATTGTATTACACTATTTCTTTTGCTGGTACTGTAGACGAGCATGGTTATTATGAAGATGTGACCACGCTGCAAGCCGTGGGTTCGAACCCAGGTAGGCGCATCACTTTGTGTAATTTATTTCAACACCGCTGCCCTCAAAAACGGTGAAAGAAAACATCGTGAGGAAACTGGCATGTCCTAGAACAAAAAATTCGAAGATATGTGCCATCTACCAACCCGTATTGGGCCTGCGTGGTGGATTATAAGCCCACTCCCTCTCACAGAGAGGAGGCCTGCGTCCCAGCAGTGGGAACATTAAAGACTGATGATGATGAAGATGATGACCACCCTGTATTCCGTAAGCCAGCATTTTCTAAAACTATCAAACATAACTTCGTCTGTTTTACGAAAACCAATAAAGTAATTGAAAGTCTGCCTGAAGTCTACGACAAAAATGAAAATTTTATTGTGAAAAAGAAAAAAAAAATAAGTATCTCAAATAAAATAACGAAAAGCATTTCTCAATTCTAATTATTTCATGTAACCGTACCTACAAACGCAATGTGGAACACTTTTTTTTCGAGTGCATTTAATTGTGCGCTAGATGGAATTCCTTATTTTTAACAATATTGTCGGGAGGAGCTCGTGGCTAGTTAATAACTGCCACTTGGGTCAACCTTTAGGTTAAGCCGTGCTTGCCAAGGTAGGTCTGTGGATGGGTGACCATAATTACATAGGTACCGAGTTTCCTCCGTGCCTCGGACAGCACGTCAAGCCGTTGATCCCGGCTGTCATTTGTAGATCTTTGACAGTCGTTACAGGTAGTCAGTGGCCCGAAAGTCTGACTACCAGTCTTACCAAAGGGTATCGTATTACCCAGTATTAACTGGGTTGTGGAGGTCAGCAAGGCAGTCGCTCCATGTAAAATAACGGTATTGAGCTAAATCCGTTGAAACTGGAACATATTTGGGAAAAAGGCTTTTGTCGTTGGTGACACAACTTTACCAATCTAGAATTTAATAGAACTTTATATAATAGGGGATCGGACTCGGTAAAGAAAATGACATTCTATTTTGTCCGTCAGACAGGTAATACAAAAATATTAGACACGTATTTTTTGTTTTATCAAAATATCAAAAAAAATACTTAGTTAGAACTCATTAAAGTTGGAGAGTGGGGGCTTACTACGTCACAAGTGGGTATAAAACTTACCTACTTGTGACTTCATGCGCCATTTCAACTCAATGTATCTCCGTAATTTTATGACCACGTGAAAAAAGAAAAAAATACTTGTCCAATACTTTTCAATAAACTACCCGACGGACAAAGAAAAAAAAAATAGGATTATCCCCTATTGGCTTTGTGACTGATGTTTTTATTCAATTGATGACTATTGAAATTGTAAGCCGAAATGATTAAGAAAACTATTGTAATGTGCGAGTACTTATTTAAATTTTTTGATGGTTATGATTCTTATAAGCTTATTGACTGTCTTGTTTGTGATAATCCAATATATTTTCTAATTTAATGTAATAATTTATATAGCTGCAATAATTAATGTATGATAACTTGTATAAAGAATGTAAATTATGATGTGCATGGTGACATCTGTGTAATTTTTAACTTCATTGTGTACCTACTCGAAATATTTGCATGACTGATAAGTCATATAATAAGAATATAGTAAGTCATATAAGAATTACTAGCTGGAAGAGCTCGTGGCTAAATAATAACAGCCGCCTGGGTCGATCTTTAAGGTCAAGCCGTGCTTGCCGAGGTTGTTCCGTGGATGGGTGACCATCATTACATACCGAGTTTCCTCCGTGCCTCGGAAAGCACGTTAAGCCGTTGGTCCCGGCTGTCATTTGTAGATCTTTGACACTCGTTACGAGTAGTCAGAAGCCAAAAAAAAGTCTGACATCCAGTCTTACCAAGGGGTATCGTATTACCCAGTTACTGGGTTGTGGAGGTCAGATAGGCAGTCGCTTCATGTAAAATACTGGTACTCAGCTGCATCCGGTTAGACTGGAGCCGACCCCAAGAGAGTTTGGGAAAAAGGCTAGGCAGATGATGATAAGAATTACTAGCTGTCTCACGCAACTTCGTCTGCGTCACCTTTTCCCCGTTTTCGCTACAATTTTATTGCTGCTCCGCTTCTGTGGGTCATAGCGTGATGACATAATAATATATAGACCTATAGCCTTCCTCGATAAATGGGCTATTAAGCAATGAAAAAAAAATTCCAATCGGACCAGTAGTTCCTGAGATTAGCGTGTTCAAGCAAACAAACAAACTTTTCAGCTTTAAAATATTAGTTCAGATTTAACCACGTGATTGTGTACCTACCTATATTCTGGCAAATAAATTAATTTAATTTCATTTCATAAAGTTAGTTAAATCAAGGCAGTTCCTTAAGCTTTAACTAAAAGGTTTAACTTCCGCAAACTAGTCCATGCCAGACATTCCATAATTAAGTCTAACCGAAGTTCAAACATGTCTACGTCATGACAAGTTTAACATAATTATTCAGTTCTGCATACTTAATACTTGGATAACTAGTTTAACAAAGATTTCTTTGTGAAACTATTTTTGTTATGTTTGTTGCGACGTCTATCACATCACATACGATCTACGTATATTATTGGCTGTCCCGCACAACTTCGCCTGCGTCACATTTTCCCCGTTTTTGCAACATTTTTCATTGCTGCTCCGCTCTTATTGGTCGTAGCGTGATGATAAATAACCTATAGCCTTCCTCTATAAATGGTCTATGTAACACTAAAAGAATTTTCTATCAAATCGGACCAGTAGTTCCTGAGATTAGCGCGCTCAAGGAAACAAACAAACTCTTCTGATTCTCTGATGATCTCTTCTGATTTTGACAGCGTGGTTGGTTTGCTGAGTGGTTGGCTGCTGCGCTGTGTGTCACTGGTTCGATTCCCATACGGAATACAGGTAGTTGTTCCGGCTCTGGCTGTTTGTGTGTGTGAGTTTAAATGTTAGTAAACGCACCCACGATACAAGAGTAGTTCCTTGTGAAAGGCAATATAAAAAAAAATGATGTTATTCTATATCGCGGTATAGTGCTGCAAAACAAACGCCAAAAGAAACCATTTTTGACGTATGAATGAGATTCCTCTCTGACAGCCGCATCCGGTTAAACTGAAAGCCGACCCCAACATAGCTGGAAAATTCTAGGTAGTTTTGGTAAGTATTGCTAAACAAATTTAGAGCACTGTCCTATTTTTTATTTATCGTTTCAAATTGGTTTTAATTATGTTTTATACATCGTTTAGTGCTAAATACATTTAGTGATTTGTTGTGAAAGTAGGACCTGACCTTAATTTAAATCTATAGTAATTATATTATAAAGCTGAAGAGTTTGTCTGTTTGTTTGTACGCGCTAATCTCGAGAATTCCTGTTCGAATTGAAAAATTCTTTCAATATTGGATAGTCCATCTATCTACAAAGGCTAAAGGCTAAATAACAGCACGCTGCGACCATTAGGAGCGGAGCGTCAATGAAAAATGCTGTAAAAACGGGGAAAACGTGACGAAGAAGCAGTTGCGCGGGCCAGCTAGTTGGGAATAAACAAAATAGTGTTTTTTTGACAAACAATTGAACGGTAAAATATAATGATACTTTTAGAAGAAAAAAAAGTTAATTCTTCTTATAATTTTACAGAAAGTAGTGCGTACCTAACTACTTAATTACAGGTAAGAAGAAGCTGATGAGATGATCAAAGACATGCCGTAATTAAGTTCAAACATGACCGCTTTATTACAAATTTAGTATTATCATTTAGTGCTGCGTACTAGTTGAATGGTGAGGAGCTCGTGGCTAAGTGACAACTGCCGCTTTGTTGGTTAAGCCGTTCTTGTCTCGGTTGGTCAGTGGAATAATGACAACCCATTACACACCGAGTTTCCTCCGTGCCTCGGAAAGCACGTCAAGCCATTGGTCCCAGCTGTCATTTGTAGATCTTTGATAGTCGTTACAAGTAGTCAGTGGCCCGAAGGACTGACAACCAGTCTTACCAAGGGTATCGAATTACCCAATACTAACTGGATCCTGAAGGTCAGATAGGCAGTCGCTCCATGTTAATTACTGGTATTCAGCTGCATCCAGTTAAACTGGAAGTTGACCCCAACATAGTTGAGAACAGGCTAGATAATAATATAGAATCCGAAATAAAATTACTAAGAAAAGCGGAAGAGTCAAAGTTTTCTGTTGTGTGAATCATATTATTATGTAATTGCAGAGCCTATACCCTATATACACTTACATCGTAAAACTACATCCAAGTAAAAAAATTGAAGCAAGCATAAAAATATCTTGACTAGAAAATTAAAAACAGCGGCATCGCCTTGCATAATGAGCGTACCACAGTTGACCTACTTTGTGTGTGACTGTACTTCGTGTTCGCTAGGTCATGGAGTAGATAGTGGAGCAGAAGGTTAGTGGCATGCAATGAGTGTAACGTGTAAATAGGCGCTCGCTTACATAGACGCGTACTAACCACGTATTTTTCAAAATCTAGGCTCGAAATGCGAGTGATTAGATGTGCAAGTTACCCCCTGTATTCTGTAAAAAGTAGTTTTAAGTCAAACATATTTATTTCCATATTGTGAAAAAGTTCAGACCTCTTCTGGGCCATCCACAGGTTCCATGGTTCCGCGTCATGTAAAAACTTAAAAGTTTTAATCAGTATCATGGCAGCTACACTTGCGACCGTTGGGTACTACGCCGTATATGTATACGCCGGAGCGCCTTGATCAGTGTATGTACACTTGCGAGCTACTGATGGCAGTTACTGCTTGTACACACAGGCAGGAACTGTTAATGCCAGGTCAGCAGTTGATTGACGAATTCCAGTCGCAAGTGCACTCACACTAGCTATACCTGAAGTGTGTTTATGTGAGCGTGCGTTTTAGCTTATTGCCTGAATCCGTTCTTCTGTGCTTATCTACTCCGTGGTCAAACATCTAGTTTCATGCTTTAGAAGTTGCTATAGATTTAAGACTTGCTAGCGGAAGATTTAAGATGGAATTGATATCGTCAGATGGAAAACTAGAATGGAATATTGAATTCTCTTTATTGCAAGCAAGAGAGATTTATGTCAAAGCAAAATGCGTTTTTTTTTTCTTGAAAAGATGTTAACAGTGCGATATTATTGTTAACAGACAGATTTGATAGCAACTCATTGCAAAAACTGCTTACGAAACTACTACTTTACTATTTTTTTTAAATATCTATATTATGTTGACAACGTGACTGCCTCATCGGTCGAGTGGTCGCAAGCGTGACTGCTGATCATGAGGTTCTGGGTATGATTCTCGGGTCGGGCAAAGTTTCTTTGGGTTTTTCCATCAGAAATTTCTCAGTAGCAGCCACTGAGTCTGGATTTGTGCCCGGTTAATGGCATTAAGCTCGCCCCCTATTACATGGGACTTAATAATAATAATAATAATAATCCATTTATTTCAGGCAACTTAAGGCCCATAAACAAATACACAAAATAATCTTATATAATAAAAATAAACTAATACATATTAAAAACCTTATTTACTATTACTAAACACGTAATGTTGACGGCGTCGTGTTCCGCTGCGTGGTGTCGCGTAACCGTCCCCGGAAACGTCGATAAACGACACCTTTCGGCCAAAAGTCCTCTCTCAAGCAGATCTGTAGATGTTGAGTTGGAACTCGTACCACGAACGACTTAAAGTTGATGTTGTAGCGCGATGCGTGTGTCCGAAAATCTTAAATTTTTAGTAATATATAATAAATATATCACATATTTTTATTTATCATCTTCAGTAATGTTGGTTTGTAGGGAACCCTCGGTGCACGAGTCCGACTCGCACATGGCCGGTTTTTTTTTTGTAGTCTATCACGATGAAGAAAATATCGTGAGTAAAACACAAAGGTTAAGGTTCCGATGTTGGTCCTACTTTGTATGAAACGAGGATTTTTGTTCTTGTAGAACAAATTAGTACCCGTTTACATGCATAACCTCACGAAGTCTACGAAGCCTTAGAAAGAGTTTTAACAGAAATCAAAATCAATATGTTTTATTTTACATAGGGCACGGTTCGGGTTGGTCGTTTCCTATGGAGAAGAACCGGCAAGAAACTCCATGGTTTCTCTTTTAAAATCATTTGGTTTTACAATATTTGAAGTTACAGCGTTAGTATTAAGTATGGGAGGACAGCGTAGGCCCGACAATAAGTCGTTGCTTACTACAAAAGGTAGAACAAGATAAAAAAAAAAACCATAGTAAGTACACCCACGTCGGTTACCTGGGAAACAAACTCAGAACCTGTTCATCATTAGCACTCGGGATCACAAGACCAGAGAGACAGTTCAGTTGATATTTTCAATTAAAGCTTAGGCGAATGAGGAACAGGGTGTAAAGTTCCTCGATACTTCCTAGAAAAGGGAGGATCCTCCGACCAGACAGGTGTTATGTCTGGTGGGCAACTGCCCGACAGTTGTTCTCGGGTCTCTCTAAACAGGGTGTAACGGAAACACGGGGTGTATAATTAGGGTATATACATACTTAAGGGTGTGCTACTGACGATCAAACTGAACATCGGACAAACGAAAAAAATCGTAATAACGAAAAAAATATCTGCTTCCCCATACAAAATTTCAATACCTTTTCGACCCAAATGTATGGGGCAGCAGATAATTTTTTCGCTATTACGATATTTTTCCGATATAGAAACATGTTCAGTTTGATGGTCTGTAGTCCCTTAATTAAGTATGTATATAGGTACCCTTTCCGTTACACCCTGTATAGTCTTAAGTCGATGGATGTAAACTTTTCTTGACCATATTACTTCTTCTCTTTTCTCATAGATGGCGCTGTAGTACTTTTCGTTGCTAGTTACTTATTGTAGGTCGCTACAAAATCATCGGACTTGCTTCATTACTTGTATAAGAAATATGAATACAAAAACCATGAATTTTATCTCTTCGACTTCATTCAGTAAAATTGTTTTATTGTTGCCAATTGAAACGAAAGCCACAAAATTATTTATTTCATTGAGTCGAAAAGCTTTTTCGAATAAAATTGACAACACGGAGTGGTGTGAGGAAAACCAAATTATTGTATTTGTTTATTCCATTAATATTATTTACTCGATGTGCCCTTTATTTGTTTTGGTTTGTTTTTCTTTTTATATTAACAGCCTATTAATGTTGTTTTCGTATATGGCAGAGGCGGAGGCGTGGCTATATAATAACAGCCAAATGAGTATGTTCAAGGTTAAGCAGCTTTTGGCAAGGTCAGCCCGTGGATGGGTGACCATCCATTACATACCAAATTTCTTCCGTGACTCGGAAAGCACGTTAACCCGTTGGTTCCGACTGTCATATGTAGATCTTCGACAGTGGTTACATGAGTAAACAGTGACCCAGTCTGATCACCACTGTTGCTCAGTACTTACTGTGTTGCTCCATGAAAAATATTGAGACTCAGCTGCATTCGGTTAGACTGGAAGCTGATCTAGCCACGCAGATGATTAACAACCAGTAAAAATTGTTCCTCCACATGGCCAAGGTACCTTTATTTTGGGAGGAATCCCATAAAGAGTCACGTCTTTCCAAGGGGTATTGCGTCAAGTAGCTGGGTAATGAACGTTAGATATTGAGAACAGCTAGGCAGAATGCTTTCCCATGCAAGGTGTAAACGGACACTTTAAAAAGCCGTCAACCAACCAACCTGTATATAAAACTACGTAAAAGTTTTTGCAAGGAAACCCATTTTTTTTTGGAGTGCCGCGTACAGATTTGCGAAACGTAGCATGCAATGTAACATGAAAGGAGCATTTCATAAGTGTGGACGCAGGGCGCGCACGAACCGAGCATGTACGTACTCACACCTGTTTCCGGCATGCGCTCGGCGAACATAGCTCAGTCTGTCGAGAACGCGTTCGCGGTACAGACACACACAACCCGTCCACACTGACGCTCCGTGCACACTGCGCGCCTCTTTGTGTTCGGCGAAAAAACCGACAAATGGCGGATCGTGGCGCGCACGAGTTGAAATGCACTGTTCGTGCGCGTATTGAGCACGGTTCGTGCGCGCAAGCCGTCTAAACTATGGGAATTCTGTTACATTGCATGATACATTGCTACAATGTTAACGGCAAATTCTTTCATTGCATGTTGCATTATTTTCATGATACGTTTCACCAGTCTGTACGCGGCATAACACACTCAAAACATTGTGATGATTGATGTTTTGCTTAGAATCGAATCGATTAATATTTTTTATTTCCGACTCACAGAAGATAATTATGTCATTCTCTAAACATCAAATTTGAAATTCGAACAGTGTCTCGTTGTGAATCCGCGAGGATTTACTTTTAAAAACAAATGAGTTCGCTTTTTGAATTGCATGCGATCTCTTGAGTGAGGAACTTAATAGAATAGCAGTACAGGTTTTTATTCTCAAAGCTTTCCTTTACCGTTAGCCAGTGTTGCTCATGACAGCACTAGAAACTCATATTGGTATTTTATTCCTTTAATTGCCTTTTATTTGTTGCTGTCGTAACTATTAGATAGCCCACCTGTTGTGAACTGTCACGTTCACTGCCCTAGGGAAGACGGAGGCACGTAGTGGTCACGTGCTGTCGTGCAAGGTGCAAGTAGTGGGGTAACGACTTTGCTTCCCTTGGGATCAGCTAATGGCGTGACAATTGGGATCTTTGTCGTAATACTATAAATATCCTTCGGAATGACTATGGGTGCAAAGTTAAATTTTATGTATTAGTATTATATTGTATTATTGATTGGATTTTGTGTGTTTTTTTAAAAACAATAAACGGAAACAGGTCTACATGTCGAATACCTATGTTTTATACCCCAGGGGCAGATGAACAGTTGTGTCGGCGAATCGTTTGCCGAGGAAAGGTTCCATCGATGAAATATTCAATAGTGAATCGTTCTGTCGGCGAATCGTTCTTCGTTGAAACGTTATATCGGTGAAAAAATTAAAAGTGAATCGTTCTGTCGGTGAACCGTTCAACGGCGAAACGAGTGTCGGAGAAATGTTCCAGAATCAAATAAAATAAATTTACTTCCCTATAATTTACATAATTATCTTTCCGAAAACTTATTAAACTCAAAGCATTTATTTCAATTAGACCATTACAGGCACTTTTGAAAATAAAAAATAAAATGCGAAGCTACAGTCCCAGCCACAAGGCATAATTATTAACTTGTGAAAGTACTGTAGTTGCCCAATCCAAAGCGCGAGAAGAATGGACAAGGAACTCCATGGACACTCTTTAAAATCAAAATATGTTACAAAATATGCACACCAAGTGAGATATCCAGTAGCCTGGAGGAGGCCCGGCAAGAGACGACTGCATGCTACAGACCTCGCACTAGTACACCCAATTTCAAGCCGAATGGCAAAAAAACAGAATACTTATAGATTCGTCATGTCTGTCTGTCTCTCAGTCTGTCCGTCCGTATGTCACAGCCACTTTATTCCGAAACTATTAGGACTACACAGCTGAAACTTGGTAGAGAGATGTATTCTGTGAACCGCTTTAAAAATATATAGATAAGGATATCCCCACCCACATGGACCTGAAACTAAAAAAAAAAACTATCAAACCTATACGTGTGTAGGTCTTTAAATGACATAGATAAAGGTTTCTAAAACCATTTTTTTTCAAAATAATTTTTTTGAAAGATAGACACTTCCAAAGTGGTAGAACGTGTGTCCCCCCCCTCTAATTTCTAAAATAAGAGGAGAAAAATTCTGAAATAAATATGGGGATGCAGAACGCAAAAAAAACTTTCAACGTAAATTGGTTTGAATAAGATTTGATATGAGATTTGGGTCTTTTTCACCAAACTGCAGCAGTAACTTTGTTTTTTATTAACTTACTATGAAAAACAAATTTAGTTTTGCGATTGAGTGGAAGTTTACTATTGAATGACCGTTCAAAATGTTGTTATTATATTGTTTGGGGCTATGGAACCTTGTGTGCGAGTAAGAATCGACACGCACTTGGCCCGTTTTTTATGTAACGAGTACGAGGTAACCGTTTTTGCGCCGGTGTCTCTTCCACTCTCCCTTTCTTTGTTTACTGTATCTGCCTACGTAATAATAATATTTTCATTAAAACAACTTTCATGAAACTTTGACATCTTCTTACCAAGTTTTAATATATTAATTGAGTTCGCGACTTCTTTTGATAAATAATTCAATTACTTACAAGTTTTGTTTCAAAGGTAACTTTTGATTATTTTTCACGTTCTAATTGATTTTTTGAACTTTTTATAGCTATAAGATAATTTAGTAGAAGGGTTCCCAGATCCATAATTAAGATTTCCGGACAAAATTTCGGACATTTTAAGAAAATTCCGGACTTTTATTGTTTTTTATATGAAATGACAAGGTGAATGTACGTCATGATAATAATTTCCATAAATATGTAGTTCTTTTAGCAGATCGTGCTTACCTAGAATATAAAGCGCGAGGCGTGTGGCACGTAGCGACATGTGTCTAATTTTTTTCAGAATAAATATAGATTTGACGTCTGTAGCCCGTCCCCATATTAAAATACCGTATGAAATAACTCTATGGTCAATTAGAGCAAAGCGATTATTTAAAAAAAAAAAACAATATACACCGTGCCCGGTCGTTATAAATATTACTATGCTATTATTACTACATAACGAGGATGCAAAACAACACCTTGTATATTCAAGTAATGTGATTACTTAAAAAAACTTAAAAAAAAAAACTTTGTTTAAATAAAAAATGTTAATTTATCCCATATAGAATATGTTAAAGAAAACCCTGTCCGATCCAAAAGAGGAATATAGGTACCTACACCAATGAAATTACCAAATAAAATAAGAAACATAAAATTTTCATGAAACGCCACTTCGCCACTTCCTAGTGTTTTAGCTGGGAAGAAGAAGTGGCGGAACAAACTCCCCAGCAACACATCTGTCTTTAGGTTAGAAGAACCAGATTCCATACAATAGTGTTCAAGTTTATATATAAATAAAGAATCCATTACATCAAATTAATGTCACAATATGTCAGCTAGCACACACCAATAATAAAAAAAGATATAAAAAAAAAAATACTCAAGAATAAATAAAGCCTCAGACAAAAAGGGCGTGCCCGCTTACACGGGCCGACAGGCGAAAGAGAAAAAAAATCTTTTATAATAAACACCTTACTTATGGCACATCTCTGATAATATAAACATAGCGTAACATAAATTAAACTATCAGTTGCGTTCAGTAAGTAAGTGTGAAAACTTACCTACTATAGAAAGCCACTCACTGTGTTTACGAACGTGAACAAACTAGTAACTTTACCCGTCTTCGCCTATTAGACAAGCTGTTTAATAAAACTGTCGTACTTTACCTTGCTTAGTAAAGTAAAACTTTGTAAAGATATGGTAAAGTCTTCATAAGTTAACACGGGGGTGGGGATCTACCCAGTTTTTAGGGTTCCGTACCTCGAAAAATAAAACGAACCCTTATAGGATCACTTTGTTGTCCGACCGTCCGTCCGTCATCAAGCTGGAATTTATATCAAATACTCTCAGGTCTACTGTCCCTTGAAGTTGTGAAAAAATCAAACTTCTAACAAAACGCGATCAAAAGATACAGACCGTTTATGCCGCAA
Source organism: Cerastis leucographa (assembly GCA_963082945.1). Taxonomy (NCBI): domain Eukaryota; kingdom Metazoa; phylum Arthropoda; class Insecta; order Lepidoptera; family Noctuidae; genus Cerastis; species Cerastis leucographa. The sequence continues at coordinate 5,292,015 of OY720374.1, read as the reverse complement.
ATGTTCGACACTCGCAAGAGAATCAAATCCTACAGGGTACTTCCCGTGAACTCAGAATCTTGAAATTTGGTTCGAAGCAACGTCTTATAGCACAGATAAAGGAAAAAATTATTTATTTATTTATACAAATCTTACCTAAAACTATCATTACAGATCTGCGATCCAATGCGATAGATTGGTCTTACTAACTAAATCCTACATCTACATCTTATAAATAATATACTATATTTTTAATCTAAGTAACTTAGTATAATATAATGTAACTTTTGCAAATTCACTCATGTTGCACCACAATACATCAACCCTCTCGTGAACTTCATTCACCACACGTATGGCTCTAGTGAGAGGAGTTCTCGCCAGTAGGTTGGTTCTGGTTGCAGGTGCAGCCAGCAGGGGCGGGCGTCGCCGCCTCCACACGTACCGGTCTGGCACGCAAAGCTCTAGTTGCCGCAGCACTCCCGGGTTATGAGCCACGCCACGTAGTAGCTTCACTAAATACGCTACGAGCGAAAAGTCCCGTCGTACCCTTAAAGTGTTATACCCTACCATACCCAGAACCAATAGTGTAGGGTACATTAATGGGTAAAATGGATAAACCCCACACAGTTTGAAATATAAGTGTCTAGTGAACTTATATTGAATGCGTTCCAACATGCCTAAATACCTAAATTGCGAAAACCGTACATTTTTAGTTACGTTGTATAGTAAAAATATTAAAAAAAAAAACTTTTTGAAAATACGGAACCCTCGGTGCGCGAGGCCGACTCGCACTTGGCCGGTTTTTTAATTGAGAAAAGGTGGATGAAAATGTTTATAACAGTTCGTCACTTTTGCTGATAGCAAAGCTTGAAACATAACAACATAAAATAACATTACGCTTGTAATCCCCAAAGAACTGGGCAGAGATGTACTTATAAGTACAACTACATAGGCTTGCAGCTTCTGTTGATGGCTATAGGAGGCGAGCCTAATCCATAAACCGGGAACAAATCCAGACTCTGTGGCCGCTACTGAGAAATTTGGGATAAAAAAGTCAATAACACTTTGCCCAAAACGGGAATTGAACCGAAGACTTCATGCTCAGCACTCGACCAGAAAGGCAGTCCGGCTTGTACTTAATCATCTCCTGCCTAGCCTTTTCCCAAACTCTTGGTGTCGGCTTCCAGTCTAACCGGATGCAGCTGAGTACCAGTATTTTACATGTAGCGATTGCCTATCTGACCTCCACAGCCTAGTAACTGGGTAATATGATACCCCTTGGTAAGACTGGATGTCAGACTTTGTCTTCTGACTACTCTTAACTACTGACAAACATCTACAAATCACAGCCGGGACCAACAGCTTAACGTGCTTTCCGCGGCACGGAGGAAACTCGGTAAGTAATTATGGTCACCCATCCACGGACGAACCTCGACAAGCATGGCCTAACCGTAAAGATCGACCCGTGCGGCTGTTATTATTCAGCCAGAACCAAAAAGTTTTGCTTGGAGAATTAATCTTTGTTAATTACATATTGGGTGGTATATTAAGCTTTCTAATGATTACATTATTATTAATTCATTTATTTCAGACATAGTCCATACAGAAAAAAAATTAGAAATTAAAATTCAATAAAACACAACAATCCACAAAAGTAAAATAACGCAATCATACACATTAGAATTACAATCAATGTCACAATTAAATTAAATATATAAATTAAATTCAAACATTACACATAAAAAACCGGCCAAGTGCGTGTCGTACTCACACGCACACAGGGTTCCTTACCACCAAACAATAAAATATAAAATATTTTTAATATTATTAAATATTTTTTACATGTAACAGCAAAACTAAATTTGTTTTTCATAGTATGTTAATGAAAAACAAAGTTACTGCTGCAGTTTGATGAAAAAGTCCTATATCTAAAAAAATAAACATCATATCTTATTCAAACCAATTTTCGTTGACAGTTTTTTTTACGTTCTATAATCCTAAATATTTTCAGAATTTTCATCCTCTTACTTTAGAAATTAGAGGGGGGGACACACATTTTACCACTTTGGAAGTGTCTCTCGCGCAAACTATTCACTTTAGAAAAAAATGATATTAAAAACCTCTATTTCATTTTTGAAGACCTATCCATAGATACCCCACTCGTAAGAGTTTAATAAAAAAAAAATTGGGTTTCAGTTCTAAGTATGGGGAACCCCAAAATTTATTGTTTTTTTTTCTATTTTTGTGTAAAAATCTTAATGCGGTTCACAGAATACATCTACTTACCAAGTTTCAACAGTATAGTTTTTATAGTTTCGGAATAAAGTGGCTGTGACACGGACGGACGGACAGACAGACAGACATGACGAATCTATAAGGGTTCCGTTTTTTGCCATTCGGCTACGGAACCCTAAAAACAATCAACAACAAAATTAAACATACACAATACAATAATAATCGCATTTCAAATAAAACGAGGAGAGGCGCTAACATGAAGCTGCATCCACCTCTGTATCAGGGAAAGGTCCCACCACTCGGACAACACCCTCAGGAGACTGTTCGAGCTGCTTCGTAGGCGACTTAATAGTGAAGCGCTCCGCTTCCTTAATGATCGCGAAAAAATCATCGGTCCGCGCCTCAGCAAACATAGTCGAAGCACTACAAAACCGCGGAAGCCCTAACAGTATCCTGAAAGCATTGTTGTACTGCACGCGCAGTGCGCTGTACAGTCGGGTAAAGTTGGTCCACAGGCTGCAGGTGTAAAACGACTGACAATATGCCTTAAATAATGTCACTTTGACAGGGTTAGTAAAACGCGCAAACCTGCGAGCCAACATTAAAGCACCAAGTTTTGTATCCTGTTTATGTGTACCAGTTTACAAATAAACACAGGCTGCAGGTGTAAAACGACTGACAATATGCCTTACATAATGTCACTTTGACAGGGTTAGTACAACGCGCAAACCTGCGAGCCAACATTAAAGCACCAAGTTTTGTATCCTGTTTATTTGTACCAGTTTACAAATAAACACAGGCTGCAGGTGTAAAACGACTGACAATATGCCTTAAATAATGTCACTTTGACAGGGTTAGTACAACGCGCAAACCTGCGAGCCAACATTAAAGCACCAAGTTTTGTATCCTGTTTATTTGTACCAGTTTACAAATAAACACAGGCTGCAGGTGTAAAACGACTGACAATATGCCTTAAATAATGTCACTTTGACAGGGTTAGTACAACGCGCAAACCTGCGAGCCAACATTAAAGCACCAAGTTTTGTATCCTGTTTATGTGTACCAGTTTACAAATACAGTTGTTGATACTGGAAAAGGCGTAATAACTAAGTAATGCCATTTACTCGAAGTAAGACTGTTTGTTCTGTTTGTTTCGTTGAGCTCCTTGAGTTATAAGTCGAGCTACACGATAACTGACAAATGCTTGCACTGACTGGACAGGTCCACTCAAATCTGTGTGGTTCTTTCTTCAAAAGACCATTTCAGATACTAATCTGCATAGTCCTCATGTAAATTGAGCAATGTCTGGACTTTAAAAGAGTAACAAGTTAACAGAGAACCTCCGAGTTTGTTTCGGCTGTTTCTTCTCAGAGTAGTCAGGTACGAAACACCGGCCCCATCTAGCTTAAAAAAAAATGACGTGTAAAAGTGTTTGTAAAAACCTACTTGCAAAATAAACATCTTTATCATTATCATTTATCATTTGTCAGACATCTGGGCTTCCGACTCATCGTAAGATCTACAAATGACAGCCGAAGCCAAATGATTAACGTGCTTTTCAACTTTCCTGAGGCACGGTGGAGGATGGATATATGTAATGAATGCTCATACATCCACGAGAGGTTTTTGAACATCAATCCGGGTGCCTGCCATTATTTAGCCATTCCCTACAAAGGCAATATCGGCAAGACACGGAACCCTAATTCTCTCTTTTCTAAACTAAGCCTGAGTTACTCTACTCTATATATATAGCATCAGCTCTCTGCCAGTAAAACTCCCGTCAAAATCGGTACAGCCAGTGCAGAGATTACCCAGAACAAACAGACAGACGGTCTGACAACAATTTTAAAAATAGCTTTTTTGCTAAAAACAAACCGCGCGGAAGAAGCGAAACTTCGTAATACTACACGCATGCGTTTGAGTGCCACGCATTCACTCTCGCTCTGTCTCTTTCTATTCCCCCTCCATGATAGCGTTAAACGTTTAACGCAAACTTGTTAGAAGTCGCTTGAAATTACACTTCAAAAATAACTTAAGCTTTAGAAGTTGGTGGCTTTTGTTTTATTAATTCAGACTTTTGCCACCGACTTCTGAAGCTAAAGTTATTTTTGAAGACATAGGTAAAAACATCGTTAACAGACACCCGTGGCTCGTTTAGTGGTACAAGAACAAATAGAGGTCCGAATAGTCTTAAGGTTTCACTAACGAGAACGATTGATCTTACAGTATTTGTCACTAGAGGTAGCATTAGGAAACCTCTTAGTTGGCATGCAATAGATGGAGGATTATCGACGTTAGCATCAGTGAATAAGGAAATCGTCCGATGGCTCCATGTAAAATTCTGATATTCAGCTGCTTACGGTCAGACTGGAAGCTGAAACCAACATGGTTGGGGAAAGGCCAAGCAGATAATGATGACTGCCCTACCTACCTAAGCTCCACCAACCTCGTAACTGGGCAACCGTTGTTTAATCCGCTCCATTACCGTTAACTACTTATAAACCAATGAAAAAGAGACAGTAAATGATCAGGAAATTCAACGTATTTTTCGTCGTATTTATTCAAATAGCATGTAAATTCAAGCCGGATAATCTGAGCTCCACTTAGCGCAGCTTATATCGTACCGTTGACGATTCCTTCATGAGACACACAGACGGTATGATGTAGTCAGTTTACGGACAATACAAGGTGTTGTTTTGCATCCTCGTCAAATTTCGGGAGGTGTTCACAAAAGACATAAATAATCAATTAAAATTACGGTACCTAGTTAATTATTTATAAACGCTGATTTTTTCGGTTGTTTAAGTTTGTCAATATTTCAGAATAAAATCGTGGCCTTATCGTGGCTTAGGGAATAAGAAATTATCGAAAGAACGTTTGAGATTGTTTGTATGTGTTTAAGCGAGGTTATAGGGCGAGAAACAGACAGGCCACGTTTAAAACACGGGTGGTTCACACTTAGCGATTTTAGTAAATAAGAAAGAAATAAAAATTACCTACCCATTTTATTATTGATTCGGGACGAGAATCATTAGCATAGTTACCTCCTTGAATTTGACGAGGTTGCAAAACAACACCTTGTATAAAGCCTATTTTTGAATCGAGAGCTCGTGGCCAAATCATAACAGCAGCACAGGTCGATCTTCAAGGTAAAGAAGCGATTGCCTAGGTCTGTCTGTGGATGGGCTAGCATCCATTACACACCAATTTTCCTCTTTGCCTCGGAAGTCACGTTAAGCCGTTGGTCCCGGCTGTCATTTGTAGATCTCTGACAGTAGTTACAGGTAGTCAATGGTCTGAAATATTGACAACCTGACTTAGCAAGGATGTCGTATTACCCAGTACTACGAGTAATGTTAATGTGGAGGTCAAAAAGGCAGTGACTGTAAAATACTAGTAATCTGCTGCATCTGGAAGCTGACTTTAACATAGTTGAAAAAAGACTAGTCAGATGATGAAACACAATTTGGAAAATTCTCCATTTTATTTACACTAAATTATTTATTTTTCCCCGACTAGACCATAACTTAATGTCTGATGTGTTCAAAGTGTCCCTAAACCTGTTGTACGCATTTTAGAGGAATGCGAAAGACGAAGGAGACGAATTAATACCGCTTTTTATTATACTTTAACTATCAAATAAACTTAACCTTAACGAAGCCAAAAGGCTGTTCTCTCTTTCAATGCGATATTTTTTATGACCGCGCCATGCTTGGGAACCTTCTTAAAAATACTAAACGTCAAAGAAAATTGTAGTTTTTAAGGTTATAAAATACGAACCGTTTAATAATCAATGCATCCATCTGCACGCGTAGCATGACCGTCGTAGAAACAGGCTATGTTGACGGAAGAATCGACTAACTAACTTCTAAAAACTAGAACTCTCTGCCTGCGTCTGTGATTCCGAACGTTTACAACCCTAATATCTTCAAAGTTAGAGTGAACAGGCTTCTTCTGGGTAAGCTCGTTCCATCGTCGACTTTGTTTCTGTCATCTCTCGACGACACGGTTGGCGCAGTGGCTGAGCGATCGACTGCTGCGCTGCGAGTCGCGGGTTCGATCCCCGCACGGAACAAATATTTGTATGGCCTACAAATAGTTGTTCCGGGTCTGGCTGTTTGTGTATGTGAGTTTAAATGTTTGTAAACGCACCCACGATACAGGAGAAATTCCTAGTGACGGGCAACGTTTAAAAAAAAAAAAACTAACACATTGTCATTGTTTATCTGTCATTATGATAAATGATGTTTATTTTGCAAGTAGGTTTTTACATACACTTTTACACGTCATTTTTTTTTTAATCTAGATGGGGCCGGTGTTTCGTACCTGACTACTCTGAGAAGAAACAGCCAAAACAAACTCAGAGGTTCTCTGATAACTTGTTACTCTTTTAAAGTCCAGACATTGCTCAATTTACTTGAGGACTATGCAGATTAGTGTCTGAAATGGTATGTTGATTCTTCCGTGGACAAAACTCGTTTCTACAGTGGTCATGCTACGTGTGCTGAACATATTTTGCGTGCGTTATAACGTGTTTTACCGTGAGCATGATTTTACACAACAAAAAAAGTCGTTTCCCAGCAATAATTTTAGCGTGAAATTACTTGTTTAATGTACAAAAGTCACAGCTTCATGAAGTTTCCGTATACAGCTTGTACAATTAAGAAATAGATAGAAGCCAAACCTTTCAGGTTGAACCAAAGCTTTCGAACAGGTTTAGACAATACCTCAGAAAATTCCACCTCTAATTATTTTTAGGGTTCTGTACCCAAAGGGTCAAACGGGACCCTATTACTGAGAATCACTGTCCATCCGTTCGTCCGTCCGTCGTCCGTCCATCTGTCACAGGGCTGTATCTCATGAACCGTGATGGTTAGCCAGTTGAAATTTTTACAGATTATGTATTTCTGTTGTCGCTGTAACACAAAATACTAAAAACACAATAAAATAAATATTTAAGGGGTTCCCATACAAAAAAAAATTTTTTTTTACTCTTTTTTATAAATAGTGGTAGGGAACCCTCCTCGACTCGCACTTGGCTGGTTTTATCTTTTCTTTTCTTAACAAAATGTAGCTTCTAGCTGTAGACGTTACAGTAAAAAATGGGTTTAATTTGTTACAAGTAACAGTTTTGTTTTAAAAATAACTTTCAACAGAATTGTCAGTTTGACGATTTAACTCACGTGTTACAAAGCCAACATCTATGTGATTTTCAAACTTACCTGGAACAATATAAAAAAACTTCATTAGTACATAGTCAGAAAATATAATAGGTCTTTACCTATGAAATTGCCGTATTGCAGTACAGACTTTTTCAAACAAAAAAAAGTTTTGATTGGCTATGAGTTCTAAATTCAAATTAATTTTGTTTTAAAAATATGACATTCTATTTACAAAATCAGTCTTTTGTTTATTCATTAGCGTTGTATTTTCATTACATTTCAACATTTTTCCTCATAATGGATACTTTGAAATTTCGTGTAATTATGGAATATGAGTTCCGTCGTGGCACCAACGCGGCACAAACGACCCGTAACATCAACGACGTTTACGGAGAGAACTGTACAAACGAACGCACAACCCGTTATTGGTTTGCTCGGTTTCGTTCTGGGAATTTTGACTTGAAAAATGAACCTCGTGGTCGTCCGGAAACTTTGGTCAACAATGATGAATTAAAGGTGATTGTTGAAGCTGATGAAACTCAATCTACAGCTGAGCTGGCAGCAGCTTTTGATGTTAGCATTAAAACAATATTGGTCCATTTGCGACAGATTGGCAAGATAAAAAAGCTTGATAGATGGGTGCCCCACGAACTTAACGATCGCCAGCGCAACGTACGCGTCGAGACTTGCCTTGCGCTGCTTAACAGGCACAGAAATGAAGGAATTTTGAACCGAATTGTTACGTGCGACGAAAAATGGATTCTTTTTGACAATCGAAAGCGCTCAGCAAGTTGGTTAGATCCTGGTTCGGTACCAAAGCAATGTGCAAAACGAAAAATGACCCCTAGAAAGGTGATGGTCACAGTTTGGTGGTCTAGTGCTGGTGTGATTCATCATAGCTTTTTACAAAACGGCGAGAGCATTACTGCAGATGTGTACATTGAAGAACTGACCACAATGATGGCGAAACTCGCACGTCTGCAACCAGCTTTGGTCAATCGGTCGTCTCCACTGCTACTTCACGACAACGCGCGGCCCCATACTGCACAACAGACCGTCTCTAAGCTGCATGAGTTGGGTTTGGAAGCTCTCCCTCATCCGCCATACTCACCAGATCTTGCGCCTTCCGACTATTACTTTTTCCAAAATTTGGACAACTTTTTAGCGGGAAAAAAATTCAATTCCCGAGAGGCAGTACAAAACGCCTTTGAAGAGTTTGTTGTCTCCCGTCCAGCTGATTTTTTCAAGAAGGGCATCCATAAACTGCCACAGCGTTGGCAAAGATGCATTGATTGCAGGGGTGATTACTTTGAATAAAAGAAATAAACAAGTTCGAAAAAAAAAATACTTTAACTTTTTTCAAACAAAACGGCAATTTCATAGGTAAAGACCTAATATAAACAATTAACAGTTTTGTTTGACAGTTTTTAAAATTAGCATTTTTGTAAACTCGTTATGTTTGATATTTTGTGTACAATTAAGTTTTATTCTATTCTATTATAATTATAGTTTTGCTATAAAATAAAAATAAAAATGTTTGAACCAAAAGTTGGCTGCATCGTTGATCGATTTATCGCAAACGGGTCTGCTGAGCAAGAGGTCCTAGGTTCGATTCTCGAGTCCGGCAAAGTATTGGGTTTTTCGATCAGGAATTTCTTAGTAGCAGCCACGGAGTCTAGGTTTGTGCTCAGTTAATGGCATCAGGCTCACCCTTTCTACATGGGACTTGAACATATTCTGCTGCTACTTACAAAATCCTAATGATAAAAGCCAATTACACTCCAATCTGGGAATCGAACCCAAGAACTTACGCTCAGCAGAATTTTTTTTCACCACTAGACCTATGAGTCAGTCAGGAATATTTAAATTTCCGAAGTGATTTAGTTACATCTAAGTAGAAAAAAAAATAACTTGCATTACCATCGTTCTTTATCTTGTGTCTAACAGCACTATAAAGAAAGATGATCATTTAAGTAAGCATAAATTATCATCATCTGCCTAGCCTTTTCCCAAATTTATTAAGGTCGGCTTCCAGTCTTACCGGATGCAACTGAATACCAGTATTTAACATGGAGCGACTGCCTATCTGACCTCCACAACCCAGTTAGTACTGAGTAATGCGATACCCCTTGGTGAGACTGGCTGTCAGACTTTCGGGCCACTGACTACCTGTAACAACTGTCAAAGATCTACAAATGACAGCTGGGGCCAACGTGCTTTCCGAGGCACGGAGAAAACTCGGTATGTAATGATGGACATCCACCCACAGTTCGACCTTGGCAAGCACGGCTTCACATTTGAAGATCGACCCGTGTGGCTTTTTTTATTTAGCCACGAGCACCTCCAGTAAATATAAATTATACTAGGCACTAATGCCTAACCTGGTGTCAAAACTATTTATGCCACGCATGGGCTGCTGACTTGGCGTTACATGCCATTGGGAAATGTTTTTCAGGCATGCTGGTTTCCTCACGATGTTCCTTCACCAAAGCTGGTGATAATTATACAATACAATACGCTTATGAATCCGACAAATTTTAAAAGAACGTGTTGATCAAAAAAGAAGAAAATCAGAGTGAAGTCACACCACTAGGATATCACTAGTTTTCATAAATCAAAATAACGCTTAAAACCCTAATCTCTTCATAGTTAGGTTGAGACCAAACGAGCGTAATTTTGTAAGTTGTGAGTCGCAGAATTTCGGTCGCAGAAATTCTGTTGGGATGCCAGACGAGCGCATTTTATTCAGTTACTATCCAACGTTTATAGCGGATGTTTGTGTCGTTGAAAATTTTGTGTATTTACGAAGCGTATTTAGAAAACGAAAAAGTAGATAATGCCAGAAAAAGATTCTGGGTAAATCCACTTTATAGTGAAAGACTGATGCTTGGACAGTTCGACACTTGAAATGAGCAAGTCCCGCGTCGGCCCTCTCGACCCCGCAAACTCATTTCGGTCCGAATAATGCATGTGAGTCGGCAGACACCTCATTTTGCGTCGCCGTATAAATGAAACAGGACTTTTGTATGAAACCGAATGCAGCAGAAATTACGCGACCGAAATTACGGAACTCACAACTTAAAAATTTACGCTCGTTTGGCTTCAGCCTTAGAGTGACCAGGCTTCTTCTGGGTAAGCTCTTACCATCGTCGACTTTGTCTCTGTCATCTCTGACCTAGACTCGATCGATCGACTAGATCGATTCAAGAGCAAAACAACCGTAAATAAAAAGATACACATCTTAAAACATGTGTATTTTTTTAAAATTTAATTTCATGAAAAATTATGAGACTTATTTTTAAATTCTTGTCAGATAAATATTTCAGTCATCCGTATGTATTAAAATATATCGCTCACAAAACGTTCACTCACTGTAATCCGCTTGTAAAATTTTACCTATCTACCTTGGAAGATAAGACAAGAGGTATTATTGACTGACAGTACAAGAATGCTTGATGATTTATGAATTGTATTCAGTACGATATAACTTAGCTGTTATTACTTAGCCACGAGGAGTTCATGGCTAAGTAATAACAGACGCACAGGTCGATCTTTAAGGTTAAGCCGTGCTTGCCGAGGTTCGTCCTTGGATGGGTGACAATAATATTACATACCGAGTTTCCTCCATGCCTCGGAAAGCACAATAAGCCATTAGTCTCGGCTGTCATTTGTAGATATTTGACAGTCGTTACGAGTAGTCAGAAGCCAAAAGTCTGACATTCAGTCTTACCAAGGGGTATCGTATTACCCAGTCACTGGGTTGTGGAGGTCCGAGAGGCAGTCGCTTCATGTAAAATACTGGTACTCAGCTGCATCCGGTTAGACTGGAAGCCGACCCCAACATAGTTTGGGAAAAGGCTAGGCAGATAATGATTCAGTACGATATAAGATTCACGTTTTTGTGTGAGAGAAACATGTAAAGGAGTCTGCTTACTACACTGTATCATACCTTGACCGTGCTAGGAATGTAACAAGCAAAAAAATAGTGCTTGTATTGAAAAGTATGAGACTGTAGCCCACTAGACCTAGTTAGTCATGTTTCTTCTCAAACGAGTAACCGGGTATAATGAGAATAAGGCAATTATAGCCAATAAGCCTGATATAGTGGTGGTGTTTCGATCAGAGCGGCGGCGTGCAATGATTGTTAACATAACGGTTCCGCATGACGAGAACCTCGTGAAAGCCGAGAAAAATAAGCAAATCAAGTAGGTATCTTGACTTGGCTCCCGAGGTTGTCGACATGTGGGATCATTGTGCCGATAGTCGTATGGCTTATCAGCCAATGGCTTAATTGCCGAGAGCCTCTACCAATACTTCATGAGGGTCTCGATAGGCAGCTGCCTATAACAAGGGCTTGATTTAGAAAGCGTATTCTTGGACACGACTTGTATTGTTAGGAGATTCATTTCTCTGGAGCTCTAAACGCTGCCGTGTTGGTATCTTGGACTCTGTTCAATTTGTATAGGAATAAAAAGCTGGACGAGGGAATTAGTCACAAAACCGGCTTTTTACTAGCTTTTACCACATTAAAGATTCCTCACAAAAATAAAACAAAGATGTTGTCCAAAATTACACCTTATAAACTTCCATTTATTAAATAATAAATATAAAAAACACGATGTTTTGTTGAGGTATCATTAAGGTCATCTTTTAGTGCCGTAGAACGTAAAACAAGCAAATTGCGAGCGCCATGAATGGCAAAAGTATCATAATAATTGTTTTAGGATTAATAAAATGTTATATAGGACAGCTGCTCACAATGACATTATTGTCATGATATAAAAGGACATGGCGTCGTTTGTCCAGTGGTCGCGAGGGGTAAAAGAAAGAAAAAATGAAAAAATATTAATTTGACTCGCACTGCACGCGTAGCATGACCGCCGTAGAAACGGGGCTATGTCAACGGAAAAATGGACAAAGTGACACATTGTCATTGTCTATGTCTGTCTGTCATTATGTCATTTCTTCTGTAGACAAAACTCGTTTCGTCCAGCTGCCTAGCTTTTTCCCAACTATTGGGGTCGGCTTTCAGTCTTACCAGAAGCAGATACCAGTATTTGACATAGAGCGACTGTCTATCTGACCTCCACAACCTAGTTAATACTAAGTAAAACGATATCCCTTGGTAAACTGGTGGTCAGACTAATCGTCCCACTGTCAAACCACCACCTGTCAAGACTGTCAAAGATCCACAAATGACAGTTCTACACGCACTGGACAGAATATTAAAACAAAATTAAAACAAAAAAAAAAACAGACAAACTATACAAGGTGTTGTTTCTCATCCTCGTCAAAATTCAGGAGGTTGTCACAAAAGACATAAATAATCAATTTAAATAGCGGTACCTAGTTAATTATTAATAAACGCTGATTTTTTTGGTTGTTTAAGTTTGTTTGTTGACGTGGATTAGGGAATAAGTAATTATCTATTAGACATTTAAGATTGTTTGTGTGGCCAATTCAGTCAGCAAAATTATTATATTTGTTTGTTAGAAATTGTTAATTGTATATAATAACATCAAATTTATTGTCGTTTCCTTTATAACAGAGAAACTCAATTGTATTTTATTGACAGTATCACCTAACTACAGAAACAAATTCTATTGTAATAAAAGTCAGGCTTTTTAAGCCTGCTTTTATGGTGCGATCTACAAAAAGCAACTTATAACAAAAACTACTTCAGCGCCATCTATGATAAAAACTGACGAACTAATATGATCTGAATCTCACAAGCAAAGTTTGCATCGATTTAAGAGTATATAGAGAAACCCTACAACAATTGTTGGGAAGTTGCCCACCAGACATAACACCTGCTGGTCGGAAGATCCTCTCTTTTGTAAGGAGTATCGAGGAACTTTACACCCTTTTCCTCCTACACTTAAAATTTAATTTAATTCCAAGTATTAAAAACGAGGCTTCGACTACAAATCTTTATAATTATTAAAACACCCATAAGAAAATAACGCCTAATATTAACTAATAGCATGCTATATTAGCACCGTTATCCGAAAATAAACAGTCGTCCTCACTTTCCTAACTACTTGGCAACGCAAATAAATGGCACTAACGAGCGAAACAATTAAGGTGGAGTACACACTCGAGTCGGTAATGAAATATTGTGTCTACCTGAGGACGCAAATGAGGTGGACATATTTTTTAAGTGCAATTTGTGAAATTTTATTGGTGTTTTTTTTTTGATGCTCCAATTTGCAATTTAAAACTCTTTGTCTACAATAGAGCATATACAAAATACATTCATGTGTGATAAGTGATAACCAGAGATCAGCATAGGCAGAGTATATTTACCCAAACTTCAAGGAGGGAAGTAACTTTTGGATAATACCTCGCTCTGATGTAAAAGCTTTATTTTAGCACTGAAAAATCATTTCCGTGATTTAATGCGGAGGTATTATTATTCGTGAATTGCCAGAGTTAAAAACGCAGTTAAAAGTAGTAGCATGGGCAATTATTTATTTCATAGCGATAAAAAGAAATGAATCGTGCGTACTCTAAACAAATTGCAAGTTATGTTGTACCTTTAATGGAGGCAAACTGTAGCGGAGTAAAAACGAAGTCTTACACAAAAAATTTTATCTTCTTCAAAAAACGAATCTATTCTTTCCGTCTACAAAAAGCAAAGAAAATTATATTTTTTGCGTATACATAAAAATCTCTTACATTGGTTAGTATATTTATTTATTATATTTTACAAATTAATATTATTTTTAAAACTAGATACTTAACTAAAATAACAACAAATTATAAAAGGGCGTCAAAAAACTCCTCCTCAACGCTGTCAACTGGTAACGTGCCCAAGAGACTGGCGGCGTTGCCACGTTGTATGGCAATACTTAGCCTCTGGCCAAAGTAAAACCCAGCCCTTGGGTCACGGGAAGTGTCAACTAGGCGTTTAGATATTTCCTTGAAAAGGCTGTGAGCACTCGGACCCCACGGCCCCAGAGTTTCAACCCCAAACGGCTCAAAAATATAGTTACCACAAAGGTTACTATATTTACGCCGCTTGAGGTTCTCCGCAGCCGTAGCGGCAGCGCCTGTACAGCACGATGAGCTTGGAAGATGTGATGGCGCAAAATATATTTCAGTCTTTGTCTATAAAAAAATCTACAAACATCACGTTTGAAATTCGAACGGTGTCTCGTTGTGAATCCGCGATGATTTACTTTAAAAACAAATGAGTTCGTTTTCGAACTGTGTGCGCTCACTTGAGTGAGGTGAGCCAGTGAACTTTATAGAACAGAACTACAATCAATACTTTCTACTAAGCTCCAACGCACCATATTACAAGCGTTGATATTAAAAATTCCCATCACACATACTATTTTGTATCAACGCAGAAATATGAACACAAAGAGACGAGTTATCTGTACCGGAAAATGGGTGGGCAGTGGTAGGGGTGGGGGGGGGGGGGGTGATTGTCGGCTTCTGGTAACAAGCGACGATTTCCGATTAACCCCACTTCACGGCACTGAGAGGGCGTTTTGTGAAAAAGTGGCCGAACATTGTTTTTTGTTTACACTTTTCTGTTTTGATGTGAGACATTTATAATATGCGCAACTAGGAAGTAAAATCAACTCGTATGCTGTGACGGGAAATAGTGTTGCGCCCCCACCCAACATAAAATCAACCTTTTCCCATTAAAATAAAGTATTTTTTGGATTGTTTGTTGATCTTGTTTTGTTTTTGAAAGTTCCACGTTCAATTTTCTTTTCCTTTCTTTTACTCCATATATTTCTTTATAGTTTTTTATAGGTGTACATGTTTCACATCTGCTGGACGACTCGTGATGATCAACTTTGTTTGTTTCACTTTTTAGGGTTCCGTTCCCAAAGCGTAAAACGGGCCCCCATGGGTGCTCCCATACATAAAAGAGATTTTTTGGTCGTTTTTATAAACAATGGTACGGAACCCTTCGTGCGCGAGTCCGACTCGCACTTGGCCGGTTTTTGTTTTATGTTAAAGTTAGGTATGCTGTGAGAATTAATAATTAGTGAATGTGTGGGACGTAAAAAGGTATATTTTTGATGTTTTTTTTTTACGTTACCACATATAGGGCGAGATTTAAGCTTTTAAATACATAATGTATTCGAAATATGTTGGTTAATGCCGGTTGTAATCTGGTGTGATATAATTTTAATGGCTGGAAATCTGTAAGAACACATTTACAGCTACAAACGAGGTTGAAATATTTCATTAGCTTTTATTCTATTATCCTATAAATCAGTTAAGGTTTGTAAGTAATATTTTGAAAATTCTTCATCATAAGGCTATAATGTTCCCACTGCTGGACCTCCTCACAATGAGAGAGAGTGGGCTTTATTCCACCAAGCGGGCCCAGTGCGTGTTGGTAGATGTCACATGTCTTCGAATTTTATTTCTAGGACATGCCGGTTTCCTCACTATATTTTCCTTCACCGTATTGAGAGCATTGGTGATGAAATAAAATACACTAAGTTATGTGCCTGCCCGGGCTCGAACATACGACTTACTTTTTTGAAAGTTAACGTAATATATTTACCGCCTTAATTTAATAATAATTAAGGATCAAGGATCATTATTTAGGGCTGCGGGTTGTTCGAAAGAGATACCGCGGCCCTGGAACACAAAGGGCTAAGAAGGAACATGGGTGGGTTTTAGTCAGTCAAGTCTGACACTCCCTCCCGCTCCGCCCAGAGCGGGAGAAGCTATTTGACGATTTCCCATCCGCAAAAAAAAAAAAAAGGATCATTATTTATTTATTTAATAAAATAAATATGTTTGCGTTTGGTCGAAACTCGCCTGATGTGAAGCGATGATGCGGTCTAGATTGGAGCACGCTTGCCTATAAGAAACCGATTGACTCGAACTTTGAAGAGATCCAGATTATAATTATTAAGGAACAGAGAAGCCGGCAGTGAAATCTACAGACTGGCGGTTCACACAGTAAATTTGGAACCATAGCGCTTGTTCAGGGTGACATTTCTTATCTCTGAAAAACACGGAACTATCAGGTGGCGGTTCGAAGTGCAAAGAAGTAGTTCGGCAAATTCGTGTAATTTTTGTTTTAGGAAAAATATACTATCTTGCTTGTGGAAGATCCACCCCTTACCTAAAAAAATTGACCTTGACCTTGACCTGAAAACCAAGCATTCCAACTTCTCAAGCTTCGCCATTTTCCTCCCAAATTTCCTGCAAACTCAGCAGGAAGGCCCCCAATATATCTGAAGACGGCATTAATTCTGTCCACGGAGTCAATTTAGTGAGAACACACAACCTTTTGTGACAAACCTGCACATATTTCGTACTTTATACAGGGAAAGATAGATTTTAGGGATGCGGAAAAAATAATAATAAATATTCAGCAGATTTGTACAGGTTTTTAGCGGTTCCCTATCCATTTGCATAAAATTTTATGACTTAGTATAACTTGGCATAGTTTTGTTTCTCCTAATTATGTTTTAGCATAACACAATTTACGTATATTTTTAAGCATAATATTTATGCATATTTGTTTTGAACATCGTTGATTGCGAATATAATAATTTGTGGGTGTATTTCTTGTAAGAAGCATGCAAACAAGCATGCACCATGCAAGTAGCGAGCATGTAGCATGCAACAAGCATGCCGCATGCAAAAATGTAAACAAGCATATACGCGTCCTGGGTTCGTTTCCCAGGTCGGGAAAAGTGTTATTGGGTTTTTCCCTGTTGTGTTACTGTCTGGTACACCTCTGCCTAACCCATCCGGGATTACAACCTTGATGTTGTAGCCACAAAAAGCAACATACTACAAAAAGTTCTACAGTGCCATCTATGATGCGACGGAGGAACTAACATCAATTTCCTACAAGTCGCAAGCAAAGTTTACATCGACTTCAGTATATATAGAGAAACCCGATAACAACTATCGGCACTCGCCGCCTGACCGCCGTCGCGTACGGATGTGCCGCTACCTGCTCGCATTCCCGCTCGCTATCAGTGTGTGTCATCGGTTCGTCGCTTCCCAGTGTCGTGACGTCATCAGTAGTCCCTCGACTACACCCCCGAACAATTGCTGTCTTTTTATTAAGACAGCACTTGCTCATTTGCTTCGGATATTATTCCGATTTAACTTCCTTTGCCCCATCAGGGAAAAGTCCTCAGTTTCGAGGTTCTTGGTGGGAAACCTAACGGTGCCAACGAAACCGAGAGAGGGTGGTGACCCAATCCGCCCGCCTAACCCCTTCAGGGTCTAGGTGAAAAATTGGACTCCGTCGCGAACACATGTGCCGCCGATATACTGTGCTAGTGTTTCCCGTTTTAACAAGTTCCTGAAAGCAAGTTCCCAAGACTGGGGTTGGAGTTGCTACCAAGCCAGGACCTTCGGACTGTGCCTTCGGGAAGGTTGAAACGGGTGAGTCGCTGACCCAGTAAATTCCCTACATAATTGTTCAAGGAATCAGGTTGCTAAGCGCGCTGAGCTTCACTCAAATGTCCGCTAACTTTTAGCCGATGAAATGTCGTCCCTCGACGAGACAGAAAAAGCCCTTTTGCGCTTTTTCTTGCGCATCGTTGCGACCGACCCAAATTTTAAAAAATATGGGTCTGAAATTAATTCTATCCGGCAAACCAGTGATAACGTCACTGACTTCAGTGACGCACTTGAAAGCCCTTTGTCACCGCTGCCTGCCGACAGAGGCTTACCACCAGCCGTCGCCAC
This sequence comes from Cerastis leucographa, assembly GCA_963082945.1. Lineage (NCBI taxonomy): Eukaryota > Metazoa > Arthropoda > Insecta > Lepidoptera > Noctuidae > Cerastis > Cerastis leucographa. Next base: position 5,273,944 of record OY720374.1, on the reverse strand, counting down.
CGCGATTAAGGCTACACCAAGACCCATTGTTGTGAAACCCACTGTTTCACAAACAAAGGCCCAGCCCGCACCTGCGTCCATTGTTCCCGTTTCCGAGAACATGGACAAAGCCTTACCGCCAGCCGTCGCCGCCGCGATTCCGGCTAAACCGAGTCCCATTGTTTCGAAACCTTTTGTTTCGCAAACAAAGGATCAGTCCGAACCTGCGTCCATTGTTCCCGTTTCCGAGAACATGGACACAACTGAGCCAGTCTCCGACTCAGAGTCAATTTTAGACTCGTGTTCTGCCGCCTCGTCCTCTGAAGACGACTATCAAGTCGTCGGAAAGGGCAAGAGGAAGAAGGGCAAAAACTCCCAGGCCGCCATGGCTAAAAAGATCGTCGCGCTCCCTTCTGTCCCCTCTCCCGCGGCCTCCCGTCCCACCTCCCCGGTCCCCGTACCAACGTCCGCCGCTGCTCATACCAGCAGGCCAGCCAGCCCTAAGGCTCACCCTTCAGCCGCTTCTTCAATGAAGCTGAAGCCCCCTCCCCCGCTGTTCATTCAGGACAAAGGGAAATGGACAGACGTGTCCAAAATGTGTGTTGAGCGCCGCATACAATATACAAGCGCAAAAAGCACACAACAGGGTATAAAAGTGGTGGTCCCTACGACCGCTGACTTCAGGGAACTAACCCGTCAGCTGATCGGAAGGCACATAGCCTTCCATACTTACTCCCTTCCAGAGGAGAAGCCCACCCGCGTGGTGATCAGGCGGATCCCGAAGGAGATATCCACGGAGGACATCCTAAATGACCTCCAAGGCCAGGACATCCCGGTCGCAGCCGTCCACCGCCTTCATAAGGCGAGAGGCGGAGCCCAGTACGATATGGTACTGGTCATCTGTGACCCAGTAGAAGGACACCACCCGATCTTCAAAGTGAAGTCGGTATGCTCCCTCACAGGCATCTCAATAGAGAACCGCTCAACCGTAGTAGGGCAGTGCCACCGCTGCCAGCTGTACGGACACAGCCAAGCCAACTGCCATGCGCCGCACAGATGCGTAAAGTGTCTAGGCGACCATGGTACGGCAGACTGCCCCCGTCCCAAAGACAAATCGCTATGCACGGAGCCACCGAGCTGTGTGCTTTGCGGCCAGTCGGGCCACCCGGCTAACTACCGCGGCTGCCCAAAAGCCCCCAAAGGCTCCTCCTCTAAACTGGCGAAGCGTGCAAACGCCCGCCAGCAGAGAGAAAGCCCATCGGTGAGGCTACCCACTGCTCAGATGCCGGAGAGACTCAGCCCTCAGAGGCCCTCTCCTTGGACTACGCTGAACCACCAGAAAGCTTTCCCGGCCCTTGTTAATAAAGCAAAGGCCAACCCCATCCCCGGGCTATTAGACACCCCTGTCCCCACCCCCGCGGCCAAAGCGAGCGCACCGGTGCCCGCTTGTCCCGCGCCTGCCGGCCCCGCGGCCGTGGACTCCTCTTCCGACGTAATTTTAGAAACGTTAGCAAAGATAGTCACCCCCGAAGCAGACCGCATGGTGGCTGATCTCAGGGAGGCTAACACTGGCGGCGATAAGCTTAAAATTATCCTCAAGTCCCTAATCAAGTTAGGCGAAGCCCTCAGCGGCATTGATTTCTAATTCCAATGGATAATACGAGATTAACGTGTACCAAACCCCGATCCCTTAAATTAGGGTACTTTAATGCCAATGGCATCAAAGGCCAGCGTGATGAGATCACCACTTTCCTCCGCGACCATCAAATTGATATCCTCCTCATACAGGAGACGTTCCTCAAGCCCAGTCACCGTGATCCGAGAATTGCCAACTATCGCATAGTTCGCAACGATCGGTCACGATGCCACAAGGGCGGAACTCTAATTTACTACAGAAAGGAACTGCACTGCATCCCCTTAGATCCCCCTCCCATGGAGTCTCTGCTCGAGACTTCAGTCTGTCGACTAGGCATGACCGGTCACCAATCGATCACTATCGTCTCCGCGTACATCCCTCCCGGCGGCACCTCCGAGGAGCACACTCTGTTCACCAAAGACCTTGCCGTCCTCTTCGGCTTGAGTGACTCCGTTATCATAGCGGGCGACCTCAACGCCAAACACCCCGCCTGGAACAGCACGACGACCTCTGCCAGAGGACGTCACGTGTATAACCTGGGCGAGTCCCTCAACTTCGATCCCATCGCTCCTATGGAGCACACTCACTATCCCCACGACCCCGACCAACGCCCGGACGTTCTCGACATAGCGTTACTCAAGAATGTCAACCTTAAGTTGCATTCCATCGAGACTTTACATGAGCTTAACTCAGACCATCGACCAGTGGTCATGCACTTAGTTCCGCGCTCGGGTCCTTCTGACCCCAGTCAGCCCCCGCCAACCCAAGTGATAACCGACTGGAGGAAAGTCAGCGAAAAGCTGAAATCCACCACGTCGCCTCACCTGGAGGCCATCCCCGACCATATTGTCTCAGTCGCAGACACGACGGCCGCCATCAACTCGTTTACAGAACACGTGCAATCCGTACTAAAGGATTGCTCACGGGAAGTTCCAGCAATGAGCGATCAACGCTGGATTCTACCCGCTGACGTACGTGAACTGATAACCGAGAAGAACGCGGCCATCCGTGCCTACAGCAACTTTCCCTGCGACGCGAACAAAGCTCACATGCGTTATTTACAGCGTGCTGTAAAGAAACGTACTAGTGAGCATCGTTCAGATCAATGGGACAAGACGCATAGCGAGCTCGAGCCTACCCACCTAGCCTTCTGGCAGCTCCAACGTAAGTTGCGCTCCACCGAAGAGGCTTCGATGCCTCCCCTCATCCGACCCGATAAGAGCGTCGCATTCGACGACTTTGAGAAGGCCGAATGCCTAGCCAACAGCCTGGAGTCCCAGTGCTCCCCCAGCTCTCAACCAGTAGACAAGCGACATCTCGAAGAGGTGAACGCATTCGTCGAACGTAAAGCCGCCCTCCCCCCCCTAGAAGACCCTGATGATCCTCTGCCTTCGGTCACAGCTGACGAAGTGCAAGACATCATTAATAAGCTTCAACCGCGGAAAGCACCCGGCTCCGACGGAATCACCAATAGGGTGTTAAAACTCCTCCCCGCTCAGCTCGTCGTGTTAATGGCAGCCATCTTCAATGGCGCCCTGAGCAACAACGCCTTTCCCCAAATATGGAAAGAGGCCACTGTCATCGGTTTCGCCAAGCCAGGCAAACCCAAGTCTGAGCCCTCGAGCTACAGACCTATCAGTCTCCTGAACGCACTCGGCAAAATCTACGAGAGACTTATTTATAAGCGACTCAAAGACTTCGCCGAGGCTAAGAGTCTCATCCCCAACGAGCAGTTCGGCTTCAGGACCGGACACTCTTGCATTCAACAGGTCCATCGCATCGTAGAACACTTGAGCGCTGGCTTCCAGCGAGGAGCGATGACGGGTGTGTTGTTCTTCGACATAGCAAAGGCTTTCGACAAGGTCTGGCACAACGGCTTATTATATAAGCTGTACAAACTGGGAGTGCCGGACCGTCTCGTGCTCATCTTACGAGACTTTCTGTCGGATCGCACCTTCCGCTATCGCATCGGGAAGGCACTGTCTTCCCCCCACCCCATTAGAGCCGGAGTCCCTCAGGGCTCCGTCGTCTCTCCCCTTATCTTTACTCTGTTCACCAGTGATATCCCCAAGAGCAAGAAGGCTCAGTTAGCCCTGTTCGCGGACGACACGGCCATTTATTACACTGGCCGCAGTCACGACGCTATCTATAGCACCCTCCAAACCTCAGCCAACGTCTTAGGCGCTTGGTTCCGGAAATGGAGAATCGAGGTGAACCCCGACAAGAGCCAGGCAGTTCTTTTCTCTAAACAGCGTAAAATTAAGCCACCCGCGCTCAGCCCGATCACTATGTACGGTAAGCCTATCCCTTGGGAGAAGCAAGCCAAGTACTTAGGAGTCATACTTGACAACCACTTGTCTTTCGCGGCGCACATCAAAGCAGCTCGCGACCGAGCTGCGTTTGCTATGGGTAGGCTTCATTTCATGATTTCGGCAAAAAGCAAGTTGTCACTCAAGTGCAAGTTGCGCCTTTATACCGCGGTGATCCACCCCATTATGACGTACGCTTGCGTCGTGTACGCTCACACCAAGCCTAAGTACATCCATAAGATGCAAATTTTACAGAACCGGTTCTTACGTAGAGTCACGGGAGCCCCTTTTTATGTTCGTAATGACCGTCTACACGTAGACCTTAGAATGCCCACCGTCCTTCAATTTATGAAACGTCTTTCGAAGCGTTTCTTCGATAACGCCATTAAACACCGTAATCCCCTGATCGCAGCGGCCGCCCGTTACGAACCCTCGCGCATTAGTACAGTACGCCGTCCTAGGCATACCCTTGTCACTCCAGATGATGCTATCACCCTCCTCCAGGAGAGTAGCAAAGAGACTAGCACTCTTAAAAAGTTCCGACTCAAACCGCCGTCTTTCCGACCTCGCCGTCGAGGTCCATCGCGACGTCCCGGTCCATGCCCTCCCCGACCCTCGCTCGAGCCAGCCCGCGATGCTGTGCCAGTAGTTTTAAATCAGCCCCTAAATAATGATACCATTCAGATCCAGCCTGTCCCCATGCAGTCCTCCCCCAGCGACGCCCTAAGCCGAGGTTCGTACCCCACAGGCGTGCCCTTAGCGTGCAGTCGCTTAGTTTGTAAGTTTTTATGCCCTGGCTGGAGGCCTTACTCTAAAGGCACCCACAGGATAGTCCGGTTAAGCAGACGACAACCTCATAGGTTGAACTGCGAGATGCCATTCACAAAAAAAAAAAAACAACTATCGGGCAGATGCCTACCGGACACAACACCTGTCTGGTCGGAGGATCCTCCCTTTTCTAAGGAGTATCGAGGAACTTTACACCCTGTTCCTCATACCACTAAAATGTTATGATATGTTATTCATTTGTCCAAAAAAAGCAGAAGGCCCTCTGTGTACTTGCATCCTTTATCGCCGAACAAAATTAATCGCTTCAGATTGAAAACCACCTGCGCACTTGAAGATCTTATGATTGCACTAGCGGAGTTCGCAATGCTGAATTTTGGGCCAAATTTTAATGAAATTTTGCCATCGACACGCTAAGAAAAAGGGCCACCACTTTTTGTTTTCAGCAACTTTTCAATATAATCTAATTCTGAATAAACCAGCTAAAACACAAATTCTATTGGTAACCTTGAACTTTCCAGAAATCTTAAAAGCATTTCTGCGACATTACTTGACTCAAAATTTGTTTCGACTTCCGTGAAAATGCCTGAAAACGATAATTTCTCTAAGTATTTTCGGTGAATTTGCTACCATAACTCTTATTTATGAACAAAATTCTTATATTTTTGGCATTTAAAAACAATTAATGGATCCACATACAGATGAAACATGGTTTTGAAATGCAATTTAACATTTGCTTCTAGACCCAACCTTATGTCTTAGTCAATACGGTCAGTTTTTGAAGATTTTAATGCTGAAGTGGGTTCTTAAAAATTCTGTTGTTCGGATTCGGAGGGTAGACACATATTTTAAGAACAAAGGGGTTTTATTTTTAGCTCTTGTTTAACGACTACGCTTTGTATGTTAAGATGGGTTCATCGCTGCATTTAAACAGGACATAAGAATAATTATTTTCCTGTTAAGGTTATAATGCGTTTATTGCGAAGCATGTGTAGTGTAATGTTGAATGATAAATTTAGGAATGTGGTTTTATATAGATGGATTTTGTGAGGATATGAAAGGAAAAGGAGTAAATGATAGCGTACGAAACGCGTACGCGTTGCGTGTAAGCCGTGGGTTCGATCCCAGGCATGCGCAAAGGGTGCGCCAAAGTTCACCTAAATTTTCAACTCCGATAATTGGAAATCCGAAAATGTTCTTCCTAACATTTTTCATCCTAACAATCGCAATTCCTAACTACTCTGTCTCTAATGTTCTAATTCCGAAGCATTCAACTTCATAATGTCAGTAGCAATAATCATCTATTATACTTTTATTAGTTTTCATAAATTTTCTCAACATAATCATCTTTTACACTATTATTCAAAGTCATATCTTTTTTGTTTAGATTTTTTTTTATTAATTAATGCGTCTTCTTTAATTTTATTTAAAACGGTGTATACCCGCAAAGATATCCATAGGTTAGGTTAGGTTAGAACTGTGACCAACTACGTTACCTCGAAATTGGTTGCGAAATTTTTCTAAGTATTTTTTTCATGGTGGGGGCACTATAAATATCATCTTATACTCACATATATTATTTATTACACTTGGTAAATGTTTCTTTCTGAGTATGAGTGAAAATATTATGGTAATTATGTTTAGGGATAATAGCGTTATGATTAAAAACATTAGGAGTTGAAATATATTTACAATAATGATATTATTAATTACAATTTTCGGAAACATGAGTGTTATGAACATCGCCGGTAGCACTACAAATAGTATGAATGAAAACTTTAGGATGAAAAATTTTAGGAAGAGTGATCATTCGGATTACAAATCATTAGGAAGAACAATTTCGGGTAAAGAACTTTAGGTGAGACAATATGGACCCATGCGCAAATGCAGCAAATTATATTATTACAAAAAAAAATAGAAAAATATTTTACTGAAAAATTAAACCGACTTCAAAAATACAACAAAGTGAAAAATAACTTTAGCTTCAGAAGTCGGTGGCTAAAAAACTGATTCAATAAAACAAAATTCACCGACTTCTGAAGCTTTTTGAGATTTTTGAGAGACGGCTATGAGAAGGTTACGTTTATACCTTGTAGACTATCGAACGATCGAAGAGAGCAGCGGTGGCCCAGTGGTGGCAGCGCCGACTTACGATCAGTAAGCCGTGGGCTCGAACCCAGGCAGGCGCATTACTTTGTGTAATTTATTTCATCACCGCTGCTCTCAAAACCGGTGAAAGAAAACATCGTGAGGAAACCGGCATGTCCTAGAACAAAAAATTCGAAGACATGTGACATCTACCAACCCGCACTGGGCCCGCGTGGTGGATTACAGCCCACTCTCTCTCACAGAGAGGAGGCCTGTGTCCCAGCAGTGGGAACGTTATAGGCTGATGATGATGATGATGAGACTATTGAAACGGTTTGGACTTACTTAAGTTAAAGATATCTTTCAAGTTAACGGTCCACCTGACCATTTCCTTAATCACTGATGCTAACGTCGATAATCCTCAATCTATTGCATGCCAACTAAGAGGTCTCCTAATGCTACCTCTAGTGACAAATACTGTAAGATCAATCGTTCTCGTTAGTGTAACCTCAAGACTGTTTGGCCCTCTATTTGTTCTTGTACCACTAAACGAGCCACGGTTGTCTGTTAGCGATATATTTACCTACGTCTTCAAAAATAACTTTAGATTTAGAAGTCGGTGGCACAAAATGTGAATCAATGAAACAGAAGCCACCGACTTCTGAAGCTAAAGTATTTTTTTTTTTAAATCTTTATGAAGTCGGTTTTATTTTTTAGCAAAAACGTTGTATTTACAAAAAAAAAACTATATTAAAATCGTTGTCTGATCGTCTGTCTGTGTATTCTGGCTAATCTCCGCACTGGCTGTACCGATTTTGACGGGAGTTTTACTGGCAGATAACTGATGCTATAAGGAGAAACTTAGACTTAGCTTAGAGAAGAGAGAAAAAGGGTTCAAAAATTCGTTAAAATAAGGAAGTAATAATTTCAACCGGCAAAAGTTGCGGGCAACAGCTAGTGCGACTATAAGTGGTCGAAGATTACACCGTTATCACTCCACTTGACAGAAGGATCGATGATTGCTATTAATTGTTATTGATAGACGAGCCTCTTTCGGTATTTCCTAAAGCTTTTAATCTTTAAAAGTGGTTTCGTGATCTTTTGCAAAAAATCAGAGGCTTGTAACAAAAGTATCAATTTGAGCGAACCTCTATTTATTTATTTATTTTATTAAAACTTTATGCACAAGTATAAAAGCACTGTATAAAGGCGAACTTAATGCCTTGGGCATTTTCTACCAGTCTACCTTAGGGTGAGGCAGAGAGAAAACATAGTAGGTGCAGCATAACAAATGGTAATAAAACATTTACAAATAAAATATAACGATACATACATATAAACAAATAGTAAAGAGAGAGACAAACTAACAACAATTTAATTTTGAGATGAATCTGCCAGTTTCTTATGTAAGTGTGCGAGAGTTTTAATTTTAAATGTGAACCGACTGTTGGCCAACCTGATGTTCAGAGGGAGCGCATTCCAAAGGAAGGCAGCCTGGACAAAGAAAGACGACTTGAGAAAACCAGAGCGGTGAGAAGGACAACGTGGAAGACGATTATTGGAAGAAAGAAGATTCTTACTGTGCGCAGAGCATAAATATTGAAAACTAGCTGTCCCGCGCAACTTCGTCTGCGTCACATTTTCCCCGTTTTCGCAACACACGTTTTTTCATTGCTGCTCCTCTCCTATTGGTCGTAGCGTGATGATATATATAGTTTATAGCCTTCCTCGATAAATGGGCTATCTAACACTGCAAATTTTTCAAATCGGTTCAGTAGTTCCAGAGATTAGCGCGTTCAAGCAAACAAACAAACTCTTCAGCTTTATTATTAGTATATTAGATGTGTATGTGTGCGTGTGTGTGTGTCTTTATCGTGTGGTTAGTATCTAACTTGGTGTCAGAGTTTTTATGCCTTTCATGGGCCTCTGACTTGGCTTTACATACCGTCGAGAAATATCTCTCACACATCAGGCAGTTATCATAGTTATGTTATGGTATGTTATTATAATGAGCATATAATGTTGCCACAGCTGGGACACAGGCCTCTTCACCATGAAAGGGAATTATATTACTACTACCTGCCCCCTAGTTTCACTCGCGCAGACCGGAATCAATAGTACATTATGATATAAGTGCGGTAAGTTGAAAATTACAGCCGAGGCGATATTGCTAGCCCGAGCCGTAGGCGACGGCTACAAGAAAGCAGAGGCTGTAATTATCAAAGCGCACGTATGTCATACGACGTTTTATAACACATTTGCGAGGAAATAAATAAAATTCGGATGACATTTTCAAACAAAAACAATACAGATACAGCGTAAAGAGAAAGCGCGCGGAATAATTTTTACGCTTTTTTTTAAGGCAAAGGCACAAAAACAGCCAGTATTACTAATAAAGTAAATTAATATTTTTGTGTTTTGTTACAGATAAATGGTTGTAATTTATGGTCAAATATGTTTAAATTAAAGAATTAAATGTTTATTTATTGTATTTTATCTCCCAACTTAATTTTATTAATAAAATGTTGACTACTTTTCTGACATAAAAACTCTTTGCTAAGATTTAAAAAAGTACCGTTCGTTTTAGACGGAGCATTATGATAAGCCGTGCGTTTTACTTTACATTACCGCACTAGTGCGTAATGTGATACATTACGATACTAAACTTGGTGCAATAAGAGACCCTTTACGAGCAAATGTGTTATAAAAGTAGCTTATGTGTATATCCCCCTGTGAACACTTGGCCCGACCGCTTTGTGCGATCAATCGGACCACGTGAACTTTTTTTCGATTCATCGGACCAAGTGGAATCACAAATTCTCATAGTCCGAACTATCGGACAACGCATTATTTTCTTTCATTTTGGTCCGATTCATCGGCTTTATAATATTAGTGTGATAGTGTGATTACTGATTAACAGCTTCTGCAAAAGGCGTTAACAGACACATTAAAATACCAGAATCTAACTACTCTTTAAAGCTACTTCTATCATACCACATTGCAGATAATCTCCTAAACGTCTAAAACACAGGCTGAAAAGCAGGCTCAAACACAGACTAAAGCGAGCCTGTACTCCAATCCAAATGGAACACAGAGTAATTATAGATCCAGAGGCAGCCGTTGTGGTCGACGCCTATTTGAGGCTTCTGTGGGCGTTATACAAATGTGCGACATGAACGTTACGTTAATTCAAATGGCTGTCGCATTGAAATTTTTAACGGCACGGTCGGCGATCGGCTGCTGCGCTGCGTGTCGCGGGTTCGGTCCCCACATAGAAAAAATGTTTGTGTGAAATTCGAACAGTTGTTCCGTGTCTGGCTATTTGTGTATGTGAGTTTAAATGTTGGTAAACGCACGATATTACTAGTAAAACGGGTACGGCACTGGGTGTGCGAGTTGAACTCACGCACGAAAGCTTCCGTACCATTATTTATAAAAACGAGCAAAAAAATCATTTTCATTTTTGTACGGGAGAGCCGCCTTATTTTTTTTTCTGTTTTTAGTATTTTTTGTTATAGCGGCAACAGAAATACATAATCTGTAGAAATTTCAACTGGCTAACTATAACGGTTCATGAGATACAGCCTGCTGACAGACGTACGAATTTCTAAAGATTATGTATTTTTGTTGATGCTATATGAATAACAACAAATACTAAAATCAGAATAAAGTAAATATTTAAGGGGGCTCCATACAAAAAAGTGATATTTTTACTCGTTTTTATAAATAATGGTACGGAACTCTTTGAGCGCGAGTCTAACTCGCACTTGGCCGGTTTTTTTTGTATGCGAACAATTTGTATATAAGTAACATTTATGTCGTCGCAAGTTCGTGCTAGGCCCACTCAGTGAGCATAAATCTCTCCTAGGTATACAGATATAGATGTGCGGTTTTGCCTGTTTTCGGTATTAATGTGATCGTTATTGTTGCGTGGATAAGGTTTGTGGTTATTGGTTATTTAATCATTCGGTAAAATATAAGTTTTGCACTATCGTTAACAATAAAAATCGGCCAAGGGCGAGTCGGACTCGCTCACGAAGGGTTCCGTACCAATATTTATAAAAACCGCCAAATATGATCTGCAAATGAGACTCGTTTTTAGTACAACTGACGCTTACCGCCATCTATCGACATTTCTATGGAGTTGTTCGAAATATTCGAGTCAAATACAATTGGTCGACTATTACTCGTAAACTTGTAAAGCCCACTTAAGTGTGATAGTTTTCCTTTAAACTTCGTTATATATAGGTACTATTGCCGTGACATTTGAATTTCTAACTACAATCATTTAGTTGGTAGAGGGGGGGGGACACTTGACACTAACTAAAATTGGTACTTTAAAGCTTGATAAGTCACTAACGGTTTACTTAATCAAAAAACGGTGTTCTCAAAACACTAATATTTTTGAAAGACCTACCTACCTCAACGATATCCCACACTATGGGAAGGACGAAAAAAAAATTATCATCACTACTTTACATGTAGGGGAGGTACCCTAAATAATTGTTTTTTTTTTTTAATTTTATTTTACCACTTTTTTGGCGTCATTAACGTGGATACTCATGCCAAATTACAACATTCTAGTACCAACAGTTTTTGAGCTAAACCGCGGACAGACAGATAGACATACCGAAACTATAAGGGTTCCTTGTTGACTACGGAACTCTAAAAACGAGATATTTACCACATTTACTTATCGTTTTGAGTTCCCAAGTATTTCGTTTCAGCTTATACATGATCATGGTGCTTGCAACATTGTGAAAATATACGGTGTAAGGTTCCGTAGTAGTTGGCACCTTACACTTGCAGTTTAAGTAAGAAGTAGCAAGTAACTAAGTAAGTACTTGGAGTTAGGTGAGTTGACGTAAACACACACAGATTTGGTAGCACTAAAAGTTTATTAGAGAACCGATCACAACTAAGTAAAAGTAGGTTGGATGCTAATCCGCGGTGTTCGCGTAAGTATGTAATTTGTCAACTAACTTAAAATTATATTAAACATTGTTTTAAATACGAAAGAGGAAAGTAGGTTGCTGCGTTTGCAGCTTGACGGTGTGTACGTAAACCGTACATGCTCCCGAGGGCAAAAGGCGAGATAAGCATCCAGTACATAACAAATATAAAAGTACGAGTCCGAAAACATAATACTAAAAAGTACAGACAGTATAAAAGTACATTAGGTGAGTAAGTAAAACGTAAGTAAAAATTTAACATATTCACATTGAAATAATAAGGTTTACTGCTCCTCAAAGTGAAATAGTTGTTTCGGCCTCGCGTCGCTGTATAGTGGCTCCGGCGGTGTCGAATGACGTATTTCTTGTAACTCGATTTCGACCTTGTTGTCGATTCCTGTAGGTTGTCTGGTAGTCGGCATTTTAGTTTTCTTAAGGCATAGTCTCTTAATCCAAATGTAGACAGCAAACGAAGCAGCTCCTCCCAACAGCAAAGAAGTCACAGAGTAAAGATATATGTCGTGACTCGAAATGTCTGTCCCTTGTGGTAGACGCGGTAGTCTTTCCTGCTCTTTCTGCTGAGTTATTTTCTTATCTATATTTCTGATACTTATTGCCGATGTATCTAGTTCTGTCATATTCAGCTGTGCGTTTTTCCAACTTAGATCAAATAAATTGTTGATTGTGGTGTTAAGTGTAGGTACTTCAATATCCGCCTCCATGTAAAATTTGCTTCCTAAGTGGTTGTAAGTGAATATTGTCGCATCTTTCTTTTGTAGTATGCATTTTGGTTTCAAGGCAATCACCCCAGTACCGTTGATGACTGCTGGCGTAACTTGATCGCTACATATGACGCGCATCAGCTGTCTGTCGCATAATGTAAACAACCACCAGTTAGGTTTATGTAATTGGATCCAAGTTTCTTTGCAAGTTACGTTATTGATGTCACAAGATAATGACGTTTGTTGGCTGAATACCTTGGCCTCGCAAGGTGCGTCCTTGTCTTGTAAGCTAAATACCGGCTGACGTGAAATGCATGTGTACTCGTCTTCTCTGTAAGGCGTACATTGGCGCATGTCTTGCTCTTCCATGGTGATGTACGAATTTTTCACGAAGTTTATGGCGATGTAATTGGAGAAAGGCTGCACGATTTTCAACTGCCCTTGTTTCTGGAATGGTATAGGTATTACCCGGTATATTTTGTAGTCCTCATCGCTCAATAGTGGAATATGCAATTCGAAAAGTAGAAAATTGTTTGTAATCCGAGCCTTGACATGGATTAGTTCGTAGATGTCACGGAAATCCTTTTGTATGTCCTTTATCGGTAGGGCCATTCCCTGTGGTAGTTTTCCAGAGATGATGTTCAGCTGTTCTATTATTTGAGATGCAGGAAACAAGTGTGTATCCAAATGACCTCGGTAGATGTTGGTGAGAGCGTTCATTAGCATTTCTTGAATTCTATGCAAATCGCCCAAAATTAAAGTTGATGATAAAGCGGCAGAATTCACGTCATTTGCTGTGTATAATATTTGCGCTCTGTTTTCAATTTTTGTGATTACGTTGCAAGTCTGATTTATGTAGGTTTGTATGGCGTGGAATTGTTTGTCCATAAATTCCGTATTGTTTTTAATTACGTTGTTTTCAGCTTCTATAATTAAAGTTTGATTCTTCATCAGCTGTAGCAAATAATTATCGTTGATTTGCATGTTTTGGATATCTTTCTCGTACTTTCGCGCAAAGTCTTCATCCAAAACTCCAAAAAGTGTTCTGGCTAATTTTCCGATTCCATCAAAGTAGCCTCGTTTTTGTCGTGAATGCGGAGAAAGTAACATAGTGTTATAATTCTCAAGGTGATGCATTTCATGTCGTAGGTGGTTGACAACTGCTTCGCATGGTGTAAACTCGTGTGCGATTCTTTGACACTGTTTATCAATTTGGTTTATATAGTTGTTCATGTTATTCGCAGCTTGCCAGTAGGAAGTAAGGTTGTAATAGATCAGTAGTGTCCATTCATCATGTATAAGTTGCAGTTTTCCGGCTTCATCGAAGTAAATAGGTTGATTGTTGATTATAGAGGTCACCTTATAGTTGTTTGTTGCTGGTGACGATAGTGCCGTTCCTATCATTCCTATCAAAGTTATTAGAGCAAACGTTAAGAAACTGTACTTGTTGGTTCTCGTGCCCCTTTTTCTTCTTTGGTTCGCAGTTATCTCTGTATCTTCTTGTCTTTTGTTGCTTGTTGTTTCTTCAGTAGCCGGCCATTCTTCTTGTTGTGGTAATAAAGTTAGTTTGACAGTGGGTCGTTTTATCTCTCCAGTTTTTGTTTTAAGTGTGACCACTCGTACTAAACCATCCTTGCCGGGATGAGCTTCCATCACTCGTCCCATGACCCATTTACCAGGAGGTAAGTTTGTCTCTTTAATTAGTACAACGTCGTTTGGTTTGAGATTTTGTATAGTTTTATTCCACTTGCTTCTAGACTGTAAAGTGTTCAGATAATCATTGGACCATGCCTTCCAGAATTGATCCAGCATGTGCTCCGTTAGTTGCCAACGTTTTCTCAAATCCATCTTTCTGTCGTCTGGTTCCGGTTGAGGTAATGACAGCGTAGCACTGCCAGTTAGAAAATGACCTGGAGTAAGAGTACTATAAAATTCCTCCGGATCTTCTGTTAGCGGACACAGAGGCCTCGAGTTCAGGCAGGCTTCTATTTTCGCTAATAGTGTAGTAAATTCTTCCCAGGTTAGTTTTTGTTCCCCAAGAACTCGCCGCAAGTGATGTTTTAATGATTTAACGGCTGCTTCGAATATCCCACCCGCGCTAGGCCAAGCAGGGGCGTTGAAGTGCCACTGAATTTCTAATTTCCCAATCTCGTCAAAAAACTCATGAGAGAGCAGTTTTTTGAAGTTACTAAAATCCTCCTTCAGCACTTTGGATGCTCCAACGAAGTTCGTGCCGTTGTCTGAGTACATATGTGCGGGCGTTCCACGCCTCGCGCACATTCTTTGAAGCGCTGCAATAAACGCTTCCGTGCTTAGTTCTGAGACTAATTCGATGTGTACAGCTTTCGTAGCCATACAAACGAAAACTGCGATGTAAGCTTTGGACGTCTTCACTCCTTTTCCTTTGTTCAGTTTTACGTCTACGTGACCAGTAAAGTCAACACCAGTGTGTGTGAATGGACGACTTGGTGTTACTCTTTGTTTTGGAAGATCGGCCATTAGTTGAGCACTGTCAGTAGAGTTGTAACGATGACATTTCACACAACGTCGTATTCTTCCCTTTATCGCCCGATTTCCAGACACAATCCAGTATCGTTGCCGTATGTAAGTAAGAGTCAGCCGGGCTCCTCCATGAAGCGTCATCAAGTGTGCTTGGTCGATCAGTAGTTCCGTGAAGCGGCTGGAGTAGGGTACAACTGCGGGATTCTTCATATTGGCAGGAAGGTCAGAGTGCTGTAATCTCCCGCCTACGCGAATGATTCCCTTGTTATCCAGATAAGGTTTGAGTTTATAAATGCTGCTTTTAGGTGACACAGTGTTATTTTGTTTCAATTGTTTGTGTTCTTGCGCAAACTCGCTTTGCTGGACATATTTTATTATATATTCTGCTGCGTATTGTAGGTCAGTTGTTGTTAGGTAAGTAGCACATGGTCGTAATTTCTTCTTTAGTGATGCAATATATCGCACAATTCGAGCAGTAATTCTTGTTACTGATGTCAGCGAACTGTGGTTCTTTAGTAACTTGTAAACAATATTTTCAGTGTTGTAGGTTTTAGAACTGACGTCATTGGGTTCGTCCCTGCGTTCTTCGCTTGTAGTAAAGTGACAATTCACATTATGAGGTGTTTCAGATTCGGCGAATGTTTTCAGAAACGTAGGTCCGTTCCACCATAATTTGAACTCGACTACCTTGCTCGGTAGTAAGCCTCTCGAAGCGCAGTCAGCTGGATTAATTTCCGATCGTACATAACACCATTGTTGAGGTGCAATTACGTCCTTTATTTTCCCCACTCTGTTAGATACGTATCTTTCCCATCTTGAGAGGTCTCCCTGAATCCAGGCTAGGACCACTTTGGAGTCACACCAACCATAAACCGATATCTCATGTTCCGTTAGTGATTTCTTCACTTTTTCCATCAGTTGGGAGAGTAGTAGTGCCCCGCATAGCTCAAGTCTGGGCAGTGAAGTTTTTTGAGTAATCGGCACCACCCTAGTTTTTGACACTAGTAATGTGATCTTTGGGTCGCCTATTTCGTCGCTTACTCGGCTGTATATGACGCAAGCGTATGCTTTTTCGCTAGCGTCACAAAATCCATGTAGTTGGATAGTTTTCTGCGTACTGCCAATCCATCTGTTTATTTTAATGTTTTTAATTAGATGTAGTTCTTTGTTTAGATGCCGCCATTCGTCTTGTAACTCAGTAGGTAGTTCAGCATCCCAGTTTATTTTAGTTAGCCACACCCTTTGGAATAGTAGTTTAGCTGACACAGTTATGGGCGCCAGCCAACCCAAGGGGTCGTATAGTTTTGATATTTGTGACAGCAGGTTCCTTTTAGTTAGTGGTTCGTTGTTGTAGTCGTCAATAGTCCAGTTGAATATGAAAACGTCATCTCTTGGATTCCAACCTAACCCCAACGTTTTCATTGATTCGTCGCCTTTAAAATCGAATGTACTTTTCGATATTTGATCTTCGTCTAAGTGTCGCAAAAGCTCAGGATCATTGCTTGACCATTTTCGCAGATTCATTCCGCCTCCCTTTAGTAGTTTAATGATCGATGTTTGAATTTCCTTCGCTTGTTTTGTCGAGTTGTGACCGCTGATTAGGTCATCGACGTAAAATTGATTAAGCAATATTTCAGCGGCCTTTGGGTATTTGTGGCCGTCATCGAAAGCAAGCTGTTTAAGTGTTCGCATTGCTAGCCATGGAGCACTTTTTGTCCCATATGTTAATGTTTGAAGTTGATATTCTTGTAAATTTTCTTTTGGTTTATTCCTCCATATGATCTTTTGTAGATGTTGTTGAGCGGGATGGCACCATATAGAACGGTACATTTTTTCAATGTCTGCTGTGTAAACATATTTATAGCCACGCCATTGTAATATCAATGCTTGGATGTCCTTTTGCAGATTGGGACCTTTTTCCATGACGTCATTGAGGCTACATCCACCCATGGTTTTCTGTGAAGCATTGAAAACTGCTCTTAATTTTGTTGTTGTTGATTGTTCTCTCAGTACTCCATGATGCGGTAAGAAATTTGATTCTTTGGAGGATGTTGTGTTCGAAAGCTTCATGTGACCTAAATCGATGTATTCGCGAATAAAATCTTTGTACATTGACGCAAGTTTTGGTTTTCTGTCGAATCTTCTTTCCAGTTGTAGAAATTGAGAGATTGCGATCGGCTTAGAGTTTCCCAATTTTTCTTCATAACCAGGAATCAGTGGCATTTTCACAATGTATTTGCCGTCGCGATCTCTCTCAGTAGTCATTTTGTAGTAATTTTCGCACCAGTCGTCTTTTGATGTGTCTTCAGTATTCTGTATGATATCTTCAGTCTCCCAAAATCTCTTTAAGTCGTTAAGGTCGACTAGAGCAACATGGCAGTTAAAAGTTTCTAGCTTGCCGCATAAAATCCATCCTAAACGGGTTTGCTGAGCTGTCGGAGTTTGAGCATCTCCCTTTAGGACCCCCTCTAATATAACTTGCGAATAGATTTCCGCCCCCAGCAGCAAATCCACGCTCCTTGATAAGTTGAAATCAGGATCCGCTAGTTTCAGACCTTGTAGTTGAGGCCAGTTTTCTTTTTTAAATGTTTTGTTGGGTAAGTTGTTTGTGATCCTTTTCATTATTAGAGTGCTTACTGAAAATGCGAAGTCAGTGCATCGTGATTTACACTCCAATTCTAGTAGTCCTTTACAGTCTCCCGAAATAGTACCCACGCCGGAGATCGTAGCGTTCATCCTTTTTCTAGGTAGTTTTAGTCGTTGAGCTGCGTTCTCCGTGATGAGGTTTACTTGTGAACCTTGGTCAAGTAAAGCTCGCAACGTTATAAAGTCTCCTGTTGAAGTTCTAACTTGTAGTTCCACTGTGGTTAGTAGAATTTCCATAATGTAGTTGTTTGATAAATGGTTTGAACTATGTTGATTGGTTGATGTTGTAGGTTGCTGCCCCCGTTGTTGAGAGCGTTGACCCATATTGTTCATATTGGAACTTGGTGACAGATTTTGCGATGAGTAGTGTAACATCGTATGATGTGGTTTTTTGCACTCTTTGCAAGTTTTGTTTGATGTGCATTCTGTGTCGATGTGCTTATACAAACAGTTTTTGCATATTTGCAAATTCCTTACTGTGTCATTTCTTTGCCGTGTGTCCATTCCAATGAACTTTGGACACTGCATGATCACGTGAAATCCGTGGCACAGAAGGCATTTCCCGAATGACGCATGGTATATTCTTGATGCCTCCTTTCTGTGTTGTTCATATGATGGTTTCTTGAAGTGGAATTTCGTTTGGTTGCTGAATGTTTGTTTGTGTTGGTTTGATGCATCTTTTTGGTAAACTTTTGCTGCTTCTAAAGCCATGAATTTAGTCTCTAGGAACCCCAAAAATTCTCCCAGCTCCGGGACTTCTTTTGGATGCTTTAATTCCCTAGTATATTCAGTATAAGATGTTGAGTCCAACTTCTGTGCCATCAAGTACACGATTATTGGATCCCAGCTTGCTGTATTGAGGCCGATGTTTTGTAGGCCATTCATGCATTCGTTGATTACGTCATGCATTTTCTTCAAGACAGCAGCATCAGCCTGTCGGATGGATGGTAACTGCATCAAAGTATTCATCAAGTTCGCAAATTGGAGTCTTTTGTTGTCGTATCGCTGAACAAGAATATCCCAACAAGTTTCATAGTTTTCAGCGCCGACCAAATGTTGAACTAATCGTTCGGGCTCTCCTTTAAGCTTTGATTTTAAGTGTTGCATTTTCTGCGCTTTCGACGAGTTTGCATTGTTGTGAATTGTTTCCAGAAACATATCCTTGAACGTAATCCACTGACTGTAGCTTCCAGTGAATTCTGGTAGTTGTATCCTAGGTGCAACGTTTTGGTAATTAGCGCTTGTCCATAGTTTCAAATTGAGGGATCTTTTTATAACATCGTACTGGCGTTCTTTGTTGCCAAACAAGTCGTTGTATACCTCGTTTGAACCTTTCAAAATTGCTTCAAGCTCCCAGTGACATTTTTCTACAGTGTCCCACTTGGTTTTCAGGATGCTTAGGTGATCCTCTAACTCCCATTTTTCGCTAATGGAGTCAATTTCTATTTTGGACATTGCCCGTTCAAGTGCTTTAATGTGACATTCCTGTCGATCCAGTAGTTCTTTGGTCTTAGTATCTACTCCCGTAGGATGCGGGATGACAACTTCAGCCTGTTTGCTTTCGCAGCCTAACAACCGCTGCAGTATATCAGCCCTGGTGGATTCGTACATATGTTTTGTCTTTTCATAGACGTTACCAGTGAAATATTGGATTCCTTTGTCCTCTCGTTCAAGTAGTACATTGCGTCTATTGTTAAAGTCTTGCCAGTAATTTTCCAATGACACTAACCTTTGAGTCAAGTACTCCTTTCCTTTTCGAGACGCGCTGTCCTTTTGGTAGTTAGCACAGAGACGTCTGATTGACTCGAAGACTTCGTTCTGTGTAATGATTTCGCTCATCTTGATGTAATCGATTAGTTAATCGAACGTAAGTAAGTAGTAACCTAAGTAGTGGTAGTAGTAGATTAGAAGTAGTAGTAGTAGTAGGATGTAGTAGTAAAGTAGGTATTGAAGAACACGTAGTTTAGTGCCTTCTAGCTTGTAGGCTTTGGATTACCCGCAGTTCACGTCGCAGTCCGAAAGCTGTAGTAGTAGTAGTAGTCGTAGTAGCAGTAGTAGCCGTGGTAGTAGTAGTTGTCTTGTTGACGAAGTTGAGTCTTATTTTTCCGCTTGATTCACAAAGAAGTTCCAAGGTATCCCCTCTTCGTTGATTGCTCAGAGCTCTTGCACTCTTTCTACGAATATGCGCGCTTTCTCAACTTGACTGGTGAGATCCGCTTGTGGAAGGCCAGCCAAGCCGATTCGCTGTCGTTTTCAAGAGATACAATTACCCCAAACCGTGAAATACTCGAAGGACCATTAAATGTAAGGTTCCGTAGTAGTTGGCACCTTACACTTGCAGTTTAAGTAAGAAGTAGCAAGTAACTAAGTAAGTACTTGGAGTTAGGTGAGTTGACGTAAACACACACAGATTTGGTAGCACTAAAAGTTTATTAGAGAACCGATCACAACTAAGTAAAAGTAGGTTGGATGCTAATCCGCGGTGTTCGCGTAAGTATGTAATTTGTCAACTAACTTAAAATTATATTAAACATTGTTTTAAATACGAAAGAGGAAAGTAGGTTGCTGCGTTTGCAGCTTGACGGTGTGTACGTAAACCGTACATACGGGAACTCTAAACAAATAGTGAACATGGCAAATATCCCGTTTTTTGTGTTAATGATAGTGTAAGTGACCATAATTATATTTGACGGCACGGTTGGCGCAGTGGCTAAGCGATTGACTGCTGCGCTGCGTGTCGCGCGTTCGATCCCCGCACGGAACAAAAATTTCTAAGTCCTACAGATAGTTGTTCCGGGTCTGGCTGTTTGTGTATGTGAGTTTAAATGCTTGTAAACGCATCCACGATATAGGACAAATGTGAAATCCTAGTGTGGCGCAACGTTTAAAAAAAGAAGAAGTTAAAAACTTATCCATGTCCTACAATTTTGGTGTAGAATAAAGTATATTCCCTCCATCTATTTTATTGTTCATCGCACTTCCTCCGATCATCAGGTCTTGTGTTCGATAACCAGGTTGGCCAAAAAGTTATTGAGTTTTTTTCTCCGTGCCTCGGAAAGCACGTTAATCCATTGCTCCTAGCTACCAATTGTATATCTTTGGCAGTCGCTACAGGTAGTCAGGGCCCGAAAATTTGAAAACCAGTTTAACCAAGGGGTATTATAGTACCCAGCTCTAACCGGTTTATGGAGGTCAGATAGGCAGTCGTTTCATGTAAAATACTGGTATTCAGCTGCATCCGGTTAGACTGAAAGCTGATCCCAACACAGTAAGGAAAAGGCTAGCATATGATGATTCAACAATCGCAAAAAACAAAGAATTTTAATTTACTGTTAATGAATCCTTAAAAACACATTTAAATTATTCTCTCAAGCACCAATTAACCAACCCATTAAATATAAGTTCCATTCCAACCAACTTCAAAAACAATAAAAAAGTCTCTAAAGAATCATGCCTATTGTCACTTGGGTCCGGAAATGAGTGTTTACGTGGCGCGCCGCAAGATGGCGTCACTACCGGTTGAGTCGTTAGCTTAATTATTGTTCTGGAGAGGCCATTCTCGGAGATAATAAAGCGTTTAGAAGTTATTAAATGTGCTGATGGTTTCAGGGAAACTGTATTGTGAAATGCGCTCTTTTGTCTATAAAAGGAAAATCAGAAAAAAAGGATCAAATCAGCAACTGCCTAGCCTTTTCCCTCTATGTTGGAATCGGCTTCCAGACTAACCAGATGCAGCTGAATACCAGTATTTCACATGGAGCGACTGCCTATCTGACCTCCACAACCCAGTTAGGTACCCCTTCGTATGGCTTGATGTTTTTAAGACTACCTGTAACGACTGTCAAAGATCTACAAAAGACAGCCGATACCAACGGCTTAACGTGCTTTCAAAGGTAGTGAAGAAACTCGGTATAATTATAAGGCTTATGTTTAACATAACACCAGATAAAGTAAATATAACCTTAAAAAACATTTTTATACTGCCTAAAATAGTAAATGATCACCAGAAATAGTAAATGATCACCAGAATTAAAAACCTGAAAATCACAGCTCCGAACTAAGGCGTAGTCGACGGAGCCCCGCTACGCGGGGCTCCTATTTCTCTCTGCAGGGTTTAAAGTAACCTAACACGAAGAACCTTCGAACCTAACCTGTCCGAGTCGGGGTGCCCAATATCCCGAGCTCGCTTTGCTCGCACTTGCTTCCTAAGTTCTTCTTGCCACAAAATTTGGTGATCATTTACTATATTTGGTGATCATTTACTATATTTGGTCTTTGAATACTATTTTTTTGGTGTTTAGTATTTTTTTTTGGGTAACGTAGCTTAGGATCTCAAAGTATTTTTTGGTGCTCATTATATTTAATCCCTAATTATAATGGGTGGTCACTCATCCACGGACCAACCTATACCTCTTAAAGGTAAATATCCCATTTAAGCGTTAATGATAGTGCAAGTGACCATGTAAGTTTAAAAACTTATTTTGTCACTATCCTCGAAATAGTAAAAATCCGATCACAGGATCGGTGGAGACCAACCATAAGAAACAAGCATGTCCGAGAACCAAACCAAAAAAATCAAAGACATTGTAACATAGACCAAGATACATTGGGCTCACGTGGTGGATTTACAGCCACTCTCTCTCTCACAAACAGAAGACCAGTCTCCCAGCACCATTTGTTCCACCTGCTGAAAATCTCTTACTTGGAACGAGTTGCCATGGCGGATTTGGAAGTCTGGAAGTCCTGGAATTCTCCGGACTCAGGTTGGCTGCAGCAACCTGCTCAGGTGGAGATTCATTAATGACTCGGCCTTGGAGTGAAAAGGTTGTGCTGTTCCACAAACGATAGGGCTGTAAATGTTAGGTCCTGTTGATTGTACATTACAAAAACTGACAGACGATACCGAAGGCGCCAAACTAGTGACTCAGTTCTGGGGCAACAAAATTTATATTCGCATTGTGTAAACCACTGCTTGACCAATTATCAACGCTCAATATCACGCCATGTCTGCGGCACGCCGTTCGACCAATGACCGCTCCCGAATATGGCGTCATCTTCAACAGCCAATCATCAAAGCCGCAATTCAAGCGACATCGTAGCCCTCAAGCGGGATCCACAGAATCAATCGCTTACCATCCAACGACACATCGGCATCTTTCCTAAAATTACCAAAATTCAGTCCAATTTTCTACATTTCTATGTTAATAGTTTTTCGAGTCGTATTGTAAATCTAACCACCACACTAAAAGCCTTAAAATTCAAAACCAAAGTTTTTCTTTTATCCATCGCGAACACCTATCAATAAGCTAAGGAGACGAAACAACATTTTAAACGGGATTCAATATAATGAGCACCAAAAAATACTTTAAAATCCTAAGCTACGTTACCCAAAAAAAAATACTAATCACCAAAAAAATTGTATTCAAAGACCAAATATAGTAAATGATCACCAAATATAGTAAATGATCACCAAATTTTGTGGAAAGAAGAACTTAGGAAGCAAGTGCGAGCAAAGCGAGCTCGGGATATTGGGCACCCCGACTCGGACAGGTTAGGTTACTTTAAACCCTGCAGAGGGAAATAGGAGCCCCGCGTAGCGGGGCTCCGTCGACTACGCCTTAGTTCGGAGCTGTGATTTTCAGGTTTTTAATTCTGGTGATCATTTACTGTTTCTGGTGATCATTTACTATTTTAGGCAGTATAAAAATGTTTTTTAAGGTTATATTTACTTTATCTGGTGTTATGTTAAACATAAGCCATTTTAAACTAATAATTCTTTTGCTAATCCAACAGACAGATAAACCCCTTTTATGAAGCGCAAACAAAGCGATTCATATCCGAAACTCAAATATCCAACGCCTAAAATCCGTGCGAACAATTTCAAAATTACCTAAACAACAATAACAATCTATCTGTCAAAACAAAACAAAAGAGAAACTTTAAAAGGGGAACTAAGGAAATAACTGCTTACCCCCTCCCCCCTACTTCCCCTTTTAGCAACCAACACTCGTTAACGCGATTATCTCGTATTGTTAGCAATAGTGATGCGCTTTCGCGGATATGAGCTTCGAAAGCCGCGGATATCGACTCCGTAATGCGGATACCGACGCTAAAATAGGATGTCGGATTTTCTGGGATTTAAAGAAGTGTGTGTGATTGGAATTGTATCCGTTGTTTTAGGATATTGGGACGAGAAATGTGGTGTCGTTTGTGTTAATGAGAAATGTATGTTGCTTTGATAGTGTTGGTTTCAGAGTTACGTAGAAGCTTCCTAAAGGGGACAACTGGCGAATTTTGGTTAGTGATACAATACTAGCTTCTGTTCGTGGCTTTGCTCCCGTTGTGTACACAAACTAACCCTCGAGAATGTTTTAAATGTAGTCTATGACTCTCGGGGATAATGTAGCTTCCCGTTAGTTAAAGAATTTTCTGAATCAGATGAGTAGTTCCGAATATTAATATTCAAAAGTGTGTATGTAGGGGGTAATAATTATTACCCCTACATACACACTTGCCTCTTTATGATATTAGTATAGATATAAATCACTATGGCCGTGCTCTAGGAGCTCATGGCTTAATAATAACAGCCGCACGGGTCGATCTTTAAGGTTTAGCCGTGCTTGCCGAGGTTGGTCTGTGGATGGGTGACTATAATTACATACTGAGTTTCCAAGAGAATGCATGTTAAGCCGTTCATCTCGGCTGTCATTTGTAGATCTTTGGCAGACGTTACGAGTAGTGAGAAGCCAAAAAACTGACATCCAGTCTTACCAAGGATGTATCGATGTATCGTATTACCCAGCTACTGGGTTGTGGAGGTCAGACAAGCAGTCGCTTCAAATAAAATACTGGTACCCAGCTGCATCCGGTTTGACTAGAAGCCGACCCCAAGAAAGTTTGGGAAAAGGCTACGCAGATGATGATGATCAATCAATACGGCACTGCCGTACAACTATTCAGAGTTTTCGGGCGTGATTTTGTTTTTAAAATGTCACTAGTATATAAATATAATATAGTATATAAAACACATTTTATATTCAATTGATGGGAACCCACGTAGTTTATGAACGTCGTCAAAATTCAGATCATACGTATAAAAAGACGCAATGCGCAAGCCTCACCCTAAAATTACAAACCCAACCATCTTTCTAACATCGTAAAACAGCATAATGTATTTTATTCACATTAGATACCTTACTTAATACCTACATTTATTCTGTACAAAAATCTTTTAATCCAGAAAAGCTAAGCTACGCAGTGGCGGATCTACCATTTCGGTTCTCGGATAATCCAGTGGCATAGATATCCGAACCGGATTAACGTTGGTACAACACTATTTCCTTTGTCGCTATTACCTGCTTCTCAGAGATAATTTCAACTAATTTATAATAACAGTTAGGAGTTTGGTTTTGATTTTGAAATATTGACTAACTTTGCCTGTCTTCGGGGCAAAGTTAGACGTATCTTTAAATGACAATGGTTTGGCTGGGATGTTGAAATGTGATTTCAGTTTCTATGTTATGCCTGTATAAGGAACATTTTCACTTTGTTAACAAAGTAAACCAAAAAAAAAGTTTAGAAAATCGCTTTTTTTAGTAACAAACCTTTTAGTTAATTTTTAGGGTTCCGTACCCAAAGGGTCAAAAGGGACTTTATTACTGAGACTTCGCTGTCCGTCCGTCCGTCCGTCTGTCACCAGGCTGTATCTCATGAACCGTGATAGTTAGCCAGTTGAAATTTTAACCGATTTATGTATTTCTGTTGCCACTTTATAACAAATATTAAAAAAAAAATACAAAAAAACATTGAATGAAATAAATTCAAAAAAGTTTTTTTTTTTTATTGCTCGTTACTATAAATAATGGTACGGAATCCTTCGTACGCGAGTCCGACTCGCAATTGGCCGGTTTTTATTCTTGTTAAAGCGATCTATAAACTTTTAGAAATTACTTGCTCTTGTTGCCCCAAAATTGGGCTGTGGATGTCAGATGGAAGTCTATCTGTGAGTCTATGTGTGTGTCTGTGCATCCTGTTAGACTGGGAGCAGACTCTAACATAAGTATAAAAAGGCTGGGCAGACGAAATATGATGGATTCGGACGTTCAACTGTTCATCAACTAAGTAGTACTCAATAAATATAAAAACACATTACAAATCGTATTTTCCTAGAGTGAACAGGCTCCTGCTGGGTAAACTCGTACTATCGTCGACTTTGTCTCTGTCATCTCTGACCTAGCTAGACTACAGTCAAAAACAAAAAAACTTGAGAGGTGTCAAGGGACACCCGGATGGAACGAAGTTCCTTTCACGTACATAATATCAATACATTTTAGATTTAAGTTAGTGTGCGAAAAATAAAATATTTAATTTAAGGAAGATTAATCCTAAATTCGAAGCAATACGTCTTACTTAACTGCACAACCGAATTTGTACTTTGTAGTTCGGTCACTCAAAATAATAATCATATCTATCCTTACTCACATACACACCACAATTGTACGTAATTTAAGGAAATTTCAACTTTAATTTAAAGAAATAAAGCTTACAATAGCTTACTATAGCAAAAAGTGTCGTGACAACTTTTCGTAAGAATTTTTTCCGTCTAGCCCCCTTTCACAACGCGCGATAAGGAACTTCGTTCCAAAACTTACGTTACTTAATCACATAATGTAACATCACGCCTGATATCAACGAAGCGTTAGGCAGAGGGGTACCTTATAGTACCACCACATTTCAGCAGTCGCCAACTACCTACCTTGTCAAAATTTAAAAGGAGGTCACAAAAGGCGTAAATAATCAATTGCTTGTTTGTATGAAAGCGCGGTTATAGGACGAGGATCAGACGGGCTGCGTTTAAAACACTGGTGGTTCACACTTACCGCATTGCGTTAATAAGAATCATTAGCATAGTTACCTCTATGAATTTGACGAGGATGCAAAACAACATCTTGTAAATGCAAAGGATACTCTACCTCAGATATTTTTACTATAACTCCTGTTACTATTTTCATACACTGACACGGAAAATCCTGACATACACCCATAAAATATAAAGGTAGCATTTCACCGAAGCAATAACCCCAATGATTTATATGCGTATCAACTCTCCGCTGTTAGGGTCAGCTCACACCGAGATGCGACGCGACGCGACGCTGCGCGCACACTTTTAAAGAGCGATTAAAAATATAACTTTATTTTCTATACGAAAAGATACACATTTCGTTGTGAGAATTCAGAATACGTTGCGCAACGTATTCTGAATTCTCACGGTGCGCGCAGCGTCGCGTCGTGTCGCGTCTCGGTGTGAGCTGACTCTTACGCAACAGTCGAACAGTACCTACCTTTAATAAAAAAAAGAATACAAAGGCCTTATGTCCAATTAGTATAATGTTTTTGTTTTCCTGAATTGTTAGGTATGTGTTAATTAAAAAACGGGGTAGGTACACAAAAAAGTCTATTTTTGTGAACAAAATAAATTTTGGTTATCAGAATATAAGATAATAAATTGTGTGAGAGCAGCGGTGGCCCATTGGTGTCAGCCCTGACTTACGAGCAGTAAGCCGTGGATTCGAACCCAGGCAGGCGCATTACTTAGTGTAATTTATTTCATCACCGCTGCCCTCAAAAACGGTGAAGTAAAACATCGTGAGGAAACCGGCATATCCTAGAACTAAAAATTCGAAGACATGTGATATTAAAGGCGGAAACACACTTACGTGTCGTGACGCGCCAGAAGCATTCGGTTTCATACATCGTTGCGACACGACACGCCATGCAAATATGTCCCTAACCATGTTAAATGTATGAAACCGATTTGCTTTTGGCGCGATGCGACACGCCACGACACGTAAGTATGTTTCCGTCTTTACCAACCCGCACTGGGCCCGCGTGGTGGATTGCAGCCCACTCCCTCTCATAGAGAGGAGGCCTGTGTCCCAGCAGTGGAAACATTATAGGCTGATGATGAAATTGTTGAAAAAGAGTAATTATAGACTGCCTCGTTGGTCTAGTGTCCGGCGACTGCTGAGCCTGAAGTACTGGGTTCGATCAAGCAAAGTGTAATTAGGTTACTCATCAGGAATTTCTCAGTAGCAGTCATGGAGTCTGGATTAGTGCTCGGTTGATGGCAATAGGCTCGCTATTTATTAAATAGAACCTAAAAGGACATACACTGAGCTTATAGTTGAGGTTCTTCAGAAAAGACAGGTGCGTAGTACTCGCAGCCGGCGTGCGTGTGTGACCAGGGGGTCTACTCTATAAGTCGGTCAACGAAAATACGGGTCCCTCCGTAACTAACTCTAAACTTTGAAATGAAACCTACTCCCTAATATTTTCCCTTTATTCACGTTGTCCCCGTATGCCATATCCCCGTCACGGGGACAGCGGGACGTGATTAATTTTATTTCCCGTTGTCCCCACGTACATTCGGCATTTTACATGAGCCAATGAGAGCTCGACAAACACAATGTTATCTGCGCTTTTGTTCCGCAGCTGCCAGGGCGCGTGCGACGCCGGCGGCGGCGCACACTTTTCAAAATCACTCCGTTTATCATAGTTACTAGAAAACTTAGAGGGGACACGACGTACGGGGACACCGGGAATAAAGAATATTTTCGAGTTTTGAAAACAAATCGGAAGTAAGAACAACAGTTCAACTTGTCATTCATTTTTAGTTCGGGCCCCTAACGAATCCTTTGTCCATAAGTGATACGGAGTAAGCAACGTCCGGAACTTTAGCCGAAACTACGGATTTCGTGGTTAGAGAGTAGACCCCCAGATGTATGAACGTGAACGAGGCTAATGGAGTATGTGAGTATCACAGCAGGTTGCGTTCTATGGTTTCGGCCTATGGTGTCTGTATGTATTCAAAAATAACCAGCAAAAGGTGGGTGTACTACTAGATACACATCTACCCAACCCTTTAGGAATTACAGTCGTGATGTAATGTTGTGTGCACAAACAACTATTTTCGATTCGCTTAAAAAAGTAAACACCTAACAAACCGATATACAAATCATTCGTCGAACGTTTATAGGCGTCAAGAGCCATGAGTTGTGACTGTGAACGAGGCTATCTGTTGAAATACGGATATATTTCACGCCTGTGAAGGGACACCCAAAATGTATAGGTACGAATAAAACTGTTTTATAGAAACCATAACAAAAGTGTTAGAGGAGCTCGTGGCTAAGTAATAACAGCCGCACGGGTCGATCTTTAAGGTTAAGCCGTGCTTGGTGCGCTGATGGGTGACCATAATTACGTACCAAGTTTCTTCCGTGTCTCGGAAAGCAAGTTAAGCCTAGCATTAGCCTAAGCATTTGTAGATCCTTGACAGTCTTTACGAGTAGTTAGAAGCCAAAGGTCTGCCATCCAGTCTTACCAAGACATCGTATTACCCAGTTACTTGGTTGTGGACGTCAGAAAGGCAGTCGCTTCATGTAAAATACTGGTACTCAGCTGCATCCGGTAAGACTCGAAGCCAACCCCAAGATAGTTTGAGAAAAAGGACAGGCAGATAATGAAAAAAAGTGCCTAGTTGCTGCTCGAAGAAATAGGCATAGATGTAAGAACACCCACATTTCACTCCTAAGTGTATCAAACTCCAATTCCTACATATCCGCTTTTAAGACATAATTATGTCTAACGGATAAGTAGGAACTGGGGTCGGCTTCCAGTCTTACCGGTTGCAGCTGAGTACCCACATGGAGCGACTGCCTATCTAACCTCCACAACCCAGTTAGTAAACTGGATAATGCGATACCTTCTGGTAAGACTGGTAGTCAGACTTTCGAGCTACTACCTATAACGCCTGTCAAAGATCTACAATTGACAGCCAGGACCAACGGCTATGCGTGCTTTCCAAGGCGCGGAGGCCACTTGGTATGTAATGGGCGGTCACCCATCCACCAACCTAGGCCAACGCGGCTTAAGCTAAAGATCAACCCAAGTGGCTTTCATTATTTTGCCCCTCAACCTATCGTGATGTTTTTGTTACTTCATAAGAACTAGGGCTTCGAAACCAAGTTTCGGTCCCATATTAAAAACTGGGAAAAAACGGATTTTACTATAGTCCCAAAACCAGGGTTCGCATTCCCTAATAATAACGCTTCTACAAAGTCACTATAGCCAAACCACTAAAACCTTTTCTACTCCATTTACAATCGCTTTTTATCTACCATTCTATCAATTTCATAGACAAGATTTATTTGAACTAGTTATGAATATTTTACTGAAACTACGACAAGTAAAGGATGAATACTTACTGCCTTTCCAATATTGACGACGGGCGATTTGTCATAAACTTGAAAGTGTGGTCCGTAGAACAGCGGTTTTATAAAAAAAAATTTAGGACATGATCATCATGCCTGAAGATAGGCAGGTAGGCAGTCATTATCATCATCAGTCTATCATGTTCCCACTGCTGGGACACAGGCCTCCTCTTTATGAGAGGGAGTGGGCTGTAATCCACAACGCGGGCCCAGCAGGTTGGTAGATATCACATGTCTTCGCATTTTTAGTTTTAGGACATGCCGGTTTTCTCACGATGTTTTCCTTCACCGTTTTTGAGGGCAGCGGTTGTGAAATAAATTACACAAAGTAATGCGCCTGCCTAATAAGACCTAATGTATCACCAAAAATCACACTACCTATTAAATACTTTGACTTTGTCCTTGCCTGGGTTCGAACCCACGACTTACTGCTCGTAAGTCAGGGCTGCCACCACTGGGCCATCACTGCTCTTAGGCAGCCAGGTAGGCAGGCACTTCATGCTAAATACTAATAAAAAGTTACATCTAATAGGAACTGAAAGTTGATTCCCATATATTTGATAGGTAAATGACGAAGAAGCTATTGGAAAACTCTCTTGTCAAAGCCAAGTTCCAAAGCCTTGAACATCACCGCAAAGTTTCCAGCTTAACATTTATATTTCGGAGAGTGTGCTTTAGAATTATACAATTTAATTCTTCTATCACCTTTCTGTCATCGGAAGAGTAGTAATACGGCGAAGTTTCACCGTTATAATATTATGGTTGAAAATCCACGTCCCCAAAAAAAGCTCTCTGCTTCCACATTTAATGCGCGTACTGCGAGCATATGGAATTCAGTGCCAGCTTCTCTGTTTACCTATCATTATAATCTGGATCTCTTCAAAATTCAAGTGAATCTGTTTTATTTATCAAGCAAGCGTGCTCTACCCTAGGCCGCATCAACGCTTCAAATAAGGCAGCTAAAGTGAAACGTTCTCCCCATCATTGCGATCACCATTTTTTTTCTCGTTCATAAGTTTCGAAGATATTGGAGGTCAAAGTTCCAATTTTTATTATTTAAAAAACCCAAAATACAGCTCTAAGTAATAAATCTACTCAAAATACCTCCATGATCCCTGTAATATCCAATGCTTGCAATGATTTGAGTGAGTTTAGTGAGTTCTACCTACGAACGTGATTTTTCACACCAGAAAATAGTCGTTTCTCAGTAATATTTTTTGCGTAGAGCTAAGTTAACTTAGTTTCATGTACAGAATGCTTGGTTGACGGCTTCGCGAAGGATCTGTTAGCAACTTGTAGGTAAGAAAACGCTAGGCTAGATGATTTTAGTTCACAGCCTCGTTTGTGGTCACAAACATGACTCAGCATGTGATCCCTGACTAGATCCCCAGGTATGAAATGTCTATCATCATCATCTGCCTAGTCTTTTCCCTCGGGATCGGCTTTCAGTCTAACCAGATTCAACTGAATACCGGTATGTTACATGGACAGACAGCCTACCTGACTTCCACACCCCAGTTGCTACTGAGTTATCCGTATTGTTATGTTAATATCAAAACCAATTTCAATGCTAAATTCCATCAATGCATGCCACATTTGGCACACTTGCTACTGATTAACGGTAATATTGAATTGTCAGCTCACTAATTTATGGCACTTCAATTCAGTGTGTCTGCCTGCATCTGATTGGTCTATTGATCTGATCTAGTGATTTATGGTCACTATACGCGTGTCATACGAAAACAATTAAAATTATCACCTCAAGTGGTCATAATTACAATTGAAAGCGTACAGAAGTCCTCAGCAAAATGGTAGTGGGGCTCGTTTTTTTATCATCACGCCATTGGCTATTTTGCCCTAATAAGTCAAGTAAGTGCCGATACATAATCGATTAATGGTATTGCAAAACTCAGTAACTGGGTTTTGGAGGTCAAACAGGTTCTGAAAGACAGTTTAACTATGTTTAGGGCAGGCGTCTTGCCCTATACTACATCCACCCATCCACGGACCAACCTCGGCAAGTACGGCTTAACTTTAAAAATCAACCCTACGGCCGACCCCAATCTAGCGGCTGTTATTATTTAGCCACGAGCTCCTCGGGGCCTACTCTCTAAGTCCGTCAACGAAAGTACGGGTCAGTCCGTAACTATAACTATAACTATATTATAGTTTTATACTTTGAAATGAACCCTACTCTCTAATATTTACAGATTCATGAGTTTTGAAAACACATCGGGAGTAAGGACAACTGTCCAATCGTATTGTCATTCATTTTAAGTTCGGGCCCCCTAACGAATCTTATGTCCGTAAGTGATAAGGAGTAGGAAACGACCGTAACTTTGGCTGAAACTACGGATTTCGTGCTTAGAGAGTAGACCCCCTCAAACGTAAAACCATACGCTTTTGACTTATTGATATACAGGGTGAATTTTCCAAAATAAGGTTTCAATTTCTGGCTAGGAATATAGATTTTTCAAAATTGAATATATGCAGTTTTAGTTTCTATTAAGCATTTTTTGCGATTCTTCATAGTTTCGGAATTGGCCATCCACTTATAGCACACACTCACACTCAAAGCATTTATTTCAATTAGACCATTACAGGCACCTTTGAAAGTCAAAAACAGAACAAATCGCAAAACTACAGTCCTAGACACAAGGCATAATAATTTGTGAAAGTACTGTAGTTGCACATTCCAAAGCGTAGATTCTATGGAGAAGAATCCAATGGGCAAGAAACTCCATGGACACTTTTTTAAATTAAAGTATTGTTACAAAATCTTGGTTACATCATTCATGTTGAGAATTACATATATATGAGAACGATGTAGAAATACGTGCAAGTTAAGAGCATCCAGAGTAAAAGATTAAATCAATAATTCAAAAATAAAGTAATTAAAATAAACCGTGGCAGCTAAGAGATGACCAGTCACAACTGACAGCGCCCGTTCACGAACATGACGCATTCAAAGTCAAAGTCAAAGCATTTATTTCAATTAGACCATTACAGGCACTTTTGAAAGTCAACAAAACAAAATAAAACGCGAAGCTACAGTCCCAGTCACAAGGCATAATAACTTGTGAAAGTACTGTAGTTGCCCATTCCGTAGCGTAGATCATTATAGTATGACTAGACGTTTATAAAATTATAACCCTTCAAAAATAGAATCTAAAGTGGTTTTTCATTTTCGTAATTCTGTCAAAAACTGAACTAAATAATCTTAACTATTACAAAGCTTTAATCTCTCTGCAGCAGTCAGCTTTATCAAGGATTAATCAGTCTCAATGTCAACCCCGCTAAAGACACTGCTTAATACGGATAATGCAATCAATAGCGACTGGCTACGATAAATCTATGTTATACCGGGTGTAGCGGAAAGGGTACCTATATACATAATTAAGGGTGTGCTACCAGACCATCAAACTGAACATGTTTCTCCATCGGACAAGCATCGTAATAGCGAAAAAAATATCAGCTGCATACATTTGGGTCGAATAAGTATTGGAATTTTGTATGGGGCAGCAGATATTTTTTTCGCTATTACGTTGTTTGTTCGATGGAGAAACATGTTCAGTTTTATGTTCTGTACCCTTAAAGAAGTATACAAGGTGTTGTTTTGCATCCTCGTCAAAATTCAGGAGGTTGTCACAAAAGACTTAAATAATCAATTAAAATTATGGTACTTAGTTAATTATTAATAAACGCTGATTTTTTTTATTGTTTCTGGTTCACACTAACCGATTTCCGTAAATAGGATAAATAATGAAAAATACCTACCCATTTTATTATTGATTCGGGACAAGAATCACTAGCGTAGTTACCTCCTTGAATTTGACGAGGTTGCAAAATAACACCTTGTATACCCTTTCCGTTACAACTTGTATACTTACCTACCTTGTTCCACATTAGAAAATAGTTGAGATAGACTAGTATTCCTAACATAGCATCACGCCTGTAATCCCCGAAGGGTAAGGCAGAGGTGTACCTAATAGTGCACCCACAGTTCGCCAGTTATATTGAAATACGGGGCGAACTTATTGCCATCAAACCGGGCTCAAATTCAGACTCTGTGGCTGCTACTAACAAATTCATGATTTGAAAACCCAATAACACTTTCGCCTACCAGGGAATCGAATCCAGGAACTCATGTTCAGCATTCGCGCTAGCAACCACTAGGTGATGTTGGTATATATGGTGACTAGTAATTAGTGACCGATACTTAAACACGTGATTGTTACTTGTCGGATCCGGTCATTAGTACGGACAGAAAATGAATCGAAAGCGCGCCAAGGTCATCACGCGACCTACTTACCAGTCTACCCCCACCTAAGCGCGCTTTTACAGAGTCGTGATGTTTCTTGTGCTCGCTGCAGGACAGTGAGTGTCTGACAGCGGTGGAGTCAAGACGTCCCGAAACTGTACTCCGATTCATGGTGCCTAGTGTTATTGTGTTGGATAGTAATTTCAAGTATTTAGTTAGTTCGATAAAAGCAGTGTACCGTGTGTTCTCATAGAACGAAACCCATGTTCTGCCCACATGGTGACCGAGTCTAACGAAATAAAATCACCCCTCACTACGACAAACTCATTCACTTTTATCACAATAACACAACAACCACATGAAATTCAGAATTCAAATGCGGATGCTCTGTCCACCCACTGTGGCACGGTACGATATATGAGAAAGAACGACGTCACGCGGCTAGCAGCTGATAGGTCACAGGAACGCGCGCGTGAATTTCATACAGCTCATACGGGGAAGAGTGAAAAGAAAATATTTTTTCTTTAGGAAAGTTGTTTGCTATCATGACTATAATCACGTGTTTAAGTATCAGTCACTAATTACCAGAAACCTATATGCGTGACTAAATCGCTGCTGAGTGCCTCGTAAGTGTAGTGATATCGAGCGCTACTACTGAGCGGCATTGGTTCAAGTCCCAGGTCTGTAAAAGTTTTCTTGAATTTGTCCACCAAGGTTAATATCTCAGCAGCAGCATCAAGGCAGTTTTCTGGTAATATTATGTGCCCTGTTAATGGCATTAGGCTCGCCACTTGAACATGGAACTTTTACATTACTGTCGAAATGTGACTAAAATATTCGTACATCTCTACCTAACCAAGGATTATAGGCGTATGTATGTGTGCCTAAATCTCTCCGACATATCACTCACCGCGCAATCGATTACCCAGACAAGCAGTGTGACGGACCAGATAATTTATTACAGTATTTTAGCATACTGATCGACATATTTGTTGTCAAAAAGGACTGTTGTTTATTCAGAAAATGTTTGTACAGTGAAAAATGCTTTGGATGGTTGAGAGAATCGGGAATTAACTGTTGTGTAAATCGACTTTTATGATCTGGGTCGGAGTATTGTATACAAGGTGTTGTTTTGCATCCTCGTCAAATTCAAGGAGGTAACTATTCTAATGATTCTCATCCCGAATCAATAATAAAATAGTTAGGTAATTTTTCTTTTTTTCTTTTTGACGGAAATCGGTAAGTTTGAACCACCCGTGTTTTAAACGCGGCCCGTCTGGTTTTTGCCCTATAACCTCGCTTACACACATACAAACAATTTCAAACGTTTATTCGATAATTTCTTATTCCCTAAACCACGTTAAGGGGATTATTCTGAAATATTGTCAAACTTAAACAACCAAAAAAATCAGCGTTTATTAATAATTAATTAAGTACCGTAATTTTAATTGATTATTTATGTCTTTTGTGACCACCTCCTGAAATTTGACGAGGTTGCAAATCAACACCTTGTATAGTGTCTGTATTAACGTTATAATATACCCTAACAGCTGTTCTCAAAAACGGTGAAGGAAAACATCGTATTTTTGTGAACAAAAATTTTTTTGGTAATTTATGATAATAAATTGTGTGAGAGCAGCGGTGGCCCAGTGGTGTTAGTCCTGACTTACGAGCAGTAAGCCGTGGGTTCGAACCCAAGCAGGTGCATTACTTTGTGTAATTTATTTCATCACCGCTGCCCTCAAAAACGGTGAAGGAAAACGTGAAGAAACCGCCATGTCCTAAAACTACAAATTCGAAGACATGAGACATCTACCAACCCGCACTCTGCCCGCGTGGTAGATTACAGCCCTATCATAGAGAGGAGGCCTGTGTCCCAGCAGTGGGAACATTATAGGCTGATGATGATGATACCCTAACACTCTTAACAAAAGATCATCATCGTCTGCCTAGCCTTTTTCCAACTGTATTGTGGTTTTCTTCCAGTCTAACCGGATGCAGCTTAATACCAGTATTTTACCTACCTCTGCCTATCTGACCTCCACAATCCAGTTAGCTTACTACTAGGGTAATGCGATAACCCATAAGCCTCATCCAAGCACGCCTCGCGCCGAACCCGTGTGCGAGGTTTGCAGAGTGGCAACGCTGCTAAGCCACAACGCGCGACAAGACGCGCCGGTCAGCATAAGGTTGTAAGAAAGAATTATTTGTTGAACTATTGAATGAATTATGTCTGCGTCCTATTAGCCACGACCTCCTTAAGACTAATAACAAAGGATATTTTTTGCTTAATTATTAAGCATATATACATCCTGTAATTTTCCCACCGCTGGGACCCAAGTCTACACTATGTCCTATCAAGTGGCTTGTAATCCACCACACTCTGGGTCTGCGAGTGGGTTACTAGACGTCACAACTTGATATCATTTTTAGGTTCCCGGGCACTCTTGATTTCTCAAGGCGCACACAAAAACATATTCTTTTGTTAAAAATTTGATCTCGGAGTATTAAAAGAAACTTTGCACGCTCTTTTCATGGCCCATCCCTAACAGTTTTTTTCTAAACAAGACACCCTTTGTCTCTACGAAAAATATTACTTCTCTGCCTCTGAGTAAGGGTGGGTTCATATTAGCGATGCGCGATTTAATGACGATTAAAATGACGCTTTGCAGGCATATAAGTTCAGCTTTATTTGCTTTGCGTTATGGATACAATACTTGAAAAAAATATACGAGTCGAATTGAGAATATTGTGCCAAAATCGCTTTATTAATTAAAAAAAAGATTCATGATACACAATTAGCAAAATAAATTAATCACTTATAATGGTCAAATCAGGACAATCGAGATCCCTGAACAAAATTCCTCCAAAGTAAGGAATTCAACATATTCTGAAGCCAGACGTGACGATGACCAACACATTGTGGTAAAACAAAATTATTACCGTCGCATCGGCGTCGCAAGTATGTGCACTTCCTAACAACTATTTAGAACTCCCAAACTGCTCATAAGTTCCGCTTTTGTGATAAAAGGCAGACTGATACTAAATTCTGACTTCATAGGATATAAAAGGAGACCCGTTTTAATAGTGTTAAAGCTAAATCAGACCGATTATAAATTACCTGTAGAAACAGAAATTTCTTATCCTTTGGCCTAAACCAAGCACAAGTCCAATCGCTGAACTACTACTAAGAAATTATATCCTACCTTTAAATATTATATGGTGGTATAGGACCACTTTTTTGTAGTAGAATGAATTTGATAGGCTGTGTTTTTGATAAACTTACTTTTAAAAAGAACCTCCCCAAGGGTTGGGCTCAATATTATTGGGTTTTTCGAAGAATTTCTCAGTAGTAGTTCAGCGATTGGACTTGTGTTTGGTTTAGGCCAAAAGATAAGAAATTTCTGTTTCTACAGATAATTTATAATCGGTCTGATTTAGCTTTAACACTATTATAATACTACTATTTTTCGAAAATGTTTTTTGTAACTTTTTGGAAATATGTATGTAGGTATCCTGCGTATGCGTGATAAGTTTCATTAAAATCGTTTTAGTCATTTCAGAAAATAAGGACTTGAAAGTTTGTATTAAATGCCGTAAGGTAAAAACGCTCTTACAGGGTACACATGGCGGCCGGATTGCCGCCATGGGATCTGGAGGCGATAGCCTATAGCGACGCGCCTGCACGAATGGCGCGCGGAGGCACTACGCCGCCGCCGGGGGGAGAGTCCGCTGCTACGGCAAATCGCTGCTCAGCGGACAGACCTCCGGCACGATCTCATGGCGACATGGAGAGAGCGACTGTCGCAACCGCGTGCAGGGCCCGCCACAATAGTAGCGATAAGTCCCCTCTTTGAGGAGTGGCTTGAGAGGCGACACGGCGCCCTCAGCTTTCGCCTGACGCAGGTCCTCGCCGGACACGGTTGTTTCGGGAGGTTCCTGCACCGAATCGGGCGGGAGGAAACGCCCGGGTGTCACCACTGCGAGGACCGGCCGGAGGACACGGTAGAGCACACCGTGGAGGTCTGCTCCGCCGGGTCTGAGCACCGCCGTGTCCTCGTAGCGGCGATTGGTGGTGGCGACCTCTCGTGTCCGGCCTTGGTTCAAAATCCATGGTCCGGAGCGAGAGGGAATGGGAAGCCGTCGCCTCCTTCTGCGAAGCAGTCATGCTAGCAAAGGAAGAGGCGGAACGTGAGAGGGAGAGAGCATCACGTCCCAGCCACCGCGGGAGACGCCTTGGGCGACGGGGGGCAACCAGTGGCCCCCAGCCGCCGTAGGCGCGTGCCTGTGGACGGTGAGTAATGGGCTAGCTCACCGTCCGTCCGTCTCATGACGACAGGCCGTGTCGACGGCGCGTTCGTGTTCATCCACACACGCCTCAAGGAGATGTCAGCCAATCGGGAGGGGTCTGAGAGGGCCGATGCCTGCCAGGGCTGTGGGACTGTTCGAAAGAGATACCGTGGCCCTGGAACACAAAGGGCTAAGGAGGAACATGGATGGGTTTTAGTCAGTACAATCTGACACTCCCTCCCACTCCGCCCAGAGCGGGGGGGGGGGGGGGGTTAAATGATGATTTCCCATCCGTAAAAAAAGGG
Organism: Cerastis leucographa; assembly: GCA_963082945.1. NCBI lineage: Eukaryota > Metazoa > Arthropoda > Insecta > Lepidoptera > Noctuidae > Cerastis > Cerastis leucographa. Next base: position 5,235,199 of record OY720374.1, on the reverse strand, counting down.
TACACAAGGCGACACATTAACCTACACATGCCAGTATAAAGTGGCCTCGGTTTGAAAAGATTTTCTGTACAATGAAAGATCCGAATAAACTGTTTGGTTCGTCTTGACTGGTCGCCGTGTGACTTACTAGAGCTACAGAGTAACTTCAAACTGCTTAAGTTAATATTTGTATGGATTTTGGCACAAGTTGAGTTGATTTATGTTTTTGGTGACGGATTAGTATTCAGTGTATGGAAGTTCATTAATAAATCTGTTCATTCAAATCGAATGAGTTCCCATGGAGTTGAGCGGGCAAAACCTAAATTGTGTGTCTGTTCTGCTCATGTTTTACTTTTCTTTGGAACGTCAGTCGACGCATGGATGTTGGTCTATAGACGGCGCTAATTTTAAATATTTCTCGTTTGCTCAATGTCATTGGCGTAAGGGCCTTAATAAAGTCAAACATATTGTTCTTTTTTTATATAACTGACAAAAAAATGTATGACCAAACGTTCACCCCTGGTTTACCTTGTTGGGAAGCAGGTGAGATGTTTCGCTATGTTATTGTTTTTTTTTTTGTCGCATCTTGAATTATAATCTCGACTGCGTCGTGTCACAAGCACGGCTGCTGAGCATGACGTCCTAGGTTCAAATCCCAGGTCAGGCTGAGTGTTATTGTGTTTTTCTTAGTAACTTCTCAGTAGCAACCACGAAGGATTTGTCATGATCAGCCTATAATGTTCCCACTGCTGGGACACAGGCCTGCTCTCTATGAGTGAGAGTGGGATATAATCCACCATACGGGCCCAGTGCGGGTTCGAAGATGTCACATGTCTTCGAATTTTTAGTTCTAGGAACATGCCAGTTTCCTTGCGATGTTTTCATTCACAGTTTTTGAGAGCAGCGGTGAGGAACTAAATTACACAAAGTAATGCGCCTGCCTGGGTTCGAACCCACGGCTTACTGCCCTTAAGTCAGGGCTGCCACCCTGGGCCACCGCTGCTCACAACATTCAGAGGATTTGTGCCTGATGGCAATAGGCTCGCCCCCTATTACATGGTACTTCAACATAACTAATGAAATGTGGGTGTATTTTTAGGCAGGTACACATCTGCCTAACACTTAGGGAGTTACAGGCATGATGTTTTGCAATCTGTTTGCCCAATCAAATCTGTCAGCCAACATCCCTACTTCACAAACAGACACCAGAAAGTCTACAAGTTGCGAACGTGTATTTCTATTGATTTTGTTTCGGGAAACTTCGGGGCCGGTCGGCAGTTGTCGTCGTACGGTTCTCGTTAACAACGGAGTATTTAATACATTATGAGGTTGTTTGCGAAAATGTTGGTTAGTTTTTGCATTATTCTTGTAGTAAGATATAACATCACGCCTGTACTTCCGGAAGGGTTCGGCAGAGGTGTAGCTAATAATACACCATATTTTACCAGCTCTGTTTAAGACCCATTTATTAGGGGCGAGCCTTTTGCCATCAACTGGGCCATTTTTTTTTTCTAAACAATATTCCGTGGGTGCTACTGAACTCAAACTCAAAGCATTTATTTCAATTAGACCATTACAGGCACTTTTGAAATTCTAATAGTCGCGACTACTGAGGGAACGAAGCAAAACTTGGATATACTATTAGGTAACTACAGCCTAACCCGACAATTTATAAACACCGGCCAAGTGCGAGTCGGAGTCGCGCACACAGTGTTCCGTACCATTATTTATAAAATCACTTTTTGGTATGGGAACCCCCTTAAATATTTATTTTATTCTGTTTTCAGTATTTTTTGTTATAGCATCAACAGAAATACATAATATATAGAAAATTCAACTGGCCACCTATCACGGTTCTTGAGATACAGCCTGGTGACAGACGGACGGACAGCGAAGTCTCAGTAATAAGGTCCCGTTTGACGCTTTGGGTACGGAAACCTAAAAAAAAGAAATTGCTGATAGATTGTCTCACTAGTTTGTCCCATCTGCTCAAACGTGGGACAAAAAAGGTAAACTAGATTAACTACTTAGTCAGTTTGTAGGTACCAATTGACCCCAGAAAATTGAGTTACACACGAAAGAAGAAAAAAGAATTAGTAATGCTTAAAATTCGTTCAATAGGGGATCGGACTGGGTAATGAAAACGACGTTCTATTTTGTCCGTCAGACAGGTAATACAAAAATATTAGACACTTTTTTTTGTTTTATCAAAATATCAAAAAATTACTTAGTTAATACTCATTAAAGTTGGAGAGTGGGGGCTTACTACGTCACAAGTAGGTATAAAACTTACCAACATGTGACGTCATGCGCCATTTCAACTCATTATATCTCCGTAATTTTATGACCACGTGAAAAAAGAAAAAATACGTGTCCAATACTTTTCAATAAACTACCCGACGGACAAAGAAGAAAAAATTGGATTATCCCCTATTAGTAATAATGAATGATAGTGCTCTTCTTTTAACTTCCACTGGCTTTCAAAACCAATCTCATCATCTGCCGAGCCTTTTCCCAAGTATGTTGGAGTCGGCTTCCAGTCTAACCTGATGCAGCTGAATACCAGTATTCTACATGAAACGACTGCCTATCTGACCTCCACATTCCACAACCAACTTATTACTGGGTAATACGATACCCCTTGGTAAGACTGGTTGTCAGACTTTCGGGCCATTGACCAGCACAAAGATCTACAATTGACAGCCGGGACCAACGGCTTAACGTCCTTTCCAAGGCACGAAGGAAACTCGGTATGGTGGATGGTTACCCATCTTTGGTCCAATCTAGGCATGCATTACTTAACCTAAAGATCGACCATGGCGGCTCTTATTTAGCCTCCGACGATAATGTCTTCACAGGGCATTTTGGTCCGAAAATACAACTAATCCAAAATGATTTCGTCGTACTCTTCAAGGTTTTTTATTTACTTAATTCAGCTGGCTTACCATGACGTCTTAAAGCAGTATTGTTTTACTCTTATTCCAGTGTGGGAAAGAGACTGAGCTATACAGGATGTCTAGCGCCTTCCCTTGCCCACAATGGAAAAAGGAGTAAAATAATAATGTTTTAAGACGTCATGGTAGGCCACCAGATTTGATCACGTCTTACTCGGCACATAAGAATGTCTGGGATTTTCACCGAAATATAACCACAATGAAATTCCTCCCACCAGGATACTTCGTTTAGTTTTTGGCTTGCATAGATTTCAACATTATTCAGGTATGTTGTACCTATACATAAAATCCTCCATTCTGCCGTAATCTTTAGCCTTCTGCTCATGCGGCTTCCCTGGTAGCTCATAAACGACACAAATGTGTGGATGTCTCTAACTATTCCCAATATTATTTTTCCATTTTTTTTTTTATAATAGTTTTTCAATCATTGCACCACCTTCCGTTCATTGTTCAGAATAGTTACAGCACTGATGATAACATCTGTGTCTATTGTTTAAGATAGTGTTCTTTTATTCTTTTATTACTTAAGTACTAACGCTGTAACTTCAATTATTGTAAAACCAAATGATTTTAAAAAAGTAACAATGGAGTTTCTTGCCGGTTCTTCTCCATAAGAAACGACCAACCCGAACCGTGCACCTTTTGTTGACGTTTTATAAGTGCCCATGTAGGCCTATGTAAAATAAAATATTTTGATTTTGATTTTGAAATGCATATTAACATTCTACCTGCATTTTCGTATCTGTCATTGCCAATAAAAGCCCAGAGACCCTTCCAAAGGTCCACGACCGATCCAATTTTTCCAGAAACTCCAGGTAGGTAAGGTCGGCATCAAATCCAATATACCTTGTCACGGCTGCAGGTACATTGAATTTGTCAATTTGCTGACCTTCCTATTGGTTTATACGCTTGCCTGGGGGCTGGGGGCTAATTGGGGATATAGGATTATCTTAACACTTCCTAGCGTATATGTATACACGGTGTAAATCACCTCATCACGAAGCCGTCAACCAAGCATTCTGTACATGAAACTAAGTAACTTTACGCAAAAATTATTGCTGGGAAACGACTTTTTTTTGGGGGGTGTAAAATCATGTTTTGTGGTAGAACTCAATGTAACGCACTCAAAACATTGTGCTGATGGACGGATTAATAGTACGGGGGTCGTGGAGGTGTTTAAAGTAAAAATGGTACATTAAACACTTGTATTTAAAAAAATACTTGTTAAAAAGTTGGAACTTTGACCCCTAATATCTCCGTAACTAGAAGGTTCCCAGGTATGGTGTAGAACAAAAAAATGATCGCAATGACAGGGAGAACCAGTGCCTTTCGGCTTCGTTAAGAGGTGTTTTACACCCTTTATATTTATTGCGCTATCGTACACAAACATGACAATTTAGACTACATTAAAAATTTAACACTTCAGAACTATTACAAATCGTCTTACGAATTTTACCTCTTTGGAGTAACTGAAGGTTTTGTTTGTGCATAAGATAATTATCCAGTTTTGGAAACCCAAACTCGAAAAGACACAGCATTCTAATATATTCAATATGGTGGACTCCCAAAGATGGCAGAATAGTTCATTTTTATGTATTCTCATGATATGGGTCTCAAATGAAGAGTTTGCTGCGAAAAATACTAGAAATTAAAATAACTCTTTGTCGTAAGATGACAAATAGTTCTTTATTAACTTTAAAATCCAACTCATAAAGAAAATATCAGTTTTCTTGTACGTCTTGACAAATTACCGCTTTTTTTATTTAATAAGTTTTCAGCGCTTTTTCAGCATCAAAACCGGCAACATTACCATGATACCTCGTGTATTCTCAATGGAAATTACGTCATCGTGGGAAAAGCTGGAAAATATCTTGAATGAGTGCTATAGACATGCCTGGCCTACATAATTGTGTGGGTGAGTATACACGGTAGAAGACACACCGACATTTTCATTACATTTTTTTTACGGATAGGAAATCTTCAAATGGCTCCTCCCGCTCTGGGTGGAGTGGAAGGGAGTGTCAGACTAGTACTGACTAAAACTCATCCATGTTCCTTCTTAGCCCTTTGTGTTCCTGAGCCACGGTATCTCTTTCGAACAGTCCCGCAGCCTTGGCAGGCATCAGCCCTCTCGGACCCCTTCCGATTTGCTGTCATCTCCTTGAGGCGCGCGTGAAACACGAACGTGCCGTCGACATGGCCTGTCGTCATAAGACCGACGGACGGTACATCATTCTAAACCCGTAAAATTTCATCGGTATTTTTTTTTCATACATTTCGACCGTGTAGGCAGTAACAGCTGTCTTTGAAGTGAAACTTCTTATGCGACTTCCAACAAATTTAACGCTACCATGGAGGGAGAATATTTTCTAAAACTCACTAAGAGATGGCAGTATAACAAGATTTGTGACTACGTAGTTCTACTAGGTACGCAAGATGGCGTGCAAACAGTCATGCCTTTGACTCTTCGGTGTGACCAGCCTTCGCTCAATTTCCATGAGTAGAATAACTTCGATAAACTTATGTAATAATTATGTAATAAAAATAATACAACAAGAAAACAACAAAATATTATTTAGAAGCTCAATAAAATAACGAGAGTGAATGCGTGGCAATCGACCGCATGCGTGTAGTATTACGAAGTTTTACTTATTCCTCGCGGAGGGACTCCACGCACCATATTTTTTAATATAAATTACCTATGAAAAATTTCGATGTCTCGGTTCAGAATTATATATTGACCCGTTTTCGCTTTAGTGTCTTTTCCACCCTGTATAAAGCAAACTTAGGGTGTCTTGTGTCAATGCAACGGTATTAAGTGTTCGTTAGGATGAGTGCGCTCTTTTGTGATTTTATATTTTTCAAGCTTTTGCCGTTTTACTCGCGTTTTGAGCGAAAATATCCCACGGCAACGTTTTTTAATACAGCTTATGACAGTACTAGCTGTCCCGCGCAACTTCGTCTGCGTCACCTTTTTCCCCGTTTTCGCAACATTTTTCATCGCTGCTTCGCTCCTATTGGTCGTAGCGTGATAATATATAGCCTATGTTACTTCTAATACCTCCAAGAATATGTGTACAAAGTTTAATGATGATCGGTTGAGTAGTTTTTGCGTGAAAGCGTAACAAACAAACTTACATTCACATTTATAATATTAGTAGGGATAGCTTCCCATCAGTGAAATAATTTTCGGAATTGGATGGGTAGTTTTAAAGATTACCCCTTCGTCCAAACTTTACCCAACTAAGGGTAAGCGCGCACTACGAAAATAAATCGTTGCGAAGAAAATTCGTCAATCTGTGAACAACAGAAATGTACTACAATCCGCGCACTGCGAAAATAAATCGTGCGTATATTTTGTACCCTATGAAGCGATTTTATTTCGCATTTTAAAAGGTGCAACGATTTATTTTCGTAGTGCGCGCTTACCCTAAATATTAGTTTTTTTTGTTCTAGAGCTTCCCTAGGAACCTTCTAGGTTAGGTTAGCCGGGCTGTTTCCTCACTTAGCCTCTTTATTGGGCCATTGTACGTATGAAAATCCGCTTGTTACTTCAACCATCCCAGGTCCTCCCAGAAAGCTAGCAGACTTTTGAGGCTGCTGCAGGCTACCGGGAGCGATGCCGGTGATTGAAGAGTCCGTGCCCGTTGATCTGCCACGCTTCTGCGCGCCATGAGCACGTGCTGTGTTGTTTCTTTCGCCTCCATGCATCCGCTGCACAGAGGGCTGTCTGTTACACCTATGGTAAATAGGTGTTTGTTCAGGGGGGACAGCGGCCGGTTATGATACCTCAGGAACATTCTAGTGAAGGTCAAAGTTTCAACATTCAAAAGTTTTTATTTTTAAATACTACTTTTAATTTTGAAACTTTACTTTAATTAAATACTTTCACAACATCCGTACTATTCAATGTATCCATCAGCACAATGTTTTCAGTGCGTTACATTGATTCCTACGGTAGCTCGTGGCTAAATAATAACCACCACATGAGTCGATCTTTAAGGCTAAGCTGTGCTGTGTTGAGCTGGCTGCGGGACTGTTCGAAAGAGATACCGTGGCCCTGGAACACAAAGGGCTAAGAAGGAACATGGATGGGTTTTAGTCAGTACAAGGCTGATACTCCTTCTCGCTCCGCCCAGAGCGGGGGAGTTATTTGATGATTTCCCAAAAAAAAAAGGTTAAGCAGTGCTTGGTTGGTCCGTGGATGGGTGACCATAATTACATGCCGAGTTTCCTCCGTGCCTCGGAAAGCACGTTTTTTAAGCCGTTGGTCCCGGCTGTTATTTGTAGATCTTTGACAGTTGTTACGAGTAGTCAGAAGTCAAAAGTCTGACATCCAATCTTACCAAGGAGTATCGTATTATCCAGTTACTGGGTTTTTGTGTGTTGTGGAGGTCAAATAGGCTGTCGCTTCATGTAAAATACTGGTACTCAGCTGCATTCGGTTAGACTGGAACTCGACCAACATTGTTTGGGAAAAGGCTAGGCAGGTGATGATGACATTCATTCGTACCGTAAAACGTGATTCTTCACCAAAAAAAAAAACATTTCTTAGTAATATTTTTACGTAGAGTTACTTAGTTTGATGAGCGGAATGCTTGGTTGATGGTGTCATGTAGGGTCCGTTTAATCTATGTAGATTTTGGAGTCAGCAGACATGAAATATATAAAAATAGTCCCTCCTCGCGGAAGAAGTGAAACTTCGAGTGCCACGCATTCACTCTCGCTCTGTCTCTTTCTATTCCCCCTCCACAGGAACGTTGAACGTTTAACGCAACCTTGTTGGAAGCCGCATTAGAAGTTTTACTTCAAAAATCGAAAACCCCCCCTTAGATTTAACTCCGAAGCTTTAACGTAACAAATGTATCGTGACTGCCGTCTACTGTGTTTTCATTCTTATTTGACCTCTAATTTTGCAGTACATTGAACTGTATTCTCATTGACATTATGGTTTATGTCAGAGAACAGCACAAAGTTTCATAATAGCCGAGAATGCAGTGTAAATGTTTGACGTTTGTTGCAAATGAAGTAAAGTGATACGACAGCCCATTAGCGCCATTTTTAATGAATGCTTACTGCTCTTTTTAACCCCCGACCAAAAAACAGGGGTGCTATAAATTGAAATTATGCAACTGAGCCAGTGTTTGGTTCGCAAAATGTTTTTCATAATGGAGTTTTTAAAAATGCAAAATTTTGATAAGTAATATTTATTTTACTAATGAAATGTTCATGTTTAGAGATTGGCTGGAGAAAACTACACGGAGTGAAGAGTATTGGCTATGGGGAGGTCTTTCGCCAGATGTGGGACAATACAGTATGTTAGGTTAAACGAGGGACATATTGAGGGAGGGTATTCAGTATTCGATTCTCGTCCCAAATATGTAAAAAACCTATAACGTATATATAAGAATTTTTAATGTTTTGTTTAGTGCCTAGATATTTTGGACTGTCCTAAGCCAGGTAAGTTTAAAGTATGAAGGGAAAATGGATTATACCTAAGTCATTGACCCGCTCACATGTTCTGCCATAGTATTAAGTCGCTAGCGCAAGGGTGTATACACGTTGCGTGACATTTGCGAAAATTTTGGTATGGTTCTGTCTGTTATTTATCAGTGTTTTTTTTTGTTTATATTTTTATTAGTATCGTGTTAGCATGTACTGTTATGGGTTTGAATATGTCCCTCGTTTAAACTAACATACTGTATAAGGCTAAGATAATATGAAATGTCCAAATTATGTCTGGGTCTTTTACAATTAATGGAAGTAATATTTAATATTTTTTGAGTTTTTTGAAAGAAAGGAGGTGTCTCATGGATGACCAGTAATAGAGAAGTATCAAAGAAGAAGACATGCTGCGCCGACCCCAAATAAATTGGGATAAGGGCAAGAGAATGTGATGATACAAAACAAACTGTAGGTAGGTTCTAGTTTTCTAACCTCTCCTGATAAGGTCCTGATAAATACTGTTCACGTATGACTTATAATGGTAAGCAGAGGTTTACAGAGTTCGCGCACGAGCGCGCACTCGTAAATAATCGTACGTTCATAATGCATCATGACATTACCCATTAGAACACCCACATTTCGCCAGTTAAGTTTAAGTCCCATGTAATAGGGGGCGAGCCTAATTCCATCAACCGGGCACAAATCAAGACTCCGTCGCCGCTACTGAGAAATTTCTAGTGAAATGCCCAATAGCACTTTGTCTGACCTGGGATTCGAACTCAGGACCTCATGCTTAGCAGTCGTGTGGGGAAGAGATGGCGCTAGACATCCTGTAAAGCTCCGTCTCTTTCCCACACTGGAATAAGAGTATAACTATACTGTTTTAAGACGTCATGTTAGGCCAGCAGAAATGAAGACATTCGCAAGAGTCTGAGTTACCGACGTATCCCGAAGAATTGCCAAAGTCAAAGTCAAAAGTCAAAGTCAAAAGTCAAAGTCAAATTTTTATTGCGAACTAAGTGTACAATGTTGGTGTTATTTTATGTTGTTACTTAAGACAACTTAAGTGGCGGTGGGAATGGCACATTACAACTACAAGATATTGTGACATGTACCAAGAGGAAACCTGGATCTCAACTGTGGGAACATTATTGACTGATTATAACAAGAGTGAGAGTGAAAAAGATATTATAGAAACCTAACATTAAAGCCATTTTTAGAGTTCCGTACCCAAAGGTCAAACGGGATCCTATTACTGAGACTTCGCTGTCCGTCCATCCGTCCGTGCGTCCGTCCGTCTGTCACCAGGCTGTATCTCATAAACCGTGATAGATAGCCAGTTGAAATTTCTACAGATTATGTATTTCTGTTGATGCTATAACAACAAATACTAAAAACGGAATAAAATAAATATTTAGGGGGCTCCCATACCAAAAAGTGTTTTTTTTTTTGGTCTTTTTTATAAATAATGGAATGGAACCCTTCGTGCGCGAGTCCAACTCGCAATTGGCCGGTTTTTTAAAAGTCGATGTGAAACATCCAAAAATCAACTATCCATAGGATATCACACCCAGAACCGATGCCCATATAGTTGGTCTTGCCATAAAAACAAAGGTTTATAGGGGATTACAATTTACTATGGTAGTTTTTAACCATTGAGGCGAGAACGAATGAAGATTATATATATTGTTGGTTCACAGGGTTTATACGGTAAAGTGAAAGAAATATTGCGCTTGTAATAAACTGACCACCTTCTCAACTAAAACTTGTAGTGCTTTTCTGTAAAGTTCACTAGTTCACCTCACTCAAGTGAGCGCACACAATACGAAAGCGAACTCATTTGGTTTTAAAGTAAATCATCGCGGATTCACAACGAGACACCCGTTCGAATTTCGAACGTGACGTTCTTCACATTTGTAGTAGTTCACGAGGTCTGTATTAGTTTTTCGGTAATAGATTTGACAGTACATTTGATCAAAAATTGCTTTGAACTAAATATATCGAATCTGGGGCGTCGGCCACAGGTATCTCGACCACTGGGGGCCCAAGCAACGGACCCAACGAGACACCGTTCCAATTTCACGGTACTGTTTTTAATGAACAATGATAACGGTCACTAGTCCCATGGTAAATATTTGCCAAGAAACGTTAACAATGACCAATGACAGCTGTCAGTGTCATGACACTGACAGTTCTTGAATGCCGTTGAGATGAGGTGTGATCGCGTTCAATTTGTGGCCCTAAAACATTCCATCATCTGCCTAGACATTTCCCAAGTATTTTGGGGTCGGTTTCCAGTCTAACCAGATGCAGCTAAATACCAGTATTTTACGTGAAGCGATTAACGGTACCCCACGGTAAGATTGGTTGTCAGGCTTTCAGTCCATTGACTACCTGTAACGACTGTCAAAGATCTTCAAATGACAGCCGGCTTTACGTGCTTTCGGAAGCATAGACGAAACTTCATATGTAATGGGTGGTCACCCATCCACAGATCAACCTGGGCAAGCGCGGCTTACCGTAAAGACCGACTCGAAAGTTATTATTTAGCCACGAGTTTTTCGGCCTAAAACATTATACAGAAAAAAAATCCCACAAAACAGTATTTCCTTCCTCAATTCTGTCAATATTGTCCCCACCTTGATGGAATCGTAAGGAATGATAATAGGGCCCCACCCTCAATGGGGAGTGCCTGTATCATAAACTTCATAACTTTGTTTAGGGAGGGAGAGGCGGTGTTTTGTTTTGCAGTTCTTTCTTATGGTTATGTCTTGTTTGAGTTGTGATACGATTTTTTTAAGGCTTTTTGTGGCACTAAACCTACTTGCATTATAAAGAAACCTCAATGGCCTAATAGCCAAGAGCCTCGACCAATATCTGATGAGGCTCTCGTTAGGCAGCTGGATCAATGGCTTGATTCAGAAAGAGGTACTTCTGGACACGACTCGTATTGTTAGAAGGTTCCTTTCTCTGGAGCCCTGACCGCCAGTAGCTTGGACCCTGTTCCCGACACCGGTGGGCTACATTTTTTTTAATATTATTTTATATAGAAATATTTAAAAATGTAAATTATATGTACAGAAATAAATATGGTAGAACAGATTTATTGTATAAGGCACATAAACTTCTTCCTCATGTCTCTCAACTGACTGCTTTGTTAGTTTTGTGGTCTCAAGCGCGACGTCCGAGCATGCGGTCCTGGGTTCGAGTTATTGGGTTTTTCCATAAGGAAATTCACAGTAGCAGCCACAGAGTCTGAATTTGTACCTATCATCATCATCATCATCAGCCTATAATGTTCCCACTGCTGGAACACAGGTCTCCTCTCTATGAGAGAGAGTGGGCTGTAATCCACCACGCGGGCCCAGTGCGGGTTTGTAGATATCACATGTCTTCGAATTTTAAAATCTACGACACGCCGGTTTCCTCACGATGTTTTCCTTCACCGTTTTTGAGAGCAGCGCTGATGAAATAAATTACACAAAGTAATGCGCCTGCCTGGGTTCGAACCCACGGCTTTAAGCTCATAAGTCGGGGCTGCCACCACTGGGCCACCACTGCTCTCTCTCTGATTTGTACCCGGTGGATGGCAATAGGCTCTCACCTTATTATATGACACTTAAACATAACTGCCGAAATGTGGGTGAACGGTAGGGTATTAGGGACCCCTCTGCCTTCGAGGAAAACAGACTTTATGTTGTTTTATAAAGGAGATGTTTGATTTTGGGCTACCACTATGTACACTAGATAGATAAATAGGAAAAAATAGGGGAATTTCATAAAAATACTAACAAATTAATTTGAAGAAGGGTACAGTCGTTTAATAGTTATCATTTAAAATGTTTTTTACTATAAGAACCCTTTTTTAGGGCAGCCATGACAGTTGTTTGACGCTTGACGACTTTGACAGTTTCAAGAAGTGCCGTCTTTGACTCTTTCTTTGCTTTGAGTTTGGACACGTTAATCAAATGTCATTGTCAAAATGACATTTTTCGCCTGCTCGTAATGTGATCCACCATGTTTATTTTTATGTTGTGTTGCTCTCTTTGACCAAGTTAATTTGACTGTACGTTGAAACGAAGTGAAATTAAAGAAAATTGACAATAAAAAACGGTTACAGTATTATCTAGCAATATTTACATATAGTGTACATTGTGCTGGCCCAGGCTCCATACATTTCTGGAACATCTCCTTTACGCCTTTAAGCTATATAGGCAGAAACTATAGAACGCCACATGCTACGCGGGCATAAGGCGCGTGCGGCGTACCGTACGCAAAATACATGCTTTGGACGTGGAGTTGCGGATTCGTTTGTATATCTGGCTGATGTCCGACACAGTACAAACCATCCAAAATACAATACAGACCTGGCGAAATTCTTAGTAGAAAAACAAAAACCTGTATACACAGAAACCGAAACGCTTGAAAAGCGATTGACCTGACCCTTTTTTTTTTTTTTACGCATGGGAAACCATCAAATGACTTCTCCCGCTCTGGGCGGAGCGGGAGGGAGTGCCAGACTTGTACTGACTAAAACCCATCCATGTTCCTTCTTCGCCCTTTGTGTTCCAGGGCCACGGTATCTCTTTCGAACAGTTCCGCAGCCCTGGCAGGCATCGGCCCTCTCGGACCCCTTCCGATTTGCTGACATCTCCTTGAGGCGCGCGTGGAACACAGACGCGCCGTCGGCACGGCCTCTCGTCATAAGACGGACGGACGGCGAGCTGGCCCATTACTCACCGTCCACAAGCCCGATTGTACTGACCCTAAAGTTTCAATTATCTTATTACTTAATTCTCACTTAAAGTATAGATTTTGTTAATAAAAGTATTGTTGTCCAAGAGCAATCTCCCAGTGGGTCACTTCAACGTGTCTTCAGACATTGACAAATTGCGGGTCCCAAGTGCGGGTCATGTGCGGGTCATTGTTACCCTCGTCTGCTTGACATTCATACGGAGACGAAAAACAACAGATAGTTGGTTACAGGTTGTTCAAAATTTCATTTTGTTGTTGTCTAAAAATAGACATGAGAGGTAATAATGAAAAAACGGGTTGCACTCTGGGAGTGCCGGCTGAAGTGAAAACTTGAATATTAATGTTGTGCATTTTTGATATTTTGGAATGGTTAGGGAAAAATTTTGCACGAATTGCTTTAATTATCAATACTATATATAACTATGTGGTAAAATACAATATTCATTTATTGCGCTATCGTACACAAAAATGACAATTTTTATTACATTAAATATTTAACACTTCAGAACTATTACAGTCCGTCTTACGAATTTTACCTCTTTTGAGAAACCGAAGGTTTTGTTTGTGCATAAGATAATTATCCAGTTTTGGAAACCCAAACTCAATGATAGATGTCATAAAGTTCAAATTCTTTCGTAACCTAATGTCAATCCGTCTTACGAATTTTCGATCAGGACACGTGACCTGACGCGAGTTTAACGTTTTTACCCATCATAAAAGTGCACAACACCGCTAAAAAAGTTTTCACTTCAAAAATAGGCCACCAAAACGATTGCTTTACTTTTTTGTACTGCCGAGCAAAAGGTTCTGGGTTCGGTCTTGGGTTTTTCTTCAGGAATTTCTTAGTAACAGCTTGGATTCTTGTTCTGGTTGATTGCAAAAGCTCACCTTCTTCTTCGTCTAGCCTTCCAACTACGTTGGGGTTTGCTTCCAGTCTAATCGGATACAGCAATGCTGCTGCAACCAGTATTTTACTAGAAAGTCTATCTGACTTCGGTAATACGATACTCCTTGGTAAGACTGGTTGTCAGACTATCGGGCCACTAACCTGTACCGACTGCCAAAGATTTACAAATAACAGCTGGGACCATGATTTTCGAAGCACGGAGGAAATTCGACATGTGTGATAACCACTTTTTGTTTTTAATTGCATCTCGCAGTTCAACCTGCTGATTTTCTGCTGGTTGTCGTCTGCTTAACCGGACTCTCCTGTGGATGCCTTAAGAGTAAGGCCTCCAGTCAGGGCATAATAACTTACGAACAAAGCGACTACACGCTAACCCTGTGGGAACCCCCTGTGGGGTACGAGCCTCGGCTTAGGGCGTTGATTACCACCTATTTCAGGCGAGTTAAATATACTGGCAAAATGTGGAAGTTACATGGAGATCTCCACCTCTGCTGACCGTGATATTTTGCTATGTCCACGTTGTTCCACTTAAAATCATTCAAGCTTTCTTATATACGAACTGTTTTATTCTCTAAAAATCACATTCGAAATTCGAACGGTGTCTTATTATGAATCCGAATTGTGTGCGCTAACTTGAGTGAGGTTCCAAGACGTGAACTTTAGCACGGAACCCTTTCTATCAATGTTCTTTGTTCCCATATTATGCCAATACAGTGCCATTACAAAGAAATATACGTATTTCCAAATGCTTTTAGTACTCTTTTCCCTTTCTTGTTTCACCCCCCATTGAGTTTTACTACCTCCGATGTGAAACATCTGATTCAATGGGTGAGTCTTTCAATTTCAAATCACGGTGGGTATTATTTTCTTCTTGGTGGCTTTGCTATTTTATAAGTATGTAGAAATGATAGCAGGACTTTGATTTGAGGAAGTCGACAATATTATTGGAGGTAATAAAGTATACATTTCAAAATTTTCAAGTTATACTTACACAGACAATTACGGGGTCTTCCATTCTATGCATCGAGTTCCAGTAGAACGTGTAGCAAAAGACTAAAGAAGAGGGTAGACAGATTTGTAAGCACATAGCAAAACTAGCCAAATCTAATACTAATAATAAAAGCTGAAGAGTTTGCTTGTTTGCTTGAACGCGCTAATCTCAGGAACTACTGGTCCGATTTGAAAAATTCTTTCCATGTTAGATAGCCCATTTATCGAGGAAGGCTATATATAATCACGCTACGTCCAATAGGAGAGGAGCAGCAATGAAAAATGTTGCGAAAACGGGGAAAATGTGGCGCAGACGAAGTTGCGCGGGACAGCTAGTAGTATTTAATAAATTGAATATTTGATTACCTCGTTGGTCTAACGGTGGCAAGCGCGACTCCTGAGCATAAGGTCCTGAGTTCGATTGCCGGGTCGGGCAAAGAGATATTGGGTTTTTCCAACAGAATTTTTCTCAGTAGCAGTCACGGAGTCTGGATTAGTACCCAGTTGATGGCTAAAGGCTTTTCCCCTATTACATACTTTTAACTGGCGAAATGCGGGTGTACTATAATAGGGGATGATCACATTTTTTCTTTCTTTGTCTGTCGTGTAGTTTATTGAAAAGTATTGGACACGTATTTTTTTCATTTTTCTCGTGGTCATAAAATTACGGAGATATATTGAGTTGAATTAGCGCATGACGTCACATTTATGTAAGTTTTATACCTACTTGTGACGTAGTGAGCCCCCACTCTCCAACTTTAATGTGTTTTAACTAAGTAATGCTTTGATATTTTTATAAAACAAAAAATACGTGTCTAATATTTTTGTATTACCTGTCTGACGGACAAAATAGAATGTCGTTTTGTTTACCCAGTCCGCACCCCTATTGGGTACACCTCTGTCAAACCATTCAGAGATGACAGTAGTGATGTTGTCTCATCATCATCTGCCTAGCCTTTTCCCTAACTATCTTGGAGTCGGCTTCCAGTCTAATCGGATGCAGCTGAGTACCAGTATTTTACATGATGCGACTGCCTATCTGCCCTCTACAACCCAGTAACTGGGTAATACGATACCCCTTGGTTAGACTTGATGTCAGACTTTTGGCTTCTGACTACTCGTAACGACTGTCGAAGATCTACAAATGACAGCCGGGACCAACGGCTTAGCGTGCTTTCCGAGGCATGGAGGAAACTCGGTATATAATTATGGTCACCAATCCATGGACCAACCTCGGCAAGCACGGCTTAACCTTAAAGATCGAGCCGTGTACAGCTGTTATTATTTAGCCACGAGCTCCTCCTCGTGTTATGTGTTAGCCAAATATTTATTCAGCTTGAAACCCACCTTAAATATAGGCTTCTATTTACAAATAGCTCCAATAAAGCATATAGACTAGCATTTGTCGAGTTCTTGTCCGAAAGTAGGTCGAATTCTCTGTCAATAGCAAACGTTTTGTTTAGTGAGCATACAAGAGTGTATTGTCGTCATGGATATATTGAAAGGGGGTCGGCAGAAGTGTGGGTGGTAGGCAAATGTTTGTCCGGAGGAGTTATGCCACGTGGAAAAGACAAAAGCCAGTTTGCATTGACAAAAAGAAAAAAAACGTTAGCAAAATTTCTTCTTCTTTTCAAGTCATTAAAAAAAAATAAAAATAAAAACAAACTGTTTTATTTTACATAGGCCTACACTTACAAAACGTCGACAAAAGGTGCACGGTTCGGGTTGGTCGTTTCCTATGGAGAAGAACCGGCAAGAAACTCCATGGTTACTCTTTTAAAATTATTTGGTTTTACAATATTTGAAGTTACGGCGTTACTCAAAAAACAAATACTCTTTATTATGTCATCATCTGCCTATCCTTTTCTCAACTATGCTGGTATCGACTTCCAGTCTAATTGGATGCAGCCTAATTCCAGTATTTTATACACAGCGATTGCCTATCTGATCTCCACAACCCAGTTAGTACTGGTCAATCATCATCTGCCTAGCCTTTTCCCAAACTATCTTGGGATCGGCTTCCAGTCTAACCGGATGCAGCTGAGTACCACTATTTTACATGAACCGACTGCCTATCTGATCCACAACCCAGTAACTGGGTAATACGATACCTCTTGGTTAGACAGGATGTCAGTTTTGGCTTCTGACTACTCGTAATGACTGTCAAAGATCTACAAATGACAGCCGTCTGACTATGACATGTCTGAATATGACAATGGCTTTGCTTTCCGAGGCACGGAGGAAACTCGGTATGTAATTATGGTCACCCATCCACGGACCAACCTCGGCAAGTACGGCTAAGCTTAAAGATCGACCCGAGTGGCTGTTATTATGTAGCCACGAGCTCCTCACTTACTCACTCAGTTAGTACTGGTCAATACGGTACAGTATTAATATCGCTAGAAACGGGATATTTACTTAAGTTCGAACTTTGACATTCAATATCTTCGTAATTAGAAGGTTCCCAGGCATACCTGCCTGGACCATAGTCCAGAACAAAAAAAACATGCTCGTAATGGCAAAGAAAACTAATTTTCCCTGCCTTTCGGATTCATTAAGTGTATTTTTCCAGCCTATAATGTTCCCGCTGCTGAGACACATGCCTCTTCTCTATTAGAGGGAGTGGGCTGTTCTCCACCACGCGGGTCCAGTGCGGATTATAGATGTCACATGTCTTCGAAGTTTTAGATCTAGGATATGCCGGTTTCGTCACGATGTTTTCCGCCACCGTTTTTTAGGGCAACGGTAATTAAATAAATTACACAAAGCCTTTAAGCAGCCTGTATAGGCTACTGCAAATCAAATTCAAAATATATTTATTTCACATTGGCCTACATGGGAACTTATAAAATGTCGACAAAAAGGAGCACGGTTCGGGTTGGTCATTTCCAATGGAGTAGAACTGACAAGAAAACATGGTAGTAAGCATGTTTTCTTTTAAAATCATTTGGTTTTACAATATTTCTATGTTACATCTTTAGTACTTGTAAATCATGCTCGAGTTGGTGGTAATACTCATAATATATACTACTTAACTAACTCAGATTTACAGAAGAGATAACTAATGACAAAACCACTATATCCCCAGTTGCATAACCTTCAATCCTTAAGTACTAACACATACGTTCTAATTTTAACCCACCCCGTACTACCCAAAAACCACAACGGCTGAAATGAAACTCGTATTTCACTTCAAATTCGTCGCGTTTCCCCACAGGCGTATTTTCGTACGGCGTACTCTGCATACCCCCTGGCGTAGTGCTACTAAACAATATTGAACAAAAGTTCCACTTTACTTTGTTCAGAACTAGATGGACACAATGTGCACGTCCACTCTCATTACCTCTTCTGCCTAGACTTTTCCGAACTTCGTATGGGTCGGGTTCCAGTCTAAACGGATGCCGCTAAGTACCAGTTTTATATAGAGCGACTGCCTATGTGACCACCAAAACCCAATTAGTACTGGGAAATACGACACCCCTTTTTTTTCGGATGGGAAATTATCAAATGACTCCTCCCGCTCTGGGCGGAGCGGAAGGGAGTGTCAGACTTGTACTGACTAAAACCCATCCATGTTCCTTCTTCGCCCTTTGTGTTCCAGGGCCACGGTATCTCTTTCAAACAGTTCCGCAGCCCTGGCAGGCATCGGCCCTCTCGGACCTTTCCCGATTTGCTGACATCTCCTTGAGGCGTGCGTGGAACACGAACGCGCCGTCGACACGCCCTGTCGTCATGAGACGGACGGACGGTGAGCTAACCCATTACTCACCGTCACACGATACAGGCCTGCAATACGACACACCTTAACTTACCAACTAGTCTTAACTTGTTGTCAGAATTTCAAGTCACTTGCACTGACAACCTATAACGCTATGCTAGCTATGGCTTCCGGAGGCACAAAAGCGTGTCGACGTATAATAGACGGTCACCTATTTACCTTGTAAAGGCTGTGAAGGTCAGACAAGAAGCTACCCTATGTAACATACCTACTGGTATTCAGTTCATAAGTCTACACTGGTGATAATAATCAAAAAGTAATGCTAGCTTAGTGGTATGACCTTCGTACTGTCAAGTCATAGGTCATGACTACGAACCCAAAGCACGCACCTCTGGATTTTTAAAGTAAAAACTTCTTTAGCGGCGTTGTGCACGTGTTATATGCTGGGTAGAAAATGTTACACTCGCGTCAGGTCACGTGTCCCGAAAATTCGAAAGACGGATTGACATTAGGTTACGTAGAAATTTGAACTTTATGACATCTGTCATTGGGTTTGGGTTTCCAAAACTGGATAATTATCTTAAGCACAAACAAAACCTTTGGTTTCTCTAAAGAGGTAAAATTCGTAGGACGGATTGTAATAGTTCTGAAGTGTTAAAAAATTAATGTAATATAAATTGTCATGTTTGTGTACGATAGCGCATTAAATGAATATTGTATTTTACCACATAAATGCAAAATGATTCCATAACCATTCCAAAATATAAAAAATGCAGAACGTTAATGTTCATTAAGTTTTTACTTCTGCCGGCACTCCAAAGGTGCAACCCGTTTCTGTATGTTATGTTCAAAAATGTATTATTCCTATTTTTAATTGTTATTGTTTTGACAATGATGTCTTTTACTGTGAAACTTCTACTCTATCCTGTATTGTAACTAGGTATAGTCAAGTCCCACAAAACTTTTTCCTTTGTAAAGAGTTCAAACAATGTTTACCGTACACGCTCACACGGTTAACTTAAACTTATGTTACTTACAAGCGAGGATAATATAGTTAGTTTCTTTTGAACTGGAAATTGAAATTCAGACGTATCTCTTGTATATTCGAAATGTTTAGCATATTTGTTGGGTAGGTAGAGAAGTTTTTTTTTACCTCTCCTCCTATTTGTAAAGTCAAAACTTCAATAAAGTCGAATTTCATATCTGTCGGCCCGTTTTACTGTTTTGATCTTTTTAAAATACTACATCGATTTTGAAGCCGTTTTCGCCATTCAAGGACATTAAGGAGGTGTGTGTCTATAATTTATTATTATTTAACTTAGATATAGCACAGAAACCTTGATATTTTTAACTAGTCTTTGCACCCGTGCTACTAGGATCTGAAAAAAAAATATCTTTCGATTTTAGATTAAAAAACGTGGTAAGGGGTACCTTTATTAGGGTTCCGTAGCCGAATGGTAAAAAACGGAACCCTTATAGATTCGTCATGTCTGTCTGTCCGTCCGTATGTCACAGCCACTTTATTCCGAAACTATCAAGACTACACAGCTGAAACTTGGTAGGTAGATGTATTCTGTGAACCGCTTTATGATTTTTGTACAAAAAAAAATATATAGATAAGGATATCCCCCCCTACATGGAAATGAAACAAAAAAAAAACTATCAAAACTATACGTGTGGTGTGTCTATAGATAGGTCTTTAAAAATGACATAGAGGTTTCTAAAACCATTTTTTCATAGTCAATCTTTTGAAAGATAGATACTTCCAAAGTGGTAAAACGTGTGTCCCCCCCCCCCCTCTAATTTCTAAAGTGAGAAGAGAAAAATTCTGAAAAAAATATGGGGATGTAGAACGTAAAAAAATCTTTCAACGAAAATTGGTTTGAATAAGATTTGATTATTAGTTTTTGATATATGGGACTTTTTCACTAAACTGCAGCAGTAACTTTGTTTTTCATTAACTTGCTATGAAAAACAAATTTAGTTTTGCGGTTAAGTGAAGGTTTACTAATGAATGACCGTTCAAAACATTGTTTTTATATTGTTTGGGGTTATGGAACCCTGTGTGCGAGTAAGACTCGGACTTGGCCCGTTTTTTCTTCAGGTTTTTAAACAACTTACTTCACTTACTACCGGATTTTAAATTGATAATTATCATTAATATTCATGTGATAACTATCCGATCCTTGTCCGAAATATACCGATAATTATCATGTGAACAATGAAATTTTTTTTTTTGGATAATTTTGAAAACTGCTATCTATCTTCATGACTGATATGTCCGCAAAAATCCGGCGCTGCAGAATTTGGTCGTACGCTCAAGGTCTATAAAACGGCACCGGCACGTGTATGAGTCAACTGCAATTAAAAAGTAGGTTCTATAGTTATCTATTTCTGAGTCGTTTGGTAGAAAACAACCTTGAAAGCCGAGCTTCACACAAACGCCAATACTTTACACTGAACAATACCGAACAGTCCAAACTAACTAAAAAAAAACAGTGCGTGGAGGACTCCACGCTGAAGAAGTGAAACTTCGTTCTACACGCATGCGTTCGAGTGCCACGCATCCACTCTCGTTATTTTATTGAGCTTCTAAATAATATTTTGTTGTTGTATTATTTTATTACATATTATGTTTATCGAGGTTATTCTACTCATGGAAATTGAGTAAAGGATGGTCACACCGAAGAGTCGAATGCATAACTGTTTGCACGCCATCTTGCGTACCTAGTAGAACTACGTAGTCACAAATCTTGTAATACTGCCATTTTTTAGTGAGTTTTAGAAGATTCACTTCAAAAAGCTTCAATCCGACTCTTTTTTTTGAGATATACGTGAACAAACATAACTTGTGAAATTCGGAACACATATTTAGAAGCTGGTATAGACTAACATAGTACAAAACCTGTGAAATTCTGGCAATAAAACATACATACACGTCAAATTGATAACCTCTTTTTTTTTGAAGACGGTAAAGAACGGGTGCGAAATGACGTACAAGCAAGTGTCACTTATTCTACCCGGCAATATGTTTTTTCTTTTGCATTGGATTTACGGAAATTATAATAATTATTAAAGGTATTTTTTTTTATCATTTTTTAAATGAGATAATTATCTTCACATAACACAAACAGTAGACGTTCTAGACAACTGAGGTCGTTTCCCAGCATTAAATTACTAAATGTAATTTAGTGTGCTGTAGGTACAATTTCAAATATTTTTATTTGTAGAACTAAGATAAACAAGAGGTACAGATGATAAACATACAAATATATGTCAGTCAACAGGGTTATTTGTTAAACGCCGACAACCTCTCAGGACTATGCTACTAACATCATAGTATAAGACTTTAAAAAAATCATTATATTGTAGTTCATCAGATTTTCATACAAAAATAAAAATATTTAAATTTTGAACGCTCTAAATGTAACGAAATCTATGCGAAGCAAAAGAAAGCGATAGTACAATAGCAAGGAGAGCATAGTCGTAACATTTAGAGCGTTCAATTTCAATATTTTTATTTTTGTATGAAAATCTGATGAGCTAAAATATGACGAATTTGAAAAGTCATAAAACAAAAGTTGCTGATTATGATGTTAGTAACATAGTCCTGAGAGGTTGTCGGTGTTTTACAGATAACCCTGTATATGATACACACACACAGACAGATACACAGTTACAATACAGATTGCGTGGTTGGCGATAATGTGACGGCGTCCAGATATCAATCGGTAATATTATTTAACAAGTTACCTGTAGATATTGTTTTTTGCATTGTTGTAATATTTAACTTGTTTTTTACCAATGTATTTAAATTTATTAAATTTATTTTTATTTATTTAATATATAAATTACACGTAATTTCAGATACAATTTATTGTTCATGAATAAATGACTTATGACGTGACGAGTCTTCTTACACCCCGTATGTGAAGACACATATATATATCTAATCCCTCTCAAAACACAAACCACACTGCAAGATACGTCTGAACCCGCTCCCTCGAGGAATCAATTAAATCAGATGTACTCAGAATACTCCCATTGACGCGTATCCTTAATCAATAGGTTTATAGAACAATTTATAGTTAATTAAGTAATAAACTATTTCAATCTCGCATTGATTGGATCCGGACGCTGGGGAGCGATGTCGGTAGCATCTTGAACTAAATAGAGTTAGAAGTTTGATTTATCAGTTTAGTATCAGCGCTAATACTTGTAAATTATTAAGTCAGTATTTCTTTTCTTATCGTGTGCTAAGTGCTTAACTTGATGTCAAAAAATTTATGCCACCCATGGGCCCCTGACTTGGCTTTGCATTGCGTCGAAAAATATCTATCAGGCATGCTGGTTTCCTCAAGATATTTTCCTTCACCGAAGCAAGTGATAATTATGCAATACGCACATTAACCCGAAAAAATCAGAGGTCTTGAGTTCCAGCTTGAGACCGATGCAGAGGCGGATTGCGGGACTGTTCGAAAGAGATACCGTGGCCCTGGAACACAAAGGGCTAAGAAGGAACATGGATGGGTTTTAGTCAGTCAAGTCTGACACTCCCTCCCGCTCCGCCCAAAGCTCCCGCTCTAAGTCATTTGATGATTTCCAATACGAAAAAAAAAGGATGCTGGTCCAACAAAAACGATTTTAAAGATTTGTGTGAAAGTGAAAAGAGTTTTTGTAAAAAAAAAAAATTCAAGGCTAATAATTATCTGTCTAGCTCCTATACAACCACGTAAATTTGGGCTTCCAGTCTAATCGGATGCAGCTAAATTCCAGCATTTTTAAAACCCGACCCAAAAAGGGGGGTGTTATAAGTTTGACGTGTGTATCTGTGTGTCTGTCTATGGCATCGTAGCTCTTAAACGGGTGAACCGATTTTGATAAAATTGATTTTGTTTGAAAGATGTTTTAATTAAAATTATCCGGGGGGGGGGGGGCTGCACCCCTCTGTGAAAGCTTGTGTATTTTGTTTTCGTTAATTAGCGAGAAGAGGCGCAACACCGTGAAAAATGGAAAGCATGAAATAAATTTAAATTTCTTAGAGTTTTCTTAGAAGATTTTTGTGTTGAGGGTTTTTAAAATTGTGTTTTTTTTTACATGGAACGACTATCAGACCTCCACAACCGCATAAGAAATGGGTAGTACGATACCCTTTGGCACGACTTGTTGTCAGACTTTCGGGCTACTGACTACCTTTAATATCTATAGTAAAAAAACAGACTGACATTACTTTAAAATAATTATATATACTTTATATATATAATATTAACATGTCACTTCTAACATAAATATTATTACAGTTGCCACCGATGAGAAAAGATAAGATGAAAATGTATAAACTTTGGCACATAACAATTTAACTCGACACAAACTTCTTGAAGTTAACTGACACTTTGTGCCAAAATGTGTCAAATATGTAAATAGGTTTTAATATTAAACTACAATGAGTTTATAGGATGAGTTTGTGAAGAGAGATTATTATGGCGGTTATAAAAAAAAAACATCATAATTAGGCTAAATAATAACACCCACTCGGGTCGATCTGTAAGTTAAGCCGTGCTTACCTAGGTTGGACCGTGGATGGGTGACCTCCCATTACATACCGAGTTTCCTCCGTGCCTCGGAAAGCATGTTAATCTGTTGGTCCCGGCTGTCATTTGTAGATCTTTGACAGTCGTTACGAGTAGTGAGAAGCCAATAGTCTGACATCCAGTCTTACCAAGGGGTATCGTATTACCCAGTTACTGGGTTGTGGAAGTCAGATAGGCAGTCGCTTCATGTAAAATACTGGTACTCAGCTGTATCCGTATAGACTGGAAGCCGACCCCAACATGTTTGTGAAAAGTCTGGGCAGATGATGGAGAGGAATCTTTATAGAATCCTGAAATAGAAACCGTGCAAATGTAGTGTAGGTCACCCTCGAGCTAGTTGGACCAATGACCTTGAAAAGACCCGATATTTAAAGACTACATTAAATGAAGAAAAAGCAAAAAAGGAAACACATTTATTTGGCACATGCCACAAGTGCACACAGTAAAAAAAAGTAAAAAAAAACATAAATCTAAACTGAAAATAAAAAGATAATATGAAATATAAGGTGTTGCTCACGATGTTTCCTTCACCGTTTTTGAGAACAGCGGTATGAAAAAAAGTACACAAAGTAATGTGCCTGCCTGGGTTCGAACCCACAGCTTTCCGCTCGTAAGTTGGGGCTGCCACTACTGGGCCACCGCTGCTCAGAAATGCCATTCGAAATCCCAATTAGAAGGGGCCTATTGCCATCAATTGAGCTCAAATCCAGACTCCGTGGCCACTTTTATGACCCAAGAATCTAACTCAAGACCTCACGCTTGCAACACCACCAGACCAACGAGGCAGCCGCGTGTGTGTGTGTGTATGTATGTATATTTGGATGTAGGTCAGTTACGTTAATTTAGGGCAGCGCTACGTCTTGACAGTGATGTATCGCTGACTGGGCAAACATACTGACATGCATAGAAGATGTACGTTGGATGGAATGATAGATGGATCTTTGTAAATGGCAGAAAGTGACTAAATAGTGGGATTAACCATATAAGTTAAGTCTCTTACAAAATACACACGTAAATGTACTTCCCCGATGTTGTTGCTTGTTTGATTTTCAACTCTCTGCGCTTCGTCTAAGGTTGGAAAAGGCATGACATTTAAACAGTAATGAAAACGCTCATATGCTTCCTAAAATATACCAAAAGCAAGACTTCATAATCACAAAAAGACATGAGGAACATACGAGCACTGTGTGCTACGCCGTAGCTCATCACACGCTACGCCGTAACTAAGAGCTACGACGTAGCCAGAGTGCTACGAATATACACAGATTATACGCCTACTAACACAGCCAAGATAAATTACAACAATGTCCAAACTATGCCATAACCCAAGACATTAACAAACGTATTTAATACTTTTACAAAACTAATCAAGTGGTTTGTAAATATGACGGCTTAGAAAATTTGATATAAGATAAACGATCAAAAAAAAAAAAAAAAGATTCTTATCGGCAGATGATGTTTTTTTTCCTATTCGTTATTTTAAGGAGTTTAAATTAAATGGCCTCCCTAACTTCCACCATTTTAATATTTTATCAAAATTGCGGTCACGCGTGTGAACTATATTAATAAGTAACTAGTTTTTATACAAACTAAGACCTCATCCCACCCTCTATCATCGGCCATTTAGATACACCGCAAGTTACCATCCTTAGCTTACTGCTATTCCACCAATTCCCACTTTTCAATTGACGTTTTCAAATGTCTTTCATAATGCGCACAGCAAAGGAGAGGAACTCTCTGCCTGCGTCTGTGTTTCCGAACGCTTACAACCCTAATGTCTTCAAAGTTAGAGTGGACAGGCTTCTTCTGGGTAAGCTCGTACCATCGTCGACTTTGTCTCTGTCATCTCTGACCTAGACTAGAGTCAAGAGCAAAACGAGAGCA
Organism: Cerastis leucographa; assembly: GCA_963082945.1. Taxonomy (NCBI): domain Eukaryota; kingdom Metazoa; phylum Arthropoda; class Insecta; order Lepidoptera; family Noctuidae; genus Cerastis; species Cerastis leucographa. Next base: position 5,208,976 of record OY720374.1, on the reverse strand, counting down.
AATAAAACAATTCAATGAGACACAATCCTCTTAGGCGTCACGTTTCCGAGTTATAAGCTACCGAAGTTAACTTATATTCACCGATGGCGTCTTCAATCTAATTTTAATTTTATTAGCCACTCATAATACCAATATTGATCCATCATCATCGTCATCATTATCAGCCTATAATGTTCCCACTGCTGGGACACAGGCCTCCTCTCTATGAGAGGCAATGGGCTGTAATCCACCACGCGGGCCCAGTGCGGGTTGGTAGATGTCACATGTCTTCGAATTTTTAGGCCATGCTGATTTCCTAACGATGTTTTCCTGCAGCATTTTTGAGAGCAGCGGTGATGAAATAAATTATCCAAAGTAATGCGCCTGCCTGGGGTCAAACCTACGGCTTACTAATCGTAAGTCAGGGCTGCCAACACTGGGCCACCGCTGATCTCTGCTTAATCGATCGATAGATGGTATTAATAAAAACTAGTTTCGTGTAAGACACAGACCTCTAAAGCGTCTATTGATCAATAGAGGTCATATGCGTGGTTGTGACATTGAGAAAATATTAAAATGGCAGATGTTAGGCAAGCCACGCTTTATACCAAAATCTTCCAACGCCTTTCCTGTCCTATGCGCGTTAAGTAAATGTTTTTCTTTATAAACGTTCTATTTTTTTTACAAAAAAGTCACTCATTATCTGCCTAACCTTTTCCCAAACTATCTTGGTGTCGGCTCCCAGTCTAACCGGATGCAGCTGAGTACCAGTATTTTACATGAAGTGACTGCCTCTTTGACCTCTATAGCCCAGTAACTGGGTAATACTGAATTTCAGACTTTTGGCTACTGACTACTCGTCACGACTGTCAAAGATCTACATATGACAGCCGGGACCAGCGGCTTAACGTGCTTTCCGAGGCACGGAGGAAACTCGGTATGTAATTATGGTCACCCATCCACGGACCAACCTCGGCAAGCACGGCTTAACCTTAAAGATCGAACCGTGCGGCTGTTATTATTTTGCTACGAACTCCTCTTACAAAAAGGTCACTCCTAGACCAAAATAGGTAATCCCTAAATAACCCCCTCGACCGGCAATGAATGATAAGTATCACCTAATGTTGATGTGTTTTCACTTCTCATGATTGCCATGCAGAAATAAAAACACTAAACTAAGAAAAACAGACTTTAAAGACACAGAAATAAGGTTCATGACAATTGATGGAAGTTTTGAAAACTGAAAGTGGAATTAACGTTAATAGAAAATACACCTTAATTTGAGGTTTTTAAGTTTTAAATTAGCCTGAAAGCTGTGAACGTTGATTATTACATAACTTCTGAATGAGTGTTCTGTAGATGGAACGTGACCTTGAAGTCATTGGATAATACGCCTTAATTTAAGACGGTTAAGGTTTATATTTGACTCAGAACTTTAAAGACCAATTCAGATCTTGTTGACATAGAAAACTACACTTTCTTTCCGAAAAGATACGGTGTATATTTGTGTGGGGTAGGTTTTGTGAAATGTTTTTCCCATTTTCATACATTTTCGTATTATAAATGTAGGTATGGGGATTGGCAAGTTTTTATAGGTTTTTGGGGCTGTTATAAGATTAGAAAATGTTACCAAACGTTCACAAATTGATCTTTTAAGTTTTTTTTTTTATTATGTTGCAGGATAAGAGTAATAAAAGATGATTGTATGCCTTGTTGGTATAAGTCGCAAGATTAAGTTCTGAGCATGAGGTCCTGAGTTCGAGTTCCAGTTCGAGTAAAGTGATATTGGGTTTTTCCATCAGTAATTTCTTAGTAGCAGCCACGGAGTCTGGATTTGTGCCCGGTTGATGGCATTAGGTTCGTCCCAATAACATGGGACTTAAACATAACTGACTAAATGTGGATGTACTATTAGGTACACTCTGCCTAACCCTTCCGGGATTACAGGCGTGATGTTATAATAAAGATGATTTTTTGTCCGAGTTTATTTTAGACTAGCTGTCCCCGGCATGCGTTGCAATGCACCATTAACTTACCCTATTTACCTGCCTACCATACCCTAACCTATCTACCTACCTACCATACCCTACCTACCTACCCTACCCCACCCAACTCTACCCTACCTACCTACCTACCCTAACCTACCTTTCTCACCTTTTAAACCTTCCCTGGACTTTCACAAATAATTCAAGACCAAAATCAGCCAAATCGGTTCAGCTGTTCTCGAGTTTTAGCGAGACTAACGAACAGCAATAGATTTTTATATTTATTTTAGATTTCGTATGGTTTATAAAGTTTTGTTTGAGAGCAGCGGTGGCCCAGTGGTGGCAGGCCCGACTTACGAGCAGTAAGCCGTATTTCATCACCGTTGCCCTCAAAAACGGTGATGGAAAACATCGTGAGGAAACCAGCATGTCCTAGAACTAAAAATTCTAAGACATGTGACATATACCAACCCGCAATGGGCCCGCGTGGTGGATTACAGCCCACTCCCTCTCATAGCGAGGAGTCCTGTGTCTCAGCAGTGGGAACATTATAGGCTGATGATGATGATGATAAAGTTTTGATTATGCTGTCCAAAAATTTTCTGCAAGAACCAAGACATTTTTTTTTCCGTCTTGAGTGCAAAATACTGCAGATATTACGTCACGACGATAGTGAAATAGAACCACAATTGTTACCGGTATACTGAGTGGAAACCTTCAGCGGGGAGGTAAGGTAGGGCCTTACTGCGCTTACTGCCCTACTTGGTAAAAAAAACGTTTTTTATTGCACAGTAACAAATCTGAGGAGCTCGTGGCTAAATAATAACAGCCACACGGGTTGATCTTCAAGGTTAAGCCGTGCTTGCCGAGGTCGGTCCGTGGATAGGTGACCATAATTACATACCAAATTTCCTCCGTGCCGTGGAAAGCACGTTAAGCCTTTGGTCCCGGCTGTCATTTGTCTGTTACAAGTAGTCAGAAGCCCAAAAATCTGACATCCAGTCTTAATAAGGGGTTTCGTATTACAGTTACTGGGTTGTGAAGGTCAGAGGGAAGTCAGTCGCTTCATATAAAATACTAATACTCAACTGCATCACGTTAGACTGGAGGCCGACCCCAACAAAGTTTGGGAAAAGGCTAGGCAGATGATGAACAAGCATTTACATTTACCCGTAAAAATACGTATGTTGTTTATGTACAGAAACAGGTCGAACCTTCAAATAACTGCACAATCACTTTCAAACATTCTAATTCACATTCCTACAAAGTTCACCTACTTCCCTTCCGACCTACTTACCTCAAAACTTCAAGAAAGAAAGAGAGAGCACAACATTAGAACAGACAGAAGACGCAAGGGAGTCGATAGCAAACGATAGGCTTATAAGGATAAAGTTTGTAATACCTAGGAAATTATACAAGGGAGAATTAAGATTAGGTTGTGATTACAGTATAAGCGGTGGCGGTAAGCGGGTTTGTAGGGACAGGTGACTTTTGATTAGCATTTAATGCTTGGGCTTAGGTCATCATTAAGGTAGTGGTATTGACAGGGCTGCGGGTTGTTCGAAAGAGATACCGCGGCCCTGGAACACAAAGGGCTAAGAAGGAACATGGGTGGGTTTTAGTCATCAGCCTCAACTTACGGATTGCAGGTTCATCATTTGTTAGGACTTCGGCCCCCACTTTCAGTGGCTAGCGCGCTGTCAACGCTGCTTCCCAATTTGTGGGGCCCGAGCACCGCTTGTAGGCGGTTGTACGTAGGGATCGTGTGATCCATGGCGCTTTACGGGGCCCCGGTATGGGCGACAGACCTGACGGCCCACACTATCGCAGTCCTGCGCAAACCGTATAGAGCGATAGTCGTCATGGTTAATTTCGAATGCGGGGCACGGTTTAAAAAAAAAAAATGTTTCCTTGTGTTCCAGCCGTGGAACGCTTCAAGCCAACTGTGCATATTTGCGTAGGTTATCACTTGATTAAAAAAATAATCATCTGAAATGTTGAGAATTAAGCATACTTAATTTTATGTTTAAATCTAAGATCAAACTGGTAAAAAAACTGAGAAAAATATGAAATTAGAAATAACGCAGTCGACAAGCACGGTGATCAATACTCGTCCTTTTGCTGTAGGAGAAAAGGTCTGTCCTAAACACACACTCAGATGAACAATGTCAAAGAATTGACTTCTCGGTAAAACATGGGTCAATATATAATTATATGGGTTTCACTCGGGGCTCCAGCCCCAAATAAAAAAAGAAACATAAAAACAGGACAAAAAAAATGGAATTACGCAAAAATTGCAGAAGGTTGATTACATTTTTGGGTAATGTTTTTTTTTAAAATAAATAAGAAAATATGCATGGGCCCAGAGAAAATATTTCTATATATATCATCCATACAGATATAAAATTGAAGTGTCTATCTACACTAATATTATAAAGAGGAAAGATTTGTATTTTTGTATGTAACGAATAAACTCAAAAACTACTGGACCGATTTCTAAAATTCTTTTACCGTTAGAATGCTACATTATCACTGAGTAACATATGCTATATTTATTACTAGAAAAAATAGAGATCCTTAGAAATCCCTACTAAAACCAACCCAACGTGTAAAAAATGAGCCATAAAATGTCTTTCATCGCATGCGCTGCGGAAAGTATTGATGATAGAACAAAAAAATGTTCTACAATATTATAGAACATATCAATATCAACAAAAAACTTCGCAAAACCATATCTCCAACTATTGTAGTTATGTCACTATAGCTACTTTTTTACATTTTAAAAGTTGATAGAAATGCCGATCAAAATCAGACCATGATATATACCTTTGTATTAATTCTTATCCAAATTAATTATTTCGTATCCAAAACTGTTTCAATACCTGTTAATTACTTTTTGAAATCGGACATTCCATGCAAAAGATATTACGAAATTAAAAATGTCAATATAAACAAAAATTACACGCTTACGCGCCGGTGTGGCTCCACGCAGCGCAGCGAGCAATGCGGCGAGAGACGGGGCACCGAAGTGTGGGAGAGGGGTGTTCGCATAGTAGGTACTCCCATGATATTGAGAAAATTAAGCCCTACCAGTATGTGTAATGGTACAAGACTTTTGATTAAGGAATTAAGAGACAATGTGATTGTAGCAACTATCATCACGGACCCTCGGACGATCAGCTCACTCACATTCCGAGGATCCCGATGATACCGACGGATTTGTCTATATATTTTTTTGAAGGTTACAGTTTCCTGTAAAGATGTCGTTTGCCCTTACAATAAATAAATCGCAGGGACAAACTTTCTCGATGGTTGACATCGACCTAAGGAAAGAGTGCTTTTTTCATGGGCAATTAAAATGTAACAAACGTGCTTGCTCCTCGTGATAAAAAGAAGTAAACAGGTTTGTACATTAAAAAAGTACGTGTACGTAGCTCTTTCTCGAGTAGGATCTACTGAAAATCAATTTGTTACCACCTACAAATACTACTGCCAGCATAGTGTACAGTGAAGCTTTAAGGTAAAATATTCCAAATTAAAAACGTTAAAACTTAAAATTAAATATAAATAAAGAAATAACATGAGTAAAAAAATTACACCCCCTAAAAATAAAATACATAAAACAACAAGAAAAACCCTTTTTTTTACGGATGGGATATCATCAAATGACTTCTCCCGCTCTGGGCGGAGCGGGAGGGAGTGTCAGACTTGACTGACTAAAACCCACCCATGTTCCTTCTTAGCCCTTTGTGTTCCAGGGCCGCAGAATCTCTTTCGAACAACCCGCAGCCCTGGCAGGCATCGGCCCTCTCGGACACCTTCCAATTTGCTGACATCTCCTTGAGGCGCGCGTGGAACATAAACGCGCTGTCGGCACGGCCTGTCGTCATAAGATGGACGGACGGTGAGCTAGCCCATTACTCATCGTCCACAGGCCCGCGCCTACGGTGGCCGGGGGCCACTGGTTGCCCCCCGACGCCCGGGGCGTCTCCCGCGGCGGCTGGGACGTGAGGTTCTCTCCCTCTCACGTTCCGCCACCTCCTTCGCTAGCATGACTGCTTCGCAGAAGGAGGCGACGGCTTCCCATTCTCTCTCGCTCCGGACCATGGATTGAACCAGGGCGAGAGGTCGCCGCCGCCAATCGCCGCTACGAGGATACGGCGGTGCTCAGCTCAAGCGGGGCAGAGCTCCACGGTGTGCTCCACCGTGTCCTCCGGCCGATCCTCGCAGTGGTAACACCCGGGCGTTTCTTCCCGCCCGATTCGGTGCAGGAACCTCCCGAAACAACCGTGCCCGGTGAGGACCTGCGTCAGGCGGAAGGTGAGGGCGCCGTGGCGCCTCTCTAGCTCCTCAAAGAGGGGACTTATATCTATGTCCTGCACGTGGTTGCGACAGTCGCTGTCTCCATGAGATCACGCCGGAGGTCTGTCCGCTGAGCAACAATTTGCCGCGGCAGCGGAGTTTCCCCCCGGCGTAGTGCCTCCGCGCGCCATTCGTGCAGGCGCGCGAGGACTATCGCCTCCAGATCCCATGGCAGCAATCCGGCCAAGAGGCTCGCCGCCTCGCCGGAGATCGTGCGGTACCCCCGGACCAGCCTTACGGCTACCACCTTCTGGGGCGTGTTCAGGTAATGGGCATCTCGCCGCCTCAAAGAACGCGCCCACACCGGGGCCCCGTAAAGGGCCATGGTCCACACGACTGCGACCCCCGCGTAGAGCCTCCGGCAGGAGGCGTTTGGACCCCCCAGGTTGGGCAAGAGCCGCTTGAACGCAGCCCCTGCTCGTTCCAGTTTTGGGGCGAAGCGTCGGAAGTGCTCCACGAAGTTCCACCGGCTGTCGAGGACAAGCCCTAGGTACTTCAGCGTTCAAGAAAAACCCTTGGTTTTTAATTTTAAATTTGGAAAAAGAGTCATGCACGTTTTAATTAGCATACTTATAAGTAAAATTATCTTTATTTTTCCCATAATGTTTAAAAAAAATGTCCTCCCGTGCGAAGCCGGGACGGGCCGCTAGTTAGTAATATTATCAAAATCACAGCTTTTAACTGAATGCATATGAAAGTATATAGGTACGGTGCTAAAAAAACTCATTTTTTTTTTCAATTTTTGCGGTAATTCTGTCTTTTTGTTCCTGCTAATATCCGAAATGCCTGGATCGGACTAAGGGATCTTTTACGGGCAAATAGCAGCACGCGTAGCATGACCACTGTAGAAACGAGTTTTGTCAACGGAAGAATCGACATAACGACAGATAGACAGACAATGAGAATGTGTTTGTCGATTCTTCCGTCGTCATAGCCTGTTTCTTCGGCGCTCATGCTACGCGTGCTGACGTTTTAAAAAATAACTTACTTACTATTATTTTTGGAAAAGGATTACGGTGCCTATAAAAAAATCCTTAAAATTGTTAGATTAGAAAGATATCCCCTGATTGACATATTTAAAGAAAACGTTTGCAAAATCGCTGTCACCTCTCAGTCCACAGCCTTAAATTATAATCAACGCGCAAATACCAATTAATTTGTGTTTGTCTGTGAATTACCTACCTAGCTTAAAATTTATGGATTCTAATTCGAAAACTAATGAATAAACAACAGTCATTATTAATAATAATTATTTTGTTGTTTTAGAGAGCTGTCGGTAAGAGTGAAATTGTTTACGAAAAATGTAAAGCAATTTTTGGTCGAAAATTTAAATACTTGTATTTTCAGTGGCTAATTGAGTGGTGTAGAAAAAAGTGGTACGAAAAATCACGATTATACAAGGTGTTGTTTTGCATCCTCGTCAAAATTCAGGAGGTTGTAACATAAATAATCAATTTAAATTACGATACCTAGTTAATTATTAAAAAAAACACTGTTTTTATTTCGTTGTTTAAATTCGTCAGTATTTCAGAATAACCCCTTAACGTGGTTTAGGGAATAAGAAATGATCGAATAAACGTTTGAGATTGTTTGTATTTGTGGAAGCGCGGTTACAGGGCGAGAATCAGCCGGCCTGCGTTTAAAACACGGGTGGTTCAAACTTACCGATTTCCGTAAATGAGAAAAATAATAAAATTTCCTACCTATTTTATAATTGACTAGCTGTCCCCGGCATGCCTTGCAATGCACTTTTTACCTACCCTACCTACCTACCCTACTCTACCTACCCTAGCCTACCCCACCCTACCTACCAACCCTACATACTCTACCTACCTACCATACCCTACTCTACCTACCTACCTACCCTACCCTACCTACCCTACCTTACCCTACCTACCAACCCTACATACTCTTCCTACCTACCATACCCTACCCTACCTACCTACCTAACCTACCCTACCTACCTACCTACCCTACCCTACCTACCTACCCTACCCTACCTACCTACCCTACCCTACCTACCTACCTACCTACCCTACCCTACCATTCTCACCTTTTAAACCTTCCCTGGACTTCCACAAATAATTCAAGACCAAAATCAGTCAAATCGGTTCAGTCGTTCTCGAGTTTTAGCGAGACTAACGAACAGCAATTGATTTTTATTTATATAGTTTTGGGACGAGATTCATCAGCATAGTTACCGCCTTTAGTTTGACGAGGGTGCAAAACAACGCCTTGTTTAATCACAAAACATCACGCCTGTAACCCCCGAAGGGTTAGGCAGAGGTGTCCCTAATAGTTCACCCAAATTTCGCCAAGTTCAAAGTCACATGTAGTAGGGGTGAGCTTTTTACCATCAACCAGGCAAAAATCCTTAATCCATGGTTACTTCTGAGAAGTTCTTGATGGAATAACCCAATAATAATTTGCCCGGGCCGAGAATCGAACCCAGCACGGGTAGCATGACCGCCATAGAAACGGGCTATGGCTACGGAAGAATTGACAAACTGACACATCGTCATTGTCTATGTCATTATGTCGATTCTTCCGTAGACTCGTTTCTACAGTGGTCATGCTACGCTTGCTAGATCATCACTCATGCTCCGCAGTCGCCTTTGCGTCCACGAGGCCAACGAAGTCCGAATTTATTTATTTAAAATTAAAAGCCCATAAACCATACTAACATGACTGTAGGATAATTCATTACACTTGACGCTAACCTGTCTCTGACAGGTGCTCAACTGAGACTCGCTAAATCAATTAAAATGCCAATTAATTTGTGGACGCTTATTTAAATTATTACCTATGGCTTTTTTGCCCTAAGTGCAGATTGTGTTAAATACCTCTTGAATCATTTTTGGCATATTATTTCGACGTTACGTATTATTTTAAGTGAATATTTTAATTTTTATTTTTCATAATTTGGACCCCTACAGAATATACAGTGGTGAACCCACGTAAGTTGCTATCATCAAATCAGAAAGCGTCGAATTGGTCCCTGGCCCCAGTTACGCAGTGGGTAGTTGGTAAGTAGTTCTATGCCCTGGCTGGAGAACTTACACTCAAGGTGTCGGGTTGTGTCGGGTCGTTTAGTTCCCTTCAAAATGGTTTAGTTGAATGATGGCTGATACATGCGTCATGTTCGTGAACGGGCGCTGTCAGTTGTGACTGGTCATCTCTTAGCTGCCACGGTTTATTTTAATATCTTTATTTTTTAAGCTCTTAACTTGCCCGTATTTCTACATTGTTCTCACATATTTGTAATTCTTAACATGAATGATGTAACCAAGATTTTGTAACATATTTTGATTTAAAAGAGTGTCCATGGAGTTTCTTGCCCTTTCTTCTCCATAGAGATCTACGCTACGGAATGGGCAACTACAGTACTTTCACAAGTTATTATGCCTTGTGACTGGGACTGTAGCTTCGCGTTTTATTTTGTTGTTTTTTTTTTGACTTTCAAAAGTGCCTGTAATGGTCTAATTAAAATAAATGCTTTGACTTTGACTTTGAAAGGCCCCCACAGGATAGTCCGGCAGACGACAACCTCCTAGGTTGAACTGAGAGATGTCATTAAAAAAAAACAGCCAAGTGCGAGTCGGACTCGCGCACGAAGGGTTCCGTACCATTATTTATAAAAACGAGCAAAAAAACACTTTTTTGTATAAGAAGCCCTTAAATATTTATTTTATTCTGTTTTTAGTTTTTGTTCTTATAGCATCAACAGAAATACATAATCTGTAGAAATTTCAACTGGCTAACTATCACGATTCATGAGATACAGCCAGCGAAGTCTCAGTAATAGGGTCCTGTTTGACCCTTTGGGTAAGGAACCCTAAAAACATCGGCTAGTTAAAAGAAATACGGGTAAAAATATTTCTTGTTCATTGCCCTTGAGGCTCGAATGTCGTTGATAGGACGGTACTGTTGGTTTATAATTTCGCCAGCTACGCTAAAGTTCTATGTAATAAAGGACGAGCCTATTACCATCAACTAGGCTCAGATCCAGATTCAGTGATTTATTTTGATCCATAACGAACAAAGCCACAGTTAGTCGGTATATCTAATAATTTGAGAGGATTATAATATTCAATTTTATACCTTACCGAATTTACGAAACAGGCTTTAATTTATTTTATTACTAATTATAACACATCAAGCACAATTAAACAAAATAATATCCATACCATTTGTGACCCCAAAGCCGTTTAAACCAGCTTAAACGGTGGTTATTTATAACCCTCAGCCACCTGGTTTAACCGCAGTATTGCATTAACTGAGTCACAGGTTCACTTAATTAAATACTTTCATTTCTAAGTCCACAGTAAGTTACTACTGCTATAAGACTCGAAATTCTAGTTAAAGATGTACAAGGATATTTTGGCGCGTGACCAAAATCCAATTGACGCAGCAATTTTTATTTAATACATTGACACGAAATGAGCTCTTGGCTAAATAAAAAAAACCGTTGATTAGGGTTTAGCCGCGCTTGTCTAGGTAGTTCCGTGGATGGGTGACCACCTATTGCACACCGAGTTTCAGAGGGAAGCACGTTTAGCCGTTGGTCCCGGCTGTCATTTGTAGATCTTTGACAGTCGTTCGTAGTCAGTGGCCCAACAGTCTGACAACCAGTCTTACCAAGGGGTATCGTATTACCCAGGTAACTAACTGGCCTTGTGGAGGTGAGATAGGCAGAAACTCCATGTACCAAACTCGGCAAGCACGGCTTAACCTTGAAGATGGACCTGTGCGGCTGTTATTATTTAGCCACGAGCTCCTTCAGATGATGATCATAATGTTTAGTAAAAAACATTAATACCTACTGTCATTGAATCTAATAAGCTCAAAAAAATATATGATAATCAATTTTCAACCCTAATGACGAAAAGAAAAAGAGCTATTTTCATTAAATCTCTTACAAAAATACATCACAAGGCTGAGGATTCAATACAGTTATCCGTAACTTAGTACTAATTTAACTTGTTCCTACCCGTCTCTGGTTCGCAGAACTGAACAAAGTTTTCTTAGTAAACAGTTGAGAAATTTTTGTAGACGAGTCAGGAACTTGAAGCATTTTGTTCGAGTCTTTAGATAGACTTAAGACACGGACTGAGAAAGCTCGGTAAAGATAGTTAATGTTATTTTCGCAAAAATAAGCTATAAGAGTGGTGTTAAAAAATTAAAAAAAGTAGAATAGAATAGAATATAATAGAATCGAATCGAAACGAATCGAATAGAATAGAATCAAACCGAATAGAATAGAACAGAACAGAACAGAATAGAATAGAATAGTATATAGTAGTAGGTATCTTTTGCAACCTTTTTTTTTCGGGTGTTAAATATAAATTGTTCTCTATTCTTTAAATCAAAGAATACTACTAACAGAATACAAGGGAAAATGGAAGATTGTCTGTAATTTATGATCAACGCGATATATTTTATTATATACAGTATATGAATGTTTGCGACCAAGAGCTTTTGTGGGGAAACCCTTGGTTTTCCGGAATTTAGCGTAACACAAAGATACTTGCGGTTAAGGGCAAAGTTACCTTCCGGAGGAATAACTTTGTTAAGTGTCAATACATACAAACATACATAACATCACGCCTAGATCCCCGGAGGGTTAGGCAGAGGTACGTCCTTCACAAATGCGTAAATATAAGTATTTGTCGATGTTTCATCGATAATCGATGAGTAATCGGCTAGCTCACCAGTCGACGGCGCGTTCGTGTTCCACGCGCGCCTCAAGGAGATCGGAAGGACCAAATCGGAAGGGACCCGAGAGGGCCGATGCCTGTCAGGGCTGCGGGACTGTTCGAAAGAGATACCGTGGCCCTGGAACACAAAGAGCTAAGAAGGAACATGGATGGGTTTTAGTCAGTACAAGTCTGACACTCCCTTCCGCTCCGCCCAGAGCTGGAGGAGTCAAATGATGACATCCCATCCGTAAAAGAAAAGGCTCAGGCAGAGGTGTACATAATCGGACACCCACACTTCATCAGTTATGTTTAAGTCCCATGTAATAATAGGCATCGAGCTTATTACCATCAACAGGGCCCAAATTAAGACTCCGTGGCTGCTGCCACTGAGAAATTCCTGATAAAAGAAAACCCAATAACGACCCGGGAATCGAACACAAGACTTAATGCTCTACAGGAGTTGTCAATGAACGACAACTGTCATACAAGTTTTAAATGCTATGTATGCATCAGTTTGGAATGCGTTAAGATTGAGCGCTACCATAAACAGTTGTTTTCCAGCATTTTTTTTTGCATTTTTACTTAGTTTGCTGTACAGAATACTTGGCTGACGGCTTTGTGAAGTATCACTTACACCCTGTATATGGTCACCCATCCACTTCCCAACCCATAAGAATTATACTTGCCCACGAGCCCCACAACAAAAACAAAAGCCAAACATTTAAAACAAATAATGACAACTCAAACACAGCACATTACATGGGTTTCATTAAATTATTAGAAAGGCTATTGTCTCTCGAATAATGTTAATATTGCTTCAACAAACTTGAAAGGAATTGTGACCGTCGTATAATGGGAGAATTAATCATATTCAGGGACGGTTTGTGTGGTTTCACTTTGATTATACAATCTATACAAGGTGTTGTTTTGCATCCTCGTCAAATTTCAGGAGGTGGTCACAAAAGACATAAATAATCAATTAAAATTACGGTAACTAGTTAATTATTAATAAACGCTGATTTTTTTGGTTGTATAAGTTTGTCAATATTTCAGAATAGCCCCTTAACGTGGTTTAGAGAATAAGAAATTATCCAATAAACGTTTGAGATTGTTCGTGTAAGCGAGGATATAGGGCAAGAACCAGACGTTTAAAACACGGGTGGTTCACTTACCGATTTCCGTAAAAAAGAAAAAAAAAATACCTACCCATTTTATTATTGATTCGGGACGAGAATCATTAGCATAGTTACCTCCTTGAATTTGACGAGGATGCAAAACAACACCTTGTATAATAATATATTATTATAAAGCTGAAGAGTTTGTTTGTTTGTTTGCTTGAACGCGCTAATCTCAGAAAGTAAAGATCCGATTTGAAAAAATCTTTCATTGTTAGATAGCCCATTTATCGAGAAATGTTAAAGGCTATATATCATCACGCTACGAACATTAGGAACGGAGCAGCAATGAAAAATGTTACAAGAACAGGGAAAATGTGAGTCAGACGAAGCTGCGCGGGACGAGTCATAAAATGAAATCATGCCTGTTATCCCCGAAGTGATAGGTAGAGCTGTACCTAAAGTACTCCCACATTTCGCCAGTTACGTTTAAGTGCGATCTAAAAGAGGGCGAGCCTATTGCCATCAACCGGGCACAAATCAGACTCCGTGGCTGCCATTGAGATATGCCATAAAGAAAAAACCAATAATACTTTGCCCGACCTAAGAGTCGTCCAAAGATTGAAATGCCTCATTGTGAATCCGCGTTTATTTTTAAAACAAATGAGTTCGCTTTCGAATTGTGTGTGTAGCAGTAAGGTTTCATCACGATATTTTCCTTCATTGCAAGCCAGTGAAGCCTTTGCACAAAATAAGAAAGTGCAAGTGCTATTGAAAACCGTATGTTGCGAGTTTATATATTATTCTTTTATTCAGAATTGCTTTTAAATTGGCATTGTACTTATGGCTTCCATGTTAGAATTGGATTTTGTTACAAACTCTTTGACTTAGAATAAATTATTATGAATGTTCAAATACCTCTTTCTGTTTTTTATTTGGTAGTTGGATGGATTTTACTGCGACTTCATTGGTAGATTAGGCAGACTTAAGAGGGAACAAGGCCTGCGAGGAATTTCAAAAATAAGTATTTGAAGAAATTAGTACCCTGTTGTTTTAGTTAGACTGCTGTTGCTTGCCTCCGGAGAATGCGATAGGGACAGCTGCAGTTCAGACCGATTTTATCATAAAAAAAAAATTACAAGATCGACGTTTCGTATTTTCCTTTTGTCTCCCCGAAGACTGGTCCGATTCAATTATTTTTGACATTAAATCAAGTAAAAACATTTTAATTTTGTCTGTAAGTCTTCAAATCACGGCGGTAAAAATGGGCAATTTTATGAAATTTTTGGTGGGTCTTGTTTTCTGTATTTGTTAGTTACTGAAAAAAAAAAGAAATTCTAGGGATGTTTCTACAGCAGAATATGGTTTAAATAAAAAAAAATTGCTCAAGAGGCATTAGTCAGGAAGAAAAAGGGGTCATACATTTGTATGGAGAATCGCAGCCCCTGTCCCTCTTAATGCAAGGCAAGGCATTCTCTGCCAGTCAAACTTTAGGTTAAATATGACAACACTGTGATAAAGTGCAAAAAAAAATATTAAAAATTGTTATTTCGTCTTCGAGCATAAGTATAAACCTCTGACAAATATCCGATACAATAATTTATCTTAAAAACAACAAGCCACAGTTTCTCAAAAAGAAAAAACCTTCCTCAATAACAGCAAAAAAATAACCTTTCCAATTCATCAATCCTACACACAAAATTTACCAAAAAACCACAAACCATTTTACCGAAAAAGCATAAACATTTCACCGTAAAAGATCTCTTAACGTATAAATATGATTCCGAAGTATTTTTACATTACATTGAGCCGTGTCGGGAAAAGAATTTAATTTCACCCACAAGTTGTAGGGTGACATTGATTTATTATCCACCCAGAACTGAATGTTATGCCGCAGGAATATCTGAGGATTTCGTTGTTTAAATTATTTTATAAGTACTAGAATTGGTTTGAAATGACGACACGGTTGGCTCAGACGACACGGTGGTTGAGCGATCGACTGCTGCGCTGCGTGTCGCGGGTTCAATCCCCGCACTGAAAAAATATTTGTATGGCCCACAGATAGTTGTTCCGGGTCTGGCTGTTTCTGTACGTGAGTTAAAATATGTTAAATTTTAACATATTTTAACACACATACAAAAAAAAAATTATATAATATTTATATGTCGTAGGGAGGTGATTTTATTTCGTTAGACACGGACTTCATGTGGGCAGAACATGGGTTTCGTGCTATGAAAACACACACTACAAAATCAAAAGTCATTTATTCAAACAAGGCTGATAATCAGCACCTTTTGAATGTCAAAGTTACAAGAGACAGTCCCCCAAAACGCCCGCCCTTCGCCACTTCCTAGTGTTTTAGCAGGGAAGAAGAAGTAGCGGAACAAACTCCCCAGCAACACATCTGTCTGTTAGGTTAGAAGAACCAGATTCTATACACAAAGTACACTGCTTTTATCGAACTAACAAATTACTTGAAATTAAAATCCAACACAGTAACACTAGGCACAATGAATCGGGTTACAGTTTCGGGACGTCTTGACTCCGCCGCGATCAGACACTGACTGTCTTCCTCGCCGCGAACTCGAAACATCACGACTCTGTAGTAAGCGCGCTTGGGTGTGGGTAGACTGGTAAGTAGGTCGCCTTTGGCGCGCTTTCGATTCATGTCCGTACTAATGACTGTCTCCGACATATATAATACATATAAATATAAAATATGTTAAAATTAAAATGTTTGTAAACGTGCTCACGATACAGGAGAAATTCCTAGAGTGGGGCAATGTTTTGAAAAAAAAACCGGCCGGGTGCGAGTCGGACTCGCGCACGAAGGGTTCCGTACCATTATTTATAAAAATCACTTTTAAGTATGGGAGGCCTCTTAAATATTTATTTTATTCTGTTTTTAGTGTTTGTTGTTATAGCGGCAACAGAAATATACAAGGTGTTCTTTTGCATCCTCGTCAAATTCAAGGAAGTAAATAAGCTAATGATTCTCGTCCTGAATCAAAAATAAAATGGGTAGGTAATTTTTTTTTTTTTTTATTTACCGAAATCGGTAAGTGTGAACCACACGTGTTTAAAACGCGGCCCGTCTGGTTCTTACCCTATAACCTTGCTTACGCACATACAAATAATCTCAAACGTTTATTCGATAATTTCTTATTCCCTAAACCATGTTAAGGGGGTTATTCTCAAATAATGTCAAACTTACAAAACCAAAAAAATCAGCGTTTATTAATAATTAACTCAGTACTGCAATTTTAATAGATTATTTATGTCTTTTGTGACCACCTCCTGAAATTTGACAAGGATGCAAAACAACACCTTGTATAATTCGTAGAATTTTCAACTTGCTAACTATCACGTGTCACGGTTCATGAGATACTGTATATCATGAACCGTGCTAGTTAGCCAGTTGAAATTTCTGGTGACAGATGGAAGGAAAAAAAACCTCCATTTTATATAGGTACTTATAAAACAGATGTTTGTAATGAGCATGAGGTCATGGGTTCGATTTTCGGGTTGGGCAAAGTCTTATGAGGTGTTTTCATCTGGAATTTCTCAGTAGTAGCCACGGAGACTGGATTTGTGCCCAGTTTATGGCAAAAGGCTCGCGTCCTAATGATCACCATCATCATCATCAGCCTATAATGTTCCCACTGATGGGACACAGGCCTCCTCTCTATGAGTTGGAGTGGGCTGCAATCCACCACGCGGATCCAGTGCGGGTTGGTAGATGTCACATGTCTTCGAATTTTTAGTTCTAGGACATGCCGGTTTCCTCACGATGTTTTCCTTCACCGTTTTTGAGAAATTGCACAAAGTAATGCGACTGCCTGGGTTCGCAGCCACGGGTTACTGTTTGCAGTCGGGGCTGCCACCACTGCACCTTTGCTGCTCTCTCCTTCTAATACATGGCGCTTAATAATAACTGGCGAAACGTGTGTGTACTATTAAGTGCACCTCTCTGTCTGACCCTTCGCGGATTACAGGCGTGATGTTATGTTATATAAGAAAAATAAGCCTCCAAGACTTCTAGATCTTCCATTGTAATAATCGTCTGACGTTATAATACCCCAGTAGGCTGACAATGACTTACGATTATGCTCGGACATAACCCGTATAAATATTGTCATAAGAAATAACTCAGAAAAAAGTTCGGGGAACTCAGTCGTTTATTAGATTTTATTGTTAGTAGTTACTTTGTTCGGAGATAAAGAAAATTATAAAGGGTGTAAAACACCTCTTAACGAAGCCGAAAGGCACTGGTTCTCCCTGTCATTGCGATCATTATATTGTTCTACATTATACCTGGGAACCTTCTAGTTACGGAGATATTAGGGGTCAGAGTTCCAACTATTTTTTTAAATACAAGTTTTTAATGTGAGATTTTTACTGTAAACACCTCCACGACCCCCGTACTATTCAATCCGTCCATCAGCACAATGTTTTAAGTGCGTTACATTGAGTTCTACCACAAAACATGATTTTACACCCCCCAAAAAAAAAGTTGTTTCCCAGCAATAATTTTTGCATAAAGTTACTTAGTTTCATGTACAGAATGCTTGGTTGACGGCTTCGTGATGAGGTGATTTACACGGTGTATAGTAAGTCTGTGGTGAGGAGCTCGTGGCTAAGTAATAACTGTCGCTTGGGTCGATCTTTACGTTATAACGTGCTTGCCTAGGTTGGTATGTGGATGGGTGACCACCCACACATACCGAGATGCCTCCACGCCTCGGAAAGCACGTTAAGCCGTTGGTCCCGGCTGTAATTTGTAGATCTTTGACAGTCATTACAGGTAGTCAGTGACCCAAAAGTCTGACAACCAGTCTTACCAAGGGGTATCTATTAACCAGTGCTAACTGGGTTGTGGAGGTCAGATAGGCAATCGCTCCATGTAAAATACTGGTATTTAGTTGAATCCGGTAAGACTGGAAGCCGACCCCAACATAG
Source organism: Cerastis leucographa (assembly GCA_963082945.1). Classification (NCBI taxonomy): domain Eukaryota; kingdom Metazoa; phylum Arthropoda; class Insecta; order Lepidoptera; family Noctuidae; genus Cerastis; species Cerastis leucographa. The sequence continues at coordinate 5,190,877 of OY720374.1, read as the reverse complement.
TTGGGATTAAGGCTAGGCAGATGATGTAGTAAGTCTGTCTGCCTAAAGTTCCTAACCTAACCCGCGACCGGGTTAGGATTTCGGGTCAGGTACGGAATCCTACATCCTACTAATACTATAAATGCGAAAGTTTGTGAGGATGGATGGATGGGTGGATGTTTGTTAATCTTTTACGCAAAAACTACTGAATGGATTTGGATGAAATTTGGCACACGGGTAGTTTGTAACCTGGATTAACACATAGGATACTTTTTATCCCGATAGTATCTTTCCGTGGTACAATTATCAAACTCCACGCGGGCGACGCTGCGGGCATAAGCTTGTAATCCATAAAATTGGTCGCAGTTACTAGGATTGGACACGTCAAAGATGGATAATACTATGGATGGATGGATAATAATAGATTTGCAAGTTTCAGCTCATAGCTGAAAGTTGGAATTCCAACTGAATCCCAAATGTCCTTTACGACATTTCAAATTTCTGTCGTGTACAGAATATTCACTATAAGGCTCCGTTCATGACCTCAGATGATGCCACGTGCGACGTGCTTTTACGACGCTCCATGTAAAATACTTGTATTCAGTTGCATCTGTTAGACTGAAAGCCGATCCCAACATAGTTGCGAAAAGGTTAGACAGATGATGATGACTGTCGCAATTTGCACGTCGCTTGAGCCTGTAGGTTGTGGCCAAGGGATTATACCAGAGAATGAGGAGAAAAAGTGTTCTAGTGTAATTTTATTTATTAGTGGACTTGATTATAAGTAAGTGTGTCCAGTTCATTTATTACGAAAGTAAATAAGATTTGGGGGATGTAATTGATTGCCTTACGTTGCGTGTTTTGGGGCTAGTAATTGTATTGTATACTGAAAGACAGACTGAATCTCTAATATTGAATTCTGTAGTTAATCAAAAGTTGTAAAACTGTACAAGGTGTTGTTTTGCATCCTCATCAAAATTGAGGAGGTTGACACAAAATACATTAGTAATCAATTAAAATTACTGTACCTAGTTAAATATTAATAAACGCTGATTTTTTTTTGGTTGTTTATGTTTGTCAGTATTTCAGAATTACCTCTTTAACGTGGAATAACATTATCGAATAACCGTTTGAGATTGTTTGTATGTGTGAAAGCAAAAAAGAAGCGCTTATTAATAATTAATTAAGAATCGTAATTTCTGACAACCACCTGAATTTTGACGAGGATGCAAAACAACACCTTGTATAAATCACTAAGCGGACTTATATGCCGCTATCTGCTTGTCTTTTCAAAACATATAGGCATGATCCGTTTAATTATAATATATAACATCACGCCTATCATACTAAGATCCCATGCAAAAAAAAAGCAGCGTTTATAAATAATTAACTAGGAACCGTAATAATTAACCTCCTAAATTTTGACGAGGATGCAAAACAACACCTTGTATGTTGATCGGTGTAAATTTTTTTTTGGTTCACTTTAGACCTCACTTCTCATTACATCAGAAATATTTTAAGCACACACCGTGATACATCAAGCTATGCATTTCCAGCATAACAAGGCCTCGTTTTGTACAGATTTTTCATACAATGAGAGATCCGCTTGTTTTATATAGCTTGCTTTTGAGAACAAAATGCAACAATGTTTAAGAAGAATTTCAAAAGATTTTGTTCAGTTTCCTTTACCACAAAATCTTTTAAAGTAAACTTGCAAAATACAAAGCCAACAAAATACTTTCTACTACGAGACAAATAAAAAAGTTTAAATTTTAAATTCCTACATTTTAAAACCCAAATCATGGTAAAAGCAAGCGGCGAGTTTTTAAATGGCACCCAGACTTTTAACGAGAACATTTTAAAGATAGCTCTACTTTCAATCTCTCTGCGTTTGTAGACTCGTTTCAATTTGTTCCAATCTCTATTGTAGAGAACGTTTCTGAGCGTATTTACATACTTATCTTGAGGAGAAAATGTATTTGGTTTTTGACTTTTTAGTTAAAGTTTTATCCTTTTTGTGGTCTTTTTTGCAACTTTATCTGACTTTATTATGACTTTTTTGTTAGAGTTTTTTTACTCGACTGCGGTCAAGCTAAAAGGAGAGTTATATTGTTTGAGGGTAAAGATGTTAGCTGAAATGCCTGTTAATGTCTTAAAATAAATAAGATAATTGGAAATACATTTCTCGTTCTATAGATTAAACAGTCTAATTTAGCTGTAACATTATTTTTCGAAAATGTTTTTAGTAACTTTTTAGACCTGTGTATCCTGCTTATGCGTATGAAGTTTCATTAAAATCGGTTCTGTCATTTCCGAAAATAAGGACTTGAAAGTTTGTATGAAATGTCGTCAGGCGTTCGTCCGTTTAATTCAGTTGATAATTCTAAGTTTAAATCCGATAATTCTCCAGCCATCTGTCACCAAGTTATTCAATGTCAAATTATTTAATACTCCCAAAAATAAAGGGTCAATTCAGACACCCTTTCTCGCAATAAAAAGCCGAAATACATACAGATGTTGACCTAAAAAATATTTTCTCTTCATTCCGGAATATTTCTCCTAATTCTGTAACTCTGTTTTTATAGCTTTTATAATTGGAGAACTGGCCTCCGAAATTTTAGCGAGGCCAACACTTTATTTGCAGGCCCTAATTACGTCAGAAATCTTTGGCTGAATCGTTTCGCTTTTCTTTTTATTGGTATGAATACTTTGAATAGGTCAAAGCGTTTTCTGAAGTAAGATTTTTATTTAAGTTTGTGGTTTTTTGACGTGACAACGTCTTATAAAATGGTTTGCCGGGTGACACTTCAAGAAACTGCGTTACGCTCCGCTCACGTTATGCGCTCACAATGAGAGCGAGTGAGAGGCACGCGTCCCTTCCACTCGGGCATGGTTAGCCCGCCTAAGAGCGAGAGAGACAGACATAAAAAGTGAAAGGCACGCGCAAATAAATGTTTTAAATTGTTACTATTATTTCATCCTTCTTCCTACTATACGAATGAATATTCACATTAAAATTATTTTACCACTCAAAGTCGTTGTCACGTAAAACTTTCGCCCGTATACCGACTTTACAGGCAACCAATTTTTTTTTTTGCGTTTTTCTTATGCTTACAGGGTGGAAGAGACACCAACGCACTAACACTTACAACATATTCAGAAAATCGTTCTGAACACCCTTTTAAAAATTTCATCAGTAATTAAAAAAAGAAGTACAATAGGGATGATGACTGGGTAAAGAAAACGAAATTCTATTTTGTCCGTCAATCAGGTAATACAAAAATATTTGATACGTATTTTTTGTTTTATCAAGTTAACAAAATAATACTCAGTTAAAACGCATTAAAGTTGGAGAGTGGGGGCTCACTACGTCACAAATAGGTTTAAAATATACTGAGCCGTGACGTCATGCGCCATTTCAACTCAAAATATCTCCGTAATTTTACGATTACGTGAAAAAAGAAAAAATACGTTCAAATACTTTTTAATAATCTACCCGATAGACAAATAAAAAAAAAATGAGTCACCATCCCTATTGCCAAACTTAAGTTGCAGTGGGCAGGGCACATTGCTTGCAGAACGGATGGATGGGGCAGAAAACTTCTGGAATGGCGACCGCGAGCCGAAAGACGATGCGTTCGAAGGCCGGGCATCCGCTGGATGCGAGTCGCACGGGATTGGTCAATGTGGCGACAAATGGGGGAGGCCTATGTCCAGCAGTGGATGTCTTTCGGCCGAAATGATGATGATGATGATGATTAAAACTAAACCGTCGTTGTCACTTTCACTCTGTATGTCATTCCTCAGACGGAAAATGAGTTAATTATAGCGAGACAATTCATCCCACCCAAGTTACATTAGAACAGTTTTGTGAAACATTTCTTTATAAGTTGGGTACTTTGATGAAAATGTTGGTTTTCAGTTTTTCATTTTTAGACAGGCGGTTTAACTGAACATTAAAACATCACACATCTTCTCCATAGAGATCTACGCTTTGGAATGGGCAACTACAGTACTTTCACAGTTATTATGTCTTGTGACTGGGACTACAGTCCCAGCTTCACGTTTACTTTTTGTTTTGTTGACTTTCAAAATTGCCTGTAATGGTCTATTTCAAATAAATGGTTTGAGTTTGAATTGAGAATGAATAGTTTATTCAGTACCTAACTTGTTCTCATTTAACACTGAAATCATTTAAATTGTTTTTTATTAATTTTGTCTCTTTTTGCGCAGCAGGCGTGTTTTTTTTTTTAGGTTGATTTGAGGTTATTAAAATATTTCTTTGAAACACAACAATCCCGTGTACCGGTGGTTAGTTTGCTGGAAAGGATTTTTCGAAACGTATTATTTTAATTATAAAAGAGTACTTTTTTGTTTTTATTCGAGTGCGGGTAGGCCTAAAAGAACAATGAAGAGAGAAAAATAAGGCTTTTTGTAGTTGGAAGTAACATCAAAATTTTCATGTTACTGTATTAGGTATTTTTTTTCTTCTTGAATCTTTGTGTAAAATATAAAACAGCTTCTAAAAATTGTAGATGTAGTATTCATTTTCGTACAAAACTTAAATTACCTTATTGTACCGGAAAAAAACTGTTTCCAAACTTACCTGAAACAAGAAAAAAGACATCATTAGTTTAAAAATACTTAAATTAACGACAAACATCTTAAATAAATCAAATAAGAGAGAAAAAATACACGGGTATTTTTAAAGGGTAGTTTTTGGCCCTTTTTAGTAGCAATTCTCAGACATTGGACAATGGGTTAGCATTACTACCATTCATTATTATTGATATGTCATCACAACCACCACCGTCGAATGCTGGCGAGCATCTCTTTATAGAGGTTAATCTAAATCATTCAAAGGTTCTGCTTGGTGTCTATTATTGTCCCTCTTTGCGCATCGACTACTTTTCCTCCTTTGAAAGTCTCCTTGTAAACTTAACACCTTCATACAGGCACACTATCATAATGGGGGACTTCAACACTTGTCTTCTTAAGAAAGATTCGCGTGCTTCCACACTTCAATCTATTTCCCAGTCCTGCAATTTATCTCTTCTTCCGTTAAGTGCAACACACCACTTTCCAAATTGTGCTCTTTCGCTCCTTGACCTCATTTTCGTTTCTTCCGTACAACATGTAGCTAAGCATGGGCAATGCTCAGCTGACGCTTTCTCCTACCATGATCTAATTTTCCTTTCTTACAAGATCCGCCCTCCTAAGATTAAGCCTAAAACCCTTCTACAGCGCAGTTTTGGTGGTATGAACCTTGAAAGCCTTCGTGAGGATGCCGACAACATTGATTGGTCTGATCTCGTCGATGCGGAGTCGATTGATGTCAAAATTGATCTTTTCAATTCTAACCTTAACCAGCTCTATGACGTCCATGCGCCTGTTAGGTTAGTTAAGATAAAACATCTTCCTGCACCGTGGCTAACAGCCGACATGAAAGTCATTTTGCAAAAAAAGGCGGCAGCAAAATCAAGATACAAGTGCAGACCTAACTTGTTGAATCGTGAAAGGTACGTTGCTATCCGCAATCGCAGCAACTTGGTTTGTAGAGATGCCCAACGCCACCACATTCATAAGTCCGTCGAGAACGGTGACCCAGCTAAAGTTTGGAAATTCCTCAGATCAATGGGAGTCGGAAAGTCTCGTCAAGAATCTATTCCTAAAGATTTAGATCTTGAATTACTAAATAAACATTTTTCCACCTCTTGTAATTTCCATGGGGCTATTAAAGCCAAAACTCTAAATAATCTTTCATCTCTTCCCACTCCCGATTATTCTCCTTTCGTCTTTAATCAATTTGCTGATTGTGATGTTAAGAAGAGTATACTATCCATTACGTCTACTGCTGTTGGTAGTGACTGTGTCAGTCGCAAGATGATACTTCCTATCCTGGACGAAATCCTTCCTGTCATTTGCCATATCCTTAATTATTCCGTATCCTGTGGTACTTTTCCATCTTCTTGGAAAGAAGCCCAAATTACCCCTCTCCCAAAAAAGAGTAATCCTGTTTCTTTTTCTGAATTTCGTCCGATCTCCATATTACCATTCCTATCCAAAGTCTTAGAACGCCTTATCCATAATCAGCTTAGTGCTTTCCTTTGTAAAAACAGTCTCCTTAATTTTTACCAATCCGGGTTTCGTCCAGGTCATAGCACTACTACAGCTCTTATTAACATTACGGACGATATAAGATTAGGTATGGAGAATGGGAATCTGACGGTACTTTCCTTATTAGACTTCAGTAATGCTTTTAACACCGTCGATTTCGATATCTTACTCGGTATACTCGGCTCTCTTAATATATCTCCAACGGCAATTGATTGGTTTCGTAGTTACCTGTGTGGCCGCCGACAGCGTATTTGCATTGAAGGTGCGTCATCTTCATGGTGCAATACCTCTGCCGGCGTACCACAGGGGGGCGTTCTATCTCCTCTTCTTTTCGCCATATTTATAAATTCTATTTCAAATGAACTTCTGTCATCTTACCACCTTTATGCTGACGACCTGCAAATTTATTCTCAGGCTCCCGTAGATGAATTGTCTGATGCAGTGAATTTGGTGAATAAGGATTTGGCACGTATTTCTGAATGGAGTTTGGCTCATGGTTTGAAGGTTAACCCTGCGAAGACTCAAGTCATTGTTGTCGGCAGCCCTAGGTTGCGTTCAAAAATTGACTGGACGAAACTTCCCCACATTGTTTTTGATGGTGCCACAATTCCATATAGCGATTCGGTAAAAGACCTGGGCATTTACATTGACAAAGACTTGTCTTGGGGTCCACAAATGCAAGAAGTGGGTCGTAAACTGTTTGCATCTGCGGGGTCTTTACGCAGATTGCGCAATTTCCTCCCAACTGCCACTAAAACTGCGCTTGCTCAATCTCTTCTTCTTCCAATCCTCGACTATGCTGATGCCTGTTATCCAGATCTCACTGTAGTGCAGCTAGATAAGCTTGAGCGACTCCAAAATGTTTGTATCAGATTCATATTTGGTTTGCGCAAATATGATCATGTCTCAGAGTTTCGCGTTAAACTCAAGTGGTTGCCTATCCGCCTTCGCCGGAATGCGCATATTTTATCCCTTCTTTACAGTATTCTGTTTAATCCCACAACGCCCTCCTATCTCAAACAACGTTTCAAGTTCCTACATGACACTCATACTAGACACTTGAGATCATCGGAGAATTTGAGACTTTTGATGCCGGCACATTCCACCAAATTTTATGACCAGTCCTTCACGGTCCAGGCTGTCCGTTTATGGAACGAATTGCCGGTGTCGGTAAGACAAGCACAGTCACTCGTTACTTTTAAAAGCTTAGTTACAAATCATTTTCAGTCTCAGTAATTTCTCTGAGTCAAAATTTGTCACTATTCTAGTTTCATTATTTTTTCCATTTAATGTTAAAAACACACAAATATCTATATATATTTATGTATGTATTATATTTAAATTATACATGTATATGTTCATATTTGAAGTAGATAACTTTAATTTTGTTATTTTGTATAACTGTTATGTTGTTTTTTTGTTTAAAACTTTTGTGTAGAGTACACCACTGACTACCCCCTTTTAATTTTTAATTCTGTAATTTCCATCCAAAGGTTGTCTGGAAGATATCGCTATAAGCGATAAGACCGCCGTTGTAACCATAACATTGTAAAATTTGTAAACCCGTTATGTTTGATTTTTGGTGTACAATAAAGTATTATTCTATTCTATTCTATTCTACCATTTCTATATTGTTATACCAAAAGAAAACTTTTGCCGACCCAACCTCTTTTAAATTGATGATTTTTACGCAAACAGTTCAGCGTAGAATATAGCCCAATTCCTCTTAAAGACAGAATGTCTGTTTCCCAGCAGTGGGAACATGATAAACTGATTATGTTTAGCAAAAAGGTTCAATGTAAATAGAAAACCTTTTTGGTTATTTAAGACCAGCCAGTTGTGTCATTCTATAAACATCGCGTTCGAAATTCGAACGGTGTCTCGTTCTAAATCCGCGATGAATTACTTTAAAAACAAAAGTTCGCTTTCGAATTGTGTGCGCTCACTTGAGTGAGGTTACTAGTGAATTTTACACAATAGCAGCTTTTTCAATATTATATTGCAGGGTGAAACAAACTTTTAAGAAAACGTCTCCGTTCGATCTGCTTTCTAAGAAGTAAGGAAGCTATTTAAGCTAAAGTAGACGCTATAAGGAAAAATGGAAAATTTGAAATGAGCTTTTCGGTAAAATTGGAAGGAGCCGTAAAAAAAAAATGGAAATAATTGAATGTGAATACAAATTGGAATAAATGTCAGTGGAAAGAAAATTTATTCAGGAGCTCATTTTCTATACTCAGTGTTTTTTTTTTAAGAAAAATACGTTTTTTTTAGTTGGTAGCTTATTAATTTACTTATCAAGGCATTAAGGGTAAACAGAAACTCGTTAAAGAAAAACATGTCATTAAGACACTTGCATATAAAGCAAAACAAAATAAATGCAGCTTTACATAACGCCTGAAATTTTCGAAAGGTTAGTCAGATGTGTACCAAAAAGAACCACATATAGATAAATGCGGCCCAGGTGTCAAATATGGTCCGGGTGTCAAATGTGGCCCAGGTGTCATATGTGGCCTAGGTGCCGTATATGGCCCAGTTGCCATATGTGGCCTAGTTGCCATATGTATACTAGTTGTCATACACACATCAAAAGTGTCTAGGGATCAACATATATTTTTGCAATAACTTTTCTCCTGATTGATATTAATTAAAATTTTCTTTAAGGATTCATCAAATCAAGTGTTTTCGTTTGTCACAGTAACGATAAACCAAGTCACCTTTGCATTAATAAAGAAATTTGCCATTTTCTAATAAAGGGATTTTTGACATTTGAACCACTAACATTAAAGTTCGAAAAAAAGACTGAAATAACAGTTTTCTTTAAAATTTTATTGGGTAACTTAAACAATTAATAATCCGTGTTTCTACCGCGAACACTAACAACACAAGAACATCGGTTTGGCATACTCAAAATGAGTTCATCCAAATCACGCTGTGGAATGGCCGCCCATGTTCGTTGCAACAACAAAAAAAGGTCTTCTTGCGACTGGATACCCTCCATATTCGGCAGAGCTCTTCTCTGTAGCATATCCTATGCATGCTTAATCGGGTTCAAGTCTAGCGACTGAGCAGGCCAGGGCAGGACATTGATGTTAGCTGCGGCGAGAGTCTGTCTTACAACTCTTGCGGTGTGCGGTCGTGCATTATCATGCATTAACTGAAATAAGGGACCGATTTGCACTTGTAGAGGAACGATGACGTCTGATACAATCGTCTCAGCATAAATTTGAGCGTTGAGGTTGCCTCTGATCCAAATCAACTCAGTTCTTCCGCCGATCCAAATACCCGCCCATACCATGATGGTTCCACCACTATAAGGATGGACTTCCTGGCAGGATTTTAATCGCTGTTGGCGTCCAGGGGTTCTCCAGTGTCGTATACGTCTTGTATCCGGTCTCATACCAAAACGAGACTCATCAGAAAAGCACACGAAACGCCATATCGAATCCTACGATTGTGCATTGCTATAGGTGGTACCCGTAGCGGTCTTCGGGAATGAAGGTTCACTTCATGCAAGCGGTTTCTGACTGTTTGGTCGCTAATTAAGTTCCCTGAAGAGTGATGAAGCCTCACGGCTAACATCATGGCGGTTATTGTTGGAGCTCTTCGAGTTAAGATTTGAATGTATCGGTCTTGTCTCCGTGTGGTGCAGCGATACCGTCCTCCATGGCGCTCAGCCACGGTACCAGTGCTTCGGTAACGTGTCCAAAGTCGACTGATAACACTCTGACTTGTATTCAGAGCTAAAGCCACAGTACGTTGCCGGGAACCAGCTTCTATCATTCCCACGGCTCTGAGCATTTCTTTCCTGCTTAAATGACGTCGCCGCTCCATAATAACGTTGGTTTTAATCAGTAGTAGGGAAACAGTAGCACTAATAATGTCTTCAATGCGTTGTATGTTTTTATAGGGAAAATATTGACAGCTGATTTTCATCTTTTACTCGAATTTGATTCACAGTTCCTGATTCAAATTATGAAATGCACCAAAAAGGATCCATATAAATTTATAAAATCATAAATTTATTACAAAGCCACATCTCAATCTCAAGAAATCCGCATAAAAATGCTTGATCCCTAGACACTTTTGATGTGTGTATGTGGACTAGTTCTCATATGAGGCCTACTTGTCACATGTGGCCCAGTTGTCATATGTGGCCTAGGTATCATATAAGGCCTAGCTGTCACATGTGGACCAGTTGTAATATGTGACCTAGGTGTCATATGAGGCCTAGTTGTAACACGTGGCCTAGTTGTCACATATGGCCCAGTTGTCATATATGGCCTAGGTGTCATGTGGCCTAGGTTCCACATGTGGCCTAGTTGTCACATTTCACGCAGTTGCCATGTGGCCTAGGTGTCATATGTGGCCTGGGTTCCACTTGTGGCCTAGTTGTCACATTTGGCCCAGTTGTCATGTGGCCTAGGTGTCATGTGTGGTCTAAGTTTCACATGTGGCCTAGTTGTCATATGTTGCCTAGATGTCATATATGGCCTAAGTCACATGCATGACCTAGGTGCCATAAGTGGCTTAGGTTTCAAATTTGGCCCTGGTGTCAAATGTGGCCTAGGTTTCAAAGGTAGCCCTGGTGTCATAAGTGGCCCTAGTGTCACAAGTGGCCTAGTTGTCAAATATGGCCCAGGTCTCATATGTGGTCTAGGTGTCATATGTGTCCTAAGTGTCAGATAAGGCCTAGGTATCAAATGTGGCCCAGGTGACATATGTGGTCTAGATGTCATATGTGGCCTAGGCGTCATATATAGCCTAGGTGTCATATATGACCTAGTTGGCAAATATGGCCTAGATGTCAAATGTGGTCCAGGTGTCATATGTGGCCCAGGTGTCAAATATGGCACAGATGTCTAATATAGCCTAGGTGTCATTGTGAATATTGCGTAGGTGTCATTTAATATACGACCCACATATCGCTGATAAGATTAAGTCCCATATAATAAGGGACGAGCCTATTGCCCAAATCGCACAAATTCAGACCTGTGGCTTGTGTACTTAATGAAGAAAGTCCTGAAATACTACTTTTCCCGACCCGGACCGAATAGAACGCAGGACCTAATGCTCAGCAGTCACGCTTGTAACCAGTAGACCAACAAAGCAGTCCCTAGCTTTACTTTTGTCATTTAATTTTTTTTTGGAGTACACATGAGTGGTGTCCTACACAAAAATCATACTAAATTAATAAAAAAAAGGGGTAGTCAGTGGACTACCCCATTTTAGGTTTCCGTACCTCAAAAGGAAAAACGGAACCCTTATAGGAACACTTTGTTGTCCATCCGTCCGTCCCACCATCCCTCCGTCAGTCTGTCTGTCAAGACCCTTTTTCTCAGAAACGCGTGGAAGTATCAAGCTGGAATTTATATCAAATACTTAGGTCCACTGTCCCTTGGAGAAAACCAAACTTCTAAGCCAAAGCAATCAAAAGATACAGCCGTTCATGCCGCAAATTTACGACACTCGCAAGAGTATCAAAACCTACAGGGTACTTCCCGTGAACTCAGAATCTTTAAATTTGGTACAAAACAACGTCTTATAGCAAAGATTAAGGTAAAATTGCGAAAACCGTACATTTTTAGTTACATCATATAATAAAAATATTTTTAATAATTACGGTTTTAAGAGTACGGAACCCTCGGTGCGCGAGTCCGACTCGCACTTGGCCGGTTTTTATTTTATTTTAATTCAATATTATTCATCCAAAAGTTGTCTAGAAGATATCGCTATCAGCAATAAGACCGCCGTTGTAACCATAAAATTAGCAGTTTTGTAAACCCGTTATGTTTCATTTTTGGTGTAGAATAAAGTTTTATTGTATTCTAGTCTAATAAATTATTGTATTGTATAGCGGGCTGGTTTCCGCAACTCCACGTCTAAAGCGCGTATTTTGCGTACGGGTGGGAACATTACTCCAACCACCCCAGCTCCCCGAGAAAGGCCAGCAGCCCCTTGGTGTTGCTGACGATCTCGCGGAGAGTACCTGGGTTACCTAAGTACTTTGCCCTGTATGTTGCAACCTCTGGGCAGTGTAGAAGCACGTGGGCTGCTGTCTCGTCCTCCTCCAAGCAGGCTCTGCACAGTGGACTATCTGTGACACCTAGGACAAAGAGGTGTTTATTAAAAGAGCCGTGACCAGTGATGGCGGCTGTGACTATGCGGAGCTGTAATTTGGTCAGCCGAAGCATCCGTTTGGTGAGGCGGCCATCTATAGTAGGAAGTGCCTCCTTGGCCTGCCTACACTCACCATGGTCTAGCCACAGTTTGTGGTGTTGATCACTGGTGCGTTTCCTTACCAGAGTCCGTAGATATCCGAAGGGGAGTGGCACGATGGGTTCTGGTCCTACTGCTGCCATACTGGAACCCCTTCTAGCGAGTTCGTCCGCTGCATCGTTGCCCCGGGAATCGCTGTGGCCCTTAATCCATTGTATGGTTATGTTATTGTGATTACCGACCTGGTTTAGGCGCTGGTGACACTCGTAAATTAACCCGGAGGTGACCGTGTGGTTGTCTAGTGCTAACAGTACAGCCCTGCTGTCTGAAAGTATGCGGATAGTCTAATAAATATCCCACACTCCAGACATTCAGAATTCTTAATCCGAATTCCAGACTTTGCAACAGGACGTTTATGGTTGCCAAATCACTTCTATAATCTTTTGGACGGTTGCCAGAAACCATCTATAAAATGAACGATTATCACCCAATAAAAACTGGTTATACAGAGACATGAAATGTATGACTTGAATATTAGATTTTAAGAATATTATTTTAAGGCTTGTTTTTGCGTCATACTTGGCAAGTTTTATTGAAGCACATGTTCACATTGAATTTATGATTAGCACTGACTTGTTAGTTGTGGGTTTCAACTATACATGAAGAATGGCGTTCTTCATCCCCCAAAGAAAAGGGAGGATCCTACGACCAGACGGGGTTGTGTTTGGTGGGCTACAACCCAACAGATGTAGTCAACTTTTTCTATATGCTTTAGTCGCGGAAAACTTTAATAGCGAGATTTAAAATTTTGTTGTTAGTTCTTTATTTGTGTTATAGATGGCGCTATTTGTAGTGCTGCTACACAACAAAGCCAAGTAAATTACTTTCTGTAACTTGTCTCACCAACACTGCTTCCAAAATGAGGAGATATTTATTTTATTTACTATATAAAGGGTGTAAAACACCTCTTAACGAAGCCGAAAGGCACTGGTCTCCCTGTCATTGTGATATTTTTTTTGTTCTACACCGTACCTGGAAACCTTCTAGTTACGGAGATATTAGGGGTCAAAGTTCCAACTTTTTGACAAGTATTTTTTTAAATACAAGTATTTAATGTTAGATATTTACTTTAAACACCTCCACGACCCCCGTACTATTCAATCCATCCATCAGCACAATGTTTTGAGTACGTTACATTGAGTTCTACCACAAAACGTGATTTTACTACCCCCAAAAAAAAAAACTCGTTTCCAAGCAATATTTTTTGCGTAAAGTTACTTAATTTCATGTACAGAATGCTTGGTTGATGGCTTCGTGATGAGGTGTTTCACACCGGGAAGGTACACACAGTAGTACAGGAAAAAAACATAAAATATTTGAGTACAAAGGTACTGCTTATTTCATACGAAATTTCTGCCAGCAGACCCGAGAAAGGAAAAATGATAAAGAAATGTAAGGCTTTGGATTTTATGCCATCAAGTTTCTTTGTGAAAAGTCGAAGACGTGACATGTACGATCCCTCGATCTCTAGTGAAAATGTTCATCGGCCTAGCTTCTCCCCAACAATGTTGGGGTTCGCTTCCAGTCTAACCAAATGCAGGTGAATACCAGTATTTTTAACTCCCGACCAAAAAAGAGAGGTGTTAAAGTTTGAAGTTTGTATCTGTGTGTCTGTCTGTGGCGTCATAGCTCCTGAACGAATAAACCGATTTCGAAAACGTTGTACATAGACTGCCTATCAGACCTCCACATCCTAGGTAGTACTGGGTAATACGATACCCCTTGGTAAGACTCGTTTTCAGACTTTCGGGCCACTGTCTACCTGTAATGATTCTTTGACAATTCAAAGTCAAAAGTCAAAGTCAAAGCATTTATTTCAATTAGACCATTACAGGCACTTTTGAAAGTCAACAAAAACAAAATACAACGCGAAGCTACAGTCCCAGTCACAAGGCATAATAACTTGTGAAAGTACTGTAGTTGCCCATTCCGTAGCGTAGATCTCTATGGAGAAGAACGGGCAAGAAACTCCATGGATACTCTTTTAAATCAAAATATGTTACAAAATCTTGGTTAAATCATTCATGTCAAGAATTACAAATATGTGAGAACAATGTAGAAATACGGGCAAGTTAAGAGCGTCCAGAGTAAAAGATTAAATCAGTAATAAAAAAATAAAGTAATTAAAATAAACCGTGGCAGCTAAGAGATGACCAGTCACAACTGACAGCGCCCGTTCACGAACATGACGCATGTATCAGCCATCATTCAACTCAACCATTTTGAAGGGAACTAAACGACCCGACACACCCGCCACCATCAGCGTGACATTTAAGTGAGCATGACATTCACTCAACCACCAGGGTAATTTCGCGTCAATGAAAGATTTAGTTACTCGTTAAATAGTGGCTTTACAGTACATGGTACTCACACATGTGCTATGAAATTATATAATACTAAGAGATTGAATCTATACAATGCAAATATATTTTTACAATCGTTATCTACTAATGACAGCCGGACCAACAGCTTAAAGTGCTTTCCGAGGCAATGAGGAAACTTGGTATGGAATGGGTGGTCACCCATCTAGGGACTTAAGTTGTTAATCGACCCGAGCGACTGTTATTATTTGGCTACCAACTCCTCTCTTCTAAAAATATGGTTGATTGATTATTCTGTAATTTGTAGCTGCAATGTAGCTGACGGCACGGTTGGCGCAGTGATTGAGCGATCGACTGCTGCGCTGCGTGTCGCGGGTTCGATCCACGCACGGAAAAAATATTTGTATGGCCTACTGATAGTTGTTCTGGGTCTGGCTGTTTGTGTATGAGAGTTAAAATGTTTGTAAACGCACCCACGATACAGGAGAAATTCTTAGTGTGGGGTAATATTAAAAAAAAAAGATTGATTGATTCCATAGATGAGTACTTTCAAAAATGTCCCTTTATAGTATATTGTGTATTAAGGGCGGTAAGTAAGGAATTACGATCGAGGCTCTAGTAGAAGCCCGAAGTCAAAGACTGAGGGCTTTCTGAGTCGAGATTCGTAATTCCCGTACCGCCCGTGAAACATACAATGTTTTTCATCACATTTGCGAGTTAATAATCTATATATATAAAAGAAAGTCGTGTTAGTTACTTCACTTATAACTCAAGAACGGCTGAACCGATTTAGCTGAAAATTGGCAGGGAGGTAGTTTAGAGCCAGGAGAAGGACATAGGATACGGTAGGGTAGGGTAGGGTAGGTAGGTAGGATAGGGTAGGTAGGTAGGGTAGGGTAGGTAGGTAGGGTAGGGTAGGTAGGTAGGGTAGGGTAGGTAGGTAGGGTAGGGTAGGTTAGGTAGGGTAGGGTAGGTAGGTAGGGTAGGGTAGGTAGGTAGGGTAGGTAGGTAGGTAGGGTAGGTAGGTAGGGTAGGGTAGGTAGGTAGGTAGGGTAGGGTAGGTAGGTAGGGTAGGGTAGGTAGGTAGGGTAGGTAGGTAGGGTAGGGTAGGGTAGGTAGGTAGGGTAGGGTAGGTAGGTAGGGTAGGTAGGTAGTAAGGGTAGGGTAGGGTAGGGTAGAGTAGGTAGGTAGGGTAGGGTAGAGTAGGTAGGTAGGTAGCGTCGGGTAGGGTAGGTAGGATAGGGTAGGTAGGTCGGATAGGGTAGGTGGGTAGTAAAAAGTGCATTGCAACGCATGCTGGGTACAGCTAGTTATGAATATACACAAGTCAGCACATATTATTACGAAATACGTGAACTGATTTGCGGATGGCGGGCTGTTTGCCCAAACCACAGATTATACAATTTTTTTGTTCAGAAACGTTAAAGGCAAATACTTACCTAGGTATACAGCCATGACGGAGTATAAAAAATAAAAAAAACGACTTTTTGATACAAAAAACTATCGATTATTTAGATTTTAGAACATTAGTTGAGTAATTAAATAACATGTAGCGAGATTGAATGAAATTCCTGTTTAAATAACATTTAAAGACAATTTTTCAATTGCGTGTAAACTCCTTGCTTGAACTTGCATGACCAGTGTGCTGTCATGCTATGCTGTAAATTAAAAAAAAAATTACTTACCGCCCTAGGGTTTTATATGGGGCATTACAGCCAAGTTAACCTGTATGTTATGACACTGTTTACGTGCAAGTGTGATGAAAAATTTTATACATTAAAGCACAGATATGTTTAACTAGATACTTGAGGATCTAACATTGTTAAGTAGCTTTACATAAATTGACAAAATGTACTTAACTAGTAATTAATATCTGATTTGTAAAACTTGTACTATTGCATGCTATACACCGTGTAAATCACCTCATCACGAAGCCGTCAACCAAGCATTCTGTACATAAAACTAAATAACTTTACGCAAAAATTATTGCTGGGAATCGACTTCTTTTTGGGGGGGTGTAAAATCATGTTTTGAGGTAGAACTCAATGTAACGCACCCAAAACATTGTGCCGATGGACAAATTGAATAGTACGGGGGTCGTGGAGGTGTTTAAAGTAAAAATCTTACATTAATGACTTGTATTTAAAAAAATACTTGTCAAAAAGTTGGAACTTTGACCCCTAATATCTCCGTAACTAGAAGGTTCCCAGGTATGGTGTAGAACAAAAAAATTATCGCCAGGACAGGGAGAACCAGTGCCTTTCGGCTTCGTTAAGAGGTGATTTACACCCTTTATGTTGGCCAAATGTAAGATACTAAATATATAATTTATGAACTTCATGTACCTACCTACCATATTTGATGCAATAAATGAATGAATGAAATGTGGTATCAATTAAGTTTCTGTTTAAAACCTAACATAACCCAAATCCCCACATGAATCTTTTCAACTGTACGAATAAATACTAAAGACATAGCAATTACTAAAATGAAGTAATCTAACTTAAAATTAAGTGAAGCGTTTAAACTAAATTAATGTAACTTGTCTTAATCTTGGCTCAGTTTTAATTAATCCATTTAATACTTAACTATTACAGACATCTGTTAAGTCAGTTCAAGTTATTAAGAAAAACATTTAAGTTAATTTTCGAGAAATAATATTTTCTGAATTATTGTAGGTCACGGCTATCATTATTTAACTGCTACATCCGGTTAGACTGGAAGCCGACCAAGCATATTTGGGAAAAGGCTTGACAGTTTATATTTTAACAACTGTTATAAATTGGTCATCGCCGCTCAAACAATACCCTTAGCATTACAAAATTATGGTACTCGTGGGCTGCAGCTGAAAATCGGCGTCAGGTAAACCTTGTGTTGCCATCTAGCATTATGCTGAGCTGAGGCCCTTTTGACATTATTAGTCATGTTTGTTTATTTATTTTGTAATTTTTTTAAGGTATTATTAATGCCAAATAAAATCAATTTTCTTTCAAGAACTTTCTTGTCAAATCTTTCTTTCCTGTCACGGTCGCCAGATATTGCAGAATGTGTCGGGAATCACTTTATTGGGTGCAACGATTACAAAATAAAAGGGATCACAGAATTAGTAGTAGACTTTCTTATACTTTTCTTTAGTGACAGTTTTTCATTTCAAAAAACAATTTCTTTTTAAAAAAAGGTGTCAAAGACAATTATTTTACAATAGCTGTAATTCCACCGGCACGCATACTTAAACCAAAACACAAAACCCCCAAATACAAAAAAAAACATCCAAAAAGAAAAAAATATGTCGATTGGTCTGGTCAAAGTTGTTTATATCTTTTCATCAATTAGAGAGAGAGATGTTCTTCAAACGGCTGAGCACATTTTCTTTAAACATAGCTAAGAACACTCTCGTAATCGAAAATTTTACCAAATTTTTTCAAAATCAGTTCATCCGTCAGGAGCTATGATGGCACAGACAGATATACAGATCCACAGATACACAGAACCACAGATCAACAGATACACAGATACACAGATCCACAGATACACAGATCCACAGATCCACAGATACATAAATACACAGATACACAGATCCACAGATACAGAGATCCAGAGATACACACTTAAAACTTATAACACCCCCCTCTTTTCGCTCGGGGGTTAAAAACGCCGTGACTACAGAAATAAGTACTTTGGTGATATCATCAACACGAGGTTTGTATAGGTCTCGTCACACAGAGATCCATTAATATAAAAATAAGAAGCAATGATATCATCAACAGGAGGTTTGTATAGTTATAGTTTGGTTTCGTCATCAGAACTGCGTCTCAATTTAAAAACGTCAAGGTTATAAAGCTGCTCTACAATGCATAATATGTGCGCAGTAAATTAGAGTATAATGCAATTGTCTGGGATCCTACGGAGAAGTTATATACACTTATGGTTGAGAAAATTCAGAGGAAATTTTGCCGTTATATATATAAGCGCACCTATGGATACTACCCATTTTTGTATCCTTCATTATTTGTATCAGGAATGATCGGACTGGATACTTTGCAGCTCAGGCGCAAATTAATGCATATTATACACTACTACTTGTTAATTAACAGTAGTATAGATAATCCATCGGTAAGAGAGTATATCCATTTCTATGTACCGCAGCAATACATGCGTGGCATAGGACGGTGGCGGCACCAACTTCTTGCATGCCCACCGGAATGGCGCATCCATCAAGCCAATAACAGTCCAACGGCAAGAGCAATTGGCCTCATTAATCGATACCTTGACAGCAGTCCAAATGACGACATATTTGTGGATACTATTGGCACTTTAAGGAAAGATGTTTTGTCATTTTTGAACAATTGATTTATAATTTTCTCTTATTTTATTTTAATCAAGACTCTAATTATTGAATTCCGTGTCATGTTTATAAAACACTAGTGTATTTATTTTGAATTCAGCACCATCCGCCCAGCCTTCTCGGTCAGCTTCCAGTATAACCGTTATTATAGGACATACTACACGTTATTTTTTATGGTTTGACATACTAGGACTTATTTATATTATTTTATTTGTGATATGTACCTAAGCACCACTTGACATATATTTGTTTACTTGGAGATGCTATGTATTTGACATTCTAATTTGATTATTGTTAACTTTTAAGCGTTTTGGTCTATTACTGTTAGCTTAAAATGTATTACTGAATAAATAAATTAAAAAAAAAAATAGGTCTCGTCACACAAAGAGATCCATTAATATAAAAATAAAAAGAAGATACACCCATTCCTGTTTATGGTCCTTCGAAAAGTAATTGAGCAGCGACGGGGAGTGACAAGCGGTTTTTCAAAATTTGAAAAAGGCCGTTAGAAAACTGGACTTCGAGATCAAGACGACTTCTCGCCCTTCGTGCGAATCTGGTTCCAGTCCTCCGTCATCAACTCATCATCTTCGGCGCCTTTGTCAAGAAGCGTATTTTATTGGAGCAAGCATATGTTTAAGAAGCGAACATTTATAGAACAATTTATAACTTACACCTTAAAAAACTTCAAATCAGACAAAAAATTTGGACAAAAGGAAAAACTTCGTCCAATAAATTCACACCTTACTGAAATCTTAAAAGACAAAATTGCTTGCCACAATGTTACCGAGATCTTTCAAATTCGAGATACAGTTCCTGACAAAGTTTTTGCCTTCTTCGGAAACATTAGGGCTCTTATCCATTGGTATAAAAAAAATAAAGCAGTGTGAAACTTAAAAGTTCGATATAGAAGGTGCGAGTAACCGCAGCAGTAATTTTTTTTTAACGTGGCCCTTAACAATATTTCCTGTATCGTGGGTGAGTGAGTTTACAAACATTCAAAATCACATACACAAACAGCCAGAAAAAACTACCTGCAGGCCATACAAATATACAGTATGTCCTAAGCCAGGTAAGTTTAAAGTATGAAGGGAAAATGGATTATACCTAAGAGTCATTGACCCGCTCACATGTTCTGCGATAGTATTAAGTCGCTAGCGCAAGGGTGTATACACGTTGCGTGACATTTGCGAAAATTTTGGTATGGTTCTGTCTGTTATTTATCAGTGTTTTTTTTTATATTTTTATTAGTATCATGTTAGCATGTACTATTATGGGTTTGAATATGTCCCTCGTTTAAACTAACATACTGTATATTTCATGCGGAAATCAAGCCCGCGACAAGCAGCGCAGCAGCCAATCGCTCAGCCACTGCGCCAACCGTATCGTCTAATTGCAATAACAGTCCACAGCTACACGACTGGTTTCTAAATGAATTTATGAATATACTTCCATACATGAAGAAAATGAAGAATAACAGCCGCAGGATCGACCTTTTAGGTTAAGCCGTGCTTGCCAAGGCTGGTCCGTGGATGGGTGACTATAATTACATACCGAATATCCTCTATGCCTTGGAAAGCACGTTAAACCGTTGGTCGCGGGTATCATTTGTAGACCTTTGACAGTCGTTATGAGTAGTCAGAAGCCAAAAAGTCTGACATCCAGTCTTACCAAGTGGTATCGTATTACTTACCCAGTACTTACTGGGTTGTGGAGGTCAGATAGGCAGTCGCTTCATGTAAAATACTGGTACTCAGCTACATCCGGTTAGACTGGAAGCCGACCTCAAGATAGTTTGGGAAAAGGCTAGGCAGATAGATTATGACGACTCATCATCATCATTAGCCTATCATGTTCCCACTACTAGGACACAGGCCTCCTCTCCTATGAGAGGGAGTGGGCTGTAATCCACCACGCGGGCCCAGTGCGGGTTGGTAGATGTCACATGTCTTCGAATTTTTGGTTCTAGGACATGCCGGTTTCCTCACGATGTTTTCCTTCACCGTTTTTGAGTGACGACTATTTTTATAGAAATACATAGGATTCGTTGGTGATTTTTGCTTAGATCTGATGTTGTTTTACCGCTTGGGTTTGCAGTTGCTGCTGCTTTCACAACGTAATTTAACTCTTCTTTCTCATTTTAGGCAAAAGGTTCCATTAAAGCATATTATCCTTGGAACAATTGCCTTAAGCAGACTGCAAATTGACGAGTATCTTTAAAACAGTTGTCTTAAGCAAAGGCTTCGGTCGTATTAATGCATCGTTTGGGTTTATTAAAATGTATTTGATACTTGATAATACTTATCCAGCCTATACAGTTCTCCTTAAGGCTGCCTGTCCATTGAAGCGGAGCGAGGCTGCCTAGCGGAAAACGTAAAAATATTAATCAATAGGATTGTATAAAATTCCGCTCCGTTTCCACTCCGCTTTGGTTTGGTTAATATTGCTCCGTTTCTCAGCTCTTCATTCTCGCTCCGCTTACGTGGACAGGCAGCCTAAGGGACTTGAAGATTTGTTCCTCCGCCACGATGTTTTTTTGCTCGCTCTGCTTTGCGTTCTCGATCTTCGGTGCTCGTTCGCCCGTCTACGCCTAGTCGCTCCAATGGACACGCAGCTTTAGCGAGGTCAAAAGGATTTATCTGAATATCTTCGAAAAGATGTATTATTATAACTTTTTTGAGTACTTACTTTTTACTCTTCGGCCAAATAATAGGTTTGAGAATGTATCTTTTTTGACTGAATATATTCGTAGATTGGTTGGTTATATTTGTTTAGTCGGTGTTGAGTTATATGAAAGTTAATGAAACCGTACCAAAAGATTTTGATCGGTAATGAATGCCTTAATTTTTTTTAAGAAGTATTTTTTCACAGTTTTGAGCGCAGTTAAAGTGCTTGCTAGGGATGAATCCACGAGCAGCAAATTGAACGCCAATACTACTGGGTCGCCACTAAGACTCTGTGTCATATAACCTAAATTGAAGTTATTATATCAACAGTTACTAACAAATCCAGCTTGGGGGCTGCATTCAACTAATTGAACGACATTCTGAAATCAGCCAAAAATCCAGTCTGCCTCTGTAGAATTTCGAATGATTTCTGAATGAGGTCCAATTTACGAAGACCCGTCTCTATAAATAAATAGTTTTGTTCTGCCCACCATGACGTACGGTGCTGAGAAATAGACCCTCACATAGGAGGCTGTGTACAGACTCAGAATAGCTCAGGAAGCCATTGAGCATATGATCGGCAAAAAACTAGTAGACCGGGTTCATCGAACTATGGAAACGTATGAAGGTCCTCGGAATCTTAAATCGCGTTATGGAACCAAAATGGTGTTTGGCAGGACACCTAGCAAGGCACGGTGATGGGAGGTGGAGTAAAGCTGTTACCAAGTGGCGTCCAAGGACTGGAAAGAGAAGTGTTGGTTGCCAGCGGTAAGATCTTGGGCAGATGATTTGGTTGCCAGCACGGGAATATCTTGGATGAGGTTAACACAAGAACGTGGAACTTGGCACAAGCAAAGAGAGGTCTATAACCACCAGTACACATCACGGCATGTACGTTGAACCAAAATGGCGGTAGACCGCGCAGGTAAAATTATGGACGTCATGTTCGTGAACGAGCGCTGTCAGTTGTGACTGCTCTGCCACGGTTTATTTTAATTACTCTATTTTTTAATTACTGATTTAATCTTTTTCTCTGGACGCTCTTAACTTGCCCGTATTTCTACATCGTTCTCACATATTTGTAATTCTGAATGATGTAACCAAGATTTTGTAACATATTTTGATTTAAAAGAGTGTCCATGGAGTTTCTTGCCCATTCTTCTCTATAGAGATCTACGCTACGGAATGGGCAATTATAGTACTTTCACAAGTTATTATGCCTTGTGACTGGGATTGTAGCTTCGCGTTTTTTTTTTTTTTTTTTTTACCTTTCAATAGTGCCTGTAATGGTCTAATTGATTTTGAGTTGAGTTTGAGTTTGACTAAAGTCGACTGAGACCCGAAAATGTGTTAAAAATTGCGGTACGTAATTTAAACTATGACTTTGAATGAACAGCTACACATTTCTGGGTCTCAATCGACTTTAATCCATAGTTGTACCTGCGTGGACTACTGTCATGTTGGTTCAACTTATGGGCCGCGATCTGTAGGTGAAGTCGGGCTGTGGGCCTGTGCATAATAGTAGCAAATCAGAATAGTTCTTTACACTCTATCAAAACAGCTGCACTCCAATTTCATGGTCGATTGAAAGAGCACAAAACTAGGATCGGGCATTCATCACTAATTTTTCTTAGCCAAATAAAATAAATCTCTAAGCTAAACCCAAAACCAAATATTTGCGCTAGGACTCCTGTGATAATGAACACATAGGTGAACATTAGTTACATACGGAAACACGACCCTTGGGGTAATTTAAACCTTTGGTTTACTACATAAGGTTTGAATTTCCCCAAAGATTTGTAAGGGATGAACGGTTGCAAGGGTTTATAGCGTATTATTATTTCCGTGTTTAATCAACAGGCTTTTGTTTTGCTTAGTTAGTGAATGTATGCTTTGTTTGTTAGTAATCTTAATAAAACTGGTTTCTGTAGGAATTTATACAAAGTATGAAATATACGCGTATTGTGAAAAAGCTAATCAAAATTGAAGGCAAAATAGCTCAAGTATTTTTTTTAATTTTTTTTTCTTTTTTTTTCATCAGATGGTTAAATAATAACAGCCACACGGGTCGATCTTTAAGTTTAAGCAGCCCTTGCTAAGTTTGGTCCATAGATGGGTGACCATCGATTATATACCTAATCATCCGTGCCTCGGGAAGCACATTAAGCCGTTGGCCCCGGTTGTCATTCGTAGAACTTTAATATTTTTAGGGTTCCGTAGCCAAAGGGTCAAACAGGACCCTATTACTGAGACTTCGCTGTCCGTCTGTCACCAGGCTGTGACTCATGAACCGTGATAGTTAGCCAGTTGAAATTTCTACAGATTATGTATTTCTGTTGATGCTATAACAACAAAAACTAAAAACAGAATAAAATAAATAATTAAGGGGGCTCCCATACAAAAAAGTCAATTTTTTGCTCATTTTTATAAATCATCATCATCATCATTAGTCTATAATGTTCCCACTGCTGGGACACAGACCTCCTCTCCTATGAGAGGGAGTGGGCTGTAATCCACCACGCGGGCCCAGTGCGGGTTGATTTTATAAATAATGCTACGAAACCCTTTTTGCGCGAGTCCGACTCGCAATTGGCCGGTTTTTTAAAATAGCCGATGAAAAATGTATACTTTCTATCAGAATGATATACTGAACCTGTGAAGATTGGCATCTGTGGTCAAAATTAATTCTGACGGACTAATACTATTACAAAAATCACATTCTACCCGAGAATTAGTCGCTTACCTAATAATCTTGCGAGAAAAACATTTACCTTCCCCATACGTACGCTGCTACCCCCCTATGTTTGTAGACCTCCCCCTATTCACCCTATTTGTCAAGTAAACAAGCTGTATAAACAGCTTAATGAATTATGTAAGTAGAAGTATAGATAGTGAATGTGCGATAGTTATAAGACAAATTATGGTATTACATCAATATTTTTTTGTTGTTCTGGCTCTGCCACTGCGGCAGCGGAGAACCTCAAGCGGCGCAAATATAGTCCTAAATATAGTTAGTTTACCTTTACGGTAACTATATTTTCGAGCCATTTGGGGTTGGGGCCGTGGGGTCCAAGAGGTCAGAGCCTTTTTAAGGAAATATCGAAACGCCTAGTTGACTTACCGTGACCCAAGGAATGGATTTTACTTTGGCCAGAGGTTAAGTATTGCCATACAACGTGGCAATGCTGCCAATCTCTCTTGGGCACATTACCAGCTGTCAGCGTTGAGGAGGAGTTTTTTGACGCCCTTGTTATGTATGTTTATTTGTTTATGTAATATGTATGTTTTTATGTATGTTTATCGTTATTTTAGTTAATAAATTTATAAGTTTGTTAGTCTTTTATGAAATAAATAAATATTTGTGTGAACATTGTAAGCCTTGTGATTCTTGTGGGTTGTAGATGCTTGTTAACTTTTTGCATTGTTTGCTGTTTTTTTTTTCTTGTGTACTTAGCAACTACTTATTTTTTGGCCAACGCTGTCCCCCCATAATAAAATACTAACACAAACTTAGATATTCACTAAAACAATAAATTAATTATAATAAAATGTTTTTGCGAAATACAAAAACCAACTATGCCCATCACGGATTTGAACGCACATGTCTTTTGGGGGGGTAACTACTTAATAGAGCCGTGTGTACAAACTATGTGTGCTCAACTGCTCATCCTTTTGTGACAAGACAAAGTTTGTAGCTTTGCTGGCGCTAATATACAATGAAGTTGTTTCGCGCCAGTTATCTAACTAGCCGAGTTGTGGTAGTGTCAACAGTTTTGTGGGGTAGTTTTAACGGTTATTTTCAAACTGAAAGCTGTAGGGTTTAGTATATTATTGTTGGTATTTTAATGAGTTCGTTTTAATAGGTTCTTAC
Organism: Cerastis leucographa; assembly: GCA_963082945.1. Taxonomy (NCBI): domain Eukaryota; kingdom Metazoa; phylum Arthropoda; class Insecta; order Lepidoptera; family Noctuidae; genus Cerastis; species Cerastis leucographa. Next base: position 5,165,302 of record OY720374.1, on the reverse strand, counting down.
TGTGGTATTTCGGTTGCATGTGTATGTTAAAAAAATCTGTAGCGACCTACAAAAAGCAGGCAGCAAACTTACACATCTATGACACGACGGAAGAACTTAACATCGATTGCCTACATCTCGCAAGCAAAGTTTAGAACCTGATAACAACTGTCGGGCAGTGTTGTTTTAGGTATATTTATTATCTGTCTCCTTTGTGAAACATTCAGCAGTATGTTGGTTGGTGCTATCGCTGGCGCTCTCAGTATGTGACCTGTGTCACATCCTCATTGTTTAGACAGTAGTTACTGTGATTGGATAAGGTCTTGAGGTATTTTGCGCTTCAGTCGTCGCGCGTTCTTTGTAGGACTTGATAGGGCGTACGATTTCTTGCTCAACAGTGGGTTGTATTTTAGCACAGATTTTTTTTACTACCCATTATCGCTGTTACAAAGACGCCTAGAAGAGGTCTTATAAAGAATACAGGAAAATGTTGAGTACAGTATTTTTATTTCCATTTGATTTCGATCACATCGTGCGGAGACTCACTAGCTAATCACGCTTGTAATTCCGAAGGATCGGGCAGAGGTGTACCTAATAGTGCTCGCACATTTTGCCAGTTATGTTTAGGTCCCATGTAACGGGGACGAGCCTATTGCCATCAATCGGGCACAAATCCAGAATCCGGCCGCTACTGAGATATTCCTGATGGAAAAACCCATATCAATTTGGTCGAAACGGGAATCGAATCCAGAACCTCATGCTTAGCAGTCCCGGTTGCAACCACTAGGCCAAAGCCGCAGTCTAATTTAAACCTGAATTTAATGTCATTTAACCCTGTATGTAAATTTTAGCTTCCTCCACGTTCATACAACTAGTTATAAAGGAAATTTCATTCACGCTAAACCTGACATAATTAGGGAATAAATATTCTGTGTGGTATGATGGTAGTTATATAGGTATAAAAAAGACGGGGTACAGAAAGTTAACCGTGAAACAGCTTGGTGAACCAGCGGTAAAGAAAGTTAAACGCGGAACACCGTCAAACACCTAGGTGAACCAGGGGTACTGAAAGTTAACCGTGGAACACCTAGGTGAACCACTTTGGTGTTCCACGGGTCAGAAAGGATTTTTAACCCCGGACCAAAAAAGTCGGGTGTTATAAGTTTGACGTTTGTATCTGTGTTTCTGTGTGCCTGTCTGTAGCATCATAGCTCCAAAATGGAAGAACGGATTTTGATAAAACTGGTTGCGTTTGAAAGGTGTGTTATTCGAGAGTGTTCTTAGCTTTGTTTTAAGAAAATCTGCTCTGACGTTTGAAGATCACCTATCTTGTACTTTATAAAGGGATAATAACAACTTCCATAGATCTGATCGATTCGAAATTTTATATCTCAACAATGTCACTTGTCACCATGGGCATTTCCAGGAGAGGTGGCTGCACCGCCCCCCCGCTCCCCCTAAAGTCTCAGGATTTTTTTAAAGTTATAATTTTCCCTGTTTTCGTTAAATGGCGAGAACAGGCGCAACATCGAGAAAAGTGGAAGGAATGAGGAAGGTCTATGCCCAGGAGTGGAACAGTAGAAAGAAAAAAGTATAAGCTTGAAATAAAATTAATTAACCCATTTTTGTTTTTAGAGGCTTTGTGTCCGGAGTTTTTTTAAATTTTTATAGTATTGCTTATTCCAACACTTGCACACACAGCGACAAATTAAGCAATACATTGCTAGGTATAACATGATATAGATTTCCCGTACAATGAGAAATCTGCATAACCTGGCTTTGTATGGTTTGATTATTGTGGTGAGTACTGGAGCCTAGTAACGTCCGTCTATGCTAATACACATAGAACAGGTACCAATGGCTACACCTGCAGTTTGCACAGATATGACAACAAACAGACGGGTTTGTTAGCCATCTAGCTGTTGCTTTATTAGCAGTGATTTAAGTAAATACAGCGAATTGCAGTTGCTCCATGTGGAATACTGGTATTGCTGCATCTGGTTGGACTGGAAGCCGACCCCAACACATTTGGTAGAAGGCTAGGCAGACGTTTAAACTCACGCTTTTACCCCATGACCATCATCTTCATCAGCCTATAATGTTCCCACTGCTGGTACACATACCACCTCTCAATGAGAGGGAGTGGGCTGTAATCCACCACGCGGGCCCAGTACGGGTTAGTAGATGTCCCATGTCTTCGAATTTTTAGTTCTAGGGCATGCCGGTTACCTCACGATGTTTTCTTTCACAGTTTTTGAGGGCAGCGGTGATGAAATAAATTACACAAAGTAATGCGCCTGCCTGGGTTTGAACCCACCCACGGCGTACTGCTCGTAAGTCGGGGCTTCCACCACTGGGCCACCGCTGCTCTCCCATGATGCTAGGCAGAAACTATAGACCGCGGCCATAAATAATCCTTGCACCTTGTCCACGTTCATACATATGTTCAACGGTTGGCGAGTTCTGCGCACCTGACCTTTCAAAGAACCTCATTAATAAGGTCAGTGTATGTACTTCTAGGGCGCATTTGCCTTGTAAATACCTTTTATAACACATTTGCTCGTAAAGGGTCTCTTATTGCACCAAGTTCAGTATCGTAATGTATCACATTACGCACTAGTGCGGTAATGTAAAGTAAAACGCACGGCTTATAATAATGCTCCGTCTAAAACGAACGGTACTTTTTTAAATCTTAGCAAAGAGTTTTTATGACAGAAAAGTAGTCAACATTTTATTAATAAAATTAAGTTGGGAGATAAAATATAATAAACATAAACATTTAATTCTTTTCTTCCAACTACGCAGTAATGGTATCATTAATCACTACAAAACCGATCACAAAGGATGTCTTTTTTGCTTAGAACCAAAACAGTGCAGAAATGTTGTCATTCTGCACTGTTTTCATTACTGCACTGTTTTTTATGTTTTATCTATACGAGTATATATAAAAATGATTCCCTATTTCCCTTGGTCGCATCACGCGTGAACGGCTGGACGGATTTCGCTAAATTTTTTTTTTGTTGTTTTTGTTATTGTCAGGAGAAGGTTCTTAGGTAGGTAGTGGGTGGGTAGTAGGCAGATCGTAGGCAGGTCTTAGGCAGGTCGTAGGCAGGTCTTAGGCAGATGTTAGGCAGGTTGTAGGCAGGTCATAGGCAGGTCGTAGGCAGGTCATAGGCAGGTCTTAGGCAGGTCTTAGGCAGGTCTTAGGCAGGTCTTAGGCAGGTCGTAGGCAGGTCTTAGGCAGGTTGTGGTAGGTCATAGGCAGGCGGTAGGCAACCGGTAGGCAGGTGGTAGGCAGACGGTGGTAGGTCGTAGGCAGGTGTTAGGCAGGGTGTGGTAGGTCGTAGGCAGGCGGTAGGCAGGTCGTAGGCAGGTGGTGGTAGGTAGGTAGGTAGTATATTTTGTCACGGTATGACGGTAGTTGAAAGAAAAGTAGATTACGCACCTCGCTAAAGTGAGTTATTAATGCACTCGTGTTAATTTAGTGCCCTCGCATACGCTCGGGCACCAACATCACTCGTGCATTAATAACTCACTTTGCGCTCGATGCAACAATCTACTATTAATTTAATCAATTTTGACCATAAATTACAACCATTTATCTGTAACAAAACACAAAAATATTAATTTACTTTATTAGTAATACTGGCTGTTTTTGTGCCTTTGCCTTAAAAAAAGCGTAAAAATTATTCCGCGCGCTTTCTCTTAACGCTGTATTGTTTTTGTTTGAAAATGTCATCCGAATTTTATTTATTTCCTCGCAAATGTGTTATAAAACGTCGTATGACATACGTGCGCTTTGATAATTACAGCCTCTGCTTTCTTGTAGCCCTCGCCTACGGCTCGGGCTAGCAATATCGCCTCGGCTGTATTTTTCAACTTACCGCACTTATATCATAATGTACTATTGTTAGCCACATGTAAGTCATGCTCTCGACATGACTAAACTATCTGATTATACCTACTCATTATCCGCTTGCAGCATTTGCTTGAGAGCAGCGGTGGCCCAGCAGTGGCAGCCCCGACTTACGAGCAGTTAGCCGTGGTGGGTTCGAACCCAGGCAGGCGCATTACTGTGTGTAATTTATTTCATCACCGCTGCTCTTAAAACGGTGAAGGAAAACATCGTAAGAAAACTGGCATGCCCTAGAACTAAAAATTCGAAGACCAATCGCGCTTGGGACCACTAGACCAACAAAGTAGCTTGACGATATCCCACCTATACGCACTAAGCGCTTTGGGAATACTTTTATTATGCGTACCGCTAAGGAGTGGAATTCCCTGCCGGAGTCTGTGTTTCCCGATAGCTACAATCTGGGGGTCTTTAAGTCAAGAATGAATAGGTTTCTTCTAGGCAAGCGTGCTTCACCGTCGACCACATCATCGCTTACCATCAGATGAGATAGTGGTCAAGCGCGAGCCTATTTATAATAAAAAAAAAAACGAATCTATAACATTAGTAGTAATAATTTCCTTCCTTTTCTCAGCAAAGATACGATACTTTGATGATAAAAGCCATTTATCACAAGCTCTAACTTCGGTTACGCTCTCATGAATCCCAAATGAGTTCCGAAACTGTTTTCTGAACGAAAAGTTTATCTCTATGTTTTCGAACAGTGTGGATATTGGAATTTTGTAGAAATTGAAGTTTGTTTGTCTCTGCTGGTCACTCAATACTTATAATTATAAAGGTTTTGTCTAATAACTAAACTGAATCTATTTCTATTTTTATTTCTAATACAAGGTGTTGTTTTGCATCCTCGTCAAAATTCAGGAGGTTGTCACACAATACATAAATAATCAATTAAAATTATGGTACCTAGTTAATTATTAATAAACTCTGTTTTTTTTTTGGTTATTTATGTTCGTCAGTATTTCAGAATAACCCCCTTATCGTGGTTTAAGAAATAAGAAATGATCCAATAAACGTTTGAGATTGTTTGTATTTGTGGAGGCGCGGTTATAGGGCGAGAATCAGACGGCCCGCGTTTAAAACACGAGTGGTTCACAATTTTATGACCGATTTCCCAAATAAGAAAAAAAAAATTACCTATCCATTTTATTATTGATTCGAGACGAGAATCATTAGCATAGTTACCTCCTTGAATTTGACGAGGATGCAAAACAACACCTTGTATAAAGCTGAAGAGTTTGTTTGTTTGTTTGCTTGAACGCGCAAATCTCAGGAACGGAAGGTCCGATTTGAAAAATTCTTAAATTCTGTTTTTGATAGCCCAGTTATCGAGAAAGGCTATAGGCTATATATCATCATGCTACAACTAATAGGAAGGGAACAGCAACGAAATATGTTGCGAAAACGGGGAAAATGTGACGCAGATGAAGTTGCGCGGGACAGCTAGTATAATATATATAGCGAATCATCATCATCTGCCTAGCCTTTTCTCAAATATGTTAGGTTCAGCTTCCAATCTAACTGGATGCAGCTGAAGACCAGTATTTTAGATGGAGCGACTGCCTATTCCAGCACCAGTCACCCAATAAATACGTACTACTCCACCCTGTACCATTTAATGCATTCTGCAATAAAAGCCTGACCCAAATGGATGCGACACACTTTAAATAAACACGCTGTATACGCTCTGTTTGGGCACACGCTGTTTTTGGGTCGAGTGGTCTTATTGGTCACTTATAGCAGTGCCTGTCAGGATTGGGTGACGTCAAGTCGAGAGGTCAACCGAACGTTTTGCTATTGGAGTTTACTTTTCGATTTAAAATTCGAGTCAAGTAGCGTATCGGGAAAATATCATTTGGTATTCGTATTTATTTTCTTTAAAAAGCTTAAATACAGCTTTGGTTATGATTAAAAAAGGTTTATATAAGGTGTTGTTTTGCATTCTCGTCAAAATTCAGGAGTTTGTCACAAAAGTCATAAAATAATCAATTAAAATTACGGTACCTAAGTTAATTATTAAAAAACGCATTTTTTTGGTTGTTTAAGTTTGTCAGTATTTCAGAATACGAAATTATGGGATAAATGTTTGAGATTGTTTGTTTGTATATGTATGAAAGCGCGGTTATAGGGCGAGGATCACACGGGCCGCGTTTAAAACACGGGTGGTTCACACTTACCGATTTCCGGATATAAGAAAAAAAAAAATACCTACCCGTTTTATTATTGATTCAAGACGAAAATCATTAGCATAGTTACCTCCTTGAATTTGACGAGGATGAAAAACAACTACACCTTGTAGAATGTTTTGATTTTACAATCGTAAATGGATTTGAATTTTGTAAAATTTACTATTTTTTTTTTTTTAAAAAACGTTGCCCCACACTAGGAATTTCTCCTGTATCGTGGGTGCGTTTACAAATATTTAAACTCACATACACAAACAGCCAGACCTGGAACAACTATCTGTAGGCCATACAAATATTTGTTCCGTGCGGGGATCGAACCCGCGACACGCAGCGCAACAGTCGATCGCTCAGCCACTGCGCCAACCGTGTCGTCATTTTACTAATGGTAAAATCTCCATCATATGTCTAGCATTTTCTCAATTATGTTGGAGTCGCGACGACGAAGACGACCGATTGGATTCCAATCTAACGCAATGCAGCTGAATACTAGTTTTTTACTTGGTTCGATTGCCTATTTGACCTCCACAAATCATTTAGTACTGGATAATAAGATACTAGTGTGTAGTGGAGGAGCTCGTGGCTAAATAATAACAGCCGCCCGGGTCGATCTTTAAGGTCAATTAAGCCGTGCTTGCCGAGGTTGGTCCGTGGATGGGTGACCATCATTACATACCGAGTTTCCTCCGTGCCTCGGAAAGCACGTTAAGCCGTTGGTCCCGGCTGTCATTTGTAGATCTTTGACAGTCGTTACGAGTAGTCAGAAGCCAAAAAAAAAAGTCTGACATCCAGTCTTACCAAGGGGTATCGTATTACCCAGTTACTGGGTTGTGGAGGTCAGGTAGGCAGTCGCTTCATGTAAAATACTGGTACTCAGCTGCATCCGGTTAGACTGGAAGCCGACCCCAAGAGAGTTTGGGAAAAGGCTAGGCAGATGATGATGAATAAGATACTAGTGTTAAGACTGGTTGGCAGACTTTCGGGCGACTGACTACCTGTAACGACTAGCAAAGATCTACAAATGACAGCCGGTACCAGCAGATTTACGTGCTTGCTAAGACACGAAGAACAATTTACCTATAGCAAAAGCCACGAATAAGTCTAATCTATGCTATTACTTAAGCTTCTTCTTCTTCTCGAATCGATGACTTAGATTTTGTCCGACCAATACGTAGCGTTTAAGACAGCTCTGTAAAAACTCCATTGCTGAAAAAAGCCTTCTCCTATCTACAGCCACATGACAACATAATTATCATCATCCGCCGACTTTTTCCAGCAAACTTTGGATCACCTTCTAGTCTAATCGGATGCAGTTAAGTACTTTATAGTAACTGTTTATGTGACTTCCAAGACCCAGTTAGTAGTTATCGCAATAACCTATAGGGTATGAAGAACAGGGTGAAAAGTTCTTCATCCCCCATAGAAGTGGGGGGATCCTCCGACAAGACGTGGGTTTTGTTTGGTTGGTTACTGCCCGACAGCTGTTGTTATCGGGTTTTTCTGCATACTAAAGTCGCGGATAACAATAACTGCGCGATTTGGAATTTTGATTTTAGTTCTTTATTTATATCATAGATGGCGGTGTAGTTATTTTTGTACTATGTTGCTTTCGTGCTTCTTTTTTGTGCCAGTACAAACCTTTAGAAAGACTGCTAGTCAGACTTTCAGGCCTGGTAAACTTTCCCAATAAAATAACAAAATCATTTTCACTCGAAAACCTAATTCAGCACACTTCATCTAAATTCAAACTACAGTTCCCTAAGTCATCTAAAATCAAAGAAATCTCAACATCTCGTCAAACTATGTCAGCCCTTTCAGGATTCTCCTGAAAATCTTCATGAATATTTCTTAAGGTCAAATCGGGTCAGTCGACAAGCCTTCCTTCTTATAACTAGGGATGTTGGTGTCTAAGCTAAAGTATCGATATACGCATTGGAATCAGGAAAAATGTTTCAATACTTTGGAATTGAGTGGTCTAATACTCGAAACATGATCCTATTGAAACGTGGAAAAAATAAAAAAACCGCCCAAGTGCGAGTCGGACTTGCGCACGAAGGGTTTATTAATAAAAACGAGCAACAAAAATAAACACTTTTTTGAATGGGATCCCCCTTAAATATTTATTTTATTCTGTTTTCAGGATTTGTTGTTATAGCGGCAACAGAAATACATAATCTGTAAAAATTTTAACTGGCTAACTATCACGGTTCATGAGATACAGCCTGGTGACACACGGACGGACGGACGGACAGAGAAGTCTCAATAATAGGGTCCCGTTTGACGCATTGGGTACGGAACCCTTAAAACATTTGGCTTGACTTCCATTGGAATGAGTATCTTAAGTCCCATGTGCTGAAATGGTAGTGAAATGGAAAATTTAATAAAGAAGAGCTATCTGGCCAGCCACATCCAACAACTGTTTTATACTTTGCAGAAGATGTAACAAGTTGCTGATGGTGATAACTGTATCTTCTTCCTCGTTTCCTCATGACTGAGGGTCGTGACCACGTGTGGTCGTCGTCTTCTCCACCAACGTTCTTCATACTGGACAGTTTTCGGCCATGCGGACAGATGCCTGGAAATTCCCTTTGCAGACTTCCTTCACCGCATCTGTCCATCGGGTTGGTGATCTTCCACGGCACCTTTTTCCTTCCACGTTACCAGCCACAATAAGTTTCCTAAAGTTGTCGGGCTCCTTCCTTGCCATGTATCCGAAGTACTGTAGGAGTCGTTTCATGCAGATGGTCGATAGGCGAGATTTAACTTTGAGCTCGTTCAGAATCGAGGAGTTTGTTCGGCGTGCCGTCCAGGGAATGCCTAACATTTTGCGCCAGCACCACATTTCGAATGCATGAATTATGTTACGAATGCGTGATAACTGTATGGGAGAGGCCGAAGGCTGTGGCCAATAGTAAAAAAAAAAAAACTCACGAAGAAACATATTATGCGGGTACCGCAGGATCGTTTGTTATCTTAAGTATTCAGAGAGGAATATCTACAGCCGATGAACGTCTATGAGTCAATAACTAACTTGTTCGTCTAGCTAGAGGTCCTGGGTTAGATTCCCAGGTGGGACAAAGTGTGATGGGGCTTTTCCATCAGAAATTTCTTAGTAGCAGCCACGGAGTCTGGATTTGTGCCCCGTAGATGGCAATAGGTTTGCCCCTATCATATGGAACTTAAACATAACTGGCGAAATGTGAGGGTTTTATTAGGTCATCTTTGACTTCAACTTCGGGGATAAAGAAGTGATGTTATGAACGTCTCATCATCATCATTATTTCAACTAAAGCGTCCACTGCTGGACATAGGCCTCCCCCAAGTGTCGCCACATTGACCGGTCCCGTGCGACTAGCATTCAGCGGATTCCCGCAACCTTCACCAGGTCATCGGTCCACTTAGTGCGGGGCCTTCCAACGCATCGTCTTCCGGTTCGCGGACGCCATTCCAGCACTTTTCAGCCAAACCGGCCATCCGTTCTGCGAGCAATGTGCCCTGCACACTGCCACATATGTTTGGCAATTCTTTGGGCTACATCGTTTACCCTGGTTCTCTTACGGATGTCCTCATTTCTGATTTGATCACGCAAGGACACTCCGAGCATAGCCCTCTCCATTGCCCTTTGTGAGCTATTGTTAACTATTGCTATTGTGAGCGACCACGATGATGAAAGTCTATGAGCTGAAAATATTGAGCTTTTATAAAATTATCTGTAGACAAATCATCGATACTTTCCGCAAAACCCAACCATCAACACATTGATATATTCGAGCTGAATTCGCACGATCGGAAACTTTCCTTTCAGATCGATTCCGAGCAGCTATTACTATAACTTTAACCTAACTTTGTAATCAATGGATACCGAGATTTTCTTGTCACATTTCTAGTTATTACGTCAAGTAGGCTTTGCGAATAAAATCTTCTTTTGGTGAGACTTTTTCAGGTTTTGAATTATGTTATGAAGTTGATTTTTGAATAAGTGGAGTGAATAAAATAAATTGTGACGGTCTAGCAAAGGCTAATAAAGTACTTTATATTTTATGTTCTTTTACTGCTTTCTTTTAAGGAATTCGGGGCTTAATAAATTAGCTCATTGCCAAGGATAGTCCGTCGATGGGTTGCCTTGGAAAGCACGTTAAGCCGTTGGTCCCGACTGTCATTTACAGATCCTTGACTGTCGTTCCACGTAGTCAGTGGCCCAAAAGTCTGGCAACCAAAAGGGATATTGTATTACCCAATACTAACTGGGTTATGGAGGTCAGATAAGCACTCGCTCTGTGTAAAATACTGGTATTCAGCTGCATACGGTTAGACTGGAAGCCGACCCCAACACAGTTGGAAAAAGGCTAGGCAGATGATGATGACTTGTTGACGTCAAAATACAAGATGTAAATGGTCCCTACACGAAGCTGTTAACCAAGCATTCTGCTAATTAAACTAAGTAACCTTATACAAAAATTATTGCTGAGAAACAAATATTTTAGGGTTCCGTACATCAAAAGGAAAAAACGGAACCCTTATAGGATCACTTTGTTGTACGTCCGTCTGTTTGTCTGTCAAGACCATTTTTCTCAGGAACGCATAGGGATATCAAGTTGGAATTTATATCAAATACTCAAGTCTACTGTCCCTTGGAGCTATGAAAAAAAACTAATGTCTAAGCCAACGCAATCAAAAGATACAGCCGTTTATGCCCCAAATTTCGTTCGACACTCGCAAGGGAATCAAAACCTACAGGGTACTTCCCGTGAACTCAGAATCTTGAAGTTTGGTACGAAGCAACGTCTTATAGCACAGATAAAGGAAAAATTGTGAAAAACGTAAATTTTTAGTTAAATCATATAATATAAAATATTTTTAATAATTACGGTTTAAAAAGTACGGAACCCTCGGTGCGCGAGTCCGACTCGCACTTGGCCGGTTTTTTTGGGCTGAAAAATCACGTTTGTCGACAAAACTCAATGTAACGCACTCAAAACATTGTGCTGATTGATGGTTTCACAAACATAAATCTTACTATCTTCTACGCACGGGACTAAGATAGTCATTCCATCACCATCACCAGCCTATATTGTTCCCACTGCTGGGATGCAGGCCTCCTCTCTATGAGAGGGAATGGGCTGTAATCCACCACGCGGGCCCAGTGCGGGTTGGTAGATGTCACATGTCTTCGAATTTTTAGTTCTAGAACATGCCGGTTTCCTCACGATGTTTTCCTTCACCGTTTTTGAGGGCAGCGGTGATGAAATAAATTACACAAAGTAATGCGCCTGCCTGGGTTCGAACCTACGACTTACTGCTCGTAATTCGGGGCTGCTACAACTGGGCCACCGCTGTATATAGATAGTACACCGATGTAGATAGTCATTACGACACAATTATCCCACGAACCCCAATCATTCTATTAAGGAGCTAATGTTCTGTAGTTAACGTTAATAGTATAATAATATCATTATCTAGGCGGTGATAATGGTTAGGTGGTTCTCATCATTCACTGAGTAAATAAAAGAGGTTTTATTACAAGCTTACTTGGTATGTAACGGGTGGTCACCGATCCACTGACCAACCTAGGCAAGCGTTGCTGAACCTGAACATTGATCCGAGAGACTGTTATTATTTATAAGTTTTTAAACTGACACAACACAACACAACACTATTAATAACCCTTGCAAAGGGATATTTACCATGTGTATTATTTGTTTCGAGTTCCCGATATTTCGGCGCTGTCGCAAACGCCACGATCAATGAGTTTATCCGTGATCATGGCGTTTGCAACATACACACAACAAATACACATGGTAAATATCCCGTTGCAAGTGTTATTAATAGTGTTATTATTTAGTCCAAGTGTCATTACTGGAATCACTGTCATCATCATCATCGGCCTATAATATTCCCACTGCTGGTACGCAGGCCTCCTCTCAATGAGAGGGAATAGGCTGTAATCCACCACGCGGGCCCAGTGCGGTTTGGTAGATGTCATACGTTTTCGAATTTTTTGTTCCTAGGACATGCCGATTTCCTCACGATGTTTTCCTTCACCGTTTTTGAGAGCAGCGGTGATGAAATAAATTACACAAAGTAATGCGCCTGCCTGGGTACGAACCCACGGCTTACTGCTCGTAAGTCGAGACTGTTACCACTGGGCCACCGCTGCTCTGAAAATCACTGTAGTCACTTTTATTTATAATTATTGTCTTTGTAACTTTAGAACGCTTTGTAAGTCTAACTAATATATATTCATAACGAAACTTCTAAGTTCCAATAAATTGGATTATCTATCTATAGTTTGGGTTTCAAATTCATTAATGTATGATAAACTAAAACTAATTTGATTAAACAAAGATATAATGTATTGTAATTACTTTTCATCATTCTAATTTAATTATCTATACCTACATTATCTAAACAACAAATAAATAAAATATGAAGTGTCTGTATGTCTGGTTGTTTCAGCTAATGTCTGGAACGGCTGGACCGATTTTGACGGGACTTTCACTGGCAGATAGCTGATGTAATAAGGAGTAACTTAGGCTACTACTATTTAAGAAAAAATATTATTCCACGCGGACAAAGTCACGGGCACAGCTAGTTTTAAATAAATTTTAATGCATTATTAATGGCAAGATGACCTAGACCTGCACTGCGTTAGCTGGTCCGAGGCGGCTCACGAAAACAGTTCCTGGTAAGATATGGAGGAATCCAGCAGTGGGACATAACTTAGGGACACGCCATATTCTGATAGGTGCAGGTAGAACAACAGAACGCCATCTGCTATGATCCTTACTCCTTTTGCTTCGTCTACGTTCATACATGTGGTCATACACGCAAACAAAATCATAATATTTTTATTTCACATAGGCCTACATGGGCAATTTATTGTGAAACGTCGACAAAAAGATGCACGATTCGGGTTCGTTGATTTCTATGGGTAAGAACAGGCAAGAAACTACATGGTTACCCTAATAAAATCATTTTTTTTTTTTTTTGGTTTCTGTCTTTGCAGCCCTAACCACCGGTAGCTTGGACCCTGTTCTCGTTACCGGCGGAAACCTGTTTTTTATATTTTTTATTCTTCGGCTTCCAATAGGGTATAATCCAATTTTTTTTTCATTGTCCGTCGGGTAGTTTATTGAAAAGTATTGGACACGTATTTTTTCTTTTTTCACGTGGTCATAAAATTACGGAGAAATATTGAGTTGAAATGGCGCATGACGTCACATGTAGGTAAGTTTTATGCCTACTTGTGACGTAGTAAGCCCCCACTCTCCAACTTTAATGAGTTTTAACTAAGTAATTTTTTGATATTTTGATAAAACAAAAAATACGTGTTTAATATTTTTGTATTACCTGTCTGACGGACAAAATAGAATGTCGTTTTCTTTACCCAGTCCGCACCCCTATTCTATGCTACCACATCATTTACTTATTATCTAGGTAGGTTCAACAAGTATACGAAAATCATAGTAAATAATTGAATTATTATTATAAAAGAATTAATTTATTAATGAATCAATATGAAAAGCAAACAATAAGGGTACAACTAAAAAAAAAAACAAACTAACTAATAATAAACGAATTCAAATAAAATAAAACAAATCAAATAATAACCATATTTATTCTCGAGTGATTTCCAAAAAACAGAACAAAAATATATGACTTAGATACTATTCCTTTTTTTTTTAAACTTCTTTTTATTGTGAAACTTTAACCTCTGTTCCTCATTCAGGCGTGATATTACGTTACATAATATCACGCCTGCATCACGCATAATTTATAATCACATAAAGATTTTACTTCACCAACAGAAAAACAAGTCGTGTTATCAATTTCCTCCATCTTTGCAATAAAATATCAATTTCGTTGAATTTATGGCGCGAACCGATAGAAGAAATGTGACTTAGAATTATTTATTATATGAAATTGATTTATGCTTTTGTTATGTACCATCCAGTTTTACCTAAGGTTTAAAGTTACTCAGTAACTGATCGTGGAGGTTTTAAAATATATATCTAAGTAGCAACATTAATTGAAGTTGCGGTTTATTTTAATTACTTTATTTTTGAATGATTGATTTAATCTTTTACTCTGGACGCTCTTAACTTGCACGTATTTCTACATCGTTTAAGTACATATTTTTAATTCTCAACATGAATGATGGTACCAAGATTTTGTAACAATATTTTGATTTAAAAGAGTGTCCATGGAGTTTCTCGCCCATTATTCTCCATAGAGATATCTACGCTTTAGAATGGGCAACTACAGTTCTTTCACAAGTTATTATGCCTTGTCACTGGGACAGTAGCTTTGCGTTTTGTTCTGTTTTTTGACTTTCAAAAGTGACAGTAATGGTCTAATTGAAATAAATGCTTTGAGTATGAGTTTGAGCTGACCCCATATAAATAGCAGGATTTAAGAAAACTCTAGATACAACTAACTCTAAATACAATTTTTGTCTTCCGAACTACTGTTAACCATCTACAAATGAACAGAAAACAAAGATTTCCCGTATATTTCGACGCACAAAAGGATATCGCTTTGCAACCCATCCCCGGGCTGACCTCAGCTAGCGTTGCTTAACCTTGTAGATCAACCAGAGTGGCATTTATTTTAGTACTTGTTGTGGTATATCACGAAGAAAAAGTCACTCCAAAGATTTTTAAGTGTCTTCATCATCAAACATAATTAATCAAATCATTTGGCCGGATTCTTCTTTTGTTTGGTTTTACTTAGAAAGCTCTTCTGCGTGTCAAATTAACTTCTTTGATAACTTTCAGTTACCTCAATTACTAAGTTTATCAAAAGGAAATTGGTAAAGTTTAGTCGATAGTGCTTTGGTCGAGATTTCTGGCTCTTTTGTCGAGATTTCAAATTTGAAGTCGGCTCATTAATGTTGCTAGTCTTCACAGAGAAACCATGGAAAATCTCTTTTCAAATGAGTCCATTGCTTTTCTGTTGCTTTCGCAAGCGCTACTGCTGATCTTGGGGCCTTGGATTCGATTCCCAGGTCGGAGAAAATGTTATTGGGTTTTTCAATCAAGAATTTTTCAGAAGCAGCCACGGAGTTTCGATTTGTGCCTGATGGATGGCAATACATTATGATTTATATTTTTGAATTAACCATTGTTTTTTTGTAATTATAAATAATGCATTTTTAATGAATCTTTAACAATCTGAAATTATAAATTCAAATTTCATATCTCTATATAATATTCTTGAAATGTACCTAGTTTTGATTTGCATGTACCTAGCTTATTATTTAATATTTCTACACCAGCAATGGTAGTATGTGTGAAACTAAGTTTAATGTAAGATCTCAATGCACCATATACTGAGAAATAAATAAATACAATACAATAGGCTCGCCGGATATTATGTAGGACATAAATATAACTGTAGAAATATGGTGTACCATTAGATACAGCTCTGCCTAACGTTTTGGAGATTACGGGCGTCATGTTTGCAATGTTACATTATTTTAATTATCTATGTAAAGGCACTTACACGCCTCATCGGAATCACATGTGGCACCAGATTTAATTAGATTAAGAAAACAGACGTCGGCGATCCGTCAATGCCTTGTTACGCGTCACCTTCCTTGACAACCACACAAGTCACTATGGCTACCCGCAACGACGTGACGTTCCGCCAGAGAGAATTGTAGACCGCTTCTCTCTCGTCTGTGGTCACAGTTTAGTTTGCAATGTGAATCATATGAAGCCTTTCTGCAAAGGCGCCGTCATATATTTTGTTTTATTTTTATTGACATTTCTTATTTCAATTGTGATTGACATTTTGTGTTTGTTCTTTTTATGTGTTTTTTTTTGTATTTTAATTTGTTTGTCGTCAGTAGAGACAAAACAAAGCAATAGTAGATTATGCACCAAGGGGATAAAGTAGTGTCTTATGTAGCGGGCGCCGTATTGAATCCCGAGCAAAACGAAGGATTCTAGCGTTAACTCCCGAGCGGAGCGAGGGAGTTTAGAGTTAACTCACGAGCAAAGCGAGGGAGTTAAGATAAGAATCCTGAGTGCAGCGTGGGAATCAAGGTCGCCCAAGACGAAGGCACCTTTATCCCCGAGGTGAATACTCTACTTTTCACACCATCTACGAGAGAATAAAAGCAGTAGTACTAGAATCAAGTATTCCGGAGTCAAATCACTATCGTCACTCAACATTTTTGTGAGAATTTGCAATATTTTAAGTAATTTGTTGTATAACAATGAACAAAGCAAAGCAATTTCCAGTATTCGTGCCTTTTTTTAATTTGTTTTCTATTTTTCTTTTAATTATATTCTATCTCGTGGTGGCCAGTTCGAATTTTGAACAATTTATTTTTTTGTGCAGATAATAATGGTGAATGCGTGAATATTCGTATTCGATTTATATTCCAAATTCAAATCACATTATTGAGCAGCGGGTCATAATGAAATTCAGTACAATATTAATGCCCTGCTAGACCTCAGGTAGTAAATGACTTACTTTAGGTTAGGTTTGCATGACATATAATTTGACATTATCGAGCAGGTGGTGTGAAAAGACCTTTAATACTTAATAGATCCATAATATTAATACCTACTTATATACATAATATATGTTATACAAAAATAAATGATTCTGATTTTTTACCACTGAGGGAATCTGACTCCCAAAATTGGTCCGCTGACTTTCGGACAACCACGCTTATAATAGTAGATTAATTCCAAAAAGTTTCGCTCAACGAGGCCGTAATTCAAGTCAAATTGACTGGTACTAATGAAAGTTTGTACCAAAAATAATAATTAACGTCTGCAATTAATTTTAAATTTATTATGTTTCGTGATCAAAGTTTCTAGCAGTAATTTATGGTGGGTGTCGTTTAATTAAGTCATGGTTTAAATTTGTTGTTGTTTTGTTGAGGTTTCATTTTGTCTATAAATATTGTTACGAGCTGGGTATAGGACAAATTAACACACTACCAAATAAACACTAAAAATCTTTAATTAACTTAAAACAGTTAAAACACTTCACAAACACTTAAACTTAATCACAATTACAGAATTTATCACTAATCACTTAGATATCGCACTAGTCGTTCACTTCGATCGCTTCGTTTCGTAGCCAAAATCAGACTAACTCACTTCCGCTAACCCGTCGCCTATTTATACGGCCGACCCATGTTCGAGAAACTTCCACAACTTCCGTGAATGTCTAGGTAGTTCCTTAGGGGAAACCCATCCTTCGAGAAAGTTCTACAACCTTCCCGAACCTTCTAGATGGCTCTATAGTGGAACCAATCCTTCTAGAAGGTTCCAGAAAGGTCCAGAACTTTCTCGAACTTTCTAGACACTTCCATCGTGGAACATTCTAGACTCGACCGTAGTCCTAGAATGTTCTCGTAAAGCAGTCGGCGTAACAATATCAACATCATGTTCCCGAGTTATGGTTTTATTAGAGTGAGGAGCTCGTGGCTAAATAATAACAGCCGCACGAGTCAATCTTTAAAGTTGCCGAGGTTGGTCCGTAAATGGGTGACCATAATAACATACCGAGTTTCCTCCGTGCCTCGGAAAGCACGTTAAAGCGTTGGTCCTGGCTGTCTTTTGTAGATCTTCGACAGACGTTACGAGTAGTCAGAAACCAAAAGACTGACATCCAGTCTTACCAAGGGGTATCGTATTACCCAGTTACTGGGTTGTTGAGGTCAGATAGGCAGTCGCTTGATGTAAAATGCTGGTACTCAGCTGAATCCAGTTAGACTGGAAGCCGACCCCAAGATAGTTTGGGAAAAGGCTAGGCAGATGATGATGAGTCTGCGTCCCGAAATCTCAAAGCATGCAATTCCAAAATCTTCTAGCCTCCCATTCCAATACCAATTTCAAGCTCCTCAACCCCCCTCAGCCCCTCCCTACTTCAGTTCCAGCGGAAACTCACCATCTTTCGCTATCAACATCCTACAACGGTTATAAGGGTTGGCAGAGAGCCAAGCTATCAACAAGTTACGATTGATGAAAATTGCTTAGAATACCAAGTAGGCTTGTTTGTACTCGTAGATATTGTTGGGAGAAACTGTTTTTTTATGTTTTTTTTTTTTAATAAATCTTTTGATTGTTTTATTTTTTAAATATAATTGCCTTTTGGCTCGTGGTTAAATAATTACAGCTGGGCATGGGTCGATGTTTTAGGTTAGGCAACTCTTGCCAAGAGTGGTACTTGGATGGGTGACCACCCATTCCATAGTACCGAGTTCTTTTTGTTTCTCGGACAGTACAATAAGCCGTTGATCCCGGCTGTCATTTGTAGATCTTTGACAGTCGTTTTAGGTAGTCAGTGGCCCGAAAGTTTGTCAATCAGTCTTACGAGGTATCGTATTACTCAGTACTAACTGGGTTGTGGGCGCTCCATGTACCATAATACTGGTATTCAGCTGCCTTCGGTTAGACTGGAATCACCCCCAACATAGTTAGGAAAAGGCTAGGGAGAGCGGCGGTGGCCCAGTGGTGGCAGCCCCGACTTACGAGCAGCCGTGGGTTCGAAGCCAGGCAGGCGCATTACTTTGTGTAATT
This sequence comes from Cerastis leucographa, assembly GCA_963082945.1. Classification (NCBI taxonomy): domain Eukaryota; kingdom Metazoa; phylum Arthropoda; class Insecta; order Lepidoptera; family Noctuidae; genus Cerastis; species Cerastis leucographa. The sequence continues at coordinate 5,146,682 of OY720374.1, read as the reverse complement.
TATTTCATCATCGCTGCTCTCAAAAACGGTGAAGGAAAACATCGTGAGGGAACCGGCATGTCCTAGAACCAAAAATTCGAAGACATGTGACATCTACCAACCCGCACTGGGCCCGCGTGGTGGATTACAGCCCACTCCCTCTCATAGGAGAGGAGGCCTGTGTCCCAGCAGTGAGAACATTATAGGCTAATGATGATGATGATGATAGGCAGATGAATATTTATCCATAAGTACAGAAATGTGCCGAAAAGGGTGTTTTTCGGGACTCAAAGTAGACGTCGAAATATATGAACTATGTCACAGGAAACTAGTAGTTAACAAAATGAAAGAGGTTTTATTTCTGAACAACACTGAAAAAGTTAGGAACGGCGTTTCAGGAATGTTTGATTAACAGAATGCAATGTAGCCAATATTCAGGTTTACAGTTTTTCAGTTGGTAGTTGCGAATTGAATTTTTTGCACGAAAACCCTGTGTTCGCATGAGGTTATTTTATTTAGTTATTCGGCTGCATTTTTTTCATGAATTTTAACGTTATTGGAAATCTAGTAAATACCGTACCGTTTGTACCGTGCGGCTTTTAAAAATAAATAAAATAAAATAAAAATAGCCTTTATTTACTCTGACCTCAATATATAAACAAGTAGTAAAATTAACTGTAACTTAAAACTAAAAACATTTTCTAATAATTGTTTACCCTACATTGCCATTATCAGCTACCAGGTCAGGCTGTCTTTCGACATAGGCCTCCTCTAAATCCCTCCACTTATTCCTGTCCAGAGCAGTTCTTCGCCAACCTTTTGGCAGATCATCCTCCCACCTTTTTACCTGTCTTCCTTTACGTCTTTTTCCTTTTCTTGGGTACCATTCTGTGACTTTTTTGGTCCATTTTTCCGTCTTGCCTCTCATCATATGACCTATCCATTTCCATTTCAGAGTTCTGGTTTTTACTCTAACGTCGGCCAGTTTAGTGATGCTCCTAATTTTCGTAGCTTTCCATTTGTCTTGCAGTCTTAGGTTCATCATGCTCCTCTCCATTCCTCTTTGACGTACACACAGTTTGTGTTCAATTTTTCGGGATAATGGCCAGGTCTGGCAGCCGTACGTAAGACGTGCGGCTTAATCTTAATCTTAATTAAATGCCTATAAAAATTATGAAAATCAGGCGATTCATAGGTTTTTAATTCATGCGTTTTTATTACAAAGTTTTGATTAAAAAAACTTTACACATTATTTTTTACTCCTGTTTCGTGGGTTCGTTTACAAACATTAAAACTTAAATTAACAAACAGCCAGACTCAGAACAACAACTTGTAGTTAACATAAATATTTGTTCCGTGCGGGGATTGAACCACCGACACGTAGCGCAGCAGCCAGTCGGTCAGCCACTGCGCCAACAAATTTTCTTCCAGTACCCTTTGGCAAGACTTTTTGGCTTATGACTACCCACAACGATTGTCAGAGATCTGTTAAATGACAGCTGATGCCAACGGTTTTACATGCTTTCCGAGTCATAAAAGGACCTCATTAAGTCATGAACGGTCACCCATCCATCCCCCAAACGTTGCTTAACTCTAGCAGCTGTGTAGCAGCTTAACCTTAGCCACGAGCCCTTATAGCAGTAGTATGTACCTAATATGCGAACTAATAACTACCTACCCACATGTTACTAATAAGTCAGGACCCAAGATTGTTTAAGGGTAGGCCTAGTCATTTTAATTAGCACTAGACCTAGGTTTCGGGTCGAGTTTATAGTTTCAGACACGTCTTATGTCTCAAGAGGCAAGACTAATACTTTGAAGCGTTTTGGCGAAACTCTAGTATTACAAAATAGTTGAGCTGAAACCGTTTGGCTTTATACGTTTAGTATTCTGGTTGCTGGCGTTATCAAATTTTTATTTTTTTTATCTCCCATATTTCTTGTTCTTAGTCGAAACACTCTTGGCAGAGTGGTCGTGGTTGCTCTGACGACGTACATGGAGAGATGTTCTGTGGGTCGTTGCCTCCCCCGACGATAGCTCGTTCAGCGATGTGCTTCCATTTCTGCCGGCTGGAGACGTTGCGAGGACACTGGACCATGGTGGACTCAGTAGCTTTCTTGATCAGGTCAGTCCAGCAAGTTGATGAACGGCCGCGTGATCTCTTGCCTTCCACCTGGCCCTGAACCACCAACCAGCCTTTCCATCGAATTTTCATTTCTAGTGATGTGACCACTGATCACTGTGTCCCAAATTACCGGTGTAGATCTAGTTTGGAAGAAATTTTCTGTATGTGTTTCCTTAAGATATCAGTGAAGTTAGTACCAACATAACATATTACCACCAAATCCCCGAAGGGTTAGCAGAGGTGTACCTAAAAGTACACCCACATTTCTCCACTTATGTTTTTGCATGCAATAGGGGGCGAGCCTATTGCCATCAACCGGACACAAATCCAGAATCTGTGGCTGCTACTGAGAATTTTTTGATGGATAAACGAAATAACTTGCCCGACTTTGGTGGTCGTTTAAAGTGGCAATTAAAAAAAATGCCAGCATAATTTACGTCCATTTTCCCACTGTTTTTTTTGTACTAAAAGTTACCTAAGTAGTCTTTCTTTTTCCTCATCAGATTAATTTGGTCACGGTGCTGTCAGAATGAGTTAGTACCATGGAAACGCGGGAGTCATTTACAAAAGTTTTTGTTGTTTTTTTGGTGTCGACAATAGATCTCAGGTAACAAGAATAATAATGGAAAGTGAAGTGGTACCATAGATGGCACAAAAGTCAAAAAAAGTCAAAAGTCAAAGCATTTATTTCAATTAGACCATTACAGGCACTTTTGAAAGTCAACACATTAGTGTTAATGCTTTGAATTTGAGCTGGCCTAACGTGGTAACTTACGTAACTTAAGCATTTTATCTGAAAATTGGCCGTCGGCATACGTAAGCAGGTAAGCATACGGTCTGGCGGCCTTGGAATCTTGTTCTATGATCATAGAGCAAGAAACACCTCTTTTTTTTACTTATGGAAAACCATCAAATGTTTCCTGCTCCTGGCGGAACGGAAGGGAGTGTCAGACCTGTACTGACTAAAACCCATCCATGTTTCTTCTTAGCCCTTTGTGTTCCAGGGCCTCGGTATCTCTTTCGAACAGTCCTGCAGCCCTGGCAGGCATCGGTCCTCTCGGACCCCTTCCGATTTGCTGACATGTCATAGAGGCGCGCGTGGAACACTAACGCGCCGTCGACACGGCCTGTCGTCATAAGACGGACGGACAGTGAGCTAGGCCATTACTCACCGTCCACAGGCCCGCGCCTACGGTGGCTCTCTCCCTCTCAGGTTCCGCCACCACCTTTGCTAGCATGACTGCCCCGCAGAAGGAGGTGACGACTTCCGATTCCCTCTCACTCCGGAAGCAAGAGACACCTTACTAATACACGCTGTTTATTGTGTTTTTGACTACTCCTCAAGAACAACTGACAATGATTTACGAAAGACAGCCGGGATCAACTGCTTAACGTGTTAACCGAGACCCTCGGTGGTAACCCAACCGTAGACCGACCTTGGCAAGCTTTGCTTAACCTTACAGTAGCATCCTGGTGACTGTTTAGAGCCACGAACCTCTCATTTATCAAATAATTTTATCACTAGCATCCTTATTTAAAGTACCTTTGGAAGAGCGGAATCTCCTAACTGATGCATTATATGCTTCAAAGGTGACTCTAAAAACTTAACCCTTTTTGTGAACTGAAAGATAAATAAACTTAAAGGCTCTTACCCGCCCCATCGGAATCACATATTAGGATATGTGGCTCCAGATTTAATTAGATTATGAAAACATCCGTCAACGCCTTGTTAGGGACTACTCACACTTATTCAGCTCTATTCAGCTTATGCCCATAGAAAACAACGATTATGTATGGAGACGCGTACGCATCCGTTCAGCTTTCCGCGTCTATTCAGCTTTCGCGGCAAACAAGTATAAAATGAGGACAAATGTGTTATTATCATGCAAGTGCTAGAGATAGAGTTCAGCGCTCGCAAATCGTTCAGCAAAATGCGAATGGAGCTGAATAAGTGTGAGTAGTCCCTTACGCGCCACCTTTCTGCTTGACAACCACACAAGTCAACATGGCTGCCCGCAACGACTTGACGTTCCGCCAGAGAGAATTGTAGACCGCTTTTCTCTCGTCTGTGGTCACAGTTTAGTTCGCAATGTGAATCATATGAAGCCTTTTTGCAAAGGCGCCATCAAACTTTATAAAATTGATCAAATAAGTGAAAATATTACCTACCTTTTGGTCGTAGCATTGTCGGGAAAACTATAAACAAGTCTACATCTTAAACACTCCTCTCTTTACATTATCATTTTTCCCGATACTATAATATCGAGATACCGGTTTTATTCCCAAAGGCACAAACTTCACAGTAACTTACAAACGGTAGGCAGACGTGTCTACTTGGCAATACTTGGCAATATGCCCGCCACTTGGCAGGAATTAATTGTTAAGTCGGCTTGGCAAGTTTGTATTGAAGCTGTTTCCTACTGTATTTACTTGGATGTGTGTTATTTTTAATTAGATTTGAAACTGTTTGGAGATAATTATCTGGTAGTTTAGTTTTGTGTTTTTCTATACACATAAATGAAATTGATGTGTCTGTTTATAATTTCAAAATAATAGCTTTTTGCTGATTTACTAATTATGTCAGTATATATTATGGTACCTAAAGCAACCAAAAAACCTGTCTGTCTGTTTGTTTGGGCTAATCTCAATTTCTATGTTGACGGGACTTTTACCGGCAGATAGCTGATCGTACAAGAAGTAACATAGGCTACCTTCTTTCAGAAAAAAGGATAAGTATCCGTGCAAAAAAAAACCTTAAAAATGTTAACAAAATCCAATTTTATCAATAACACTTGTAACGGGATATTTACCATGTTTATTACTTGTAACGCCCACTCCGAATAACTTTAGTTTATTCATGATCATGGCGTTTGCGACAGCGGCGAAATATCGGGAACTCGAAACAAATAATAAACATGGGAAATATCCCGTTACAACTGTTATTGTTAGTGCTAGTGACCATGTCAGTTTAAAAACTTAAAGTTCGATTCAAATTGAGAAGTCATATTTTTATAATAATTTCAAGCGGAGGAAGGTCGCGGGCATTAGATAGTTTTTTTTTTTTTTTAATTATAAATGGATAAATGGTAAGCGATGATGTGGTCGACGGTGAAGCACGCTTGCCTAGAAGAAACTTATTCGCTCTTGACTTGAAGACCCCCAGATTGTAGCTATCGGAAAACACAGACTCCCACTCCCACTCCAGACTCTTAGTTTAATGAGAAAGTAGAGTTTGCGTGGTTCTAAATATTAATTAAGTACCGCTGTTTAATAAAAATAAAAGATAATCATTTCTAAGGAAATTGGTAAATAAAAAGAATTAATATTACTTTATGTGACATAAAAACAAATTATAATAAGACTTGCCATTTTAAAACTCAAAACATGGAGCTTAAAAAGCGTGTTAATGAAATCTCAAGAAAAGCTTACTTAACATTCAGCTAAGTTCATGTCGAAATTCTTTTATAGTCATTTATTTGAATGGCCTGAATAATTTTGACATGACAGACATTTTCGCTAAAAAATTTCAAGAATATTTTAAAAATCTAGTTGAACTTTTTATACTACCTACTTTTACCGTTTTCATTAAAATTTTGTAAGGCAGTATAAAATATAAAAATAAAAAAAATACAAGTTTTTCTCTGTTAAGATAAAAAACTTCACTTCTTACATAATACTTTAAATGAGGTATTTTTGTAGCTTTTAGAGAAGGCAGTATCAATTAAAATTCGTGGCAATTTAAGCCATTACATAAGTTCCGCACTTAACAGTCATCATCATCATCGGCCTATAATGTTCCCACTGCTGGGACACAGGCCTCCTCTCTATGAAAGGTAGTGGGCTGTAATCCACCACGCGGGCCCAGTGCGGGTTGGTAGATATCACAATACGTCTTCGATTTTTCTAGGACATGTCGGTTTCCTCACGATGTTTTCCTTCACCGTTTTGAGAGCAGCGGTGATGAAATAAATTACACAAAGTAATGTGCCTGCCTGGGTGCGAACCCACGGCTTACTGCTCGTAAGTCAGGGCTGCCACCACTGGGCCACCGCTGCTCTCACACCAATTTAATAATTTAATAACACTATTTTTTGAACGCTCAGTATGTAGGTACACTCAACAGCAAAACTAGATTTGTTTTTCATAGAATGTAATTAAAAATAAAGTAACTGCTGCAGGTTGATGAAAAAGACCCGTATCTCAAAAACTTAATATCAAAACAAATTTTTGTTGAACCCCGTGTACGGTCTCATCGCCGTACATTTTTCTGCTTACTCGGTGACCTACTTTATGTCAACGATGCGCGTCATAATTCAACATAATAAAACGACATGACAAACGAATTTAAATATAGTGAACTTATAACTGGGTAGCTATCAACAACTGAGAGAAATAATCGCCTTCCACTCTAGTACTGTAACTTACTCTTAACTTAAATAAACTTAACTATTTAGTGCATCTTAGTGGAAAGTGTTTCTCTATACAAACTACAAAACCTTCACGACAAATCGGTGTACGGAGTTAACTACTACAACCCGTACATTTATGGTCCTTCGAGCCTTCGTGTATCTTAGTGTGTTTGTGTCTCTCGTGACGGTAGCGAATCGGTTCAACTGGTCTCCCGGAAGAGGGTCGCCCCAGTTGGATTGAGAAGGCGCAAATACCTAGCCAGAGTGCAGGCACATTGAGTACCGGAAACAAACTACAACTACTTGAAGAGCCTTCGACTACTGGAAGAGCTTTAAACTACTGGAACTAACTACAACTACTTGAAGAGCCTTCGACTACTGGAAGAGCTTTCAACTACTGTAACTAACTACAACTACTGGAAGAGCCTTCGACGGTACCAGTGAAAAGTCTTCAACTACAAGGATAAACTTCGGGACTTTTCCAAAAGGTATTTTTGAATTACAACGAAGCTATTATCTATAATCAAGATGAATAAGCTATCGCAACAATCAACATGTTTCGAAAACATCAAAACATTATGCACTAACTATAACAAGGATAGCAAAACCAGAAAAACAAAGGAATACTTGAACAAGCGGCTGTCCTCGTTAGAAACTCAATGGATGGATTTCAATGCACGGCATACATTGCTGTTGCAAGAAATTGAAGACAGGAACATAAACTATTTTGTGGAAGATGTCTACGGTAAGACAAAGACCATGTACGAAACAACTAAAGCAGACATTTTAAAAATGTTGCAAACTACTGAAGAAAATGTCAAATTCGACCTGACAGACTTGTCAAGAGGAGAACCTGATGAGAAGACCAAGATTTTGCTGATTAAACAGGAATGCAACTTCAAAGCCATCGATCGAGCTATGGCAAAAATTGATTTTGATGCCTTAGCTGAAAAATGGGAACTTGACGACCACTTGTCAATTTTGAAGTCGAAATGGGAAGCTATTGACAGTACTCATTGGGAACTGGAAGCCTTACTGAAAGGTTCGGAACATACGTACTATGACAAGTTCAACAGCATGGAAGACAAATATGACGAAACAAGGAAACTACTGAAAAGCAAGATGTGGTCCAACGCTCATCATCAACATTCAGCACCGAGAATCGAGATCCCAGAATTTTCAGGACACTACAGCAAATGGATATCTTTCAAAGATCTGTTCCTGGAAACCATACACAAAAACCCGACATTGAATAAAGCTCAAAAAATGCAGCATCTGAAGACCAGGCTGAAAGGTGAAGCAGAAAGACTGGTGCAACACTTGAGCATCAGCGCCGCCAACTACACTTCATGTTGGGAGATACTGACTCAACGGTACGACAACCGTCGACTACAATTCTCGTCGTTCATGAACACTATGCTGCAGTTGCCTGTCATACAGAAGCCAGACGCTTACAACTTAAAGAAGCTGCATGACGTAACAACGGAATGTCTAAATGGTTTAACAAACATTGGTTTTGATATAACCAGTTGGGATCCGATGATTGTCCATCTGATGTCACAGAAACTAGACTGTGGGAGTTACAATGAATACATAAAAAACTTGCACGATAACAGAGAGGTATCGACACTACAGGAATTTATGACATTCTTAGAAAACCAGTTTATGGCGTTCGAAACCATGAAGACTTCAAAGAAAGACATACAGAGTTCTGAGAAGTCAGCTGGAAAACATGAACCTCGAAAAAACTTCGATCATAAGAAGTGGGTTCCAAAAACTTACCACACTTCATACGGGCAGTGCCCTCTTTGCCAAAACAATCATGTTTTAATGCGATGTCAGCAGTTTATTGACTTGGATACAAAGCAACGAAACAGCACAGTTGCAAAATTGCGACTATGCAAAAACTGTTTGTTTAGTCACGAAAACCAAACTTGCAACTCTACGAAAACTTGTAAGGAATGTAATATGAAGCATCATACGCTCTTACATTACAACAATTCCAATAAAAATACACCTTCGACGAGCAATGAAAACCATCGCTCAGGTCAACGACCTTCGAAGGAAACTGAGACGCCAAGCTCGAATCATCTATCAGCCAGCGAGATGGAAGTTCTACTGACAACCGTCCAAGTCAAGGTCAAATCGGTAGATGGGACTTACGTAACTCTTCGTGCGCTCATAGATCAAGGCTCACAAGTCAACTTAATAACTGAAAATGCAGCACAACTGCTAAAGCTGCCAAGAAACAAACTAACTGCGAAGATATCTGGAGTTGGAACTGTATCAGGCGACTGTAAAGGACGCCTTACAATAACATGCAAATCAATCCATTCTGAATATACTTTCAACACTGACGCATTGATTATGAAGAGATTGATAAATAAACTACCGAACAACACATTCGAACGATCAGAGTGGTCGCATTTACAAAACTTAAAACTAGCGGACCCTGATTTTAACATTTCAAGGCCTATTGACATACTACTTGGAGCTGACGTATACGCGGAAGTTATACAAGATGGGATGTTAAAAGGCGCACCAAAGTCACCCGTTGCGCAACAGACACAGCTGGGATGGATTTTGTGTGGAAAATTAGAAACTTTAAACTGTCACGTCACATTACTAGACTTGGCTGAAATAACTAAATTTTGGGAATGTGAAGACGTCTCCAAAACAAACATTGACCGATCTCAAGCGGATCAATGTGAAACTTACTACAAAGACACTACTCGCCGTGGTTCAGATGGAAGATACATTGTAAAGATGCCTTTATGTCCGGATTATGAAAATAAGATCGGAACATCGAAGACGATCGCAATATCACAATTGCTGCAACTAGAAAAAAGGTTTAAAAGAAATGGCCGTCTTGAAATGTTATATAAAGAGTTCCTTAAGGAATACCTGGATTTAGGCCATATGAAACCAGCTAAACCCATGACATCTTCAACTACTGAATGTTTCTTACCACACCACGGAATACTTCGTGAAGAATCTACTACCACGAAACTTAGAGTTGTCTTCAATGCATCTCAGAAAACTAAAACAGGATACAGTCTTAACGGCCTACAAGAAAAGGGCCCCAACCTACAAAAAGATATCCAAGAACTTATCATAAAATGGAGAACTTACAAATACGCCTTTACAGCTGACATCGAGAAAATGTACCGATGTATCTGGCTGTCTGAGGAACAACAACATTTGCAGAAAATCATTTGGCGAACTACGCCGTCAGAGAACCTGCAAGAGTACCAACTTTGCACTGTCACTTATGGCACGAAATGCGCACCGTGGCTAGCCATGAGAACCATCAAACAACTGGCATACGATGACGGCTACAAATACCCCATGGCAGCCAAAGTACTACTGCACGAAGCATACGTCGACAACGTCATAAGCGGCCACAACTCACTGGAAAAGGCCCAGGAACTCCAGACATCCCTTATCGGTATGTTAAAGGGAGCCGGGATGAACTTACGCAAGTGGTCCAGCAATGATCCAGCATTGTTAGAAAACTTAAGTGATGATCAGATCTCACGCAGAATTACTTTTGACTTCAAGCAAGAGGAATCCATGAAAACCTTAGGACTAGGTTGGAATCCGCAAGCCGACACTTTTGTGTTTAACTGGAAATATGAAAAATGTCGACCGGAAATAACTAAAAGGCGACTGCTTTCAGAAATTTCACAACTTTATGATCCGCTGGGTTGGCTATCACCCATAACTATTGCGGCAAAGATTATATTTCAAGAAGTATGGCTCAACAAACTTGATTGGGATGATCAGTTACCGTCATATATAGCAGATAAGTGGCTAAAACTAAGAGCTGACATACCCAATGTAAAACACATGAAAATAAAGCGCTGGATCGGTTCAACGAACCAAAAAATAGAACTATTTGGATTCTGCGACGCCAGCGAAAAGGCTTATTCCTGCGTAGTTTACAGCTGCGTCCGAGATGAACACAACAAGCCAACAATAACATTACTCGCTGCTAAAACAAGAGTAGCACCGTTATCACTAACGATCACATTACCGAAACTTGAACTTTGCGGCGCGCTCTTACTATCGCAACTCATCGTAAAAATCAGAGAAGCTCTGAATGGTTTCAATATAACTACGAGCGTTTGGTGTGATTCCCAAGTGGTCCTGGCATGGATACAGGGGGATACATCTAAAAGAGAAAAATACGTCGCCAATCGAGTTGAAAAAATAAGACAAATCATACCAGCCGAACAATGGCGTTATGTGAAGTCGCAAGATAACCCTGCAGACTGTGCTTCAAGAGGATTGCTACCAACCAAGCTAACAACATTCAGTCTGTGGTGGGAAGGTCCTACATTTTTGAATACCTTCCAAGAACAAAGTCGTGAAGAAAACATAACATGCACTTTTACAACTAACATGGGCAGCGTTTGCCAAACGAAATCGAACTCTATGAACAAAGAGACCAATAATTGTATTCATGACTTATTAACTAATTGCAGTTCATTGACCAAGGCGATCAGAATTGTAGCACGGATTCAACGATTTATCGGAAACGCACGCAACAAGAAACGTGACACCGGATGCCTCACATTATGCGAATTAAACAATGCAAATGAACAAATAATAAAATATGTCCAACAAACGGAAATTACGCAAGAATATAAACAACTTATGAAGAAAGCAAATATTTCTACAAAAAGTAACATTTTCAAACTTAAACCATACTTGGACAACAACGGCTTAATCCGAGTCGGGGGTCGGCTGAACCATTCCAGTTTACCCTTTGAGATGAAGAATCCAATTATTCTACCTAAGGGTGGAAGATTTACTGAGTTGGTGATCCATCATGCTCATCTAACGACTTTACACGGAGGAGCCAGACTAACCTTAGCGTACATCCGGCAACGGTACTGGATCGTTGGCGGTAACAGAGCGGTGAAAGCTGAATTACGGCGCTGTGTGCGCTACCATCGCTACAACCCGACGGCGTTAAACCAACTCATGGGAGAACTGCCACCGCAACGAGTAACACCTTCGCGCCCGTTTACCCACACTGGAGTTGACTTCACAGGACACGTCGAAGTCAGACTTAACTAAAGGAAGAGGAGTTCGAACTTCAAAGGGCTACATATGCATATTCGTATGTATGGTTACAAAGGCTGTGCATATCGAACTTGCATCGGACTTAAGTACTGAAACTTTCATAGCAGCCTTCCAGAGAATGTGCTCCAGGCGCGGCACACCAGGGCACGTCTACTCGGATTGTGGTACGAATTTCATAGGCGCAGCAAGGTTGCTTCAGAAAGAGTTTGAAGACTTCAAGCAAATCTTGTCGCCAAACTTCTTCAATAACATCGCAGACATGGGAGTACAATGGCACTTTAATGCGCCCGCTTGGCCGACTGCAGGTGGACTATGGGAGGCAGCGGTAAAGTCAATGAAGTATCACCTTCGTCGGGTGCTAGGAGACCAAAAACTAACGTACGAGGAATTTACCACCCTGCTTGCAAAGATAGAAGCGTGCATGAACTCCAGGCCGCTTTGCCAACTCACGGAAGACCCCGAAGAATTTTACAACTACCTGACACCGGGTCACTTTCTAACGGGGGGACCAACAATGTCTTTACCACGAGCTGACTACACTGATGAAAATAACATTGACCTCCGCCGACGTTGGCAGTTAACTGAACATATGTTCCAACAATTTTGGAAGAATTGGTCAAACGACTATCTTACTCAACTACAAACGCGCAGCAAATGGAACAATCCCAAGAAAAACCTCAGCGAGGGGGACATCGTACTTGTCCGGGACAACAATTTGCCGCCAGGAAAATGGGCCCTGGGACGGGTGCTAGAACTTCACCCCGGAGCGGATGGATACGTTCGAGTGACAACCCTAAAAACCCAAAGTGGTGTCATTAAACGACCTATAATAAAACTATCGGCTCTACCCATCGACACAAACTGCAACAAAAATTACGAAGAATACAAAACGGATTTACAAAAGGCTGAGAAACCTACCATAACAAAACAATCTGGAAGAAAATGTCTTACAAACATTTTAATGTTTCTTTTCACAATGTTGATACTTGTGAATGGATCATATGGTTCGCAACTAAAGTCAGGCACTCAAATTACCAAACTGGAATCTGAGCGACCGATTTATTATGACACCATAGGCAAAATAGAACTCATTCACGATGAATGGACTTTGCTTACGTACTAAAACTTAACAAACTACTGGCAGGGCGTTCAACACATTGAAAAATACATTAACGGTGTAAATGACCTTTGCCAGAAGATCCATCAAAGTTACTGCCAAGCTACGACAGATCAACTTACCCACGAGATGGAACTACTCAACTTCTACAACACGATGCTGCTGGCTCCCCATAAGCATTTATCTACGCGCAAAAAGCGCGGCTTAATCGACGGAGTAGGCATGGTAGCAAACAGCTTATTCGGTGTTTTAGACCAGAGATTTGCTGACAAATACCACAAGGATATTGATGCCATACAACGTAACGAAAACTATTTACGTGAACTCGCAAAAAACCAAACATCGATCATGCAACTACAAAATGACGTTTTGAAGAAAAACGATGAAAATATCAAGCTTCAATGCAAGATGATAGACCACTTCATGGAAGAAACTAAGACGAATCTACGCAGCATTGAAACAGAAATACAAATAATGATGGCCACAAGTTACTTCAACTCCGCTTCGCTCACAGCATCGCTACTACTACGAAATCTTAAGGAAATTCAAACTATGCTCCTGAACACTCTAACCAATGTCTACAGTGGACATATGGACGTGCACTTGATATCACCAGTCAGTCTAGTAAAGCAACTAGAAGACATATCCGGCAGACTGCCGAGGACTCTGTCTTTACCGACTGAAAATATCAGAGAAGATATCAAGGAACTTTACAAGTTGCTGTACGTGAAAGCACGAATCACAAAGAACTTCTTTATGTTCGAAGTTCACATTCCTTTAATTTCGAATGAGGACTTCACCTACTATCGGGCTATCGCTATACCCTTCAAGGCGGAGTCAAATTACAAATTGATGGAGCTATCTTCGGAATATATTGCTGTGAACTTTGAGAAGATTTCTTACATCTCACTAAAAGATAAAGACTTCAATCAATGCATCAAAAGACAAAAGAATAACTTCATTTGTAACGCAAACATACCAGTGTTCAACTTACAAAACAAGAATGCACCTTGCGAAGCAAAACTACTGGGTCATCGTGCAACTACGTCACCGTGTGACGTCCACAGTGTGTCATGCGAGGAAGTATGGATCAAGTTGCAAGAATCAAACAGCTGGCTGGTTGTTTGTTGCGGAAGGTGCAAATTACGTACTGTTTGTGAAAACGACGTAATATCGCAAACTATCACATCGGCGGCTATAGTAACTTTGAACCAAGGATGCGTACTGCGGTCAAAGGAACTCACCATCACTTCACACAATCAGTACAACAGTAACCTCAACGTTAACTATGACATGCATGTACCGAACCTTAATTCACCGATAAACAACATTGTCAACGTCACACTTCACAACGCGCCACACGAACTCTTCAGTCTTAAGAAAAACGACTTCGAAGTAATTGACAAAAAGCTGCGGTTCCAACAAGAGAACGAGCCGAAACTACCATCCACTATCACCGATCATGACGTTCACTAATATGCAATCTGTTACCTTTTACTAACAATTGCTGTCATCACTTTCCTGTGGGTCATAACAAGGAAATACTGCACTCTGCTCAAGAAGCGATTTCCAAGGAGGAAAAATAGAAGACAAATACATGAGGACATTGAACTTGAACCAATGGGACTTCGACAGCAGACTGCCAGAGAAGAGAACCAGCAGGCGCCCACTGACGACTGCAAAGTTCAACCTCAAGGGCACCGAGACAACATTGCCTTTACTTTTGATTGATTGTTTACCTATTTACTTTTACTTTAATGTTTGACTTTGTACAGGTGTTTATTTCTTTCTCTCTCTTTACTCATCTTAGCTTCTTTATGGGGTTGCCAATATGTACGGTCTCATCGCCGTACATTTTTCTGCTTACTCGGTGACCTACTTTATGTCAACGATGCGCGTCATAATTCAACATAATAAAACGACATGACAAACGAATTTAAATATAGTGAACTTATAACTGGGTAGCTATCAACAACTGAGAGAAATAATCGCCTTCCACTCTAGTACTGTAACTTACTCTTAACTTAAATAAACTTAACTATTTAGTGCATCTAAGTGGAAAGTGTTTCTCTATACAAACTACAAAACCTTCACGACAATTCGGTGTACGGAGTTAACTACTACAACCCGTACACCCCGATATCATTTTTTTAAGAGCTATTGATAAACACCCCACACTCTTAGTTACATATTTGTTCGGCCACCCCTATATTTTTTATTTCACATCATATTTCACTTTTCGAATTGCAATAGGGATGGTGACTCATTTTTTTTTATTTGTCTATCGGGTAGATTATTAAAAAGTATTTGACACGTATTTTTTCTTTTTTCACGTAATCGTAAAATTACGGAGATATTTTGAGTTGAAATGGCGCATGACGTCACGGCTTAGTACATTTTATACCTAGTTCTGACGTAGTTAGCCCCCACTCTCCAACTTTAATGCGTTTTAACTAAGTAGTTTTTTGTTATCTTGATAAAACAAAAAATACGTATCTAATATTTTTGTATTACCTGATTGACGGACAAAATAGAATTTCGTTTTCTTTACCCAGTCATCATCCCTATTCTGTGGTGCCAATAGTCTCGGAGAAAAAAATCCGTGACTTACGGATGGACAGACAGACCGAATACATAACGGTTCCGTTTTTTGCCATTTGGCAACGGAATCCTAAAAATCGAGGATCAATGAAATAATCATGTTGTGCCGACGCCAAGGACAGAAAGATGATAATGATTCTGTCCTTTTGTAAGTAAACCATGACACACTTAGTTCGCTCAGAAAGTGTTTACAATACCGCCTATGAAAGCGGTCGCCGAGACGTCAATTTTTAATTTGTGATACTCAGCAATATTTTCAGACACAATACTGTAAAATATTTTCAGAATATATAAATGCAAATTATTTTCTAGTTCAGACTTACCACCACTTCTGAGATCGACTGTACTTAGTAGTTAGTTTTGAAAAGAAACATTTTGTATAAAAAATTGTGAAGTGTTTTCTTTATGGTACGGCTTTTCAGGTTCTGTTTACTTGACAATTTATATTTATGAATGTCTACATAGCTAGAAAGAAAAATCAAAATTTGCATGCGACAGAAGTCTTTCGCTAGATTCCATATTATGAATTTGAATAATATATTGTGTTTTACAAGGATGAAACTGATGGAACAGCGACGCTAAATCGACACACACTCTCGTCTTCACAGTTTCAGCTCTAAGAAGACTTCGACTAAAACGGTGCAGTCTAAAATATTCTTAAAAAGCTTACCTTTTTTCTATAGATCCCACTAATATTATAAATGCGTATGTTTGTGAGGATGGATGGATGGGTGGATGGGTGGATGGGTGGATGGGTGGATGGGTGGATGGGTGGATGGATGGATGGATGGATAGATGGATCGATGGAATGATGGATTGACGGATTGATTGATGGTTGGATGGATAGATGGATGAATATCCATCCATCGGGATGGAAGGATAGATAGATAGATAGGTGTTTGTTACACTTTTAAACGAAAAGGCGAAAACCATGGAACGGATTTGGATGATATTTGACCTGAAGGACCATAACGCCATATCCCGCATATTCCTACATAGTGCCGAAGTTTCATTCCAGTAGTACCATCCCGTGGGACAATAGGGGATAATCCTATATTTTTTTTCTTTGTCCGTCGGGTAGTTTATTGAAAAGTATTGGACACGTATTTTTTCTTCTTTCACGTGGTCATAAAATTACGGAGATATAATGAGTTGAAATGGCGCATGACGTCACATGTAGGTAAGTTTTATACCTACTTGTGACGTAGTAAGCCCCCACTCTCCAACTTTAATGAGTTCTAACCAAGTAATTTTTTGATATTTTGATAAAACAAAAAATACGTGTCTAATATTTTTGTATTACCTGTCTGACGGACAAAATAGAATGTCATTTTCTTTACCCAGTCCGATCCCCTATTACCAAATAAACCGCGGGCGAAGCCGTGGCAATAAGCTATAGTTCTTACATTAAACTTACTTCGTCAGACTACAAAGTTCGACACGCTACAAGGATACCAAATGACACTTCTTTCTTTGAACTTCTAACAAAGAAAAACTTCGTAATAGTTTATGTGATTTATTTTGTAAAAAGGCTGCTGATATAATATTTATCTTTTTTCTTTCTTTTAAGCAAATCGAGACTAGAGGCATTCGCTTTGTGAACGTTTCGTATTTCTAGAACGGGTTGATATAAATTTTACGATAGCTTAGGACCGGCCAATGTGGTGACACTTGGGGGAGGCCTATGTCCAGCAGTGGACGTCTTTCGGCTGAAATGATGATCATGACGTATTAGGAGGCAGGCCAGGCCGGTATCAGGCTCGGTGGGTGACGATCTTCGCAGGGTGGCTGGTAGCAACTGGATGAGAGTGGTCGAGAATCGAGTTAAGTGGCGTGCGATTGAAGAGGCCTTTGTCCAGCAGTAGGCTGACGATGACGTATTGGGAGGAAGTGTCAGAAAAAACATCCAACCTTCTTCAAGACATGGTTTTATTTTTATAAAAAGCTTGACGATGTATTGAGATACTCCACTTAAGGTGACACTTTTCGTCATTTTTTCCATAGAAACTTCGGGGGGGTTTTACTCCACTGTTTGACACGGCACATCCAAAGTAAAACATGATATGGTATTGTCTCATTATCAATTTTGTCTGTACTGAAACAGAATAGGAAAATAAAAAGCCATTAAAAAGTTACGAGCTATCAAAGATTCGTTTTATTGCAAATTTTAACGCAACTTTGGTCGTAAATTAGTAATAAAAGTAGTGTCAAATTTCCAAAACAAAGTCGATACCGATACAGCACAATTATCAAAGAATTAAATACATTTTATTTGTAATTGATACACGCAGTGGTTTTTTCATAAAACACTATGTTCCAAAAGCCTTTTTGTATTTTTTTACGCGCGCCTTACGTTTCGGAACGCTGTGTGTGTGCGTACGAACTAGATGTGCGTGAAGACTAGCGTCTAAATGCTTATCACTGATACTATCTGATACCATCTCTGTCGAGAACGATGCCAAGTGAGACAGCGTGCTTTTCGGCCACGGCCACCAGTGAGTTCGAGCCCGCGACTAGAGGAACCTTAAGGAAATAGTTCAACAAAAACATTGGTGCCTTTTTTATTTTATTTTTTTGCGGATGGGAAATCATCAAATGACTTCTCCCGCTCTGGGCGGAGCGGGAGGGAGTGTCAGTAAACCTCCCCGTGCGCCTAGTGGCTGCTGGTCCCTCTCGATACGTCTGGAGGGAAAAGTAGCTGCTAGGACGGTGCACCCCGGGCGCCGGCAGTGTCCTTCCCCGAGGAGTGGGAAGAGATTCCCATTCTCCGGGGAATGTCACTGCCGGTGGCGAATATTCTGACGTGGAGGGGTCCAACCCGGACCAACGCGGCGTTTCTCCGCGTGACTCTCTGAAAAGCAGAGGGCACAGCGGAGGAGCAAGGGCGGGCTCGGTGTGCACTCACCCTGCCTCCGAGTAGACAGTGAAGGACGTAGTCCTCCGCTGTCCCCGTCGTCGTTCTCGTAATCCCATCATCGGAGTGTCGTGGATCACGTCTCGCGGCTTCGATCGGGACCGAGGGTCTTGGCTTAACCACCCGGACCGCGAGGTAGAAAACCTCTATAAAAAGTTACCCCGAATCTCAAGCGGCGGCGCACCGTGAGGGGATGTATGGCTGACGGGTGTTCCCATGGAACAATCAGTCTCTAGTGCGACCCCCGCCAGGGTACCAGCCGACCCCCTGGCGGGTCATAAATTTTTAAAGGCTTATCCGGGTAAAGGGGGCACTGCCCGGATGGACCTCGTATTTCCCCCACACTCGTGGGACCAAACATTGGTGCCTTCTTTTGGCTTCGATTTTCTTTAGTGTTTAATAGTACTATATAACCTATTTTGTCTTCAGATAGTTTCTAAATTGAAACACGTGTAAAATAAATTGAGCAGAAAAGACTGTTTTCAAATAGTCTCCGGGGAGATTCTCAATTTTCCGGGCTCAGAACTTGTAACGTAAAATACATAGTGTTCCGCTGTATTTTAGAGTAAATTAGTTTAAGTATGATGGTGATTGCTTCTGTATGAAAGGTACTGTTTTATTAACCATCGTGAAGAGGTCAGAAATTATCCCAAAGGAATGTACTAATAGGATAAAAAGTATCTTACGTTCTAACTTAGGTATATGGGATTTGTGCCAAATAACACAGAAAAGGTAACAGGCAAAAAGACACACAGACAAACAGTCCTTAAAATAGACAGACAGACTAACAGAGAGATTCATTAGTGCACGGTTCGGGTTGGTCGTTTCTTATGCAGAAGAACCGGGAAGACACTCCATGGTTACTCTTTTAAAATCATTAGCAATATTTGAATTTTACAACGTTAGTTCTTAAGTATGGGAGGACAGCTTAGGCCCGACAATAAGTCGTTGCTTACTACAAAACGTAGAACAAGATAAAATAAAAAATAAAAAAAAACAAAAACTAGGAATTTACAAAGCCTACAATGTGCACACATTCACAAAAATCGATAAATAAAAAAATTATCTATGTAAAAGTAAAAACAAAATGTTATAAGAAGACTATAATTAAACAATTGACACACATGTTGCCATCAGTGCTGTAACGATGCTGAACAATTTCTGAACTGTGCAATGATTTGAAAACTATTGTAAAACATCTGAATAAAAAGAATGGGAAAATAAAATTGGGAATAGTTAGGGACATCCACACATTTGTGTCGTTTATAAGCTACCAGAAAGGCCGCATGAGCTGAAGAAACAAGAGCCAAACTTCTTTATCTTCTACGTATATAGTCCTTAATTTCGTAACATGCTTTTTTAATATGGACACATAATATATCATCATCTGCCTAGCCTTTTCCCAAACTATTTTGGGGTCGGCTTCCAGTCTAACCGGATGCAGCTAAGTACTAGTATTTTACACGAAGCGACTGCCTATCTGACCTACACAGCCCAGTAACTGGGTAATACGATATACCCCTTGGTAAGACTGGATGTCAGACTTTTTGGCTTCTGACTACTCGTAACAACTGTCAAAGATCTACAAAAGACAGCCGGGACCAACGGCTTAACGTGCTTTCCGAGGCTCGGAGGAAATTCGGTATGGTCACCCATCCACGAACCAACCTCGGCTAGCACGGCTTAACCTTAAAGATCGACCCGGGCGGCTGTTATTATTTAGGCAAGAGCTCCTTTTTAATAAGGACACGTTTGATGTTATTTTTAAACTTTTCATCAGTCAGTTCTGTACCTAACTGAAAATTCCAATAACACTTTAACCAACACGGGAATCGACCCATGAACCCAAGCTCAGCACTCGCACTTATGACTACAAGAAGAATGAGGAAGTTATGACATTATTATGAATAGCCGAAGCTTAAAAAATAGTGGATACCATTAGCAACACTATACTACTCAAATACCGTGAAATATGGCTCAAGTAATTTGGCACCGACTGGCATATTGCCAGAGTCAACAAGTTTGTCGATATAAAATATATCTACCAAATAACTGTGATGAATTTCGGGGAGAGATTATAACTTTCGTTTTATGCGGGCATATGGTCAAACTGATGGAAAGGAGTTATGTTTATTAGCAACAAGCTGTAAAAAAAATATATGTGGAAATTATGTTTTTCCTACGTCTCCGTGATTTTTTCTGATTTATTTCGTTATGCGATCCAAGATAGTTAATTTTTGTTGTTGAGATTTCGTAGAGATTTTTTGTCTCGGAGCTTTTCTGGTGGTCGACACTGTTGATTTTGGGTTTCAGAAGTTAGAATTGAGACCAATTTTGGCGGGCTTGTTCCTTAAAAAAAGTTTTTTGTTTAAAGTCTTGAGAAAAGAATGGGCAGATGATGATTAGGTTGAAATAAAATTACATCCTAACACAATGCCGTTAGGTATCTTTTTTGACCTTCTTACTTTTATTTTTGTTTCGCTAGTTAATATTTATTAAGTCAGTTCCCAAAGTTATACAAAAAGTTCTTGTTAATGTCTATGTTCTCTCTCTGTCATACTAAGCTTTGTTTATTAGAATACTCGTTGTGGAATTTGAAATGAGTATTAGGAGAACAGAATCATGATGAAGATGATGGAGGGGTGCAGAATGTAGTTGCAGGGTAGGTAAGCACGGAAGGGGTCCGAGAGGGCCGATGCCTGCCAGGGCTGCGGGACTGTTCGAAAGAGATACCGTAACCCTGGAACACAAAGGGCTAAGAAGGAACATGGATGGGCTTTAGTCAGTACAAGTCTGACACTCGCTTCCGCTCCACCCAGAGCGGAAGGAGTCATTTGATGATTTCCCATCCGAACAAAGAAAGGGTAGGCAAGCAAAGAAATTAACGAAACGGCACTTTTGTGTAGGTATTTTGGGGCAAAACGGAAAACCGCCATTTTAACAAATAAATAACAAACGTTAACGTTGAAACAGATAATATGCGAAATCATATTTCCAAAATCGCTTATTTCAACAACTTACTTAAGCACACAACAATTATATACTTTACTCGTTCAATCTACATTCAAAAACACGCAGCCTCGATCTTTCAAACGTTAACCCACAATATTACTGCTATTACCTCATAACGTGACTTCAAGTCTACCATACACTGAAAAAAGTCAAGCTAAACGAAACAGAACAAAAAAATATTCCTTTTATTTTCCAAAATGGCTGAATTAGCATACAAAGATCTCGCGGGTCGTCGCTTAAAGTAATAAGTAGGCGAGACAAAATTCTGAGTGTGCCACAGAGCATATAAATAAGACAGACAAGGCAACACATTTTGTTTTATGTATTCTAGCTTCTTGACGGAGTTGAACGAGAAAAAATGAATTGTTGAATTTCGAATAGCTTGCAATAAAATAAATTAAATAAAGTAATTTGCTTCCAAATCCTTCGATCCAGGGCCAATGTGGACCACTGGTCGTTGGAAGTGGAGGGGAAAGTTTTTTTTTTTTGTTTGAGTTCCATGTATGGGGGGATATCCTTATCTATATTTTTTTTTTTAATTTTTTACAAAAATCATAATGCGGTTCACAGAATACATCTACCTACCAAGTTTCAGCTGTGTAGTCCTAATAGTTTCGGAATAAAGTGGCTGTGACATACGGACGGACAGACAGACAGACAGATAGACATGACGAATCTATAAGGGTTCCGTTTGTTGCCATTCAGCTACGGAACCCTAAAAATATAAACGGTGTAAAACACCTCTTGACGAAGCCCAAAGGCACTGGTTCTCCCTGTCATTGCGATAATTTCTATCGTTCTACACCATACCTAGGAACCTTCTAGTTTCGGAGATATTAGGGGTCAAAGTTCCAACTTTTTGACATAAAAGTATTTTTTTAAATACAAGTTTTTAATGTAAGATTTTTAAACACCTCCACGACACGGGGGTCGTGGAGGTGTTTAAAAATCTTACTTATCTTACTATTCAATCCGTCCATCAGCACAATGTTTTGAGTGCGTTACATTGAGTTCTACCACAAAACATGATTTTGTACCCCCAAAAAAAAGTCGTTACCCAGCAATAATTTTTGCGTAAAGTTACTTAGTTTTATGTACAGAATGCTTGGTTGACGGCTTCGTGATGAGGTGATTTACACGGTGTATTAGACTAAGGTGATTCTGTCACTAAGCCGCTTGTACAAAACCTAACCTAACCATCATCATCTGCCTAGTCTTTTCCCTAATAATCTTGGGGTCGGCTTCCAGTCTAACCGGATGCAGCTGAGTACCCGTATTTTACATGAAGCGACTGCCTATCTGATCTCTATAACCCAATAACTGGGTAATACGATACCCCTTGGTAAGACTGGATGTCAGACTTTTAGCTTCTGATTACTCTTACGACTGTCAAAGATCTACAAATGTCAGCCGGGACTAACGGCTTAGCGTGCTTTCCGAGGAAACTCGGCATGTAATGCTCACCCAACCACGGACCAACCTCGGCAAGCACGGCTTAACCTTAAAGATCGACCCTTGCGGCTGCTATTATTTAGTCAATAACCTTACCTATCCGAAATAAAATTGAAACTTCCCTGTAGGGGCGTTGAAAAGCCACTTACTACAAAAAGTACTACAGCGCCATCTATGACACGACGGAAGAACTAACATCAATTTCCTACAAGTCGCAAGCAAAGTTTACATCGACTTAAGAGTATATAGAGAAACCTGACAACAACTATCGCGCAGTTGCCCACCAGACATAACACCTGTCTGGTCGGAGGATCCTCACTTTCCACTCTGTTCGTCATACCCCAAACTGGTGACCCTGAAATAGACGTCACCGCAGCCTTCGAGCAAAGTGACGTCATAACCATCAATTACACTTCGTCCAGCTTTCGAGCAGCAAATACCACAGCCAGCCAGCTTCAAATGAGTATTCCTGACCACCAGCATGCAGGGGAAGCGCATTCCTGATCAGCACCCTCAGCCTCTCATCAAGCACACTGCACTTTTGGCCGGTCGAGAGCTTCCTACCTCCCGGTCGACATCCCTCTAGCTGTAAAATTTGCTAAATCCCCATTACTTAACTAATCATGAGATTTGCCCAGTCATAACAATACGTCATAACATATAAATACGTGCACTCCTCGCACATCGAGAGCTGCTTAATTAACTATCTTTTAATTTTATTTTCATTCTGTTCTTTGACTTCGTTTTCTTCATTTTTAAGATATCATTTAAGGGAAAAGCGAGACAGCCCCAATACAAGTACTGTATTGTAACTGCCTCAGTTTATATAACACACAATGTTTGAGTTGAAATAAATATTTTTGTATTTTGTATAAAAAACTTCACTCTACTGTGGGGTAACCATGACGTCTAAAAGCAGTATTGTTTTAATCTCATTACAGTGTAGGAAAGAGACAGAGCTATACAGCATGTCTACTGCTATCTCTTTTCCACACTAGAATAAGATGAAAATAACACTGCTTTCAGACGTTATGGTAGGCCACCTACTAGCCATCTCTAAAACTTTCACTGCTCTACAGCAAGCACACAATTTTGTAACTTTTACAAAAATGCCTTGAAAATTATAACAGGCTTTGCTGAGAAGGTTAAGAATAATAATTAAATAGACCCAGGTGTGTTGAGTTTATAAGGCCTTGAATTTTTACTTTTTGTCTGTTAGTCTTAAGATCTAGGCCGTGGATAGGCTCTGTCATTACTTTTAATGGGTGTCCTGAGAGTCTTTGTAATATTTATTTCGCAGTGGCTTAGGGCTGAGGCCTTAGCACGAGCGTGCAGTGTAAACGTAACGTAAGTAACGAGTATTCGATTTTGTTAATGGAAAATACAATAGGGGATCGGACTGGGTAAAGAAAACGACATTCTATTTTGTCCGTCAGACAGGTAATACAAAAATATTAGACACGTATTTTTTGTTTTATCAAAATATCAAAAAATTACTTAGTTAAAACTCATTAAAGTTGGAGAGTGGGGGCTTACTACGTCACAAGTAGGTATAAAACTTACCTACATGTGACGTCATGCGCCATTTCAACTCAATATATCTCCGTAATGTAATGACCACGTGAAAAAAGAAAAAATACGTGTCCAATACTTTTCAATAAACTACCCGACGGACAAAGAAAAAAAAATTGGATTATCCCCTATTATCTTATAGCTTCACCATCATCTGCCTTTATCCCAATTTATTTGGGGTCGGCGAAGCATGTTTTCTTCTTCCATACTTCTCTATTACTCGTCATCTCATCAGACACCTTCTATCTTGCCATATCATCTTTCGCACAGTACATCCATCGCCTCTTTGGTCTTCCACTACTCGTATAATACCCATCAAAAATTATCCGATAGCTTTTAGTGATTTTTTTTGCAACAGGCACAATCAGTATCATCCATAGATTTGAATAAATTTGTATATTATGAAAAAAAAAATATCAAAAAAATAAATGTGAAACGAGTATTTTTTATTTCAAAATCGACATATTTGAAAGAAAAGAAAAAAAGAAATAATATTTATTTGTCGCAGGGACATGACGTCCATACAAAATTACAAAAATTAAACAAAACAGTTTGCCTAGGTACAAAGGAAGTCAAAAAAAATATATTAAAAGTACAAACAGGATGGAACAAAAATTTTAACTGCTTGCAAGCAGGTCTTGTCTTGTCAATTTGGGGCCTCTGTTCTCATTATATTCATTTGAAGAGACTTTTAGTAATACAGGGTCTTATTTTTGACCAATGATGGAGCTCGTTGACTGTATTTTTGCTCTAGTGGTGCAAAAGCTACTGCTGATTATGAGGTGAGTTCGATTCCCCAGTCATGCAAAATTGTTTTGGGTTCAGGGATTTCTCTGAATCAGCCAGATAGTCTTGATTTGTGCTCGGTTGATGGCAATAGGCTCGTCCCTTTGACATAGGTTTTAAACATAATTGGCGAAATATGGGTGTACTATGAGCTACACCACTGCCTAACCCCTTCAGCAGTTACAGGCGTGGTGTTATGACTTGTTGCTAAGGCCTGTGATGTCTATTAATTTCAAGAGGGTTTAAAATAATAAAGTGCCTTATATTTTTGCCGCCTGTTATAATATTAATATTGCTAATGGTTTACTTAAGTTAATGGAATGCGATGATGTAGAACGATTTTAGTCGTTTATTTTTTGCGATAACTCAGATGGTAATAGTATCCTACTGATATTATAAACGCGAAAGTTTGTAAGTATGGATGTATGGATGTTTTGGATGTTTGTTACTCATTCACGCAAAAACTACTGAACGGATTTGGATGATATTTGGCACAGGGGTAGTTTATAACCTGGATTAACACATAAGATACTTTTTATCCCGATAGTATGTTCCCGTGGGACATAATCGAACTCCACACGAGCGACGCCGCGGGCAGAAGCTAGTACATTTATAATACGCGAACTCATTGATTATGTAGCATAATTCTTATTTGTATGAAAAGTTAATTTTCCGAATAGTTGTTTTTTTTGGAGACTCATAATACTAACGCCTTTAATCCCCTAAGAGTTGGACAGAGTTGTAGCTAATATAACACCAACTCAAATTGGTCAGTTCTGTTTTAGTACCGAGTTATAGGGTGCGAGCCTATTGCACTGGGCGAACATTCAGACTCCGTGGCTGCCACTGAGTTATTCCAGATGGAAAAACCCAATAACTCTCCACGCCACGCTTGTGGACACTAGACCAACAACGCTAACAGACTGAAAAGTTACGATTTTACGGTTAAAAAATCATTTCACAAAATACATTTTAACACCATCTGGTCCATTATTTTTTTAAGAAATCAAAGTCTCTCAAAGCCTAATCAAAAACAGTTTCAAGAACCCAGAAATTTGAATGAGAAAGAAAGATTTCCTGATAAGAAGCAATTAATTTCCTAATTATTTCTAAATTACTAAACAGAACTTCGAATGTAATTATTACTGAGGACGAATGCTGATTTTGATTTACAGAAAATCATTGGAAACCTTTAATTTCAATTAGTAGATATACACGCCTGAGGATATGTATAGAGTTCACTAGATTTCAATCAAATTACTTTTGTTTCATGTGTGTTTCGTTGTGTGAGGAGCTCGTGGCTAAATAATAACAGCCGCACGGGTCGATTTTTAAGGTTAAGCTAAGCTTGCTGCGGTTGGTCCGTGGATGGGTGACCATAATTACATACCGAGTTTCCTCCGTGCCTCGGAAAACACGATAAGCCATTGGTCTCGGCTGTCATTTGTAGATCTCTGACAGTCGTTACGAATAGTCAGAAGCCAAAAGTCTGACATCCAGTCTTACCAAGGGGTATCGTACCCAGTTACTGGGTTGTGGAGGTCAGATAAGCAGTCGCTTCATGTGAAATACTGGTACTCGGCTGCATCCGGTTAGACTGGAAGCCGACCCCAAGATAGTTTGGGAAAAGGCTAGGCAGATGATGATGTGTGTTTCGTTGTGTTCCAAATATCAAGTTAACAACCCCGTTAATTCATCGCTATTCTTGGTAATTTGTTGGTTTTGAGGTCCTCAAGTGAATCTTCTTCATTCTTTATCGTATGGTTTTCATGCCACCCATGGGGGTCTGACTTGACTTTTTTATGCATGCTGGTTTCCTCACGATGTTTTCCTTCACCGAAACAAGTGATAATAATACAATCCGCACATGGATCAAAAAATCTGCGGTGCGTGTTTTGGGTTCGAACTTGAAATCGTGTGGCAAGTGGTGTGACCGTCGAAGACACGAACCCATGATTTTTCGCTTGCTTCGACGAAGGAAAACATCGTGACGAAACCGAACCAAATTTCAGTAAAAAAAATTGTTAGCTTCGTAAATTGCCGCAAGAAATGTTGTTACCCCCTTTTATAACCATCTAACAGCATAACCCATAACCCATGATAAATTAAAGCTAACATATTAATAATAACTCAAAGTTCAGTATGTAACAAGCCTTCAGGTAGCGCAACCGCTGCCCAGCCCAAAAGGCCATTAAAATAAGAGCGATTCATGAGGGACCTTTAAGTTTTGATTGGTACAAGTGAAGAGATATTAGCGATCATTCTGTTGTTTGTATCTGCATGTGTCTGTATTTGGAGGGGAGGAGAATAATTATAGATAGTCTCAGTATTCATCTCAACAGCTCGTGGCTAGCTAATAACAGCTGCTCGGGTCGATCTTTATGTTATGCCGCGCTTGCCTGGGCCACCCCCGGCCACCGTAGGCGCGGGCATGTGGACAGTGAGTAATGGGCTAGCTTACCGTCCGTCCAACTCATAACGACAGGCCGTGTCGACAGCGCGTTTGTGTTCTACGCGCGCCTCAAGAAGATGTCAGCAAATCGGAAGGAGTCCGAGAGGGCCGATGCCTGCCAGGGCTGCGGGACTGTTCGAAAGAGATACCGCGGCCCTGGAACACATAGGGCTAAGAAGTAACATGGATGGGTTTAAGTCAGTACAAGCCTGACACTCCCTTCCGAAAAAAAAAAGGCAACCCAACTGCATACCGCAGGTTTCAACGTCTGCGTCGCTCAATCACAATGACAGTAACAATTTGGCAGCTAGCAAAACAAGTGATTTTTTGGTACAAGTCGATACTTGTACCAAAAACTCGGTAATTGTACCCATACTAACCGCCGCTAAATAATATAATATAAAATATATATATATTATATCATAGTTTTTTGTAAAAGTTGACATTCACTTGTTTTGCCAGTTTTAAAACTATTTGACTGTAAGTGCGGCAACGTCATTGTGTATAAAAGCAATGTCGTTAGGATCTTACGGAACTATTTCATTTTATATTTGCAAATTTATATATATATTTTATTATATTTTACAAAGTAATATTATTTTTAAAACTAGATGACTAAAATAACAACAAATTATAAAAGGGCGTCAAAAAACTCCTCCTCAACGCTGTAACTTGATTGACGTTGTAACCATAAAATTGTAAGTTTTGTAAACCCGTTATGTTTGATTTTTGGTGTACAATAAAGTATTATTCTATTCTATTCTCGAATCGCTGTCGCCCATACTTTACGCCCCATCCGAACTATGATGGAGAGGTAAGACAATTAGGCCAAGTAATTAAATATGACCAGGCGTAGTTAGTACAAGCGACGACGTAACTGCTGTCTTGGAAGTCGGTTAACACCTATAGGAAGATATTGCTTTCGTTCTGGTTAACACCTATACAAGATGTTGTCTTGCATCCTCGTCAAAATTAAGGAGGTTGTCACAAAAGACATAAATAATCAATTTAAATTACGGTACCTAGTTAACTGTTAATAAAAGCTAATTTATTGGTTGTTTAAGATTGTCAGTATATCAGAATAACCTCCTTAAACTGGTTTAGAACTTTTCGGATAAACGTTTGAGATTGTTTGTATTTTGAAAGCGCGGTTATAGGGTGGGATCTGACGGGCCGCGTTTAAAATACGGGTGGTTCACATTGGCCGATTTCCGTAAATAAGAAAAAAAAATACCTACCCATTTTATTATTGATTCGGGTCGAGAATCATTAGCATAGTTACCTCCTTGAATTTGACGAGGATGAAAAACAACACCTTGTAGGAAGGTATCGCTTTCGTCCTTTTTTTTTTTTTTTTTTGATTGACATCTCGCAGTTCAACCTATGAGGTTTTCGTCTGCTTAACCGGACTATCCTGTGGGTGCCTTTAGAGTAAGGCCTCCAGCCAGGGCATAAAAACTTACAAACTAAGCGACTGCACGCTAAGGGCACCCCCTGTGGGGTACGAACCTCGGCTTAGGGCGTCGCTGGGGGAGGACTGCATGGGGACAGGCTGGATCTGAATGGTATCATTATTTAGGGGCTGATTTAAAACTACTAGCACAGCATAGCGGGCATTCTAAGGTCTACGTGTAGACGGTCATTACGGACATAAAAAGGGGCTCCCGTGACTCTACGTAAGAACCGGTTCTGTAAAATTTGCATCTTATGGATGTACTTAGGCTTGGTGTGAGCGTACACGACGCAAGCGTACGTCATAATGGGGCGGATCACCGCGGTATAAAGGCGCAACTTGCACTTGAGTGACAACTTGCTTTTTGCCGAAATCATGAAATGAAGCCTACCCATAGCAAACGCAGCTCGGTCGCGAGCTGCTTTGATGTGCGCCGCGAAAGACAAGTGGTTGTCAAGTATGACTCCTAAGTACTTGGCTTGCTTCTCCCAAGGGATAGGCTTACCGTACATAGTGATCGGGCTGAGCGCGGGTGGCTTAATTTTACGCTGTTTAGAGAAAAGAACTGCCTGGCTCTTGTCGGGGTTCACCTCGATTCTCCATTTCCGGAACCAAGCGCCTAAGACGTTGGCTGAGGTTTGGAGGGTGCTATAGATAGCGTCATGACTGCGGCCAGTGTAATAAATGGTCGTGTCGTCCGCGAACAGGGCTAACTGAGCCTTCTTGCTCTTGGGGATGTCACTGGTGAACAGAGTAAAGATAAGGGGAGAGACGACGGAGCCCTGAGGGACTCCGGCTCTAATGGGGTGGGGGGAAAACAGTGCCTTCCCGATGCGATAGCGGAAGGTGCGATCCGACAGAAAGTCTCGTAAGATGAGCACGAGACGGTCCGGCACTCCCAGCTTGTACAGCTTATATAATAAGCCGTTGTGCCAGACTTTGTCGAAAGCCTTTGCTATGTCGAAGAACAACACACCCGTCATCGCTCCTCGCTGGAAGCCAGCGCTCAAGTGTTCTACGATGCGATGGGCCTGTTGAATGCAAGAGTGACCGGTCCTGAAGCCGAACTGCTCGTTGGGGATGAGACTCTTAGCCTCGGCGAAGTCTTTGAGTCGCTTATAAATAAGTCTCTCGTAGATTTTGCCGAGTGCGTTCAGGAGACTGATAGGTCTGTAGCTCGAGGGCTCAGACTTGGGTTTGCCTGGCTTGGCGAAACCGATGACAGTGGCCTCTTTCCATATTTGGGGAAAGGCGTTGTTGCTCAGGGCGCCATTGAAGATGGCCGCCATTAACACGACGAGCTGAGCGGGGAGGAGTTTAAAACACCCTATTGGTGATTCCGTCGGAGCCGGGTGCTTTCCGCGGTTGAAGCTTATTAATGATGTCGTGCACTTCGTCAGCTGTGACCGAAGGCAGAGGATCATCAGGGTCTTCTACGGGGGGGAGGGCGGCTTTACGTTCGACGAATGCGTTCACCTCATCGAGATGTCGCTTGTCTACTGGTTGAGAGCTGGGGGAGCACTGGGACTCCAGGCTGTCGGCTAGGCATTCGGCCTTCTCAGAGTCGTCGAATGCGACGCTCTTATCGGGTCGGATGAGAGGAGGCATCGAAGCCTCTTCGGTGGAGCGCAACTTGCGTTGGAGCTGCCAGAAGGCTAGGTGGGTAGGCTCGAGCTCGCTAAGCGTCTTGTCCCATTGATCTGAAGGGAGCTCACTAGTACGTTTCTTTACAGCACGCTGTAAATAACGCATGTGAGCTTTGTTCGCGTCGCAGGGAAAGTTGCTGTAGGCACGGATGGCCGCGTTCTTCTCGGTTATCAGTTCACGTACGTCAGCGGGTAGAATCCAGCGTTGATCGCTCATTGCTGGAACTTCCCGTGAGCAATCCTTTAGTACGGATTGCACGTGTTCTGTAAACGAGTTGATGGCGGCCGTCGTGTCTGCGACTGAGACAATATGGTCGGGGATGGCCTCCAGGTGAGGCGACGTGGTGGATTTCAGCTTTTCGCTGACTTTCCTCCAGTCGGTTATCACTTGGGTCGGCGGGGGCTGACTGGGGTCAGAAGGACCCGAGCGCGGAACTAAGTGCATGACCACTGGTCGATGGTCTGAGTTAAGCTCATGTAAAGTCTCGATGGAATGCAACTTAAGGTTGACATTCTTGAGTAACGCTATGTCGAGAACGTCCGGGCGTTGGTCGGGGTCGTGGGGATAGTGAGTGTGCTCCATAGGAGCGATGGGATCGAAGTTGAGGGACTCGCCCAGGTTATACACGTGACGTCCTCTGGCAGAGGTCGTCGTGCTGTTCCAGGCGGGGTGTTTGGCGTTGAGGTCGCCCGCAATGATAACGTAGTCACTCAAGCCGAAGAGGACGGCAAGGTCTTTGGTGAACAGAGTGTGCTCCTCGGATGTGCCGCCGGGAGGGATGTATGCGGAGACGATAGTGATCGATTGATGACCGGTCATGCCTAGCCGACAGACTGAAGTCTCGAGCAGAGACTCCATGGGAGGGGGATCTAAGGGGATGCAGTGCAGTTCCTTTCTGTAGTAAATTAGAGTTCCGCCCTTGTGGCATCGTGACCGATCGTTGCGAACTATGCGATAGTTGGCAATTCTCGGATCGCGGTGACTGGGCTTGAGGAAGGTCTCCTGTATGAGGAGGATATCAATTTGATGGTCGCGGAGGAAAGTGGCGATCTCATCACGCTGGCCTTTGATGCCATTGGCATTAAAGTACCCTAATTTAAGGGATCGGGGTTTGGTACACGTTTATCTCGTATTATCCATTGGAATTAGAAATCAATGCCGCTGAGGGCTTCGCCTAACTTGATTAGGGACTTGAGGATAATTTTAAGCTTATCGCCGCCAGTGTTAGCCTCCCTGAGATCAGCCACCATGCGGTCTGCTTCGGGGGTGACTATCTTTGCTAACGTTTCTAAAATTACGTCGGGAGAGGAGTCCACGGCCGCGGGGCCGGGAGGCGCGGGACAAGCGGGCACCGGTGCGCTCGCTTTGGCCGCGGGGGTGGGGACAGGGGCATCTAATAGCCAGGGGATGGGGTTGGCCTTTGCTTCATTACCAAGGGCCGGGAAAGCTTTCTGGTGGTTCAGCGTAGTCCAAGGAGAGGGCCTCTGAGGGCTGAGTCTCTCCGGCCTCTCCAGCTCTGAGCAGTGTGTAGCCTCACCGATGGGTTTTCTCTCTGCTGGCGGGCGTTTGCACGCTTCGCCAGTTTAGAGGAGGAGCCTTTGGGGGCTTTTGGGCAGCCGCGGTAGTTAGCCGGGTGGCCCGACTGGCCGCAAAGCACACAGCTCGGTGGCTCCGTGCATAGCGATTTGTCTTTGGGACGGGGGCAGTCTGCCGTACCATGGTCGCCTAGACACTTTACGCATCTGTGCGGCGCATGGCAGTTGGCTTGGCTGTGTCCGTACAGCTGGCAGCGGTGGCACTGCCCTACTACGGTTGAGCGGTAAGGCTTCTCTATTGAGATGCCTGTGAGGGAGCATACCGACTTCACTTTGAAGATCGGGTGGTGTCCTTCTACTGGGTCACAGATGACCAGTACCATGTCGTACTGGGCTCCGCCTCTCGCCTTATGAAGGCGGTGGACGGCTGCGACCGGGATGTCCTGGCCTTGGAGGTCATTTAGGATGTCCTCCGTGGATATCTCCTTCGGGATCCGCCTGATCACCACGCGGGTGGGCTTCTCCTCTGGAAGGGAGTAAGTATGGAAGGCTATGTGCCTTCCGATCAGCTGACGGGTTAGTTGCCTGAAGTCAGCGGTCGTAGGGACCACCACTTTTATACCCTTCGCTTTCGTCCTGGTTTCTGGAGGCTTAAATAGTAGATTGTATCATAAGGGAGCAAGATAATATTTTTACGGCGAGGGCGCTTTTTGAATCCAGAGCGAAGTGAGGGTAGGGGTTCTAGAGTAGAATCCCGAGCGTTGCGAGGGATTCTTTAGTAGAATCCTGAACGTAGCGAGGGATTCAAAGTACGTCGCCCAAGCCAAAAATATATTTTTGCCCGAGTGACACTCTACTTTTCATCACCCACTTTGAGAAAACAAAAGGCCCCTCATATTTTATTGAAATATTATGATTTTATAAAACATAAGAGTAACAACTACGCGACTATGGGCCGTCGTAGCCAGTCTTTATTCAAACAATTTCGATTTCTTTGGCGCTGAACACTAAGATGTTCCAGATTCAAAAAGTGCGCGGCAAAGTTAATTGCGGCGCACTTTTTGAAATAAAGAGGATTAAATAGTATATTGTGTATTAAGGGCGGTAAGTAAGGAATTACGATCGAGGCTCTAGTAGAAGCCCGAAGTCGAAGACTGAGGGCTTTCTGAGTCGAGGTTCGTAATTCCCGTACCGCCCGTGAAACATACAATGTTTTTCATCACACTTGCGAGTTAATAATTATGAATATACACAAGTCAGCACACATATTATTACGAAATACGTGAACTGATTTGCGGATGGCGGGCTGTTTGCCCACACCACAGATTATACAAATGTTTTGTTCAGAAACTTTAAAGGCAAAATACTTACCTAGGTATATACAGCCATGACGGAGTGTAAAAAAATAAAAATTTCGACGTTTGGATACAAAAAACTATCGATTATTTAGATTTTAGAACATTAGTTGAGTAGTTAAATAACATGTAGCGAGATTGAATGAAATTCCTGTTTAGATAACATTTTAAGACAATTTTTCAATTGCGTGTAAACTCCTTGCTTGATGAACTTGCATGACCTGTGTGCTGTCAAGCGGTGCTGTAAATTAAAAAAAAATTACTTACCGCCCTAGGGTTTTATATGGGGCATTACAGCCAAGTTCACCTGTATGTTATGACACTGTTTACGTGCAAGTGTGATGAAAAACTCATTACTGCCCGCTAAAAGTTTCTTATAGAAAACACCACCTTTGGGTGCACTTAAAGGCGAACCAATTCGTCCTTTTCGAATAGATGGGATGAAAACATCATTGTTCCATTCCTATTTCAGAGTGGGAAAGAGATGGAGCAAGACGACCAGTATAGCTCCGTCTCTTTTTCACTCTGGAATAAGAATGGAACAGTAATGTTTTAAGACGTCATGGTACACCACCTGGTCGCTATAGGGGATTCAAATGTTTTGTAGATCAAAATACATGTTAAAAGATTTACTTTCCTTTTTTTCGTATTTTGTGATTTTTGGACTGCTTCGTTGGTCTAGTGGTTGAAAGCGCGACTGCTGAGCATGAGGTCCTGGGTTCAATTCCCGGGGCGTGCAAAGTGTTATTGTGTTATTCCATCAAGATTTTTTTAATAGCAGCCACGGAGTCTGAATTTGAGCCCGGTTGATGGCAAAAGCCTAATTCTCTATTACATAAGACTTAAACATAACTAACGAAAATGTAATAGTATTATTAAGTTCACTTCTACCTAACAGAGTCTGAAATACATCCCGAAACAAACTTTAGAGGGGCACCAAAATAAAACGATTCTAGGTACCAATCGCGCTGTCCGTCCAATACAAAGTGATGACTCAAAACGATAACCATTGTAATTGGATACGAGCATTTACCCTGACTCGTATTGTTTTGGATTTCGATATTTTTTGGTACCAATTTAGACAATCATAATTCTATTACCCTTATCCCAATTCATTTGGGGTTGGCGCAGCATTTCTTCTTCTTGCATACTTCTCTATTAATTCTCATCTCACCAGATACCTCCTTTCTTGCTATATCCCCCTTTACACAGTCCAGCCATCGTTTATTTGGTCTTCATCTGCTCTTATATCCGGCTTCATACTCAACATTTTCCTCAAAACATTTCTTCACTCCTTTCACATGCTCATACCAAGCTAACTGATTACCATTAGGGTGCGAATACCAACTTGTTATCTGCACCTCGTCTTGGAAGAGGACTTTTGGCCGCAGGGAGTGGTGTCCCGTCGCTTCTGCGGGCAAGTGACACATGAACGCACAGTGACGTAGTATGCAAGTGAAGTGTTACTAACATAATATGTAGATTTACGGTTTTATTTACTAACCCAAATTGTGTTTTATCATTATATGTATGTTAGACTGTAAGGTATATATCTACAAGGTGTAACGGAAAGGGTATATATACATCCTTAAGGGTGTGCTACAGACCATCAAACTGAACATGTTTCTCATCATAAAACATGTTTTCAGCAAAAAAAATATCTGCTGCCCCATAGAAAATTACAATACCTATTCGACCCAAATGTATAGGCAGCTGATATTTTGTTTTGCTGCAAAAATATGTATTTTATTATCTGTATGTTAGACTGTAAGGTATATATCTATGTATAGGCCAAAGTTGTCCGAAAATAAATATAAGTTGTTGTTATTACCGATAACACCTACTGTCATGAAGTTCGACATGTTTTAATAGTGTGTGTGATGCGCTTAAGTCGCGGGAAACTTTAACTGCGTAATTTTTGATTTTGATGTTAGTTCAACATTTGTGTCATAGATGGCATTGTAATTATGAAGCAAATTTTTGTACTTTGTTGCCGTATTACTTTTTGTAATGCCGCTACAATTTTAAATTTTTCATTCCCTAATAATTGAAACTGACTGCTCATGCTCGTAAAAAGAGTTGATAATAACCATAACGAAAATTGTGTTCGAAATCGAATATGAATAATATTACTAGATTCCTTTAGATTATTTTATCGTAACTAGAAAAATGTCTGATAGTTTTATTACAGCAATCATCATCAAAGTTAAATGGCCAAGTCGTCGCCTTCACTTGTAATAAAACTATCAACAAAACTAGTTAGAACGTAAATTGCATCCAATTTAACAAAATAGCAGCCAATTTACTGGGACACACGCAAAGGACCAACTCTTTTGAATAGAAGAAAAATAAACCGGTCAAGAGCGAGTCGGACTCGCACGCAAATGGTTCCGTACCACTGTACAATGTTTGGAGGAGGAGATGGCGAGTGCCGTCAGAGCTGGAAATAAGACACGCGTGCAATATATTAATGATAATAAACAACTTTCCCAAAGACACATTTTTTTTCCCCAAAGACCTACATAACCCACTATTACTTCAAATCATAACAGACTATAACATTGAACCTAACTGTACATTATTAAGTAATAAGTAGAGGGTCTACAGGTCTGAGATATGGCTTAATCATAGCGACATGTTAGGTTATTGTCTGTTTTTGCGGTTGCTAGATAGGCCGTTCTTGGAGATGACTGATGGCTGATATCAGCCGGGGGTCCGCGTGAATGTACTAGTATCTCCCGGGCCCCTGGCACGTGGTAGCAGTAGGAAGAGTGGGTTTTTAGTCTGTTAGAGTTCGATATAACCCTCCGTTTGCCCTAGAGGGTATCCAGGAGGATTTTTCCAATCAAAAAAAAGGTAATTACCTGTTGATATTAATAGCCTGACAACAGCCAGTAAAGTAACAGCTGGACAGTAAACGGATCTTTAGTAATATCTCGTTGGTATCTTTTGGGTTCTGAACCCTAAAAAAGATAGCAATCTAATGATTGGTGAAATTGTCTTTTGGAATACGTTCTTGATAACGGCTTCGGAGTTAGGTAGATGCATTTTTCTCGGAGAAAAATGGTTTCTATTAAAGACTATGTGAGTGTGAAATTGTTCGAGGTCATCAACCTGAGGGCATAGATAAAGTGACATTCTATCTATACATCTATACACAATTAAATAAAATTGAAGTGTCTGTTTGTAATATTAAAATAACCGCTTTTTACTACATGCATTTGAATGTATATACGGTACATAAAATATTTTTTTTTTTAAATCTGTCTGTCTGTTAGCTCCGGCTAATGGATTGGCTGGACCGATTTTGATGGGACTTTCACTGGCAGATAGCTGATGTAATAATGAGTAGCTTAGGATACTTTTAATTCAGAAAAATAAATAATAATTATTAAAATAACATTGAACTAATAGAACCTCGTGAAAGCCGAGAAAGATAAGCAAATCAAATATCTTGGCTCGCGAGGTTGTTGACATGTGGGATGTTAACTCGGCGATCATTGTGCCGATAGTCGTATCAGCCAATGGCCTAATTGCCAAGAGCCTCGACCAATATCTGATGAGGCTCGCCCTAGGCAGCTGGATCAACGGCTTGATTCAGAAAGCGGTATTCCTGGACACGGCTCGTATCGTTAGGAGGTTCCTTTCTCTGGAGCCCTGACCGCCGGTAGCTTGGACCCTGTTCCCGATACCGGTGGGCTACTATTTTTTATATTTTTAAATGTTTTCGTATATAATTTTGTAAAAATATTTAAAAATGTAAAACGTATGTTTGTTAAATGAATAAAGGGATTAAAATAAAAATGAAAAACTAAAAAACTTTTTTGTAAAATTCCACGCGGACGAAGACAGCACGCAGGCACAGCTAGTCAGCAATAACGGTGATGAAAATTTCGAGAATGTAAATGATTGATATATTTGAGTAATAATAATGTTCTTTATCACTCATAGAAATAAATAAATATAATGAGTGGATTACAGCCCACTCCCTCTCATAGAGAGAAGGCCTGTGAAAGGGGATAAAATAACGAATGAGTATAAGAGGAATTTTGAAAGTGGGATGAAACGCATGTGACGATTGCCTAAGGTAATTCTCTCCATGGGAAAAACTGGTATCCAGCTGCATTGACCACTGCGTTAACACTGAAAGCCGATCCTAAAATAATTGGAAAAAGGCGCTACGCAAATGCATTAAGCTCAAGCCAAGTCAACTCTGAAAACCCCTACATTTGATACACTGTTAAACTACCATAATATTTTGTAACTCGAACACTCTACAACCGATTTATCGCACACAGTATTGAGGCCGCCATTTCCTGCAACTATGCCGGAGTCGTCGATATTTTTACGTCGAACCAGTTATAACAAAAATGCTTTTGACACAAAGGTTCTATTTCTGTTACAGCTGGTTTGATTCGGTTATTAAATTCTTTAGTTTATTGAGTAGAATTTGTAGTGTTTCTGCTCTAAGGTACTTGGAAGTTTTCTCTCTTGCTTTTTGGCATAACTTGCACAGTTATCGAGTTGACCAGGCAGTTATGCCTGTAAAAACACTGAAGGCTGATGTTGAAAACGAGTCCTGGATTGGAGCTTCTTGAGCCAACGGCCTTAAAAATATGGTGTGAACAGACTGAATGGCGGAAGGCGAACACAAGGTGTTATGGCATAGCTAGGAATAGGCCCACCTCATCATCATCAGCCTATAATGTTCCCACTGCTGGGACACAGGGCTCCTCTGTATGGAGGCAGTGGACTGTAATCTACCACGCGGGCCTAGTGCGGGTTGGTAGATGTCACATGTCTTCGAATTTTTAGTTCTAGGGCATGTTTGAAATGTTTCCTCACGATGTTTTCCGTCACCGTTTTTAAGAGCAGCGGTGATAAAATAAATTACACAAAGTAATGCGCCTGCCTGGGTTTGAGCCCACTGCTTACTGCTCGTAAGTCGGGGCTGCCACCACTTGGCCACCACTGCTCTCCCGATAAGCCGATAGATTAATGTACGGTAGTTCCTGTTTAAACACATGAAAATGGGATTGTCAAATTAATATCTACAATCAATGATAGTTTCTACGTTCGTCCTGCACATGGCTTTTTCTCTGAAACTGTAACCTGTGAAGGGTTTAGCCTCTGTACCCAAAGTATAATAAGTACATTATAGATTATTAAATATAAACAATTAAAAAATCACCCAGTTTTGGTCGTAGCCTCTCTTAAGTTAATGTTGTTTTAGATTTCTATTCAAACGTAAAGACACTCTCATTATTGTTATCAATTTAATTTTTGTTTTAAAAAGTAATTGCGTCAGATTTATTACTTGTTTTGCTCGAAGTAATTAGTTCAAGCATTAACGTCAACACTACGATAAATTGCGTTTCATTTCCACAAAACGTGCAAGCGTAGTAGTAACAAACTAATACTAGATACTTACAGAGATTGAGATAGATACTTGGACAACCCAAGCTTAGAGATCTTGCTCCCTTTGATCCCTTCGTTCACAATGTTGGTCACCGTCAAAAAGTTCTTCGTCATTGTCGATTCCTGTGACGTCACTATTGTCACACAAAACCACACACAAATTAAATTTTAAACACTAGCAACACTTCAACAACAACTATAACAATGTCCCAGAAATAAATAACTAAAGAGTTTTTATTTCACTTCAAAAAAAAAGAACACTGATTTGAATGAGGAATTAATAGTTAGCAACACTTACTTTTTAAATTGAGAACCCAACATCGAACGTAATTTCTTTTTTTTTTCAATCGCAACAGATAACACGCGAAAAAATGTTTTTTTTTTATAGTCAACAAAAAAGTTTTGTTTTTTTTTATGATTTCTCTCTTTTATCACAGACACAGTATCTCGATGTTTTGTTTTTAAAATACAGCTTTGAGAACAGTTGGTAGAATGTTTTCACAAACCTGAAAAGAAAAGGTTTTCTTCTTCATTTGTTCACTTCTTGGATATTTCCCAAAAGTACTTTGTTTGATTATTTGTTGACGAAGACTGCTTTTTAATATTTCGATGGACAGTCGAAGGCGTTGACAGTTCATTGAAAAGGCGAGTTTTTTAAAATTAATTTTGTTGTGTCATAATATTTTTTGAAGGCAGTATTTATGTTTTCTCTTTTAATGGCAACCTTACATGATATTAAACTAGTGTGAATTAGACATTGAGCTTGTTCTAGTATTTAAAGAATTTATAAAGTACAGAAAGAAAATCGGCGGCTTATAGAAACAAAACCAATCAAAGCGATGAATTTTTGATTGGACGTAATAATGTGAAGTGAAGAATTCATAAGATAGATAAAAGTAAGGGTCAGCTCACACCGAGACGCGACGCGACGCGACGCTGCGCGCACACTTTTAAAGAGCGATTCAAAATATAACTTTATTTTCTACACGAAAAGATACACATTTTGTTGTGAGAATTCCGAATACGTTGCGCAACGTATTCTGAATTCTCACAAGTGCGCGCAGCGTCGCGTCGCGTCGCGTCTCGGTGTGAGCTGACTCTTAGTTAGCATGTTTATTTTGAATAAAATGTGGTTTTAAGGGATGTACTCGATCGCTCCTGATGAGCATCAGGTCCTGGGTGCAAGTCCCGGGTCGTGCAAATTTTTATTAGGTTTTTTCATCAGAAATTTGCCACGGAGTCTAGATTTGTGCCAGATTGATGGCAATAGGCTCGCCATTACATGGGACTTACACATAACTGGCGTAATGTGGGCGTACTATTTGCTACACCTCTTCCTATTCTTTCGGGGATTACTGGCGTGGTCTTTAGTGTGTTAATAACGTACAATTTCAGGAGGCTGGCTGACAATTCTGCTAACCACTTTTAAGTAAGAAGCGTGGTGATTAATTATACCAAACTCATCCCTCGTTGTGTGTAGTGATTCAAGCTCATATTATAATATAAAGACCTTTGACATTTGGGTATTTGTACATAAACTGTAGCGACTTTCGATTCGAAGAGCTTATGAAACTTTTTTACGGAGACTCTTTTAATTAGTTTTTTTTTAAACCTTGCCCCACACTAGGAATTTCTCCTGTATTGTGGGTTCGTTTACAAACATTTAAACTCACATACACAAACACCCAGACCCGGAACAACTATCTGTAAGCCATACAAATTTTTGTTGCGTGCGGGGCACCACGACACGCAGCCGACAGACAATCGCTCAACCACTGCGCCAACCGTGCCCTCAAATTCAACTTATTATCAACCCTGTTCATAAACTACTTTCATTTTTATAATTTACCTAGACTTTTCCCAATCATGCTGAGGTCGGCTTCCAGTCAAACCAGAAGCAGGTGAATACCAGTATTTCACATGGAGCGACTGCCTATCTGACCTCCACAACCCAGTTAGTACTGGTTTTTTTTCATCTTCTATACAAATAAATAAAATTAAAGTGTACGTTTGTAATATTAAAATAACTGCTTTTTACTACAAGCTTATGAATGTTTATACGGTACATACAGGGTGTAAATCACCTCATCACGAAGCCGTCAACCAAGCATTCTGTACATGAAACTAAGTAACTTTACGCAAAAATTATTGCTGGGAAACGAGTTTTTTTTGGGGGGTGTAAAATCATGTTTTGTGGTAGAACTCAATGTAACGCACTCAAAACATTGTGCTGATGGACGGATTGAATAGTAAGGGGGTCGTGGAGGTGTTTAAAGTAAAAATCTTACATTTAAAAGTTGTATTTAAAAAAATACTTGTCAAAAAGTTGGAACTTTGACCCCTAATATCTCCGTAACTAGAAGGTTCCCAGGTATGGTGTAGAACAAAAAAATGATTGCAATGACAGGGAGAACCAGTGTCTTTCGGCTTCGTTAAGAGGTGTTTTACACCCTTTATACCAAAATAATATTTTTTACACTTTTTGCCTGTCTGTTTGTTCCGGCTAAAATCTCTAGAACAGCTGGACCGATTTTGACGGGGCTTTCACTGGCTGATGTTATAAGAAGTAACTTAGGCTACTTTTAT
Organism: Cerastis leucographa; assembly: GCA_963082945.1. NCBI lineage: Eukaryota > Metazoa > Arthropoda > Insecta > Lepidoptera > Noctuidae > Cerastis > Cerastis leucographa. The sequence continues at coordinate 5,105,178 of OY720374.1, read as the reverse complement.
TAAAGGAAAAATAATTAAAAAAAAGGAAAAACGAAAAAAAAAAAAACTAGCTGTTGAATACGTTTTGACCGTGTAGTATACACGTAGTTAAAAAGTTAAATAAGTTGCACATTTGTAAGAAACAGTTGTTTATTTATAAAACTGATGAAAAATTTCTAGCCCCTCATGGGCTCAGAATAATGTACTGATAACTTGGTAACCGTTTTCACTTCGGTGTCTCTTACACTCTGTATTTATCGCTACCGCTTATCACAAACACCATACCCCACTCATGTGACATAAGCCTAGCATAATTACTAAAACGATGTCGCATTTCTCTGATTGTACGTTTTCTACGTAAAGTTTATACGAACAACATTTCTGTGCTGATTGTCGTGTTATATATATTTTTTATTTTAAATTACAGTGCGAGGGAAATGTCAAGAGGTGTTGGCATTTCTGAGTTTTTTTTTTCAATATGAGTATTCGTCATCATCCGCCTAGCCTTTTTCTTAACTATCTTGGGGTCGGCTTCCAGTCTAACCGGATGCAGCTGAGTACTAGTATTTTACATGAAGCGACTGCCTATCTGACCTCCACAGCCGAGTAACCGGGTAACAGGATACCCTTTGGTAAGACTGGATGTCAGACTTTTGGCTTCTGACTACTCGTAACCTCGTAACTAGGTTTGGCTTCTACTGAACATGATATCCTGCGTTCAGTTCCCAAGTAGAACAAAGTGTTGTTGAGTTAACCATCAGTTTCAGCAAAAAATAATCGGAATTGTCTGTAATAGGGGATGCTCACATTTTTTTTCTTTGTCCGTTTGCTAGTTTATTGAAAAGTATTGGACACGTATTTTTTCTTTTTTCACGTGGTCATAAAATTACGGATATATATTGAGTTGAAATGGCGCATGACGTCACATGTAGGTAAGTTTTATACCTACTTGTGACGTAGTGAGCCCCCACTCTCCAACTTTAATGAGTTTTAACTAAGTAATTTTTTGATATTTTGATAAAACAAAAAATACGTGTCTAATATTTTTGTATTACCTGTCTGACGGACAAAATAGAATGTCGTTTTCTTTACCCAGTCCGCACCCCTATTGTGCCCGGCTGATAGCAATAGGCTCGTCCCCTATCAAAATGTGGGTTACCTACAACAACCACGGCTTAACCTCAACGATTGATCGTAATTTTCAATTACCTATTAACCCATGAACTCTTGAGTCAACAAACTTCAAAATGAAAGTCATTATTATATAGCAAGTTTGAATTTATTACCCAAAATAATTCACACATGTGACCAATCCAGTTTCCGACCTAAAGACTAAGTTTCAACAAGTCAGCGTTAAACTAGTTTCGCCCCGCAGTTTCACCCGTATTCAATATAAATTACCTACTAAGTGTTCTCGGACTAAAACGTCAACTTTGCTTGCGACGACCTAATTTACAAGTTTATGGGGAAAACTTTGTACCTGGGATTGCAAAATTGATATGAGGGTGATCATCATCTGCCTAGCCTTTTCCCAACGTTATTGAGGTCGGCTGCCAGTCTAACCACATGCATCTGAATTCCAGATTTTACATGGAGCGACTTCTTATCTGACCCCCACAAAATCTCTTATTACTGGGTAATACGAAACCTCTTGGTAAGGCTGGTTGTCAAACTTTCGGGCCACTGGCTACCTGTCAAAATGACAAATGACAGCAGGGCAACCAAAGGCTTTACGTGCTTCCCGAAGCACGGAGGAAACTCGTAATGTAATGGGTCACCCATCCACGGACTATTCCAGGACCACTTGACCGGAATTTTGACTTTTTGAAATCACTGACTATCTGTAACAACTGTCAAAGATCTCCAAGTAATGACAACCGGCACAGACGGCTTAACGTGTTTTCAGAACCACGTAAGAAACTCGTTATGTGGTCAAGGTCACCCAGCCACTGCCCAAACCAATAAAATAACAAAATATGTTTATAAAATGTCATCGTAAAATTGTAAATACCGTTAGATTATAATCTATCTCACGAAATTGTAAGCTGCTGTCGTTACGTACTGCTTACAATAGGGGATCGGACTGGGTAAAGAAAACGACATTCTATTTTGTCCGTCAGACAGGTAATACAAAAATATTAGACACGTATTTTTTGTTTTATCAAAATATCAAAAAATTACTTAGTTAGAACTCATTAAAGTTGGAGAGTGGGGGCTTACTACGTCACAAGTGGGTATAAAACTTACCTACATGTGACGTCATGCGCCATTTCAACTCAGTATATCTCCGTAATTTTATGACCACGTGAAAAAAAAAAAATACGTGTCCAATACTTTTCAATAAACTACCCGACGGACAAAGAAAAAAAAATAGGATTATCCCCTATTTAACGCATTATTTTTCGGTAGATTATAATCTATCGAAGTGAAACTGTTAAATCACATCTGTCGTGCGTTAAATTGTCAACTGTTCGAAGGCTGTCCCTGATTGGTCGGTTTTACAGCAGATCATCTAGTGTCATACGCCCGCTTGTCCCGTAACATTCGAGTGTCAAACTCGAAAATGTTCTGGATCAATTTTTTTTAATGAAAATATTCCCAATGTCAGCTCTATAAATCTTTTAAGTGTCTTTGCTTGGTTCCAAAAACTTTTATCGAGGGCAGCGGTGGGCTAGTGGTCACAGCCTCGAGTTACGAGCATTGAACCGTCGCGCGTCGGTTCGAACCCAGGCAGGCGTATTACCTTGTGTAATCTATTTCATCACCGCTGCCTTCAAACACGTTGAAGGAAACCAGCATGTCCTAGAACTAAAACTTCGATGACATGTGACATCTACCAACTCGCACTGGGCCCGCCTGGTCCACCAGGCGGGCCCCGTGCGGGTTGGTACTAGGTCTCTAGGTCTAGGCCTCCTCTCTATGAGACTGTAATCCATTACAGTCTCATAGAGAGGAGGCCTGTTTCCCAGCAGTGCGAACATTATAGGCTGATGATGATGATGAAAAACTTTAATTTAGTTAAAAATCTAGCAGAATTTCTGAAAAGCTAGTCATAACAATAATTTAGTAACATAATCGCTTTTTTCCTCTTTACAGAAAGACTTAAAATTTTCCCAAAAGAAATTAAAAAGTAACAATTGTTTGTGGCCTAAAAAGGCTGAGTTTCAGTGTGCCATTCCGGCTCATTGCCAATTTAGCTGAGTGGTTGCTTTGTCATCTTAGTATAGACTTTAGCTCAGTTACAATAGAGATAAAAATAACTTTGCATTGATTACTTTTACCTTTTATTGTGGTAGAGTAAAATATTAACGTCATCTTATTTTAGAAGTGAGCGTTTATGTGGCACAAAATTGTGAAAGAAAACGTGGTGAGGAAACCGGCACGTCCTAGAACAAGAGATTCAAGTTAAATTTAATGTGTCTATTCCCCATTAGGCTCCTCTGCTAGAATATGGCCCAATTCTTCTCATAGAGAGGACTCGATGAGAAGAATCGGATCCAGCATATAAACAAAAACAGGTTTTTCTTAATAGGTGTCGTTTTCATGGTTTTCGGCGTCAAAATGAAAATCCAAGAAGGCGTCGAGAAAAATTGTTGTACCTAATAAAAATAACAACAAAAGTCTCACATTATCGGGAAATGGCTAGGGTAGATGATGATGTTAGACATTTTTTCTTCAAATTTATTGAGGACAGGTCTCCAATTCAACCTTTAACAGCAAGATACCAATTGGATCCCAATTTAAACCTAAAAAGGGACCTACATTTTATTCCTAAGCTGTCCAATTTTATAGCCTCGTATTTGGCCAATAAAATGGCCTGAAATCTTTCTACTTTGTACAATGGTCTCCGTTTCCGGTTAAAAATGGTTACGGAAGAATTAACTCACTTAGGTAACGGAAGTAGGTAAAGACTTGACAAGGTTTAAAAGGGCCAAGGATTAAAAGGTTTAAAATTGAAAATTTGGCACTAGGCTTATATTCTCTAGGTCTCTATACAAATTACCAGGCCCTCCCCGGGTCTGGTAATGGGTGTATTATTCTACACTATATTCTCTGAGGAGCTCGTGGCTAAATAATAACAGCCGCCCGGGTCGATCTTTCAGGTTAAGCCGTGCTTGCCGAGGTTGGTCCGTGGATGGGTGACCATAATTACATACCGAGTTTCCTCCGTGCCTCGGAAAGCACGTTAAGCCGTTGGTCCCGGCTGTTATTTGTAGATAGATTTTTATTTTGTATGCACGTTATGTCTCTGCGACAAATAAATATTCTTTTCTTTCTTTCTAAATCATCTGCGAGATAAACGTTGCGAAAACGGCCAAAAGATTAGTTTTTGGTTAATAGGTAAGTAATAAGTAGACCCCAGATTGAAATAAAGCTCAATTTTAACCTTGTCTTGGTTTCGTATCTCGTTTCATATAAAAACAAATCTTTGCTCACGATTTCTGTTCGGATTACTCTTACAAATTAAAATAGTAAGCTCAACATCTATTTTCACCCCTTTATAGAGGTATTGTTGTAATAAAAACCGAGCTTTTTTTTTCACTCTAAGTAGGCCTTTTTTTTTTACGGATGGGAAATCATCAAATGACTTCTCCCGCTCTGGGCGGAGCGGGAGGGAGTGTCAGACTTGTACTGACTAAAACCCACCCATGTTCCTTCTTCGCCCTTTGTTTTCCAGGGCCGCGGTATCTCTTTCGAACAACCCGCAGCCCTGGCAGGCATCGGCCCTTTCGGACCCCTTCCGATTTGCTGACATCTCCTTGAGGCGCGCGTGGAACACAAACGCGCCGTCGGCACGGCCTGTCGTCATAAGACGGACGGACGGTGAGCTGGCCCATTACTCACCGTCCACAGGCCCGCGCCTACGGTGGCCGGGGGGCCACTGGTTGCCCCCCGACGCCACACTAAGTAGGCTTGCGTTTGGTTTAGGATGGATTACGCTTGCCTAGAAAAACCGATTCACTCAAACTTAAAGAGATCATGTTAATGATCGAAAAACAGAGATGCAGCTGTGAATTCCACAGAGGAACTTCAAACATACAAAGATGTCGCTTCGCCGTCTCATCTCTGCTCGTCTGATAATAGAATGAGGATGTGGAAGTTTCTACCAGATTAACGTTGTGAAACTGGCCAAAAGATTAGCTTTTCGTAACTAGGTAATAGGTAAGTTGGGTCTACGGACTGAAATATAGCTCAATTTAAACCCTGCCTTGGCTCAAACGAAAATAGTAAGTGGTTTTTCGCCGAGCAATGTTCAAACACATATTCTCGCCCCTACAGAAAAAAACCTGCGCAACATAAAATTCACACACTGTTAAAAACATAAAAAAAAAACATTGTAGAATGTTATTTAAGATAATTCACACCGGTACGGAACAATTGCAGACCCGGCTCCAGATGTGGACACTGTCTGAGATACTTCAGAAATTAATTATTTGAATGCAGGAGTCTGGGACTTCTGCTTGGGGACTTCAATTAGGTACGGTTGGCCCAGTGGCTGAGCGATTGACTGCTGCGCTGTTAGTCGCAGGTTCGATCCCGGCACGGAACAAACATTTGTATGACCTACAGGCAGTTGTTTTGGGTCTGGCTCTTTGTCCATGGGAGTTTATATTTTTGTAAACGCACCCACGATACAGAAAAAGTTGTGGAAACGTAAACTTTTACTTTTTTTTAAACGTAAAACGTTTAAAAAAAGTAAAAGTCTGTGCCCAGAGCGGATCTGGAATTAGCCTGAACAAGTTTAACCGAACCTGAAGTCAGTTTTGTACTGTTTCATAGAAGAAAGGTAGGTTACATAAATAGCAGAGCTAAAGGATGTGAAATATAGCTCAATCTTAACGCCGAGTTAGCCTATTGTCTGCCTTCATAAGAACGAACACGTATTTCAAAAGATCCTCACGTTTTTACACGCACGTGACGATTTTATTATTTTTTCTTTTAGTAAGATAGTAGATATTGTTACATGATATTATTTTTGTGTAATATTTTCTTCTTTTAGCTTTTATTTAAGGCCTATTGCTTGAGTTGTGAGTTAGGCAATTTTAGTCTTTATAACACGATAGCGGTGGTATCAAAAAGGAGGGTAGTGTTTTTATTACCCAACTGCGGCGAAGCCCAAAAGAAGGCTTATGTGTTTGATCTGTGTGTTTGTATATATGTCCGTTTCTTCGTTCCTTCGTAGTGACAGAACATAACGCAATTGCTAATGAAGTCTTTAGATTAGAATAGAATATTGTTTTTCTTTGTTGTAGATAGGTAACAAATGTTTGACGGCACGTTTGGCGCAGTGGCTGAGTGATCGACTGCTGCGCTACGTGCCGCGGGTTCGATCCTCGCACGGAACAAGAATTTGCCAAGAAAGAATAAAAAATCCTTTTTCACAACTGGTTGCGAAACTCAGTTGCCATGGCCGCCGAAAGGGAATTGGTATGGCCTACAGATAGTTGTTCCGGGTCTGGCTGTTTGTGTATGTGACTTTAAGTGTTTGTAAACGCACCCACGATACAGGAGAAATTCCTAGTGTGGGGCAACGTTTAAAAAAAAAAACAAATATATATATATGTCGCAGATAATGGAATGTCAAGCGTTAATCATAGTTTTAATTTAGTTTAATTTAATTTAATTTTTGGTCTGGCAATGCTTGAGTGTGTTTAGTCGAATGAAGTTATCGTTCGTCATTTTTGATGTTAATAAAAAGGCGGTAGATTTGTAGAGTGGGAACATTCGAATTTAAATCGGGGTGACGAACGGTTGACTTGGCTAACCTCACTACATTCCATTTTTATTTGATTTAAATCTGAAAATAGATCTTGAATCCTTTATTCTTTTCGATTGTAAAGTGTTTTGGACAGTAAAGTTAAGTGTACCGAACAGTGCCTGTGTGTCATTTCACGTTGGACTCCACTTTCCATCATGACCGACCAACAAATTAACGACGACAGTTCTCCATTGTCGTCATCAGAAGTGAGACGCCCACGTGCTTCCTGACCCGAACCTGATGGAGACGAAAAATGGCGCATGATGTTTGAGCAACAGAACCAAAACTTTCTCGCGCTGTTGCAAGCTATGTCACCTGCTTCAAACAAAAAAGTGCAGCTACCTGAGTTCGATCCCGAAAAACCAAACGTCGATGCACGTGCATGGATCACCACCGCTGATATGTGCATGGCAGATTGTGAGCTGCAAGGTGCGTCACTCATGATTACTTTAAGCAGAGCGCTGAAGGGCCAAGCATCGTCATGGTTGTCACAGATTTCATTTCCTGGTATGACATGGAACGAATTCAAAGATGTATTTGTTGCTAGATATGATTGCCCTGAAACACCTGCCGCCTCGCTTATAAACCTAAGCAATAGTGCACCAAAAGAAGATGAATGTTTAGCTGCTTATTCTTCACGTGTGCTTACGTCATTAATGTCACGATGGAAGAACCTGACTGTGGAACAGATAGCTATTTCTACCGTGCTAGCACACATGTCACACCTTGATCATCGTGTTCAGCGGCTGGCATTCACCACCGACATTGACACAAGATCTAAGCTACAACAAGAACTCCGTGCGATGTCGTTCTTAAAACGCAAAAACCCGTTTAACCAGGGTGCTCCAAGTGTGGATAGCAAGCATTCCAAGCCTAACCCTACAACTAGTGCAGTTAAGTGTTACGTATGTGGCAAGGCAGGCCACAAGGCTTCCACGTGTTACCAGAGAAGGGACAGCAAGACTGACAGAAGACTTCACTCCTCATCTTCTCATGGGAGTGCATCATCTGTTCCCGCGAAGCCCAAGGACAACAGCTCCGTCACCTGCTTCCGGTGCAAGAACCGAGGCCACTACGCGAACCGTTGTCCAGCAGCAGCCCAGGGTTCCGGCAGCAGCGGCACTGGTGGTGGCGCTGGTGTAGCTCCTGAACAACGCCGAGTCGACTTGTGCGTGGTTAACGCGCCTACCGGTATTCTTCGTCACTCTGGTGAGTCTTTTAGTTTTTGTTATGATTCTGGAGCAGAGTGTTCATTAATGAGAGATAATATTTTGTGTAAATTTAATGGTGAGCGTAATTATAACGTCGTTACTATGACGGGTATAGGTCAAACTTCCGTGAATAGTAACCTGAACATTTTAGCTAATGTTTATATTGGTAACATTAGTTTGGATATTCTTTTTCATGTTTTACCTGATGAATATCTTCAACATGACATAGTGATTGGACGTGAAATTTTGATTAATGACTTGGTAATTAACATGACGTCTAGAACTTTAAACTTTTCGAAAAATTTACCTAATATGAATACCATAAATGTAGAGTCGAATGTAGAGTCGAATGTAGAGTCGAATGTAGAGTCGAATGTAGAGTCGAATGTAGAGTCGAATGTAGAGTCGAATGTAGAGTCGAATGTCGAGTCGAGTGTCGAATTACGTACCATTTTAAATGTAGAGTCAGCTGCAGTTAAATTTAATGTCATTGATACCGACGTTTCTCCGGATATCAAAGCAAGACTAATTTTAATTTTAAGTCAATTCTCAAATAACTTTATTATTGGAACACCCAACTCTCCTGCAAATACTGACCCTATGGAAATACGACTCAAAGATCCCAATAAAACGGTTTATCGTCGTCCTTATCGTTTGAGTTCCCAGGAAAGACAGGTAGTACGCAATAAAATTGAAGACCTGCTCTCCTCTAATGTGATCCGCCCGAGCTCGTCACCTTTCGCCAGTCCTATTCTTCTGGTGAAGAAGAAGGACGGCAGCGATCGCATGTGCGTTGATTATCGCGAATTGAACGATAATACTGTACCTGATAGATTTCCATTGCCAATAATTTCCGACCAAATTAATAGGCTTAATGGTACTCATTACTTCACGACTCTAGATATGGCTAGTGGATTTCATCAGATTCCAGTTCATCCGGATTCCATTGAACGTACCGCATTCGTTACGCCCGACGGGCAATACGAGTATTTAGCCATGCCATTCGGTTTACGCAATGCCCCTTCAGTTTTTCAACGTGCGGTGACAAAAGCCTTAGGAAAGCTTGCAAATACGTTTGTCGTGGTCTACATGGACGATTTAATGGTCGTAGCCTCAAATATCGATCAAGCCTTACATAGGTTGCAACTAGTTTTAGATGTTTTGACAAAGGCTGGATTCTCATTTAATTTAAAAAAATGTTCGTTCCTCAAACAAAAAGTTGAGTACCTAGGTTTCGAGGTTAGCTGTGGTGAAATAAGGCCTAACCCTAGAAAGATAGAAGCTCTAGTTGCTCTTCTTCCCCCAAAGACTGTAACTCAATTACGACAATTTATTGGTCTGGCGTCGTACTTTCGCCAGTTCATTCCAAAGTTCTCGCAGATCATGGCACCTCTTTATGCTCTGACAAGTGTCTCTAAAGGTAACATCAAATGGGAACCTTCTAACGAGACTGTTAGGCAAACTATTATCTCTGCTTTAACCAACCACCCGGTTTTGACTATATTGACCCAAACTGTCCCATTGAATTGCACACAGATGCAAGTTCGTTAGGGTATGGTGCAATTTTGATCCAGAAGAAAAATTCCAAACGTTGTGTGGTCGCCTACTACAGCAAACGCACCACGGCCGTAGAGTCTAAATACCACTCATATGAGTTAGAGACTCTCGCAGTTGTGAATGCGGTTAGGCATTTTAGGCACTACTTGTACGGCAACCATTTTACAGTCATGACCGATTGTCACGCTCTTGAATCCACTCGTAAAAAGCTGGATCTCACACCTAGGGTCCATAGGTGGTGGGCATTTTTGCAGTCGTTTGACTTTAACATTATTCATGTTGATGGCAAGCGGATGCAACATGCCGACTTCTTCTCTCGAAATCACGTACCTGACAAGACCCCATTCACAAAGGTAGAGCAGAAGCATGTTAATATCACAAATCTCTCTGCCAATTGGTTGCTGGCTGAGCAACAACGTGATAATGAAATTTCTGAGCTTATGATTAAACTTAAAGATGGGAATCTTGAAAATGATGTCGCGAAAACATACGAGATCAGATCTGGTGTTTTGCATCGTAAGGTACAGCGCAAAAATAGGAGTCTATGTCTACCTATAGTACCTAGAGCTTTGAGATGGTCTATCGTCAGCACCACTCACGAGTCCCTTATGCACCTAGGATGGCAGAAAACCCTTGAAAAAATGTTCGATTTGTATTGGTTTGAGCATATGGCTAAATTTGTTAGGAAATTTGTTGAGAGTTGTGTTGTTTGCAAAATTTCCAAATCGCACTCAGGCAAAGTTTCAGCGGAATTACATCCCATTCCTAAAATCGCGATACCTTGGCATACCCTTCATATTGATGCTACAGGCAAGTTAAGTGGCAAAAATGATAAGAAAGAGTATGTCTTTGTTCTAATTGACGCCTTCACAAAATATGTGCTGCTACATCACACCCTGAACATAAATAGTGCTAGTGCTATTCGTGCTTTAAAATATTGTGTGACTTTGTTTGGAGCGCCGACGCGAGTAATTGCAGATCAGGGACGTTGTTTTGCAAGTACCGACTTTCGTGAGTTTTGTTCCTCTCGTAATATTAGTTTGCATTTGAGTGCTACTGGTAGTTCCCGCGCGAATGGTCAGGTAGAGAGGGTTATGAGTACTCTTAAAAATATGCTCACAGCAGTTGAGACTAGCAAGGACCGTTCGTGGCAAGACTCTCTCCCGGATGTTCAGTTAGCCCTTAATTGCACTATGAATAGAGTTACCAAACACAGTCCTCTAGAACTTCTCATAGGTAAAGTCGCACGTCCTTTAGATTTAATGTTTTCCGATGAGCCCGAAATTAGTATCGATGAAGTAAGATCTGACGCTGTCGCTAACATGGATAGGAGCGCACAGTATGAGAAAGCAAGATTTGATTCCAATAAAGCTAAGTTTGATCGATTTGTCGTAGGTGATTTTGTTCTCTTGAAAAATGAAGAGAGAAATCAAACAAAACTTGATCCTAAGTATAAAGGTCCATTTAAGGTCGTTGAAGTATTAGACGGCGACAGGTACAATTTAAAATCACTAACAAGTAATCGCCATTATAAATACGCTCACGATCGCCTTAGAAAAATGCCTAATTCTAATGTTCCAATGGAAATTAATGATGATGAGACTAATTAATGAACCTGTTTAATTATTGAAGTTGTAAATCTTTTATTTCTACTATAACCCTATTGCTGGTTAAGCGAGTTATGTTGAGCTTTCGCTGGTTAAGCGTTAGTATGTGGAATCGCTGGTTAAGCGGATTACGTTGAGCTTTCGCTGGTTAAGCGTAAGTAGTGTAATCGCTGGTTAAGCGGATTACGATGTACTTTCGCTGGTCAAGCGTTAGTAGTGTAATCGCTGGTTAAGCGGATTACGATGTGCTTTCGCTAGTTAAGCGTTAGTATTATCACTGGTTAAGTGATAGGATGTGTAACGCTGGTTAAGCGTTACAATGTTAAATACTGGTTAAGTACTTTAGTGAATTACACTACTGAGTAAGTAGTAATGCATGGTGCTGGTTAAGTGCTGTGGATTTATTTTGGTAAAGTAATAATACTTTCTTCATTTTCTTTATAATTCTTTCATATTGGTTTGTTGTGTTTGGTTCCCAAGCAATAAGGCATTAAACGCAATACTCACATGGTTTAATTTGCCCCAATTATTTTTTGTGATGATGTTCCCTGACGTGGGTCAGGATAGCCGAGTGAACTAGTTACTTTTTCTGGATTTTTGTCTTTTTAGGTACCTCATCCCACGAGGTCGTGTGAAGGTCAGAAATGGCCGTGTCGCAGATAATGGAATGTCAAGCGTTAATCATAGTTTTAATTTAGTTTAATTTAATTTAATTTTTGGTCTGGCAATGCTTGAGTGTGTTTAGTCGAATGAAGTTATCGTTCGTCATTTTTGATGTTAATAAAAAGGCGGTAGATTTGTAGAGTGGGAACATTCGAATTTAAATCGGGGTGACGAACGGTTGACTTGGCTAACCTCACTACATTCCATTTTTATTTGATTTAAATCTGAAAATAGATCTTGAATCCTTTATTCTTTTCGATTGTAAAGTGTTTTGGACAGTAAAGTTAAGTGTACCGAACAGTGCCTGTGTGTCATTTCACGTTGGACTCCACTTTCCATCATGACCGACCAACAAATTAACGACGACAGTTCTCCATTGTCGTCATATATATATATCAAGGCGGTAAAGTTAAAAAAAAATCTTCAATATAGTCTAGGGTTTATATGAGAAATGAAATAACGTGTACAAATCCTATGTGATATTCTATTGCCATTAACCGCTTAAAAATTCGAACTCCATGGCTGCCACTAAGAAAATTCTGATGGAAAAACCCAATCATGTCCTATAACTAAAAATTCGAAGACATGTGACATCTACCAACCCGCACTGGGCCCGCGTGGTGGATTACAGCCCACTCCCTCTTATAGAGAGGAGGCCTGTGTCACAGCAGTGGAAACATTATAGGCTGATGATGATAAACGGACAATGCCATTTTTTTTAGTGTGATCATCCTCTATACTTTCCGTCTAGGACGAACGGAGGACTCTAACCGACTAAAAACCCACTCTTCCTATCACTACCACGTGCCGGGGGCCCGGGAGATATTAGTACATTCACGTGGACCCCAGGCTGATATCAGCCAGTCATGCTAGCGAAGGAGGTGGCGGAACGTGAGAGGGAGAGAACCTCACGTCCCAGCCGCCGCGGGAGACGCCCCAGGCGTCAGGGGGCAACCAGTGGCCCCCGGCCACCGTAGGCGCGAGCCTGTGGACGGTGAGTAATGGGCTAGCTCACCGTCCGTCCGTCTTATGACGACAGGCCGTGTCGACGGCGCGTACGTGTTCCACGCGCGCCTCAAGGAGATGTCAGCAAACAGGAAGGGGCCCGAGAGGGCCGATGCATGCCAGGGCTGCGGGTTGTTCGAAAGAGATACCGCGGCCCTGGAACACAAAGGGCGAAGAAGGAACATGGGTGGGTTTTAGTCAGTACAAGTCTGACACTCCCTCCCGCTCCGCCCAGAGCGGGAGAAGTCATTTGATGATTTCCCATCCGGAAAAAAAAATAAAAAAAAATAAGGCTGATATCAGCCTGCCGTGCCCTCCCGGCCTCATCTCCAAGAACGGCCTATCTAGACAATGACCTAACATGTCGCTATGATTAAGCCATATTTCAGACCTGTAGATCCTCTACTTATTACCTAGTAATGTACAGTTAGGTTCAATGTTATAGTCTGTTATGATTTGAAGTAATGACAGGTTATGTAGGTCGTTTGGGACCAAATTGAATCCTCAGTAGACCCTGATAAAGTTTAAGGGTTTTGTGCTTCAATTTAGACTGGTATCTATTTTTGTGTTTGGAGACAAGGCCCTTTTGTCTGTGGCTACAATTCCTGTGAATATGAAAATTGGAGATTTCTCTATACAAGGTGTTGTTTTGCATCCTCGTCAAATTCAAAGAGGTAACTATGCTAATGATTGTCGACCCGAATCAATAATAAAATGGTTAGGTATTTTTTTTTTCTTTTTTCTTATTAACGGAAATCGGTAAGTGTGAACCACCCGTGTTTTAAACGCGGCCCGTCTGATACTCGCCCTATAACCACGGTTTAACACAATTGCAAAAAATCTCAAACGTTTTCGATAATTTCTTATTCCCTAAATCACGTTTAGGGGGTTATTCTAAAATACTGACGATCTTAAACAACCAAAAAAATCAGTGTTTATTAATATTTAACTAGGTACAGTAATTTTAATTGATTAATATATCTTTTGTGACCTCGAGCAGCTTGTGGTTAAATAATAACAGCCCCACGGGTTGACCAACCCGCACTGGGCCCGCGTGTTGGGTTACAGCCCACTCCCTCCCATAGAGAGGAGGCCTGTGTGCCTGTGGGAACATTATAGGCTGATGATGATGATGTAATCTAGACATGTAAGAACTATTATCTAGAGGAGCTCGTGGCTAAATATTAACAGCCGCACGGTTCGATCTTTAAGGTTAAGCCGTGCTTGCCGAAGTACGTCCGTGGATGGGTGACCATAATTACATAACGAGTTTCCTCCGTGCCTCTGAAAGCACGTTAAGCCGTTGATCCCGGCTGTCATTTGTAGATCTTTGACAGTCGTTACGAGTAGTCAGAAGCCAAAAGTCTGACATCCAGTCTTACCAAGGGGTATTGTATTACCCAGTTACTGGGTTGTGGAGGTCAGATAGGCAGTCGCTTCATGTAAAATACTGGTACTCAGCTGCATCTGGTTAGACTGGAAGCCGACCCCAAGATAGTTTGGGAAAAGGCTAGGCAGATGATGATGATCTTTTGTGACCACCTCCTGAATTTTGACGAGGATGCAAAACAACACCTTGTATGGGGTGACTAGTAGTTAGTGACCGATACTGAAACATGTGATTATACTCATGGTAAAAAAAACTTTCCCAAAGAAATATATTTTTTAGACTCATTTACTTTTAACACAGGCGCGCGCGCGTGAATTTCATACGGCTGTTGTATTATTGTGATAAAAGTGAAAGAGAAAAAATGTTGTTTCTTATCATGAGTACAATCACGTGTTTAAGTATCGGTACCTAATTACCAGTCACTCTATATATTCGTATGTGTTCCTAGTTTAATAACAAAGTCTTCGTGTATTTTGGCAGAAAAGTCAAAATTGACTTCACAACTTTTGATATGACATGAGTGAATGTGTTGGCAATGCGCTTGTGTATTGTATTTTGAAACTTCTGCCAAATAGGCTTTGTTTTGAGGCCAAGACACAAACCATAATAATGTCGTCAGGTCAAGATGCAAACTTCGGTAGAAAACATTAACTTCGGAAGAAAATCGCTAATGTTTGGAAACGTACCAAAAATGCATCATAAGAATTGCCATGACGTGCTGATGGCATTTGCATGCATTTGTATTTCCATGATATTTGAAGAAAAATAGCGGTTACGTCGGTACGTTTGGCCTGTATTTTTTTATTTGCATTGTGTAAACATTAAGTAAGTGTATTTTAAAATTAAATAAAGCAACCTGAATAATCGCGTGCCATAGTTATCCGGAATCACTCCCAACTTGGTTTCTTTACCAATGACAAAGAAATAGGATTCACATGATCTGTTTCTGAGAAAGATTTCTGTGATACACACGTGATACTGAACAATAACTCTTTATAATGTTGATACTGAAGACTAAACCGACTAAATTAAAAACCACTTATTGTCATAAGTCTGCAAATACCGCCAGTACCATTTTAAACGATAATGATAAATTTTCCCTTCTTCAGAAACTCCCTCACTTGCAACTCTACTGGCCTTATACCGCTAAATTTATGACCCTTGTAAACAACATAAATTCTCTGTTCAAGTAAAGGTCAACGCAGTTATACGCAAAACAGTGCGCTGTTTTGCGTATAACTGCGTTTGAGCACAGCAAAAACCAAACTTGACTTGGTTGAAATAAAGTTAAAAACAAATAAACTTTCATGTCTGAGGGAACTCCATTGCAATACGGACAGTCATCAGTGGTACGCGTTATTGATTTTTGACTTTATTATAAAAGCTGCAATGTTGATATTCGGTTAGCATGGAAAACCAGTCAGTACAGCGTTTCGCCAAATCTGCACAGCCCTAAAAAGGCGCCAGTTTTGAAAGCGGAATTTGACACATGAAACAATTACCATAAATAAAAAATTGCATGCGATCTCTACAAAATGGCCATATGTTTTTTTCAAGTGAAACTTCTTATGCGACTTCCAACAAGGTTGCGTTAAACGTTCAACGCTACCATGGAGGGGGAATAGAAAGAGACAGAGCGAGAGTGAATGCGTGGCACTCGAACGCATGCGTATAGTATTACGAAGTTTCACTTCTTCCGCGCGGAGGGACTCCACGCACTATTTTTTTTTTGTAAATTATGTCAACGGCCGTGTCAAATGTTGATATTTCGAATTTAGACAGGAACTAAGTAAAGTCATCATCTGCCTAGCCTTTTCCCAAACTATCTTGGGGTTGGCTTCCAGTCTAACCGGATGTAGCTGAGTACCAATGACTGGATACACAACCCAGTAACTGGATAATACGATACCCCTTGGTAAGACTGGATGTCAGACTTTTTGGCTTTTGACTACTCGTAACGACTGTCAAAGAGCTACAAAAGACAGCCGAGACCAACAGCTTAGCTACTTTCCGAGGCACGGAGGAAACTCGGTATGTAATTATGGTCACCATCCACGGACCAACCTCGGCAAGCACGGCTTAACCTTAAAGATCGAACCGTACGGCTGTCTTTATTTAGCCACGAGCTCCTCTCAGGAACTAACTAACGTATTCATTAAAAAACAGGAACTAAGCAAAGTATTCATTAAAAAAGATAGGCAATCGCTCCATGTAAAATACTGGTATTTAGCTGCAACCGATTAGACTTGAAGCCGATCCCAACATAGTTTGGAAAAGGCTTGGCAAATGATGATGATTTTAAAAAACCACGCCATAAATATTTTCTCGTCAACGTTAGTAAAGTTCAAAAAATCATCATTGATCAGCATTGTACTTAAGGAAAATCAAGAATGAGCCCATCATAAAATAAATACAGAATCAAGTATTTAAACTTCAAAGGCTTTCCAAAGCCACTTACATCTATTTTAAGCTCAGCCTTTTCAGCCAATGGTTTATATCAAGTCCATTTATAACTCAATATTTGTATATTTATCTACGAATGACAGCCAATTTTAACAAGTGGTATAAATTTAGCCAAGAACTGGATTGTAGAGGTCAGATAGGCAGACTTCATGTACAGTCACGAACAATAATATGTGTACACTTAGCAAAAATTAAAAGTGATTTGATCTTTTGATTACAGTTTCTACGTTGAGATAAGACCTATTTCGTAATAGTATGGCTTCCAAAATTCCATGTTCGTGAAAACGTAAAACCTTAATCAATACAGTAGGAGAAAATCACTTTTAAAAGCTGCTGCGTGTATACATATTGTTATACGTGACTGTACAATACTAGTATTCAGCTGCATCCAGTAAGACTGAAAACAATACGGTGGGTATTTGGGAAAAGGTTACGCAGATGATGATGATGATGATTAATAAAAAAATGATTAATGATCAATCTATATATTATATAAAAATCAATGCCACTTTTCGTTGTAATTTTATAACTCAAGAACGGCTGGGCCGATTTAACTGATTTTGGTTTAAAAATGTTTGTCGTAGTCCAGGGAAGGTTTAGGGTAGGGTAGGTAGTGTAGGTAGGGTATGTAGGGTACGTAGGTAGGTAGGTAGATAGGGTAGGTAAAAAGTGCATTGCAACGCATGCCGGGGACAGCTAGTAAATCTATAAAGTTCACCTCACTCAAGTGAGCGCACACAATTCGAAAGCGAACTCATTTGTTTTTAAAATAAATCATCGCGGATTCACAACGAGAGACCGTTCGAAATTCGAACGTGATGTTCGAAAATTCCTCTTACATCTATTTAGGGGTCCGTTCACACAGACCGGCGCGAAGAGGAGAGCAGATTTTTATCACGGTTAAAACAGAGTTTTGAATCATTGTAATAAGGTTTACTTGAGAGCAAACCTAACGCGCTTAGTGTGAAACAATAAGAAGAGCCGACCAACACGCGTAGCATGACTACTGTAGAAACGAGTTTTGTCAACGGAAGAATCGTGATAATGACAGATAGACAATGACAATCTGTCAGTTTGTCGATTCTTCCGTCGACATAGCCCGTTTCTACGGTGGTCATGCTATCGTGCTGCTCCGATTGCGTCCTCTCTCGCTCCGCGACCCGCATGCGCTGACAGCCGCCAAGTTAGTCGTCTAGTTCCAAGCGTATAACTCGCGCCGGTCTTTTTGAAAAGAAGAGCGCCGGCCGATGCTCTCCGAGCAGGTGGCGTACCATGACGTCTTAAAACATTATTGTTCCATTCTCAGTCCAGACTGAAAAAGAGACGGAGTTACATAGGTCTTCTAGCTCCATCTCTTTCCCTCTCCGGAATAGGAATGGAACAATAATGTTTTAAGCGTCATAGTACCCCCAGGTCTGTGTGTACGGACCCTAAGGGTAGCCTCTTTAGCCAATCGTTTACTTGAAGCCCTTTTATTATTCTATCCCTTTCGAGTTTAGGGATGTTGGTCTTATTGTCAATAAGGGAAACTTAAACGGTCCTATGTTTATTTATTCTTCAGGTTCTTTTTTCAGGAAATGCGATATTTTGAGAAAGTTATCAGGGTATCTTGTAGGTCTAGTGGTTGCAAATGCGGCTGCTGAGCATGAGGTCTCGTGTTCGATTCCGGGGTCGGGCAGTATGTTATCGAATTATGGCATCAGGAATTTCTCAGTACCAGCCACAGAGTCTGGATTTGTGTCCGGTTGATGGCAATAGGCTCGCCCCTTATTACATAGGACTTAAACATAACTGGCGAAATGTGGATGTACACATTCTGCCGAACCCTTCGGGAATTACAGATGCGTGATATTATGTTATGCGATCTTTGAAGAAATTTATCGGGGAAAGTTTATTCAGGGTGTGACGGAAAGGGTATATACATACTTAAGGGTGTGCTACAGACCAACAAACTGAACATGTTTCTCCATCGGACAAACATCGTAATAGCGAAAAAAATATCTTTTTTTTTTTTTACGGATGGGAAATCATCAAATGACTTCTCCCGCTCTGGGCGGAGCGGGAGGGAGTGTCAGACTTGTACTGACTAAAACCCACCCATGTTCCTTCTTCGCCCTTTTTGTTCCAGGGCCGCGGTATCTCTTTCGAACAACCCGCAGCCCTGGCAGGCATCGGCCCTCTCGGACCCCTTCCGATTTGCTGACATCTCCTTGAGGCGCGCGTGGAACACAGACGCGCCGTCGGCACGGCCTGTCGTTATAAGACGGACGGACGGTGAGCTGGCCCATTACTTACCATCCACAGGCCCGCGCCAACGGTGGCCGGGGGCCACTGGTTGCCCCCCGACGCCCGGGGCGTCTCCCGCGGCGACTGGGACGTGAGGTTCTCTCCCTTATCAGCTGCCCCTTACATTTGGATCGAATAGGTAGGTATTGAAATTCATTATGGGGCAGCAGATAATTTTTTCGCTATTACGATGTTTGTCCGATGGAGAAACATGTTCAGTTTGATGGTCTGTAGCATACCTGTATAGCCTTTCAAACCCGTTATGTTTGAATTTTTGTGTACAATTAAGTATTATTTTATTCTATTCTATTCTTTCCGTTACATCTTGTTTACCTCTGCTAGATAAACCTACATCTGCTCTGCCTAATCCAACAATATTGGTATCGGCTTCCAGTCTTACTAAATCTAGCTGAAAACCGTTATTTAACATGACTCGAGAACCTGTCTGACCCCAACTTATTTTTTGGTTAAACGAGGTTGACAGACTTTCAGGATTTTGACCACCCATAAAAAAAGCTCTGGAAATGACAGCCAAAACCTACGGCTATATACAAAAGCAAAAAGAGAGAGTAAAAGAAAAAATGTTCTCCATCAATATTAATTTGCAGAATGCCTTCGCAAAACGAAATTCATTTATCCTCAACGACAACAACAAGAAAAAAACCAGCCAAGTGCGAGTCGTATTCGCACATATAAGGTTCCGTAGCACCAAACAATATTTTATACACTCATTGATATAATTATGTAAAAAATTCAACAGCAAAATATTGTTATTCATAGTATGTTAATGAAAAACTAAAATTACTGCAAAAAAAGACCCCCGTTTCTAAAAATCTAGACAGTAATCTTATTCAAACCAATTTTCGTTGAAAGTTTTTTTTACGTTCTACAAACCTAGATTTTACAGAATTTTCCTAAGACAGACAGACTGACTATTGAGTCTATAAGGCACTGTTTTAAGATTTCATGGCTCGTAACTATATTTTAACTGTCACTTATCGGTAACCCACAATAAACAACAATCACGAAAAAAAACCCGTAAGTGACAGTGTAAGTTTTGAATCAAAAAGGGTTCCGTTTTTACCATTTGACAACAGAACCCTAAAAAGACACAAAAAAAAAAACTGCCCAACTATTTTCACCCTAGATTCCAGCAGAACAAATACTTATAAAGAGTAAACAACGTTTTGTTATAGGACTTCACCCTCTGGTTAAATACAGGAATATAATAGAAAACAATAGCCGCCATTGACACACATTTCTCACAATAAAAGTAAGTGACCTCACAAATCCTTCACTTTTAGGGCTAGGCTATAGTGTAAGCGAGAGAGATAGCGGGTACGTTACGTGTGGCAACAACAAAACTCAAACTCAAAGCATTTATTTCAATTAGACCATTGCAGGCAATTTTGAAAGTAAAAAAAAAACGCAAAGCTACAGTCCCAGTCACAAGGCACGAAAACTTGTGAAAGTACTGTAGTTGTACAAACTACCACTAACTTTATACCTATACATCTATAGAAATAAGTGGAGCTCGTAGCTAAATAATAACAGCCACGTCCATCTTGAAGGTTAAGCCGTGCTTGCCGAGGTTGGTCTGTGGATGGGCGACCATAATTACATACCGAATTTCCACAGTGCCTCAGAAAGCACATCAAGCCGTTGGTCCCGGCTGCGAATTTACAAAGGCTATACTATTTGAGTCACGAGCCAGACTCTAATAGATGAGCTTTTGTTTGTGCACATTACTCGCCAAAACCTAATCTATCTCAGTAAAAAAAATGACTCAAATAGATTAGCTTTTGGCCTGGATATTTTCAAAGAAAATGCACGGACAAAACCTACTACTGTATCATACGTATCCAGGATAATTTGGACTTGGGGCACCCCGACCCGGACGGGTTAGGTTCGAAGGGGATGGCGGGGTCTAGTGAGCGAGCGGAGCGAGCGAACCAAGACCCCGACTTCCCCTTCGTGTTAGGTTACTGTAAACCCTGCAGACAGAAATAGGAGCCCCGCGTAGCGGGGCTACGTCGACTATGCTTTATAAGCGACTATAAAATTATTAATTAAAAAAATAATTTTAAAAAATTATAAGCGACTTTAAATTTTTGAGGTTAGGTTACAATAATTAGTTTTTCTCAAGAACGGTGCATTACCTTTTAACGGGAGTGGTCCCAGGGGAAAAGGGGTACACACCCCCTCACCCCCCTCCGCCTGCCAAAGAATTCTAGATTTTTACCAAAATAATACCAATTTCCACGTAATTATCCGCCTATTATTGAAGCTAACGATTGGTAAATATCGGTATCAAATTGAATAGCATTTGTTGCTGCAATATTAGAAGGAATTTGTCTAACAAAGTCTACGCGATTTGGGTCAATTTCTGTACTATAATGGATTAGGGTTTTGGCAAGTTTTTGTCAAACAAAAGCTAAGCCAGTTCAGTTTGCACTTTCACTCTAATGGTATAGCTTTTGTAAACACGCGTCCCGGCTGTCATTTGTAGATCTTGGACAGTCGTTAAGAGTAGTCAGAAGCCAAAAGTCTGACAGCCGGTCTCACCAAGGGGTATCGTATTACCCAGTTGCTGGGAAGTGAAGGTCAGATAGGCAGTCGCTTCATGTAAAATACTGGTACTCAGCTGCATCCGGTTAGACTGGAAACCAACCCCAAGATAGTTTGGAAAAGGCTAGGCAGATGATGATGATGATGATCTATAGAAATAAGTAAAATATTGAAGTGTTGTTTTTTATCCAAAATATCAGAATACATATGAAAGTAGGTATATAATTGGTCCTGATAACAAAATTTCTCAATTTATAAGAACGCAGTTGGATATTTTTTTGGATTTTCAAATTGGAAATTGATTAATTTATTCCCATTTCTTTAAACTTGTCGCTTCACGACGACCCTAATTGTTTCTGTACGTAAAAAATTAAAAAAAAATGAATTCGCTCCCGCTCTCTCTAAGCTTACTAACGCAACGCAGCTTTACCCCAGACAATAAAAACAAGAGCCCTATACGTAAACAAATAATAAAAGCCAATGTACAGGAAACAGAAATTACATTCCATTGTTTTATTTGACGTGACTCATTCTTGAAATGGTCTATTGTAACTACCCAACTTTATAAGGCCCTATTCACGACTTTGGACGAAGCGACTGCGACTAAAGACACGCAAGCGTCTCTTGTTTTTCTTTCGCGCATAGTACACAGATTTTTAAGTAGCTGCAGCCGGTTAGACTGGCAGCTGCCTAGCTTTTTCTCAACTATGTTGGGGTCGGCTTCCAGTCTTACCGGCTGCAGCTGAATACCAGTATTTTACATGGAGTGACTGTCTATCTGACCTTCACACTCCACGGCACAGTTAGTACTGGGTATTACGATACCCCTTCGTGAAGCTGACTCCAGTAGCCCATAATGTACCCACTGCTGGGACACAGGCCTGCTTTCTATGAGAGGTTTCAGAGAAGGTGGGCTCCTTAATCTTCCACGCGAGCTCAGTTCAGGTTCGATGTCCTGTGTTTTCGAATTTTTGGTTTAAGAGCGCGAGGGCTTTACGACATTTCATTCAAACTTTCATGTCCTGATTTACCGAAATTACTGGAACGATTTCAATGAAACTTCATACTCATAAGCAGCATACATAGTTCTAAAAAGTTACAAAAAACAATTTCGATAAATAGTTTTACAGCTAAATTAGACCGATTTATAAATTATCTATAGAAACAGAAATTTCAAATTATCTTTTTTATGTTTTTAAGTAACTTTTTAGACCTCTGTATCCTGCTTATGCCTGTTCGGCGTATACGCTCTTGAGGACATGACGGATTCCTCACGATGTTTTCGTTCACCGTTTTATAAGATACATCTACAAAAGTTTGTACCGTGTTTGTCTTTCACAGCCTAAAGATCGATCGCCCCTCGCAGAGTATATGGAGCAATTACAGATATTGCCAGGATAATTGGAGTGCTTTTTTTTTGGAAAATTAACATGATTGCTCTTTTATTTACTTCGTTACCTCCGGCAATTATTTTTTGGCGATAATTGGTGAGTCAAATTGTATAAAAACGAGAATGTTGGAACTCGGGTAACAGCTGGTTTTAAACGATTTTTATCTAATATACTTGTCGGATCCGGTCATTAGTACGGACAGAAAATGAATCGAAAGCGCGCCAAAGGTGTCGTCACGCGACCTACTTACCAGTCTACCCCCACCTAAGCGCGCTTTTACAGAGTCGTGATGTTTCTTGTGCTCGCTGCAGGACGGTGAGTGTCTGATCGCGGCGGAGTCAAGACGTCCCGAAACTGTACTCAGATTCATGGTGCCTAGTGTTATTGTGTTGGATTGTCCAACACAATAACACTAGGCACCATGACAGACACTCACCGTCCTGCAGCGAGCACAAAAATGTTGCAAAAACGGGGAAAATGTGACGCAGACGAAGTTGCGCGGGACTAGTATTACATAACTTCACGCCTGTAATCCCTGGGAGGAAAGGTAGAGGCATGCCGAATAGTACACCCACGTATCGCCTGTTATGAAAACTAATAAAACATGGTAAGAAAGAACGAGGAAAAACCTAAAAATGCTATGCCCGACCTGAGGATCATAACCCACCTCATGTTCAGGAAACTATTAGACAGTCAAATTAAATAGTAGTTTTTTAAAGTGAACCTTTTATTACATCGTCTCAAACTTTTTCATCTGTGTGTTGCATGTCGCGTGACGCTCGGCCGCGGAGTACTCCGCGTTTTGTACGTTTTATACCCTTAATGGAATATTATTCCAAATATTTTTAGTTAAATGTCTATAGTGTGAAAAAAAGTTTCACTTTTACCGTGGTTTCATAAAAGCACACAATCCTTTTTTTTTATCTTTTTATATTCATAGATGCCTATTCATAGATGTCCTTCAGTTTAAAATAATATCAGTGGCGTAGCTATACAAAACCACGCAGCTCGGTTAGACAAGCTGTTACCTAGTGTTTATGGTCGTAACGACCGGTAAACGGGTTCTGTATAAACGTTTTGTGGTTTAGATATAATATGTTTTCTTAGTATTTAGTGTGAACTATGAATATTGTGGAGATAGAGTAACCGATGAAGAGCTCGTGGCTAAATAATAACATCCACACGGGTCGATCTTTAAGGTTAAGCCGTGCTTGCCGAGGTTGGTCCGTGGATGGGTCACCATAATTACATACCGAGTTACCTCCGTGTCTCAGAAAGTACGTTAAGCTGTTGGTCTCGGCTGTCATTTGTAGATCTTTGACAGTCGTTACGAGTAGTCAGAACCCTAAAAAGTCTGACATCCAGTCTTACCAAGGGGTATCGTATTACTCAGTTACAGGGTTGTGGAAGTCAGATAGGCAGTCGCTTCATGTAAATACAAGTACTCAGCTGCATCCGGTTAGACTGTAGGCCGTCTCAAAGATAGTTTGAGAAAAGGCTAGGCGGATGATTTTTCCATCAACGTTATCAATGGTTTCTCCAAAACAATGGCTATCAAACCAGTTATTTTTACTTCCAAAAGTTCGACGTTTGTCCCCTTTCAACCGACATCAATCGAACCTCAACATTCGTATTGTCTGCAGTCGACATCCCCCATTGACACAACCCTTGATTGATCGAGGGTTCAGAGTTAGGTAAACTATTTATTCCTGTCGTTTACCCACAACTACTATTTATGTGGGGGCTCGTGGCTTAATAATAACAGCCGCACGGGCCTATTAAAGGTCAAGCTGGGCTTGCTGAGGTCAGTTTGTGGATAGGTGTCCCGTTTGTCGTTTCAAAAAATATTTTATCTCACATAAGCTTACATTGGCACTTATACAAGGTGTTTTGCATGCTCGTCAAATTCAAGGAGGTAACTGTGCTAATGAGTCAATAATAAAATGGGTAGGTTATTTTTTTTTCTTATTTACAGAAATCAGTAAGTGCGAACCACCCCTGTTTTAAACGCGGCCCGTCTGGTTCTCGCCCTATAACCTCGCTTACGCAAATACAAACAATCTCAAAAGTTTATTCGATAATTTCTTATTCCATAAACCATGGGGGTTATTCTGAAAAATAGCCAAACTTAAAAAAAAAAACAAAAAAATCTGTGTTTTAATAATTAACTTGGTACCGTAATTTTAATTGATTAACGATTTTTTGACGAGGATGTAAAGTTTACTAGTTCACCTCACTCAAGTGAGTGCACACAATTCGAAAGCGAACTCATTTGTTTTTAAAGTAAATCATCACGGATTCACAATGAGACACCGTCCGAATTTCGAAGTGATGTTTAGAAAATAGTACTACTGTTTTGTGCTTAGGGGCATTTGACTTTCAAAGCACGTAGGGGTCTTGTTGTGTCCAGAATGATTACTCATGGAATGAATGCGATAAGCCTGGCTTAACCTCACAGATTGGGCTATTTAGGTGGCTATCATTGAACCACTTCCTTTTATGTGGGTATTTACAAGGTAGATATGATTGGACGAGAGGTAGCCTCGGTCTTTGAACTTTAAATAATAGATTGAGGAAACACCTAATAATAAAATTGCGGTTTAAAAGATAATATGATCACCAACATTGAAAAACGGAACATTACATGGTTTAGTCATGTTCATGATCTTTAAGGTTAAGCCGTGCTTGCCGAGGTTGCTCCGTGGATGGGTGACCATAATTACATACCAAGTTTCCTCCATGCTTC
Organism: Cerastis leucographa; assembly: GCA_963082945.1. Lineage (NCBI taxonomy): Eukaryota > Metazoa > Arthropoda > Insecta > Lepidoptera > Noctuidae > Cerastis > Cerastis leucographa. The sequence goes on along the minus strand of OY720374.1, from coordinate 5,079,552 downwards.
GGATAGCACGTTAAGCCGTTGGTCCCGGCTGTCATTTGTAGATCTTTGACTGTCGTTACGAGTAGTCAGAAGCCAAAAGTCTGACGTCTTACCAAGGGGTATCGTATATTATCGTTATGGAGGTCAGATATGTAGTCGCTTCATGTAAAATACTGGTTAGACTGGAAGCCGACCCCACGATAGTTTGGGAAAAGGCAGATGATGACATGGTGTAGTCATGTTGAGACAAGGCAAATTTACATATTATATCAGCAGTGATAGCATAATAGTGCTGTGACTGCCATGTCATAGGTCTAGAATTCGAACCCAAAACACGCACCTCTCATTTTTCGGATATATTTGCGTATTATACGTAATAGGGGATGATCACATTTTTTTTTCTTTGTCCGTCGGGTAGTTTATTTTAAAGTATTGGACACGTATTTTTTCTTTTTCACGTGGTCTTAAAATTACGGAGATATATTGAGTTGAAATGGCGCATGACGTAGGTAAGTTTTATACTAGATACTTAACTAAAATAACAACAAATTATAAAAGGGCGTCAAAAAACTCCTCCTCAACGCTATCAACTGGTAACGTGTATTAAAACGCAATGGCAGTTTTTCATAGACTATTTATTACAGTAGAACATTAGTACACATATTGAGCATTAGATGACGCTACTTGTATGAAGGTTGCATTATTTTGTTACATTTTTAATATCCTCCTTTAACAAAATAAACAAATTACTCAAATTGCTGAGATGCCTAATAACTTCAAGAATTTATAATGTTTACTAGTACAAAGACTTTTGGTTAATATATCTGCAGGCATATTGGAAGTTGATACATATTCTACATTTATTTTATTATTTAAAACACATTCTCTTATGAAGTGGTGACGAATATCAATATGCTTCGACCTTTTATGATATAATGGATTAGCAGTTAGTTTTATAGAGCTTTGGTTATCACTATATAAACAGATAGGTTGCTTGCTATCCAGTACATGAATTTCATTCATCAAGTGTTTGAAATAAATAGCCTCCTTGCAGGCTTCAGACAAGGCCATATATTCGGCTTCAGTGCTAGAAAGTGCCACTGTTCTCTGCTTTCTAGATTCATAACTAATTACACATCCTGCCAAAATAAAACTGTACCCAGTATATGACCTTCTGTCTATAGTACAAGACGCCCAATCGGCATCAACATAACCATGTAAATTTGTATCATCTTTCTTAAAGACTAGACCGTAATTTTTAGTTTTCTTCAAATATCTTAATAATCGCTTTAAGTGTTTCCAGTGAGTCTCATTATAGCATGTATTATACTGACTTAGAAAACTAATACTAAAAGATATATCCGGCCTTGTAAGCACTGATAGGTACATTAAACATCCTACTAATTGTTGATATGGAAACTTCTCTTCACATTGGTTATCAACAGATTTTTCTAATTTAAGATTAGTTTCCATGGGGGTATCAGAGGTATGACAGTCACTCATATTAAATCTAGCTAATATATTTTCTATAAATTTCTCTTGATCTATAGTAATACAGTTTTTACTGAAATTTACATTTAAACCAAGACACTGCTTTATTTTACCTAAATCTTTAATTTTATATTCATTTTCCAAAACATTTTTTAATTCTTGGTAAGCTGAATTACAGTTATAAAATACAAAAAAATCGTCAACAAATAGTGCTACATACACTTTGACATTATTGTGACATTTCATAAAAAGGCATGGCTCATACTTAGATTTACAATAACCTAACTTCAACAAACTTTCTTCTACCCTTACATACCATGCTCTGGCAGATTGTTTTAAACCATATATTGCCCTTTTTAACTTTAATACTTTATTTTTACAATTAACTTTTTCTGAATTTTCTGGTAATTCCATAAACACACATTCATTTATATAGCCATTTAGGAAAGCTGTAGGAACATCTAGGTGATTCATATTAAGATTTAAAAGCACACTCAGAGCAAATAATAGTCTTAAAGTACTATACCTTAACACAGGTGAGTATGTTTCATTAAAGTCCACTCCCTTAACTTGGGTGAACCCCTTTGCCACTAGTCTTGCTCTATAACGCACTTCACCTTCACAATTGTACTTTTTCTTAAAAACCCACTTATTTTTCACCACGGTACCAACACTAGGTCTGTCCACTACCTCCCATGTATTATTGTCGCTGAAAGACTGTAACTCTTCCTTCATTGCTCTTGACCATTGCTCTTTTTCTGGACCTTCAAGAGCTTCACATACTGTAATTGGTTCACTTGTCATATCTTCAACACACATGTTACTGTAGCCGTAACGATCTGGCTTACGACGATAACGTTTTTCTGGTTGATTGACAGTCTCATTCTGAGAAACAACCTCCATATCTTCTGTTGTCAAGGGTTCATAAAACACTTCATCGGAATCGCTGGACGATTCGCTTGCAACATATGTGACGTCGTCTTTCTTCAGTGTCTGCTCGGTCTTATCTAGACTGCTCTGCTGGTTTTCTAGTTCTGCTAATACTTCCTTATTAGTGTCGCAAATAGGCTGCTTTTCTTCTACCATGATATTTGTTGTACTGCTGTCATTTTGAATTTCTTCCATGACTACAACATCTCTTGATATAGTTATTACTCTGCTCTCTGAATTGTACAAACGAAACCCTTTAACATTTTCTGAGTATCCAACCAAGTACATCTTATGAGCTTTCTTGTCCCACTTCTTGCGACGTTCTTTGGGTACATGGACCATAACTGGGCTGCCAAACACTCTTAAGTGGCTGAGGTTCGGTTTACTGCCCGTCCACATTTCATAAGGGGTAGTATTCCTGTCTAGACCGGCTACTGGTGATCTATTTTTTAAATAGACCGCTGTGTTCACAGCTTCTGCCCATAACTGTTTATCAAACTGAGCATCAAACAGGAGACATCTTGCTTTTTCAACTATTGATCTGTTATATCGCTCACACAGCCCATTTTGTTCAGGTGTGTAGGCGTTACTTTTCTGGTGCACTATTCCATTCTTCTTCAAGTAATTCTCCATTTCTGCAGAACAAAATTCTCCACCATTGTCAGATCTTAACATTTTTATTTGTGTGGATTTCTGGTTCTCAACTTGTTCTTTAAATTCTTTGAAATACTTGAAGGTTTCATCTTTTGTTTTAAGAAAATAGACAAAACACATTCGGCTGTAATCATCTACAAATATCAAATAATACCGAGACATAGCAAGTGATTTGTGTTCCATTGGCCCGCATAAGTCAGTATGGATCAATTCAAGTACATTGTTAGTCTTACTTGAGCTATTAGGGAATGGTAGTCTTGCTTGCTTGCCCTCGCAACATACAACACAACTCATCTTGCTAATATCACTTTTGTCTTGATAAGTCACACCTTCAACAGTTCCAAGTTTCATCTTCTCCAAGTCATTTGAATTTATATGACCTAGTCGTCTATGCCAAGTCGTACTTGAAATCTGTACTGCTGCTGCTAAAACTTGCTCAGACTTCACAATGTTTAATCTGTAAACGTTATTCTCTAAACTTGCTTCACCAATACAGTCATTCTGAGCATTGTAAATGTAACATCCACGTTTGTTAAAGGATAATCTGTTTCCATTTTCAACCATTCTACTGACTGACAACAAATTAGTGGTTAGATTAGGAACGCACAAAACATTGTTGACTTTTATTTCATACCTTTTCCCTTTAACTGAGGTAGTAAGGTTTAAATCTCCAGAGCATAGAACCTGCGCGCTTGTCTGGTTTGCCACTTTGATTTCCTTAGTTATTGGCTGATAGGAAATGTTCGACAACATATTTTCATTCGCTACTAGATGGCAACTGGCACCGGAATCTACATACCAGTCGTTTCTATTGAATTCACTAGTCATAAATACTGCGCTGAAAGCATTTGACTTTTCTTTCTCTGTATTCGAACACTGGTTTTTATAATGTCCAACCTTTTTGCACTTGTAGCAACGAATAACTTTTTTGTTGTTTTTGAGGTTATCATTTGCATTGACATTAGATGGCTGCGTTCCGTTATTTCTAATATTATTATGCACCTTCCCGCGCTTTTGCTTGGTCAAAAATGCGCTTTCGGAACTAACCTCAAACTCCGAACTCATGTCCAATAATTTAGTTTTGATTGCATCTGAACTAATTTTCATGCCTGAATGCTCTATAGCCATTATCATTGGGCTAAATTTTTCAGTAAGTCCTGCCAGCAATAACGAGCCTATCCATTCTTCATTTATTTCAAAACCGGTACCTTTTAACTTCTGGGCGGTTTCAACGAGCTGGGTCACGTAGCTTGTCATGGAGTCACTGTTCTCTAAACGGATTGATATCAAACTTCTGAGGAGGCTGATCTTCCGCGTAAAACCTGAATCGTCGAACAAAGATTTTAACTTGCTCCACAAACCTCGTACCGTAGCTTCGTTCTTGATATGAGTATATAGAGATGGATCTATTGTCATGATGATCTTCGCCCTGGCTTTTTTATCTTCTATTTCGGCAAGTTCTGTGGCGTCATTCAGACCCACGCCTTCTAAGATCATGTAGTTTTCCACGGCAAAAGCCCAATCATCATAGTTTTCACGACCCCGTAATTTAGGCACATTTACTGAGTAACTGGCAGACATATTTCGTTCGGATTACTTTATTATCACGCCAATAACTAATTAAAATTGCGAACTGGGCCCATAACCTATTAAAACGCAATGGCAGTTTTTCATAGACTATTTATTACAGTAGAACATTAGTACACATATTGAGCATTAGATGACGCTACTTGTATGAAGGTTGCATTATTTTGTTACATTTTTAATAACGTGCCCAAGAGACTGGCGGCGTTGCCACGTTGTATGGCAATACTTAGCCTCTGGCCAAAGTAAAACCCAGCCCTTGGGTCACGGGAAGTGTCAACTAGGCGTTTAGATATTTCCTTAAAAAGGCTGTGAGCACTCGGACCCCACGGCCCCAGAGTTTCAACCCCAAACGGCTCAAAAATATAGTTACCACAAAGGTTACTAGATTTACGCCGCTTGAGGTTCTCCGCAGTTTTATACCTACTTATGACGTAGTGAGCCCCCCCTCTCCAACTTTAATGAGTTTTAACTAAGTAATTTTTTGATATTTTGATTAAAAAAAAATACGTGTCTAATATTTTTACCTTTTTTTTTTAGAACCTGTCTGACGGACAAAATAGAATGTCGTTTTCTTTACCCAGTCCGCACCCCTATTATCAATCACTTCGGTGAAGGGAAACATCGTGAGGAAACCAAACCAGCATACCTGAGAGATATTTCTCGATGGCATGCGAAGCCAAGCCAGGCCCATGAATGGTATAAAAACTCAAGAGATGTCTTGAGTTTGGAGGTTTGGCAACCTGAATGAAAAAAAAAAAAGAAAAATGAAACCTGATGAGGTTTGGCAGTATATCTACACAATGAAGATGAGCTTATAACATCTAGTAAATATGGTAAATATCCTATTTTTAACCCCCGACCAAAAAAGAGGGGCGTTATAAGTTTGACGTGTGTATCTGTGTGTCTGTGGTATCGTAGCTCCTAAACGGATGAACCGATTTTGAATAAATTGGTGTCGTTTGAAAGGTATTTTAGTCGAGAGAGTTTTGAGAAAATTTTCTCAGCTATTTGAAACTCATAACCTCTTTTGTAGTTGATGAAGGGATTTAAACAACTTCTACGGGTCTGGTCGATTCGAAATTTGAATTCTTGTCACCGCCAGGGGAGGAAGCTGCACACCCCCTCTTCCCCTAAAAACCCGGCACTTTTTTAAATTTATAACTTTTATTGTTTTCGTTAATTAGCGAGAAGAGACGCAACACCGAGAAAAGTGGAAAAAATGGCAGGAGACCTATGCCCATATATGGAGTGGGACAGTCAAGACAAAAAAAAAACTATGTTTGAAAAGCATGAAAGAAAATTAAATTAAAAATTTAAAAAAACCACGACTGAAAAACTCCTCTTAAAAACCAAAAATAAAAATTAAGGTTTTTTTCTGTAGGGGGTTTTTTTATTTTTTTTCAATGTTAATAATTAATCGGGGCACATAAATGTGAAGTTACTACGCAATTCAAGATTCCCATGTGTTCATAAGTACCTACATCGTCAACTTAGCTAACAACATCATAATTAACAAGTTTGTATATAGTATTTACTTAGCTCCATACCTGAGTTGGTATGCATAATTACTTTTAAGGATAGTTGGAGAACTAAGTCAGAGACTTTGCTTGTTGGTAACAACATGGTATTACGACTGTATTTGGGAAAAGGGTTGGCAGAGGTGTCGAGAGATCCCAATATCATGGGTAAATCATAATTCATTTAATCCAAGCTCATGTTATGGGAGACGAGCCTTTTTGCTATAAATTAGACCCAAATTTAGACTCCGGGCTTTTGATGAAGAATCCTTGATCGAATTTCAATAATGCTTCATTAATTATATTGTACAGTTATACAAATTTTACATAGCCCGTAATCGTTCAACACCGCTCGCTCGCGCATTTATGCGGTGAAGCGGATCTCAAATCACACGTGTACACCGACGCACCGCGCGGACGTGCGGCACTCACCGCCTCTCCACGCGGCACCCCGCCTATATGTGCGGTGTTGTGCGAGAATCGCGTTAGTGTATGAACATTTTAAAATGCTTCCTTAGTGCTCACTATAGTTACACTTAATTATTTTATGACAAACTTTTATGCAAAATTTTATGACTGTCACTCTGTCACTGTATAATAAAATTCAATATATTTATCAAGCGAGATGTCGTTGGTGAGTTTTTTAACTCGCCTTTTCACGCTATAAATTCACAGGCAAATACAAGTAGGTACTAGCCTGCTATAGCCATAGTTCGGGTAAACGGGATGCTGACCACAGCCCGAACGCACCGTTGAATCTGTCCGTTTAACTAAACCGATGTTTACACAAAATTGGTTCGGCAGATTTGCGCCAATAAAGGGGAATGTTAAAGGCGATTGTAGATTATTATTAGTGTTCCTTTATCGGTAAAATAAATATAAGAGGAGGAGCTCGTGGCTAAATAATAATAGCCGCTCGAAGTTAAGCCGTGCTTATTTAGATTGGTCCGTGGATGGGTGACCATCCATAACATACCGAGTTTCCTCCGTGCCTCGGAAAGCACGTTAAGCCGGCTTCCCGGCAGGCGGTCCCGGCTTTCATTTGTAGATCTTTATGCCTATAAGTGATAAGACCGCCGTTGTAACCATAAAATTAGCAGTTTTGTAAACCCGTTATGTTTGATTTTTGGTGTACAATAAAGTTTTATTCTATTCTATCTTTGACAGACGTTACAGGTAGTGGCCCGAAAGTTAGACAACCAGTCGTACCAAGGGGAATCGTATTACCCCTTACTAACTGGGCTCTGGAGGTCAGATAGGCAGTCGATACAAGTAAAATAATGGTACTTAGCCGCATTCGGTTAGACTGGAAGCCGATCGATCGGCTTCGTCGTCATGACCCCAACATAGTTGAGAAAATGCTAGACATATTATGATGGAGGTATACAAAATTCATCTCAATTTAAGATTGGAAAATCAAAACATTCTATAAAGCTTTTTACTCAACCCCAGCTGAATTAAAGCCTTTCAATAAAAATAAATCGAAAACCAAATAATATTTTTCCGATACGCCACTTGACTCGAATTTTAAATCGAAAAATAAACTCCAATAGCAAAACGTTCGGTTGACCTCTCGACCTTACGTCACCAATCCTGACAGGCACTGACCAATGAGCACTCGACCCATTTACAGCGTGTGCCGAAACAGAGCGTATACAGCGTGTTTACTTAAAGCATGTCGCATCAATTTGGGTCAGGCTTTTATTGCAGAATGCAATTAAATGGTACAGCGTGGTTAATAGTACGGATATACAAGATGTTGTTTTGCATACTCGTCAAATTTCAGGACGTGGTCACAAAAGACATAAATAATCAATTAAAATAACGGTACCTAGTTAATTATTAGTAAACGCTGATTTGTTTGGTTGTTTAAGTTTGTCAATATTTCAGAATAACCCCCTTAACGTGGTTTAGGGGATAAGAAATTATCGAATGAACGTTTGAGATTGTTTGTATGTGTGTAAGCGATGTTATAGGGCGAGAACCAGACGGGCCAAGTTTAAAACACGGGTGGTTCACACTTAGCAATTTTCGTAAATAAGAAAAAAAATAAAAATTACCTATCCATTTTATTATTGATTTGGAACGAGAATCATTAGCAAAGTTAGCTCCATGAATTTGACGAGGATGCAAAAAAACACCTTGTATAGGGTGACTGGTCACAATAGTACAACAGCCGTATGAAATTAGAGCACGCGCGCCTTCGGCCTATCAGCATAATAAATGTGAATGAGTATAAATAAAAAAAATGTTTCTTTGGGAAGCTGTTTGTTATCATGAGCATAATCGCGTGTTTAAGTATCGGCCACTAATTAACTAGTCACCCTATTTATAGGATGTAATAAAGTTTAGTGAATCGTAAAAGGAGGAATTCGGATTTATTCAATAAAAGAGAAAATTTTAAATTCGAAGAAACAGAAAATTTTGTGAGATCGCTTCAGGAGTTCCGAAGATAGCCTCCTACATCCGAATTTACAAATCTTACCTATTTATACGGCTTTTACGTGGACACAAAATAATTTAGAGTATATTATAAGTCCACGTTTCCTGACGATGTTTTGCCTTCAATATCTCTTTACTTCTTGTATATATATATTATGTATGTTTTCTTATGTTTTCTAACTATCTGTTATGCTGCACCCACTATGTTTTCTCTCTGCATCACCCTAAGGTAGACTGGTAGAAACTGCCTATGGCATTAAGTCCGCCTTTGTACAGTGTTTAATACTTGTGCATAATAAAGTTTTAATAAATAAATATCAGTAATTTTGTACGTTAACTTAGAATTTATGAACTGAAAAAGTCTCATTGTTACAAAAACATGTAAATATTTACAAGCTATAGACGTAGCAAGGCGATGAAATTCGTTATGCGATATTTGCTACTGCTTAGTGTCAATTCGATCTGTATGGTGTATTTGGGGTATGAGAAACAGGGCGTAAATTTTGTCATACCCTATAGAAAAAGGAGGATCCTCCGACCAGACAGGTGTTATGTGTGATAAATGATAAATGATAAATGATGTTTATTTTGCAAATAGGTTTTTACAACCACTTTTACACGTCATTTTTTTTTAAACTAGATGGGGCCGGTGTTTCGTGCCTGACTACTCTGAGAAGAAACAACCGAAACAAACTCAGAGGTTCTCTGTTAACTTGTTGCTCTTTTGAAGTCCAGACATTGCTCAATTTACATGAGGACTATGCAGATTAGTGTCTGAGATGGTCTTTTGAAGAAAGAACCACACAGATTTGAATGGACCTGTCCAGTCAGTGCAAGCATTTGTCAGTTATCGTGTAGCTCGACTTATAACTCAAGGAGCTCAACGCACAGAATGTGGTGGGCAACTGCCCAACAGTTGTGTCAGGTTTCACTTTATTAACACAGTCACTGACGAAGCCAATAAATAAATCCAATATGCATTCCGTACAATTTTCTCCTTCCATGAATTCACTTAGCGAAAAATACCGCAGCAAATAGTTGCATTTCGCAATAAAGCTTGACCCAAATTAATTCCATGCGAGGTTAATGAACTGTATTGTTTCCAAGCAGAATTTATTGATTATTACGTCATAGATATGGTTGTATTATCACTGAACAGAATAGCTTAATTATAACAGCAGCACGATTCCATCTTTAAGGTAAGAGCGCGCTTGCCAAGGTCGGTCCGTGGATGGGTGACCGTTGTGGGTGGTCCCAGCTGTCAGTTTTTTGTAGATCTTTGACAGTCGTTACAGTGGCGCGAAAGTCTGACAACCAGTCTTACCAAGTATCACCTAATGCTAGCTGGGTTGTGGAGGTCAGATAAGAAGTCGCTCCATGAAAAAATGAATATTTCATGCTTTTTAAACTTAAATTATTTTTTCTTAGCCTTGACTGTCCCACTCCTGAGCATAGGTCTTCTCCCATTCCTTCCACTTTTCTCGGTGTCGCGCATCTTCTCGCTAAGTAACGAAAACAAGTAAACAAGGAAAGATATGAATAAAAAAAACAAAAACTTAAAGCTTTTAGGGGGGAGGGGAGATGTGCAGCCTACCTCCCTGGCGATGCCCATGGTGACAAGTGACAGGAATTCAAATTTCCAATCAACTAGACCCGTAGAAGTTGTTTATATCCCTTCATCAAATAGAAAAGAAGTGATGAGCTTCAAACGGCTGAGCAGATTTTCTCGAAACATAGCTAAGAACACTCTCGATTAAAATACCTTTCAAATGACACTAATTTTATCAAAATCGGTTCATCCGTTTGGGAGCTACGATGCCACAGACAGACACACAGATACACACGTCAAACTTATAACACCCCTCTTTTTGGTCGGGGTTTAAAAATAGTGGTATTCAGCTGCATCCAGATTGACTGGTAGCCAAACCCAGCAATTTTGGGAAAAGACTAGGCAGATGATAATTAACCTTTTCATTTTTCAGTCGCAAGCAACGCTTTCTGATGTCGGTTCGTGGATGGGTGACGATGATTACATATTGACACGTCGTATCTCTAAAAGCACGCTGAGCCCGGCTGTCATTTGACATCACACACATCGGCGAAGGTAAACATCGCGAGGAAACCTTGACTTATCTATACTTAATATTATAAAGCTCAAGAGTTTGTTTGTTTGTTTGCTTGAACGCGCTAATCTCAGGAACTAATAGTCCGATTTGAAAAATTCTTTCAGTGTTGCATAGCCTATTTATCGAAGAAGGCTATAGCTGTATGTCATCACGCTACTATTAATAGGAGCGGAGCGGCAATGAAAATGTTGCGAAAACGGGAAATATATGAAGCAGACGAAGTTGCGCTGGACAGCTAGTTATTATATAAGTCTTAAATCGCTGTGATCAATACTCGTGCCTTCTCTGTATGAGAAGAAGCTTTGTTCAGCAATGGGACAGTAATAAGCTGATGTCATAAAGTGCCCGTGAGAAAAATCCAAAATTAAGTAACAAAAAACCACAGGCAGATTTACTGGTCAGAAAATTACCAGGCTTTCAGAAACCTCTTCAAAAGCACCTTCATAAATAATACCATAAAAGCTGGCTAAATGCGAAACATTCTCCATATTGCAGGTAACAAGACACGCATCGTATAAATAACTAACTGTCCTCGAGAACTTGTGTCGTACTTAGGTATCTACTTTATTATGTACGTATGTATGTAGAACACGCAGAGTTATGTCAGATAACTGTACAGAAGGTCTATACAACGAGCGAAACTCAATCTCAAAGCATTTATTTCAAATGGTCCATTAAGAGCCACTTTTAAACGCTCCAAAAAAAAGCGAACCTAAAGTCTAGGCACATTGCATAATAACTTTAAAAGGACTGAAGTAAAGAACTAGCAAAATTACAGTCATATCAGAAAACAATGCGCTTCGTTAATAATCCTAGTATGGAATCGTATCGGCACGTAATGGTACCTAATCGTAATTTCTAAAAGGCATGGATGTCATGCCGCCGAGGAACCCTTAAACGGAGGTATAACTTCTAAGATTAGTCCTGCCTCGCCTTGTGATTCTTTTGCGTTTAGAATGAAGTTTTATCTCAGTTACGTTATCTGCAGAAGTAATTATGGAAAAGTGTTGTGGAACAAAGGGCTTGATCTATACTTTGTTATCATATTATTACAAAATAGACAAGCACTTCCACAGTTGTAACAGCCTTCATATTAGATCTCATCATCATGCGTTCGTATCCCCGAATATATATAACGATTCCCGAAGCGCATAATTTTACTTGCATATCTGTATACATAGACACGTACGTGCAGCGATCTCAAACAAATGACAGTCGCAAGTGCGCTTGCACTCGCTGTACGTGAAGCGTGTGTCTGTGTGTGGATATCTCAAACAAATGACAGTCGCGAGTACGCTTGCACTCGTTGTACGTGAAGCATGTCTATGTATGCGTGCGTTTTGGCTCGTTGTATGGAGCCGTACAGTACATTAACCTAAAATGTCATATTTTCCCAATCAACCTTAAACCTAATTCTGTAACGATAAAGGTGAAAATCAATTTAAAAATAATTAACAGTTAGTTTTAGCTTGTACTTCTGAATGTATCGCTTTATGTGGTTATGCTCCATGTAACGTTACGCAGTCACAAAATGTGTCGCAAAGGATGAGCAAGCCTCTTGAGACAATGTTACTTTGTGAGAACGAAGTTAACGTTAGCTTAGGAAACTAGTGTCTTGAAAATTACAGTTTAGAAGTGACATCCTTAGGGCTCAGACAGAGAGAAATTCTCAGTGATAACGATAATGGAAAAGTCAACACTGAACTGTCAGCTGTATGCGATTTACATTACAGATATAGAACGCAAGATCACCTACTTCGCGTGCCTGGCTTAAGCATTTTATGCCTAACGTGTCGACTGTCGAAGCAAGCTAATTTGTTTAAAACAACAACGCTTAAACTCAAGAACTTAATCCTAGACTTTTAGAGAACAAAATCGTCTCTATTTTGTATAGTAACTTTTTTGTATAATCACTCAATAGTGCTTATGACGTCATAGTAGGTAGTAAAAAAATGGCACGCTTGGTTTTAGGGTCAAACGAGACCCTATTACTGAGACTGTCGCTGTCTGTCCGTCCATCCGTCCGTCCGTCTGTCTGTCACCAGGCTGTATCTCATGAACCGTGACGGTAAGCTAGTTGAAATTTTTACAGATTATGTATTTCTGTTGCCGCTATAACAAAAAATACAAAAAACAGAATAAAATAAATATTTAGGAGGGCTCCCATACAAAATTTTTGCTCGTTTTTATAAATAATGTTACGGAATCCTTCGTGCGCGAGTCCGACTCGCACTTGGCTGGTTTTTAATATTATGGATCGTGATACTTTCGATCTCCAAGTAGGCTATGATTGACATACGTACCGTAATAGGTTAGGTCAACTTCGAACAGGCAATATGTGTCTTTTTCTCGTTCGATACAATGATTACACATACGAAAGGCTTCGAAGCGATTGCTTCTTCCAACAAGTTGCAATCGATCGCCCTCTGACACTATAATAGCCTGTGTACGCGTACGCGAGCGCCTGCTCGAGGCTAAATAATAACATGGCTCGGGTCGATCTTGAAGTTAAGCCGCGCTTGCCTAGGTTGGCCCGTGGATGAGTGATGAGACCGCCCATTACATACCGAGTTTCCTCCGAGCCTCGGACGGAGGAAACTCGGTATACATATAGGACTACCTGTAACAGTCGTTACAGGCAGTCAGTGGCCAGAAATTATTATAAGCAGTCTTACCAAGGGGTATCGTATTACCCAGTACTGGGTTGTGTTGATCAGGTAGGCAATTACTTCATGTAAATTGCTGGTATTCAGCTGCATCCGGTTAGACTGGAAGCTGACCCTAACATAGCTGGGAAGAGGCTTAGAAGATAATCACCACTGTCTGACTACTAGGATTGATAACGTTCAGGAGGAATGCATACAGGCAAAGGCTGTAAAGTTGACTAGTTCACCTCACTCAAGTGAGCGCACACAATTCGAAAGCGAACTCATTTGTTTTTAAAGTAAATCATAGCGGATTCAAAATGAGACACTGTTCGATTTTCAAAATGACGTTTAAAAAAGAGAAGAATATGAAAACCTTCTTTTACGAGTAAATATTCTGTAATCACCGATGCGTAATATAATGATCAATGGCCAGTAGTTTTCTTTATGGGACATTTGCCCTTTTTTTTGTATGGGAAATCATCAAATGACTTCTCCCGCTCTAGGCGAAGCGGAAGGGAGTGTCAGACTTGACTGACTAAAACCCATCCATGTTCCTTCTTAGCCCTTTGTGTTCCAGGGCCACGGTATCTCTTTCGAACAGCCCGCAGCCCTGGCAGGCATCGGCCATCTCGGACCGCTTCCGATTTGCTGACATCTCCCTGAGGCGCGCGTGGAACACGAACGCGCCGTCCGGCACGGCCTGTCGTCATAAGACGGACGGACGGTAAGCTAGCCCATTACTCACCGTCCACAGGCCCGCGATGAGACCTTTGCCCTGCAGTTAGACCATTACAGGCTGAACACCAAAGCTAACAAAAGCTTTTCAAAATCCTATTGTAATAACCGTACAGAGAATATAATATGCATAGCGAGTAAAATTCTAGATTTTACATTTGAATGAATCTTTAGAGAGTTCACTTTAACATAAAATTTTATTATATTTGTTTGAAACCATTTTATTGTATTTGAGCTTTAAACGGAAATGAATCCAGGAGGATTTCATCATCAAAAATACAATTTTATTAACTATTAGCTGTGTCCGCGATTTTGTCAGCGTGGAATTTAAAGAGCCTACTCCTTATTACATCAGCTCTGCCAGTAAAAGTCCCCTCAAATTCGGTCAAGCCGTTCTAGAGATTAGCTGGAACAAACAGATAGACAGATAGACAAACAAAAATTTTAATAAATGTTATTTTATACACATACATGTATATGTACATTCATATGGTTATTTTAATATTACAAACAGATTTTTCGCAACCGCGACTGCTGAACATTAGGTTCGATTCCCATGCCGTTTTTTCCCCCTGACCAAAAAGAGGGGTGTTATAAGTTTGACGTGTGTATCTGTGTGTATATCTGTCGCATCGTACCTCCTAAACGGATGAACCGATTTTGATAATATTGGTTTCGTTTGAAAGGTGTTTTAATCGAAAGTGTTCTATCTATGTTTCTAGAAAATCTGCTCAGCCGTTTGAAGGTCATCACCTCTTTTCTAGTTGAAGCGAAATAAACAACTTCCATGGGTCTGATCGATTCGAAATTTGAAATCTTATTACTTGTCACCATGGGCATCGCCGAAGTGGGAGAAGGAACCCTCACCCCGCACCCCCTAAAAGCTCGGGGTTTTTTTTTTTATTTATAACTTTCCATGTTTTTATTATTCGCGAGAAGCACAAACACCGAGAAAATTGGAAGAAATGGGGGAGGCCTATGCCCTGGAGTGGGACAGTCAAGGCTAAGATAAAATATATTATTTTTCTAATCGAGAGTAGGCCTGTGTCCCAGCTGTGGGAACATAATGTAAGAGCCATAGCAGAATCATGTCCATCCATTTCATCACGTACATACAGCATATCTTTTCTCATTCTTTTCACAACCTTCTAACTTCTCAAACATAGGTCCGTACCTTTATTGAATTTTAACACTGCAGGAATGACTCAACACATTTTTGTAAACTCTCGTACCGTTTAAGTTGAAAGTGGATTATCATCGCTGCTTCAATTATGGTGAAGTAAAGATACTTAATCATGGAATATGAAATCGTGCTTGTTTTCCTCGAGGGTCACATTTCTATTGTTAGAAGTATTATGTCATCATCATCTGCCTAGCCTTTTCCCAAACTATCTTGGGGTCGGCTTCCAGTCTAACCGGATTCAGCTGAGTACTAGTATTTACATGAAGCGACTACCTATCTGACCTCCACAACCCAGTAACTGGGTAATAATGATACGTCTTAGTAAGATGTGTGGATGTCAGACTATTCGCTTCTGACTACTCGTAACGACAGTCAAAGATCTACAAATGACAACCGGGACCAACGGCTTAACGTGCTTTCCGAGGCACGGAGGAAACTCGGTATGTAATTATGGTCACCCATCCATGGACTAACCTTGGCAAACACGGCTTAACTTTAAAGATCGACCCGTGCGGCTGTTATTATTTAGCCTCGAGCTTCACACCTCTACTTTCCCAGTATTCTGTTAATTTTCTACCACAATATTTTTCTACCATCTCAAAAACAAACGATTATGTTTACAGTATCTTATATAAAATCTAGTACCTTTACAGAAATTTCGATCTTAGGTGAAAACATAAATATTTACTTAGGACGAGAGCTAAAATAAATATCTACATTGACGTAAAATAGGGACCCTATTTTACCCTTTTTGCCTCGTAATGTTTCTGAATTTTAAAACCCTATTAGGTTTGATTTACAACAAAAGTTAGGGTCAAAATTAAATTAGCATACAGAATAATATTCAAGGGTGCAGGCACACCAAGAGTTAAGGATTACATAAAACCAGTTTATCAGTTCAAATATACCGAAGAACTGTTTCACAGTTTTGAATGAAAACACGTAAAAAAAACAAATCAACTTAAATTAAGGTGGAACGATGGTGGTGCCTCAAGGAGATGTCAGCAAATCGGAAGGGGTCCAAGAGGGCATGCCTGCCAGGGCTGCGGGACTGTTCGAAAGAGATACCGTGGTCTTGGAACACAAAGAGCTAAGATGGAACAGGGATGGTTTTTAGTCCGTCTGTACAAGTCTGTCACTCCCTTCCGCTCCTCAAAGAGCAGGAGGGGTTTTGGAATATTAGAAAAAATATCGATCCTGCACTACAAAACAATATTGTGTGGCTACTAAACATTTTTAAAAAACTGTCGGTACAACCGTGGATGAGAAATGTGGAAAACTACTAATGGGTGTTATTCGCATAGGCGGCATCTTCAAATTTGTGTTTTTAGTTTTTTTTTGTTAATGGCGTCTCGCAGTTCCACCTAGGAGGGTGTCATCTGCTTAACCGGACTATCACGTGGGTGCCTTGAGTGTAAGGCCTCCAGCCAGGGCATAAAAACTAACCGGCTACACGCTAAGGGCACCTCCTGTGGGGTACGAGCCTCGGCTTAGGGCGTCGCATGGGGACATGCAGGATCTGAATGATATTATTATTTAGGGGCTGATTTAAAACTACTGGCACAGTATTGCGGGTTGGCTCGAGCGAGGGTGTGTTTTCAGTCAAATAAAAGTACCTAAAGTACAAAAAGCAGTGCTAGCCTATTGTGTGACCTTTCGACTGCCAAGTCATAGGTATCAAGTTCGAAACCAAGACACACATCACTAATTGCTCGGATTCATGTGCGTATTTTATAACTACCACTTGCTTCGGTGATTAAAAACACTGAGAGGAAACCAGCATGACTGAGAGATATTTCTCGACGGCATGTAAAGCCAAGTCAGAAGACCATATGGGCGGCATAAAAACTTTAACACCAGGTACTATAGTATCTGCTTACTACAGATACTTTATACTCACACTTATTATCCATATTCATACTTTTATTTCATTTTTATAAATATTTTCTTAGTTTTCTTTGTTGTGACATTGTTTACATCGAACTTGTCAGCTGTCATTTACTTTTATTTTTAATTGTAACCAACCAAACTCTCTATGAAGGTTTCATTTAGATTATATATTACTAAAAATTATTATCATCAATTCGTCAGTTCAAATTGTTGTATTTTATAGTTAATTGCGAATATTTGCTGTGTAAAGATATTCTGAGTTATATTTCTAAAAATATTATGTGCAGGGTTTTTGACCATTGTTACTGGCTGTTTTTAATACTGGCAGGTTGCGTCTTACTAGAGCGCAGCAGTTTTGAATCTAAAAAAATGATTGGAAGAAAAGAAACGGAAGATCAGGGTATAAAAGGGATTTCTGACAGATGCCCTGGTTCTAGTCTGGAGTTAAGAGTCGGTTCAGTCTGGACACGAGAAATCAGTATAGTCTAAAATCAAGAAAACAGCTAAGTCTAGTTTGGAGTCAAGATCTGTCATATCTTGAGTTTTGAGCACAGCCTGGTGGAGTCAAAGAGCGGCCTTCGTTTAGTGCTGCCGTGGCTGTTGCTAACTGTCTGCTGGAAGCTGCTTTGCGAACTGACGAGCCTGGCACTGGGGCTCATTACCTGTCTGCTGGAAGCTGCTCTTCGAGCTGACGAGCCTGGCATTGGGCGGTACGTGTCTGCTGGTGGGTCCTACCAAATCGCCCTGCATCAAGTTCGTCGTGGTCAAGCTCATCTTAATCAAGCCAGCTTTCTACGACTGCAAGTTTGTCTTCAGTTACTATCACGCTCAGAGATTTGCGGAGATATTTAAAACGTTCTCGGTTAACCTGCCCTTCACTTTTGTACTAATTTATTGTATTTTTCATTTCATCATTTATTAAATTCATTTTCCCCTAATTACTTTTTTAATGTATAAATCTGTTTACTCCTTTCATCAAGGAATAAGCAAGTTTGTTACATTTTGGCGCCTAACGCAAAATCAAGTCTTGATCTTAAACATATTCCCTAAATTCTAAAACAACTTCCACAAGAGATTATATTTGGAAACTATTTTCATAATATTTTCATCATATTACATCACTTAATCTACTTATACTCTTAAACACTTAAATCATATATTTATCTATATCATCTATAAATCTCATCAAAATAGGTTTAGTGTCGTGGGCTCGAACTATTATCTGCGCTGATTCAGCGCAAAAGTATAGACTACCACACATGACAGTCCTTCAACGCTCTTGAATATTTCAAGTAGGCTATTTTAGAATCTTTCTTAATAATAACTCAGACTGTCTTGACTCTCTCTCTCTCCCTTTTAATTTTAGACACTTTATTTTTAACTTTTTTATCTTATACTTACTCATGACTCATCTCTATCCTCTTCCCTTCTTCTAACTGTAGAGTTTTATTCGGTCTATTTAAACTCTATAGTTTTTATTTTCTATGTTCTTTCATTGGTTCTTAAACCATTAAAAGATTACTTTTAATCTTCTCCTATATCTGTTCTTATCAGATAACTCTTTGAAGTGCTTTTAGGTACAAGTTATCTAACCTTCTATTATACCTAACTATACTATAAGTTGGTATAACTATTTTTTTTAATCTTCAACTCTAAATGTTGATTGAAGCGGGTTGCGACTTCCTTAAAATAAGCCTTCGCTAATCTTCAACTCTAAAGGTTGATTGAAGCGGGTTGCGACTTCCTTAAAATAAGCCTTCGCTAATCTTCAACTCTAAAAGTTGATTGAAGCGGGTTGCGACTTCCTTAAAATAAGCCTTCGCTAATCTTCAACTCTAAAAGTTGATTGGGGTGGATCCCTTATTAATTTTTTGTTTATATTTCATCTTATTATGGGTTTTAGACGCGAGCGGATTACAACTCCAAAAATAAGCCTACTGTTATTGATTTATCAGGTGGAGTAGTGATCATTGAATGTGAATCCTACCTGGCCTAAATTCGTAAGATGTCGGTGTGTTTGAATGAGTTATGAAAGTTTTGTGAATGCTGTAATACTTTAACCTTACCAAAATTTTTGTTCTAGGCCAAAAATTTTCTCGGGGTCGTTGGGGAAATATAGTATCTGCTTACTACAGATACTTTATACTCACACTTATTATCCATATTCATACTTTTATTTCATTTTTATAAATATTTTCTTAGTTTTCTTTGTTGTGACATTGTTTACATCGAACTTGTCAGCTGTCATTTACTTTTATTTTTAATTGTAACCAACCAAACTCTCTATGAAGGTTTCATTTAGATTATATATTACTAAAAATTATTATCATCAATTCGTCAGTTCAAATTGTTGTATTTTATAGTTAATTGCGAATATTTGCTGTGTAAAGATATTCTGAGTTATATTTCTAAAAATATTATGTGCAGGGTTTTTGACCATTGTTACTGGCTGTTTTTAATACTGGCAGGTTGCGTCTTACTAGAGCGCAGCAGTTTTGAATCTAAAAAAATGATTGGAAGAAAAGAAACGGAAGATCAGGGTATAAAAGGGATTTCTGACAGATGCCCTGGTTCTAGTCTGGAGTTAAGAGTCGGTTCAGTCTGGACACGAGAAATCAGTATAGTCTAAAATCAAGAAAACAGCTAAGTCTAGTTTGGAGTCAAGATCTGTCATATCTTGAGTTTTGAGCACAGCCTGGTGGAGTCAAAGAGCGGCCTTCGTTTAGTGCTGCCGTGGCTGTTGCTAACTGTCTGCTGGAAGCTGCTTTGCGAACTGACGAGCCTGGCACTGGGGCTCATTACCTGTCTGCTGGAAGCTGCTCTTCGAGCTGACGAGCCTGGCATTGGGCGGTACGTGTCTGCTGGTGGGTCCTACCAAATCGCCCTGCATCAAGTTCGTCGTGGTCAAGCTCATCTTAATCAAGCCAGCTTTCTACGACTGCAAGTTTGTCTTCAGTTACTATCACGCTCAGAGATTTGCGGAGATATTTAAAACGTTCTCGGTTAACCTGCCCTTCACTTTTGTACTAATTTATTGTATTTTTCATTTCATCATTTATTAAATTCATTTTCCCCTAATTACTTTTTTAATGTATAAATCTGTTTACTCCTTTCATCAAGGAATAAGCAAGTTTGTTACAGTACACACATACACACACGCACTCACATACATACACACATGCACATACTCACACTCACTATTTTAGGACTGTTTTCAAAGTTCTTTTATTATTTTTTGTAGTTTTTTTTTTTTCTATTTTAGACATTACTTATAATTACTTGTTTAAATTTAATTCAATTTTTGTACACCACTTTTACTATTTTTTTAAATTTGTAATTGAAGAGCGGGTCCTCCTAGCACAGGTATATAATTTACTTAAAAGGAGGTCCCTATGTAAGATTTACTGCAAAAGTTGTACAAGTTTCTGCGATAAACCTCTTTACTTTTTACTTTAAGTACTAACCATATGATAAAGAAAGAAGAAGATTTACCTGAGGACCTCATAACCAAGAATTTACCATGAATACCGATGAATGAACGAGGTTGAGAGCAGCGGTGGCCCAGTGGTGGCAGCCCCGACTTACGAGCAGTAAGCCGTGGGCTCGAACGCAGGCAGACACATAACTTTGTGTAATTTATTTCATCACCCCTGCCCTCAAAAACGGTGAAGGAAAACATCGTGAGGAAACCGGCATGTCTTAGAACTAAAAATTCGAAGACATGTGACATCTATCAACCCGCACTGGGCCCGCGTGGTGGATTACAGCCCACTTCCTCTCATTCCTCAGAGAAGAGGCCTGTGTCCCAGCAGTGGGAACATTGTAGGCTGATGATGATGATGATGATGAACGGGGTTGATAACTTTATATTTGGAACACAGCGAGACGCCCATGAAACAAAAGCAATTTGATTGAAATCCAGTGAACTCTTGTCATTTCCTCAGGCGTGTATTTCTATTAATTTAAATTAAATGTTTCCAATGACTTTCTGTAAATCAAAACCAGCGTTCGTTCTCAGTAGGTAATCATTACATTTGAAGTTCTATTTAGTAATTATGAAATAATTACGAACGATAAAGAAGAAACGAGCTCGCGGCTGAATAGTAACAGCAGCACGGGTCGATCTTAAAGGTGTGTTTGTTGAGGTTGGTACTTGGATGAGTGACCATAATTACATACCGAGTTTCCTCCGTGCCTCGGAAAGCACGTTAAGCCGTTGGTCCCGGCTGTCATTTGTAAATCTTTGACATTTGTTACGATTACTCAGAAGCCAAAAACTCTGACATCCGGTCTTACTAAGGGGTTTCGTATTACCTAGTGATTAATGCGAAACGTAGTATAAAATGGGTTGTGAAGGTCAGATAGGCGGTATACCGCCGTTTGCCCGAATTTTATTTACCCTGATATCCCTGATAGGTATTACCAAGTTACTGGGTCGTGGAGGTTGGATGGAACACATGTGACTAAAATAGTGATGAATACAAAAGTGGATGGATGGAGAGGGAGAGGAAGACCAAAGAAAAGATGGATGGATTGTGTGAAAAATGATATGAAGGAAAAAGGAGTAAATGATAACATGACGAATGACAGAGGAGTATGGAGAAAAGATACGTGTTGCGCAGACCCCAAATAAAATGGGACAAAGGCAGGAAGATGATGACTGGGTTGTGGAGGTCAGATAGGCAGTCGCTTCATGTAAAATACTGGTACTCAGCTGGATCCGGTTAGACTGGAAGCCAACCCAAGTAAATGATAAATGATGTTTATTTTGCAAATAGGTTTTTACAAACACTTTTACACGTCATTTTTTTTTAAACTAGATGGGGCCGGTGTTTCGTACCTGACTGCTCTGAGAAGAAACAGCCGAAACAAACTCAGAGGTTCTCTGTTAACTTGTTGCTCTTTTAAAGTCCAGACATTGCTCAATTTACATGAGGACTATGCAGATTAGTGTCTGAGATGGTGTTTTGAAGAAAGAACCACACAGATTTGAGTAGACCTGTCCAGCCAGTGCAAGCATTTGTCAGTTATCGTGTAGTTGTAGTAGTAGTAGTTTGGGAACAGGCTAGGCAGATGATGATAGAGAAGAAAGAAGACCTAAAATACTTTAGTACGAAATACCACAGGGACTGGTATCATTACTGTATAAAGTCCATGTGTTTGAATCGGATTGTTTTCATTCAAACCTGAATATAAATTGCTTAATTTTACAAACTCATAAAACGTATCTGCAATCAATTAAAAAGGCTAATAAAATAAATTTAATTGAAAAGGTACCTTTCATTTCATTTATTGAAATAATTTAATTACCAAATTAACATTTTAGAACTAGACCAGACGCGGTAAGAATCACTAATGAGAAGTCTAGCAATTCGTTCTAAGAGCAAAATGTTGGTCCATTTGGCTAACAGCCAATAGCTACATTTAAACTTAAGATTCATCTAAGATATCGACACTTTTAACTAGGTTACAGCTCTCTAAACATCACTTCGAAATTCGAACGGTGTCTCGTTGTGAATCCGCGATGATTTACTGTAAAAACAAATGAGTTCGCTTTCAAAATGTGTGCGCTCCCTTGAGTAAGATGAACTAGTGAACTTCACAGAATAATTACAGAATAAGGGTTATGCGCACTTCGTCCTATTCGTACTTCGTCCCGCGTTCAAAAATTGTTCTCTTCGTAGTTGGTCCCATTCGCAGTTGGTCCCGTTCGCAGTTTGTCCCATGCGCAGTTCGTCTGGTTCGCAGTTCGTCCGGTTCGCAGTTCGTCTCGTGGAATAGTACTTAAGATGCAGAATGGATTTATTTTGAATAACGAACGGTAATAATCTTACTAAGTCTAGACAAACAAATTTTCATAATTATCTACGAGGTCTCAATTGACAATTTTATATTCAAATTAGTCCGAGTATTTCATTAAAGTTTGACATTTATTTCGATATTTTCTTTTGTTCTGTATAAATATTATATCACTATTGAAAAACTACTTTCAGTAGTGCTAAGAAAATAATTTACAGTATTGAAAAATAATACTGGAAACGATTTTCTTAGCAAAAGAACAATTAATAATTATTCATGTTTTAAAACTTTTTAACTAAAACTTTGACTTTAGAAGTCAGTCAAAACACAAGTTTTTTTGCGTATTACACTAAAAGTAATGGTATCAGGCAAATAAGGTGCGTAGTACTATATGTACACATGTATATAAGTATGGTCTCAAGTATTATATTATTAAAATGGTCGAGAGAGATGAAAATAATATCGTAGTATGGTTCAGTTAAGTTATTGTTGTTAGTACTAATTAAACGATTTCTCATCAGAACTTAGCTGAAGTATATGACTCAACCCCTAAGACAACCCATTTTGAACAAAAAATAAATGAATTATAAAATGAATTATTACTGAACATACATCATCATAATTCTGTCGCCCTTATCTCAATTTATTTAGTGTCGGCGCAGCAATTATTCTTCTTCCATACTTCTCTATTACTCGTCCATCAAACATCTCTTTTCTTGCCATAGCATCCTTCACACAGTCCTTCCATCGTTTCTTTGGTCTTATTACTGAACATACATCGAACAAATTGAAAGCTAAACCCTGGTTTTGAAAATAGAAAATTCTGCTTGACCTCCTACAACCATAAACATTATGAACCCTAATCCCATTGAATAAGGCACTTAATCCCATCGACTTTCAAACACACTTTCCCAAATTCGCAAAACACTCCTGGAATACTAATCTCACTTATATTTTTCTTTCCTCTTCAATTAATGAAGGCAAAACATTAACTTTGGCTATTGGATAAAAATATATTGTGGTGTACGGCCATTGTATTATCCTTATTCCTGGTTAATGGTTGAAGGCCACAGAGTAGTTTGTGAATGGAGCGGCAACGTGATTAAATACAGACTTTTTTACCACGACAACTGCAGGCTGGTCGTGAAAATATAGGTGCCAGTTCTGAAATTTCAATTGATTGTTATGCCTAACATTGCGTTGCTATTGTTTCCATAGTAATAGTATCAGTATTTAAAGTTTTTTCAAATATATTGTGTGGCAGATAACGACAAGCATAAAACTGCGCAATGGATTATCTATCATCAACAAACACCTGTTTCACACACGACAATCCATCATTGTTTATTAACGAAAAGCTTTAAAACTTTGTGATTATAGGTAGGTACAGTGTCAGTCAACCGTGACCCTACAACATTTTGGGAAAAAACCGATTCTCTTCAGAGAGCACCGGTTGAATATCATGCGTGATAACTCCATTAACTGAATCCTCCATGACACCAACGATCAACCCACGTACCAAAGCCAGTTACGCAACATCGTCCGGTCTAATTGACCCCGGCACTGCCTTGTTTTCGTTTTATTACCTTACAGATATACACGGGTCAAAATGACCATAGTTACTGTAACGACTTTTGTCGGTGTCGAAAGTTCGCTATGACGTCATAAAAAGGTATGACGGTTAGTTTTTATTTTATGTCGTTATAGTTACATTGTAATAGTTGAATTAACTACTCTGAATGCTTTGCTAGCTTTTTAAAAAAATAATTTGGCTTTCTTTGTCCGCAACGCGCCTGATGTGAAGCGATGATGCGGCCGAGGATGGAGTATGCTAGCCGAACCCGATTTGCTCGAAATTAAACTGCGTTCGCGATGTGATTTCCAAACATGTAAACAGGTATGTTTTTTTTAAATAAATTTAATATCCACATCTAAAATTCAGTTTGCTTTAAATCCATAAATATTTCCAATGCTTTTAAATAGTAGTAGCAATTTTGTAGTAAAATCAATTTACATGACTTTATAGTTGATACGTATGTGTTTTAGAGGAAATAACTTTCACTGGAGATCTTCTAAGAGAGTAGGAATTTCTCACAACCCCGAATTCCGGATTTGTGCCCGAGTGATGAAGGGCAATGGGCGAGCCCATTATAAATAAAATAAAATAAAATAAATAAATTGTGTTTTATTTCAGGCAAAATACCCATATACAACAATTAAAATAGTAGATAGAAACAGGAATGAAATCATTTAAAATCATATAAGCATCATTGAAAAATAAATAAAAACATTAAAATCAACAGAAACATTAAAAATCATCAAAAAACTCATTGATAATAATAAAAAATTCATTGATAATAATAAAAAATTCATTGATAATAATAAAAAATTCATTGATAATAATAAAAATAATCCGTAAAAATCACCAAAATAATTCAAAAATCAGTAAAAAAATAAAATTAAATTAAAACTTAGTTAGGTATCCGTAGTCCTAGAAAATACCATACCCATTCTTTCGTCATTTTTTGTTACCGCTTAGATGAACAGAAATCCAGTGCACAAATATAGGGCTTGCTAGGTTGCACGAGACAGCACTCAAAATACTGTTACTGGAGCGTCTCAAACTTCGCCAAAAGGATGCGACCCTCGACCTCATAATGGCGTAAAAGTCAGGAACCCTCGCTTCTGCAAACATGCTCGAAGCGCTACAGTACCTTGGCAGTTTCATAAGGGTTCGGTAAGCGTCGTTGTACTGCACCCTTAATGAGCTGTACATCTTTTTTGTGAAATTGCACCATAATTGGCAGGTGTACATTGACAGACAATAAGCTCTGAAAAGAGTGTTTTTTACCTCCTTGGTGCACTTCACAAATTTGCGTGCGAGCATGTTACTCCTCACTGAGAGGGCCCTACGCTCCCTTTCTATGTCACAGTCGTCCTGGAGTCTGTCCGTCAAAATGTGCCCCAAGTATTTGAACTGTTTTACGACCTTTATGGTCGCACCATTCAAAAACAGACTGGGTATGTTCCCCGGACCAGTCCCAGACCTGAATACCATGGATTCAGTTTTTTGAATGTTATACTTTAGTCCGTGAGCAACAGCATACTGCTCACAGACAGACAACAGTTTCCTCAACCCTTTGATCGAGGGACTCAAAAGAACCATGTCATCAGCATAGCTCAAGCTATTCACACAGACATTGCCTAGGTGACAGCCAACTTTTGTTCCCCTGAGTTCCTCGATCAGACCATTAATATACAGATTGAACAGGTCCGGAGAAGTCAACCCACCTTGGCGCACACCGCAGCCTAACTTATAGCTGCTGGATAGAGAGTCACCCCATTTGACTTGGTTAGTTTGGCCCCCGTACCAAAATCTCAACAGATCTACGATTTGGTGAGGTACTTGTGTCTTTTTTAGTTTGTCCCAGAGAATTTCATAATTCACCAGGTCAAAAGCTTTGCTAAGGTCTAGGAAGCAAGCATACACTGAGGTCCTCTGGCGTGTGTAGTAGGCTATCGTAGTCTTTAGGCTGATAATCGCAGAGTCCGTTGAGAGTCCGGGTCGGAAACCAAACTGCGCATCGTCAATTTTTATATTTTTCTGCAGTTCGGGCTGTATGAGACGCTCCAGCACCTTGCCAATCACCGTACCTAGTGAGATAGGTCGGTAGTTACCCGATGCACTCAAATCCCCTGTTCTATTTTTTACTATTGGCACCACCACAGTTCTCATCAAAAGTTTCGGCAAGTAGGCGTGTTTAATGCATAAGTTGAAAAGTGCGCTTAAATGTGGAAATAAGTTGGCGCTACCCCATACAAGATGCTCCACACTGAGACCATCGTGTCCAGGTGACTTACCACGCTTCATATTCTTCACTGCAGAGATTACATCATCTAGCGTAACTGACGGCAGTGGCTCAGTCACGATGGTTTCATTGCTGAGCTTACAATCAACTTGCAAGGGGTCAACTTTATATTTGCTTGCAAACAAATCAGCAATTTTACTTGTTTCCTGCAATCCATCGACAGAGACAGGAAGGCTCTGTTTAAAATTAAACTTTTTAGTCGCGTTCCAAAACTTAACAAAATTATTCTCCTTTCTATGCAAGGCCAAAATATTCATTTTAATGGAATCCTCGTTTTTCTGACACCACTTGATTTTATTTTTAAACATGGATCGACTACTACGCATGTTTTCAAAAATCAACCCTTGCAATGGCCTACCAGCCTCCACCCAAATCTTGAAATGGAACCTAGCAGTTTGATGATAGCCCTGCACATGGTAGTTCCATCCAACCACCTTTTTGCATCGCTTCTGTTCACCTAAACGAGAACTCAGTACAGCAGCAGTCTGCAATGTATCAACGATATACGAATAATACAAGTCAATTAATTCACAATACTTGTCATAATGTTTGCAATTTATATTGTTATCACAGTCACACTTAAACATGCTGAAATCATCACAAAATTTATTAGAACAATGTTTTTGGTATGCATTAATTTGTTCTTTGGTACGTTTGCCCCATTTGATTTTCTTTTGGTGATTACTGGAATCGGCGACAGCTGTCTCAACAGTCATACAGGATATATCGCAAACAATTCGCAAGGGGTAGTGATCAGACCACATGACGTCATGTATGACGTCAGCCGCTATCACAGTATCCCAAGCAGCCTTCGTTGCGATGCAGTGATCCAGCCACCGCCGACAACCATGTGACTCACTCATAAACGTAAAAGTTTCAGAGTCTAATCCAAACAAATTAAGATCAACACATTCCCACTCCATATCTGTACAAAACTTTATCAACTCAGTGCCAAACTTAGCCGTAGGATGTGCATTAAAATCACCCATCACATAAACACATTGCGCATCGCCCTCTTCAATAATTGCGTTTATTGCACCCAAACAATCAATAAATTCAGTCAGATTATCGACGTTATCAACAGGCATATACACATTAATAATTATAACAGATCCCATACCATTTGCTATTCTCACTGCCGCTAGGCGGTCACTACTACAACTAATAGGTGAGACATATGGAAACTTAGCTTTGTTCCACATAATGGCTAAGCCTCCGTACGGCCTACCTCTTAATATACCTGCTGACGTGTCGACGGATGACTTGGCAACACACCCAAAATCTTGATTAATTTCATTTACAAAATTTAGGTCGTGGGGTAGCAACCAAGTCTCCTGCAGTAACACGATGTCATTAGTTTCAGTGAGCTCACGCACACATTCCTTTGATCGCTTAATCGATTTACAATTGTAGGACAGTATTGATATAGTAGATAACTTACAATCCATAAAAATTAATTAATTAACTTCCTAATTCCTTTCGCCGTATACTCACGGAATCGCCTAAACCTGACACCAACAGGCCAAAAATCAACACTTAAGAATTTTTCTAGCCTACTTCTATCTATTGTCACTTTAAAAGAAACAAACTCAGTCTCGTGTTTCTGAGTTAATACTTCCACTTTTACACAATTTTCACCCATTTCACTGACATATGTTTGAATATCCTCCGTAGTAGTTGTTTTATTCAACCTAGACACATAAACGGCCGTTGATAATTGAGCAACCTGTAGCTTATTCGAACCTAAACCGGTGCCACTCATATTGGCAAACTTCTTCCGCTTCCTTTTCTCCACCAATATGAAGTTATCATTATCATCCTGAGTCTTAGATTTATCGACATTATTTGTGTGCGCTGAGTTAATTAATATGTCTCTGTATAGCGGGGTATGTGATAAGTCAGCTGTTGTTTGACGATCGGGTGACCTTGAACTCGAGCTCATTACCGGCACAGTCGTACTAGGTGTGAGCGAGCACATTGTTGCGCCACTCAATTGCTTCCTAGACTCCACAGTAGGTGCGAGCGAGCGCGAATATGTTTCCTTCACTTGTCCGCATCCTTTCTCCGTAACACAGCTAGCTGTTTCTACCTGCACTTGTTTACATTTATGTTCTTTAAGTTCGCTAACCATACGTTTTAAATTATCTATTTCTGATTTTAGGATCTCCATGTCCGTGGATGAGGTTGCCCCATTAGTCACAACATCTCTTTTAGCTTTAATAGAAGCCATGTCCGTTTTCAATATAGCCATTTCTTTTAGGAACGCAGTCACGTCCACGTAGTCAAAAGTCACAGGAGGCAACTTATTGAGATTTCTCGCTACGAATACTGGAAGGCTATCTGGTTCAAATTCCTTAATGATCTTAATAATGTCTTGCAAACTTCTTTGTTCAGATCCATCTTTGCGTCGCATAAGCTTTTTTGTGGGCGCTAACAGCTTATACACGATAGATCTGGCCGTTTCCACTTCCTCATTTGAATAAGTACTGAGACAAATCTGCAGTATCCCAGTCTCAGGTATAGTGTCAATCTTATGGGTCACGAACGCCAGGAGTTCGTTAACCACCACTTTACACTCCTTACAACGATGAACGCACTCATTTAACTTGTCAACACTACAACCGCCCGGTAAGTCACTATTTGGCGAAAGTATCGGCATTGTGCGAGCGTGCTACACACGCCGCGGCTAGCATGGGACATTATCCTTCCTAATAAGACTAAGGAATAAGAAGAAATAGGGGACTCACTAACATAACATCTCGACTGTAATCTCTCAAAGGTAAGGCAGAGGTGTAACTTATCATCATCATCATCCGCCTATAATGTTCCCACTGCTGGGACACAGGCCTCCTCTCTATGAGAGGGAGCAAGCTTTTAATCCACCACGCGGGCCCAGTGCGGGTTGGTAGATGTCACATGTCTTCGTACTTTTAGTTCTAGGACATGCCGGTTTCCTCACGATGTTTTCCTTTACCGTTTTGAGAGCAGCGGTGATGAAATAAAATACACAAAGTAATGCGCCTGCCTGGGTTTGAACCTACGACTTACTGCTCGTAAGTCAGGGCTGGCCCACTGGGCCACCGCTGCTCGTGTAACTTATAGTACAAACAAATTTCGCCAGTTATGTTTTAGTCCCGTTTAATAGGGGGCGAGCCAATTGCCATCAACCGGACGCAAATCCAGACTCCGTTCCTCCTACTGAGAAATTCCTGATAGATAAACCCAATGACACTGCTCGACCTGGGATACGTACCCCGGACTTCATGCTCTGCAGACTTCTCTCCAGAAAAGCATGCATTATGTTATGTTTCACTACATAGTATAAAACAAAGTCGCTTTCTCTGTCCCTATATCCCTATGTATGCTTAAATCTTTATGATAAATGATGTTTATTTTGCAAGTAGGGATTTACAAACGCTTTTACACGTCATTTTTTTTTTAAAGCTTGATGGGGCCGGTGTTTCGTGCCTGACTACTCTGAGAAGAAACAGCCGAAACAAACTCAGAGGTTCTCTGTTAACTTGTTACTCTTTTAAAGTCCAGACATTGCTCAATTTACTTGAGGACTATGCAGATTAGTATCTGAAATGGTCTTTTGAAGAAAGAACCACACAGATTTGAGTGGACCTATCCAGTCAGTGCAAGCATTTGTCAGTTATCGTGTAGCTCGACTTATAACTCAAGGAGCTCAACGAAAAAAAATATTTAACACTACGTAACGGATTTTAATGCGGTTTTTTTTAATAGATAGAGTGATTGAAGAGAAAGGTTTATATGTATTATAACATCCATTGAATAGTGGAGAAATACTGTTATTTTTGAGGTTTCTAATGTGATGTCGTAAATAATTACATTTTTTCCGCTTACATTGCAAACGCAGGCTGACCCCTACGAGATTTATCAAAATAATGTACTAAGTATACATTGAAAAGGTCTACAGAAAACTCCGCGATGGTATATGTCTGTCTCTTATGGATATCCCGCAATAACATTTTTTTCTCATTTACTTTTTACGACAAATAATGGCTAATTATCAGCATTGCGCCCGTGCAAAGCCGGGGCGGGTCGCTAGTTTAATAATAAACATTTCGCATCATCTTTCATTTTTGTCTCACAGCCAACGTATGGAATTCCTATACTAAGCCTCAAAGACAAGATTTCAATGCACAGCATACAAAGCAAATTGGCGCTTGATTGCCGCCATTACAACGAGTTTCGAAGGAAAATTACATGCAAATGTGAAGCCAATTCAACTAGAAGGAAAGTTCATTTTCAGTTTAGAACTATAATCTGTTAACGAGAATGTTCACGTTGAAAATTGTTTTTAGTCTGAAGATCTGAACATGCGACCCATGGATTCCTCTCAAGTTAAAGGGGAAAATATACAAGTCCGTGATATGTCCTGTCGTACTGGGGTGTAAAATCATGTTTTGTGGTAGAACTCAATGTAAAACACTCAAAACATTGTGCTAATGGACGGATTGAATAGTACGGGGGTCATGGAGGTGTTTAAAGTAAAAATCTTACATTAAAAACTTGTATTTAAAAAAATACTTGTCAAAAAGTTGGAACTTTGACCCCTAATATCTCCGTAACTAGAAGGTTCCCAGGTATGGTGTAGAACAAAAAAATTATCGCAATGACAGGGAGAACCAGTGCCTTTCGGTTTCGTTAAGAGGTGTTTTACACCCTTTATAAGAGGAAGCTTGAAAGTGGCGCCTGTTACAGAAAAGATTAAATGGAGTCGTCTGTCTTGGTACGCATGAGGAAGGATGGAACACATGTGACTAAAAGTATGGAGAGGGAGAGGAAGACCAAAGAAAAGATGGATGGATTGTGTGAAAAATGATATGAAGGATAAAGGAGTAAATGATAGCATGACGAATGATAGAGGAGAATGGAGGAAAGAGACGTGTTGCGCCGACCCCAAATAAAATGGCACAAGAGCAGGAAGAAGATGGGTCTGAAGATCTGACAATCAAGCTCACTAATCGGTATCGTGATACCCAGTGGTAGTGGTTATTATGTTAAAGTAGAAACCATGTAAAAAAACTAGCACCCAAACTGGAATTCGCTTGGATACTCGAAGAAAAGCTCGTGTCAAAATAATATCAGCCGCTCGGGTTAATTTTTAGGTTACGCTTGTCTGGGTTGGTCCGTGGATGGGTGACCACCCATTCAATACAAAGTTCCTCCGTGTCTCGGAAAGCACGTTAAACTGGTGGTCCCAGCTGTTGTTATTTTGTAGATCTTTGGCAGTCGTTACAGGTAGTCAGGGCCCGAAAGTCTGACTTCCAGTATTGCCAAGGGGTATCGTACTACCCAGTACTAACTGGGTTTTAGAAGGCAGGTGATCCTTGTAAAATATTGGTATTTAGCTGCATCTGGTTAAAATAGAAGCCGACCCTAACAGAGTTGGGACCAGGCTAAGCAGATGATTCTGATAAAAAAAACAATGATATTGTCTTTTCTAAGTTCTATTCTGTAAAGTTCACTAGTTTATCTCACTCAAGTGAGCGCACACAATTCGAAAGCGAACTCATTTGTTTTTAAAAGTAAATCATCGCGGATTCAAAACGAGACACCGTTCGAATTTCGAACGTGATGTTTAACTCCACCAGACGACATTTACCAAATATCGAAGCAGAAATAAAAATTCAAGTCAACCGAAAATAGCAACCAAACTTAATGCTTTTAAAATTCAAAACAGAGACTCGAACGGCCGATTCTTTAACGGGATTGAGTCAATACAATCTTTCCTACAATATTAATGGGAGTTTCCTTTTGAAGTCGAAAGACAATCGTGAAAATTGAGAAGTAGCGGTCTCAAGCAAGAAGGCACTTTAATATTTAAATGGTTTTAAGGAGGATATTAGCTTGTATTGGATGAGAATAATATTTTTGGTGAAGGAACCAGGTTTAAGTCAGAATACTAACAACTTTACTGAACATAGATTGATTGCCTCATCGGTGTAGCGGTTGCAAGCGCGTCTGCTGTGCATGAGGTCTTGGGTTCGAGTCCCAGGTCGGTCATTAGGTTTTTCATCAGGAATTTCTGACCCTGGAACGACCAACGAAGCAGTGACGTCAGTATTATTTTCTAATAATTACGAGTTATCAAATCAAATTAACAAGATGATGCAACATGTTGAACAAGCCAACATTATGGGACTCAAAACAAATCTAAACGCATAAAGTACTAGAGCGACATAACCCGATTACAAAGCATAAGTCTAGCGCCAAATAGTGTGTCGACAATCCGCCAATATGCATGCCAGTTAACGCATGAATAATTTAAACCCGTTCACTGCACCTCCTATCTATGTATGCGCGCCTAGTACTTCACTAAATGTTGACCTGTATAATAAGTGCTATATTTGCTACAAGTGCTATCTAGCTTGGTTTTAGGCTCATTATTGCGTGCAAATTTAGAACCCACTAAGTACTAAAAACCACTAAATGCATTTATTTTGAGCATTACATCTGTTTAGCGTTTTCCTTATTATTTTGGGGCTGACCTGCGCAACTCAGCTACAGGAAAATAACGAAATCCTTTGCTTAGACTTATAATAAATAAGTCTTCTGGAAACTACTGGACAATATTGCAGTTGACCAGGTGGCCTACCATGACGTCTTAAAACATTATTGTTGTACTCCTTTTCCAGTGTGGGAAAGAGATAGCTCTAGACATCCTGTATAGCGCCGTCTTTTTCCCACACTGAAATAAGAGTAAAACAATACTGCTTTAATAGGTCATGGTAGGCCAGCAGTTCTTAAATTAATAAAAATGTTCGCATTGTTTCTCTTTGAATATCACGTTCGAAATTCGAACTGAGTCTCGTTGTGAATCCGCGATGATTTACTTTAAAAACAAATGAGTTCGCTTTCGAATTGTGTGCGCTCACTTGAGTGAGGTGAACTAGTGAACTATATAGAATAACATATAATACATCACGACCCGATTGGTTAGGCAGAGGCATACCTTATAGTAAACACACATTCGCTAGACATGTTTTAAGTCCCATGTAACAGGGGGCGAGGCTTTTGCACAAATCCAGATTGCGTAGCTGGTACTAAGAAATTCCTGAAGGAAAAACCAATAACTCTGGACTCCCATTTGGTGCAACCATGAGACGCACACCGCACCTTGTATAGTCGTTATTTTATTTGAAGTATGTCATTGTCATGGTGTTACTATAACTGTTTCGTAAATATGTATTTTGTTTTTTTTTTTTGTTTTTCTCTTTTTGTATACTGGCACCTTGTTTATATATAGGTATATTTATGTAACCTGTTTCATTTAATTGTGCTTCACTTGACAAACGAAGCAATCAAACAGAATAACATTACAAAATGGCAACTGGAATTTTGGTGTAAAATAACTTCACGAAAACATAATAGCGATAAAATACCGCATCAGAATCTTTATAAAAGAAAATGATCATCCCTAAACGCCATTTTCTTCCACCCTTTACTCGGTTCTTAAGAAGCAATATATCGTTTTGTAAACCTCAACAAATATACATCTTTTAAAACCCCACTTCACCTACCCAAAGATGAATTGAAAAGAGATATTGTTGTAACTAGACATCGCTTGCGGCTTTGCCTGTTCGGAAATCGACGAATAGCGAGTTTGGAAATCGACAACAATGACATTTAAATTGTGACAGAGTTCTACAATAATACAAGGTGTTGTTATGCAACCTCGTCAAATTTCAGGAGGTGGTCAAGAACGACATAAATAATCAATTAAAATTACGGTACCTAGTTAATAATTAATGAACGCTGATTTTTTTGGTTATTTAAGTTTGTCAGTATTTCAGAATTACCCCCTTAACGTGGTTTAAGCACTAGGAAATTATCGAATAAACGTTTGAGATTATTTGTATGTGTGTAAGCGAGGTTATAAGGCAAGAACCAGACGGGCTGCGTTTAAAACACGGGTGTTTCACACTTACCGATTTCCGTGAAAAATAAAAATTACCTACCCATTTTATTATTGATTCGGGACGAGAATCATAAGCATAGTTACCCCCTTGAATTTGACGAGGATACAAAACAACAGCTTGTATAGAAAAACTGTAAAGTTCGTTTCTTCGAACGCGCTAATCTC
This sequence comes from Cerastis leucographa, assembly GCA_963082945.1. Classification (NCBI taxonomy): domain Eukaryota; kingdom Metazoa; phylum Arthropoda; class Insecta; order Lepidoptera; family Noctuidae; genus Cerastis; species Cerastis leucographa. The sequence goes on along the minus strand of OY720374.1, from coordinate 5,044,589 downwards.
TAGTACATCATCAGTCAGCATCATTGGCCTCTCCTATTCCGAACCATGTTGGGGTCGGCTTACAGTCTAATCTGACGTACTCGTGGCAGAATACCAGTATTTTACTTGGAGCGACTGCCTATCTGACCTCCACTACCCAGTAAGTACCGAGTCAGATACCCCTTAAAAAGACTGGTTGTCAGAATTTCAGGCCACTGACTACTTTAACGACTGCCAAAGATCTACAAATAACAGCCGAGACCAACGGCTTTACGTGCTTTCCGAGGCACGGTAGGATCTCGGTATTTAATCGCTGGTCCACGGACCAATCTAGGCAAGTGCAGGCTAACTTAAAGATCGTCCTGAGGAGCTGCCACGAGCTCCTCCAAAATTTACGAACATACAGATTTTCATATTCATACAAAGTAAGGAAGTAAGGGTCTTCACAATGAGATAAGTACCTACAATTTTATATTTCATATCCTACCTATTGAGTTTCCCATATTATTTGACGTTGACATAAAAATCTCGGATGAAAATTTTAAATTTCATGAAACATTTTGTCAGTGGGTTTTGATATTAAAAGTAATGAAAGGTGTGACGTGTCTAGGGTGCCAGCTTGCTGTCAGGAAATTGGAAGACTTGTGAAATATTGCTAGTTTACGTTGTGTTTTTGTATGGAAAAAAGCTTAACTTTGAGCTTTAATTCTGATATGGAATGGAGCTCGTTATCAAACAGGGTTTTTGAAATTGAATCGAGTTCATGATCAGCATAAATCTGAGAGGCAATGCTCGTGTTTTTAATGTGAAACTTTTATTACATCGTCTCAAACTTTTTCGTCTGTGTGTTGCATGTCGCGTGACGCTCGGCCGCGGAGTAGGAATAAAGTGAAAGGCGCTCGTCAGAGCGCCTTTCACTTTATCCCTACTCCGCGCTTTATACCCTTAATGGAATATTATTCAAAAAAATTTTAGTTAAATGTCTATAGTTATTTATGAGTAAACGCTGTTTTTTTTGCTTGTTTAAGTTTGTCAGTATTTCAGAACTACCCCCTTAACGTGGTTTAGGGAAAGAGAAATTGTAGAATGAACTTTAAGATTGTTTGTATGTATGAAAACGTGGTTATAGTGCGAAGATCAGACGGGCCGCGTATAAAACAAGGGTGGTTCACACTTACCGATTTTCGTACATATGAGAAAAATAAACCTTATTATTGATTCTGGACTATAATAATTAGCATGGTTACCTCCTTGAATTTAACGAGGATGCAAAACAACACCACCGAGGAATACAAGCGTGATGTTATGATAAATTCAGTGACAATCTGTCGTTGACGGCTTCGTTTACCTTAAATAAAAATGCGTTCTTTATCAACAAGCAAACCCAATACCCTTCGCTAATCTAACAGAAGTTAATCAACTATTAACGTAATCTTACCAGAGCCTGAACAATACCCGCTGGTCCCTTCACCTCCAAACATGTCTTTGTTGTCCATTGTTCAAGAGATCTAACCCTAAACTCTCGGCCACAAACTTCAAGCTCAAGAGACACGCGTTTTGCTACCGATTGCAGAAAAAAAAACAAATGAAAGAAGTGGTTGAGAAGTTGCCAAGATTAGAGCACGATAAGTCTTTGGTCCCAGCTTTGGGGACGGCGATTTGCAGATCTTTGACAGTCGTTACAGGTAGTCAGAAGGCACAAAGTCAGTCAACAGGTCTTACCAAGGGGTATCGTGTTATCCAGGAACTGAGTTATGGAGGTCAGATAAGCAGTCGGTCTATGTAAAATACTGGTATTCAGCTGCAACCTGTTAGACCTCAACTTGGTTCGGTTAAAGCTAGGCAGAGGATGACTCACGCGAAGAAAACGAGCGGCAGACGCGCGTGTCGCGACGAGTGTTGCATCGCCCGAGGGCATGAACGAAGCCTTAGTCTGTCATGAGTGATTATCTCGGAAACTATATTGATAAAGGCGGCTTGGTACAAACACAACAAAAGAATAGTTTTGGTTATTAGGATCCTAAGTGACAATGGCCGAGTCAAGCTTTGTGTCTTAGGAAAACTATTAGGATTTTTGTGTATTGTGTGTTCTAAGTAATATAGGAAGTCTGCCGTTATTATACGTGGGGTATATTATCAGCGCTTGTTTACTTTTTATAAAAAATATCTTCACGGCTCAAGATATCATCAAAGGGTTTAGCAAAGTTTTAACCTCTAGTACACGTAAATTTCTGCTGTAATGTTAAATTACAGGTAATAGGAGGCGAGCCCATTGCCATCAATCGGGAACATATCCAAATTCTCAAAGACTGTTACAAAAAATTTCTTTGTGGAAACATTCAGCAATACTTTGATCGATCTAGGAATTGAATCCAGAACTTCATGCTCAAGCAGTGGCGCTAAACCAACAAGACAAATCGAAAGAAAAAAAATAAAGAATAATAAATAAATAAATTATTGCACATTATTTTTATTTATTACAATATCACACATGACATAAGTGCACAACAATGTAAAACAAATATAAAATAAGAAAAAAAAACTAAAATCTAAACAAAATTTGTGGTCCTATTTAGTGTTGCATTTTCAATAAAATATCTGCTGTGATTTATCCATAATTAATATTAATGACAAAGAACTTAATAATTTGTTTTATATCATATTAATTATATTGTGTTAATTAAGCCAAAATTATCACATTCACCTCTACTCCACAAGTTCTTACAAGCCCTAATTAATCACTTAGCAAAATGCAAGCTACGGCCATTAAGTTTTACATCTATAGCAAAAGAAAGTCTGTGAGTGGCGACTGACGCGCAAATCTCTCAGGAAAATAGAAGATTCGAACCACAGATTCGTTCAGAAGGTCGAGTCCGTAATATATTTATGTACTTGATACCATGTAATCTGGAGCAGCGGTGGCCAGTGATGGCAGCCTCGACTTACGAGCAGTAAGCCGAGGGTTCGAACCCAGGCAGGCGCATTACTTTGTGCAATTTATTGCATTGCCGCTGCTCTCAAAAACGGTGAAGGAAAACATCGTGAGGAAACCGGCATGTCCTAGAACTACAAATTCGAAGACATGTGACATCTACCAACCCACACTGGGCCCGCGTGGTGGATTACAGCCCACTCCCTCCCATAGAGAGGAGGCCTGTGTGCCTGTCGGAACATTATAGGCTGATGAAGATGATGTAATCTAGACATGTAAGAACTATTATCTAGAGGAGCTCGTGGCTAAATAATAACAGCCGCACGGTTCGATCTTTAAGGTTAAGCCGTGCTTGCCGAAGTACGTCCGTGGATGGGTGACCATAATTTCATACCGAGTTTCCTCCGTGCCTCGGAAAACACATTAAGCCAATGGTCCCGGCTGTTATTTGTAGATCTTTGACAGTCGTTACGAGTAGTCAGAAGCCAAAAGTCTGACAACCAGTCTTACCAAGGGGTATCGTATTACTCGTTACTAACTGCTTGTGGAGATCTGATAGGCAGTCGCTCCATGTAAAATACTGGTTTTCAGCTGCATCCAGCTATACTGAAGCTGACCCTAACACAGTTTGGAAAAGGCTAGGCAGATAAGTATAGTTTTGACATTCTGTACATTTTTATTCTGTGGTAGATGTATCTTGGAATCTAATCGCTTTAAGAACGCAAATGATAATGTTTTTCTTCCAGTAATCAATCTTTTGATGCTTACGCAGTGAATTTAAACGTAAGTGTCTACTTTCTTGTGAGTGGTGAGAATTTGGGAAACATTTCTTTTTCGTTGAATGATTGAGTATATTTGAATCGAATGGAATTATTTATTTTCAATTTTATTGCTTGTTTTTGTAAACGCTACTGCTGAGTAATAGATCTTGGTAAGGGGTTCAATTGCTATTCTCTAAACATTACGTTCGAAATTCGAACGGTGTCTCGTTGTGAATCCGCGATGATTTATTTTAAAAACAAATGAGTACGTTTTGGAAATGTGTGCGCTCACTTGAGTGAGGTGAACTAGTGAACTTTACATAATAGAACATGCAACTAGCCACCTGCTACTACCAGATAGATCGTAACCACAATATCACAAGTTTGGACACATGCCAGTAAAATCCTAATACAAAAAGAATTTAGAGTAAGAAATTGGGTTACTCTAGAAAGGGAAATTTAAATTTTAGGACATAACTTGGTGCATAGAAGTAGCTGCCACGAATAGCAGTTTCCCGTTTGGTGCAGTGATTGAGCGATTGGCTGCTGCGCTGCGTGTCGAGGCTTCGATTCCCACAGGGAGAACTTTGGACCTTGTCCTTCATATCGATCTTGTCCTGATGTCTAGAATGCGACCCACGTACTAAACTATCGTTACAAAAGGACGAAAGGCTTTAGATGTGGGAGAATAACAGGCAGGGATAAAATCATTATGTTTTTGGCTTGTTGCCAAAATCTATATTGCGTTGAAGCAACCGGTGCACGAAGCTTTTTGTTAATTTCACTTTAAACAAAGTCCTAGGGCTCCAAAACCCGGCAAAAACGAAGACTATTTTCAATTTAGAAAACTCAAACCATCGTCTGCCTAGCCTTTTTCCAACTGTGTTGGAGTCGGCTTCTAGTCTAACCGGATGCAGCTGAATACCAGTATTTTACATGCAGCGACTACCTATCTGACCTCAAGAAACCAGTGAATACTCGGTAATACGATACCCGTTGGCAAGACTGGTTGTCATACTTTCGGGCCACTGGTAATGACTGTCAAAGATCTAAAAATGACAGCCACCAATATGGTTACGCCTTTGTTTACGGGTGGGAATCATCAAATGACTCCTCCCGCTCTGGGCGGAGCGGAAGGGAGTGTCAGACTTGTACTGATTAAAACCCATCCATGTTCCTTCTTAGCCCTTTGTGTCAAAGGGCCACGGTATCTCTTTCGAACAGTCCCGCAGTCCTGAAGCAAGCCGGAAGCGGCGTAAATACAAGATGTTGTTTTGCAACCTCGTCAAATTTCAGGAGGTGGTCACAATACACATAAATAATCAATTAAAATTAAGGTACCTAGTTAATTGTTAATAAACGTTGATTTTTTTGGTTGTTTAAGTTTGTCAGTATTTCAGAATAACCCCCTTAACGTGGTTTAGGGAATCAGAAATTATCGAATAAACATTTGAGATTGTTCATATGCGTGTAGGCGAGGTTATAAGGCAAGAACCAGACGGGCCGCGTTTAAAACACAGGTGGTTCACACTTACCGATTTCCGTAAAAAAGCAAATTACCCATCCATTTTATTATTGATTCGGGACGAGAATCATTAGTATAGTTACCTCCTTGAATTTGACGAGGATGCAAAACAACACCTTGTATAGTAAACATTGGGTAACTATATTTTCGAGCCATTTGGGGTTGAAACTTTGGAGCCGTGGGGTCCGAGTGTTCAGAGCCTTCTTTAGGAAATTTCGAAACGCCTAGTTGACGCTTCCCGTGACCCAAGTGCTGGCTTTAATTTTGGCCAGAGGCTAAGTATTGTCATACAACGTTGCAATGCTGACAGTCTCTTTGGCACATTACCAGCTGAAAGTGTTGAGGAGGAGTTTTTTGACGCCCTTTTATAGTTTATTGTTATTTTAGATATTTTCATTTATTAGTTTTTATTTAATAAATAATATCACGTCTTGTTATCTTCGAGGAGTTAAGCAAAGGTGTACCTAACAGTAGTACAAACACAGTTCGCGTTGAAGTTCCATAGAAAAGGGGGTGAGCGTATTGCCATCAACCGAGCCCAAATCCAGACTCTGTGGCTGCTACTGATAAATTCCTAATGGAAAAAACCTAATAACAATTTGCCCGACGCGGGAATCGAACTCAAGACCTCATGCTAAGCAGACGAGCTTGGGACTAGAAGACCAATGAAGCAGTCGAAAAAAATATTATCATCGCACAAATCCAAACAAAAAAGTCTTATTTAAAACCACAACTTAATATTCTGTTCATTCCTTTACTTCAAGCATATGAATACAAGATATATTATAATAATACAAGATATTATGATTATCACACAAACTCGTAACGAAAGAAATAATAAGACGCACGCAATTTAGTTTGTGCTTGCTTACATTTTGAAGATATGATTACAATTTGGCGCGCAAATAAATTTACATTTTTGAGTACAGCGGAGTGTTAAAGAATCCTAACTTAATATTATAAATGCGAAAGTAAGTTTGTTTTTTACCTTTTCACGACTAAACGGCTGATCGGATCTTAATTAAATTTAGCAAGAAGATAGATTTCAACCTGAGGAAGGACATAGGCTATATATCATCACGCTACGACTAATAGGAGCGGAGTAGCAATGAAAATTTTTGCGAAAACGGGGAAAATGTGACGCAGACGAAGTTGCGCGGGACAGCTAGCTTTTGTATAAAGTTAAATATTTTTAAAAGGGTACGGGTACCGTAATTCCAGTTTTTGAAAATTTAATACAAAGAAAATAATGGACTTTTATTCTTAATTTGATTGCATGTCGAACAAACTCACGGCCCATTCATCCATATTTCGACAGTTACGTTTAAGTCCCATTTAAAGGTGAGCCTATTGCCATCAACCGGGCACAAGTCCAGTCACCGTGGCTGCGACTGAGAAATTATTCCTGATGTAAAACCTAATATCAGTTTGCTTGACCTGAGAATCTAACTTAGGCTCTCATGCTAGGGCACGCCACAATAGTGGCGACAAGTCCCCTCTTTGAGGAGTGGCTAGAGAGGCGCCACGGCGCCCTCACCTTCCGCCTGACGCAGGTCCTCACCGGACACGGTTCTTTCGGGAGGTTCCTGCACCGAATCGGGCGGGAGGAAACGCCCGGGTGTTACCACTGCGAGGATCGGCCGGAGGACACGATTGAGCACATCGTGGAGCTCTGCCCCGCTTGGGCTGACCACCGCCGTGTCCTCGTAGCGGCGATTGGCGGCGGCGACCTCTCGTGTCCGGCCCTGGTTCAATCCATGGTCCGGAGCGGGAGGGAGTGTCAGACTTGACTGACTAAAACCCACCCATGTTCCTTCTTAGCCCTTTGTGTTCCTGGGCGCAGAGCGGGAGAAGTCATTTGACGATTTCCTATCCGCAAAAAAAAAAGGCTCTCATGCTCAGTCACCATAGCAACCGAGTCAGCCCAAGAAATTTTAACGAAATATGTGAAAATTCCTACTTGAATTCTTCATTTATTTTTATTTATGAATGCTATCTCAACTTCTTAGCTTTTTTACGCAATTCGAGCTCGAGTTAAATTTCCCAGCACTTCAATTGTGATATTTTCTTAATACGTAACGCTGTGGCGTCTACGAAGTGCCACAAATTCTTTGGCACTTCAAAGTAATTGTGAGTGGGTGCTTGGAGTTTTATCATTTAGTTTTGTAAAAACAGAGCAATGTCGCAATAAATTTACAACGTGCTCATCCCAATTATTTTTAGTTATTATGTTTTCTTTTTAAACAGTTTCCCGTCTAACCAGATGCAGCTGAATAAGAGAAAATAAAAGCTTTTAAAAAGCCATAATTCCTAACTAATATTATAAATGCGAAAGTAAGTTTGTCTGTTACGCTTTCATCCAAAAACTAATCAACCGATCATCATGAAACTTTGTACACATATTTTTGGAGGTATTAGAAGTAACATAGGCTATATATCATCACGCTACGACCAATAGGAGCGGAGCAGCAATGAAAATTGTTGCGAAAACGGGGAAAATATGACGCAGAAGAAGTTGCGCGGGACAGCTAGTACCATATAATTTGCCCCACAGCTTGCCTAGATTCATCTGTGGTTAGGTGACCACCCATTACATAACGAGTTTCCTCCATGTCTCGGAAAGCACGTTCAGCCATTGCATCCTGGCTGAAAACATCGTGAGGATCCCAGCATGCCTGCACGAGCAACAGCATGAGTTTTTATGCCACCCATGGGCCTTAGGTAGTCAGTGGTTCGAATATCTGTCACCTAGTCTTACTCGTATCGTAGTACCCAGTACTAACAAGGTTGTGAAGGTCCGATAGGCAGTCACTCAACGTAAAATACTACTGGTATTTAGTCCGGCCAAGCTGGAAGCCGATTTTCGGATTTCTGGGCTTCCCTCACCGATCGTCGCTTCATCGAGCCTGAGGGCGCACTTTTTTTTTTACGCATGTGAAATCATCAAATAACTCCTACCGCTCTGGGCAGAGCGGAAGGGACTGTCAGACTGGTACTGACTAAAACCCATCCATGTTCCTTCTTAGCCTTTTGTGTTTCAGGACCACGGTATCTCTTTCGAATAGTCCCGCAGCCCTGGCAGGCATCGGCCCTCTCGGACCCCTTCCGATTTGCTGACATCGCCTTGAGGCGCGCGTGGAACACGAACGCGCCGTCGACACAGCCTGTTGTCATGAGGCGAACGGAATGTGAGCTAGCCTATTACTCATCGTCCAAGGGCGTCTCACCTTCCGCTTGAAGATTTGCGTTCTCTAATCAAGAATACGTCTACTCTAACGGTCATCGGTACTACGACTAATATTACAAGCCCATTGCCACTTCAGCTTTCTCATTCTGTGAGCTATTTCAACCGTTCAGGTACTCTGTTGAATTACCTCGTTCTGAATGCGATCCCTCAGAGAGCATACTTCTCATACGCATATGCACACCAAACATCCGCTCCATAGCTCGCTGAGTGACGTTGAATTTATACCAAACCTACCGCGAGTGTCCGCGTTTTGGCCCCGTAAGTCACAACAAGCAGTGCGCACTGATAGAAGACCTCAGTCTTTAGACTCTGTGGAATACGCGTAGAGAAGACTTCTAATAAATTCTCTCAATTTCAAAAATGGCGGAGAAAATCTACTTAAACAACAAAGTTTACTGATGTAATAAATGTACATATGTCTTTAAAACCGCAGACAAAGCATGCATAAACAGATTTAAATGTAAACATCTTATTTAGAAAACTAATCTCGGAGACACACCGCTTTAATCCCTTTTCACAAATGTTTACAGAATAACGCACGAATATTTTCATGAAAATAAAGGGTGTGTATAGATACTTAAAAAAGCCGAAAGGCACTTGTTCTCCCCGTCATTAAGGCGTTGGCCCCGACTGTCATTTGTAGATCTTTGACAGTCGTTACAGGCAGTCGCCTGAAAGTCTTACAATCAGTCTTTCCAAGGGGTACCGTATTACCCAGTGCTAACTGGCTTGTGGAGGTCAGATAGGCAGTCGCTACATGTAAAATATGGGTATTCCACTAGATCTGCTTAGACTGGAAGCCGACCCCAACATAGTTTAAATAGGCTAGGCAGATGATGAACAGCCTAGTTATTACAGGCCATTGGATTCACCCTTCTAGATTGAAAAGCTATATCCGATGGCTCAACTCTAGAACAACAAATTTATGTAAACGCGTTTGGTTTTTAGCTACTTTCTATTATGTAGTGAATTTTATGTTTATTTTATGCGTCTTATGACACTGTGTAAAAGATGATAAGAAGACGAGTAATATAGAAGTATGGGAGAAGAAGACAGAGCAAGAGAAAGATGATGATAGTGGAAAAAAAATGGTTTCTTTCATCAATATGTGCACCAACTCACACGACTTTCCCACGAGGGTAAGCAGAAACTCGCGGGCCTGTGGACGGTGAGTAATGGGCTAGCTCACCGTCCGTCCGTCTTATGACGACAGGCCGTGTCGACGGCGCGTCCTTATTCCACGCGCACCTCAAGGAGATGTCAGCAAATCGGAAGGGGTCCGAGAGGGCCGATGGCTGCCAGGGCTGCGGGACTGTTCGAGAGAGATACCGTATCCCTGGAACACAAAGGGCTAAGAAGAAACATGGATGGGTTTTAGTTAGTACAAGTCTGACACTCCCCCTTCCGCACCACCCAGGGAGGAGTCATTTGATGATTTACCACCAGAAAAACAAAAAAAAAAACTGTGAGCAGAAACTGCCAAACGTCACCAGCTAGCGATCCCTAGATATTCCTTACGCTTCATCCATCGTCTTAGACACATGCCGATAACAAATTCTATACACCTGACATTTCTCAAGAACATCACCAATAATTCCGATCCATAAATGAAAATTCTCGTCATAATCTATCCAGTCAACATTCAACTTACATAAACATAGTTATAAGTATCATTTTCGCAAACAAATAAAACAAAAGCCGTCCACGGAAAAGACATGATACAAGTCAAACGATCGTTTATCTAAACAGTTCGGACTTGACCTTGGGTGGAAGCGATCCCTTTGCTTCGCCCTTCCTACTGATCTAAATATAAAAGAAAAGTTACCGATCCAAATGTGGACGTATATTACAAGATGAATTTAGGTATCACAATGTTTTGGTGAAATCTTCGTTTCAGTATTTTAGAATGACTTTTGTTTGATTTAATACGATGATGTGTGAATTTTAAGCTCGTGGCTAAACAATAACAGCTGCACGGGTCGTTCTTGCCGAGGTTGATCCGTTAATGGGTGACCATAATTACATACCGATATTCCTCCGTGCCTCGGAAACCACGATAAGCCGTTGGTCCCGGCTGTCATTTGAAGATCTTTGAGTAGTCAAAAGCCAAAAGTCTGACATCCAGTCTTACTAAGGTGTATTACCCGGTTACTGGGTAGTGGAGGTCAGATAGGCAGTCGCTTCATGTAAAAAACTAGCACTCAGCTGCATCCGGTTAGACTGGAAGGCGATTCCAAGATAGTTAGGGAAACGACTAGGCATATGATGATGTGTGAATGTGTGTTATCTATACCAATAAGTAAAGCTGAAGTGTCTGTTTGTAATTTCAAAATAACAGCTTTAAATTGAAGGCATAAGGTACTGAATGCAACGGTCATCAAACGCGGTAAAACCTCGCAGTTCTTTGTATTGAAGTATGAAACTATGCCCACTAGACTGTTCCGTTACCATCACGTGCCATGGAGCGTCAACCAATTAAATTGCTGGTGAGAATATTTTGCCGGTGCCGATAGAGTACAGTCTAGTGGGCATAGCCTTTACAACATAAAGAATATCTTTTTTCCCTTGACATTCATAGCACGGTCATGGTGTGGTAAGGTGTAATTATTTAAAGTTTAAGCTCAAGCAGATGAAACTGGTAATTAAAATGAAAAGAATAAAGTTATTTTTTATTTCATTTGAAATTTCAGTGGCAGTCTTTATCTGTGTAATTTGTGTTGGACTTTGTTAAAGTCTGTACAATAGTGACTGAGGTTCAAACTCATCACGATCCGACTTCCTGAATTCAAAACAACCCAGTTACAAGGGCAAAGTTATAACAGATTTACTACCGACTTTTATACCGAAACCTCAAACGATTCTGAAGCTGGCCTACCGGCCATTACGAATGTATGCTCACATACAGGCTTGCGAATACGTATGCATAATAAAAAGAGGTACATTTTGTAAGCCTGCGCACTATCATGTGGGGAATTAATCATTTCTGACGCTCACTTCCATCACACATACATAAATATATAGACTCACGGTTTTTCTCATGGGAGTAGGCAGGCAGACACTACAATAGTTATTTGTGCAACAAGAGAGCAAAGTTGTTTTTTGCTGCGAGTGCTGATTTTGAATCCTGAGCAAGCGAAGGATTCAACGATTGAATCACGAGCGTAGCGAGTGATTCTAAAGCTGAATCCTGAGCGTGGCGAGGGATTCAGTGGCACGAGATGCAAAAATCTTTGCTCTCGTGTAACACACATAACTTTTCACTTCAGCAGCGAGAACACTTTACGAGATAAAATAATAAACAGGAATTGATTGAAATAACTATTTATTGTGAATCAAAATAATTAACATTACAGATGATCACCTCGTCTGTGATAAATCAAAAAAATAAGATAGCCTTTGTAAGTCTCGTTGAAGACATGGTATGCTTTCAGATATTTCTTGCGAGACTTCTCAGGTAGGAAACTTAATTCTGCATTAATAACTGTCTTGTTGTTTTAACTCTTCCGGTGTTACAATACTGTTCTCGTCGCTAGTTTCACTCATATTTTAAGATTATTTTAATATTTTTAACTTATTCAACTATTTACGCCAGCCACGAATTTTTTTTCCCGCTCTTTCATTTAAATTAAGGCGTGTTCGGAAATAGCACCCATGATATTTTATTATTCAAAATATATATACATAACATTATTAAAACTAGAAATATATATTTATAGGTAAAATATCAGTTTTATTTGCAGTAAATACTTATTTTCGTTTAAATACAACAATAAGTTAAAAATTAAATAAATTACATTAAAAGACATTTTTTCAAAATCTCTTTAGTTAGTACGAAATTCCGAACGTGTTCGAATTCAAAAACGGAACTTCAAAAGGGCTGGTCTTTGTCTCTCTCTCTTTCTAATGGGCGGGAAAGAGATAGAGTGTGAATGTTTCGAATTGTATGATTAACCCAAGGCTGAATAAGAAATTCGGGGCTTTCTGAAAAAAATAATTAAAAAGTTACTTTGTCTCACTCAGTGAGCAAAATCGCATTTTGCTGTTTGCATTGGCATGTTTTCCGGAACGCGCGTGAAGCATGAATTTAAAAAAATCTTTACTGGCACCTGCTAATAAAAACTGAAGGGAAAAGAATGAATACTCATTAAAAAAAATAGATAGGTACACACCGTCGTTTTTGGCACAAACCTAAGTTAGCTTAAGTTATTTTTTATCCCAGTTTTAATTCTGTTGGTTACTTTCTAACTTCCACGCGGTCAAAACTGAGGGCAAGAGGTTATTATGAATAAAATATCTAAATTTATAATAAAGTATCTATTTTCATTTTAATGCTGGATTTTATCTAATGCGAATGTCTATCATGTTGTTTAGTTTTTAATATTGTTATTTTATTATATTCTAATTCCGACTAATTTCAAATCAAATCAAATTATTTATTTGCATAATACAGGTAGGTATAGAAAGATGTTACAATTAGATATAAAGTGCACTGTATCATTACCTAATTAGATGTGCAAATATATAGGCAGTCTAGTTTTTCAAATGAAATTTACAATAGTTCTTTTATAACATTACAAACTTATCATGTTCGAAAAGAAAATCTAATAATAATAAATTCAGAATAAATACCACAAATGTCAAAAGGATTAAAATACAAAATGTCAGAAGAATTATAGTTCATGTCGTAGTTTTAAAAATTAAATACATTAAAATATTAATAATTTCGAGTAGTTTTACTAGTTCTTAATGTTTAACCAATAACTGTTGGTTATAAATAAATAAATATCTAAAGTCAAATTACCAGTACTTATCGAAATATCATAACAAAGAAAATCGTAACAGATAAGCCGATTTACGTATTTGATTCTTACACAATCATTCTTGTTAGGAATAAATAAAATATTGATACATTTATTTGGCTACGATTTTGTAGAAAGATAATAGTATTATATCTGTAAGCAAATTCGTCTTTGTGAAAGATTTGATTTATTGTGTTTTGTCGCAGATCTAAGTGTTAAGAATGATGTAGGATTTTGGGTAAAAAGATGTTTATTTAGAAAACTGAGCATTCTTATATTTTGGTTATTGATTGAGCTCATGACTGATGATAATGATGAGGAGCTTTTGGCTAAAAAAAGAAAAGTTGGAACATTGACCATCAATATCTCCGTAACTAGAAGCTTGGGGAAACGGCGAGAACAAGTTCCTTTCAGATGCGGTATGGGTATTTTTACACCTATTATACTTTTAAATACTGGTTATTACTTGTAGTTTATGTGTGTATTTATTTGTGGAATTTAGCTTCTTCATAAACAGCAACATTTTGCATCATGAACCAAGCTTAAACTTTTCAGCTATCTAGCCGTCTACTTGACTATTGTGAAGTGCGTTTAAATGGCTTAATTATTTAAAAAAATATCTAAGAAGAAGACATGCTGCGCCTATTCCAATTAAATTGGGGTTGGTATAAGGGCATGAAAATGAAAATTGACTAATGAACAATTTTTTTTTAGGTTGTTATGTTTTTAATATTCATACATTCACAGATAAAAGTGATGAGACCTCTATTGAGTCACGTTATTTAAAATTCCTACATTAATATCAATAATTAATATGGATGTATGTCTTCATAATAAACAGATCTGCTGTTAAACCCAGAATAACTTACACTGTTGTATTAAATATTTGGATTAAATAAAAGAGTATTCTATAGTTTAGATACATAATATAAAAAGGTCTTTGTCCTCAAACACGACAAATACAGGCCAGTTTTGCAGTTCAAAAGCCAGATTACCCTGAACAAAAAAATGCCATAAATGTTCACCGAATTCGATTAAAAAAAAGTTAATTTAGACAGATGTGAATTCGTAAATTAAACTTTTTCATTTTGTAGGTAATTTAGTATAACGTTGGCAGCAAGCATTTTCACCGAATGCTACCCTTGGGGATTAAATGCTGAAACCATTACTGTTTCCAAATTATTTTCGGAATTGTTACTACCATACTTCATGTCATTGATTTAATTCATTCAATTAAACAGTTCAAATCCACCAAATAATGTGAAAGTAAAATTAATTATATTAAATTCACGAATATAATTCTAAAATCCGTTAACACGGCAAAGTTGATAACACAGCATTAATTAAAAAACCCTCAGACGAGTTAAAACCCCTAAAATTTCATTAAAAACAGGCACCCGAAAATTTGAAAACTCGCTCTTTAATATTTGATCAAACAAAGTACTTTTGGGACAAAAACTCGCCACACAAAAAAACCTGGAAATGCTCATCATTTCATACATGAAACGAGCTTCCAAATTATTTTACATAAACAAAACTTATATACTTACTGATTACATAACAAACGGAGGCACGAAAACAAATTGCTTGAAAAAATATACAAAAAAATCAGCACAGAAAACACTGAACAACGAACGAACGAACTCGATTTTTTGCTTCAAGACGAAGAGAGAAAGACTTTTTTTTCACAAGAAGAGTTTTGAAAGCTAGAGAAAAAACGGGAACACCCTGTCGCTTCGACACACGGAGTGTAACTAAAGCCCGTGGATGCGCGTAGCGGGATGCTACGAGATCTCGTAGACCCACTACGAAATCTCGTAGAGGTGCTACGCCAACTTCAGTTTGATGTCTCTTATATTTTAGAGGTTGAATTTGCATTGTGTAAGAGGTGCTTTGGCTTTTATCGTTTTCGGAATTGTATTTTAGTGTAATATAGCGTCTTTGTGTTATTGAGTTGGAATCGTATGTCATTTTAATAAGATAAAAAGTGTCCTATATGTTCATAGTTAGATTGTTACAAAAATTATGATTAGTATAATATTTAATTCGCAATTAAAGTTACTCATAATTAACACTTTATGAAAATGCAAAAAAAAACTTAAGCACCAGCAAAACACTTTAACTTACGATGTTCCTAGTTTTTTTTTCTAATCTTTGTGTTTTTTTTTTAACGGAAAACCGTCAATCACCAGTATGCTCACTAAAAATATAGGCAATATAGTAAGTTTGCTTTCGTCACATTTTAAAATACACGGCAATAGCTGATGCCTTGGAAATATTGCCAGTCAGCAAATTTGGGGGTTGACGGCCTAGGGTGTGCCGGACACACTTTAATATAATGTGTCATCAAGGCTTTGAGTAATTATGTGGCGCATACTTATAGAACCTTATTTATGTTATTGTGTTTGATTTCGACCAGCGGTCGCCCAGTGGTGGCCGCCCCGACTTACGAGCAGTAAACCGTGGGTTGGAACCCAGGCAGGTGCATCACTTTGTGTAATTTATTTCATCACCGCTGCTCTCAAAAACGGTGAAGAAAAACATTGTGAGGAAACATGTTCCTAGAACTAAAAATTCAAAGATATGTGACAGCTACAAACCCGCACTGGGATAGGCATGGTGGATTACAGAGCCTCTCATAGAGAGGAGGCCTGTGTCCCAGCAGTGGGAACATTATAGGCTGATGATGATGATAATGTGTTTGATTACGACATTAAAATCTTAGTTAGACACCCTCAGAACAACAATACACCCACATTGTGTACTGTTGTTCTGAGGGTGTTACCACACCAATCGATTTGATCTCGGTTTGATCTTTAACGTTAAGCCGTGCTTACCGAGGTTGGTCCGTGGATGGAGGGTAACCATAATAACATACCGACTTTCCCGCGTGCCTCGGAAAGCACGTGAATCCGTTGGTCCCGTCTGTCATTTGTAGATCTTTGACAATCGTTACGAGTCGTCAGAAGCCAAAAGTCTGACATCCAGTCTTACCAAAAGGTATCATATTATTGTGGAGGTCAGATAGGCAGTATCTTCATGTAATATACTGCTACTCAGCTGCATCCAGTTACACTGGAAGCCGACCCCAAGATAGTTTTGGGAAAAGTCAGATGAGTGTGAATTTCTGTCTTAGACTTCACTAAGTGCAGGTGATATGTTAACAGTATCAATAATAACATCACGCCTGTAATCCACAAATGGGTAGGCAGAGGTCTTTAGTCACGAACAGAGGCTCTAACTAGACATGGGTAGCTCGCGAATGAGAGATAAAATTGAACTAGCTCTTTAATTACAATCTAGCTCTCAGTGGCTCAGTCGTTCACGGAATAGCTCAGTAGTTCATTTAGCTCAACGGCTCATTGTCTCTATACTCTGAGGCTTTGCGAGTTACTAGTGATACCGACGAAACGCCGACAGCGGCCCGACAATGCCCGAATTTCCCCGACGGACAGGTGAACGATTTCGCATGTCGCTCACTGACCGTCTCTTCGGCTCAATACGTCATAGTAAAATAACTGTTATGGTCATTGTTTTAAAAGAAAAAATGCTTTAGCACTTTTAAGTTAGTATGAAAATCCTTAGGGAATAATAGTTTGTGATTTTGTAAACAAAACAAACATCGTTGTTTTTTTAAATGTGTTCAAATTGTTTCGGCGGAATATCGTGTCATTTGAGTCGCATATTGCTATTTGCTAAACGCAGTTTATTTGTGGTTTCTTAGTTAAATGTTTAATTATTAGTTGCAATTAGTTAAAATTAGTAATAGGCAGGGATAAATAAGTGTTATACGCTAAATAATATTAAGTGTTTCAAAGAAAAAAGACTTTGTGTGTAAATATATATATTTCATTTATTAAATAAATTATTTGTACCTACTTAATAAGAACAAAACAACCCAATGAATCTAATTTTATCTTTAGCTTGCAACTAAGTTAAATGAACTAAAGAACTTCAAAGATTTTATAGAGCTACTGAGCTAGTTGTCTCGTTTGACTTGCGTAAAGTAGCGCGGCTCAATTTGATCTGTAGCTCGCAAGTTAATCAATTGAGCGCAAGAGTTCAAAGAGTTATTCGGGAGCTAAAGAGTTAAAAGAGTGATACAGCTATTTGGTCAAAAGAGCCATATCTCTCTTTTCTTTTCATTGAGCTACATTTCGCATGTCTAGCTCTAACATAAGCGCGTAAACGTAACGTAAATAGGTGGATTTTTTAATCGAAAATAGAAATATCCTTTATCATTTTAGTAATTTTGTTACAAAAACATAACCAGTATCATCCATAGATATGAATAAATTCTTAAAATAAGGAAATTCTTAAAATTGTATGTGAAAAGACTTTTTTTTTACCGTTAAGTTAACACCGCGTGCTCGTGCGAGTGCCTCAGTAACATTCATTTAGCAACATTTACGTGAAATTCTCATTCTGTATTATAAGTTGTAATAGGATGTGGTTTGAAACATAGTATTTTGTAATTTGTACTCATACAAGGTGTTGTTTTGCATTCTTGTCAAATTCAATGAGGCAACTATGCTAATGATTCTCGTCCCGAATCAATAATAAAATGGGAGGTATTTTTTTTTCTTATTTAGGCAACACGGTAAATGTAGACCACCCGTGATTTAAACGCGGCCCGTCAGATCCTCGCCCTATAACCACGCTTCCACACATACAAATAATCTTAAACGTTTATGCGATAATTTCACATTCCCTAAACGACGTTAAGGGGGTTATTCTGAAATACTGACAAACTTAAACGACCAAAATATCAACTTTTATTAATAATTAAGTAGGCACCGTAATTTTAATTGATTATTTATGTCTTTTGCGACAACCTTCTTAATTTTGACGAGGATGCAAAACAACAACTTGTATAAAATAGGTCTATCGACATATTGCAGTCGACGTTTCACAAGCGAATCGCTTTAAATTTTGACAAGTGCCATTTTAGTAACTAAAAGAACACCCACTTAATAATACAAAATATACATCATGTTATAAATAATACAAAAAACAATAAGCCTAGCATAATAACCATAATCCCCTCTGGAACCAAAGGTCCACAAAATTAAACAATTGAATGCTAAAAATAATAATTTCAGTCAAACAATTTTATTCTTCCATCTCTCCCAAAGGGATTATTATTTATAAAGGACAGTATTAGAACTGAGAAATTGAATTTGATCCATTTTTCCTGTTGTATTTTTATAAACGCAGCTTTTATTATTTGTTATTAATGAAATTATTTAAATTGTCGTGAGGAAACCAGAAAACTAGGTAGGTCCAACTTTGAGAAGGAGGTCAATCGCCGAATCCAACTCGGATGGGCAGCGTTCGGGAAACTACGCAACGTCTTCTCGTCAAAAATACCTCAGTGCTTGAAGACAAAGGTCTTCAATCAATGTGTGTTGCCAGTCATGACATACGGAACAGAAACGTGGTCTCTCACTATGGGCCTAATGGAGAAGCTCGCAGTCGCGCAACGAGCCATGGAGAGGGCTATGCTTGGGATTTCTCTACGAGATCGAATCAGAAATGAAGAGGTCCGTAGACGAACGAGGGCAACCGACATAGTACAGCGGATTGGCAAGTTGAAATGGCAGTGGACTGGCCACATAGTGCGCAGGACCGATGGCCGATGGGGCCGGAATGTCCTGGAGTGGAGACCGCGGACCGGCAAGCGCAGCGTAGGACGTCCACCGGCTAGGTGGACCGACGACCTAGTCAAGGTCGCCGGAAGACGCTGGGCGCAGGCCGCTTTCAACCGGTCCTGTTGGAAATCCATGGGGGAAGCCTATGTCCAGCAGTGGACGTCCTACGGCTGATATGATGATGATGATGATGATGAGGAAACCAGTCTTTCAATAAAATTAGAAAACTAAATTGGTTTTTTGATTGGTCATACAATTGGCTTCAACACTCAATTTCTTATGTTTTTAAATCACCATCTGAATGGCTTTTCCATAATTATGTTTGGGTCAGCTTCCTGTATAACTGGATGCAACTGAACACCTGTATTTTACATGAAGCGACTGCCTATCTGACCTCCACAACCCAGTTAGTACTAGGAAATTGAAACCAAGACCTCATGACATTCATGCATGCCATGACATTCTCAGCAGTCTCGCATGCGACTCGACCAACGTGGCTTATACTTACTATTCTTTCACAAACAATATCACTATACAAGGTGTTGTTTTGCATTCTCGTCAAAATTCAGGAGGTTGTCACGAAAGATATAAATAATCAATTAAAATTACGGAACCTAGTTTATTATTAAAAAACTCTGATTTTTTTGCTTGTTTAAGTTTGTCAGTATTTCGGAATAACCCCCTTAACGTGGTTTAGGGAACAAGAAATGATCGAATAAACGTTTGAGATTTTTTGTTTGTATGTAAGCGAGGTTATAAGGCGGGGATCAGACGGGCTATGATTAAAACACGGGTGGTTTACACTTTCCGATTTCCGCAAAAAATAAAAAAAAATAAAAATTACCTACTAATTTTATTATTGATTCGGGACGAGAATCATTAGCATAGTTACCTCCTTGAATTTGACGAGGATGCAAAACAACACCTCGTAGACACTAAGCATAATATTTTTGCATGTAAACAAAATATAAGCACCTATACACGTACCGAACGGGAAGTCGTTTACCATTCATTGTTTATTTTCGCACAGAATCCTGTTTTCTCAGTTGACTATGACAAATTAGGGTCATGTCACTGGGTACACACGAAGCCATCTCAAGGTATACGTTCCAGTATAAAATGGCATCGGTTTGAAAAGCTTTCCCGTACAATGAGAGATCTGTATAAACTGGTTCTGCATTACTTGATTGGTCGCCTATGTACTGTGTAATAACAAGACGTTTCGAACGTTCAGCTGAGTTGCTTTTGTTTTTTCGGGGCTTTGCGTAGAAGGTGGAACCATTGATACTGCGTATTATCATCTGCCTAGCCTTTTCCCAAACTATCTTGGGGACAGCTTCCAGTCTAACCAGATGCAGCTGAGTACTAGTATTTCATATGAAGCCACAACCCAGTAACTGGTTAATACGATACCCCTTGATAAGACTGGATGTCAGACTTGGCTTCTGACTACTCGTAACGACTGTCAAAGATCTACAAATGACCGGGACCAACGGCTTTACGTGCTTTTCGAGGCATTGGAGGAAACTCGGTATGTAATTATGGTCACCAATCCAAGGACCAACCTCAGCAAGCACGGCTTAACCTCAAAGATCGACCCGTGCGGCTGTTATTATTTAGCCACAAGCTCCATTGATACTGTGTATGTTTGTTGAGAAAGAATAGTAGTTAATTACATTATGTTAATTAATTGATCATTTATTTTATTTGCTGTCAAGTAAGACATTATTCTCCTGCGCTTATCCCAATTTATTTGGGGTCGGCGCAGCATGTCTTCTTTTTCCATACTTCTTTATTACTTGTCATCTCATCAGACACCTCCTTTCTTGCCATATCATCCTTCACACACTCCATCCAACGTCTCTTTGGTCTTCCTCTATTCTTCGACCCATCCACATTCATGCTCAAAACTAGCACAATAATCGGATACTAAAAGATACTGATAAACTTGATGCTTCACTTATAATGAGCATTCTTGCGAATGTCACATTATAAAAGAAAATAATAGAAAAATAAACGAGATCGTTTTAGCGAGCATTTTCTCGAGCGTTCTGGCGAACATTCTAGCTCAATTCAGAAGCTAATTTGCTTCGAGCTTTTTGCCGAGCCTGACATTTTCGTGAAGAATATTTTTTTGACGAGCATCGACTAGAGCGTTTGCTAAAAGATCATTAAAATGTTTGTAGCGATGTTTGGCTCTATGCTTGGCTCTGTTCGTTGTTCAATTCGACAAATTTAAAAATGGCAAATGCTCGATGTTCTGTTACAAATGAAATGCTCAAGTTTATCAGCTCCTAAATAGTAAAAATGTGTAAAAACACAAACACTAGTACTAATACCATTTAATATCTTTCCTATTATTATTATCGCTGTCCATCCAAAGAGACAATATGAATAATGGATCCGAAAAGTTATTGCTACGTTTTTCTTTATACGTCACGGAGAAAGGAATTTATGTAAGGGCAGAAATATAAGGTATAGATACCTATTTATATGATTGTGTTTTGACCTTGGCCCCTCACTTTTGTTACCTTAAAATAGCTGACGATTTTGTTTAAGAATGAAAATAGATAAGTTATTTAATAACGGGTTTCTTTTGGAGGTGTTCGTAGCAAAATAATAAGAGCTACTCGGTCTTTAGGTTAAGCCGCGCGTGTCTAGGTTAGTCCGTGGATGGGTAAACACCCATTCCATACTGAGTTTTTTATGCGCGTATGATTAATAAGCATGTTAAGCCGTTGGTCCCGGCTGTCATTTGAAGATCTTTGACAGTCGTTACTAGTAGTCACGTAGCCTGAAAGTCTGATAACCAGTCTTACCAACGGGTATGTTACTACCCATTAATAACTGGGTTGTGTAGGTCAGATAGACTAGAATATACGGTATTGCCGTGGGTTCGAATCCAGGCAGGTGCATTACTTTCTGTAATTTATTTCATTACAGCTGCTCTCAAAACTATGAAGGAAAACATCGTGAGGAAACCGGCATGTCCTAGAACTAAAAAATCTTAGACATTTGACATCTACGAACCCGCAATAGGGCCTGCGTGGTAGATTACAGCCCACTCCCTCTCATAGAGAGGAAGCTTATGTCCCAGCAGTGGGAACATTATAGGCTGATGATGATGATACTGTATTATACACCAAAATTGAAATATAACGGTTGTACAATATTGCTAATTTTATAGTTACAATGCCGGTCTAATCGCTGATGGCAAAATCTTTCAGACATCGTTCTGTTTATCTGCATGTAAAATAATTGTTTTCAGCTTCATGGTTTTAGACTGGAAGCTGACCCAAGCCTTGCTAGGCAGATGATGAATCAAATAACCTTAAAACATCACCTACGTAACTCTTCCCACGTAACAAAACTATCCCACAAATCTATTTACGCCTCACGGATCCAAGATGGCGTCGGAAAACCGTTATTTTTATCTCGCTACCATTGACTGTCAGTAACGTCTTGTAAAATGCTATTCAGTCTAAGAATATCGTATATTTTCACTTTTCTTATCTTTCTGTTAGCTCCGTTTAGGTGAAAAGGTGATAACGGCATGCAGTTTGGGTTATCAATTTTGTTCAGTAAGTGTGGTACTTTGGAAATGATACCTACGGAGTGGAAGTCTGAGGTTATCAAGGTATCATCTTTACATAAAGTTTTGTGTACATTTTAGTTGAAAAAAACAGTTAAAAATGAAAGGGTGGAAAATAATCTACATAGATTATCATATCATCATCATCAGCCTATAATGTTCCCACTTCTGGGACACAGGCCTCCTCTCTATGTGAGGGAGTGGGCTTTAATCCACCACGCGGGCCCAGTGCAGGTTGGTAGATGTCACACGTCTTCGAGTTTTTAGTTCTAGGACATGCTGGTTTCCTCACGATGTTTTCCTTCACCGTATTGAGAGCAGCGGTGATTACACAAAGTAATGCGCCTGGCCTGGGTTCGAACCTACGACTTACTGTTTGTAAGTTGGGGCTGTCACCACTGGACCACCGCTGATTATCATAACAAAACCGAAACTTGAATCTGACCACGCACCGTAAGGACTATTCGTGCTTGCAGCCTCCGGACGCTAAAAAACATTCTCTTCCTTGGTCCTATTTTTTGTTTCATTCCTATTGGTTGAAAAAGGATGCTCAAACATTTGTGACCATTAACAGAACCTGACTTTTTTTTTTCAAACAAAATATTAATATAATAAAAAAAGCTCGCATGCTTTTCGGTCTACTACTATTGGTCCGCACGCAGAAGCGACTTCCATAAATAAGGAATGAAATTAATAAGTGTAATGAAATGAATGTAAAGGATGCAATGAATGTAATGATAGCAATGTGAATGTGATGAAATCTAATGCAATGTTGATAATGTAATGTTGATTTTATTATTGATAATTATAGAGTAATATTTTGAAATAAATGTAATGATGTTGAAATTGTAATGTTAGAAATGAATTTTGGTAAGAATTTGTAAAAAAAACCTGTCAATAAGATTTATTACACTTAAGTTTATTTATGTTCTAAGTATTTATGGTAGAAATTAAAAGCTTTTTTATTTACTATTGGTCCGCACAGTAAACAGATGTGGTCATCGTGTGCACGGGATTTAGTTTTAAAAATGAGCTGATTGTTTTTTTTGAAGATAGTACTGTAAGCCTATTTTCATGAACTTGCCACAGAACTTGACTGTAAATAGCAACCAAGAATTTTCAATTGAAAAACCCAATAACACTATAACCGACACGAGAAGAGAAACCAAGATTCCACGCTAAGCGGTGCGGGCTGGACCCATTCCTGAGGAAGAGCCTCCTCCAAATTCTTCAACTTCTCTCTTTATTGTACTTCCTCTAGCCACTTGACTTAGTGAGGAAGTCATCCATATTTTCCCCACTCTATCGCAACACCGCCTCATTGTCTTTACTTCCTAAAGAAGGATTATTAATAGGTATTAAATAAAAATCATAAAAACATTTACTAAATGACGGACTATGACCCCCCCCAACTCCCACCCCCCTGTCCGTAAACTGATGAGTCTATCGGCATTAATATTTGAACTTGAATTCCTTATATCGTAGATTGAACAATAATAGAAGGACCTGATGATGTAAATGGAATTTTATATTTCTTGCCCCGAATAGTAAGAAATCCCTTTTATACCCTGATCCTCCGTTTCTTTCTGTAGGGATGCCCTGGTTCAGTCTGGAGTTAAGAGTTCGGTTCAGTCTGGATGCAAGAAATCAGTTTAGCCTGAAGTCAAGAAATCAGCTAAGTCTAGAGTTTGAAGTCAAGATCTCAGTAATATCTTGAGTTTTGAGCACATCCTAGTGGAGTCAAGGAGCGGTCTTCGTTTGGTGCTGTCGTGGCTGCTGCTAACTGCTGTGAGGAAGCTACTCCGCGAATTGACGAGCCTGGCACTGGGGCTCGGTACGTGTCTGCTGGAAGCTACTCTGAACTGACGAGCCTGGCACTGGGGCTCGGTACGTGTCTGCTGGAAGCTGCTCTGCGAGCTGACGAGCCTGGCACTGGGGCGGTACGTGTTTGCTGGTGGGTCCTGCCAAGCCACCCTGCATCAAGTTCGTCGTGGTCAAGCTCATCTTGATCAAGCCAGCTTTCTACATTTGGATGTTTGTCTTCAATTATTATCACGCTCTGAGATTTGCGGAGGCATTCAAAACGTTCCCGGCTAACCTGCCCTCTACTTTT
The DNA here is from genome assembly GCA_963082945.1 of Cerastis leucographa. Lineage (NCBI taxonomy): Eukaryota > Metazoa > Arthropoda > Insecta > Lepidoptera > Noctuidae > Cerastis > Cerastis leucographa. Next base: position 5,019,990 of record OY720374.1, on the reverse strand, counting down.
TTAATAACTTATTGTATTTTTTTATGTCATTTTATAATATATTCATTTTCCCCTTATAACTTTTTTAATGTACAAATCTGTTTACTTCTTTTATCTATAGGAGCAAGCACGTTTGTTACATTTTGGCGCCCAGGCAGAGGTGTACAGTCGCGACCAATAATATGTAAACACGCAGCAACTTTTAAAAGTGATTTTCTCCTACTGTATTGATTAAAGGTTTTAGTTTTTTTCGAACTTGAAATTTTGGAAGCCATACTATTACGCAATAGGTCTTACCTGAACGTAGAAACCGTAATTTGAAGTGTAAATCTCTTTTCAGTTTTGCTAAGAGTATACATATTATTGTTCGTGATTGTACCTAAAATACCCACATTTAGCCAGTTATGTAAAAATCATATTGCCATTAATGAAAAAACCCAATAACACGTCTTTACTAGACCTGGAAATTGAACACAGGACTTCATGTTCAACAGTAGCGTTTTCAACTTGTCGTACTATTATAAGTATTCCTCTTATTTTATCATTATTTATATCTTCATTCGAAGAAATTAAGTACCGTAGTGTAATCCAAGCGCCGTGCCAGATGTTGTTACAAATGTACTTTTAAAATTAATATCCTTTACTTACTTCTAATAATTTTCAAGTCTAGAAAAGACAATTTATTATACTTTCTCTTGTTCTTCTACTTCAGAAACATTAAAAGAGATGTATTAATAGCAAGTTTTTTCCTCGAAATATAATATCGTTTTACGGTAGAGTTACTATCGCTAATGATACAAGTAAAAAAAGGTTTTATTCGAAGACAGGTGTTTGATTATAAAACTATTAATATAAAGATTTAGACTTTTACTTCGCACTTGACTACGTTTTGTAGTAAGCAACGACTTATTGTCGGGCCTACGATGTCCTACCATACTTAAGTACTCACGCTGTAACTTCAAATATTGTAAAACCAAATGATTTTAAAACCATGGAGTTTCTTGCCGTTTCTTCTCCATAGGAAACGACCAATCCGAACCGAGCACCTTTTTGTCGATTTATAAGTGTCCATGTAGTCCTATGTGAAATTAAAAATATTTTGATTTGATTTGATTGACATTTCTGAAGAAAATCACCAATAAGTCAAGTATGTCCTTCTAGAACGTATAAATAAGTAAAACTAATCTTTAACTATAATACCCTGTGTAACTGCCTGCATATTTTGATAAGAAAGGTACTGGTTATTCTGTAAGGAAAATTATCTTATTTCCTGAGGAAAACGGAGCATGAAAATAAATTATCCGAATTTAATTTGATCCCTTTAACTCATTTTCCTTCTCCGCTATATTTCAAGGAGTTTATTTTCAGGGATTTTGTGCAAAATAAGCATGAAAAACGATATTCTTAATATTGAATAATAAGGAAGCAAGAATAACATTTATTACGTGAGGAAACAGACAAAATTTAAACCTATGTGGGACAACGTAAGTAAATTAAATAATGTACTGTGGGACTCAGCTGTGTGTTCTGTGAATGTAGTGATAACGTGTAATAAATAAAAGGTGTTTAAGCAAATAAACTTCATCATCTGCCAAGCCTTTTCCCGAACTATCTTGGGATCGGCTTCCAGTCTAACCGGATGCAGCTGAGTATCAGTATTTTACATGAAGCGACTGCTTATCTGACCTCCACAACCCAGTAACTGGGTAATACGATACCCCTTGATAAGACTTGATGTCGGACTTTTGGCTTCAAACTACTCGTAACGACTGTCAAAGATCTACAAATGACAGCCGGGACCAACGGCTTAACGTGCTTTCCGAGGCACGGAGGGAACTCGGTATGTAATTATGGTCACCCATCCACGGACCAAACTCGGCAAGCACGTCTTAACCTTAAGGATCGACACGTGCGGCTGTTATTATTTAGCCACGAGCTCCTCCAGCTCCAGGTAAACAAATAAACTTGATTTGACAAAATCATATTCCATCATATATTTTTGTCGCACGCCTAAGCTTAAGCAAGGATAGCCTAGTGGTGTGACAGTCGGACTTCCAAGTCAAAGGTTTCAAGTTCGAACACAAGGCACGCACCTCTGATTTTTCGGATTCATGTGCGTATTGCAGCAGCATGCCTGAGAGATATTTTTGGCGGCCCAAGGGTCATGGGTGGCATAAACTCTGATGCCAGGGGTGGGCACTTATACACGATAAAGAAAGAAAAGAAAGAATGACGCACGCCTGAGCTGTCTAAGCTTTTCTCGTTCCAATTTCGACCTTGTTGTTTATTTCTTTTATCTTCACAACGTGCCAGAGATTAATGAACAAAAAGATCAAGCTCTCTTACAGTACCTACACCTTTGCTTAACCCGTTAAAAATTACAGGCGTTTTATGCCTTTTTTTTTCGAATGGAAAATCATCAATTAATGACTCCTCCCGCTCTGGGCGGAGCAGAAGGGAGTGTCAGACTTCATCATCATCATCATCAGCCTATATTGTTCCCACTGCTGGGACGCAGGCCTCCTCTCTATGAGAGGAAATGGGCTGTAATCCACCACGCGGGCCCAGTGCGGGTTGGTAGATGTCACATGTCTTCGAATTTTTAGTTCTAGGACATGCCGGTTTCCTCACGATGTTTTCCTTTACCGTTTTGAGAGCTACGGTGATGAAATAAATTACACAAAGTAATGCGCCTGCATGGGTTCGAACCTATGACTTACTGCTCGTAAGTCGGGGCTGCTACCACTGGGCCACCGTTGCTTCCAGGCTGTGTCAGACTTGTACTGACTAAAACCCATCCATGTTCCTTCTTAGCCCTTTGTGTTCCAGGGCCACGATATCTCTTTCGAACAATCCCGCAGCCCTGGCGTGTTATGCCTCACGTACAAAAAAACCGTAACATGAATACGATGCTCCTGAAAAAATAAAAACACATTATCATCGAGCAATCACGAAATAAATTCGAGCAATCACAGTATCTATTGGGACCTTCAGGGTCCTAAAAATTGACCTCTTTAAGGTAACGCTTTAGGGTCCCAATCGATAAGACCCCTGAACATTGAAGACCCTTGAAAATTGGAAGAATGCTACCCGTTAAATTATGTTAGAAAGGCGCCCTGTTGTTTGGTAAGAGGATAAAATTATTGAAAGAATTTGGTGAGAGCTTTTTGTAAGAGGTTTGATATATATGTGTGAATGTATTGTGTTTCTGACTGGCTCGTTAGTCTAGAGGTTGCAAGCGTGACTGCTGAGCATTACGTACTGGGTTCGCTTCCGAGGTTGAGCAACGTGTTATTGGGTTTTTCGATTAGGAATTTCTCAGTAGCAGCCTTGGAGTCTAGATTTGGCATTAGGATCACCCCTATTACTTAAACATAACAAGCGAAATGTAGGTGGATCTCTCGATCATTAAATGAAGAATCGGACTTGGAAATAATTACAATAAAGTTTTTTTTTTTTGTTAAAAACTCTTTGTAAAAATTTTAGATCATCGTCGGGCTTTTTTCCAATCTGAGATGTTTAAAAACGACAGGTAGTAGTAGACAATGCGTGAAAATCACACTAATTTGAAGTTTTTAAAAATCGAGTATCTTTTGAAACAGTAGGTCAGGTTTGATGTTTGACCGGCTGGCTTACCATGACGTTTGAAAGCAGTATTGTTTTATATTATACATATAAAATGTTCCCATGGGCTAATTTCCGTACTTATGTACAGTAGCAAAATTGCGAGCAAATAAAAAAAAAAGGATTGTGTGGTTTTATGAAACCAAAAGTGAAACTTTTTTTCACACTATCTACAGTGTGAAAAAAAGTTTCCTTTTTAACTTCACATTTAACTAAAAATTTTAGGAATAATATTCCATTAAGGGTATAAAACGCGGAGTAATACTCGCGACCGAGCGTCACGCGACATGCAACACACAGACGAAAAAGTTCGAGACGATGTAATAAAAGTTTCACTTTAAAATGTAAGGGTTCCATTTTTTGCCATTTGTGCTAAGGAACCCTAAAAATAGCAAGTGTTAACGTAATTTTCGCAAAACGTGTGTGTGGTCACATCATATGGTATGAAATGAGTTTCAAATGGTACTACTAATGGTTTGCACTGCTTTTTCACTAATGCGAAAATTGGATTGAGGTTACAAGAATAAGAGAATATTTTATTTTTTGTGCGACATTTGTTTTATTTATGACAAATTTCATTTGCATACCTTGTATTTTATGAGATTTGTACTTTTATATTAATTTAAATTTGATAATATTGACTTTAACGACACTGTAATGTCACTATTTTGTATGCCTTTCGGTGGAACATAGGATGGGCCAAATATTTTTATACAACATCATTTTTGTAACCTGTGTTAACAAAATTATTAAACAAATTTGAATTTAAAAAAAAAACATAATTTTTCTTAATAAAATTAAGAAAAAATACGTTTTTTTTTATTCAAATTTCACTACAACTCGATAGTGTTTCATGCACCGAATCGACCCCCACGAGATTAAAACGATTAAAATGTAACGGTGTATAAGAAAGATACACGGTGTAAATCACTTCATCACGAAGCCGTCAACCAAGCATTCTGTACATGAAACTAAGTAACTTTACGCAAAAATTATTGCTGGGAAACGACTTTTTTTTGGGGGGTGTAAAATCATGTTTTGTGGTAGAACTCAATGTAACGCACTCAAAACATTGCGCTGATGGACGGATTGAATAGTACGGGGGTCGTGGAGGTGTTTAAAGTAAAAATCTTACATTAAAAACTTGTATTTAAAAAAATACTATACCTCCGTAACTAGAAGGTTCCCAGGTATGCTGTAGAACAAAAAAATGATCGCAATGACAGGGAGAACCAGTGCCTTTTGACTTCGTTAAGAGGTGTTTTACACCCTTTATAATATTTTATACCTGTACCTATCAATATTTTCCTGTAGATAGTCTAGCTTAAGCCAGTCAAGTCTGTACACAGCCTTATGCCACGTTTACTTTTATCTAAAGTACGACGATAATATTTATCTTTCCTACGTTAGTACACGATGTAGCTCAACAACCTTTGTTTGTGTAGTTTTAGTACATAATATTATGTCGTACGATGTTATTCTTAGCCTTAAAGTTGGAAGTCTTTGTTCTTTATTTTTTTTACGTTTTTTAAAGTGAGTAGGCAGGTATTAAGCAGTGATAGCCTAGTGCTATGACCGTAAGACTGCCAAGTAATAGGTCTTTATTTTTTTAAATTTTCAAATGACCCCTCCTGATCTTGGCGGAGCGGAAGGGAGTGTCAGACTTGTACTGACTAAAACCTACCATGTTCCTTCTTAGCCCTTTGTGTTCCAGGGCCACATCATCATCATCAGCCTATAATGTTCCCACTGCTGGGAAGTAGGCCTCCTCTCTATGAGAGAGAATGGGGTGTAATCCACTACGCAGGCCCAGTGTGAGTTGGTAGATGTCACATGTCTTCGAATTTTTAATTCTAGGACATGCCGGTTTCCAAACGATGTTTTCCTTTACCGTTTTTGAGAGCAGCGGTGATGAAATAAATTACACAAAGTAATTCGCCTGCCTGAGTTCGAACCCACGGCTTACTGCTCGTAAGTCGGGGCTGCCACCACTGGGCCACCGCTGCTCTCAGGCCTACGGTATATGGTAAATAACAAAGATCAAACACAAAGATCACATATCTATCCTCTGAAACTCCGTGACTGCGAACTAGCTGTGACTGATTGGCTTAAGAATAAAACCTACGACGGCATTGAGTCGTTAATATTATCGCTTACATAATCTAGCAATTAATAAAACTGCCGTAATGATATCGTTAGTGGAGGAAGCTACGCTTAGCTTCTTCCGATCCCAAGAAATTATCGAAGGGCTAACCTAAACCTAAACTGAAACCTAAATAAACTTAACTCATACGTACAATACACACTCACACCCACACAGACTCATAAACTCACCCGCAAACACCACACATGGGCGCTCCTTAACGCCTTAACATAAAAAAAAATTAAAGATCGATGTGAATACAAAATGTCTGCCATAATAAAGTGTAGGTAGGTTTTGTTCCAAATGAAAACAAATTAGTCAGGTATCGGGTATTTTAGAAATATGAACTGCTGTTGCTAATACATATTTTCTATGATTTCAAACCTTACTTTACAAAATAAACGATTAAGGCTCAAAATACAATGAAAATGGCAAGCAATCCCAATCAGATTTCGCCAAGTTACTAAACTTTTGGGCCCTCGAAATACAATATTCTAGGTCAAAACTACATTTTGGAACTAATTAAAACTTAGTTCTAAGGGTGTAATTGACTCACATCTTAAAAGGATTTATAAACGCCCAGAAGTGATTAAGCCTGAAAACAATGTACTTGCTAGCTTTATGGTTTTGACTAACTTACTGTGTACAATTTAACTGTACTAGTATGATAATCGTAATCGTAAATCTTTATTTATCTCGAAATCAAGAATTAAAGGCGCTGGTTCACATAATATGTACAATCTTATATAGAGAAATGTGTCTGAAATAGGAAGATCCTGAAGTACAGATCACCTCTCGGGCTTAGAAATAAACATTTTATTTTTTGCAAAAATATAAGTCAAGATATTATTTAGAAAAGAAAATAGTAAGTATTAAAATTAACAAGTTGTTTGAAATTTAAACAAAAGTAAATCAAAAATATGAATTGACATAAAACATAAAGGGGTACGAACCTTTGTGGCATATCTAGTAAACTTTCAAGTCCTTATTTTCCGAAAAAACTTAACCGATTTTAATGAAACTGAATATGCATAAGCAGGATACAGAGGTCTAAAAAGTTACTAAAAAACATATTCGAAATGTCTTTAAAAAAAAGATAATTGGAAATTCCTCTTTCTATAGATAATTTATAATCGGTCTAATTTAGGTGTAACACTATTTTTCGAAAATGTTTAAGTAACTTTTTAGACCTATGTATTCTGCTTAAGTGTATGAAGTTTCATTAAAATCGGTTCAGTCATTTCGTAAAATAAGAACTTGAAAATTTCTATGAAATGTCGTAAAGTGTAAACGCTCTTAACCAAAAAAATCCCAAACCTTTTAAATACCTAACAAGTTTCACAAAGAATCACCCCGTGACACAGAGTTGATCTACTGAATACTTTATACTGTGTGCCCTCGGCTCGAATTAAGGGCAAGCCACGGCCGTGAATGGCTGAAAAGAGGCTGTAATTACGGCCTGAAATATTCAGCCGGAATAAACTGAGACACCGGCAGTTACGTCATCGGGTAGGGTTGGCATAAAAAGGCGGATGTGTGATGGTAATATTTTGTTTTAGATTTTTCAATTCAATTCTTTCATTTACTGCATCAAATAGGTACATGAAGTAATTATCTAATTAATTTATTTAGTAACACACATTTGGCCAATATATAGCATGCGATCGTACAAGTTTTATCGCTTAAGATATTGACAATTTTAGGTCCTCGAGTATCTAGTTAAATATATCTGTGCTTTAATGTATACAGTTTAGAGGGACATTTTTGAAAGTACTCATCTATCGAATAAAAAACTCTTGTAACAACCACTTCCGCAACGAAACACAAAACTTATTCAAGGGTAGTTGAGTTATTGACCTAGGCAAAGCATTATAGATTAAGGAAGCCATGTAAACGCAGCTCCACCGAAAAAGTTCTAGCTTTCGTACAAGCATTTCAAAATCTAAATTTGTAAGTTTTCTTTTATTTGTCTTTCCGTTCAAATAATTCAAGATTAGACCTCACAAACCTGGCTACATCGTAAATATGACAAATATAATAAATATGCATGGGACGGTCAATAGATTGTGCGACTTGAATATAGGCCTGCATGAGTCAGACCACTGCATTTTGAATATTGCACGAATGCACTTTTTTTGGGCGATGAATATCTTCGCCATTTTGGAAGAGTTTCCCCACACAACTATACCGTATCGTATTACTGAGCAGACGTTTGCGTGATATACCATTATAGCGGTACGCAGTTTTATTTCTTAGAGGTTCTTCTTGAGGTTTTTTTGTACGATACTTTTGATGTTAAACTGATGATATTTTTATAAAAAAAACCGGCCAAGTGCGAGTCGGACTCGCGCACTGAGGATTCCGTACCATTATTTTATTTATTTATTTTACTATTTATGTACACACAATAGACAACATAGGAAAAAACATAAAATATTAGAGTACAAAGGTACTGCTTATTTCATATGAAATTTCTGCCAGCAGACCTGCGAAAGGAGAAATGAAAAAGAAATGTAGACGATAGTGTGTGAAAGAAGGAAGAGAAAAAATGAGTTATTGTGCCTTACCTAACTTAACCTATACTATTACCTAAATATAAATATACTTATAACTAAATATAAATACATAATGCTAAGATATATGAACAAATAATTTTTTACAAACAACATTATTTATAAATACGAGCAAAAAAATGACTTTTTTGTATGGGAGCCCCCTTAAATATTTATTTTATTCTGTTTTTAGTATTTGTTGTTATAGCATCAACAGAAATACATAATCTGTAGAAATTTCAACTGGCTACCTATCACGGTTCATGAGATACAGCCTGGTGACAGACAGGGTGGATGTACGGATTTACGGACGGACGGACAGCGAAGTCTCAGTAATAGGGTCCCATCTGACATTTTGGATACGGAACCCTAGAAACGATGTACATAACGTCACGCTTGTAATCCTCGAAGAGTTAAACAGAGGTGTACCTAATAGTACTCCCATTTATCGCCAGTAATGTATAAGTCCCATGTAATAGGGAGCGAGCTTATTGCCATCAACCGTGTACGAATCCAAACTTAGTGTCTACTTTTTAAAAACCCTATTGGGAAAACCCAATAACACTTTGCCCAACCCGGGAATCGAACCCAAGAGCTAATGCTCTCCATTCGCGACGAGCGAGACCTCCAAAAACCGGTGAAGTAAGGCATTTATCTGCCTTTGAACGGATGGAAATACTTCAGATCGACCTGTCCATCATCATCATCATCAGTCTATAATGTTCCCACTGCTGGGACACAGGTCTCCTCTCTATGAGAGGGAGTGGGCTGTAATCCACCACGCGGGCCCAGTGCGGGTTGGTAGATGTCACATGTCTTCGAATTTTTAGTTCTAGGACATGCCGGTTTCCTCACAATGCTTTCCTTCATCGTTTTTGAGGGCAGCGTTGATAAAATAAATTACACAAAGTAATGCGCCTGCCTGGGTTCGAATCCACGGCTTACTGCTTGTAATTCGGGGCTGCCACCACTGGGCCACCGCTTTCATAATACTTACTCGAAACTATTTAAACTGTGGAGATAATCCGTCCAGTATCTACTCAAAACTATCTTAAATTGGGTACTCTTCCTATATAGTCCATTAGACATAAATTGTCTGAAGTATCAATAATGTCCGATACAGCTATTATTGTTAGTATTGGACATTAAGAGAGCGTTGAACTGAACTAAAATTGTGATGGATTTAAAGATAAGTATGCACTGAAAATTTGGCGATGGTTTAATAGGCAAACTAGCCGCTGCCCGCGACTTCGTTGGCGGGGTTTTTTTTGGGTATGAAAAATAGATGTTGGCTGATTTTCAGACCTACCCGATATGCACACAAAATTTCATAAAAATCGGTTCAGCCGTTTTGGAGGAGTATGGTAAGTAACATTGTGATACGAGAATTTTATATATTTAAGAAGATAATATGTAGTCTAAAATCTGGAAAGAAGTTTAGAAAGGGTGTAAAACACCTCTTAACGAAGCCGAAAGGCACTGGTTCTCCCTGTCATTGCGATATTTTTTTTGTTCTACACCAATACTGGGAACCTTCTAGTTACGGAGATATTAGGGGTCAAAGTTCCAACTTTTTGACAAGTATTTTTTTAGATACAAGTTTTTAATGTAAGATTTTTACTTTAAACACCTCCACGAGCCCCGTACTATTCAATCCGTCCATCAGCACAATGTTTTGAGTGCGTTACATTGAGTTCTATCACAAAACATGATTTTACACCCCCCAAAAAAAAGTCGTTTCCCAGCAATAATTTTTGCGTAAAGTTACTTAGTTTAATGTACAGAATGCTTGGTTAACGGCTTCGTGATGAGGTGATTTACACCATGTATAAATACTCTCGTATGTATTATTTGAATGCTGGGTTTGACAGATAATAAAAATAAAAATTATTTTATGATACACTTGTGTACAATAGGCTGTCATTTGTAACCCTTAGGTAAGACTGGTTGTCAGACTTTTCGGTCACTTTCTACCTGACAACTATCATCAAGATCCACAATAGACACACAATGTAGTCGATCGACCCAACCAGTTATTATTATATAGCCACGAGCTCCTCGATGATCGGTAATAAAATATGAGCACAATGTTAAATATACGTTGGAACCGGTCAATAGTACGGCGACCCTGTCCAGACAAAACGCTGCAACCGGGGTTACATCGTTTTGTGGGAATACGACTTAAAATAATCTACGCGATAAGCGATCGATCTACGGTTCAATAACGGTTTCCATTAACAAAATAACTAAATATTACCCTTCACTGTAACCCGAAATTCGGACAAATGTTTTGGCTAAACGCTGTAATCTAGCTAGATTGCAGCGTCTTACCGTGTGTTAGCTTTTGCTATTTATTTCGTCTGAAAATATATTTAGAATAATTTAATTTATTTGTTATATGAAAATAATGTAATACCACTTATTTGTCGAATTATAGTTTGTGATTTGACTTGCAACCATCGCTAACTTTAATGCGGTCGGCCATATTTGTTTTTTAAGCGGCATTATTCGAGAGCGACGCGGATCGGTAAAAGTAAAGAAATTTAGAAGTAAGGAATTTTAAGAAAGTATTCATTAAGTCAGTTAGTTGTTAACAGTGTGATTTAAGGACGATTAAATATTTGAATTGATATAAGTATTAACTGTTTTATTGGTACACTTCTAACTATTTTCTGTTACGTGATAGGTAGAAGGTTGCGGGTGCGCAAGTGAGGCGTGCGCACATCAATATAGCGGTTTTACGTCTTTGTATTTTGTTAAAACAATGTAAGCTTAATGTGTTACCTTACAAGTACCTGTTAGAAAGAGTACAGAGTAGTAGGAGTTTTAATCTGCACAATGTCTACTATCTACAATATCTTGAACACATGTATTTTTACTTCTGATATGAGTCAATTTAAACGGATATCCTTACTAGATTAAATTTGTTAACGAGTTAAACATCTAAACTTTTAAACTCGATTTTCACAAATTGACTTTTTACAGATTGCAGCCTTTTGTCCTGACAGGGTCGACGGACAGACAATGAATCGGCAAGCGCGCTAAAGGTGGCATCACGCGACTGCTGACCAGTACCCACACCTTTTTTTTTTTTTTTGCGGATGAGGCGCTTCTACTCGTACAGAGTCGTGATGTTTAGAGCTCGCAGCAAAGAGGACAGAATGAGTGTCTGATCGCGGCGGAGTCAAGATGTCCCGGAACTGTACCCCGATTCATGGTGCCTAGTGTTATTATGTTGGATTGTAATTTCAAGTAATTTGTTAGTTCGATAAAAGCAGTGTAGTGTGTGTTTTCATAGCACGAAACCCATGTTCTGCCCACATGATGACCGAGTCTAACAAAATAAATAAATCCTCACAATACGACATATATTGTGTACATGTATATTTTTTTTTAATGAAATTAACAATTCATTCGTTGACCTTTATATACAATTATTATTCTATTCAATCCAAAGGCTTATAAATTAAATAAGAATAGTGACGTAATAAAAGGTTTTCATTCTCCATAAATACATGATTACATAGAAACCCTACGGGGATTTACTCGGTATAATAAATTTTATAGTATTGTTTGATTTACCAGTTAGTATATTTTTTTTTGAATCAAAGCATTGACTGTTGAATATGATATTTAATAATTATGAAAAAGAAAGAAAGGAAAGACAAACATTTGTCACAGAGACGACATGACGAACAAACAAAATGACAAATAAAAAAGTATAACTAACTTATAACGCATAAAAAAAAAATAAAAAAAAATACAACAGAACGGAACAAAAAAAAACTTGCATGTCGTGACGGCGACAAGCAGGTTACCACACAGCATGATGCTGTGCTCACTATGGGGGCCCTTTTGTTTCGCGAACCGATATGGAGGGAAGGGAATGATTCCTATTTTCATTAAACAAGGTGTATATCCCGATTTCAGTTTTATTGATAGCGTTAGTGACCATGTCAGTTTAGTTCAGTAAAAACTGGATACATTTTATGTCTACACTGATACTAACACTGATAGCCTGCGTCATCCCACTGCTGGGCAAAGGCCTCTCCCCATGACCTCCAATTATCTCGATCCAGGGCCAATGGGACCACTGGTTGCTGTTCTTGTCTAACTCGTCCCGCCATCTTTTACGAGGTCTACCGCGACGCCTTCTGGCTATGTCAGGGCTCCAGATAGTGGTTATTTTGGCCCACAGATCATTGGGCATGTGGCAGACGTGGCCTGTCCAGTCCCACTTCAGCTTAGCGGCTTTTTGAGCAACATCAGTAATTTGTGTTTTGGAGCGCAGTGTCGTATTGCGTACCCGGTCGGTTAGTTTGACGCCTAGAATGCTGCGCTCCATGGCTCGTTGGCTGACACTGACCTGTTTTTAATTACAAAAATAATTTAAAGTTTGAACCACCTTCTCTGCCAACCCTCCTCTCTAGCGTTAAGTTCTGCATTCATATGTGTGAACCAAGCTCTTTGTCTAACCCCACCTATTTGCATATATAAAGCAAAACAATAGCCGCTCTTAGACTATTTTTATATGCAAACTTAAAGCGGTCAGCGTTGCAGATTATGCATTCGTATTGTAGGAGTCTTTTTGTAGGTGACTTTTTGTGATTTACTTAGTGAAGTTACCTTATTTTTAAAAGCTGTTCACTTTACGTAAAAGAATAAGTTACCATCACTTTCAAATCATTTCATATTTATGCAACGATTCTAAACAAAGCTTTCCAGTCAAGTATTATGTCCTGTGAAAGTTGTTTACATCCATCCCTTCATCAACTAGAAAAGAGGTGATGATCTTCAAACGGCTGAGCAGATTTTTTCGAAACATAGCTAAAAACACTAAAAGGAAACCTACTTTATCGAAATCGGTTCACCCGTTTAGGAACTACGATGCCACAGAAAGACACACACGTGAAACTTATAACACACCACTTTTTTGGACGGCGGTTACAAAAATTACCAATTGGTACGAACAGAAGTCACTTAACCGTTACAACTGTCGCCTATCCATTTCATTAAATGGTTTGTACGAGACTACGGGGATTAACTGTTTAGTTGCAAACCCTGATTAGAAATAAGACTTTTACCTTGATTGAGGAGGTAATTTCACTTGTTTCTGAGTAAGTTAGAAGTTGCGGTGAAAATCGTTTAAGTTCTCTTTTATGTATACTTTTGCTGTTAAACAATTAATAATTACGAGCTTATTATATTTATTGGATAATATTTTTGTGTTCACCAAAAATCTAAAGGTACATCTATGTATGCATTTCTAAAATATTGATCTTAAACCCGTTTAATTGTTTTACTATAATTAAACTACTCGGCCAACAAAATATGTTACATCAAACAAATTCCAAATTAACACCAAGATATAACACTTTTTTATTGTAGTGCGCTGCAAATATTCTATTGTAACAATAACTATTTTATTCTTCCCCGAAAAATACTGATCGTGCACCAAATATTCCTGACTTCTTGGGGCACCCCGACTTGGACAGGTTAGGTTCGAAGGGGATGGCGGGGTCTAGTGAGCGAGCGGAGCGAGCGAACTAAGACCCCGACATCCCCTTCGTGTTAGGTTGCTTTAAACCCTGTAGACAGAAATAGGAGCTCCGCGTAGCTGGGCTACGTCATAAAACTAAAAAAATAAATGCTTGTTTTTAAAATTAGGTGTATTACTATTTTTACAAATTTGCAACAGTTGTTAAATAGATGCTCGTTATGACATATTTTAATGAACTTATTTTGGTGCACATTCAGTATATTTGGTAGAACAAGGTAAGGCAAAATCAGATAAATGAAATGGGAATAAATTGAAGTACTTTTAAATACCATCCATATTTATTTATGTATACACAATACACCTTAAGAGCGCCTTACGCCTTACGACACTTAATACAAACTTTCAAGTCCTTATTTTCTGAAATGACTGAACCGATTTTAATGAAACTTCATACGCATAAGCAGGATACTTACTTAGATCTAAAATGTTTCTAGAAACGTTTTCGAAAAATAGTCTAACAGCTAAATTAGACCGATTATAAATTTTCTATAGAAACCGAAATTTCCAATTTTTTTTTTTAAAGAACTTTCGAAAATGTTTTTCAATAACTTTTAAGACCTATGTAACCTGCTTATGCGTATTAAGTTACATTAAAATCGTTTCCGTCGGTGTCTGATAAGATGACGAGTAATAGAGAAGTATGGAAGAAGAAGACATGCTGTGCCGACCCCAAATAAATCGGGACAAGGGCAAGAGAATGATGTTGAATGATGATTTACAATAGTGACTGTTGTAGACTTTTTTTTTTTTTTTTAGGAACTCGAGGCTAAATAATAACAGCCGCACGGGTCGATCTTTAAGGTTAAGCCGTGCTTGCGGAGGTAGGTCCGTGGATAGGTGACTGTTATCTTTGGTTGTTGGAATGAAAGATAGTTACCGTTGGGTATACTTAGTTTAATTATCACAGGACACAGGTTACATTTTATACAGACAGTGCGTAGTATCGAAGACGGGTTCAGATCAAGTTATGGCGACCGGACGGATGTAGATCATAGACAATCACTAGAGCTTGACACATAGTAACATACTAAATAGTGATGTCACAACAGTGACCATAATAACATACCGAGTTTCCTCCGTGCCTCGGAAAGCACGTTAAGCCGTTGGTCCCTGCTGTCATTTGTAGATCTTTGACAGTCGTTATGAGTAGTCAGAAGTCATAAGTCGGACATCCAGTCTTACTAAGGGGTATCCTATTACCCAGACACTGGATTATGGAGGTCAGATAGCATGTGACTGGAACGGGCGGCGCGCGGCGTCGCGTCATGATGGCACAATTTCCCCCTTTTTGCCACGTAAACTGGCAGTGGGAAATCCTGTATTTGGTCTGTTTTTCCTTTCTTTTGCTAACTTTTTCAGTGTTGAAAACCTATAAATATTAATGCAAATAGTAAAGAAATACATCTCACATTATAATCCGATGACATATTTTATGCACACATATTATTCTTAATTACCACTTACTTTTTTTTTTTTCCTACTATTCGTTTAAACCCACGCAAGTTTGGATTATCCAGTTCCTCTTCTGTCTTAATTTTACATTGAAGTCGTTATAATTATGCAGCCTATATAACAACCATATCGAATCGATTGGGATGACAAATAATTGACAATGCAACCCACACTTAAAAATTATAAAACGTTGACCGTTTAATTATAAGTCTGTGGTGCGTGGCTGCTCGCAGCGAATGAAATAAAATGTAGTGTACGTTAGAAATCTGGCAACGTGCGAAACAGATTTCTAGATCCTTAGTCTACTGTCATGCGTTCATCCCATTTGTTTACCTTCTTATTTTACTCGGCACTTTACTTTGTATTATTATTGCGTAGTTTTATTTTTTATTTGTTATTATTATTGCTGTACACAATCTTATTTTATATAAGCACCCGTCTCACACCCACATAACTCTGACACAATATATAAAACTGTTTTACGTCCGTCACATCACATTCGCAGGTCCAGTTGAAAACCAGCGTCAGGCGGCCTAGCTGCCCGGCATTTTGCTGAACTGGCCCTATTTGGCGCTGCCGTGAGGCACACAATAATTATTCCTCTTTTTTAGTGTTGTTTTTTTTTATTGTTATTAGTTAGATAAACAATATTGTCCCCTTTTTACTTTTGTTTAAAATGAAGTTCTGGTTAATTTTTGTTTAATGTTGTGTGTACTTGTGGCATGTGCCAAATAAACTTATTTTCTTTCTTTCTTTCTTATAGCAGTCGCTTCATGTAAAATACTGGTACTCAGGTGTATCCGGTTGGACTAGAAGCCGACCCCAAGATAGTTTGGGAAAAGGCTAGGCAGATGATGACTGCTTAAGACTTTTACTATTTAACTCAAGGTTGGCTTTAAGCCAATTCAGCCATACTTTAACACGACTTTACCTTTAAAAAAATCTCTTTTTAGAACTATCCACACAATTTATAGCTTGCAATACGGTGAAGCTTGGCAGTAAATAACTATAGGTACTAGCATCAGATTGTTTCGACACCGGCATCCATCTTGCTTCAATTTGCTAGCAACGGAAAAAAAAAAATTGTGTGCTGTTTTTGATAAAAATTGAGGGTAAATTGAAATATTTTTCTAAATAAACGTCTGTTGATAAAAATTGTTGGTTTCAGTTTTTTTTATTTTTATTAAACTTTGTTTTATCAGCCTCTTTTATGCTCGGCAATCTTTTTTTCGAGGCACATTGAATTCCATCCTGTTTGACTGCAAAATAGATTCTCTATGTATCATATGAATAAAAAACCCTATACCTTTATTTAACTAATTAATTTAACTTTGAATTACAAAAGTCAAAGACAAGAGACCGGAAAGAGTACAAATCGTGTTTACAGAAAAGCAGTTTGTCATTTTTATTTAAAACCAGCTGTGCCCGCGACTTCGTCCGTGTGAAATTTAACAAAATGTTTTTTTTTATTAGTATTTATTTTTCTAAAATCAGTCCCGTCCAAAATCGGTTTAGCCGTTCCAAAGATATTATCCGAAACAAACAGACAGACAGACAAAAATTGTATAAAATATTATTTTGGTATATTATTATGGACTGTGTATACATTCATATGCATGTAGCAAAAAAGAGTTATTTTAATATTACAAACAGACACTTCAATTTTATTTATTTGTATGTATAGATGGTGAGTAAGTGAGAGCTGGCCACGTTATTAGTGAGCCCACGGAGCCCAATGAGCCCACTAAGCTCTGGACTAGAATATATCCACTTAGTGGAGCCCTAACCCAGCCAAAAGGCGCTGCAGCAGACCTTGTAGGAGATGGTAGGACTAGATGGACTAGGTAATTCATAAATCGACACCACCAGGGTTAGTGAAGAAAAAAAAAGTTTAGGCTCCTCAGACACGGAAGGGGTCCGAAAGGGCCGATGCCTGCCAGGGCTGCGGGTTGTTCGAAAGAGATACCGCGGCCCTGGAACACAAAGGGCGAAGAAGGAACATGGGTGGGTTTTAGTCAGTACAAGTCTGACACTCCCTCCCGCTCCGCCCAAAGCGGGAGAAGTCATTTGATGATTTCCCATCCGCAAAAAAAAAAAAGGCTCCTCAGACAACCCTGCCCTTCGACACATTTTCGAAATAGCAGAAAAGCTACCAGCGGGACGCCTGCTGCCATGGCCCACCTGGAAAGCCATAAACCGATTGCTAAGGGGTGGGTGCCATGTGGGCCGCTGCAGATACAACTTGGTCCAAACTGTTGTTATGTGTTGTTCTAACTGCACTTGGACGGATCTGTCCAAAACCACCACGTCGAGGTGGTAAAGTTCTGGTGAAAACTTATCTATACCAGTGTTTCCTAAACATTATTCTGCCATGGCCCGGTAAATGTCGGACTGGCCCTTAGGGACCCACTCAATACTTTAAAACCTCTTCCCCCGCTGATTACATTAAGTTTTTTTTTTAAAAAAGCATTGCACCTCTCTAGGAATTTCTCCTGTATCCTGGGTGCGTTTACAAACATTCAAACTCACATACACAAACAGCCAGACCCGGAACAACTATCTGTAGGCCATACTAATATTTGTTCTGTGCGGGAATTGAACCGGCGACACGCAGCGCAGCAGTCGATCGCTAAACCACAGCGCCAACCGTGATCGGTATCGCCTATTTTGTGCGAATGGAGCAATTTTTTCTAAGGTGGACGTTATACAGTTTTTTACTTGTGCATAAAGTTTAAAAAAAACACTTTTTAAAAAAAAAACAAGGCAGAAATGCTGCGACCCGGTATTTTATTTTGATGAAACCGACGACGAAAAATGACGACCCACCATTTGGGAAACGCTGATCTAGACTAATAATATAAAGCTAAAGAGTTTGTTTGTTTGTTTGCTTGAACACCATAATCTCAGGAAATACTGGTCCGATTTGAAAAATTATTTCAGTGTTAGCTAGCCCATTTATCGAGGATAGGATATATATCATCACGCTACGACCAATAGGAGCGGAGTGGCAATGAAAAATGTTGCGAAAACGGGGACAATGTGAAGCAGACGAAATTGCGCTGGACAGCTAGTTTGATTATAAAAGGGAATCATCGACACGACGAACAAGAAGCTGAAGAATACAAAACACCACGTGGTCAACATAGGAGAAGGAGAAATACAGGAGTGGAATGATGAAGGCTAACAGTTACAGAATAACAAATAGTCTGCCAATTTATCCCCTTAAACTGCCATAGCTTTTAAACCATCGTTCCCTAAAATAACAGCCCGATTGACACAGCTATTCGGTCACCCAGGATTAGCTAGTTAAATAAATAGGACGTGTTCTGAATCGGAATTGTGGACAGACTACCTGCTTTTATTATTCCATGAATTGAACTGAAAACAATGCTTTGTTTCATTAATGTTAAGTTTGTAATTGAATAACAAAGTAAACGAAGCTTTACCATAGGGGATTATGAATTTGTGACAAGTTTTTAGGTAAACTATTTTGTATTTATTTTGTTTCATTATTAATCCAGTTATGTTATGATGAAGGAAGATATGGCTTGAAACAGAGATGTCTGAAGATATTTATAAATAATTATTATTAGTGTTTAATCTGGTTTCAGATTTTTTATACCACTTATGGGTCTCCGACTTGGCTTGACATGACGTCAAGAAATTTCTCTCAGGCATGTTGGGTTGGTTGTCTCACGATGTTTTTATTCACCGAAGCAGGTAATATTTATACAATACGCACATGAATCCAATAAATCAGAGGTGCGTTGTCTTGAGTTCGTATTAGAGACCTATAGACTTGGCACTCCGACGTTCACACCACCACTAGGCTGTCACTGCTAATAATGGAGAAACTAGTATGGAATAAAGCTGCTCTCAAAACGGTGACGGACAACATCGTGAGGAAACCGGCATGTTCTAGAACTAAAAATTTGAAAACATGTGACATCTACCAACCCGCACTGGGCCCGCGTAATGAATTTAAGGCACTCCCTCTCATTGAGAGGAGGCCTGTGTCCCAACAGTGGGAACATTATAGGCTGATGATGATGATGATGGAATAAGACATGCAGCACCTCAGCAAATAAATTTTGAAAAGGGCAAGAGAACCATTATTCTAGTTGTATGATTAGTCCATGCTGTCGTTTATAGATCTTTGACAATGTTTACATACAGAACACATGTGGCTAAAAGAGTGATGAATATAAATGTGGATGGATGGAGAGGGAGAGGAAGACCAAAGAAAAGATGGATTGATTGTGTGAAAAATGATATTATGAAAAAGGAGTAAATGACAGCATGACGGATGACAGAGGAGAATGGAGGAAAGAGACGTGTTGCGCCGACCCCAAATAAAATGGGACAAGGGCAGTAAGATTATGATGTCAGTCTTTACATACAGGCAGTCAGATGCCCAAAAGTTTGACAGCCAGTCTTGTCAAGGAACGTATAGTATGACCACTTTGAGTATGCAGTTCTTTGGTGGCGTTGCTTGTCAAGAACATTTGTGTCGTTATGTCAAAATTGGTACAATTATTTTAATTCTTTGTTTCTCCGCTTGCGCAAATAAGTTTGTTAAAGTGTTGGCGTGGATAGACAGACGCTCCATGTAAAATACTTGTATACAGCTGTATTTGGTTGAAAAAGTATATTGTAAACGACTTTAGGCCGTTACAATATACTTTTGTTAAGTACCATTTAATAGGGGCGAGTCTATTGCCATCAATTGGGTCTGAGATCAGAATGCTACCTTCCCGAAGAGAATTCCGTGAAAGGAATGCCAAGCAACAAATAATTCAAAGTAGGTATAAAATAAAGACAAAAATGTATTTTATATTCATGAACTCATCAAAATTAAAATTGAATGAAATTATGCAAATATTAAGAACTGAAAATACAGTTCGCGGATTAAAAATGGCTGTTATTTTTTTCGACAATTTGGTATTAAAACTAGATGAAATGAATTATTTAAAACACTTAGAGTAAGTCCTCTAGAGTAGTTTTTGAGCCTCTTTCTACTTTGCGGTTTATATTAATTTATTTTAAAAGCCTGCTCTAGCAAAATAAATTTAGACAAAAAAAAACAATCTAAATAAAAATATACTCTTTCATCACATAATTAGTTCCGATGTCAAATTTGAATTTGGAATTAAATGGTTTTATATCGTTCTCGTCTGAATTGAAACTTTATTTTTGAACAAAGGCACTTGACCACGTGATTCTCAGTTCTCCAAAAAGGATTGCTCTTCACCGCGTAAGGACCACATAACAGACCAGGTGGCCTACAAGCCTTAAAGCAGTATTGTTTTAATCTTATTTCAGAGTGGGAAAGAGATGGCGCTAGACGTACTCTATAGCTCCACCTCTTTCTCACACCGGAATAAGATTATAAAAATACTGCTTTAAGACGCCATAGTAACCCCCCTGGTGGCTTACCTGACGTCTTAAACCATTATTGTTTTACTCCTTATTCAGTGTGGGAAAGGGATGGAGCTAGACATCATCTAGCTCCGTCTCTTTCCCACATTGGAATAAGAGGAAAACAATACTGCTCTAAGACGTCATGGTTGGCCATCAGAGCCTGTTTCTCTGAAACAGAAGACGCAGAAGTAAGTATAGATTTGGTGCGGCCACGAACCATGCTGGGGTTCAGCTTCCAGTGTCTCTGGATGCAGTTCTGTACTTATATTTTCTATAGAGCGACTACCTATCTTTCTGATCTCCGCAACCCACGAGGTAACAGTTCTTGTACTGGGTAAGAGCATACGCCGTGGTAAAACTATTTTTCAGACTTTCGGGCCACTGACTACCTATAACACAAAAAATCTACAAAATGACACCCGGGAACAACGGCTTAGCGTGCTTCCCGAGGCACAGAGAAAACTCGGTAAGTAAAAGATGGTCACCCACCCACAGACAAACCTAGGCTAGCACCGCGTAACCTTGAAGATCGACCCAAGCGGCTGTTATTATCTAGCCCCTTACAATCCCCAATCCTAGTTCCTGCTTATATTAAAAATGCGAAAGTTTGTGGAGGATGTATGGATCTAGATGAAATTTTGCACAGAGACAGATAATATTCTGGAATATAACATATGTTCCTTTTATTCCGATAGTACGATCCTGCGAAACAAAAAACGAAACAAAACGCGAGTGAAGCCGTGTCCATAAGTTAGTCTATACATCAATACAAATAAATAAAATTGAAGTGTCTGTTTTTAATATTAAAATAACCGCTTTTTACTACACGCATATAAATGTAATGTAATTATTACGGTACATATACCAATATATTATGTTTTTTTTTTTACCATTTTTGTCCGTCTTTCTGTCTGTCTGTCTGTTCCGGCTAATCTCTGAAACGGCTGGACCAATTTTGACGTAACTTTCACTGGTAAATAGCTGATGTAATAAGGTGTAGCCTAACTTCTGTTTTAGAAAAAATCTAATTCCACGTGGACGAAGTCGCGGGCACAGCTAGTATACTAAATAAACCCCGCTACGTCTCCTAATCTATGACTGCGCCCATTAATTATTCGAAAGGAAGGTAAATATAGCAAGAATACGTAATAGAAACCTCACCGTAGCATTTTGGATATAATATATCTTATTCAGGCTTAGTCTTCACAAAATGGTTAGCTAGTTAAAATATAGTGGAGCTTAGTTTGACAAGGAAAGTTTTTTTTTCTTGGTTCTGAGTTATTCCTCATGGAATAACCCAGATACACTTTGTAACCAAAAATATATAGCAACCAGATGTAACATATGACAAGATTGAGGAGCTCGTGGCTAAATAAAGACAGCCGCACGGGTCGATCTTTAAGGTTAAGCCGTGCTTGCCGAGGTTGGTCCGTGGATGGGTGACCATAATTACATACCGAGTTTCCTCCGTGCCTCGAAAAGCACGTTAAGCCGTTGGTCCCGGCTGTCATTTGTAGATCTTTGAAAGTCGTTACGAGTAGTCAGAAGCCAAAAAGTCTGACACCCAGTCTTACCAAGGGGTATCGTATTATCCAGTTACTGGGTTGTGGAGGTCAGATAGGCAGTCGCTTCATGTAAAATACTGGTACTCAGCTGCGGCTAGACTGGAAGCCGACCCCAAGATGGTTTGGGAAAAGGCTAGGCAGATGATGATGTAATGACAAGATAAAAGTTATTAAAAAATCTAATGACCACGACTATAAAAAAATTAAAAGCAAAGCCAGTTTCAGTTTTTCAGCCGGGCTTTTAAGTTTTTTTTTTTATTTCCAGCTTTTCAAATGTAATTAAGTTATAAAACACCTCTTAACGAAGCCGAAAGGCACTGGTTCTCCCTGTCATTGCGATAATTTTTTTGTTCTACACCATACCTGGGAACCTTCTAGTTACGGAGATATTAGGGATCAAAGTTCTAACTTTTTGACAAGTATTTTTTTTAATACAAGCTTTTAATGAAGATGTTTACTTTAAACACCTCCACGACCCCCGTACTATTCAACCCGTCCATCAGCACAATGTTTTGAGTGCGTTACATTGAGTTCTAACACAAAACATGATTTTACACCCCCAAAAAAAAATCGTTTTGCCAGCAATAATTTTTGCGTAAAGTTACTTAGTTTCATGTACAGAATGCTTGGTTGACGGCTTCGTGATGAGGTGATTTACACCGTGTATATGATATTTCTAATCACCTTTTAAAATCCTTCATTTAGACACGCCCGGACAGGATTGAAAGAAAAAAAAACGAACATAATATGGCGGCCATTTTTCAACCTGCATGTAGCCAGTGATTCGCGCCACGTCTAATTTGTCTAAATCGGTTCAACCATTTAGGAGTTACGAGGTCACCATGGTTGGACATGGTTTAGTTTAGTTTATTTATTAATAATTATCAAAATTATGTCAAGTTTAGCAATAAAATACAATAACAGCACAAATCATTAAAGGAGCATACAATACATAATGAAAATACAAATTATTATAAATTAAATTAAGAATTACTCGAGAAATATAGACCAATCGTTTGTCAACAAAAAATAAACATAATCAATTCAAATACCTAAAACCATTCTTTTAGGTCATATAATGCGTGTTCGGTTAGCCAGCCTTTTAGTTTATCAGACGTCGAACTCAAAATATCATCTGGTAGACGGTTGTATACCGCTGGACCCATTATATGTATCAACCTTCCAGACTTAGATAGGGTGTTTGGTAAACCAGCTAAATTATTTCTACCACGAGTACAGTAGTCATGCCTATCGCCACGTTTCCTATATTCGTTTAAATGTCCCCTAACATATACCGCCGCCTGCAATATCACCATAGCGGGAACTGTCAGAATTTGTAATTTTTTTAAAAGTGGTCTCGCGTATTTATGTTTGTAGGCAATGGGATGCCCCATTGCCTACAAACATAAATACGCGCCAAAGACATAACCCTCCTTTTGGGCCAGTCGGGTAAAATACTCTATGTAAAAACATGGTTCTCTTCACCCAAAACTTCAACTACTTTTCTTCAACTACTAGAAGCAACTACCATCTCTTATTACCTTCAAACTGGAAAGCTCGGATGAGTTTCAAAAGTTTTAGTTGTTACATTTTAATTTTCTGACCAATTCTGTGTTTGAGATTGCTTATACTTGCAGTAAGAGGTTTTCGATTCCATTTTAATCGCATACGAAAAACAGCTTTTGAGACGGACGAAGTTCTGGTTAGGTGGTGCAATTTCTCGCTGTATATTTTTTTGTTAAGCTTTGTGTATATTACAGAACGTCTCTATTGCATTCTTTTTATGCAAATGTTGTCTAGTTTCTTATATTGTTAAGTAATTGACAATAAATCTTAAATAAATTAATATAAAAGGAAATACTCTGAGAGCAGCGGTGGCCCAGTGGTAGCAGCCCCGACTTACGAGCAGTAAGTCGTGGGTTCGAACCCAGGCAGGCGCATTACTTTGTGTAATTTATTTCATCATCGCTGCTCTCAAAAACGGTGAAGGAAAACATCGTGAGGAAACCGGCATGTCCTAGAACCAAAAATTCGAAGACATGTGACATCTACCAACCCGCACTGGGCCCGCGTGGTGGATTACAGCCCACTCCCTCTCATAGAAGAGGAGGCCTGTGTCCCAGCAGTGGGAACATTATAGGCTAATGATGATGATGACTCTGAATACAATAAATTCTAACAAGTCTAATTAATTAGTATTTTAATGATTTATAGTGGCGCTGACATAAGCTATTATAAAAACACATTTTTCATACATGGTAACAAAATAAGTAGTATTTTTCTGAAAACAAAAACTGAACAAAACCAATTCGACGAGACCAAAACACTCATCAACTGCCTTTTCAAAACTATATTGGGGTCGGCTTCCAGTCTTACTGGATGCAGCTGAATACCAGTATTTTACATGAAACGAATGTCTATCTGTCCTCCAACACCCAGTTAGTACTGGGTAATACGATACCCTTTGGTAAGACACGTTGTCAGACTTTCGGGCCACTAACTACTCGTAACGACTGTCAAACATCTACAAATGACAGCCGGGACTAGTCGCTTCACGTTCTTTCTAAGGCACTGGCTGGCTTTCTGGTTTCCTAATTGCCAAGGTCGGCCAGAGGAAGGGTAACCACCAATCCTCGGACCAACCTTGGCAAACGCAGGTCAACCTCAAGGACGACCCGTGCGGCTGTTATTTTTTCATCATCATCATCAGCCTATAATGTTCCCACTGCTGGGACACAGGCCTCCTCTCAATGAGAGGGAGTGGGCTTTAATCCACCACGCGGGCCCAGTGCGGGTTGGTAGATGTCACATGTCTTTGAATTTTTAGTTCTAGGACACGCCGGTTTCCTCACGATGTTTTCCTTCACCGTTTTGAGAGAAGCGGTGATGAAATAAATTACACAAAGTAATGCGCCTGCCTGGATTCGAACCTACGACTTACTGCTTGTAAGTCGGGGCTGCCACCACTGGGCCACCGCTGCTCTCTATTTTTTTAACCGACTTCTAAAAAAGAAGGAAGTTCTCAATTCGGATGTTTGTATTTTTTATTTTTTTTATGTTTGTTCGCGCATTACTCCGTCGCTTGCGAACCGAATTGGAAAATTCTTTTTTTGTTGGAAAGAGTATACTTCCCAAATGGTCCCATAGTCACCAAGTCGGGATCTGATGATGGAATCTTGGCGAAATCGAGGGAACTCTTCAAATTTTATAGGAAAACGTACAGTGATTTTGGTATTTTCTACAACAAGTGAAGCATTTGCGTCCAATAAGAACCATTCTACTATCAGATCTGATGATGAATCCAAGAGACAGGCTTCGGAACTCCATAACAAGGCAATGAATCCTAGCTGTGTTTGGGCTTGTTGGAATTGTAACGGTATGCACTTTCCAGGCACCGATTACGCTGAGATTTATGATCCGATTTGCGTGATTCTTCTTTAGTTTGATGTGGAATACCTGCCATTTGGTGCCATAAAAAATTAAAATAGTTTGGCCAGATAGTTTTCATTTTATTAAAATTTTTGTTATGTGTAAATTTTTCACGTATATACACCGATTTCTCCGTGATTACTGGACCGATTTAGATGATTTTTCATTCATTTGGTAGAGAAGCTTGCCCGGTGGAGCCATATATGAATTTTATTATCTTTGCTTAGGTACTTTTTGAGTCATCCTCTTTTCATAACAAAATGTTAATATTTCCACTAAAGAGGTAAATTAGGGGATGAAAGTTCGCTTATGTACCACTATTGTAGAAAGACTTTAAAATAAATGAATGTTTGCAATTTTTTCCGGCCATTCAGCTTGCTTTTCAATAAACTGCAAACATACCGTAATTCTGTTCTTATTTCCGTCAAAAACATTCGCCATTTTATTTCTTAATGACGTAAGAATACGACGCTCTTGTCAAAACAAGATTATTGATTGGGCCAATCGCTTGCAGATTGTGAAGTAATCGAAGATTGTAACGACCTGTCAATTTCAGGTTTATATATTGTTTAAGTTTGGCGACAACTTAGTCCATAAAAGATTTGGTGATGTAACTTTAGGTATGGCTTTTTTAGGATACATCTAATTATTTTGTATTAATTATGAATTTGTTTTACTTTGTTTTGATGATTTGGAATATTTATTTTTTTTGCTTAGCAAAAGTATTTAGTTTTTTTTTTTTTTAAGTGAAACTTCTTATGCGACTTCCAACAAGTTTAACGCTAACATGGAGGGGGAATATTTTCAAAAACTCACTAAGAGATGGCAGTTTTACAAGATTTGTGACTACGTAGTTCTACTAGGTACGCGAGATGGTGTGCAAACAGTCATTCGACTCTTAAGTGTGACCAGACTTCGCTCAATTTCCATGAGTAGAATAACTTCGATATTTTTATGTAAGAATTATGTAATAAAAATAATACAACAAGAAAACAACAAATATTATTTATAAGCTTCACTTCACGAAGTTTCACTTCTTCCGCGCGGAGGGACTCCACGCACTATTTTTTATATTTAGGAATGTTTGCCTCGGAAAGCACGGTAAGCCGTTGATCCCAGCTCTACAATAGATCTACAATACAGACAGCTTGACAGCTGTCTGTATTGTAGATCTTAGACAGTCGTTGCAGGTAGTCAATGGCGCGAAAGTCTGACAAAAAAGTCTTGCTAAGGACTATTGCCCAGTACTAACTGGGTTGTGGATGTCAATCCACATAAATTCGTAATAAAGATAGCCAGTCGCTCCATGTAAAATACTGGCATACAGCGGCATTTAGTTAGACTTGAAGCCAACCTTAAAATAGTTGGGAAAAGACTAGACAGAGAAGGTGATGATTAAAGGCAGATAAAATATTTTGGGAAGCTCATATTTAAAAATTGTCCTGTCCTTCAGTGGGGGACCAGCAAGTCGGGGAATCCGGGAGTCATAGTCATTGTCATTTTCCTGTCATCATCCCAATTAACTTGGGGTCGGCGCAGCATTTCTTCTTCTTCCATACTTCTCTATTACTGGTCATCTCATGAGACACCTTCTTTCTTGCTATACCATCCTTCACACAGTCCATTCATCGGAAATCTTCGCACTAAAAATAGCAAAAATGCCATATTTTTATTCTGAAACCCAACGTCCTTGAAAGACACCAAAACTAGTTGAGATGGAGAGATATTTTTATCACCAAACCAGCACATACAAAAATATTCCTTTTGAAGTATATAAATACGATCCAATTTGTGTTTCAGTTCGCCAGTGAGAGGTCACTTCAAGCAGATTAAGAATTAAGTCGGGAGCACTTTCACGTTACATGCAATAGTTAGGTAAGTTTTGCTTGAAGATAAACTTTTTCTTCTATTTTTGTTGGATTAAAAGTGGGCGGTCAAGATGAGTTATTATTGCAAGGTTAAATATTAAGATCGAGTGGTTGCATTTTAAGCTATACAACAAGCATAAATAAAGATTTTGGGAGGTCGTAAGATCCAAAACGAGGTATAATAAAAATATAATAAAGATAAACTACATGTCGTAGTGAGGTGATTTTATTTTCGTTAGACTCAGTCATTATGTGGGCAGAACATGGGTCTCGTGCTAAGAAAACACACACACACGCGGTACGCTGCTTTTATCGAACTAGCAAATAACTTGAAATTACAATCCAACACAATAACACTAGGCCCAATGAATCGGGTTACAGTTTCGGGACGTCTTGTGTCCGCCGCGATCAGACACTGACTGTCTTCCTCGCCGCGAGCTCGAAACATCACGACTCTGTTGTAAGCGCGCTTATGTGTGAGTAGACTGCTTTGGCACGCTTCCGATTCATTTTTTTCCGTACTAATGACTGGCTCCGACATACATTATAATGAAAAGGCAGAAAATTGGGTTGTGGAGCCTTTGAGGAGTTATCTCGTGAGGCGATGCACCAAAAACAGCATTCAGCAGAACCAAAGGTGTGTGTAAAATTTCAGCTCAATTGGTTGGAAGAAATTGGTTTAAATTTCAATAGACGGCACAGTTGGCGCTGTGGCTAAGCGATTGACTGCTGCGCTGCGTGTCGCAGGTTCGGTCCCCGCACGGAACAAATATTTGTATGGCCTACAGATAGTTGTTCCAGGTCTGGCTGTTTGTGTATGTGAATTTAAATGTTTATAAACGCACCCACGATACAGGAGAAATTCCTAGAGTGGGGCAAATTAAAAAAAAACTGGCCGAGTGCGAGTCGGACTCGCGCACCAAGGGTTCCGTACAAACCCGAACTCTACGGGTTCAGGAAAGGGGTAGTAAGTTTAAAATCATTAAAAATATTTGTATTATATGATATAACTAAAAATTTCCGGTTTTCGTAATTTTTCCTTTATTTGTGCTATAAGACGTTGCTTCGTATCAAATTTCAAGATCCTGAGTTCACGGGAAGTACCCTGTAGGTTTTAATTCCCTTGAGAGTGTTAGCATAAACGGCTGTATCTTTTGATTGCGTGGGCTTAGAAGTTTGATTTTTTCATAGCTCCAAGGGACAGTAGACTTGAGTATTTGATATAAATTCCAACTTGATACCTTCACGCATTCCTGAGCAAAAGGGTCTTGACAGACAGACTGACAGACGGACAACAAAGTGATCCTATAAGGGTTCCGTTTTTTCCTTTCCAGGTACGGAACCCTAAAAAATAAAAGTTCCATCCATAGTTCCTTGACGATTCTTATCAAGCTGATTGTGTGTAAACAATCAAAACACCGAGTTCACAGTATAGACAAAAACCTTTAAACTTTTCTCTAGAAATTGTTTTGGGACGAGAACCACTAGCAGTCCAACGTTTAAAAAAAAGAACCTAAAAAACCAAAAGTACTACAACCTTTAAACGTTACAATTTTATCATCCATCTTTTTTAACACTATTCTCTGTAGCTAGAAAGTTACACCAACCCCCAATTAAAAACCGGAGAGTTAGTAATAAAACTCCCTTAGTTTGGTCATGTCGTGGATGTCTCGTTATCGCGACTTATCAAATTGTACGAGCAGACATTTATTTTAGCCGTCACTATTTAGAGATTACTAAGACGAATATCTGGGGTTCGGATGAAGGATCTTGGGACATACAGATGGACAGATTGGGAAGCTGAACGCAGCACATCATTTTTTTTTTTTAACTTTGCTCGTCATTACAAATTTCTCCTGTATCATGGGTGCATTTACAAACATTTAAACTCACATTCACCAACAGCCAGAGCCGGAACAACTATCTGTTGGCCATACAAATATTTGTTCCGTGCGGGGATTGAACCCGCGAAACGCAGCGCATTAAACGATCGCTCAGCCGCTGCGCCAACCGTGCCGTCTGCCTATCTTTTTCCCAACTCCGTTGAGATCGGCTTCCAGTCTAACGAGATGCAGCTGATCACCAGTTTTTTACACGAAGCAACTGCCTATCTAACCTTTACAATCCAGTTAAGGTAAGTTCAACCAATATGAACTTGTCGCTAGAAACGATATCATGTTTTCGTCATGTCTTTCAATACAGAAGAGTTTATTAGTGCTGTTCAGGCTAGAACTCCGATTTGGCAAAGTAAACACAGGCATCACATGAACAGTAAAGTTCTTAATAAGTTATGGAAAGAAAATTGCTGAATTGTTTCCTGATATCGGTTCAAAATAAAAGATCGTCGTCCATGTTTTCAAACCTCTGACAACACGTCACACTCGCGCAAACGCCTGGCGGCCAATGTGAACACGAACTCGCCACATCTACCGCGCTCGCAACCGCCGCCGCGCCCGCGCGTTTCTACGTGAATAAGCACTTAGTACTAGGTAATGCAATACCTCTTGGTAAGAATGGTTGACAGACTTTCAGGCCACTGACTACCTGCAACGACTGTCAAAGATCTACAATTGACAGCCGGGACCAACGGATTAACATTCTTGCCGAGGCACGGAGGAAGCTCGGTGTGTAATAGGTTGTCAGACATTCACGGACCAAGATCGTCCCGGGAATCGAACCCAGCACCTCATGCTCAGCAGACACGCCTGCAACCACTCGAACAGTTAATGATCCAGATATAGTAAATCCTCATTGAGTTATCCTGTACTACGATTGTTTTTGTAGTGAAACTTCTTATGCGACTTCCAACAAGTTTAACGCTATCATCTCTATGGTAATATTTTCTTAAACTCACTAAGAGATGGCGGCAAGATTTGTGATTACGTAGCTCTACTAGGTACGCAAGATGGCGTGCATTCAGTCATGCATTCGACTCTTCGTTGTGACCAGCCTTCGCTTAATTTCCACGAGTCGAATAACCTCGATAAACTTATGCAATAAAAATAATACAACAAGAAAATATTATTTAGAAGCTCAATAAAATATCGAGAGTGAATGCGGGGCACTCGAACGCATGCGTGTAGTATTACGAAGTTTCACTTCTTCCGCGCGGAGGGATTCCACGCACTATTTTTTTGTTTACAATAACATAACTTAAAGAATACCGTCGAAAGTCAGGCATAATATTACGGAAAATGCTTCTAAAAATATCCGTTAAGGCAAAGGTCAAACCTCGGTATTTTTGTTCAAAACAATGTCTTTGGCAGTTCAGAATTGCCGATTTATTTTTGGTATTCTATTAAATATTTACGGTTCTTCACAAAGGTCAGGTGCGTTATACTCTCAACAAGTGGCGTGTATATGTATTACCAGATGTATGAACGGGGACTTATGCCTACGTTTCTTAGCTGTTCAGGGGTATGAAGAACAGGGTGTAAAGTTTTTCATCACCCATGGCCATGGGAGGATCCTCCAGGCGTTGTCTCGTGGGCGGCTGCTGGACAACTGTTGTTAGCGGGTTTTTTTTTTGCTTTAATGTCGCGGAGAACTTTTATAATCGCATATATGTAGTTCTTAATTTATTTGTGTCATAGATAGCTGCTCAGCCCATCTTATATATTACACGACAGGAGAAATTCCTAGTGAGGGGCAAAGTTTAAAAAAAAAATTGGTTTGTCTGAGTTTTTTTTCGAATAATTCGTGTGTTTACAATCGAATGGAGTAGTCAGCAACATGTCTTTTTTCTAACAAATTTATCAATGACAGTAACTTAAAAGCAAACTTATTCAAAACATAAACTATACATAACATCACGCCTGAAATCCCAGAAGAGTTAGGCAGAGGTGTACCATTAGTCCACCCAAATTTCGCCAGTTATGTTTAATTCCCATGTAATATGGGGCGAGCCTGTTGCCATCAACCGGTCACAAATACAGACTCCGAGGCTGCTACTGAGAAATTCCTGATGAAAAACCCAATAACCCTTTCCCGACCTGGGAATTGCACCCGGGACCTCATTCCATTCTCAGTAGCTCACCACTAGACCAACGAGCCAGTCAATATACATATATGTCGGCGTGAGCAAATTATTACGACTTAAAACGAAACGGAACGCTCTGTGACATCATCGCACCACTCAGTGAATCAGGCGAGTTGTGGAAGGGGTCGGCCTTTATAATACGGAGCGCCGAGCGATGCGGGGCATTCCAATTCTAGCGAGCGACCCGTCCGCAACTCTAATTGTGACACGGTTCACGCCTGAATCATATTATCATCAGTTTAAATTTAATTATTGTTTTAATTCATTATTTTGTTATCATTTTTAAATTCGTATTAAAATGTTTTGATTTAATATTGATTTTCTTTAAAAATAATGGCAAATGACCATTCTCAACACGACATGGTCACCGATAATCCAGTCCGGCCATACTCGCGCCGAAATCAGAAGCGGGATCTACCGGGACATATCTTCGGTCCCATCCACCCTCAATGATGGAGAAACGGATGGCTCTAGCACAAAACAGATGCTGGCCACGGGTGATAAATAAGACTGTAGCTCCGACGCGAAGACCAAGATTACGTGACATCTATATAGCATCCTACAATCCAGATGGTGATGTCCCAATTCGAGACTGGTGCGAGCAAGTCGATCGAGCCAAAGCACACCGGGAGTTGGCTGACCACGAAGTTTGCATTAAGATAGCGAGTCTATTGCAAGGACGAGCCAAGACTATTGGTGATGCGTGGCTTGTAAAATCACCTGTCTGGAGGGAGATGCGAGAAGCATTGATACAAACGTTCGAACCTGAAGCACGTTACTCCACTGATGTCCTTAAGGTGAGCAACTTCTAATTTGATGTCTAATCTAGCAGAATCGATAACCGAAGGTGGCATAGCTGAAAACGAGTGATAAGCGGCAATAAAGATACTGACGCTGTGGAAGCCATTGCATTGTATTGTATAGCAGGCTGGTTTCCGCAACTCCACGTCTAAAGCGCGTATTTTGCGTACGAGTGGGAACTTTATTCGATCCACCCTAGTTCCCCGAGGGTTACTGAAGTACTTTGCCCTCTAAATTGCAACCTCTAGGCAGTGTAGAAGCACGTGGGCTGCTGTCTCGTTTTTCTCCATGCAGGCTCTGCACAGTGGGCTATCTGTGACTCCTAGGTCAAGGAGGTGTTTATTAAAGGAGCTGTGCCCAGTAATGGCGGCTGTGACTGTGCGGAGCTGTAGCTTTGTCAGCCAGGGAGCTCGTTTGGTAAAGCGGCCGTCTATAGTAGGAAGTGCTTCCTTGGCCTGCCTACACTCACCGTGGTGTTGCCACAGTTTCTGGTGTTGTTCATTGGTGCATTTCCTTACTAGAGTTCGTAGATACCCGAAGGACAGTGGCAGGAGTCTGGACCCACTGCTGCCATGCTCGAACCCGTTCTGGCGAGTTCGTCCGCTGCATCGTTGCCCCGGGAATCGCTGTGACCTTTAATCCATTGTATGGCTATGTTGTTGTGATTACTGACCTGGTTTAGGCGCTGGTGACACTCTTATATTAACCCGGAGTTGACCGTGTGGTTGTCTAGTGCTAACAGTTCAGCCCTGCTGTCTAAAAGTATGCGAATAGTAGTCCTCAACCTTTTTTTGCTAGGATGGCTGATGCGGCTAGGGAAATGCCCGTGCATTCTGCCTGAAATACCGTGTTATGGACCCACAGTGTTACGGCTATATGTATTTTGAGATCCTTCGTGAAGATCCGCAGCTCAGCTGGATTTAACCCCTCACAGCGGTGGTCCTCATGAAGCTGGATCTTGTACTTTTGTCGAATATAAATTGTTTGGGTAAATCATAAATGATGATTATTTTGCAAATAGGTTTTTACAAACACTTTTACACGTCATTTTTTTTTTTAACTATTTGGGGCCGGTGTTTTGTACCTGACTACTCTGAGAAGAAACAGCCGAAACAAACTCAGAGGTTCTCTGTTAACTTGCTACTCTTTTAAAGTCCAGACATTCCTCAATTTACATGAGGACTATGCAGATTAGTATCTGAAATGGTCTTTTGAAGAAAGAACCACACAGATTTGAGTGGACCTGTCCAGTCAGTGCAAGCATTTGTCAGTTATCGTGTAGCTCGACTCTGGTACTAGATCGTTTATGGCTCTCACCAGGGGGAACTCGTTGTAGAATCCTTCCAGTACCGCGGTGTATTGCGTGTCTTTTTACACCAGAGTTGAAAGTGTTCTGAGGCGTGCGGCCGCCATTGTTGCTTCTCGTTGTATGAACAGATAGAGCGGCGGAAGCTCCAACATGGCTTCAAGAGCAGCTGTCTGAGTGGTCCTCATGCAGCCTATAATTGCCATGCAGGCAAGCCTCTGCATGCGTTGAAGTTTGTACGATGCTGAGACGAGTGTGATGCGTGGCCACCAGACCACTGCCCCGTACGAGATCATGGGACGGATCAACACACAGTATAGACAAAGTATCATTTTGGGGGATAGGCCCCACTTCTTACCTATCATCCTCCTGTACTGCCAGAGGGTGATGCATGCCCTGTTAATTTTGTTGTGTAAGTGACTGCTCCAGTTTTACTTACTGTTTAGGATGACTCCCAAGTGTTTGACTACGGTAGCTGACTGAAGTTCTGTATCGAATAATTTAGGTAGGCGATAAGGCCCTAAAGTTCGTTTATGGGTAAACATGACTAATTCAGTTTTAGTGGGATTGACTGAAAGGTCGTATTCCCTGCACCATCCACAATGCGTAGCGCCTGTTGAAGCCGTTATTGGCTGCATGGATAATGAGTATCTTTGCTCAAAATTGCTGTCCAGTAAGTGCACAACTGTCCCCGAATTAATTTCTGTTGCAGCCACAATCAGGCCACAAGAACCACGCCAAGGCAAACCGCCTGCCAAACGGCCCAGGCTTAGGAACGATCAAGAAGAACCGATAGTATGCTTCAAGTGTGGCAAGACAGTTCAAGCAAATTGCAACAAAGCAAATGGCAAACTGAACGACCCAAAGCCATTACTGAGCGAAAACACCAGAGAGGAGTCTGGGATTCGAACAGAACGCCCAAAACTCAAATGGAATTATCGCAACAAAACTGGACACATTGAAGAGAAATGTTTTAGGAAGATGACAAACGAAGCTGAAAAAGTCAATGTAGCACTGGAACATGACGAAATACTTACCCCAATAGCATTGGATAAAGAATGTTTTCGCTGTCATTACGTTTCACATTGTCGATGATCAAGAAACACCATATGATCTAATGATTTGAACTAAAATCATAAAAGGCACTGGCTTGAATATTCTGGTTACTTAACAAAATGCTTAAGTAGTAAGAAGCTCGCCTTCAACGGTTCAAGCTACTGAGGACGCTTTAAGCAATTTGGAAACCGATTTCACTAATGAAGAGGAAAACTAACTACTATTACCTATATAACACTATTCAGAGGAAGACCAAACTAAGTGGCACATGACCAGCTACGGTTAGCACCGAAACTTGGAGAATGCATCGACCAGGGTACCGTGTCGGCGAAAGATGAGTCTATAACATTGGAAGGTGAACTCAAGTTAAGTTACATTTACACTATTTGCATTTTGTACCCGTGTTCTGTAATGACTTATTTAACCTCTCCGACCTTCCGGCTCTAACGGTAAAACACCCATCCGGCCTCACAATGACGTCATCGAGCGTGTCAAGTGTCCTGCGCTCATAAAAAGCTTATCGCGCGAGTTCTATTAGCTCTTATCTCAAGCGGTAAACAGTTTCGGGTTCATGATTAACGTGACCATGTATTACAATATAAACAACTGTTTTATAACTACTTGAGAATTATAAACATCACATAGAATTCAGAGAGCTCGCCGCAAACATACTGTTGTCGTAGTTTGTTTTTTTTTGGTAAAACTACTGAATCAATTTACACGAAACTTTAGATCTAACATAACAAATATACAAGTAATCTAATGACAGTGTTTTTTAGGAGTCCTACATAAATTATTCTTGCAAGATTCCAATTCAAACGTCTTATTAGAATCGGCCATTTTCTAACTGCGCAGTTCAATGCATGAAAATACTTGAAATATCAATAAATATGAATAAATATGCCTCAAATGCATGAAATTTTGAATTATCACTATTTTTTCGCTTATTACTAATGTTTCCAAGACCATATTTCATTGTAAAAGAGTCAAATTCATATTTTCAATTTCGACTGACGAACTTCACAACAAAGGAATTTTTGGAGAAATTTTTGGGTCAAAAACATAATTTTTAGATATTTTTTCCAGCAAATGACTATCTAAAAAGTTACATTATACACTTGTAACATACTATACATTTACTTACCAAAGTTTAACAACACAAAACACCAAAATTTCACTGCATTCCAAAACAAAACACCACCGTTCCACACTGGCCGCCATGACTCATTTTGACAGTCGACAAAGACGCGTTTCTTTATTTTTTTAATAATTTTGTGCAGTTGTTAGGTTGGTATGTTTGGTTTCATTTTAATCGAACTCTAGTTGGCCAGAGACGTAAATTTTTACAAACGAATTAGAACCTTACTGTACGTACGATAAGGGTTTAAGTTTGCTTGTACGAGGCGGTCCCTTTTGGGTTCGCCGGGGCTCAACGGAGGGTTTGGCGCGATCCCCGATGGGCTCGCGCGGGCCGGAGAGGTTAAGTTTGTTGAGGACATGGGCCTCCAAACATTTTATTTGATATGGTTTGTTGAGGACAGGGGCCTCCAAACCATGAGACTGGTATAATTTGTTGAGGGCAGAGGCCTCCAAATTTTTGATGCCGTTACTAAGAGTTCGTTGAGGACGGAGGGCCTCCTTGCTCTTAGTAATGTGTTTGAGTTGTAGCCATTTCATGTTATTATTGAGATTTCGTTGAGGCCGGAGGCCTCCTTTCTCTTAATAATATGTTTGGTTGATGTTAATAACACCGGTTTGTTGAGGACAGGGGCCTCCAAACTGAGACTGATAAAATTTGTTGAGGGCAGGTGCCTCCAAATTTTTGATGCTGTTATTAAGAGTTCGTTGAGGACGGAGGGCCTCCTTGCTCTTAGTAATGTGTTTTAGTTGTAGCCATTTCATGTTATTATTGAGATTTCGTTGAGGCCGGAGGCCTCCTTTCTCTTAATAATATGTTTGGTTGATGTTAATAACACCAGTTTGTTGAGGACAGGGGCCTCCAAACTGAGACTGATAAAATTTGTTGAGGACAGGGGCCTCCGAATTTTTGATGCTGTTATTAAGAGTTCGTTGAGGACGGAGGGCCTCCTTGCTCTTAGTGATGTGTTTGAGTTATAGCCATTTCATGTTATTATTGAGATTTCGTTGAGGCCGGAGGCCTCCTTTCTCTTAATAATATGTTTGGTTGATGTTAATAACACCAGTTTGTTGAGGACAGGGGCCTCCAAACTGAGACTGATAAAATTTGTTGAGGACAGGGGCCTCCGAATTTTTGACGCTGTTATTAAGAGTTCGTTGAGGACAGGGGCCTCCTTGCTCTTAGTAATGTGTTTGAGTTGTAACCATTTCATGTTATTATTGAGATTTCGTTGAGGCCAGGGGCCTCCTTTCTCTTGATAATATGTTTGGTTGTGCGCAAAGATGACCCGTTCATTGTGATAGTTGTGTGATGTTTTGATACTGTGGTATCTTTTCTCTTATTGCAGAGTTATGAGGTCAGTGACGACCTTTTAGCAGAATGGCCGTGTCGGCGTGAGCAAATTATTACGACTTAAAACGAAACGGAACGCTCTGTGACATCATCGCACCACTCAGTGAATCAGGTGAGTTGTGGAAGGGGTCGGCCTTTATAATACGGAGCGCCGAGCGATGCGGGGCATTCCAATTCTAGCGAGCGACCCGTCCGCAACTCTAATTGTGACACGGTTCACGCCTGAATCATATTATCATCAGTTTAAATTTAATTATTGTTTTAATTCATTATTTTGTTATCATTTTTAAATTCGTATTAAAATGTTTTGATTTAATATTGATTTTCTTTAAAAATAATGGCAAATGACCATTCTCAACACGACATGGTCACCGATAATCCAGTCCGGCCATACTCGCGCCGAAATATAATAGTAATGTTAACATATACATACTTTTGTCTCCAGATATGCCACCATACAAACACTAGATTGCGAACACTGGACCAACGACACAGCCATAAACTCAAGCCTTTTCCCCATTGAGGTAGACAGAAACCACAAAAAGCTACCTGCTAAGACCTTTTTTTTACGGATAACTATCAAATGAGACCTCTCTGGGTAGACCGGAAGGGAGGGTCAGACTTGTACTGACTTTAACCTATCCATGTAACTTCGTGTTCTAGGGCCACGGTATCTCAATCGAACAGTCCCGCAGCCCCGGCAGACATCGGCCCTCTCGGACCACTTCCGATTTGCTGACATCTCCTTGAGGCACGCGTGGAACACAAACGCGCCGTCGTCACGGCCTGTCGTCATAAGACGGACGGTGAGCTAGTCCAGTACTCACCGGCCACAGGCCCGCGGCGACACCCGGGACGACCTGCTTCGACCCTTAAATACTCCTAGCGTCTGGTACATGTTTATGCATAGGGGAAATATATGGTGGAAACCCAATAAAAATTTGCCAGACCTGCTGGCCTACCTTTTATTCTTATTCCAGAGTGGGAAAGAGACAGAGTTATACAGGTCGTCTAGCTCCATTTCTTTCTTACTCTGGAATAAGAATGAAACAATAACGTTTTAAGACATCATAGTTATCTGCCCGGCAGTCAATAGCCCTCCCACGCCGGGCAGCTACATCAAACACGGTAGACCTGTGGTACCTAAGGTGAGCTCTTAACCTATTTCTTGACAAGAATAGCAAAAGAACTTGAACTAAAACATTTGCTGGCTGGTACCTAAGGAAAATATAGATTCTGTCAATAGTTTACGAGTAGGTAAGCACACGTTCTCATAAAAATAACCCGGTTTTCTTTAGTTGACTTACAATTTGCGGGGACAGGTGAATTCTGGATTTATTTTGGTTTGTGTTTCTTTTTTAGATGTGTTTGCTCTTGACTCCAGTCTAGGCCAGAGCTGACAGAGACAAAGTCGACGATGGAACGAGCTTACCCAGAAGAAGCCTGTTCATTCTAACTTTGAAGATATTGGGGGTTTCGAACTGTCGCAGGCATTTTACTTTGTGGAGTAAGAGTAGTACGTAGTTCCAGTACTTCCAGTACTGGGAGACGCCTTTGTCCCAGCAGTGGAATAAAACTGGCTAACAGTAACAATGATGTGCCTGCCTGTCGAACCCACGGCTTACGACATGTCAGTCAGGGCTTATAGGTACTGTAGCGGTACAACAAAAATTACTACAGCGCCATCTATCCCACATAAGATGAACTAAAATCAAAATTCTCAATTGCACTGTTAAATTTATCCTCGAATTAAGACTATAAAGAAAAACCCGACAACAATTGTCAGCCAGTCATCATACACAACACCCGTTTGATCGGATGATTCTCCCTTTTCCATGGGGAATGAAGAACTTTAGACTCTGTTCTTCATACCTTAAAGTATTAATGCATTTCCACTGCTCTCAAGACCTGTTTGATAGTGATCAAAAACTGAGAAACAGGTGTAAAGGTACTTCGTTCCAGAAATACTTTACCAAACTTTTTTTTTAACTTTTTTTATTCTCTTTGCCAAATAGAACCCTGTCATAATAATGACTCAACAAAACGCTCAACCAATCAGAACTACAGTGTATCACAGAGTTGCTGATTCACGAATCCAATCAACAAACTTTGAACTTTAATTCAATCTTCTAAGATTGGAATTTGCATGACGATTCAATCTGTTAGTTTCATAATGTAATTTTAGACAGCGCTATGAAATTATGTAAAGTTTTAGTCGGTGTTGAATTTGCAGTGTTCTGTTTATTACTGAAGGGGTAGGCAGAACTACTAGATAGTTGATTAAACAGACAAATTTGTAACCCAAAAATTAAAATAACGTTTCGTATCATTTAAAAATGTAATCGTTTTAATCGTACGTTGCAGTTTAAAAATAATATGTAGTGACAAAAATTTTACAGAGTGTGCTTAGACTAGACTGATCCGACCCTAACATATTTAGGAAAGGTCTAGGCAGGTGATGATGAATCTAACGATTGAAATCTTCGGTTAAGCTGGCTACTTTTGAGAAGGGCTTAAAACATTCAGTGTGTACTGAAGAAATATTTGGAAATATAGGCATTTTATGTACCATATCACTTTATGACAATCTCAATACTAGGCATTCTGAAACCAACTTATTGAAAATTATGAAAAGGTCTAAATTTGTATTTTATCATCATCATAAGCCTATAATGTTCCCACTGCTGGGACACAGGCCTCCTCTCCTATGAGAGGGAATGGGCTGTAATCCACCACGCGGGCCCATTGCGGGTTGGTAGATGTCACCATGTCTTCGATTTTTACTTCTAGGACGTGCCGGTTTCCTCACGATGTTTTCCTTTACCGTTTTGATAGTTAGGGTGATGAATTACACAAAGTAATGCGACTGCCTAGGTTCGAACTCACGGCTTACTGCTGTTCAATATCACTTTATGACCATCTCAATACTAGTCATTCTGAAACCAACTTATTAAACATTATGAAAAAGTCGATAATTGTATATAGTCCTAGTAGTGATGCCATCGAATAGAAACAAGAAATTTAGCAAACACGAGCTACCTTTTTGCCAGAAACACCAATAAATAAAGCCTCTCCATCCGATGGAAAACTGATAAAACCACTGACCTGTAGATAGCCTTTATAATATTGTATTTATGACCTAGATCCAACGGATTTCATTTATAAATATTGGTTCCTTTGAAAGTCGATACCTCTCTTAATACTTCGGAACAAAAATGATTTTTAGGAACGATAATTTGGCACATCTGTGCATAAAAATTGTTCTATGTGTAAATTCTATAATAGTTAAGTGCGTGTAAACCTGGGTCACAATTACACACGAAATGGAAAATATTTAATTTTGATAAATTTTAAAACTTATAGGATTGTTCAATACAGAGTGTTACGTAATCTCTGACCTAGACTAGAGTCAAGAACAAACCCATCGCAAATATAAATAAGAACGTAGTAAAACACTCTTCCACTCACCTTGTGTACATTATGGATTGCATAAAACGCTTTGATTTGATTTGTTTACCAATTCTACAAAGTTTCAATCCTTAAAAACATACGACGAAGAATTTAACATTAAATTCATGCAGGTCAAGAGTTGCGTGTTCCTGCCAACAGATGGCGTTGTAACGGCTGCATCGCACAAGCGCTGTTTGCAATGAATTATTGAAGAACCTAGTATGACTTTCTAATTTTTTACTATTAGGTTAAAAGGAGCATTTTTGTTGGAAACGAGTGTTTGTCCAGAGTTTTCTTCTGAAAATAAGCGTTGAGTTAAGCTTCAGTGATCCGTTATTTTTGTGAAGTGGCACCTTTTTGGTTCGGTTTCTATTTGATCGTTTAGAAAAACATGGAAGGATTTATTTTGCAGAAGCTTGTGACTTGT
This sequence comes from Cerastis leucographa, assembly GCA_963082945.1. NCBI lineage: Eukaryota > Metazoa > Arthropoda > Insecta > Lepidoptera > Noctuidae > Cerastis > Cerastis leucographa. The sequence goes on along the minus strand of OY720374.1, from coordinate 4,978,827 downwards.
GGTTAAGCACTTAGACACAGGCTTCTATCACCGTCTCGGAGTACAATTTTACAGTGCTGATGTTTCGGACGACGGAGTCATCATCTGTCTAGCCTTTTCCCAATGATTTTGAGGTCGGCTTCCAGTCTAACCGAATGCAGCGGCATACCAATCTAAAACATGGAAAGACTGTCTATCTAACAACCCACTTAGTACTGGGTAATACTTTCTTTTACTTTTTTCTAGACTTTCAGGCCACTGACTACCTGTAACGACTGGTAAAGATCTACAAGTGACAGCCGGGACCAAAAGCTTGACGTGCTTACTGAAAGAAAGAAGAGACACGGTATGTACTGGGTGGTCATGGTCACCCATCCACAGACCAACCTAGGTAAGCGCGGCTTAACCTCAAGGATGATCCGAGCGTCTGTTATTATTTAGACACGAACTCTTATTAGTTTAAGAACTGTTATGTAGTAACCATGGAGATTGCCGGTACTTCTCCATAGGATACGACCAACCCGAACCGTGTACCTTTTGTCGACGTTTTATAAGTGTCCATTACTTAACTGCCCATGTATCCCTTTGGAAATAAAATATTATGATTTTGATTTTTATGCAAAATAAATTCATCAAAAATCATAATCCAAAAAGTTGATGATAATTCATCAAAGTGTGACACCTACAAATTAATCGAACAACTTAAATACCAAGCATAGAATTTCTAGTTCTCTTCAGCCATAGTAACTTTGCTAACACTTCATAGTTCTTGAAACTGCGAGCGTACTGTGTTCTGCTCAGTCGGTAAACAGTTTAAATGCTATTATGTCAACTGCACGGGATCGCGTCGAGGATGCTATTTTGCAGCTGGCTTGAGATTCAAATGCAGACCGATCGATGTTCAGGTCGGATCGTGGATAGGTGACATATTATATATTATAATTACAAAGAGCATATTGCATGTGGTGTTTGCCTGTAATTGGCTGTGCATTTAATTTTAAGACTCAATTACTTATATGTTCCTATCTTTGTATTATCTGTAGCAACTGTTGGTGAACCTTAAATAAATAAATAAAATATATCGAGTTTCCTCTGTGCCTCAGAAAGCTAGTTGAGCCGTTGGTCCCGGCTGTCAGTGGTAGATCTACCTATGTCAGCCGTAACAGATCGTCCCGAAGTGTCCCGAAAGTCTGACAGTCTTAAACCAGTCTTACCAAGGGGTATCGTCCCATCCCAGTACAAACTGGGATGTGGAGGTCAGATAGGCAGTCGCTCCATGTAAAATACTAGTGTTCAGCTGCATCTGGTTAGACTGGTAGCTAACCCGAACATAGTTTGGAAACGGCTAGGCAGTTGATGATGAGGATTTACTGAACCAAGAATTCTTAAAGGTGTCAGACTAAGACTTTTGCACATTTACAAAAAAAATATTTAACCACAATTTAGAAACGTTCGGAAATCAATATCCAACGTTTGAAAATCGAACAAGGGTACCGAACCTTCTTCAATGTCTTATTAAATTCAAGCAGGGCAGGAGTTTCACTGAATTATTGAACATGCTATGACTTTGTAATCTTTTAACTTAAGGCTTTTCCATGTTATTAGTTCACTAGTGGTCTTAGGTGGACCGATGAACTAGTGAAGGTTGCGGGGATCCGGTGGTTGCGAGTCGCACGGGACCAGTCAATGTGGCGACACTTGGGGGAGGCCTATGTCCAGCAGTGGACATCTTTCGGCTGAAATGATGCTGTGTTAACTTAGTCAAATGGTTCAAAGATTTTTTTTTAATTCGACGAGGATGCAAAAGAACTCCTTGTATAATTTGATAAGATTTCCTACACATTCACACGAAAATCTATCATCGTAACAAATTCCACAGCTCTCCTATCGCACTGAGTCGTAAACCTTTACTTAGAACGAGTAAAGTAAGATATTGCTACGCGGGGACGCGCCCCAGGAAAAGAGATAGATAAAATGACTTATTTGAACAGCCTACGAAAGTACACTTTGTAGGGGTAGCTGATACATTTTTATTTGCTTATTTGACTGGATTTTGTGTTAGCCCGGATTTCTTAAAGGATGACTGAGGTCTAATTCCCCATCTCCATTCTATTATCGGAAAAGCAGAGATACGGTCACCATCACTATTTTATGGTTGAAGTTCCACGGACCTGAACAAAGCTCTATGCTTCCACAATTATTGTGCGAACCGTTAGTCTGTGGAATACACTGCCATCTTCTCTGTTCTGTGATCATTATAAAAGATCTCTTAAAAGTTCTAGTGAATCGCGTTACAGCTTCTTCGCAGTTTAACGTAACCTTATTTAGTATTAAAAAAAATACCGGACAAGTGCGAGTCGCCCACCAATTTTTTTTTTATGATGTCGTTACAAATGTACGTGTGTTTTTCAGTTTAGTTTTCAGATTTTACCCTGTACTTGTAGTATAAGACGATATTACTTTCCAAATTTCATAGTTGCCTAGAACTTTACATTTTGATCCCCTTGAGAGTGTCGAAATATACGTATTTTGCATAAACGGCTGTACCTTTTTTTTTACGTTAACATAGAAGTTTGATTTTTCACAGCTTCAAGAGACTTTAGATCTGAGTATATGGTTTTAATTTCAACTCGATACCTCTACGCGTTCCCAAGATACAGGGTCTTGACAGACAGAGAAATAGACAGACGGACAACAAAGTGATCCTATAACCGTTACGTTTTTTTCCCTTTTGAAGTACGGAACCGTAAAATGGTCGAGATCACTTTACAAGACATGATTTTGGGCTAAACACTGCTCCTGCCAATATCAAAGATGTGTCATACTTTCGAAGTCATGTGTAACCTAGTTATAGAACCCTTGAAACCCATTGCTAAGACTAGTATTCTGAATGTTGTCCTTTTACAAATTTCAAAAATCTACAAGTGGTAGCTGGAACTGTTGGCTCTCATAAGACGGATGGACGGTGAGCTAGCCCATTACTCACCGTTTACAAGCCTACGGAGGCCGGGGGCCACAGGGTCGCCCCAGACGCCCAGGGCGTCTTCCGCGGCGTGGGATGTGAGGCAATCTCTCCGCCACCTCCTTCGCTAGCATGACTGTTTCGCAGAAGGAGGCGACGGCTTCCCATTCCATCTTGCTCCGGACCATGGATTGAACCAGGGCCGGACGAGAACACGGCAGTGCTCAGACCAAGCGGAGCAGAGCTCCACGGTGTGCTCCATCGTGTCCTCCGGGTGATCCTCGCAGTGGTGACGCCCGGGCGTTTCCTCGCGCCCGATTCCGTACAAGAACCTCCCGAAACAGGCAAACGTAACATAACCTTAAATCGACTGTTGCATACCTAGCCCCAAATGATATCACAACATTAATGAGACTTTTGTTTACATTATCAAAATAACACAAACATAAGCGTAGGAACAAAACAAATTGTTTTAATTCAAAACAAAAAGTAAACAAACCAAAGTAGAAACACCCTTTATTTAAAAGCGGAACATTTACGGCACCAGTCCTACTGCCGGCGATTAGCGATAAGAGATTAGAGCCAGCTATAAAAAAAAACTCGACATCATTAATTCAAATCATAAATTCGCCATCAGCCTTTTTACCAAATTTATTGGAGCTGGCTTCCAGTCTAACTGGATGCAGCTAAGTACCAGTATTTAATATACTGCGACTGCTATCTGACCACCACATCCTAGTTAGTACTGGGTAATACGGTACCTCTTGATATGACTGGATGTCAGTCTACTGACTACCTGTAACGTCTGTCGAAGATTTACGGCAAGGAGAAAATCGTAATGATGGTCACCCATCTACAGACCGTCCTTGGGAACAGCGGCATAACGTTAAAGATTGACCCATGCGGCTGATATTATTATTAAAGCGCAGGTCAAACTGAAAGCGAAACGAAGGTAGGTTCGATTATCTTTGCACATGTAGACACTGCGTCTGCCCATACTTTGGCGGACTAAATTAAGCGAGCAACGCGGCTTATGCTATGCACTAGTGGTAAACGAACTTAGATTCATTTTGCTTCGTTTCCAGTGCGACCTGCGCTTAATATGATTATGTATCTCTGCTCTTACTTGCCCATATATATTTACGCTTCATGGGCGAGAAAATCATTATAACATAGTCGCTTCTTCTTCGGCGGTGCGTTTTTAGTTGCTAGCTCCTCTCGCTTCACGCTAATTGTTGACAGTGAGACCATAGCCTTACCCCGTGTCCGTTTTCTTGTAATTAATCTCCTTAGACCTGTTCTTCTAATTAAGTCAACTGGAAGAGACTGGAGCAAGTTAATTCTTTGCTTTTTTTGATCTTTGTGAAAGTAGGGTAGGACATAGTTAATAAGGTATTAAGTTTGTCGGAGATTGTAAGTTGATAGGATATTTTTAATTAGCTGGAATTAACAGGCAGTTGATTAAAAGCCAAAAAAGTTCTTTGTTTTCATCGTTATAGGAATAAATAATATTGTTTTACTTATAAACATTGATGAACGCCAAGAGGGGAAGGTCTAGAAGGACATACACGACCTTATTGGTGAGGACCTTGAGAAAAGTCAGGAGCGTATACTCGCAACCAGCGTGCGCGCACGTGCGTTTGAACGCAGGTGGCTTTCTGCGGTTTCTGCCTGTCTCCATGGCAAAAAGGCGTGTATGTATGTATCGACAATAGATGCCACCACTGGCGATTCTGACCGGTTACCCTGAGCTGTTATATGTTATTCGTGTCTGTACACTAATGCTTAACCCAAACAAAAATACCATTGCAGACACACACGGCAACGACGGGTAAGGGTATGTACTAAAAATAATCGTATATTTTCACAATATAATGTTTCCTAAGCAAATTATTTATGCATGGATACCTGAAAATCGAAATCTCTTTTAATTATCCCACTCAAATAGCTCAATTTAATATAATAACGTAGTACCTCACAATAATCTGAGTTAACCTTACATAATCATCTTATCGTGGGCGGATGATATAATCTAGCTCTTGGGCTAAAATATAGCACATAGATCTAATATGAAAAGCTAATCTATGCGTCTTCGCAGAACCTAACTATTGAGAAAATTTAAGTCTAGACAGACTAGCCATCTTGATTAACTACTGGGTTTTGCCCGCGACTTCGCTCATAAATAGGTTGTCGGTGTGAAATTATCAAACATATTATCAGGTTAAGAAATACCAAGGTCATGATCTCATCATCATCATTAGCCTATAATGTTCCCACTGCTGGGACACAGGCCTCCTCTCTATGAGAGGGAGTGAGCTGTAATCCACCACGCGGGCCCAGTGCGGGTTGGTAGATGTCACATGTCTCCGAAATTTTGGTTGTAGGACATGCCGGTTTCCTCACGATGTTTTCCTTCACCGTTTAGGTCATGATCTACTTAGGTGCAAAATTTAAATAAAATCCGTCGATCCATGCTTGTCATGAAAAGGTGCTGACGGGCAGAGTTACTAGGAAATAATGAAAAAGCATTTATTTCACAGTGCACAGGACAAAACAACATCATTAAATTAACATCATCATCTGCCTAGCCATTTCCCAAACTATTTTGGGGTCGGCCACCAGTCTTACCGGATGCAGCTGAGTAGGTACCAGTATTTTTATCTGACCTCCACAACCCAGTAACTGGGTAATACAATACTCCTTGGTAAGACTGGATGTAAGACTTTTTGGCTGACTACTCGTAACGTCTGTCAAAGATCTACAAATAATAGGCGGGACCAACGGCTTAATGTGATTTCCGAGGCACGGAGGAAACTCGGTATGTAGTTATGGTTATCTATCCACGGACCAACCTTGTAAGCACGGCTTAACCTTAAAGATCGACCCAGGCGGCTGTTATTATTCAGCCACGAGCTTCTCCCTGAACAATCAAGCAAAATTATGCAAAAAGCATAAATAAAACATTATGACGCACATTACTAAACCAGACAAAATTGGTCCTGTACAACACCATTCTGAGACATGCATGCCTTTTGGTGACGACCAAAAGGCATGCATGTCTCAGAATGGTGTTGTAACAGTAAAAAAAAATGTCACAGCGTATAATTTTAGCGTAGCGTATGGCAGCGTAGTATGGTAGAAGCGTTGTAGCTGTAAGAACCTTGAAACCCAAAAACCATTCTTACCAAAAGTTTTCGTGTAACCACTGGCTTGCTTAATTGATTCTGTTAGACTGGAAGCCGACCCCATCATAATTAGGTAAAGGCTGGCATTTGATGATTATCATATTATTGTCTTCATCATTATCATCAGCCGATAATGTTCCCACTGCTGGGACACAGGCCTCGTCTCTATGAGGGGGAGTGGGCTGTAATCCACCACGCGGGCCCAGTGCGGGTTGGTAGATGTCACATGTCTTCGAATTTTTAGTTCTAGGACATGCCGGTTTCCTCACGTTCACCGTTTTTGAGAGCATCGGTGATGAAATAAATTACACAAAGTAGCACCTGCCTGGGTTGGAACCCACGGCTTACTGCTCGTAAGTCGGGGCTGCCACCACTGGGCCACCGCTGCTCTCATATATTATTGTCTTACTGTATCGTATAAGGGCAATGCTCCTTGGTAGTACCTACAGAAATCGTGAGTTCCAACTCTATTTCCTCTAATCAATAAGAAAAACGTCTGCAACAAACGAGTGATTTTACGCACGAGTAATCTTATACCGAATGGTTGCGCGTTTGTTTTTGAGTTACGGAACCCTACAACAACAATTCTGTTCCTTATGTTTTATCCTTCATTTGGCTGCTAAGTAAACTATGTGTTTTTCCACTATAAACAAAACAATATGTCAACAAACCCAACACAAATAATACTATGCAATAAAACAGGGGATCCAAAATATTACTGAAAGCATGAAATACAGGAATTCTCTGTGAATACAGGCACCAATACTTTTGTGGTCGGTAAAAGGAAAATTGTATTTTTCTTTCAGTATGTTTGCAACTTTATAGAGGAGCTCGTGGATAAATAATCTTAAGTCTCTGGTTGTTCCGTGGATAGGTGACCACACATTACATACTATATGGTAATAAAATATATAATAAATATATAATAAGTTGCCCAACACGTTTAAAACTGAAAAATCAGTAACAATATTCCAAAAAAGGCTAAAGCTATTCCTAATCCAAAAATGTTTCTACTCAGTAAAATAATATTTAGAGTCTAGCTTAAAATAACGATTATCTCTCATGTACAAAAGTGGCGATGTGTCCTATAAAACAAAAAAAGATTAGTCTATCCTATTTACATTAATTTAAAATCATAGTTTTATTTGTACTACCTGAAATGGATGACATAAATATTGCTGAATAATTATATTGAATTCATAAACATTGACATTTAATTTTGACATAAAAGAAAATGTCTCAATTTAATTGTACTGATCTAGGAATAGGAAATAATTAATTAATAATAATATTTATTGCATGCTAATTTAGGATGAAAATTGCAATGCTTGTAAAAGGCTGCTAAGTCTTAAGTAACAACATAAAATAACACCAACATTGTACACTTAGTTCGCAATAAAAATTTGACTTTGACTTTGACTTTACATACTGATTTTCCTCCGTGCCTCTGAAATCACGTTAAGCCGTTGATTTCGGCTATCAATTGTAGATCTTTGATAGTCGTTACAGGTAGTAAGTGGTCCGAAACTCTGACAACCAGTCTTCCCGTATCGTACGTACGATCGTGTGTCACAGTATCTTAGCACTAGACTGGAGCCGACACTAACGTAGCTGGGAAAAGGCAGATGATGATGATCCATTCTTGTCACTCCACTCAATCATGTCAACATTGCCATCTCTGCTATATGCAACCTTTATTCTTGAATCTTTCTCGCAGCCCAGCATACCGATCCATTCAGTACGACAGGTCGTTTAATTTTTTTCTTTCTTTGAACCGAATCAACTCCTAAAAAGATGAAAATATGGTGTGTCGAATTCTGCATAGTAAAATATGAAATCCACGCAGACGAAGTCACAGGAAAATCTCTGGCAGTAATATGTATAAATCTCAGCGAAAATAGAATCATCTCGTGGTCTCGCTTGTCAATCACTGAGTACGGTTCGCTCCAAATAAATTCTGGTTTTTATTTGTTTGGCCTTGAGGTGAGGTCGGGGCTTGAGAGTAGCGGAGGCGGAAATTGGAAATGCATAGGTACGCATGAGTACCTTATTAGTACTGTTACCTTGCAACTCTGTAAATGTTAAGACGTTAATTGCTAAACACGTTCTCATCTTTTATTGATTAAATTTATTTTTACACTAATCCATGTTGACGTACTTACCTTTAAAAAAATAAATACTTTATTTCGGAAAAGCATCATCCATAAAAGGTACAATAAAAGAAAATAAAGTATGTTACTTACAACTTATTATTTATTTATACACAAGCTTGTTGTTCGCGGTGCATCTACCAACAATAACCTCTAATATCGTGGAGTCATACATCCCTGCAATAATCTTCAGGATGCAGTTGGAGCTGGCCCGTACTTTGCTGAGCAACCACGCAGACTTCTTTCTAACAATCGCGTGAAAGTCTAGTCGCGTATGTGAGCCTGCTCAAACATACCTGATACACTGCAGAAAGCGACAAATTGGTGATATAACAAACCAATACCAATGAGCTCCATTTCTTGACAGACCTATGGCGTTCTGTCAAGAAATGGAGCTCATTGGTTTGTGTAATTTGGTTGCTACCATGGGGTAGCTGCATAAAAGTAACAATAACTTATTGGCTTCTACATGTAACTGATTCATTCTTGTCGCTCACGCTACCGCTTTTCAAGAAACCCACACCCAAAAGTACTGAACCATGAGCACCCTCAATTCTGCTCCCATGTCGCACGTACCTCTGACATATTCCACCGAAATATTTATACGTATATGCCGCATATTCAGCGTGTTACGATATGCGGGCATTTCTTAATAACGTGTGGGTGTATACGTGGTTTTTAAGCTTATGTTATTATCGTATTTTCCTTCTCTCAAATTGGTATGAAATGAAATTATCCGGATGAGAAATGGAGCTGACGGTTTAGCTTTTAAGATAAGCTTATGGGCCAGACTCCACCGTGAAGATGAGCGGAGTGGAGAAGAGACGTACAAACATCGACCAATCACATTGGTTAAAGTCTATACAGCGTCTCTCCGTCTCTCCGGTGATTGGCCACACCTTGCAGATATCCTATCCGCTCACTTCCTACCCACTACGCTACTCTCAGCTTCGGTGGAGTCCGGCCCTAAGTGGTCGATGGAAGTTCAAGGAATATCAGATCTCTAGACAGTGCGTTTGCAGCGTCGCGGTCGTTCCCCAAATAAGAGCCCACCTTTCATCGTGCACCGCATATCCTGTCTTATGTACTTGATGACAATAAGTCCTGTAGTAGAAGGCTCAAATCAGGCAACTCAGTGACGGCTAGAGACAGATCGATGACTATATTAAGGCGTCTGGCACATGCCAGACACTTTAACTGAACAGTCGAGTATTGTGGCATAAATTGTGTGAGATCAGGTATGATCTGGCAGTGAAGTGCACTGCAATAATCTGAGCAAATCGTACGATCAGGGCGGTACATTATAGAAAGAAAGAAAGATTTTTTTCATCTACAACGCATAACAAATATTTATAAATACAACAGGTCGGAACAAAAAAGAAGTGGATAGACAAAAGTTGTTTCACGTCGTGACTGCAACAAGCAGTTTTCCAGTCATCATGATGCTGTGCTATGGTGGGCCCACAGCACAGTGCTGGTTTTAAGTGGACATCTAAAAAAAAACGTAACTAACCCACATTATCAGACCCCTCTTCCGATAATAACTTAATCTTGTTTAAAAATTTGTCAGACACACGCAGCTTAAATGCACTTTGGTCAGTCCAACCTTGCTGACAAACATATTTTGCCACGGCCTAGTAGTTGTGCCGATTCGGGAAAACACAAATGTCAGTACTATAGACACATTGTTCGTGAATGTTGACGATGCTCGCTCAACTGAGAGGATGCGTTAAATTGCTGGCGAGGTGTCTACGTGTTGGTAAACTAAGATTGAGCCGGCGTCGGGCTTAGGAAAGATTCGATATCTCGATTTGTACTTTCTATTGATACTGTTGAGGTTCTGCCTGGGAAGTCCAATCAGTCTCTAAGCTTAATTATTAAGTTGATAGCGTATTTTAAAGATATACAATAATTGGTATTGTTTGGTGGAGACGTTGCGTTGGAAAGCCTCCCACTATCCGAACCGATGACCTGGTGAAGGTTGCGGCAATCGGCTGGAAGCGAGTCGCACGGGATCGGTGTGAATCGGTGATCGGAATGTGGCGACACTTGGGGGAGGCCTGTGTCCAACAGTCGACATCTTTCGGCTGAAATGAATATGATGACTATTTGGGGTTTAGAATAAAGATAATAGAGCGTTAAGAAGAGCCGTGACCGCCCTTTGCTCTTGGTCTCGCAACATCCTCATCTTTCTTACCTATAATCAAACGACATTTTAACGTACAAATGTAGGCAAATATAATCCGTTTTATAATCGAACTGGTCAAATAAAAAAGGGGTTTAATGTAATAAAATGGGTAATCAGTATCCAATTTCAGTTTTATGAGGTCCATTCCCTGAGGGTCGAAAAAGGTCTTCTAAGGGAATTTTATATGTAGTTGGTAATTACTAAATGATGACGACACAACATGGCGTCTGTGCCCGCGGTCTAACCAAAGCGTTTGGCCGCGTTCATGTGCCACTATGTGCTACAAACATGTTCGGCTTGGCATGATTCGGTACATCAACCGAAAATATGTATTCAGATATAAGCATCAGAAAATAGGTTCAGGAAAAAATAGTTCGGCTTAGCTTGTATTATGTCGAACCAAAGCTTACATTATAAAGAGGTTGAACTAGGAAATGCCAAGCAAAGTTAACATTGGCATAAGCCGAATGAAAGCCGAGTATTTGTTATAATGGCTTCAGGTCGGCTCTGTTGTTCAAGAAATAGGTGCTACAGATTCCAATGTGCCGATCTAAATATGTGTAGCATACCTCATTTGTCCGTTATTCGGTGAGTGCTCTTTGTCAGCACACGCATTCGCGTCGCGCGTATATCACTTTAGTTAGAACGTAGCCTCAGGATACGTGCTTTGATTGGCTGATTTTGTGAGGTTTAAATATTTAAACATTCATTCGATTATTCAAAATACAAGCTCGTATTTTAGATTGAATCATGAATTTTGATTTAAATCTTGTTTTGGGTTGGAAGTGCGGGTTTCAAACGGGTTAATTTTTAATTAAGGTTTATTTTAAGAGCGGGTATGCAGGGATTAGTGCTAGGGCCACAATTCTTGTAGGGCTGGTCTAGGGCCACAAGACTCACAGATATTACCTTATAGCTTCCCTGAAAGACGCGTGAAACAGAAGGCTATATTAGTATCAAACAAAAATACATTATTTTACAGAGAAGAGCACATTACAGCCACGTCGGGCAGCAGTGAAACACTTTTCACCATCAGATAGCATCTAAATGCTGGTAAAGGAATAATATGTGAAGATATTTCTTTCACCAGCAAATATCAAACAGGTCTTCAAATCGATGCTGTATGTTTGAAAACACATAAAACACCTGTAGTTTGGTATATTCTTAAAAACAGTGGGAAAATGATGTAGAAGAATTTTATTACGTTGCTGTGTTGCTCGCCAAAATTAATGAGCGTCAGCCGTTAACTGTATTATTATGAAGTTAGACAATTTCAAAGCTTGAAATGCTCCAGTAGGTTTCCTAATTATTGTTATTTTACACACTTTATTGAAAGTATTAATACTCTCAATAAAGTGTGTAAAATAACAATCATAAGTTTAGGTGTGTACTACTAAACTTCTGGAGATGAAATATACGAAGCTTCAATTACGCAACACCGTGGTTACGTAAATCTGCATTTACGACCATAAAAAGCACGAAGTTACTTAAAACAGATATAATCACTAAAAGCCTTCAAACTTCAATTCGTTTTACCTTGCGAATGGTTGTAACATCAATCGGCTATCGTATCGTTTACGAAATAAGTAATAGCATTTCCTACAAACTAGAGGTTATATTGAAATCGGAAATACGCGTTGGGTTTAGCTCAAGTCGAGTCAGTAAAACGCCATCTATGATTTACTCCCCGAATTAATTCAAAACCACGCGTGACAGTTAGTTTTATATTCCAAGTCTAGGTGGCGCTTAACGCAACAATAGGGATGGTGACTCATTTTTTTTTATTGGTCCATCGGGTAGATTATTAAAAACTATTTGACACGTATTTTTTCTTTTTTCACGTTATCGTAAAATTACGGAGATATTTTGAGTTGAAATGGCGCATGACGTCACGGCTCAGTACATTTTATACCTAGTTGTGACGTAGTTAGCCCCCACTCTCCAACTTTAATGCGTTTTAACTAAGTATTTTTTTGTTAACTTGATAAAACAAAAAATACGTATCTAATATTTTTTTATTACCTGATTGACGGACAAAATAGAATTTCGTTTTCTTTACCCAGTCATCATCCCTATTAAAGTACCTTTCTATCATTATTTTGTCTACAACGACAATGAGTCAACAGTTTTACCCCTTAAAAGACAGTTATTCTTCTTTGGAAACTTTTCAAAAGTAATTGGTAAAGAAGTTAAACACGCTTTTTTCGTTGAATAATAAAATCTAAACTTACCCAAGGGTCTTTGTGCTGATCAGGGGTGTCTTCAAGTTAAGGAAGCCATTCAGCCTGCTTGTGTTTTTCTCTCTCCCTCCATCGGAGGAAGACTGGTCAGGCCTGCAGACAAAGAAAATAATTGTTTTATAAATGTAAAGATTTCGAGACCACAATTATTATGAAAATACACAGCACCACAACACGTTATGAGAATTATAAATACTGCCATCTCTCTTCTAAACCTAGAACTAACACAAACTTTGTCGTCGAGAAAGTCTGTTTTGATAAGTTTCGCTTGCGTTCAACAGATGGCGCTACTGTAAGGCATAGTATATAGTAATTAGGTACCTATGTATTTAGTTACAATTTGCATGTAAGTATATTGTTCGCAATCGCTCTGTTAGAAAATCAGCAAAATATGATTATATTTAAGATAAAATGAAATAATATCACCAAAACCCAAACGAAAAGAATTAGGATACAATCGAAAACCTTGGATACTTAATTGGGTATTATTTTCATAACAAATTGTTATTTGGTAATAGGTAAACGACAGACGCATAAATTGTAATTCACGTCAATTATGTAAATCTCTTTATTAGCTTAAACAAATTATTGAAATTACCTTAATATAAAGATTTTCATAATAATAAATTATAAAAAGATTAGGTAATCATTGTAAATTATAGACTCCGGTTATCTCAACTACGGTGTTAAGTATAAACTGCTATTATGGGGTTTTATTCAAAGTAGGTAAGTAAACAAGTAGGAGTTTTTGAAAAACAACTTTACAGCCTGCATAGAAAGTTCAGTTTGAGCTGAAAATTTCAACATTTTCAGTGATCATTATGCAATCAACTTAATCGACACTGATCTTAAGTTGATATTGGTTTTGGACGACGGAGACGACCAATCCAAACCATGCTGCTATCTATCTTTGACTTTTCATAAGTGCTCATGGTAGCCTTAGAAGATGTGAAGTAACAGATTTTAAAGCGAGGATTTGAATAAATCTTAAATCTTGATACCTTCAAGATTCGATCCCCGACAAATTTCACATTTGGATAATTCTCTGCAACAGCCCGGAATAGTAAATATTTGTGTACCTTATATTAGGGCTTGCCCTTTTCACGGGATTTAAGCAAAATGTCAAAGTCTTAAATCTGGAAACTTCGGTCACGAAGACTTTAAAGGTTATCCTTCCAACTTTTACTTTCAAGTTGTTGCGAATACAAGTTTTAAATGCCCTCATGACCCCTTGCTGCATATACACTGATATTTATGACACCATCTATAAAAATCGTTTCATCATCTGCCTAACCTTTGCCTAAATATGTTGAGGACACCTTCCAGTCTAACCGGATGCAGCTGAATATTGGTATTCTACATGCAGCGATTGCATATCTGATCTCCACAACCCAGTTAATACTGGGTAATATGATACCTGTTGGTAAGACTGGCTGTCAGACTTTCGGGCCACTGACTACCTGTAACGACTGTCTAAGATCTGCAAATTACAGCCGGGACTAATGCCTTAACGTATCAATTAATCAATTAAAATCTTTTCGGAGAAATATTTTTTGCTCGATCAGTAGTTACTTGGTTGGCTGTACTGAATAATTAAGGCGGAAACATACTTACGTGTCGTGGCGTGTCGTGACGCGCCAGAAGCAAATCGCTTTCATACTTTTAATACGGTTAGGGACATATTTGCATGGCGTGTGGTGTCGCAACGATGTATGAAACCGAATCCTTCTGGCGCGTCACGACACGCCACGACACGTAAGTGTATTTCCGCCTTTAGACGATGGCTTTTTTAACATTCCCCCACTAAAATTCTAGTTGACATGACGAAAATTAATGGTCTACAACCTACTTCCACCCCATAGCTTTATTACCATTCGCTTTACCTTTAAATTCCAAGGTCGGGCCACTTTGTCATAGTATTTGTGTTACGCCTTTAACAGCCATTTCCTTTGGAGTAAAATATTATGGTGTTGTTACGTTTCTTTAGGGATGTTACCCGTTTGCGTCTTCATGATTCCGATGTTTTGGGCGGCATTACCGAATAAAAATGTGTGCGGACAATTCTTAGTATAAAATGTGCCAAGCCGAAAATGCGATGTTTTTTTTTTGGGTAATTTGATGCTAGTTCCGTGGAGCTTATCAATCGCCTCGAGCCGAAAAAAATCTGGATCAGTCATAATGAGTGTTAAAATACCTTTATAAGCGAAGCCGAAAGTAACTTGTTCTCTCCGTCATTGCTATCATTTTTTTTTGCTCTAAACTAGGTTTACCTGGAAACCTACTGGTTACAACACACAAATTTGAACGTTTTCACAAGTTATTAATCTCCTTGACCCCCGTACTGTTCAATATTTCCATCAGCACAATGTTTTGAGTGTGTTATTTTAAGTCTTTTCCCAGTAATAATTTTTACGTAATGTTACTAAATGATTTTGATGTACAGTCACGGACTTTAATTGATAAGCCACTTTGAAACTTCCTAATTTTGCAGTTTTATCCATTCACGAAATTATACGATTAAACCCGACTAATAATCGGAAATAGTCTTATCAACAGAGGTGTCACGAGGAATGACTAATAAGTTGTCAATGAAAAATCCATAAAATGTTAAAATACATACGTTTATCCAATCTATTTCTTTCCGACCTAATTTAAATTAGAGCTCACTAAATACTCTTTATTTCATGAACGTCATCTTGAACGCGTGGCGTGCGTTCGGATTAAGTCGTGGGTTCGAGTTTTTCCGATGTCAAAAGTACCAATTATAATTTCTCCGTACGCTAGGTGTTACTATGGCTACGCTAAAACTTTTGTAAATTGTAGGTAGGTAACGGTTGCTAGACCTGCAATTGGTTGACTTTGGGTAGTCACTTTGTACTATGTACGAATATAACCGACTAAACCCGATTTGCATTACATGGCTAAAATACGAACAGTGGCAAGTGGCTCATCAATTAAAGTCCGCGACTGTACAGAATCCAAATACTGCAAAATTGCGAGAATCTGCGTAGCACCCCTGACGATTCTTTACGTGATTTTTCGCTTGGTCATCAATGCAAGGGGTATTTTACTTTTGAATGGAGTAGAAGGCTTTTAATGGTGGGTGGTTTGAAAGAAGGGTTTTCTAAAGAGGTCAGAGTTTCTCAATCTTGCAAAAGAACTTGAGAAGACAGCATTACGCTTCCATTCTCAAAATGGGTGTGCAGAGGTGTAACTATGGTAAACCCGCATAGTTGCATGTAATAGGAGACGAGCCTATTGCCATCAGCCGGGCACATATCGAAACTCCAGGTTGCAACAGATGAATTTCTGATGACTCACTAACATGGCTGATCTAAGAATCGAAGTCTCAGGATCTCATGATCATTAGTCTCGTTTGTAACCACTAGATAAATAAATAAATATTCACAATTCTGTTTCTATAATAACAATTATTATATTAAGAGCCTAAAGATTCAGCAATTTGGGCCGATCTTATCGCAGAACCGCGCTTGGCTAGGTTGCTCCGTGGATGGGTGACCCACTTATCGAATATCCACCGTGCGCGCGTGCCTCGGAAAGCACTTTAAGCCGTTGGTCCCGGCTCTCGTTTGTAGATCTTTGATTTTGGTTTAAAATAAAGTATATTTTATTCTATTCTATCTTTGACGGTCGTAACAGAGGTAGTTAGTGTCCCAAAAGTATGCCAACCAGTCTTACCAATTGGTATCTTATGACCCAGTACTAACCGGGTTTTGGAGGTCAGATAGGCAGTCGCTCCATGTAAATTTTAGTATTCAGCTGCATCCGATAGACTGGAAACCCACCCAACATAGTTGGTGAAAGGCAAGGCAGATGATAATATTTCATCATCATCATCAGCCTATAATGTTCCCACTGCTAGGACACAGGCCTCCTCTCTATGAGAGGGAGTGGGCTGTAATCCACCACGCGGGCCTAGTGCGAGTTATTGGTGATATTTAGTTCGTCTTATTTCTAAAAGGATTTCATTCAATTCCAATATTTACAGCAATGCTGAAAAGGCTTAAAACCGGGTTCAAATCACTGTCTATTAGTGTAGCCTGAAGGCTTTGCTCGGATGTGAGTGAAAAATCGTGTCCAAGCATCTGCATGGAATATATAGGACGTTGGAGTATTCATATTTAGGGAGTATGAGGAACAGATTGCAACGTTCTGAGGATCCTCCGACCAGACAGGTGTTAGGTCTGGTGGGCAATTACTGCCCAACAGTTGTTGTCGGGTTTCTCTACATACTCTTAAGTCGATGTAAACTTTGCTTACGAGATTCAGACCATATAAGTTTTTCAGTTTTATCATAGATGGCGCTACGGTTGCTATACATATTACAAGCTATAGATCGTCGATGTAGGTTATCTTCATCTGTATAGCCTTTTGCCAACATAATTGGCGTCCAGTCTAACCAGATGCGGCTGAATACCAGTATTTTACATGCAGCGAGTGCCTATCTGACCTCCACAACACTGTTAGCCAAAAGCTCCTCGATGTAGGTTATAGTACTCTATTGTGTAGTAGTCGCTGCTACTTAAATTTTATTTTTTGTAAAAAAAAATGTTTTTTGTAACTTTTTATACCTATGTATCCTGCTTGCGTATTAAGTTTTTTTTAAATGAGGTGAGACATATCGGAAAATAAGGACTTGATAGTTCGTGTGAAATGCCGTAAGGCGTAAACACTCTTAAAAAATTATGAGTACTTGTAACTACATTGATTTATTCCAAAGCTACACTTGCTGCATTGCTTGCTTGCATTCGCTGACGAATACTGTCAGTGTTTTAGACTGGCTCTACAGCTAATTCACACTCAACCGTCCGTTTCAACCCGCATCTGTCAGTCGCAAATCTCGTTAAAGTGTGATGAAGATACGTAATAGATATTGAGTCATGTGCCAACCGGGTACTGTACATAGGTATAACCAGTATGGTGGCATGTTTGATAATTTAAAGTGGTTTTCCTATATTTTGATTTTCGTGATCATATACATTAAGTTTAGTCATAAGAGGGTCGCACCGCACGGGTCGATCTTTAAGGTTAAGCCGTGCTTGCCGAGGTTGGTCCGTGGAGGGGTGACCATAATTACATACGGCTTATGTTTAACATAACACCAGATAAAGTAAATATAACCTTAAAAAACATTTTTATACTGCCTAAAATAGTAAATGATCACCAGAAATAGTAAATGATCACCAGAATTAAAAACCTGAAAATCACAGCTCCGAACTAAGGCGTAGTCGACGGAGCCCCGCTACGCGGGGCTCCTTTTTCTCTCTGCAGGGTTTAAAGTAACCTAACACGAAGGGGATGTCGGGGTGCCCAATATCCCGAGCTCGCTTTGCTCGCACTTGCTTCCTAAGTTCTTCTTGCCACAAAATTTGGTGATCATTTACTATATTTGGTCTTTGAATACAATTTTTTTGGTGTTTAGTATTTTTTTTTGGGTAACGTAGCTTAGGATCTCAAAGTATTTTTTGGTGCTCATTATATTTAATCCCATTACATACAGAGTTTCCTACGTGCCTCGGAAAGCACGTTAAGCCGTTGGTCACGGCGGTCATTTGTAGATCTTTGACAGTCGTTACGAGTAGTCAGAAGCCAAAAGTCTAACATTCAGTCTTAGCAAGGGGTATCGTATTACCCAGTTACTGGGTTGTGGAGGTTAGGTGGGCAGTCGCTTCATGTAAAATACTAGTACTCAGCTGCACCTGGTTAGATTGGAAGCCGAACCCTAGATAATTTGGGAAAAGGCAGGCAGACTATGAGGTTTAGTCATAAGATGGAAGTGCCAAAACAGCCCGCGAAATTCAAATTTTCTTACGTTTTGACAATTTTTAGAACAGTGTGAATTCCAACCGTAACACGTATTAAGTTACAGAATTATAATACATAATTAAAACCATCAATACAACCCTCGAAGTTTATTTAATCCAATAGGGATTTTTATGAAAACGTTATTCATCATCATCATCATTTCAGCGGAAAGATGTCTACTGCTGGGCATAGGCCTCCCCCATGTGTCGCTACATTGACCGGTCCACCGACTCGCATCCAGCGGATCCCCGCAACCTTCACCAGGTCATCAGTCCACCTAGAGGGAGGTCTTCCAACGCATCGTCTTCCGGTTCGCGGTCGCCATTCCATGAACTTTTTGACCCATCGGCCATCCGTTCGAAAAAGTCATTCAATGGGGTTGAATGAACTTAGAGGGTTGGATTGATTGAAAGCCATATTTGTTATGATCGCGAATTATATTTTAACCATTATAAAGGGTGTAAAACACCTCTTAACGAAGCCGAAAGGCACTGGTTCTCCCTGTCATTGCGATCATTTTTTTGTTCTACACCATACCTGGATTCCTTCTAGTTACGGAGATATTAGGGGTCAAAGTTCCAACTTTTTGACAAGTATTTTTTTAAATACAAGTTTATAATGTAAGATTTTTACTTTAAACACCTCCACGACCCCCATACTATTCAATCCGTCCATCAGCACAATGTTTTGAGTGCGTTACATTGAGTTCTACCACAAAACATGATTTGACACCCCCCAAAAAAACACGTTTCCAAGCAATAATTTTTGCGTAAAGTTACTTAGTTTCATGTACAGAATGCTTGGTTGACGGCTTCGTGATGAGGTGATTAACACGGTGTATATAATCCGATACTGAACTGCAAATTGCGAACAATTAATAACCAATTCGCTCTAAGCGTTTTCAAACGTCTTTCATAATGCGCACAGCAAAGGAGTAGAACTCTCTGCCTGCGTCTATGTTTCCGAACGCTTACAAACCTAATCTCTTCAAAGTTAGAGTGAACAGGCTTCTTCTGGGTAAGCTCGTACCATCGTTGAGTTTGTCTCTGTCATCTTTTACCTAGACTTGAGTCAAGAGCAACCACAGCGCAAATAAAAATAATACTTATATAAATACTTCACGGTTGCCGCAGTGGTTGGGCAATCGACTGCTGCGCTGCGTGTCGCGGGTTCGATCCCCGCACGGAACAAATATATGTATGGCCTACAGATAGTTGTTCCGGGTCTGGCTGTTTGTGTATGTGAGTTTAAATGTTTGTAAACGCACCCACGATACAGGAGAAATTCCTAGTGTGGGGCATTTTTTAATAATAAATAAAAAAGAGTGTCGTAGGCGAGTCTGGCGTTCACCTTAACTAAGATCCTTTCGGTTGCTCAAGAACGGATTAGTTCAAGAGTTTAGGGGTCAAGTTTTGAAGGTTTGAATTGGCAGGGTTGGATTGTCAAGGTCGCAACTCGAAGTTGACCCTTCTTAGAGATTTGTTATGCTGGTGACGGTTGGGGCCAAGAATTCATCATCATCATCTGCTTAGCCCTTTTCAGTTTTAACTTGTTAAGTTTTTTAATGAGTAAAAAAATTGTTGTCGGCAAGGTTGGCGAAGTTGCTGAGCGTTGACTGCTGCGTTGCGTGTTGCGGGTTCGATCCCCGCACGGAACAAATATATGTATGACCTACAGATAGTTGTTCCGGGTCTGGCTGTTTGTGTATGTGAGTTTAAATGTTTGTAAACGTACCCACGATACAGGAGAAATTCCAAGAGTGCGGCAAAGTTTATAAAAAAAATGAGTCAAAATCTCAGTAATATTTTGGTTATGGCTTACATTCTGAGTCATCATCTGCCCAGCTTTTCTCCAAAGGTTTCCAAATGTTGGGGTCAGCTTCCAGTCTAAGTGGATGCAGCTGAATACCATTATTTTACATGGAGCGACTGCTTATCTGACCTCCACAACCCAGTTAGTAGAGGAAATACGGCGCTTTCCTAGGCACGCAGGAAACCTGGTATGTTATGATGGTCACCCATCCACAGGCCGACCTAGGCAAGCGCAGTTTAACTTTGAGGATCAACCCTTGCGGCAGTTATTATTTAACTACAATTCCCTCAACATTCTTCCAGTGTATTCACAAATAATTAAGAAGAAATGAGATGACTACTTGAAATGTGTGTTTACTTCACACCCTGCCTTCCCCTTTGAGAAACACAGGCGTGATGTAATAGTACTATTACCGCCATTCCCACATATTCTGACACGTTTCCAAGAACAGTAGAACATGCTAATTGCCGTCTCCCGAACAATATGTGGGTTACATAGAGTAAGGAATAACTGTTCTAGAGGTGGGCAGTACGATGGAGATGTCAATAAGGTGAAGAAACAGTGCCGTGTGCAGACGTATAGGTTACATGTAACATAACATCACGCCTGTAATCCCCAAAGGATTTAGGCAGAGATGTACCTAATAGGACACCCACATTTCGCCAGTTGTGTTAAAATCCCATGTATTAGGGAGGAGCCTATTGCCATCAACCAAGCACATATCCAGACTGCGTGGCTGCTACTGCGAAATTCCTGATAGGTAAACCCAATATCACTTTGCTCGACCCGGGAAACGAACCCACGACCCCATGCTCATTTTTTTTTTCCTTTTGCATTTGATGTGTTTCTTTGGCCGTATAACACTTCATGCTCAATAGCCGCGCTTGCAGTCACTAGACCAACGTGCCAGCCGAAATTGGAGGTCATTAAAAACAAAAATCTCTCTTGTACCTTAGCGCGAGTAAACACGCTAGTTTTGTACAAAAAGTTATACCAATGCCACCTCTAGCATCGTCTCCTTGCTCTGTGGTGGCAAATATTGAATTATACAAGTCTGAGTGTCATGTAGGCTCCCTAATGGAGTCTTCTACGGAATATGTAAGTTAAGTAAGTGAATTGTGAAGAGTGCCTTCTCACGGACACTATACTATGAAACATCTAAGGTCTGCTTGCAAAATAAATATCATCATCTGACTTTTCCCAAACTATCTTGGGATCGGCTTCCAGTCTAAGCGGATGCAGCTGAGTACTAGTATTTTAAAAATCAAAATCAAAAGTCATTTATTCAAACTAGGCTGCTAATCAGCACTTTTTGAACGTCAAAATTACATGAGACAGTCCCCCAAAACGCCCGCCCTTGGCCACTTCCTAGTGTTTTAGCTGGGAGGAAGAAGTGGCGGAACAAACTCCCCAGCAACACATCTGTCTGTTAGGTTAGAAGAACCAGATTCTTTACAATATTGTTCAAGTTTACATGAAGCAACTGCCTATCTGACCTACACAACCTAGTAACCAGGTAATACGATACCCCTAGGTAAGACTGGATATCAGGCTTTTTGTTTCTGACTACTCGTAACGACTGTCAAAGATTTATAAATGACAGCCGCGACCAACGGCTTAACGTGCTTTCCGAGGCAAGGAGGAAACACGGGATGTAATTATGGTCACCCATCCACGGACCAACCTCGGCAAGCACGGCTTAACCTTAAAGATCGACCTAAGCGGCTGTTATTATTAGGCCACAAGCTTCTCCTATATTATTGTGTTTAAATGTACCCTAAATGAAGCTGAAAGGCATTTTTTTCTCCATGTCATAGTGTTTTTTTTTTTTGTAGAACTAGAAGGTCCCTGGTATAGACCAGGGACTGGTATTTACAGAGATATTGGAGGTAAAAGATCCAATTTTTTTTTTAAAGAAGTAGTTCTAAAAAGAAGTTTAAACTAAGATATCAATGCGAAAGTTTGTGAAGATGTATGGACGATTATTACTGTTTCACGCAAAAATTACTGAATGGGTCTGGATGAAATTTAGCAATGGGATAGATAATAGTCTGGAGTAGTATCCATACTAATATTATAAATGCGAACGTCACTCTGTTTGTTTGTTTGTTTGTTACCTTTTCACGACTAAACGGCTGATCAGATCTTAATGAAATTTGGCAAGAAGATAGATTTCAATCTGGGGAAGGACATAGGCTATATATCATCACACTACGACCAATAGGAGCGCAGCAGCAATGAAAAATGTTGCGAAAACGGGGAAAATGTGACGCAGACGAAGTTGCGCGGGACAGCTAGTATATGATAATTTTTATCCCGTCAGTACGATCCCTTGGTACAGTTACGAACAAAATGCGGGCAAAGCCGTTAATGAGCCTAAGCTAGATAATGAGTAATTGTATTTTTTTTTTGGATGTAGTACATAGTATTGCCGCTTGGCATTTTCAAGTGATTGTATTTCCTCGAATGAGCTCATTCACAAAAACTTCAAACGTAAGTTCTTACCAAGACTTACTGACATATTCAGTTCGTAAGGATTTCGAGTGAAGTCATGCAACTAGGAAGAACTTGGAAGGTTCTAGGTAAAAAGTTAACCGGTATAACCAGAACAGGTATACCGACGCTTCTGTTATTTACGTGTTCTCTGAATTAGTAGAATGAACTGCATATAAGTTCTGGGTTCGAATCCCAGGTTGGGAAAAGTGTTATTGGATTTTTCCGTCAGGTAATTGGTTCCCGGTTAATGGCAATAGGGACTTAAAATGTAACTGGTGAAATCTGGGTATACTATTAGGTTCACCTGTGCCTAACCAGACTGTTGAAAATGGACGGCACGGTTGGCGCAGTGGCTGAGAGTTCGACTGCTGCGCTGCGTGTCGCGGGTTCGATCCCCAACGGAACAAAAATTTGTATGGCCTACAGATAGTTGTTCCGGGTCTGGCTGTTTGTGTCATCATCATTTCAGCCAAAAGACGTCCACTGTTGGACATAGGCCTCCCCCAAGTTTCGCCACATTGACCGGTCCCGTGCGACTCGCATCCAGCGGATCCCCGCAACCTTCACCAGGTCATCGGTCTACCTAATGGGAGGCCTTCCAACGCATCGTCTTCTGGTTCGCGGTCGCCTTTCCAGAAGTTTTCGGTCCCATCGGCCATCCCTTCTGCGAGCAATGTACCCTGTCCACTGCCACTTCAGTTTGGCAATAGGTATGGTGACTCATTTTTTTTCTTTGTCTATCGGGTAGATTATTAAAAAGTATTTGACACGTGTTGTTTCTTTTTTCACGTAATCGTAAAATTACGGAGATATTTTGAGTTGAAATGGCGCATGACGTCACGGCTCAGTACATTTTATACCTAGTTGTGACGTAGTGAGCCCCCACTCTCAAACTTTAATGCGTTTTAACTAAGTATGTTTTTGTTAACTTGATAAAACAAAAAATACGTATCTAATATTTTTGTATTACCTGATTGACGGACAAAATAGAATTTCGTTTTCTGTACCCAGTCATCATCCCTATTCTTCTTTCATTCTTTCTCTGCTGTTTGTGTATGTTACTTACAGTTTAAATGTTTGTAAACGCACCCACGATACAGGAGAAATTCCTAGCGTGGGGAAACGTATTAAAAAAAACCCTATGATCATGAAGAGTCGTAGGTTTAAAGGGCAAGCCAAGCTTTTAAGCTTGTTTATAAGCACTGCCACTGCTTGTCCTTTACCCCACCATTTGAATGCAAACTTTCACCAGGACGCAAAGACAAAACAATCATTCAATTCTCCGCTCTTTCTAAACTCGCATATCAGAAAGCAAGCAGTGCCGGGTTGTTTGTTAGTTAAGACCGTCACCGACAGATGTCGGGCCGCTTAGTACTCTCTATATTAGCTGGGAGGTGCAAGTTATGAGATAATGTTTTTTTTTCCTTTTCATAACGACCAGTGGCGTTTTTTTATAGTCCGTTGATAGTTGTATAAAAAATTCGCTTTTAAAAGGGGACTCTAGCCCCGAGGAATTTGAAGAATAGGTAGAAGAAACTATTGCCGTCACGCTACGCCCTACCAAGCCCCCGTATAGAACGAAAGGGACAACTGCAGCTCAGGCTGATTTTACCTACAAAAATCTTGACCAAAAGACTTTTTGTATTCCGCTGTTTTCTTCTTCAAAACTAAACTCATCTAAATAGTTCTTATATCAAAATTTAGAAGAAATGTATATCTATGCTTCTATTATTTTTTTTTGTTAAAAACTTATCTTATTTGTCTGATAGTCGTCTGAACATGGCGGTAAAAACGTGTTTTTTTTTTGAGGTTTTTGGATTGTCATAACTTTTTTATTCATTATGTTTTGAAAAAAAAAAGGAAATGATAGGGCATGTATTAATAAAACCTAGATTTTTTAAATTTTTGCTCCAGACGCATTCTCCACGGAGAAAACAGCGGAATACGTTTGTATGGAGAAAGGCCCACTAGAGTCCCCTCTTAAATACAGAAAATGGGCCACTAAGGCGCTGGCTCCACGAGCGAGAGAATCGCGACGAGTCCGCCCTTATATCGTCGGATAATCTCCACGAACGAGCGATAATTCCGCCGCGTATCGTCGCGAGTCGTAACGGAATCGCAGCGTTTCCGCGGCGACTCGTAACGGTATCGCCGCGTTTCCTTGACGACGCGTTGCATTTAATGCTCGACGGCTGAAATGACGCTGCGTTTGACAGCGCGCCCGCTGCGCGCTCGTAGCGAGCGCGCGGCGGTCCCGCTGCTAGTCGCGGCGGGCTAGCGACGATGTAATGACGTTTCGCGCGCTTATTGCCACTCGTCGCATCGCGGCGATAATATCGCCGTGTGGAGACGGTTCCATAGAGAGTGTATAGAAATACGTGGCACGACGATAATATCGCCGCGATTCTCTCGCTCGTGGAGCCAGCGCCTGATTCTTGTCACTAACGGAACGCTTGCATATTTATGCACACGTTCGATATGTGACAACCGTTTTCTCAAACCGAAGTTAATTTTCGCTTGGGTTGATCTTCAGGGTAAGCCGCACATGGCTGGGTTGGTCCGTGGATGGGTGACCGCCCATTACATACCGAGTTTCCTCCGTGCCTCGAAAAGCACGTCAAGCCGTTGGCCCTGACTGTCATTAATAGATCTTTCACAGTCGTTACATATAGTCAGTGGCCCGAAAGTCTGACAACCTGTCCTACCAAGGTGTATTGTATTATCCAGTACTAACTGGCTTGTGGAGGTCAGATAGACAGTCGCTCCATGTAAAATACTGGTATTCAGCTGCATCTGGTTAGACTGGAAGCTGACCCCAAAATAGTGAGGAAAAGGCAATCAATCGCCTATCTATTAAAATTAAAGTTCGTGAGTATATTCGTAAAAAAAACTAGCACTATCGTCACAACGTTAATATTTTCCCCATAGTTCCCTTTTATATTAGTATTTACATTATGATATAAAGGGTGTAAAATATCTCTTAACGAAGCCGAAAGGCACTGGTTCTCCCTGTTCTTGCGAGCATTTTTTTGTTCTACACCATACCTGGGAACCTTCTTGTTACGCAGATATTAGGGGTCCAAGTTCCCACTTTTTGACAAGTATTTTTATAAATACAAGTTTTTAATATTAGATTTTTACTTTAAACACCTCCACGACCCCCGTACTATTCAATCCATCTATCAGAACAATGTTTTGAGTGCGTTACATTGAGTTCTACCACAAAACATGATTTTACACCCCCCAAAAAAAAGTCGTTTCCCAGCAATAGTTTTTGCGTAAAGTTACTGAGTTTCATGTACAGAATGCTTGGTTGACGGCTTCGTGATGAGGTGATTTACACGGTGTATATTAATAGTATTTTTATAGTATTTTATATATCCTTTGCAGTTTGTTTTAGTATTCATTGAATAATATTTTATAGATATACACCGACCACTGTTTGTCTCCGTATCACCCAAAGGTTGACAGGTAGAAAATGCCTATGCGATTAAGTCCGCCTCTTAACTTTGTGCTTGAAGATA
The DNA here is from genome assembly GCA_963082945.1 of Cerastis leucographa. Taxonomy (NCBI): domain Eukaryota; kingdom Metazoa; phylum Arthropoda; class Insecta; order Lepidoptera; family Noctuidae; genus Cerastis; species Cerastis leucographa. Next base: position 4,952,465 of record OY720374.1, on the reverse strand, counting down.
TAAATAAATAAAAAGGCTAGGCAGATGCCAAAATGTGGGTGTACCTATGCTTAAGCGTTCATAGATAGGGGTAAGGTTTTGTTAATCATTCAAGTAATCCCACTAATATCATGAATGCGAAAGTTTGTAAAGATACATTTATGTATGGATGTTTTTTTTACCACTTAATGGTTCTGGATGAAAATTGGCACAGCAATAGATAATAATCTGGAATAGTACATAGGATAACTTTTATCCCAATACCAAACGGGGCGAAGCCGAGGTCATAAGCTAGTTTATTATTTTTTCAGACACAAGTTTATACCTTAAACCAAACCTTGTGAATTACGTTTAACGGCAGCGTATTTGTCGACACACGCCCCGTTTATTGGTTTAAACCTAATTCCAACAAATTCTGCTCAATATTGACATTCGCCAGTTCATCTTTGACCCGACGCTGAAAGGGATGATTTAGTTAATTACGTTTTGTTAGTTAGGGTTAACTCTACATAGATAGGGAAATAATTTTAGATATCTGAACTGCTTTTGAGGACAATATATGTGTATTATTATGCTTTCAGTTGCGTCCGATTGGACTTCAACATAATTGAAGTGAAACTTCTTATGCGACTTCCAACAAGTTTAACGCTACCATGGAGGGGAAATAGTTTCTAAAACTCACTAAGAGATGGCAGTATTACAAGATTTGTGACTACGTAGTTCTACTAGGTATGCAAGATGGCGTGCAGTCATGCATTCAACTCTTCGGTCTGACCAGCCTTCGCTCAATTTCAAGGAGTAGAATAACCTCGATAAACTTATGTAATAATTATGTAATAAAATAATACAACAAGAAAACAACAAAGTGTTATTTGGAAGCTCAATAGAATAACGAGAGTGAATGCGTGGCACTCGAACGCATGCGTGTAGTGTTACGAAGTTTCACTTCTTCCGCGTGGAGGGACTCCACGCACAGGTTTTTTTATTTGGGTAAAGCTTATGTAGGTAATATAAAATTTAAAAAATATGAGATTTTTGGGGGTTGCAGTCACCCCCTGTGGCGATGGCCATGGTGATAAGTGACAAGAGTTCAAATTTCGAGTCGACCGGTCCTATGGAAGTTGTTTATATCCCTTCATCAACTAGAAAAGAGGTGATGATCTTCAATCGCAGATTTTCTTGAAACATAGCTAAAATCACTCTCGATGAAGACACCTTTCAAACAAAATATCACTCTCGATAAAGACACAAAACCAACTTGATCAAAATCGGTTCACCCGTCTAAGAGCTATGATGCCACAGACAGACGCACAGATACACACGCCAAACTTATAACACCCCTCTTTTTTGGTCGGGGTTTAAAAATAACTAGAATTAGAATTCCCCAGCTAAATATCCAAATGGAATACCGATATCACCAAACCGGATGACAGCTCTAACTATATTTGGCATATAGATTATACCTTGCTACTGTGGTATAGGCTGGAATTGGAGCACTGCCCAATTAGCGATGATAGGCGTACTGGGACGTTTTACATGCGAAGCTGTGGAGTCATGAATAATCCATACTAATATCGTAAATGTGTGAGGATCAGATAAACTGGTACAGATATATTGCAAAACGGTTGCAGACGCCCATGTCCGAAGCCGGTCCGTAAACGGCTAAAGATATTTTGATGATATACTAAGTGTTGTTTTGCATCCTCGTCAAATTCAAGGAGTAGCTATGCTTATGATTCTCAACCTGAATCAATAATAAAATGGGTAGGTATTTTTTTTTTCTTTTTACCGACATGACTTCCAATTGTCTCGATCCAGAGACAATGTGGACATGTGATCGCTGTTCTTGTCTAGCTCGTCCCGCCATCTTTTAAAAGGTCTACCGCGACGACTTTTGGCTGTGTCAGGGCTCCAGTAAGTGGTTATTTTGGCTTGGCTTGGGCATGCGGCAGACGTGCCCAGTCCAGTCCTACTTCAGCTTAGCGGCTTTTTAAGCGACATCAGAAATTTGTGTGGTATGGTCGGTTAGTTACATACTGCATGTGCAAAACGGTGCAAATCATTCTCAATAACCATCCCCCTCCGGACTACATTTCATCTGAGTACCACCCTAGCTGAAGATGTCCGACATAATATCGTTCCTCCCAGCGGATGAGTTAATGCAATTTGCAAATTGAACAGTTCCTACTATCCGTTGTAATGGGAACAAGCTGACTCGTGACATAATGTGTTCGTCGTATATGGAGGAGCTCGTATTTATTTATTTATATTTGGATCGCCAACAGAGGCTACACAATTACATGCACTCTAACATATACATGGACAATGCAAGTGTGCGCTTCCAATTATAGGCAACCACATCGTTTACTTAATAACTAGGCAGGTACAAAAAGTTTGATAAGTAAGCAATAATTAAAATTAATCAAAGTACAGTATACGAAAATCATAGAAATTAATGAATGAATTATTATTATAAAAGAATTAATTAATTATGAACCAATATGAAAACAAAAACAATAAGGGTACAAAATAATTTAAAAAAAACATACAAACTAATAACAAACCAATTCAAATAACAATCAAACAATAATCATAGCCATAGAGATCTCCAAAGACAAAACAAGACAAAAAAGAACAAAAAAATTATGACATGGATACTATTACCTTTACATCTTTTTTAAACTTTGGTAATTTGCATGTAATATCCAAATCATAATGCTTCGATACAACGTTATACTGCCTACAGAGCCTTGGCAAAACTGCGAAATGACCGAGGTGACTAAATAATAGCAGCCTCTCGGGTCTATCAAGGTTAAGCCGCGCTTGCCTAGGCATGGTCCGTAGATGGGTGACCACTGACCACAAATTATATACCGAGCTGCCTCGGTGGCTCGGAAAACATGTTAAGCCGTTGGTCTTGGCTGTCGTTTGTTGATCTTTGTGGCTCGAAAGTCTGACAACCAGTCTTACAAAGGGGCATCGTATTACCTAGTATAATTGGGTTGTGGAGGTTAGTAAGGCAGTCGCACCATATAAAAAAAATGGTATTCAGCTGCATCCAAATGCACCTTGCATTCGGTTAGACTAAAAGCCGACCCCAACATAGTCATGAAAAGGCTATGCAGATAATAATGACAGAACCACGGAACGAAGTGAATGTCATGCTCACTTAAATGTCACGCTGATGGTGGCGGGTGTGTCGGGTCGTTTAGTTCCCTTCAAAATGGTTGAGTTGAATGATGGCTGATACATGCGTCATGTTCGTGAACGGGCGCTGTCAGTTGGTGACTGGTCATCTCTTAGCTGCCACGGTTTATTTTAATTACATTATTTTTTAATTACTGATTTAATCTTTTACTCTGGACGCTCTTAACTTGCCCGTATTTCTACATTGTTCTCACATATTTGTAATTCTTAACATGAATGATGTAACCAAGATTTTGTAACATATTTTGATTTAAAAGAGTGTCCATGGAGTTTCTTGCCCGTTCTTCTCCATAGAGATCTACGCTACGGAATGGGCAACTACAGTACTTTCACAAGTTATTATGCCTTGTGACTGGGACTGTAGCTTCGCGTTTTATTTTGTTTTGTTGACTTTCAAAAGTGCCTGTAATGGTCTAATTGAAATAAATGCTCTGACTTTGACTTTGACTTTGAACGATCTTGGTATGTAATGGACATGGTTCCCCATCTACCGACCAACCTCAGCAAGCATGACTTAACCTTCAATAGACTCTTGCGGCTGTTATTATTCATCCTCCGCCCCACTATGACACATTTAATCCTGAAATAATAACCCACGCATTATTTAAAACTCATTATTTCTTGACCAAAGAATAAGAAAACCTGCAGGAACGTGAATAATTGATCCCCTCGAGACGGAAAGTAGGAGTTCATTAATAATGTCTTTGTTTTCGCATTGTTTTTCCGTAATCAGCACTTTTATCGGACGGTAAAGAAATTAAGAAAGAAAAAACATTTATTTGCGGTAAACATGGCGCGTAATACCGCAGTAATTTTCGGACTGTTAAAATATTTCCTAAGTCTTAAAGAAGGATAATATTTTGTTTTATTGTCAGGAATCGTTTACTGTCGCCAATTTCAAGTTTATGTATTTTATTGCTGAGGAAGGGGATGAAAGACGGTGTCTGATGAGATGAGATGTCTCTATAAGTTGCCTCATTAGCAAAGCGCGTCTGCTAAGCATGGGGTTCTGGGTTCGATTACCATCTCGGGCAAACTGTTATTGGTGTGGTTTTTCCATTAGGAATTTCTTATTATCAGCCACGGAGCATGGATTTGTGCTCGCTGGATGGCAATTAACATTAACATTGTAGGCAAAAATGGAAGCACATCGCTGAAAGAGCTATCCTCGGGGAAGTCAACGACCCACAGAACATCTCTCCAAGTACCTTGTCTGCGCAACCACGACCACTCTGACAAGAGTGTTTTGACTAAAAAGAAGAGGATGTGAACGGGCGCTGTCAGTTGTGACTGGTCATCTCTTAGCTGCCACGGTTTATTTTAATTACTTTATTTTTAATTACTGATTTAATCTTTTACTCTGGACGCTCTTAACTTGCCCGTATTTCTACATTGTTCTCACATATTTGTAACTCTTAACATGAATGATGTAACCAAGATTTTGTAACATATTTTGATTTAAAAGAGTGTCCATGGAGTTTCTTGCCCGTTCTTCTCCATAGAGATCTACGCTACGGAATGGGCAACTACAGTACTTTCATAAGTTATTATGCCTTGTGACTGGGACTGTAGCTTCGCGTTTTATTTTTTTTTACTTTCAAAAGTGCCTGTAATGGTCTAATTGAAATAAATGCTTTGACTTTGACTTTGACTTTGATGGCAATTATAGACCCGCCCCCAATTCATCATCATCATCAGCCTATAATGTTCCCACTGCTGGGACTCAGGCCTCCTCTTAATGAAAAGGAGTGGGTGGCCACCACGCGGGCCCAGTGCGGGTTTGTAGATGTCACATGTCTTCGAATTTTTAGTTCTAGAACATGCCGGTTTCCTCACGATGTTTTCCTTCACCGTTTTGAGAGCAGCGGTGATGATATAAATTACTCAAATTAATACGCCTGACTGGGTTGGAACTCACGGCTTACTGCTCGTAAATCGGGGCTGCTCAGTATACGGTCCGGAACTACTGCTACCTACCCGACACGTACAATGGCCCAATTAAGAGGCCAAGTACGGAAATAGCCTGGCTAACCTAACCTAACCTAAGTCGGGGCTGCCACCACTGGGCTACCGCCGCTCCCAATTACATGAGACTAATATATTAGATACCCTCCTACCTCTGCCTAACCCTTCGGGGCTTACAGGCATGATGTTTTGTTTTATGTGAGTTCAGAATTATCCTATTTTCTTTTATAGATCATACTTTTCATTCATACACCTATTATACTCTTGCACAATCACAAACAGGAATCCCACTCACACGCACACGTACACACCTCCCACACACACACACACACACAGCGCTATATTTGTATTAACTTAAGAATATATTATATTTTATTTTTTTCATACTTTTCATTTCTGTTTGTTTTTCATTTTTTATTGTTATTATTGTTTTATTTTGTTATTTCACTTCTTCTAAAATTGTTTTTTGTAGCACATATATGTTTGTTTTTTCCTATGTTGACATTAGTATCTAAGCCAAATAAAATGGAAGAGGGCGCTGACTCCTGACATACAGGTACACCTAGTTCAGGAGTTCAGGCTTCAAATAAGTTTCTGTAACGTATTATGTCAATAAAGAATTTGAATTTGAATTCTCCAATTACACTTCTTGATCCTTATTCCTCTTGACTAATGATTCTTGAGATCGGATAATTTATATCTGAACAGTCCGTCTTCGTTAATCTTCAGAGGAAAGCTATCAGCGATAACAATGAAGGAAAAGTAAAATATAAGCTGTAAACGGTGTAAGTGTTCATTGTAGGATCTGTCCGAACAAACTGAAATTCAAACTCTTTATTGCATCTATGTGTTTAAGTATGAGTTTGTTCGGATACATCCTAAAATGGGGAAGACACATGTCATGTATGTCACACGTCTCCTAAGTTTTAAAAGAAGAAAAAAATACAAAGTGATAAAAAAAAAGTGCGTGGAGTGAAACTTCGTAATACTATACGCATGCGTTCGAGTGTATGTGAGTTAATAAGCTTCTGAATAATATTTTGTTGTTTTCTTGTTGTATTATTTTCATTACATAATTATTACATATGTTTATCGAGTTATTCTACTCATGGAAATTGAGCGAAGGCTGGTCACACCGAAGAGTCGAATGCATGACTGTTTGCACGCCATCTTGCGTACCTAGTAGAATTACGTAGTCACAAATCTTGTAATACTGCAATTTCTTTGTGAGTTTTAGAAAATATTCCCCCTCCATGGTAGCATTAAACTTGTTGGAAGTCGCATAAGAAGTTTCACTTCAAAAATACACACATAAAAAACATAAAACACACTAACAAAAATCTATAAATGCAACGGGACGGAAGATAATAGTTGACAGCTTGCACGTGGTGACTGCGACAAGCAGGTTACGACTCCGTATGATGCAGAGCATTTTTTTCCGTTTTGGTTCTAGCTAGGACATGCTTTTACCGTTATCATCCATACTAATATTATAAATGCGAATGTCACTCTGTTTGTTTGTTATCTTTTCACACTAAACGGCTGATCGGATCTTAATGAAATTTGGCAAGAAGATAGATTTCAACGTGGGGAAGGACATAGGCTATATATCATTACGCTACGACCAATGGGAGCGGAGCAGCAATGAAAAATGTTGCGAAAACGGGGAAAATGTGACGCAGACGAAGTTGCGCGGGACAGCTAGTAGCACTATATGTATATATATATATATATTATATATATATATATATAATTTTCTTGTAAACATGACCAATTTTCACAAGAAAATCACAAAAAAGGCCTTGCCAGGAATTTTCTATTTTCGAAAATTACCGTTTTTTTTTTTTTTGCGGATGGGAAATCATCAAATGACTTCTCCCGCTCTGGGCGGAGCGGGAGGGAGTGTCAGACTTGTACTGACTAAAACCCACCCATGTTCCTTCTAAGCCCTTTGTGTTCCAGGGCCGCGGTATCTCTTTCGAACAACCCGCAGCTTCGAAAATTACCTTGACTAATGATTCTCTATAACGCATCAGGCTGTTTAACTTAATCTTTCGACCATCTATTTTCGTAAATCATCAGTTCGCTTAAGGGAGCAACAAAATGCTCAAAAGCTTGTTCAACGAACCGAATTCAATATTACAAACTGGATCCAAATTCCCTAGACTACCTTTGAACTGAGCTCGCCAATTTCCCACTACGAAGCGTGGGTCGTAGGTATACTCGTACAGGGTGATTCGTTATGATTGGTCAGTGGGGACTGTGTGTAAGTAGCAGTGATAGACTAGTGACCAGCGGCTGTCATTTGTAGATCTTTGACAGTCGTTACAGGTAGTCAGTAACACGAAAGTCTGACAAACAGCCTTACCAAGAGTATTACCCAGTACTAACTGAGTTGTGGATGTCAGATAAGCAGTCGCTCCATGTAAAATGCTGGTACTCAGCTGCATCCGGTTAGACTGGAAGCCGGCCTCAGCATAGGTGGGGTAAAGGCTAGGAAAATGATGAAAACGATAGCTTAGAAGTGAACGTCAGACTGCCAAGTCATAATTATAATCAAATGCCGCCTATAAGCCTCGGACTTGGCTTTACATGCCGTCGAGAAAAGGCTTGATTCCCTCACGATGTTTTCCTTCACCTAAGCAAGTGATACTTGTACAATACGCACATGATTTCGAAAAATCAGAGGTACATCTAGTGTTCGAATTCGAGATCGAGAATCAGTTTCTTCTAGGCAAGCGTGCTCCACCCTAGACTGCACGACTGCACAACAGACGAATTGCGGCCTAACGCATGCCGATTTAGTATTTAAACATCCCGTATGTCCAACATAGTATGTAGCAGTTCGTTGCTCGTTTGAATTTTAAAATGCAATATTCTCTGTGCGACCGCCTCAGGGAATTTAGTTTGGACCAATTTGTTGACCAATTTGTAACGACTGTTCTTTTCTCGAATAAAGATTTTTAGGCACTGGTCTAGTTTGGTTTTTCGTCAACTAAACTAGGATAAAAATGACATATAAAATATTTTTTTTATGTCATGATTAGCCAATTTTAGTTAAGGTCGGCGCAGTATTTGCAGTCTTTTTCCATATTTCAGTTTGGACATCCACTTTCATACTCAAAACATTTCTCACGACTTTTTGTAAACCATCGAGAAAAAACCTTGTTTTTAATTGGATAACACGATATCAAATAAATAACATAAATAAAACTTGGATATCAATAATAGGGGATAATCCTATTTTTTTTTCTTTGTCCGTCGGGTAGTTTATTGAAAGTATTGGACACGTATTTTTTCTTTTTTCACGTGGTCATAAAAATACGGAGATATATTGAGTTGAAATGGCGCATGACGTCACATGTAGGTAAGTTTTATACCTACTTGTGACGTAGTAAGCCCCCACTCTCCAACTTTAATGAGTTCTAACTAAGTAATTTTTTGATATTTTGATAAAACAAAAAATACGTGTCTAATATTTTTGTATTACCTGTCTGACGGACAAAATAGAATGGCGTTTTCTTTACCCAGTCCGATCCCCTATTGTCAGACTTTCGAGCTACTGACTACATGTATTGATGTAACGACGTCCAAGATCTACAAATGGCATTCGGGACTAACGGCGGTCACCCATCTACGAATTAACCTAGGCAACCTGAAGATTGATTGATTGATATTATATCATTTCGAAGTTCGAACGGTGTCTCGTTGTGAATCCGTGATAAAACAAATGAGTTTGTTTTCGAATTGTGTGCGCTCACTTGAGAGGGAGAGTCAGATATAATACAGAAAAGTAAAAGTCATTTATTTAAATCTTACTAGATAAGCTTTAATGTTTAGAAGTAAAATTGGCACTGTTAGCGTGCCAATCTGTCTATTGTTTTAAATGTTGATAATATCTCTAAATGGTGCCAAGAATTGTGTTGATACCGTTCGTGAAATTTAACAGTGGCATGCCGGATTGGAAGTGCTTTTCCGGGCGTAAAGTTTAATTATTTGAAACTTTTGGAATAGAGTCTTAGTACTGTGAACCCATAAAACACTGCCAACCAATACCGAGCAAATTGTGTATTTTTTAATAATTTACGTGATATAATAATAAATTGAAATTAATTTATACGTTCACAGATAGACAACACGCCTAATCAGTGTATCTAGAAGAGTTGGTTACCAAAAAATAAAAAAATAATACCAGCCAAGTGCGAGCCGGACTCGCAAACGATGGGTTCCGTACCATTATTTATAAAAAACGAGCAAAAAAACACATTTTTGTATGGGCACCCCCTTAAATGTTTATTTTATTCTGTTTTTAGTATTTATTATTATAGCGGCAACAGAAATACATAATCTGTAGAAATTTCAACTGGTTAACAGTGGATAGTTACTATCGTGGTTCATGAGATACAGCCTGGTGACGGACGGACGGACGGACAGCGAAGTCTCAGTAATAGGAACTCTAATAAGGAACTCTAAAAATCATCAATACAACCCCCAAAGTTCATTCAACCCCATGTAATGACTTTTTCATGAAATAGTGTTTCAATGGCATGAGGGTTGTTTTTATAATTTTAATTATTATGGAGGAGAGAGCAGCGGTGAACCAGTGGTGGCAGCCCCGACTTACGAACAGTAAGTCGTGGGTTCGAACCCAGAAATGCACATTACTTTGTGTAATTTATTTCATCACCGCTGCTCTCAAAAACGGTGAAGGAAAACATCGAGAGGAAACCGGCATAATTATCCTAAAACTAAAAAAAACCGGCCAAGTGCGAGTCGGACTCGCGCACGAAGGGTTACGTACCAATATTTATAAAAACCACCATACGATCTGCAAATGAAACTAGTTTTTAGTACAACGGACGCTTAGCGCCATCTATCGATATTTCTATGTAGTTTTTCGAAATTTTCGAGTCAAATACAATTGGTCGACTATTACTCATATACTTGTCAAGCCCACTTATGTGTGATAGTTTTCCTTTAAACTTCGTTATATAATTATAGGTACTACTGCCGTGACATTTGAATTTCTAACTACAACCGTTTAGTCAGTACAGGGGGGGGACACTTGACTCTAACCAAAATTGGTACTTTAAAGCTTGATAAGTCACGAACTGTTTACTTAATCAAAAAACAGTCTTCACAAACCCCTAATATTTTACAAGACCTATCCAACGATATCCCACACAATGATAAGGACGAAAAAAAAAATATTATCCCCACTTTACATGTAGGGGAGGTACCCTAAATAATGGTTTTTTTCACAATTTTATGTTACCACTTTTTTAGCGTCATTGATTTGTATACTTATGCCGAATCACAACTTACTAGTACCAATAATTTTTATGAGCTAAACCGCGGACAGACAGACAGACGGACATACCGAAACTATAAGGGTTCCTTGTTGACTACGGAACCATAAAAATTCGTAGGTAGGGTAGGTAGGGTAGGTAGGGTAGGTAGGGTAGGTAGGGTGGGTAGGGTAGGTAGGGTGGGTAGGGTAGGTAGGGTGGGTAGGGTAGGTAGGTTGGGTAGGGTAGGTAGGGTGGGTAGGGTAGGTAGGGTGGGTAGGGTAGGTAGGGTGGGTAGGGTGGGTAGGGTGGGTAGGGTGGGTAGGGTGGGTAGGGTAGGTAGGGTGGGTAGGGTAGGTAGGGTAGGTAGGGTAGGTAGGGTAGGTAGGGTAGGTAGGGTAGGTAGGGTAGGTAGGGTAGGTAGGGTAGGTAGGGTAGGTAGGGTAGGTAGGGTAGGTAGGGTAGGTAGGGTAGGTAGGGTAGGTAGGGTAGGTAGGGTAGGTAGGGTAGGTAGGGTAGGTAGGGTAGGTAGGGTAGGTAGGGTAGGTAGGGTAGGTAGGGTAGGTAGGGTAGGTAGGGTAGGTAGGGTAGGTAGGGTGGGTAGGGTAGGTAGGGTGGGTAGGGTAGGTAGGGTGGGTAGGGTAGGTAGGTTGGGTAGGGTAGGTAGGGTGGGTAGGGTAGGTAGGGTGGGTAGGGTAGGTAGGGTGGGTAGGGTGGGTAGGGTGGGTAGGGTGGGTAGGGTGGGTAGGGTAGGTAGGGTGGGTAGGGTAGGTAGGGTAGGTAGGGTAGGTAGGGTAGGTAGGGTAGGTAGGGTAGGTAGGGTAGGTAGGGTAGGTAGGGTAGGTAGGGTAGGTAGGGTAGGTAGGGTAGGTAGGGTAGGTAGGGTAGGTAGGGTAGGTAGGGTAGGTAGGGTAGGTAGGGTAGGTAGGGTAGGTAGGGTAGGTAGGGTAGGTAGGGTAGGTAGGGTAGGTAGGGTAGGTAGGGTAGGTAGGGTAGGTAGGGTAGGTAGGGTAGGTAGGGTAGGTAGGGTAGGTAGGGTAGGTAGGGTAGGTAGGGTAGGTAGGGTAGGTAGGGTAGGTAGGGTAGGTAGGGTAGGTAGGGTAGGTAGGGTAGGTAGGGTAGGTAGGGTAGGTAGGGTAGGTAGGGTAGGTAGGGTAGGTAGGGTAGGTAGGGTAGGTAGGGTAGGTAGGGTAGGTAGGGTAGGTAGGGTAGGTAGGGTAGGTAGGGTAGGTAGGGTAGGTAGGGTAGGTAGGGTAGGTAAAAAGTGCATTGCAACGCATGCCGGGGACAGCTAGTCTGTTATAGTTTACCTATAAACCACTCTCTGTCTACGATGACAGTGGCTATTCACTTCAAACCATTTGTCGTAGACAGCCGTAACGAATGGTCTGGTCGAGATATTGCAGGCTGTATTGTTGTGACAGAGAGAGATGTGATGTAGTTTTGATCAGGGTCAGTTTATGAGATTGGGATGCTGGGTATAACAGAAGTAACGTAAATTGTCATCACACAAGAGAGCAGTGCTGGCCCAGTGGTGGCATACCCAACTTACGAGCAGTAAGCCGTGGGTTCGAACCCAGCCAGGTGCATTACTTTGTGTAGTTTATGTCATTACCGCTGCCCTTAAAAACCATGAAGGAAAACATCGTGAGGAAATCGGCATGTCTTAGAACAAAAAATTCGAAGACATGTGACATCTACCAACCCGCTCTGCGCCCGCGTGGTTGATTACAGCCCACTCCCTCTCATAGAGAGGAGGCCTGTAGTTATAAGCAGTAACTTAGGCTACAACTATTTTAGAAAAATTCTAATATCAGGTAGACGAAGTCGCGGGCAACAGCTAGTAATGTAATAAATTCATAATGAGTCCATAAGCCGCGATTTTTAACCCCAGAAACAATATTTCCCAGCAATATTCTTTGCGTAGAGTGTCTTAGTTAAATACAGAATGCTTGATTGACAGCTTTGTGAGGTTTCCGTTTAATGCAGCACCATGTGTATGAAGTTGACTATAGCTATGCGTTATGCATTGTATACACATTTATGTATACATAAATATCTCAAACTCGTTTCGTGCAGAATTTTAGAAACCCCACGCTTGTATTTTCTGGGAAAACGTTCTAGAAAATTTCCGCTATGGCCATTCAAAAAGAAATATAGCAATGAGCTTTTTACGTTTTTGAAAAGTAATGTATGTCTTCATGCAGTATGAGAAAATTTAAAAAGTAATTAGAACATTTTTCTTGCCTTGATACATATACTTTTACTTAGCTACTGCCCGCGACATCGTTCGCGTGAAAATTTTGATGGGTTTGGGTTTCAAAATTTCCACGCGGGGTATGAAAAATAGATGTTGGCCGATTCTCAGACCTACCCGATATGCACACAAAATTTCATCTGTTATCCTCGAAGTTTTAATGTGTGTGCGTGAGACTAAAATGAGGAACAGAACATTACCTTTTATCTTTTCTGTGTTCGTAACCTATAATACAAATTATATCTCTGAACATAACAAGTTTGAAGGCCAAGGTGAATCACGCAGTTACTGATACTTATTTCAGTGTTCTATTTTATTGATAACTTGTGTAGTGAATTGCTCGATAATGTGTTTGTTTACCGTTTAGGAATGAGAACCTTTGGAAATAATGTAAAACAGCGGCAGTTTTTCCTGATATATTAAGTACTAATTAGCAATCAAAATCAAAATATTTTTATTTCACATAGGCCTACATGGGCACTTGTAAAACGTCAGCAAAAAAGTTGCACGGTTCGGGTTGGTCGTTTCCTATGGAGAAGAACCGGCAAGAAACTCCATGGTTACTCTTTTAAAATCTGTTGGTCAAATGTTATCAATTAGAACTCTAGTCATAGTTAAAATTATTACGTTTCTTGTTTTCTATTTTGGTGCTTGTTGAAATATTTGTTTGTTTATTTAATTTATATAAAAACTGTGTGTGTGTGTGTGTATTTATTCTGTTTGTTTGTTGTTTTTTTGTTGACATAACTGGCAATATGTGGGTGTACTTTTAGGTACACCTTCTGCCTTACCCTAAGGGTATTATAAGCGTGATGTTATGATATGTATGTGTGTAAATAATTTTGAGCAGCCCACATTAGATAGATGTTCTACGATCAATCAACATGAGCGTCCCCTAGGACCCACATATCACTCAATACCGTGTACTATCATCATCTGCCTAGCTTTTTCCAAAACTATCTTGGGGTCGTCTTCCAGTCTAACCGCATGCAGCTGAGTACCAGTATTTTACATGAAGCGACTGCCTATCTGACCTCCACAACCCAGTAACTGGGTAATACGATACCCCTTGGTAAGACTGGATGTCAGACTTTTTGGCTTCTGACTACTCGTAACGACTGTCACAACTGTCACTGTGTGTGTGACAATACCTCTCTACTATCTAGGAAGAATATTTATGCGTTACTTTAATAGTTTCAGAAGTTTATTTTTTAACTTTGTTTACAGTTTTATTTCACGTGAATGTCAATATTATTCTTGCGCTTTTAAAATATCATCATAATCATTCTTTTCCCCTTATCCCAATTTATTTGGGGTCGGCGCAGCATGTGGATTAGTAAATCTATGAAAGTATACTAGCTGTTCTTTTGCATTCTCGTCAAATTCAAGGAGGTAACTATGCTAATGATTCTCGACCCAAATCAATAATAAAATGGGTATGTATTTTTTTTATTTACGGTAATCGGTAAGTGAGAGTGTGTGAGGAGCTCGTGGCTAGATAATAACAGCCGCACGGGTCGATCTTTAAGGTTAAGCCGTGCTTGCCGAGGTTGGTCCGTGGATGGGTGACCATAATAACTTACCGAGTTTCCTCCGTGCCTCGGAAAGCATGCTAAGCCGTTGGTCCCGGCTGTCATTTGTAGATCTTTGACAGTCGTTTCGAGTAGTAAGAAGCCAAAAAGTCTGACATCCAGTCTTACCAAGGGGTATCGTATTACACTGTTACTGGGTTGTGGAGGTCAGATAGGCAGTCGCTTCATGTAAAATACTGGTACTCAGCTGCATCCGTTTAGACTAGAAGCCGACCCCAAGTTAGTTTGGAAAAAGGCTAGGCAGATGATGAATCGGTAAGTGTGAACCACCCGTGTTTTAAACGCGGCCCGTCTGATTCTCGCCCTAAAACCACGCTTTCACACATACAAACAATCGCAAACGTTTATTCGATAATGTCTTATTCCCTAAACTACATTAAGGGGGTTTTTTTTAAGTACTGACAAACTCAATTACGGTACCGTAATTTAAATTGATTATTTATGTATTTTGTGATAACCTCCTGAATTTTGACGAGGATGCAAAACAACACCTTGTATACATTTTCGAAAACTTGTAGATTATCTTATATATACTATTTTGTACCCAATCACAATGTGGGTACCTATTGAACATAAATATTGTCTGATAGAGAAAGCCTTGTAGCATTAAGTCCGCCTATGTACATGAAGTTAAAATAAATAAATACGTGTTGGTTATAGATGTATCTATAGTATATCCACAACCCACAAGATGTCAAAGTCTCATTTAATATGAGCCGTGCACGTGGTCTTGACTTCCATTCCCAGGTTGAGTAAAGAGTAAATTGATTTTTCCATAATAAACTGCTGTTACATGGAACTTTAAATTAACTAAGGAAATGCAGGTGTAGTTCAGGTCCTTTAAAGAGGAAAGTTGAGAGCGGCGGTGGCCCAGTGGTGGCAGCCCCGACTTACGAGCAGTAAGCCGTGGGTACGAACCCAGGCAGGCACATTACTTTGTATAATTTATTTCAACATTCTGCTCTCAAAAACGGTGAAGGTGAGGAAACCGGCATGTCCTAGAACCAAAAATTCTCTAAAGACATCTACTAACCCGCACTGGGCCAGCGTGGTGGATTACAGCCCACTCCCTCTCATAGAAGAGGAGGCCTATGTCCCAGCAGTGGGAACATTATAGGCTAATGATGATGATGAAAGAGGAAACGGTGCGGAGGTTACTGGGCTAGTTTTAATGTAATAAAATCTTACACCCCTTGGTTTTATCCTCAAAGACCATGGCGTGACGCCTTTATAAGTTTTTCACAAGAAGGCAAAAAAATAGTTTAAAACAATATACTCACTGGTTGTGACATAACATAAATCACGCCTCTGGTCCCCGAAAAGTAAGAAAGAGGTGTACTTAATACACCCACATTTTGCCAGTTATTTTAAAGTACCAAGTAATAGGGGGTGAGCCTATTGCCATCAATCAGGCACAGATCTAGACTCCGTGGCTGCTACTAAGAAATTGTTAATGAATAATCCCAATAACTTAATCTGCTCTGGTTGTCATCATCTGCCTAGCCTTTTCCCAAACTATCTTAGGGTCGGCTTCCAGTCTAACCGGATGCAGCTGAGTACCAGTATTTTACATGAAGCGACTGCCTATCTGACCTCCACAACCCAGTAACTGGGTAATACAATACCCCTTGGTAAGACTGGATGTCAGACTTTTTGGCTTCTGACTACTCGTAACGACTGTCAAAGATCTACAAATGACAGCCAGGACCAACGGCTTAGCGTGCTTTCCGAGGCATGGAGGAAACTCGGTATGTAATTATGGTCACAACCTCGGCAAGCACGGCTTAACCTTAAAGATCGACCCGGGCTGCTGTTATTATTTAGCCACGAGCTCCTTCTGCTCAATCTGCTCTGGTTGTGACCCTGGCTTAAAATATTATCTTAATATTGACACCAACTATCTACCATCAGAATCGAACCCAGCACTCCATCGATATAACTGTCAAGTCTAATTTCTCTTTTTTTATTTGAGAAGGGTCATTCTGGTCTTGAATCTTAACACGCGATAGTGTCAGTCTTCTGTCTAATTTATTTCGATATAAGTTTACTTAAACCAAACATGCCTGTTTTTTTTTACTAAGGCAGTGTTTTGGTTTTCCGTGGTTGGACTAAAATCGAGATTGTGGTTTTGATGTCATTTTTGCCCATTTAGATTCATTTAATCTGTACAGTGTTTTCGTTCCTTTGGAGTCTGTTTTCAGTTTAGACGGATGGAGGTGCAAACAATAGTACTATAAATGGAACATAATCCAGTTAATCGGTCGATCTTTCAAGGTTAAGCCGTGCTTGCCGAGGTTGGTCCGTGGATGGGTTACCATAATTACATACCGAGTTTCCTCCGTGCCTCGGAAAGCACGTTAAGCCGTTGGTCCCGGCTGTCATTTGTAGAACTTTGACAGACGTTACGAGTAGTCAGAAGCCAAAAGTTTGACATCCAGTCTTACTAAGGTGTATCGTATTACCCAGTCACTGGGTTGTGGAGGTCAGATAGGTAGTCGCTTCATGTAAAATACTGGTACTCAGCTGCATCCGGTTAGACTGGAAGCCGACCCCAAGATAGTTTGGGAAAAGGCTAGGCAGATAATCCAGTTAATCGGTATCACGAAACCGTTTGGTAAGATTAAGTAAAGATGAGTAATACATGTAGCACTTTAGTTTGGAAAAAAAAATGCAATCCTAATATCCGAAACTAACACAATATCCAATAGAATTGGTTAGAGAATTTTTGATTTTCTGCAAATATAACAAAATTACATATTATTATTTTTGTGCAGAAGTATGGAAGAAGAACACATGCTGCGCCGACCCCAAACAAATTGGGAAAGGGGCAGGAGACTTCTGATGAATAAATATAATATAATAAATCTTTAATCACAATCTTAAAAGGGAAAATATAATATGAATCCGAAATTAACAATATAGGTATAAAAATATTAGGTGCTTATACAAATACAATATATATATACAACTAGCTGTCCCGCGCAACTTCGTCTGCGTCACATTTTTCCCGTTTTCACAACATTTTTCATTGCTGCTCTGCTCCTATTGGTCGTAGCGTAATGATATATAGCCTATGTCCTTTCCCAGGTTGAAATCTATCTTTTTGCCAAATTTCATTAAGATCCGATCAGCCGTTTAGTCGTGAAAAGGTAACAAACAAACAAACATACAAACCATATAAACAAACAGAGTGACTTTCGCATTTATAATATTAGTATGGAAGTATGGATATGGATTACATAATGACAAACTTATTTTAATTAACTTTAACTCTACTAAATTAGACCTTAACACATAATTATTACAAGAAAGTATTTGCGTCAGCAGAATTAGAAACTAGGCTGCATAAACACATTCGAGGCATTCTTGTTTATATTTGATATTTGTACCTAGAGACTATAAAAATGTGCTTGTACATTAAAATAAATCGATGGTAATTGTGTCAGCGCAGTGGACTTTAATTGTTGTGTCAGCAACATGCGTTGAACGCGAAAGTCTGACCTACAGTATGACGCTTAACACACCCTGGTAATGATGACGTATTATCTACATACAAATGTTCAGTCTATCAATATAGGTACTTATTTAAATAGTTAACTTGATTTACAGTTTTCTGTAAACTAATTATGGAAGCTTTTGCCAAGCAGTGAGACAGAATAGGCTAACATTAAAAAAAAACGTGGCTTAACTAAACTTCAAGTTTATTAAACGTTTCGAAACGAAATGTGAGTAAGGTACACACACCACTGCCAAACCCTTCGGGCAGTTCCAAAATTTTTTTCTGAATTAAAATCTTTAGTTGTGACATGACAAGACATCCAAAATATCGAAACAACAATACACATATCATACAAAACATCACGCTTGTAATCCACGTAGGGTTAGGCAGAGATTTGTCTAATAGTACACCCACATTGGGCCAGTTATGTATAAGTCCCATGTAATGGGGCCGAGCCTATTACCATCAACCGGACACAAATCCAGACTCCGTGGCTGCTACTAAGAAATTTCAAATGGAAAAATCAAATAACACTTTACCGCACCCGAGAATCCAACCCAAGACCGAATGCTCAAAAGTCGAGCTTGCGACCACTCGACCAACGATGCAGACCTAACAAAAATATTCTCAAGGGATAACCGAAATATTCTCACTTCACTACAAGGATACTTAGATAAACCATTAATTGCAGTCTTGACCGCTAGATGTCGTTAATAGCCAGTTTATGTACGGAACGGAGGGAAGAGGAAGAAAATCGAGTTCGTGTTAGTTTTTAGGGGTGGCAAGAAATATATTTTCACAAAAAGGATTGTGTGGTTTTATGAAACCACGGTAAAAGTGAAACTTTTTTCACACTATTATAGCGCGGAGTAGGGATAAAGTGAAAGGCGCTCTGACGAGTGCCTTTCACTTTATCCCTACTCCGCGGCCGACCGTCCGCGTTACGCGACATGCAACACACAGACGAAAAAGTTTGAGAAAATGTAATAAAAGTTTCACTTTAAAAAAATCTGCATGATTAGGTAGTACTCACAGAGGTGTTATACAGGGTGAATGCAAAAACATAAACCATGTTCTTAGTACATCATTCTTAACCCCCATAATTTTTCATTGGTAATTACTAAGTGTTCTTGCAATGTTCTGTATTGAAGAGAATAAATAAATTTTCTACTGTTTTCAATCAGAAACCCATAACACATTTATAACTGCAAAAAGGCAAGGCAAATGATGAAAACTTAGCTTCAGTTCTAAAATTCTGTCCACATCTAAAAAAATTCGAACAACAACAAACAAAACATTGCTGAACTAAAATTTTTTTTTTTTCAATTCTATTATTTATTTTGTAGGTATATTACATAATATGTACATTATTTACAAACTACAAATAAATTTAAAATAAAATATGTAAAAGTATCAAAATTACGGGGCGTCAAAAAATTCGTCGACATCGCTGTCGACAGGAAAAGTGCCCAGAAGGCTGGCCGCATTGCCACGTTGGATGGCAATGCCAATTCTTTGACCAAAAAAGAGGCCAGCCCTCTAAGAAATTGAATCTAAGACATTTCAAACATCTGTTCCTTCAACGTACTTATTCTGACCTTAATTTGTATTCAATCGGTATACGAAGTGAAGCAAGATATCATAATATCAAGCCTGTAATCTCGAAGAGTCGGGCAGAGGTGTACCTATAAATTATACTCATATTTTGCTGGATGCGAGTCGCACAAGATTGGTGAATTTGGCGACACAGGGGGGAGGCCTATGACCAGCAGTGGATGTCTTTCGGCTGAAATGATGATGATGATGATGATAAATTTAAAAAAAAAACCCGTTTCTTAAAAAAGTGCAGTACTTAGCCAGAGTAGTCAGAAGCCAAAAGTCTGACATCCAGTCTTACCAAGGGGTGTCGTATTACCCACTTACTGGGTTGTGGAGGTCAGATAGGCAGTCGCTTCATGTAAAATATTGGTACTCAGCTGCATCCGGTTAGACTGGAAGCCGACCCCAAGATAGTTTGGGAAAAGGGTAGGCAGATGATGACTTAACCAGTCAAAAAATATAGAACAGCAATTTTTTTTTTGTGTTTTTGCATTTTTCATTACAATTTTCTTACGAGTAGCCCGAAGTTTGGAAGTTGGAATGATACCCCTGTATCCCGAAAAGTTCTTTAAGTCTTTGGTCTTGCGCCTGATCATTCTCCGGTCGTGTCGGATTGCCAGCTCATAGGACTAAATGAGTAAAGTAACAGAGAGTGCACATGTGCCTGCACACACTTGTGCTTCGCCAAAATTGGCCGCTGTGAACAAGTTCGCAAGTTATGTTAGAGTTTATTGTTGTGTCCGTTGTTGAGTGTCCATGGAGTTTTTTGCCCATTCTTCTCCATAGAGATCTGCGCTTTGGAATGGGCAACTACAGTATTTTTACAAGTTATTATGCCTTGTGTCTGGGACTGTGGCTTTGCGTTTTGTTCTGTTTTTTAACTTCCAAAAGTGCCTGTAATGGTCCAATTAAAATAAATGCTTTGTGAGCCTCTTGCGATCAACCAAGTGCAAATCGAGATTCGGCTGCTGCTAAGATGAAGATGCAAGATGCTGGTCAAATACATAACCACCTCCTTGTTCAGAAGTTGGTTAAAAAAACATTGTATACATGGGGATGTCGGATTCTCTGATTCTCTGACTCCGGCAGAACTTAAAACCATTGGATGACCGTTACTCTTATCCACGGAAGACATCACATTTATGTAGAAAAGAATTCAAAAAATAAATCACCAGAATTTATAGCTGCATTAACTTCTAAAATGAAAGTGTCAACCCTAGGTAAAGCACCAATTTCAGGCGAAAATTTATGGTCCAGCTGCTTTACAAGTTTCAGTTTTATATGATTTTATACTTTAAATATATGTATTTATAGTTTTATATGTAACTTCCGTGTAGATATTGAATTAAAATAACTGGTATTAAAAATGTCCGTCTGACTACCTGAGATAACGAGTCATAGTTATTTTATCTATAGTATTAGAAGTAGTGGTGTATTAGTTTATCTGTATCCGTTCCCAAAACCAAAGCAATGTAGTTTTTTTCCTTAACAAATACTCTTTTACCCGCGACATGAGCATAATACTGATATCATATGTTGTAACTTAGGTCTGTGAATAACTTAGGTAATACTTTGTACTGATTTTAATTGAAATCGATTACAGCGAAACAAACCAATTCACTTTTACATTATTGAAGTATTAGTTTGGATATATTCTATTTGAAACGAAAATGTATGCACTACTTGCGAATAGTAAAGATAACATCGATTTTCATGTGCATCTATGTAGTAAAAAAACACTACCAGATTAAGATAAGAGCACGAACAATGAAATTAAATTCAATGCGACTTTCATCTTCGTTACGGCGTAGATCGTGCTAAGGTGCGCCCGCTATGCAAGCTACGCCGTAGCTCTTGCTACGAAGCACACGCTACGCGTGCTACGCCATAGCTCGTGCTACGGTGCGCCGGCTACGCGAGCTGTGCCGTAGCTCATGCTATTGTGCGCCCACTACGTTGTATTTTATTTCTTAGATACTTTTGAAATGAAAATCAGAGTACACAGTCTCAGTTTCTTTGAAAATCTGACTTTCGTGACCGTTTGAACCGTAGTGTAAATCCATGATAGGATCACGACAGAACAAAATTCAGTTTTTTAAATTTGTGCTAAGTTTATTGTATTATTTATTTATTATATTATATATCAGAGATCTCTTATAAAGGTCATGTACACCAAACCGTTCAGATTCCCGACCAATGAGTTATACTCCCTAAGCGGTATTCTCACAGTCAGAAAATTGTACATACTTCACGCTATCTTAAAATTACACAAAGTCCTGTCATATGACCCTAACTCTCAGGAAAGAAGAAGAAAGCACCGTGTTGCACCAGTAGAATTCGCTAAAACTAGTTATGCAAAAAGACAATTCAATACAAATTCCGCTACCCTATATAATAAAATAAATAAAATAATTAACATCTATCGCATGACTACTAAAGACTGCAAAAAGGCATTAGTTCAATGGCTAAAACTGAAGACCTATGATGACATTGAAATATTGCTGCAAGTATCGTCAATATGACTTGAAAAGAAACACACACGCACTCACACACATACACACACGCATGCACACACACGCTCTCACACACATACACACATGCACACACTCACACACACTATTTTAGGAGTGTTTTCAAAGTTCTTTTATTTTTTAATTTTAGATATCTTATAATTTCTTGTTTAAATTTTATTTTATTTTTGTACACCACTTTTACCATTTTTTTTTTTTATTTGTAATTGAAGAGCGGGGCCTTCTAGCACAGGTATATAATTTACTTAAAAGGAGGTCCCAATGTAAGATTTACTGTAAAAGTTGTACAAGTTTCTGCAATAAACCTTTTTTTTTTTTTTTTTATTTATATAATTTATTAACTCGGACCAGTTCAGTCCAGTTTCGCGGGTATTTTTGTGTGTATTATTTTTACTTTTCCTATAATACAGATACCTGCAGTATATATACTGGTTCAACTCTCGAGCGTAACAAGCGAATTTTCGAAAATCTATGAAAACAGATTTGTTTCGTTTTAAAAATTTGGCCATCCTGTATACTAGATTTATATGTCGGGTACGGACAGAAAATGAATCGGCAAGCGCGCCAAAGGTGGCACCACGCGACCTACTTACCAGTCTACCCACAACTAAGCGCGCTTCTACAGAGTTGTGATGTTTTCGAGCTCGCTGCGAGGAGGACAATATGTGTCTGAACTCGGCGGAGTCAAGACGTCCCGGAAATGTACCCCGATTCATAGTCCCTAGGGACATTGTGTTGGATTGTAATTTCAAGTAATTTGTTAGTTCCATGAAAGCAGTATCGTCTGTTTTCATAGCACGAAACCCATGTTCTGCCCACATGATAACCGAGTCTAACGAATAAAATCGCCTCACTACGAAATATATATTAGATTTCTCAAACACTCGCAGAACAAAATAAGCCTCCTTATTTTCAGTTCAGTTCTAAATGGCACTTTCTTTTATTAAGAAAGAAAGATAGAAAAAATATTTATTTGTAGCAGGGACATGACGTGCATACAAAATGACAAAAAGCGTATACGTATGCGTTTTTACTTCTGTAGGTACAGTCAGCATCAAAAGTCGGTTAACACTTATAAATATTACACCAAGTTTTGTGCTGGTCAGTGCGATCCGATGTTATATTGTTTTGCGAATTTGTGTAACCATTGATGAAAATACAATTATGTCTTTTACTCCAGTCTGTTAATATGGATCGTTCTAAAACTAAGACGTCTTATAATTTTGGTTATGTAAAGCGACTTTTGCTGCTGACCGTACATCAAACAGACAACGGTATTATTAGTATGACAAGTGCGTGTATCTGTCAAAAACTTCTTACTTCTAAAATGTCTGACTTATTAGGTTAGACTTTGATGCTAGGACAACTACGGTTTGACTTCGAAAAACTAAAAAAATAAAATTTCGTTAATTTATTTATATTTATGGAAATAATACACAATTAGTAACATTAAAACGAAAGGAGATAAAATACACTATGCGTCATAGTCACATCTAAAAATTTGTGGTCATCATCATCATTTCAGCCGAAAGACATCCACAGCTGGACATAGGCCTCCCCCAAGTGCCGCCACATTGACCGGTCCCGTGCGACTCGCATCCAGCGATTCCCGCAACGTTCACCAGGTCAAGTAAATTTGTGTTCGATTCACTCTATAAATAATTGAATAGGTAATTTCAAACGATGTCTCGTTCTGAATACGCAATGCTTTACTGATACTGTTATCCCGTGTAATCCCACTGCTGGGCAAACGCCCCTCCCCATGATTTCTAGTTATTCGATCCAGGGCCAATGTAGACCACTGGTCGCTGGTCTTCTCCAGCTCGTCCCACCATCTTCTACGAGGTCTGCCGCGATGCTTGCTGGTCATGCTAGAGCTCCGCGATGATTTGATTTAAAAACAAATGAGTTCGCTTTCGAATTGTTTGCGCTCACTAGAGATGAGGTTCTTGTGTTCCATTTGTCAAAGAATCCATACTTCCATGCTAATATTATAAATGCGAAAGTCACTCTGTTTGTTTGTATGTTTGTATGTTTGTATGTTTGTATGTTTGTATGTTTGTATGTTTGTATGTTTGTATGTTTGTATGTTTGTATGTTTGTATTTTTGTATGTTTGTATGTTTGTATGTTTGTATGTTTGTATGTTTGTATGTTTGTATGTTTGTATGTTTGTATGTTTGTATGTTTGTATGTTTGTTTGTTACCTTTTCAAGACTAAACGGCTGATCGGATATTAATGTTTAGCAAAAAGATAGATTTCAACCTGGGAAAGGACATAGGCTATATATCATCACGCTATGACCAAAAGGAGCGGTGCAGCAATGAAAAATGTTGTGAAAACGGCTAAAATGTGACGCAGACGAAGTTGCTCGGGACAGCTAGTAGTTTAAATTTTAGCTTTTTTTCTGAATCATTTAATTTGGAGCTCATGGCTATCAATACTAGCCACTCCAATCAATCTTCAGATAAAGCTACGCTTACCTAGATTGGTCCGTGTATGGGTGACCACCCATTACATACTCAGTTTCCTCTGTGCCTTTGGCAAGCATGCTAAGCCGTAGGACCCGGCTATCAGTTGCAGATCTTGAGCAGTCGTAACAGCTAGTCAGTAGCCCGAAAGTCTGACCACCAGTCTTATCAAAGGGTATCGTATTACCCGGTACTAACTGGGTCGGGGAGGTCAGTTTTTTTTTTAAACATATTGTCTTAATACACAGGTTAAGTTTGTTTTGTACCATAAATCCAGTCATGGTTTATATTGGTGCTTAATCACTACTAAGCAAATATAAGTAAAAATGTAGGTACATGAAAAATATTTTAACCATAAACATCTATCAGTAAGTAGCACGTAATGTTTTAAATCAGAGTTGCTTGCTATTGGGCGCTCATTAGAAAGCCGGTTCTAGTCAGCATATTATCTTTGCTTTGTTTTTATATTTTCGTTTGAGTGTTTTGTAAAGTTTAGACTAAGTTGTTTATGGAGTTGTAGTAGTATTTTTTGTATTAGGCAGTAGCTCCATGTGTAAAAAACTGGTAGTCAGCTGCATTCGGTTAGACTAAAAGCTAATTCCAACATAGCTGCGAAAAGGCACGGCAAATAATGAAGACGTAATCCATTAAATTCGGTCACAGTTATAAGCTAACCGTACTAAAATTCGGTCCACATCTGAAAATTTTCAAACAACAACAAACAAAACATAGCAGAACTAAGAAATTGAATCTAAGCCATTCTAAACATCTGTGCCTTCAACGTACATATTCTGACATTAATTTGTATTCAATCGGTATACGACGTGAAGCAACATATCATAACATCAAGCCTGTAATCCCCAAGAAGTAGGCAGAGGTGTACTTATTTTACTCTTACATTTCACCAGCTATGTTTAACACCCGTGGATGGACTGTGTGAATGATGATTTGAATAGCAAAGGAAAAGGAAGACTAGTGACTCGAGTAACGACTAATAATAAAAACTCTGAAAAAGAAAACATGCTGGACCAACTCCCAGTTGATTGGGATAAGGGCTCGAGTTATTTAAGTCTAATGTAATAGAAAGCCAGGCTGGCCCCCTATTGTATAAGACTGTTTTCTGCACTCAGAAAGCACGTTTAGCCATCGCCCCAACTGTCATTTGAAGATCTTTGACAGTCGTACAAAGGGGTACCGTATCACCCAGTTACTGGGTTGTTGAGGTCAGATAGGCATTCGCTGTATGGAAAATACTGATATTCTACTGCATCCGGTAAGACTGGAAGCCGCCCCAATCAATTTGGGAAAAGGCTAGGCAGATGATGGTTTTCCTCCACTGTTTTGAGAGCAGAGATGATACAATAATTTACAAAAGTTAAAGGATCTTTGGGTTTGAACCCACTAGCTACAGTTCGTAAGTCACACTGGACCAAGATGATAGCCACGAAGATATTACCCCGAAAAATTCTTTACCGTGTGGATCGGGAAAATTATTATTGGGTTTTTCCAGAAGAGATTTTCTTATTGGTAGCACGGAGTTTGAATTCGTGCACTCCGAAAATGATATCTAAGCTATTATTATTTCTCCTTTGGTAATCTTTATGAGAGTGATAATGTATCTGGATATGAGATCTAAAATCAGCTCGGATTGGCTTTTGAATGTATATGGGAGAATTTCGTTAAGAATTGGATTGGAGACGACGTTGAGGTCACAGATCGACTGCTGCTTTGCGTGTTGCGGGTTCGATCTCCGCACGCAACAAAAATTTGTATGGCCTACAGATTTGATTATATTGAATTTAGCCACACAGTAATGCCACTATTTTGTATGCCTTTCGGCGGAACATAGGATGGACCAAACATTTTTTATACAACATCAATTTGTACCCTGTGTTCACAAAATTAATAAATGAATTTGAATTTGAATTTGATACTTGTTCCGGGTCTGGCTGTTTGTATATGTGAGTTTAAATGTTTTGAAATACACCCACGATAAAGGAGGAATTCCTAGTAAAGGGCAACGATTTTCTTAAAAAAAAGAAAAAATCTCGACTCGGATCTTTTCGGTGAGAAAAGGAATAAGTTTTCACCAATTAATATTTAGGGGGTATGAGGAACAGGGAGTGAAGTTCCTCGATACTCCTTAGAAAAGGAAGGATCTACCGACCAGACAGGTGTTATGTCTGGTGGGCAACTGCCCGACAGTTGTTGTCGGGTTTCTCTCTATAATCTTAAGTCGATGTAAACTTTGCTTGCGAGATGTAGGAAATTGATGTTAGTTCTTCCGTCGTGTCATAGATGGCGCTGTAGTACTTTTTGTAGTAAGTTGCTTTTTTTGAAGGTCGATACAAATACTTCAGTGATTTATGTTACATAACATCACGCCTGTAATCCTGGAAGGCTTAGGCAGAGGAGTGCCTTACAGTACACCCACATTTCACAAGTTTTGTTTAAGTCTCATGTAATAGGGGGCGAGCATATTGCCATCAACCGGGCACAAATCCAGACTCCATGACTGCTACTGAGAAATTGCTGACGGAAAAACCCAATAACACTGCCAGCCCCGAGAATTGAACCCAGTACCTCATACTCAGATTCGCGTTTGCGACCAATTGACCAACGAGGCAGTCTGTCAGTCGATAATATTGAAACTAGTATACAATTTATTTTTATTTATTTATAATAAATTATATTTAATAACTGTCTGTCTGGTAAATATAATTTATTGTGTTTTCTTCCAAAACACACAAAATACTAACACACAATATTCCTCCAGCGATTTAGTTTCACTAACAAAATAAAAACACTTTAGAACTGTCGTTAGACTTTTATTCCTTGGCCAAAGATATTGGGCCAAACTTTGGTCATAACTCACAAGTTTTCCCCCCTTTCCCCCCTCATTTTAGGATCAGCACATACATAACATATTCTATGCCATCAAATATTTATCGTGCTGGTATGTTATGATGGTAACCCATAAACGGATCTACCTCGGCAAGCATGGCTTAAGCTTGAAGATCGACCTGTGCATCATCATCATCATCAGCCTATCTAGGACACAGGCCACCTCTCTATGAGAGGGAGTGGGCTGTAATCCACGCTCGGGCCTAGTGCGGGTTGGTAGATATCACATGTCTTTGATTTTTTAGTTCTAGGATATGCCGGTTTCCTTACGATGTTTTCCTTTACCGTTTTTGAGGGCAGCGGTGATGAAATAAATTACACAAAGTAATGCGCCTGCCTGGGTTTGAACCCACGGCTTACTGCTCGTAAGTCACGGCTGCCACCACTGAGCCACCGCTGCTCTCCTGTGCTCGACCTGTGCGGCTTTTATTATTTAGGCACGAGCCTCTCGAACACTATGACCAAGGACACGTTTATTGTATGCGCAACAACGCACTCTATTGTGAACTCTATTCTGGTTACGTTTAAGATTTAATTAATTTTAAATCAGCGACACAAAAAGTGCCCCAACATCTTGTTACCCTATCCACGTTGACCCTAACTTTTATGTCTACTATTGGAATATAAGTTTTGTATGTTAAGTGCCGATTGCTGATAGATATAATATACTTTCCTTGTAAGTTAGTTTTATCTATATGGAGTGGTCAATTTCTAGAAAAATATTAGTTACAGCGAAAAGGTTTAAACGTGTAAACACAAAATTTTTAGCGTTATAATTATTCCAATCATTCTTAAAACCAGACAGTCACTTTTTAGGGTTCCGTAGCCGAATGGCAAAAAGCGGAACCCTTATTGATTCGTCACGTCTGTCCTTCGATCAATAATAGTACTCGAAGCGTCTATCCGTCTGTCTGTCCTTCTGTGTGTCCGTCTGTTTATCCATCTGTCTGCCCGTCTGTCTCTCCGTCTGTCTGTTTGTCAGTCTGTCCGTCTGTGTGTCCATCTGCCTGTCTGTCTGTCTGTCCGTCCATCTGTCTGTCCGTCGGTCTGCCAGTCCGTCTGTCCGTCTGTCTGTTCGTCCGTATGTCACAGAAGTATTCCTAAACTATTAGGACTACACAGTTGAAACTTGGTAGGTAGGTATATTTACAAAAAAACTAGTTCTTACAATATTTTCAATAATTTGAAAACAACTGAAGCAAATTAACATTTTATAGGACTTTACTGAGACGTTAATTGAACGACTTTAACGGTAATAAAGCATTAGTTAAATAAATATCATCAAATTATTTACCTACCGGATAAGCCAATGCCAAATAGAGGTCAAATTGTTTTTGGATATGGGGCGTCGTCGCATAGTCTGTCTGCTGCCAGTATCAATAAAATAATAATTGTTTATTTTTGTCTGTTTTGCAGCCCTGTAGTTTGATTACAAGAAACTTACGTGGCAGACTCACCAATTTTTTTTAAACAGTGCTAAGCGATTAACTGCTGCGCTGCGTGTCACGGGTTCGATCCCTACACGTAACAAATATTTGTAAGATCTACAGATAGTTGTTCCGGGTCTGGCTGCTTGTGTATGTGAGTTTAAATGTTTGTTAACGCACCCACGATACAGGAGAAATTCCTAGTGTGGGGCAAGGTTTTAAAAAAAATCACTTGGACTTTCAGGCTGACTGACTTGTAAAGACTGTGAAATAACTTCAAATTAAATCCTAGAATCATAATACTCATAAAAATATCACTAACCTGCACTTTCGCCTATGCGTGTCTAAAACAAATGAATAACACAAAGTTGGCGAGTAATTCTTCAACAATATAATAAAGCCGCTTGCATGATCACAATTTGCCAGCGTAAAGAGAGAACGATTCAAGCGACAAGTGTCAAAAAAACATAGTTTTGAATTCTAGTACCATAACTTTAAAGCTCATTTTGGTATAACTGTAGATGGATTCGCTGTTTCTCCGTCAAATCCACTATGCAAGCATGAACACTAGAGCAAAAAAATATAATATTGCAGTGTGAAGTTTGTAGGTACTTTAGTGCTGATTTTAGTAACGGAAGAAGAGATACAGGAGGTGTAAATATTTTTGTCATTGGTGGTTTTTCTTAATTTTAGGGTTCCGTACCCAAAGGGTCAAACGGGACCCTATTACTGTGACTTCGCTGTCCGTCCGTACGTCCATCCGTCTGTCACCAGGCTGTATTTCATGAACCGTGATAGAAAGCCAGTTGAAATTTCTACAGAATACGTATTTCTGTTGCCGTTATAACAACAAATACTAAAAACAGAATAAAATAAATATTTAAGGGGACTCCCATACAAAAAAGTTTTTTTTTTTTGCTCGTTTTTTATAAATAATGGTACGGAACCCTTCGTGCGCGAGTCCGACTCGTACTTGGACGTTTTTTTTTTGTGTGGAAAAATACTTTATTCAGCTTAGCTTTATATACCTTCATAGCGCTGATGGGAATAACAGTTAGCAAAGGTTTTCTTCAGAAAGTTTTCTGTAATTTGATGGCACGATTGGCGCAGTGGTAGAGCAATCGACTGCTGCGCTGCGTGTCGCTGGTTCGATCCCCGCACGGAACAAATATTTGTATGGCCTACAGATAGTTGTTCCGTGTCTGGCTGTTTGTGTATGTAATGTTTTTGAACGCACCCACGATACAGAAGAAATTTCCAGTGTGGGACAAAGTTTAAAAAAAAATACAATAACCAAGTTTTAAAATCCATTTGGCCAATCACAGACATACAAAATATCTTGTGAAATGTGGGTGTACAGCGACTGCCTATCTGACCTCTACAATTTAGTAACTGGGTAATACGATACCTCTTCGTAAGACTGGATGTCAGATTTTTGGCTTTTGATTACTCGTAACGACTGTCAGAAATCTACAAATGACAGCCAGGGCCAACGGATTAACGTGCTTTCCGAGGCACGGAGGAAACTTGGTATGTAATTATGGTCAGCCTTCCACGGTTCAACCTCGGCAAGCACGGCTTAACCTTAAAGATCGACCCGTGCGGCGGTTTTTGTTCAACCACGAGCTCCTAGGCCAAGATTATGTCTGGACTGCTTGAATTCATAGACAAATCAAGGAGACAGGTAAATGAAGACCAGAACTGTTGGTATATATATGCGAAAGATTTGCTACCCCTGCTGTAGTTTTGTTTAAAAGCCACTATGACCATGATAATGATGTATTTTCTTTAGGCTGTTCCTTCTCAGAGTAGCCAGGTACGAAACACTGGCCTCAACTAGTTTTAAAAAAGACGATGTATGAAACTGTTTTTAAATACCTATTTGCAAAATAAACATTATTTATCATATAAAGGGTGTAAAACACCTCTTAACGAAGCCGAAAGGCACTGGTTCTCCCTGTCATTGCGATCATTTTTTTGTTCAACAACATACCTGGGAACCTTCTAGTTACGGAGATATTAGGGTCAAAGTTCCAACTTTTTGACAAGTATTTTTTTAAATACAAGTTTTTAATGTAAGATTTTTACTTTAAACACCTCCACGACCCCCGTACTATTCAATCCATCCATCAGCACAATGAGCATAATGTTTTTAGTGCGTTACATTGAGTTCTACCACAAAACATGATTTTACACCCCCCAAAAAAAGTCGTTTCCCAGCAATAATTTTTGCGTAAAGTTACTTAGTTTCATGTACAGAATGCTTGGTTGACGGCTTCGTGATGAGGTGATTTACACGGTGTATAACCGTGAAAATCCTAAACGAAATATTTTACTACTAAATTCTATTTGACAACTATTTAATTCTGGTTGACATAAATAGGTATAAGTCAAGTTTCTACAACAGATAATAAAATGTCGATTTATTCCGTAAGGTACATCTGGTTCTTGCGTGCGGCAAATAATATAGGGCGAACGCACCTGTTATCGTCCGTTCAGGAAATTATTATTGGATTTTGATGATTTGATGTGGGTTTCTATTTGGCTTTGTTATGTTTCATGGTAGCTTTAACGATATTTATAAGATTATAGAAATACTCTAGAGACAATTCACAAATGGTTTTCTTGTTATTCTTTGTCAGGTTTTTTTTCAATAGTAAGAAATTTATTTTATATGATTGCCTATGAAACTAAAGTGTAAGTTTTATTATCATATTAATCATTGTTATCAGTCTTTATTTGACTTACCTACATGACAAAAGTAACTCTTGAGTATGGACGCATTACGAGATTAAAAAAAAAAACAAAAATACAAGCGTCGTAGCGTCGGGAGACCACTTAGTGGACCGCTTAGCACAATTCCAAAACAAAGCGGACCCCCGACGCAACGACGCTTTTATTTCAGGTTTATTAAACTTTTGTCCCACTTCTAAGCATAGGCCTCCTCCCATTCTTTGCACTTTTTCGGTATTGCGCCTCTTCTCGTTAATTAACGAAGACAAGGAAAATTATAAATTTTAAAAAAATCCCGAGTTTTTATGGAAGAGGGTGCGAGTCCCCCAGACTCATACATTTTAAAAATAATAATAAAAATGAGTTAGGTATATACGTCTAAAAAGATACGCAAATGAAATAGAAAACCAGTAACAACAACAGCAAAACAACACTTAGCATTCTCACAATCTCAATGCGATTCATTTTCAAAACAAAACAATATTCATTGCGTTATTTACGTTATTAAGCAGACGAATTATTCAAAGACATAAAGCAATGGAATACGAATAATGATTAAAAAACCGGCCAAGTGCGAGTCGGACTCATGCACTAAGGGTTCCGTACCATTGTTTATAAAAACGAGCAAAAAAAACGCTTTTTTGTATGGGAGCCCCTAAATAATTATTTTATTCTGTTTTTAATATTGGTTGTTAGAGTGGCAACAGAAATACATAATCTGTAGAAATTTTAACTGGCTAACTTTCATGGTTTATGAGATACAGCCTGGTGACAGACGGACGGACAGCGAAGTCTCAGTGATAGGGTCCCGTTTGACCCTTTGGGTACGGAACCCTAAAAATTATGTTACAGAATTCGGGTACTGATTAAATAGGAATGTATGATACGAAAGTCAAGTGAGGAGTTGGTGGTTATTATGCCTTGTGACTGGGACTGTAGCTTTGGGTTTTCTATTGTTTTTTTTTGACTTTCAAAAGTGCCTGTAATGGTCTACTTTGACTTTGGCTAAATAATAACAGCCGCTCGGCTCCATATTCAGGGTAAGCCGCGTTTGCCTAGGTTGGTCTGTGGATAGGTGACCATCCATTACATACCGAGTTTTCTCCCTCGGAAAGGACGTAAAGCCGATGGACCGTCGTTACAGGTAGTCAATGGCCCGAAAGTCTGGCAACCAGTCATACCAAAGGGTATCGTTTTACCCAGTACTAACTGGGTTGTGGAGGTCAGATAGGCAGTCGCTCCATTTAAAATACTGGTACGCAGCTGAATACAGCCGTCCCCAACATAGTTGAGAAAAGGCTTGGCAGATGATGATGTATGTTACGAAAGGCAGCTGTACGTTTCCCGTTTGCACCACTCTACGAAGACTGAGGACATCGTAGAGTACATACGGGTGAAGACCAACTGGACCTTGAGGGTGGAGAAGCTGGAGGCGCGCCATAACACCAATTTCAAGTCATTTGTGGTGCGCGTTCCGACTCACAATTTGGTGACCTTCCTCAAGTAAGAGTTTTGGCCGAAAGGTGTGCTGTATTGACGTTTCCGCGGCCAGCTACGTGACACCTCGCAGCGTAACACGACGCCGTCACTTCGTGTGCAGTAGTTATTAAGTTATTATTGTATAAAGTATTTATTAGTTTATAGTTATTGTTTTTATACTTATATAAATATGTATTGTGATTTATGGGTCCTAGTTGCCTGAAATAAAGGATATTGTATTGTTATTTAAAATACGACTGACGCAGGAAACCTATTCTATAATTTTACCTTACCAAGAAATAATCGTAACGCCTAAACCTTTCGAAATTTTCAGCTGACTTCACTAAAACCAGGTCGCAACAAATAATTAATGTATTACCCGAAATTAAGCCTTCCTGTAATTTATGTCCCTCATTTTAAATTAATTATTCCTTTAAACAGTTTATAATTTATAACAACTTTACACTTTAAACTTCTAAAGAACAATTTAAGTTACCTTCTGAAGTTAATTATGTGTCTTTATTATTTTAGTCTTTACTTAAAAGATTCCGATTTCATGTGAATCGACGAAATAACGGTAAAGTGTAGGTCGAACTATAATTAGGCGCTCTACCCTACTTTGTTAGTCGCACGAAAATAGGAAAATCGAAATGCGTCTTTATAGTTATATTTATAGGTTAACTAAAAATTTCTTTTACAAAGGTATTTGAAGTGAAACTTCTTATGCGACTTCCAACAAGGTTGCGTTAAACGTTTAACGCTACCATGGAAGGGGAATAGAAAGAGACAGAGCGAGAGCGAATGCGTGGCACTCGAAAGCATGCGTGTAGTATTACGAAGTTTCACTTCTTCTGCGCGGAGGGACTCCACGCACTAATTTTTAAATAGATTTTGATCACTTTACAGTGAAAAAAGCAAAAAATATGTAAAATGTATTAGTTTAAAAATATCAGCCTATAACGTTCTTACAACTGCTGGAATTTAGGCCATCCCATTGTAAGAAGAAGTGAGCCATCATTCGGGTCCCTAATCCAGGATGCCATGGTTGGACCATGCCTTCGATTTTTGAATACAGAACCAAAAATATTTCTTTCATCACTTGTTTTGATTGCACCATTTTTAATATACGCTCGGTGACCAATCTAGGTACCTACACAAAACCAGTTTGTGCTGATCTCTAAATGTATTGGTAATCTATACAAAGCTTGGTCATGTTTTACTGGAAATGTGGTTGATGATAATGGTTGATGTGTACAAGTAAAGTTGATATAATACATTTTATAAAGGAAAGTGCATGCCTAAGGTTAAACCGTGTTACATTTTTTTTACTTACGATGGGTTAGGTCTTGACTCTAGTCTAGGTCAGAGATGACAAAAACAAAGTCTATGTAATTTCATAGTTATCGACTTTCGGTAACTTTTAAATTACTTAAAGTAAACCTGCCTGGGTTTGAACCTAGGACACTTAAGTTGGATCCGATAACAACTCTAAAAAAAGGAATAACATTATCAAACTTCCCCCCAAATAACCGATTCAGGAGTTGATAACGAATCAAATCGATTACAAAATTGTTGTAATGACGTCAATTATTGATTGATTGATAGGTAGCAATTATCTAACTAATAGTACTTTATTTGTAAAGTAAGTAATTGCTACACAAACTTCCGGTATGGAATCGAACGTCGAACTAATTCTTGTCGTATGGAATAATTGTGGGTGACTCATATTCCAAAATAAATCGCAGAAGTTGAAATTTACTGACAAATATCAGGTCACAAATCAGATCTTTGAGTTATCGACATTAGCTGCCTACCCTTTTATGAGGAAACCGGCATACCTGAGAGACGTTTCTCGATGGCATGTAAAGCCAAGTCAGAAGCCCATGGGCGGCATAAAAACTCCCGGCTCTGCACTAATCACTTGATTAAGGCACCCGGTTATGCACTAATTTATTTATTTAAACTTCATGTAGAATAGCTGTACATAGGCGGACTTAATGCCACAAGGCCTTCTCTACCAGTCAACCATAGGGTAAAATACGACAACATAGTGGTAGGGTACAAAAAAAAATTTAGAAATAACTACTAGTTTAAGAAAATTCATACACTTACATAGATACTAATACACATTATATAAATAAAATATACTAATATATATTCAAAATCAAAATCATTTATTTCAAGAGTAGGCCAGTTACAGGCACTTTTGAATAGTCGAAAAACAATAAAAATGAAGCAACAGTCGCAGTCACAAGACATAATAACTGTGAAAGTACTGTAGTTGCCCATTCCAAAGCGTAGATCTCTATGGAGAAGAATGGGCAAGAAACTCCATGGACACTCTTTTAAATCAGAATCTTGTTACAAAACCTTGGTTACATCATTTATTTAGAGATGGTACATTATGTGAGAACGATGTAGCAAGACGTGCACTGTTGAAAGTGTCCATAGTAAAAACGAAAAGAACAATAAGATGAAATAATTATAACTAATACCAAAATAAAAAAGGAGAAACCTAATAATAATTACTATGACTTTCTTTTTAAAAGTGAATTTACTTTCGGCTTTTTTAATGCTAATGGGTATCGCGTTCCAGAGTTTTATAGTTGAGATGGCATGGCATGGCCGGTTTTTTGGCCAATTCTTAAATTCAATTCTTAAATTGGACAAAAAACCGGTGCGGTGTTAAGGAATTAGGAGAAGTAGATTTTTGGAAGCTGGAAGCTATGAGAACTGCCCAACTTTTTGAAATAAGTTTTTAGATAATCAGGAGCACATGGATCATTCAAAATAGTGAAGAGCATTCACTAAATACTCAATTAAGAGGAAAACCTTTTTCAACTAAAAGTGATTGGCTTACTGTTTAAGCGAATGCTACTAAACGTCAGTACCTATTTTACACGGGAGAGTGCCTAACTGACTTCCACAACCCAGTATATTTCCATTGGGAAGACTGGTTTTCAGCCTTTTTATCGATACACCCAAAGCACAGTTTTCCGCACCAGCCTGATATACAATAATCGTAACAATATTAAACAAATGTTCTCATTTCTTTCAGGAAAAGTAAGCACAATAACACACAATACACATCTTTAATGACATGATTTCAAAGAAACAGGTATATTCTAACAGTATTCCTTTGAGAAATTCCAATGATAGACATTAAATTATACCAATTTTGAATAAAATATGTTCTAAATAATAGAAATATTGGAACTCAAATCTTTTGGGAACTGGCGAAAATATAAACTACGTAATGCTGATCAGTGAAGAAGACGGATGAAAAAAGATTGCATGCAGCAGAGATGAGAACGTTGAGACGGATGTGTGGAGTGACTAAAATGGATAAAGTTAGAAATCCATACTAATATTATAAATGCGAAAGTCACTCTGTTTGTTTGTATGTTTGTTTGTTTGTTTGTTACCTTTTCACGACTAAACGGCTGATGGGATCTTAATGAAATTTGGCAAGAAGATAGATTTTAACCTGGGGAAGGACATAGGCTACATATCATCACGCTACGACCAATAGGAGCGGAGCAGCAATGAAAAATGTTGCGAAAACGGGGAAAAACGCAGACGAAGTTGCGCGGGACAGCTAGTAAGTATATAAGAGGAAGTGTGAAAGTGGCGCCTATTACAGAAAAGATGAAAGGCAGTCGTCTGTCTTTGTATGGACATATGATGAGGAGGGATGGAACACATGTGACTAAAAGAGTGATGAATATAAATGTGGATAGATGGAGAGGGAGAGGAAGACCAAAGAAAAGATGGATGGATTGTGTGAAAAATGATATGAAGGAAAAAGGAGTAAATGATAGCATGACGAATGACAGAGGAGAATGGAGAAAAGAGACGTGTTGCGCCGACCTCAAATAAAATGGAACAATTTATAGATTAGGAAAATTTATAAAAAACCTCTTCTCCTGAAATTCATGATAATCTGTTTCTTCCTTCTTCATCATCTGCCTTGTCTTTTCCAGTCTAACCGAGTGCAACTGAATACTAATATTTTTGGGGAACTGTTTCTTGTGATTTTATCGTTCAAAAAGTGCTGATTATCAGCCTAGTTTGAATAAATGATTTTTGATTTTGATAAACCAACGCAACGACACTTGGATTAAAATATTCTACTTTTATTATATTATGTCAAGGAACAATATTTAGATATTTTTTTTTCTTTTCCAGAGGCGTTCTGTGTGTTTTATTTTGAACTAATCTTTGTTCTTCATTTCTAAATTATCAAGGACTCTGAAAGACAACTTTGTGTAGATACCTACACAACGCCAGTTTATCAAAAAAAAAACCCGGACAAGTGCGAGTTGGACTCGCCCACCGAGGGTTAATTCATTTCATTTTTGTTTTGCTCGTTAATTAAATCATAAAATTATTATATATTTTTTTATGATTTAATTACAAATATATTGTTCTCAGATTTTATCCCTGTAATTAAACAATAAACAATATTTATTATTAGGATATTACTTGCCACATTTCACAGTTGTAGGTCAACGGGAAGTGCCCTATATATTTTGATTCCCTTGAAAGTGTCGAAATATTCTTTTTTTGCGGAATAAACGGCCGCATCTTTTTTTTTTCACAACATGAAGGGACCGTAGGTCTACATATATGGTTTTAATTTCAACTTGATACCTTTACGCGTTCCCAAGATAAAGTTTCTTGACAGACAAACAGACGGACAACAAAGTGAGGATATGGGTTCCCTATTTTCCTTTTGAGGTACGGAACCCTAAAAAAACCAACACAGTTTTTTTCGTTTTCGGTTTTAATCCATCCCTTCTTACGTCTTACATAAAATACACTCTCAATGTACGTATTTGTATGACAAAACATACTGAGCTGACAATGTGTGTAGAAGCATTCGTTTGGAACAAATGTCTCCAGCGTTTATCAATCCTTTCTATTTGAAATAGAAATGTTGCTGAGAAAATTTTGTAGGAGTTTTCAGAAATGAGTTTTGTTGTTGAAAGACGACTTTTATGAAGGTAAGACTCATAAGTAGGTGGTTTATGGTTAAATGTGCATTTATTTAAATTAGTTTATTTTTTCAGCATTGAACGCGTATACAAAGTTTCGTGTCCGTGCTATAAGCCGTTAAGGAATTATTAATAACACTTGCAACGGGATATTTACCATGTGTATTATTTGTTTCGACTTCCCGATATTTCGGCGCTGTTGCAAACGCCACGATCACGGATAAACTGAAGTTATTGCGGGTGGGTGTCTATGTGCAGAAAAATCGGTCTACCCTCTTCCTTGTTCGTTTTTTGTGCTCCGTACCACTACCACTGTCACTCACAACTCGATTCTGTTCCCGATACACGAAACTCACTATGTCCACTTGAACTTTTTACGGCCCTTTTTCGGTTTTTACACAGTTGAACACTAGATTCCAGGCTCTCGACAGTTGAAACTCATCAACTAAATATAAGAACTTCAACCGGGAGCGGTTGAAGTTCTTATATTTAGTAATTTCAATCGCTTCTCTTACCTGTCTGGGTATACAAGGTGTAAATCACCTCATCACGAAGCCGTCAACCAAGCATTCTGTACATAAAACTAAGTTACTTTAAAAATTATTGCTGGGAAACGACATTTTTTTGGTGGGTGTAAAATCATGTTATGTGGTAGAACTCAATGTAACGCACTCAAAACATTTTGCTGATGGTCGGATTGAATAGTACGGGGGTCTTACATTAAATACTTGTATTTAAAAAAATACTTGTCAAAAAGTTGGAATGCATGCCCTTATAACATCTTTTTTACAATATGGAATACAAAATAAATGAATATGAATATGAAAAATATATCGTCACCAGAACCAAAGCTGTATGCAAAACTTTACATTAATCGGCAGCAAGGTGCCGAAAAATAAGCGGACAACTGACATGCGTAAGAATAGTGCAAGTTAAATAAAAGCTTGTAATAATACATTCTCCTGTCCTTACTCTTTCTTTTGGGATTACAGGTGTGATTTTATGTTTATTTATGTTTGTAACCCTGTAATAGGGGCGAGTCTATTGTCTTATATACTAAAATATAACGCTTGTACCATTTTCCTTATGCCCCATCCAAAGACAAACATCAAAGCTTTTCTCAGCAAATGACAACAAAACTATTCCGCTCACGAATAATGTTGATCTCGCTAAAGTAACTCGATGTGATGTTTCATATCTTATGTTCTGTGAGAACAAATAGAACAAATTTATATTCAAATTATATAATGGATTTTAGTAATGTGTTTGTTTGAGCAGCGGTGGCCCAGTGGTGGCAGCCCCGACTTACGATCAGTAAGCCGTGGGTTCGAACCTAAGCAGGCGCATGACTTTGTAATTTATTTCATCACCGCTGCTCTCAAAACGGTGAAGGAAAACATCGTGAGGAAACCGGCATGTCCTAGAACTAAAAAATCGAAGACATGTGACATCTACCAACCCGCACTGGGCCCGCGTGGTGGATTAAAGCCCACTCCCTCTCATTGGGAGGAGGCCTGCGTCCCAGCAATAGGAACCTTATAGGTTAATGATGATGATGAATGTGTTTGTTTGACGAAAATAATTGAATGGACCATAATTGGAAAGACAAAATGGGATATGATTACAATAGGGATGATGACTGGGTAAAGAAAACGAAATTCTATTTTGTTCGTCAATCAGGTAATACAAAAATATTAGATACGTATTTTTTGTTTTATCAAGATAACAAAAAAATACTTAGTTAAAACGCATTAAAGTTGGAGAGTGGGGGCTAACTACGTCAGAACTAGGTATAAAATGTACCAAGCCGTGACGTCATGCGCCATTTCAACTCAAAATATCTCCGTAATTTTACGATTACGTGAAAAAAGAAAAAATACGTGTCAAATACTTTTTAATAATCTACCCGATAGACAAATTAAAAAAAAATGAGTCACCATCCCTATTATTATTTCTTAACTAGCTGTCCCGCGCAACTTCGTCTGCGTCAAATTTTCCCCGTTTTCGCAACATTTTTCATTGCTGCTCCGCTCCTATTGGTCGTAGCGTGATGATATATAGCCTATGTCCTTCCCCAGGTTGAAGTCTATCTTCTTGCCAAATTTCATTAAGATCCGATTAGCCGTTTAGTCATGAAAAGTTAACAAACAAACAAACAAACAAACGAACAAACAAACAGAGTAACATTCGCATTTATAATATTAGTATGGACTAGTATGGATCGTGTGGTTATTGTCTAGCCTGGTGTCAAAGGTTTTATACCGCCCATAGGTATTTGACTTGGCATGTCATGTGTGGCTTTACACGTCATCGAAAATTATCTCTCAGGCATGCTGTTAATACGAGTGAAGAACGAGAAAGAATTATATGTCAAGCAATATATATGCTAGCTGAATTATAGGGCTATGCAAGAACACAGACAGACGAAGTAGCACCAAAACATTGCCCATGTGGTTCTTTTAAAGTGCAACTTTATTACATCGTCTCAAACTTTTTCGTCTGTGTGTTGCATGTCGCGTGACGGTGGGCCGCGGAGTACTCCGCGCTATAGTGTGAAAAAAAGTTTCACTTTTACCGTGGTTTCATAAAACCACACAATCCTTTTTTTCTTTTACGGAACTATTTAAATGTAGTAAGCTATTGAAACAAATGTACTACCGGTTGTGTACACAGGGTGTAACGGAACGGGTGTATACTTACTTAAGGGTGTGCCACAGACCATCAAACTGAACATGTTTCACATCTTAAAACATGTTTTTCAGCAAAAAAAATATCTGCTACCCCCTACAAAATTTCAATACCTATTCGACCCAAAAATATGAAGCAGCTGATATATTTTTTGTATATAGGTACCCTTTCCATTAGACCTTGTATATATAACCTTGAACAATAGACTGTTAAACATAGTTGAAAACCAAATTGAATTACACATAATAAATTATTCAGCTTACTTTAGACTAACTTACTGTAAAACACAAATATTTTCAATTACTCAGAAGTGGCTGGAAACATTTTAGGCAAAGTAAGAGGTTTCATTTTGTTTCTAGGTTTAATTTTGTTAACAATTCAGTAGATTTAAATTAAAGTTAATTCGTACTGTCAGCCCTTTTTGTTATTCTAGCCTAAAAGGCATACTTATGTCCGTTTCCAAAACAGATATACAACGTGTTGTTTTGCATCCTCGTCAAAATTCAGGGGGTTGTCTCAAAAGACATAAATAATCAATTAAAATGACGGTACCTAGTTAATCATTAATAAACGCTGATTTTTGTGGTTGTTTATGTTTGTCAGTATATCAGAATAATCCCCGTAACGTGAAGAAATTTTCAAATAAACGTTTGAGATTGTTTGTTTATGTGGAAGCGCGGTTATAGGGCGAGAATCAGAGGGCCTGCGTTTAAAACAAGGTTGGTTCACATTTAGCGGTTCCAGTAAATAAGAAAAAAAAAATACCAACCCATCTTATTATTGATTCGGGACGAGATTCGTTAGCATAGTTACTTCCTTGGATTTGACGAGGATGCAAAATAACACCTTGTATAAATCTAGATATAACGCAAGAACACCTACTTCGCGTGCTCCGCTGAAGCATTTTATTCTTAACGTGTCAACTGTCACAGCCAGCTATTTTTTTTAAAACAACTACGGTACAACTCAAGAACTTAATTCTAGACATTTCAAGAACAAAAAAATAGTCAATAATAGACGTCATAGTATACAATGTGTTGTTTTGCATCCTCGTCAAAATTCAGGGGACACAAAATAATAATCAAAAAAAAGGATTGTGTGGCTTTATGAAACCACGGTAAAAGTGAAACTTTATCCCTACTCCGCGGCCCACCGTCACGCGACATGCAACACACAGACGAAAAAGTTTGAGAAGATGTAATAAAAGTTTCACTTTAAAAAAAATACAAAAGACATAAATAGTCAATTTAAATTGCAATAGAATATGGAAACCAGGTAGGTATTAGATTTTAATCTCATGGCCTACGAATTAATTTGGACCGCAATACCTTGGATTAACGTCTCCTTTAGTTTAATTTGAAGGTATAGTCCTCACAATTTAATCATCTTCAGGTTTCCTCAGGGATGTCTTTGATTAAGTGGACTACCAACCCCTATACCCAGCCCCAGGATATTAAAAAAAAAAAAATCCTTCCTTCGTTTCATCATCTGTCTAGCCTTTTCCCAACTTTATTGGGGCCGGCTTCCAGTCTTACCGGATGCAAACGAATACCAGTATTTTACATGAAACGACTGCCTATCTGACCTCCACAACCCAGTAACCGGGTAATACGATACCTCTTGGTAAGACTGGATGTCAGATTTTTTGGCTTGTGAGTACTCGTAACGACTGTCAAAGATCTATAAATGTCAGCCGAGACCAACGGCTTAACGTTGTCTCCGAAGCACGGAGGAACCTCGGTTTGTAATTATGGTCACCCATCCATGGACCAACTTAGGCAAGCACGGCATTACCTTAAAGATCGACTCGTGCGGCTGTTAATATTTAGCCACGAGCTCCTCCTCCGAGAGTATATCCACAAATGTTACATAAAAAGTTCAATTGAGTCACTGTCATGTTTTGCCTTAATGGCGTACAAAATATAACTGATTAAGAAACTCTAAATCATCACAATGCTATTTACTCATACATGCATTACTTGGGGGTTGGTAGATGTCAGGTGTCTTCGAATTTTTAGGACATGCCGATTTCCTTACGATGTTTTCTTTCACCGTTTTTGAGGGCAGCGGTGATGAAATAAATTACACATTAGTAATGCCGTGTATTCGAACCCTGGCAGGGTTCGAATACACGGCTTACTGCTCGTAAGTCGGGGCTGTCACCACTGCGCCATCGCTGCTCTCAGCTATTAGGTACACCTCTGCCTAACCCTTTCGGCATTACAGACGTAATGTTATGTTACATTTAATTTAATAATTAACACATTCAAACCATAATTACATACCGTATATCGGAAAGCACGTTAAGCCGTTGGTCATGGCTGTCATTTGCAGATCTTTCTTTGACAGTCGTTACGAGTAGTCAGAAGCCAAAAGTCTGATATCCAGTCTAACCAAGAAGTATCGTATTAC
Source organism: Cerastis leucographa (assembly GCA_963082945.1). Lineage (NCBI taxonomy): Eukaryota > Metazoa > Arthropoda > Insecta > Lepidoptera > Noctuidae > Cerastis > Cerastis leucographa. The sequence goes on along the minus strand of OY720374.1, from coordinate 4,909,437 downwards.
CCAGTTACTGGGTTGTGGAAGTCAGATAAGCAGTCGCTTCATGTATAATACTGGTACTCGGCTGCATCCGGTTAGACTGGAAGCCGACCCCAACATAGTCTGGGAAAAGGCTAGGCAGATAATGATGACAATTAAACAATTCCAAACTATATTGTAGTTTCCTACTTGAATACAATTGTTTCTTTCCTCTAACCAAATGTTTTGGAGCTACATTTTCTGCTCATTCCACCTAATTTAAGGGGCCAGTTAGTTTCACTGGCGTTTGCTTTGTTTCTCTATCTAATTAAAACTGTTAATGAATGCAGTGTGCATTTGAAATTGTTTGTTTTCTTTTATAATGTGTTTTTAGATGTCTTTTTGGTAATTACAAAGCTAATGTGAGAGGTTAGTGACTATGCATTGATAAAACCACATTCAAATATTTAATTAATTTAGTATAGAAATGTTGAGAATTTCTGCTACTGTATTTCTAATTGACAATTTTGTGTGTAAATGTAAGTTTAATGATTAATTTTGTTACATTCGAACATATATGTTCAAAACGTACATTGTGATTTTGCTTTATTTATTGTTGTGTAGACTCTTTTTATTTTGAAACGATTGTTTGTCTGCACATCTTTGGAAACCGATGTATTTGGTGTTTACCTCAAAAAGTTTAGAAAATCAGTTTCTGAGGTACGGGAGTGCTCTATTTTTTCATTAAAAAACTGACCCTTTCTTTCAATTCACTTCCTTACGTTGTACTGCGCTACTGTTATTAAAAATGTAAATACAAATCTTTAGATATCACATCCTTATTACTTATGTCATCATAATTCATATTATCTTTTTAGATTTAAGTAAAATAAATATTCAAATTCAAATTCATTTATTAATTTTGTGTTTATTCATTTATATTATATTCAGATTGTATAATTTATTATGAATATTCTAGAATTTTATGTTGTTGTCACTATCATATGGTGAATGCTGCGTATAGCTATAACAGGCGTACATACCAGCGCTTTTATTTTCATTTTATTGTTTTCTGTAATTCATAGTATGTATTGTTGTTGCTGTACCTAATAAATAAATAAATGTGTGGACATTGTAGGTCTTATAGATTGCTAGATCCTTGGTAAATTTTCAACTTGTTCTACGTTTTGTAGTAAGCAACGACTTATTTGTCGGGCCTACGATGTCCTCCCATACTTAAGTGCTAACGCTGTAATATTGAAATATTGTAAAACCAAATGATTTAAAAAAGTAACCATGGAGTTTCTTGCCGTTTCTTCTCCATAGGAAACGACAAACCCGAACCGTGCAAATTTTGTCGACGTTTTATAAGTGCCCATGTAGGCTATATAAAATATATTTTGATTTTGCTTGCATGAGATTATGTATGCTGTATAATATTCCAGTAGATGCTGTTCTGTTTATTACACTTCTCTATGGAATGTCACTCAAGTGAGCGCACACAATACGACAGCGAACTCATTTGTTTATAAAGTAAATCATCGCGGATTCACAACGAGATAACTTTCGAATTTTGAAATGATGTTAAGAAAAGAACACACATCATGGGGCCCAGAAGGCCTTTGATGATGTTATCTTATACTATACGTTTATAATTCTAAAACGTTTTATTTTTAACTTATTACTAAACTTACCGTCTCAAACTCATGCTGGCACTCCGGTTCTTTTCAAATCCACAAAATCTCTTTCTCGTCACAGCTATCTGTCACTTTTTGTTAACCGTCAACAGTAAACATCGAATGCCTTTTAAGAGCTCTTTCACTTTTCACAGAATCTCTACCGTTTACTTAGAAGCACTGTAAAATAAATTTTTTTCATTTAAAAAAAAATGTTATTTAAGTACAAACGATTAAATTTGTTTATAAAAACTTTATGCAAGCATAAAAAAAAAAACTGTACAAAGGCGAACTTATGCCGTAGGCATTTTCTACCAGTCTATAAATCTAAGGGTGATTCAGAGAGAAAAGGTAGTGCAGTATGCAGCGTAACTAAATGTCAAAAAAACATTTATAAATAGAATATAACCATAAATTTAAACAACTTAAATAAAACAAATCTAAGTAAAGAGAGAGAAAAACTAACAACATTCCAATTTTGAGACGAATCTGCCAGCTCCTAAATTATTCTGTTTTGAAAGAAAAACAAAAGACTGCACGGTATTCTGTTCTTTTTTTAACATTTTGGAAAAGAAGATGGCGGGCCGAATTAGATCGCTTCTTTTAGATTAAAGGAGAAATAAAGAGGTTTCGAAAAAAATTGAAGTCATGGGAGAAGCCTTTGCCCAACAGTGGGATGATTCATGCCAGCAGTAACATAGGTTTACGACATTTGAAAGGTAAATAGGATTAGGGGAATAGAAAAAAAAATTGTGCGTGGAGTCCCTCCACGCGGAAGAAGTGAAACTTCGTAATACTGCACGCATGCGTTCGAGTGCCGCGCATTCACTCACGTTATTTTATTGAGCTACCAAATAAAATTTTGTTGTTTTCTTGTTGTATTATTTTTATTACATAATAGGGGTGCGGACTGGGTAAAGAAAACGACATTCTATTTTGTCCGTCCGACAGGTAATACAAAAATATTAGACACGTATTTTCTGTTTTATCGCAATATTTAAAAAAAATACTTAGTTAAAACTCATTAAAGTTGGAGAGTGGGGGCTAACTACGTCACAAGTAGGTATAAAATAATTTTTATACCTACTTGTGACGTAGTTAGCCCCCACTCTCATGTAGGTAATCCTACATGTGACGTCATGCGCCATTTCAACTCAATATATCTCCATAATTTAATGACCACGTGAAAAAAGAAAAAATACGTGTCCAATACTTTTCAATAATCTACCCAACGGACAAAGAAAAAAAAATGTGATCATCCTCTATTATTACACAAGTTTATCGAGGTTATTCTACTCATGGAAATTGAGCGAAGGCTGGTCACACCGAAGAGTCGAATGCATGACTGTTTGCACGCCATCTTGCGTACGTAGTAGAACTACGTAGTCACAAATCTTGTAATACTGCCATCTCTTAGTGAGTTTTAGAAAATATTCCCCCTCCATGGTAGCGTTAAACTTGTTGGAAGTCGCATACGAAGTTTCACTTCAAAAATGGTAATATGACTCGGAAAGAAAATAAAAAGTCAACACCGTGTTTGTTCCTTTCATGTTGCATGAAGTTTAACAAATAGATAAGGAAGGGCCAGGGCCAAGTAAGGGGGGGATGATTTAAGATGTATGGGAGATGAATAATTTTGTGTAAGAGTGGTGATAAAAGGGGTTTGGGTAAAAGTGGCATGATTTTTGTAAGTCTGTGGCCACTAGTGACATTAATTTTCTTCTATGAACAATGATTTCCAAAATGCATCGGAGCCGAGATACACAGGTTGAATTTTTCAAATGGGTGGAAGGCCAAATCCGAAACTATGAAGAATAGCGAAAAACACTCAAAGGAGTCACGAGCCCAATTTTGATAAAAACTAAAACTGCATCATTGGTTTTTTGAAAAAACAATATACTTAGCCAGGAATCGAACCCGTTAATTTTGAAAAAAAAACACCCTGTATTATTACACCATTCGATAGTGCCGCTGCTATGGATCAAATTCCGGGAAATAATGTTATACGGCAAACGATGGAAAATAGTTATTTTTTGATAAAATACATAAGAGCATGCAAACTGTTAGTAGGAACAACACAACTTTGACATCAGATATTTCAGCTCCGATATAATTTTCGGCAAAATTTTTTTAGAAGTCATCATTATCATACACCGTGTAAATCACCTCATCACGAAGCCGTCAATCAAGCATTCTGTACATGAAACTAAGTAACTTTACGCAAAAATTATTGCTCGGAAACGACATTTTTTTTGAGGGGTGTAAAATCATGTTTTGTAGTAGAACTCAATGTCACGCACTCAAAACATTGTGCTGATGGACGGATTGAATAGTACGGGGGTCGTGGAGGTGTTTAAAGTAAAAATCTTACATTAAAAACTTGTATAAAAAAAAAAAAACTTTTTCCTTTTCTATTTTACATGAAGTGACTGCCTATCTGACCTCCACAACCCAGTAACTGAGTAATACGATACCCCTTGGTAAGACTGTATGTCAGACGTTTTGGCTTCTGACTACTCGTAACGACTGTCAAGGACCTACAAATACAGCCGGGACCAACGGCTTAGCGTGTTTTATTAGGCACGGAGGAAACTCGGTATGTAATTATGGGCACCCATCCATGGACCAACCTCGGTTAGCACGGCTTGACTATAAAGATCAACCCGTGCGGCTGTTAATATATAGCCACGAGCTCCTCCTCCGAGAGTATACCCATAAATGTTACATAAAAAGTTCAATTGTGTCACTGTCATGTTTTGCCTTCATGGCGTACAAATTAATATAACTGATTAAGAAAGTCTAAATCATCACAATTCTATTCACTCATACATGCATTACTTAACAAAAATCTAGGTTAGTGGGTGGTTCTAGGTTGTTATACTACCCAATGAATATTCTTTGGACTTCTGCCCACCTTTTATAGTAAACAAGATCGTAAAAATCTAAAAGATGTTGTCATTTGTCTGGATATTTTATGTGACTAGTATTTGCTTTTGTTTTTATAGATTTTCAGTCTCTTAGTGATAATCAAAAATAAAAGATAAAATTAAATCTGTGACCTCTAAATAAGAAAAGTATGAAAACTGTTCCTAAATTATTCTAGGCTAATAAAATTTTCGTTTTTCCTGAATTATAAATTTATATAACATATTAACGTAATCCCGTTTAAAATAAAAAGATTTGTTGCTCATAACTCATTATTCTTCAAACTATTTAATTTTCTTAAAATAATTTATGTTAAAAATATTTAAACAAATGCCATTTTTCCAACTATGTTAGGTTCCGCTTGTAGTTTAACAGAATACAGCTGATTACCAGTATTTTACCTAGAGAGAGTGCCAATTAAAATTAAAAAGCAAATATAAAATTCTCAGAATAAAAACTCAATTTAAAAAAAAAAACACCTGAATGCTAAATATATATTCGACTTTCATCAGCACAAGTTTTATGAAAACAAGTAAAAGTTAGAAGTAAATAAAAAAAAATTAAACATTTTTTTGCACCAAAAATAAACACTTCGCATTCACAAAAACAAACCACCGTGTATACAAAACGACGAATAAACACACTGTAAAAATGACAGTTCGTATTTTTTTACCGAATTCGTCCGAAACAACTTTGATGCCCGAACCTCACCGGCAAACTGAAAGCCCGTACGATTTGAGTACCAATTCCTGAAAACAGCTTCAAATGAAAATAAACTTAATGCTCTTAAACATAAAGCCCAAATTCCTCTGCTGAAACTAGCTTACAAGTCACCCTTATTCGTTTGGGTGTGTTTGTTTAAGGGAATGTTAACTTTAAGTACGTTATGTTAGGGTTGGTTTTAGAATGTGGTTATGCTATTGCAGTACAATACAAAATTAGCTGGAGGTTTGACTAGGTATCGAGTGTGGCTTGACTCGTTATATTTATTTCCGTATATTTTTTCCTTATCCTTAGTATGTTAGAAAGAGCAAACAATGTCTTTTACTGATCCGTCTTTTTTTGCATCTTTCTCTCACTCAAAAACGGTTTTGAAAAACTTTTTTTTTATTGTCTTTTTGGTCTAGTGGTCGCTAGTCACGACTGCTAAGCATAAGGTTCAGTGTTCGATTCCCAGATCAGTCAAAATGATAATTAAATAGGTAATACTAAAAAAGGAAATTTACAGAAACAAATGCCTACCATTCGTCAATAAATGTAATAATTTTGATGGTTTATTTTAAACTGGTCAACATTCCAGAATAGCAAAGACAGATTTTAATAGCGGAATAGTTGATAAGGCTTTCAAAACTCAAAATCTAAGTTTCAAACAGAGCCTTAAGTCCGACTCCATTGTCTCATTTCACAAAGGTTAGACCGCTTTGAGACCCGATTCCCATCAATTTATTGAAATAATATGGTTACACGATATAAGGCTAAGACGGATGTATTCCTGTGTCTAATTTCAACTAGGTACATTCTACGTACAAGTAACACTGAGATAAAATAAGGTGAGGATTCTGTAATCTCTCTCTCTCTCTCTCTCTCTTCTGTAATATGACCGGCATTGCAAAAAAAAAAATAGTGCGTGGATTCCCTCCGCGCGGAAGAAGTCAAACTTCGTAATACTACACGCATGCGTTCGAGTGCCACGCATTCACTTTCGGTCTATCTCTTTCAATTCCCCCTACATAGTAGCGTTAAACGTTTAACGCAAGCTTGTTGGAAGTCGCATAAAAAGTGTCACTTCAAAAACTTAAATTTCGCGATAAAAATCACGCATACATTCGTTTATTACGCAAATTACGTGACATAAATTCTGGGTGATTTTTCACGCATTATTAAATAAAACACACACCGAATTATCGAAGCTTAATTTCTGTTTACCTGTGAGTCGCTCCAAAATGCTATTCATTTATTTTTATATTGCGAAATGATTGCGACAAGATTCTAAATATTATATTTGTAAAGTAGGAATGAAATGGCAAGAATGGAAGTGTCTGATGAGATGACAAGTAATAGAGAAGTATGGAAGAAGAAGACATGCTGCGCCGACCCCAAATTAATTGGGATAAGGGCAGAAAAACGATTATGATGATATTTTTAAAGCACAAGAATAATATTGACCTTCAAGTGAAGTAAAACTGTAAAACAAGGTTAAAAATAAACTTCATAAATTATTAAGAGCAGCGAGTTTACACCTTACGGTATTTCATACAAAGTTTCAAGTCCCGATTTTCCGAAATGACTGAACCAATTTTAATGAAACTTAATACGTATAAGCTTAATGCGTATAAGTTTGACAGTTATTGTAATTTGACATTTATTCTAATTTGACATTTATTTTTAATTTTACTTTCTACTTTTTAATTAAATTCAATAATGTATCTAATTTAACTTTGAAATGTAGAAAATCAAGCCGACCAATAATTTATGTTTGTGTGTGAATAATTTATGTGTTTGGATTTTTATTTATTTTTGTTTTATATGGGTCACGGACCTGAAATAAATTATTATTATTATAAGCAGGATACATAGGTCTAACAAGTTACTAAAAAAAATATGAAATGACTTTACAAAAAAGAAGATAATTGGAAATTTCTGTTTCTATAGATAATCCATACTTCCATACTAATATTATAAATGCGAATGTCACTCTGTTTGTTTGTTTGTTTGTATGTTTGTTTGTTTGTTTGTTTGTTACCTTTTCACGACTAAACGGCTGATCGGATCTTAATGAAATTTGGCAAGAAGATAGATTTCAACCTGGGGAAGGACATAGGCTATATATCATCACGCTACAACCAATAGGAGCGGAGCAGCAATGAAAAATGTTTCGAAAATGGGGAAAATGTGGCGCAGACGAAGTTGCGCGGGACAGCTAGTTAATTATAATCGGTCTAATTTAGCCGTCACACTATTTTTCGAAAATGTTTTTTAGTAACTTTTTAGAACTCTGTATCCTGCTTATGCGTATGAAGTTTCATTAATGTCTGTCCAGTAATTTCGGAAACTAAGGACTTGAAAGTTGGTATGAAATGCCGTAAACGCTCTTAAGACTAAGTAAAAACCCATTTATACTTTCATTTTACTTCATTGTAGGAAGTAGGTGTTCTCAATTCACAAAAGACTTGCACCTACAGTAAGAAGCTGATTTTTCTCTCACTATACATATTTTAACAACTAAGAAAATTCCAGCGTTTCCCTACATTTCCCAGCGCTTATTACTAGTGTAGTTTTCCGTGAAACTCCCTACAAAATGTTTGAAGTGAACAATTATTTTCATTTTTCACCTCGCCCGGACCGAGTTTAAGAGGTCTTGCTAAGGTTTTGAATAAGATTAGAGAGCTTTTTCAAGCTGTCTTTGTAATGAGTTTCGTGTTACCCAGTTACTGGGTTGTTGAGGTCAGATAGGCAGTCATCTCAATGTCATCACTATCAGCCTAGCTTTTTCTCAACTATGCCGACTTCCGGTCTAACCAGATGCTGCTGAATACCGGTATTTTTACACGAAGCGACTTCCTATCCAACCTTCAGAAACCCAATTAGTACTGGGTAATACAATACCCCTTGGTAAGACTGCTTGTCAAACTTACGGGCCACTGACTACCTGTAACGGTTGCCAAAGATCTACAAATGACGGTCGAGACCAACGGCTTAGAGTGTTTTCCAAGGCATGGAGGAAACTCGGTATGTAATCGGTGGTCACCCATCCACAGCCCAACCTAGGCAAGTGCGGCTTAACTTGAAGATTGATCGGAGCGGCTGTTATTTTTTAGCAACAACAGCACCATCATCATGTCCATGTACAATATTGGTTCAATCAGACACTTCAATGTTATTTATTTTATACACCGTGTAAATCACCTCATCACGAAGCCGCCAACCAAGCATTCTGTACATGAAACTAAGTAACTTTACGCAAAAATTATTGCTGGGAAACGACTTTTTTTTTGGGGGGTGTAAAATTATGTTTTGTGGTAGAACTCAATGTAACGCACTCAAAACATTGTGCTGATGGACGAATTGAATAGTACGGGGGTCGTGGGGGTGTTTAAAGTAAAAATCTTACATTAAAAACTTGTATTAAAAAAAAACTTCTCAAAAAGTTGGAACTTTGACCCCTAATATCTCCGTAACTAGAAGGTTCCCAGGTATGGAGTAGAACAAAAAAATGATCGCAATGACAGGGAGAACCAGTGCCTTTTGGCTTCGTTAAGAGGTGTTTTACACCCTTTAGATGTATTGATAATTATAATAATTATCGCCGCAAGGTTGCCTGCTTGTCGGTCTTCTACAGGCTGTACTTTGGTGAAGTGCCCAAGAACTCCACGACCTCATCCTATCGGCCCCCTTCTACCATCCGACATCTAGACGCACTGCAAGAAACCATCCTTAACTTATTGCTATTCGCACTTAGCGTTTTTCATAATGCGCACAGCAAAGGAGTGGAACTCTGCCTACATCTGTGTTTCCGAACGCTTACAACCCTAATCTCTTTAAAGTTAGAGTGAACAGGCTTCTTCTGGGTAAGCTCGTACCATTGTCGACTTTGTCTCCGTCATCTCTGACCTAGACTAGAGTCAAGAGCAAACCTATCGCAAATAAAAAAACTAGTTAGTCCAATTCTTAAATTAAGCCTAAACTATTCTTGAACTATCTTGGGGTCGGCTTCCAGTCTAACCGGATGCAGCTGAGTACCAGCATTTTACATTAAGGGACTGCCTATCTGACCTCCACAACCCAGTAACTGGGTAATAAGATACTCCTTGGTAAGACTGGATGTCAAACTTTTGGCTTCTGACTACTCGTAACGACTGTCAAAGATCTACAAATGACAGCTTAACGTGCTTTTCGAGGCACGGAGGAGACTTGGTATGTAATTATGGTCACCCATTCACGGACCAACCTCGGCAAGCACGGCTTAACTCCTCCTAATTATTAATACACAATTACAATAAAAAATAGTGCGTGGAGTCCCTCCACACGGAAGAAGTGAAACTTCGTAATACTACACGCATGCGTTCGAGTGTCACGCATTCACTCTCGTTATTTTATTGAGCTTCTAAATAATATTTAATTGTTGTACACTTTTTATTACATAAGTTTATCGAGGTTATTCTACTCATGGAAATTGAGCGAAGGTTGGTCACACCGAAGAGTCGAATGCATGACTGTTTGCACGCCATCTTGCGTACCTAGTAGAACTACGTAGTCACAAGTCTTGTAATAGCGCCATCTCTTAGTGGGTAATAGAAAATACTCCCCTTCCATTAGAACGTTAAACTTGTTGGAAGTCGCATACGAAGTTTAACTTCAAAAATCTTACCAATCCTCTGCCTGCCTTTTTCTAACTACGTTTTGGTTGCCTCCACAATATTGGTATTCAGCTGCATCTGGTTAGACACCTAATGCCTAACGAATAGTAATATTTGATTTCGTTAATTTTAAACAAGATTTTTAAAGATAAAATTAATTGATGAATAAATTAAAATTATTTAATGATTAAGATTAGTTTTTTTTTTTTGAAGATTTTTGACGGCACGTTTGGCGCAGTGGTTGAGCGATCGACTGCTGCGCTGCGTGTCGCGGGTTCGATCCCCGCACGGAACAAATATTTGTATGGCCTACAGATAGTTGTTCCGGGTCTGGCTGTTTGTGTATGTGAGTTTAAATGTTTGTAAACGCACCCACGACGCAGGAGAAATCCCTAGTGTGGGGCAACGTTTCTAAAAAAAAAAAAAAACTAATTATCTAAAAAAAAAAAAAAAAAAAGATTATTTCTTTGTCCTATTGTGCTCATTGAAGTTAGGCACTAAAATCAACTACTCCACTACCTTTCTCGATAATTACTTAACCCGGATAGTTTCTCATTTATAAATTAAACCCGATACAGGAAATATAGATATATGATACATTTAAAGCCACACTAAAACCACAGTCAAACTTCAATGAAAAGCCGACGAATCGAAACTCTAGTTCAACTTCAAAATAACTTCTCGTTTTCAACAGACACACTAACTGTCTATTCTCAAATAGATACTATTTATTTATATACGTTAACTGTTCAATACAATTTACGCTTTAATATTTCATGTCTAAAATTCAAAATCGTTTGGTGTTCTAATCCTTCGAAATTGACTTTGGTTGTATTAGGTTGATCAATACAATTTACACCTTAACATTTCCTGTGTATAATTCAAAATCGTTGCTCGTTCTAATTCGTCAGAATTGACTTTGTTTTATCAGGTAATAATAAGTGTGTGATTAAAGCTTTATGTTTATTGGGTTAAGGTTGAAAATGGTTTGTTTTAGATAGTACCCAAAATTGGGTTCAATTTAAATGGCAAAGTTTTGTCAAAGGTGACGTTTGTCTGATTTTTAGGCTAATTCAATCTGTAAGATGTAAGAATAATGTTTGTGTATTAAATAAGATGAATGGCTTATTGTTAAGAACCAGCCGTCAGGGAAAAATAAAGCCCGTTTATTTATTAAGAAATATTATTTGTGTGGTAAAAAGAGCTCGTGGTGGTAATAACAGCCGCCCGGTCGATCTTTAAGGTTAAGCCGAGCTTGCCGAGGTTGGTCCGTGGATGGGTGACCATCATTATATACCGAGTTTCCTCCGTGCCTCGGAAAGCACGTCAAGCCGTTGGTCCCGGCTATCATTTGTAGATCTTTGACAGTCGTTACGAGTAGTCAGAAGCCAAAAAAAGTCTGACATCCAGTCATACCAAGGGGTATCGTATTACCCAGTTACTGGGTTGTGGAGGTCAGATAGGCAGTCGCTTCATGTAAAATACTGGTACTCAGCTGCATCCGGTTAGACTGGAAGCCGACCCCAAGAGAGTTTGGGAAAAGGCTTGGCAGATGATGATTTGTGTGGTAAAAGTAAAGAGTAATTGCAGATATTGCTCCTTTATTTTTCTAAATATAATTTCCTGAACTTTGCCCTTAAGAGCGTATGTCACCTTACATCATTTCATACAAACTTCCAAGTCCTTATTTTCCGAAATGACTGATCCGATTTTAATGAAACTTCATACGTCTAGGCAAGATAAATAGGTCTAAAAACATTTTCAAAAAATAGTTCTGCAGCTAAATAGGGATGATGACTGAGTAAAGAAAACGAAATTCTACTTTGTCCGTCAATCAGGTAATACAAAAATATTAGATACGTATTTTTTGTTTTATCAAGTTAACAAAAAAATACTTAGTTAAAACGCATTAAAGTTGGAGAGTGGGGGTTCACTACGTCACAACTAGGTATAAAATGTACTGAGCCGTGACGTCATGCGCTATTTCAACTCAAAATATCTCCGTAATTTTACGAATACGTGAAAAAGGAAAAAAACGTGTCAAATACTTTTTAATAATCTACCCGATAGACAAATAAAAAAAAATTAGTCACCATCCCTATTAGACCTATTATAAATTATCTATGAAAACGACGACACGATTGGCGCAGTGGTTGAGCGATCGACCGCAGCGCCGCGTGTCGCGGGTTCGATCGCCGCACGGAGCAAATATTTGTAGGGCCTACAGATAGTTGTTCCGGGTCTGGCTGTTTGTGTATGTGAGTTTAAAAGTTTGTAAACGCACCCACGATACAGGAGAAATTCCTAGTCTGGGGCAACAATTCTAAAAAAAAAAAAAACGAATTATCTTTTTTTTAAGACATTTCGAAAATGTTTTTTTGCTACGATTTTGATTTTAAAACAGTAACCAGTCTTCTCCATAGGAAATGACCAACCCGAACCGTGCACCTTTTGTCGACGTTTTATAAGTGCCCATGTAGGCCTATGTGTTATAGAAGAAAGAAAGTTTCTTAATAGAAACCTTATTTCTCCATACAATAAGACAGAATTTTTCAAAAGCCCCAGACAATCAGTTTGCACTCAAAACTAGAGTTGTCCTTTGTGTCGCCACTAGTGCCCCCTAGTGTTGTGAAAGCGGGTTCATTCGTTTTGTTTGTGTTCCGTACATTTGTTGGTAGGATTCTGTATTTTATTTTTCTTGTGTATATCGAGACTTCTCCGTACAGATGTATAAAGTGCATGACACCATGTCGAAAAAAAAATAACATCGCGCTTGTAATCCTCGAAGGGAAGGCAGAGGTGAACCTCATTTCGCTGGTTTTAGATCTTAACTAATCTAAACTATATATAATATATTTATATTATAAAGCTGAAGAGTTTGTTTGTTTGCTTGAACGCGCTAATCTCAGGAACTACAGATCCGATTTGAAAAATTCTTTCACTGTTAGATAGCCCATTTATCGAGGCAGGCTATAGGCTTTATATCATTATGCTACGACCAATAGGAGCGGAGCAGCAATGAAAAATGTTGCGAAAACGGGGAAAATGTGACGCAGACAAAGTTGCATGGGTCAGCTAGTTTGTAAATAACATCAGCGAAACAGCATTTTACTGAATGCTTACAGTTACTTGTAGATTCTTATTCAAAACAGTGTCCATGGAGTTTCTTGCCTATTCTTCTCCATAGAGATCTACGCTTTGGAATGGGCAACTACTATACTTTCACAAGTTATTATGTCTTGTGACTGGGACTGTAGCTTCATTTTTATTGGTGTTCGACTATTCAGCAGTGCCTGTAACTGGCCTACTTGAAACAAATGATTTTGATTTGACTTATAACAATAAAACATTTTTAAACATTTTTGTGTGCCTGTCTAATTGGCATACGGCTGGACCATTTTTGATGGCACTTATACTGAGAGATAGCTACCTTTATTTTAGAAAAAGAATTCAGATACCGTGTAAAAAAAACCTTTCAAATTGTTAACTAAAGGCGGAAATATACTTACGTGTCGTGGCGTGTCATGATGCTTATTGTCGTGACGGTGAGTGTGCACACTAACGTGTCGTGTCGTGTCGTGCTCTGGCGTTTTTCTGAACAGTACATTTCGAACCTTTGCAGCGTTTGAATGTACATGATGTTTTCTTCGAATTCGGATAATATTTCTGATTAAATGATCCTTAAACTCTTTACACTTTGTGTCATATAAAACTTTTCGTTGACATACAAGTTCAATAAGCTCGTCAGATATTTATCAGAAACATGCTGCAAATATAATAAGTGATTATTAAAAAAATGTCCGTTAGAGTTTCGCGCCACGAGCCACGCGGTATAGAAACACATTTGCCTGTTCTGCCGTGTCGCGTCATAACCCCCTCCACCGCTCTGGCGCAATCGGCGGCGAGCTGAGCAGTCGGCGCCACGACAGAACGCGTTGCGACACGACACGCCATGCAAATATCTCCCTAACCATATTAAATGTATGAAACCGATATGCTTCTGGCGCGTCACGACACGTAAGTATGTTTCCGCCTTAAGTCGGATTCAAGTAGGTAAGTAATATTTTTATATTTAATAATTTCACGTGGACCAATGTCAACAACAGCTAGTACCTAATCAATAACTAAAATATTATGATTCTTTTTGTTAGCAGAGGTTTATCTGAAACCTTGATCAATCTGAGTGCTTTGTCTAGAACGACATAATTATCATCTTTCCCTTTCAAAGAGATAAAAACCAATTTTACTACCATTCGGAAACTACAATTTCTAGGTGAATAATACCGACCTTGAGCGCCAAAGATAAGTTAAAAGCTATAATTTCGGCAGAACCACCAAATTGATTTACATAAAATTGTTGGTAAATACTATGTAGTCCAAAGTGGGGTATTCAGGCCAATTTGTCATAGCGTTTTAGTTGTTTTTTTCGTTTTTTTATATTGCTTTTGATATATATGATTTATCTTTGGCACCATTATACACGGTTATTGATAAAACACCAACAACTTCTAAAGAGGTCGTTGTACTCATCATTATGAACGATATTTACTATCGGACCAAACCCGAAATCGCGGAAAAACATCAGCTGTTCCGTACTTTGTGTTCACATAACCCGTCAAAATGTAGGGACCAGCTGATTTTTTTCACGATTTCGGGTTTGGTCTCATAGTAAAAGTTGTTCGTAATGATGAGTAGAATGACCTCTTAGGAGGTTGTTGGTGATTTTTCCAATAACCCTGTAAAAGTGTGTAAAACACCTCTTAACGAAGCCGAAACGCACTGGTTATCCCTGTCATTGCGATATTTTTTTTGTTCTACACCATACCTGGGAACCTTCTAGTTATGGAGATATTAGGGGTCAAAGTTCCAACTTTTTTACAAGTATTTTTTAAATACAAGTTTTTAAAGTAAGATTTTTAATCTAAACACCTCCACGACCCCCGTACTATTCAATCCGTCCATCAGCACAATGTTTTGAGTGCGTTACATTGAGTTCTACCACAAAACATGATTTTACACCCCCCAAAATAAAGTCGTTTCCCAGCAATAATTTTTGCGTAAAGTTACTTAGTTTCATGTACAGAATGCTTGGTTGACAGCTTCGTGATGAGGTGATTTACACGGTGTATATTATGTATTATTATGTACAGTCCAGGAAGCTATTTGGTATACAGGTGACTTCTTACTACTACCTACCTAATTTTACTAATCTTATGAGTGTGCTTTAATCCGAACCGCCATTCTGTGTAATTCACTGCCGGCTTCTCTGTTTCCCGATCGAAAGGCTCTAGGCCGCATCATCGCTTGACATCAGGCATGTTGCGCCCGTACCTTGGGTACAGCCGCAACTCTGCAAGTGCATAAAACTAGCATAAAAACTTGTAAAAACGCACACAACGCTGTCTGAATGTTACCATCATCGTCATCATCATCAGCCTATAATGTTCCCACTGCTGGGACGCAGGCCTCTTCTCTATGAGAGGGAATGGGGTATAATCCACCGCGCGGGCCCAGTGCGGGTTGGTAAATGGCTGAATGTTACCGGTTCATGTTTTTTATTTCAGTAGTACGTACTGTGAGTAAATTGCTGAAACTGAAAAAATGCAATGTAGTAGAGATATGAATAAGTTTACTTGTATACCAAACTAGCTGTGCCCGCGACTTCGTCCGCGTGGAATTGTATTTAAACAAAAATAGAAGTAGCCTGTTACTCATTATTACATCAGCTACCTGCCAGTGAAAGCCGTTCTATAAATTTTCCGGAACAAACAGACAGACAGACAAAGATTGTAAAAAAATATATATTTTTATATGTACCGTATACACATTTATATAGTGAAAAGCGGTTATTTTAATATTACAAACAGAGACTTACATTTTATTTATTTGTATTGTATGTATTGTATAAAATATAGTTATTTCGACTAAAGAAATTATTTAAAGTGTGTGATAATGATCGAATCGATCGATTAATACACTTGGTACTTTAATATAATAAATAATACTGACTTATATCTTGGCTTATAAATGTTTATGTTTACATTATGTTATGACAAAGTAATTTTGTGTACAATAATGGTGGGTTGAATTATGTCAATTTGACCCCGGCTATTTCCACTCCGTGTTGTAGACCCCGAATAAATACTTCCGGTATAGGATAATAACCGGTGAACGTGCCTATGTTGGGCTCGAGTTATTGGCTCAAATAGCAGCCGTAATTTAGAAACGAAAAAATAAATATGGTCCTTCTAACGCAGTAGGGTAACATGGTTTTCAACACACTTGCTCATAAAGTGGCTTTATGGTCACTGCAATTAGGCACAGAATGACACCCATAATCAAACTGTGACTTTTTCATTGCTATAAAAAAAAAACTATAACTCACTAGTGAGTTATAGTTTCTTTTTTTTTTTATTGGTTGAGGTGCTTTGTTCTTAAAAAAGTTTTATTCAAAACAAGATCGTTTCAATCTATTGCTTGCTCATTTCATGCAACTTCTTATTTAAATAGATAATTTTAACTCGTTCGTGGTTAATAAATAAAACTCAATAAATCACTAAAATATAACTTTTTTTTTCTCTGTAATAAAAGAAAACTTTAAATTCCCCATTTTGTACGTGGCAGAATAAGCGCAAACACTATGCGCGGAAAATAAAAAAAAACCTCATCCCTTTAGTTTGTGGCTGATCGTAATGCGCGCGCATAGGAAAACTGATTAATTCTTCCCGCCCCATAGCGAATCATTTTTCACAACTCGTTTTCACAGTTGAAATTATAGTTATTTATTCATAAAAATGTCTACAAGTAGGTACTAGTTACGAAGAAAATGATTTATGTTGTACACCGCCCGATATAAACCCGATATGTGAAGCCCTTAACGTTATGGAAAGTTTACTACCTGAAAACTCCAAGGAAAAATATCTATTATCTACTAAATAAAATGAGTTTTTATTGTTATTTTATTCACAAGTGTGTTGAAAAACGTCGTATGATACACGTGTGTATTGGTGATTACCGTCCTCGGCTCTCTTAAGACCCTCACCTAACGGCTCGGGTCTCAATGGCGCCTCAGCGGTAATCACCAACATTACACACTAGTACCATAATGTACTATTATTCCTGTCTGCCCCTACCAGTCTGTCATCAATGGTTGCCAGCTCTCTAGTCCCGCGAAGTGTCGACAATTCAAAGTATCGTGCCTCAATTGGAAGGTATTAATGCTGCAACAAGACGGTCAGCGTCTCATGTCAAACGGGTGCGATTTACTTAAAGAAACTAGCCGCTTTGATCACAAATGTCCGAAATAATATTCAAACATTGATGTTATAAAATTATCAGTCAAATAAAGCCAGTATCAAACATATATAAAACAAATGCTGTGTTTTATTTCAATGTAAAGTTACTCTAAAGCCTCTAAACAAATATCCTTTAATAAATCATAAGTTCATAACCGTAGTTACATTTCAATTTAATTTTCATATTTGGTGGTGGCAGACGACTACTTGATCTTCGTGTCAAATTCAAATGTTTATTGTTCAACACAGTACATAATAATACATTTCCAGATGTCAAATGAATGCGCAGTCCACTGTGTTGTACCAATTCAGGCATGCAAAATGATATCATACACAATTTTATAAATTCAAATTAATACTTTATACATCATCATCTGCCTAGCCTTTTCCCAAACTCTCTTGGGGTCGGCTTCCAGTCTAACCGGATGCAGCTGAGTACCAGTATTTTACATGAAGCGACTGCCTATCTGACCTCCACAACCCAGTAACTGGGTAATACGATACCCCTTGGTAAGACTGGATGTCAGACTTTTTTTGGCTTCTGACTACTCGTAACGACTGTCAAATATCTACAAATGACAGCCGGGACCAACGGCATAACGTGCTTTCCGAGGCACGGAGGAAACTCGGTATGTAATAATGGTCACCCATCCACGGACCAACCTCGGCAAGCACGGCTTAACCTTAAAGATCGACCCGGGCGGCTGTTATTATTTAGCCACGAGCTCCTCCACCAAATTAATACTCTAAACAATGACATAAATTCAATATTGAAACAAAAAAAAAAGTCTGCCACCTTTGGTCGAGAATGCCACTAATTTAGGTCGCATCTGCTCCCAGTGCTGATAAAGGTAGGGGCAAAAGCGACTGAATTTGATGCATCCACCTCATGGTGGTAGATGAGAAAAATTGTTGCAACTACCACCACTGGAACCGGAATAAACCGGTTGACACGGTGCTGCTATTAACAAAGTCTTAAGCCAGAGTATTTCCAATTTTAAGACAAATATTTGGAGATAGCTTTTGGAGTAATAAAAAGCAGTCTACAGTTCCAAAGTAACTCACTTTTATTAGCAAAAGATTTCAGGGTATTTCGGCACAGCGTGTATAACTCAGTAATTTGTACCATTGGCGGCTTTGCGTCATAAAATTCGGGCGCAAATGAGCAACGATAAAATCGTAAAAATAAAAACCAACTTGGCACAGTTTTTTTGCTCCAATACCTACCTACCGTGAAACTTAACACCCTGTAACGGAAATTGTGAATTATGTCAACACCCTGTATACATTTTCCACCGGTAAATACGTGCGGTGTTTTTTGTACTAACTCGGTTTTATAGTATCCGTTGAAATATTTATTGTGTGTTAGGTTAAATTAGAACCCGAAGAACCGATAACCGTTGGGGTAGACGAGTTCTTGAGTGGAGACCACGGATCGGTAAACGTAGCGTAGGACGTCCTCAGACTCGGTGGAGCGATGATCTTTGCAAGGCGGCTGGCAAGAGCTAGATGAGAGTGGCCGAGGATCGTGCTCAGTGGCGTGTCATGGGAGAGGCCTATGTCCAGCAGTGGACGAATACAGGCTGATGATGATGATGATGAGGTTAAATTAAGGTTTGTTAGTTATTGCTTATAATGGTTTTATAACGGTGGCTTTTTTTGATGACCACAAATACACGCTAAAATAACTTCGTTTATTTTTGTTTGTAGTTTAAAATCAGTGTATCGTGAAAAACTTAATATGCTTAATTCTAACTGTTGCCCGCGACCTATGTCTGCGTGAAATTATTATAAATTTGTTACTTTCCTTCATAAATCGGATTTAATAAAAAAAAGGTTTTAATTTTTTTGCACGGAATCCTAATACAATTCTTAAAAAAAGTAAGTCACTCCTGATAACATCAGCTATCTGCCAGTAAAAGGTTCGTCAAAATCGGTCCAGCCGTTTCGGAAATTAGCCGAAACAATCAGACAGTACATAATCTCATTCAGTAAAAATTAACTAACTTTTATTTTGCGATTACAAACAGCAACTTAAATTTTTATTTATTTGCATAGATTTGACCAGTACGGACATCGGAAATGGTCAGAACATTAACTAAATCAGTCCGGTTTCTGGACTCACGTCCGCAATATTTTCCAATGTAGGTTTGACACCATATCGAGATTCCTCCGTGCCTCGGAAAGCACGTTAAGCCGTTGGTCCCGGCTGTCATTTGTAACTCTTTGGCATTCGTTACAGGTAGTCAGAAGCCGAAAAGTCTGACATCCAGTCTTACCAAGGGGTTTCATATTACCCAGTTACTGGGTTGTGGAGGTTAGATAGGCAGTAGCTTCCTGTAAAATACTGATACTCAGCTGCATCCGGTTAGACTGGAAGCCAAACCCAAGATAGTTTGGGAAAAGGCTAGGCTGACGACAATAGGTTTGACAGCACCTTTACAAAATCTTCGTTGGCTTAGTTGGATATTTGATGACAGAATCAAAACACACACTCGTTTACAAAAATACAAAAAGTTTTAGGTATCTATCAATGTATTTTCTAAAAACACATCTGCAGAATCCCGAACTACAATCTCAAAAGAAATAAAAGAACGATTTCCCATGCAACGAATCTGATACAGAACCCCAAAAAATAATAAACCATTGAACCTAACGATGTTTTCGTCGGCCTTGCTCTAACAAACAAATAAGAAAAACTTATCTGTCTGCTCTGTAAGTGGACTGTCGTTAAGATATGTGTTCGGCAGTGGTCCGAGATTGATTGACCATCTAATCTTGGGTCCTTATTGACTCATTCATAGATATTTCTGAGAGATTGACCTTGAGCACATGTCGCTAGGAAAACAAAGCAAAGAAAACAAACCGGCCATGTGGGATTCGGACTCGCGCACGAAGGGTTCCGTACCATTATATATAAAAACGAGCAAAAAGAACACTTTTTTGTATGAAAGCCCCTTTAAATATTTACTTTATTCTGTTTTTAGTATTTGTTGTTATAGCATCAACAGAAATACATAAACTGTAGAAATTTCAACTGGCTAACTATCACGGTTCATGAGATACAGTCTGGTGACAGACGGACGGACGGACAGCGAAGTCCCTTTGGGTACGGAACCCTAAAAAACACAGTATACTTCAAAGTTTAAATCATCACCAGCCTAGCCTTTTCCCAACTGTGTTGGGGTTGACTTTCAGTCTTACCGGATGCAGCTGAATACCAGTGTTTTATATAGAGCCATAGCATCTGATCTCCACAATCCAGTTAGTACTGGGTAATATGATACCCCCTCGGTTGGACTGGTTGTAAGGCTTTTGGGCCACTTCGTATCTGTAACAATTGTCAAAGATGACAGCCGGGACCAACGGCTTGACACGCAAATTTGGCATGGAGAAAACTCGGTATGTAATTGGTGGTCACCCATCCACGGATCAACCTAGGTAAGCACGGCTTAACCTCAAGATTGAACCGAGTGGCTGCTGTTATTTAGCCACGAAAGTCAAAGTCAAAGCATTTATTTCAATTAGACCATTACAGGCACTTTTGAAAGTCAAAAAAAAACAAAATAAAACGCAAAGCTACAGTCCCAGTCACAAGGCATAATAACTTGTGAAAGTACTGTAGTTGCCCATTCCGTAACGTAGATCTCTATGGAGAAGAATGGGCAAGAAACTCCATGGACACTCTTTTAAATCAAAATATGTTACAAAATCTTGGTTACATCATTCATGTTAAGAATTAAAAATATGTGAGAACAATGTAGAAATACGGGCAAGTTAAGAGCGTCCAGAGTAAAAGATTAAATCAGTAATTAAAAAATAATGTAATTAAAATAAACCGTGGCAGCTAAGAGATGACCAGTCACAACTGACAGCGCCCGTTCACGAACATGACGCATGTATCAGCCATCATTCAACTCAACCATTTTGAAGGGAACTAAACGACCCGACACACCCGCCACCATCAGCGTGACGAGCTTCTTTTAACTCACTAGTATGTGATAAAAACATTTCTAAGTAGCCACACATTACTTGAAAGTAACATCACGTAACATTTGAGATGTTAGCAACAAGATTTATTATACTGTTTGTTTCTTAGAAAATAAGTTGAGGAAAACATGCTCAAAATGTATGCTCACGTATTTTGTAGAAGTCTGAATAGATTATCATTGGTAATTCGTGGTTTGGATTCTTGGAAATTATGCTTTTGGTCGATTTTCAAGGTTAAGTAGTGCTTGCCAAGGTCGGTCCGTGGATGGGTGACCATCCATTTCAAACCAAATTTCCTCCGTGCCTCGGTAAGCATGTAAAGATTTTGGTGCAGACTGTCATTTGTAGATCTTTGACAGTCCTTACAGGTAGTGTGTGGCCCGAGAATCTGACTACCAGTCTTATCAATGTAAGCTCACATGTTTTGTGAACGTTGGATTAGATTATCATAGGTAATTTGTGGTTTGCATTATTCGAGAGCAGCGGTGGCCCAGTGGTGGCAGCCCCGACTTATGAGTAGTAAGCCGTGGGTTTGAACCCATGCAGACGCATTACTTTGTGTAATTTATTTCATCACCGCTGCCCTCAAAACAGTGAAGAAAAACATCGTGAGGAAACCTGGCATGTCTTAGAACAAAAAATTCGAAGACATGTGTCATCTATCAACTCGCACTGGGCCCGCGTGGTGGATTACAGCCCACTCCCTCTCATCTCTATGAGAGGAGGCATGTGTCTCAGCAGTGGGAATAATATAGGCTGATGATGATTCTTGGTAATTATGCCTTGGTATGCTTTTGGTCCTCTAACTTGCGTTGGAGAAACCTACGTGTTTGAAAGAAATGAAGAGATTCTAAGAACTTTAAGGTTACAGATTTAGCCAAAAGGTAGTACCGCCAGGGCAGTCTACAAAATTTCTTTCGTTTTCTAGCAATTTAATGCACGTCAGTGTCAGTTAGTGCTATGTAGTGTTTTTTTTTTGGGGAATTTAAAAATAATAAGCCGCACGGTTCGATCTTTGAGGTTAAGCCGTGCTTGCCGAGTTTCCTCCTTGCCTCGGAAAGCACGTTAAGCCGTTGGTCCCGGCTGTCATTTGTAGATCTTTGACAGTCGTTACGAGTGGTCAGAAGAAAAAAGACTGATATCCAGTCTTACCAACGGGTATCGTATTACCCAGTTACTGGGTTGTGGAGGTCAGATAGGCAGTCGCTTCATGTAAAATACTGGTACTCAGCTGCATCCGGTTAGACTGGAAGCCGACCCCAAGATAGTTTGGGAAAAGGCTAGGCAGATGATGAGTAGCAGTAAACTGGGCAATCACATCGTTCATAGAATAACTAAAATCAACAACTAAAATCATTTCTAAACGACAAAGCATACTATAATATTAATGAATTTCTGACAGAACCATTTACTGTAACACAGATTTATTCATGATTTTAGTAATTATTACTTTTGACATTTACTATTACACATTTACTATTTCACAGACATTGATTAAATTATAATTTGATTTTTATAATTTTAACATGTATTATTTTGACATTTATTATTGTTTTAATCGATTGAAATGATTAACTAAAAACCCAATTTTATTTTTCAAAACATTTGCACGCTATTGTATGTGTTAAACATGTCTGAACCGTTTTTTATTATTTTATGTTACCTTGCATGCACTTTTATTATATTATTATTGTATGTAAACACATGTTTGGGCAAATAAATGTAAATATCTTATCTAAGAATATATTTACTTTGAAAGAGTGATTAAGGCTAAAACCAGTAAAAATTAAACGATCTTTTTTTTAAATCGTGCCCACCTTGCAATCTATGTAAATTCCTTACAAATTTACAATCTATGTATATATAAGGAGTTTTGGCACTGAGCTTTATTTAATACGAACCGAAAGTGCAAAGTAAGTTTAATTTCTTCTTTTCTTTTTTCTTCTGTTTTAAAAAAACTTTGCCCCACACTAGGAATTTCTCCTGTATCGTGGGTGCGTTTACAAACATTTAAACTCACATACACAAACAGCCAGACCCGGAACAACTATCTGTAGACCATACAAATATTTGTTCCGTGCGGGGATCGAACCCGCGACACGTAGCGCAGCAGTCGATCGCTCAACCACTGCGCCAACCGTGCCGTCACAAATTTAAATTAACTGTACAACGTGACGTCGACAAACGGAAGCGCGATTAACGCTTGTGCGACAAAACTGTACTGCAACACACTTCAGTTGGAATGCACGCTTGTGCGACAAACTGAAGATCGAGATAACGCTAATGCGACAAACTAAAGCTCGTCACAACGGTAGTGTCGATGAATTAGTCTCTCTAGGAATTTTACTAAAACTGCGTAAAATTTCTAGTAAAATATTAGAAAAAGTCCGTATTCAGATAATAAACCTTCAAACAATTTCCAAGTTCCTAACATTTGTAATTTCTTACTTAACCGCGGAAATAAGCATTTAAGTAGCTTAAGTTATAACTGGGAAATGAACAAGTCTTTCATTTCTACCTGATTTAATAACTAAAACATAAAGTTTTGTAAGGTTCAAGTAAAGTTGTTGCCAAGAATTTAAGTTAGGAATAAGTTGATGTTTAATAGGTTAAGCTCGGTTTACATCTGACCTATACAAGGTGTTGTTTTTCATCCCCGTCAAAATTCAGGAGGTTGTCACAAGAGACATAAATAGTCAATTTAAATTACGGTAAGTACCTAGTTAATTATTAATAAACGTTGTTTTTTTTGGTATTTTATGTTTGTCAGTTTATCGGAATAACTCCCTTAACGTGGTTTAGAGAATAATAAATTAACGAATAAACGTTTGAGATTGTTTGTATTTGTGGAAGCGTGGTTATAGGGCGAGAATCAGACGGCTCGCGTTCAAAACACGGGTGGTTACGTAAATAAGAAAAAAAAAATACCTACCCATTTTATTACTGATTTGGGACGAGAATCATTAGCATAGTTACCTCCTTGAATTTGACGAGGATGCAAAACAACACCTTGTATAAATAAACATTAGTGAATTATTGAATTTTAAATATAACAACAGAGCAAAGGACAAAGAGATACAGATAGACTAAATAACTCTTAATTTAATGTCTAGTCATAGTAATTATTATTAGGTTTCTCGATTTTTATTTTTATTTTGGTATTTGTTATAATATATATAAGTATATTTTATTTGTATAATGTGTATTAGTTTCTACGTAAGTGTATGAATTTTCAAAAACAAGTAGTTATTTAAAAAAAAATTGTACCCTTTCACAATCTTGTCGTATTTTACTCAATGGTTGACTGGTAGATAAAGCCTTGTGGCATAAAGTCCGCCTATGTATTTTACATGAACTTTAAATAAATAAATACAATCAATTAAATAATATTATGAAAAAAAAATGAGGACCTGAATTCAATTTGACGGCACGATTGGCGCAGTGGTTGAGCGATCGACTGCTGCACTGCGTGTCGCGGGTTCGATCCCCGCACGGAACAAATATTTGTATGGCCTACAGATAGTTGTTCCGGGTCTGGCTGTTTGTGTATGTGAGTTTAAACGTTTGTAAAGGCACCCACGATACAGGAGAAATTCCTAGGGTGGGGCAACGTTTAAAAAAAAAAAAAAAAACCGGATCAAGCAAATTGTTATTGTGTTTTTCCATCAGGAATTTCTTGATAGCAGCAACGAAGTTTGGATTTATGGCAATAGGCTAGCCCCCTATTAAATGGGATTTAAAAAGTATACCATTATGCCTATCTCTTCGTAAATTACTTGCGTGATGTTACCTACGTTATTTTATGAAGAAAAAAACGCGAGAATTGAAGGCAGTGGAGGGAAGTCTTTTCCCAGGAGTGGGACAGAGCAGGGTAGTAAAAAACCCAGACTTTATGACCGTTTAGATATTACTAGCTGCCCCGCGCAACTTCGTCTGCGTAACATTTTCCCCGTTTTCGCAACATTTTTCATTGCTGCTCCGCACCTATTGGTCGTAGCGTGATGATATATAGCCTATGTCCTTCCTCAGGTTGAAATCTACCTTCTTGCCAAATTTCATTAAGATCCGATCAGCCGTATAGTCATGAAAAGGTAACAAACAAACTCACTTTCGCATTTATAATATTAGTTAGGATTAGGATATATTCGTGCTTGCCGAGGTTGGTCCGTGGATGGGTGACCATAATTACATACCGAGTTTCCTCCGTGCCTCGGAAAGCACGTTAAGCCGTTGGTCCCGGCTGTCATTTGTAGAACTTTGACAGTCGTTACGAGTAGTCAGAAGCCAAAAAGTCTGACATCCAGTCTTACCAAGGGGTATCGTGTTACCTAGTTACTGGGTTGTGGAGGTCAGATAGGCAGTCGCTTCATGTAAAATACTGGTACTCAGCTGCGTCCGGTTAGACTGGAAGCCGACCCCAAGATAGTTTGGGAAAAAGGCTAGGCAGATGATGAGTTAGGATTAGGATAGATTTTTTTGGTTTTTTTTCACTAACCGACTGAAATCTTGGACGCCGCAGGGATCTATAATCATGTACTTATTTCGTGGTAACAGTTTGCGCGTCGATATTCTATTTCATTTCAAAACGGTGATAGATCAAAGTATGTTTTTGCTTCCAATTTCCGATTCAATATCACCACTGTGCGTGACTCCTTAGGGCCCAATCCACAGATCGGTCTTTGACTTTTAGTTCCAAAGTAAAGTAGGTATTTCATTTGAATATTGTCATTACACGCAACAAATTAAGGTACGAAAAAAGCTTGAAACTCTTATTAACGTTCACTCATAGCCATTTTTTAAATTTAATTTTGTGGTGAAAATTCCTAACGCACACCGCACCATACTGTTTGGTCAAGTGGACTCACTAAAAAACACAGCCGTGAGCCTACTGTCACCTTGGTGGATGCGCCGCGAGAACTGCTACGCATGCCGTCCACGACATTTACAAAACAAAATCCGTTTGGTCAGAGTATTCCACCCTGGTCTAAGGAGGATGAAGAAATTTTCTTCATCATCATCTGTCTAGCCTTTTCCCAAATTATCTTGGGGTCGGCTTCCAGTCTAACCGGATGCAGCTGAGTACCAGTATTTTTAATTTTAATTTGACCTCCACCACCCAGTAACTGGGTAATACCATACGCCTAGATGTCAGACTTTTGGCTTCTGACTACTCGAAACGACTGTCAACGATCTACAAAAGAAAGCCGGGACCAACGGCTTAACGTGCTTGCCAAGGCTCGGAGGAAACTCTGTATGTTATTATGGTCACCCATCCATGGACCGACCTCGGCAAGCACGGCTTTACCTTGAAGACCGACCCGTGCGGCTTTTATTATTTAGCCACGAGCTCCTGTTCCTCATAACCCTTGAAAGTAAAATCGAAGTACCGTCTGTGAAAAACGCCCTTACGCCGTTTGCGTATAAAGTTTTGCGAAGAAGCCACGAAAGTAAGAAAGCTGATTAATGACTCCGATATAGTTTTTGACGGCTCTTTGCCACCGCATTAGGCTTCGACCTTGTGGTTGCAAAACTTGGAGGCCTTTTGAAGTTCTTAAATGTTTTTGGGGGCTTATGCGTGCTATACACCTAAAATAATAGCCGCACTGGTCGGCTTCAAGGTTAGCAACGCCTGCCGAGGTTGGTCCGTGTAAGGGTGACCGTCGTGCACTTAGAAAATTTCTTCAATTCACTCAGAAGGAACTTAAAGCCGTTGGGCCTGGTAGGCATGTGACACACATGTGGCTGTGTGTGTGTGATCTTTGACAGACGTTTCAGGTAGTCAGTGGCCCTAAAGTCTGACAACAAATCTCACCAAGAGGTACTACCCACTACAAACTCGTTGTGGAGGTTAGATAGGCAGTCGCCCGTTGTAAAATACTTGTATTCATCTACATTCCGTTCGGAAATATATTAGTAATAGTTATATATACATAGTACATAGTTGGGAAAGGGCGAGGCAGATGATGATGTAGTAATTGCTTCCAGTCTGCTTTGCTGTTCAACAAAATCAAATAGTCCTGAGCATTTTCGGTCATGGCAGCTAATCTCAGCAAAGAATAACCATCGTCGTGAAAGATACTATAGTGCACAAGTATATGGGCAAGCATATGAGCAGCGGTGGCCCAGTGGTAGCAGCCCCGACTTACGAGCAGTAAGTCGTAGGTTCGAACCCAGGCAGGTGCATTACTTTGTGTAATTTATTTCATCACCGCTGCTCTCAAAACGGTGAAGGAAAACATCGTGAGGAAACCGGCATTTCCTAGAACTAAAAATTCGAAGACATGTGACATCTACCAACCCGCACTGGGCCCGCGTGGTGGATTACAGCCCATTCCCTCTCATAGAGAGGAGGCCTGCGTCCCAGCAGTGGGAACAATATAGGCTGTTGATGATGATGATGATGATATGGGCAAACTCAGGTACAATGGAATTGAATGTACCTATAGGGTCAGTTCGAAATTCAAACGGTGTCTCGTTGTGAATCCGCGATGATTTACTATAAAAACAAATGAGTTCGCTATCGAATAGGGGATCGGACTGGGTAAAGAAAACGACATTCTATTTTGTCCGTCAGACAGGTAATACAAAAATATTAGACACGTATTTTTTGTTTTATCAAAATATCAAAAAATTACTTAGTTAGAACTCATTAAAGTTGGAGAGTGGGGGCTTACTACGTCACAAGTGGGTATAAAACTTACCTACATGTGACGTCATGAGCCACTTCAACTCAATATATCTCCGTAATTTTATGACCACGTGAAAAAAGAAAAAATACGTGTCCAATACTTTTCAATAAACTACCCGACGCGACGGACAAAGAACAAAAAAATAGGATTATCCCCTATTGTGTGCGCTCACTTGAGAGGATCCAAGTGAACTTTACAAAATAGCACCATCATTTAAAAATGTTGCAATCGAAGCATACTAAGGTCATTTCCTATGAAATATTTCTTCTAAATCTTTTACTATTTTCAAAAACTGAACGGACGTGGTGTGTCTTTTTAAAATATGACGCTGGCTGGTTGCCATATTTGATAGCTGTTATGAAAGAATCCGTATGAATGTGGTTCATAGAACGTTCGAATCTTTCCTTTTTTTTTTTTTTTTTGAAATTACAAGCAAAGCTTCCAATGCGAGTTAAAATCTTAATTCCTCGAATGTATACACGGTGTAATCCCTTATATGCGAAAACTGTTCTCATGAATATTCATTACATGATTAGGGATACTACCCGAAAATCCTACTGAATATGATAAGTTATTAAAAAAAAAAACAGAAGCAGTCATAAGAACTGCGAGCAGAAGTGAAAACTCAAAACAATGGAATAACTGTTATTTTTTTTTAATTATAATACGTCACGTGCATGTTGGTGACGTATACCCGCAGATTTTTCCCTTAGCAATAATCGCTCAACGCGGTTAAAAAAGTTTTCATTTCAAAAACCCATATTCATAGATTTGAGCAAAATTCCAGCCTAATCCCATAATACTTACAAAGAAACTAAAAAGGCAAGTCGAGTAAACTGCGAGGATCGGCCTGAGGACACGGTGGAGCACACCATGGAGGTCTGCTCCGCTTGGGCTGAGCGACCTCCACGGTGTGCTCCACCGTGCGACGACCGAGAGGTCGTCACACCAGGGCACACCAGGAGAGCACA